>CM070672.1:29079343-30579343 GCA_036346575.1 Dendrocalamus sinicus | reverse complement strand
AAAGAGCTAGTTTATCAAACTAGATATAATACATTCAAAAGTGATTGTCTAGGAAATAGATATTTGCATTAGTGTTTGCATATGATGTGGATGTGCTAATTCCCCTTCCCGATGCATGACGACTCCAAGAATCACCTAAGAACCAACAAACAAGTAAGGGTAAGTCTAAAAACTCAACAAGTACATATTAAAACTGTAAACAACAATTACACATATCATTCATTATCCATCAATAGTCTCTTTAATCTTTCATTATCATTTAAACCCCTTTATTTTTCATAAACCATTTCTTGTGCATTTGCACCTTATCTTTGACACAATGCAAATGCAAATGCACATGCAGATGTACATCTCTTTTCATCTCTTTAGCTTAAACCGGTATAGCGAAGTGAGCACCCATCGATTCTCACCCAAGTCCCCCTCTTTCATGCTAGGACCTCAATAGCCCATCGTTTTTCATACGGGGACCTCATTAACCCGTCCTTTTTCATACAGGGATCTGAGTACTGAAATAGGTTTTAGTCTTCCTACGCCCATAGGATGTCCACGTAAAGTAGACCATAGGTGCCATAAAGTCATATATTTCCATGACATGAATGCATGCAATGCAACTTTTCCAATTAAGCATAATACATGTCATATTCCATTAACCATTATTCGACAACATATCAGCATCAGTTATCCATGTCATGCGTAAGATCGAGGAGGCCAACTAGAGGGGGGTGAATAGGCGGTTTAAAATTTTTCTTCTAATTTGAGCTAACAATTTTAATTTTAATGATTGTCTAAAGCAAGTAAACAATGTAGCAACTACAAACAAGTTACAATGGTTCAAGTGATCACTAGCTCAATATGAATTAATCTAAGAGCAAGTGCAATTCTAGTGTAGAACAAAGTTTGCTACTCTAATCACACAAGCAATCAAATGATTCTAATGTAATAAATTGCTTGAATGTAAATGAAGCACAAGAGAGCAAACCACAAATGACACGATCACTTTTTACTGTGGTGTTAGGAGACTTGCCGGTCTCCCCTAGTCCACGTTGAGGTAAGCCCGAATGAATCGGACCGGCTCCACGAATTGAACCTAATCACCTCGATCACTATCGGTAGCCCTTTCCCTCTCCGGGTAGGCGAGCTCCAAGCCTTCACAATCTTATCGGCCCTTCTCACAACCTTCTTGAGAAGATCACCGAACTCTCTCGCCAAGCCGTCTAGGTGCCGGCAAGCACCAAGAGTAATGAATCACAGTGGGCTTGATCACACTCAAGTGCCAAATGGATCAATCTACGGATGCAATGCACTTGAATTCACTCAAATCACTCAACTACCTCAATTGAATGCACAAGTGATGAAATGAGGTGTGAGAGGTTGCTCTATGCTCAAGGATGCTCAATAATGGTTCAACAACATGTCCTTGTGCTGGTGGGGTCGAATTTATACCCCCACCAAACTCAAATAGCCGTTGCAATAAACAGTTCTGAAAATTCAGGGAAATCGGAACTACCGCAGTGTTGGGGGCGGTACTTCCGGATTTCCGCAGAAGGGTCAGAACGGCTATGTTAGAGAGTCAGAAGTATCCGTTGGACAATGAGTGCGGTACTTCCACCGTTGTAAGTGCGGTACTTCTGGAATCCCGGAAGTTCCGATATAGCCTCAGAACTTCCGATCTCAACGGGTTGAAGTTTTGAAAAAGGTTGCTCTCTGGAAAAAAAGTTCCGCTCGGGAGGCCGGAACTTCCGATTTTGCAGTAGTTCCGCCGTTCAATCCGCGGTATTCGACTTTCGAGAGGCTAAGTTTAATTCGGTCGCTCTCTGGAAAAAGTTCCGCTCGGGAGCCGGTACTTCGGCCGATCGGAAGTTCGCGAGTTTAACTCCGGTACTTACCGATCGGTAGTTTCGCTCTTTGAACGCTGGTACTTCTGAAATTTCTGACAATGCACAGTTTTAGTTCAATTTTATTTCTAAGTGCATGCATGATGCTAAATTGATCCATAGGGCACATTTGCATATGATCAAGCATTTAACCATAATCTCTCTTAATACTATAGCATCTAACCTATAATCCGGTCTTTCATCATTTCTCCTAAGACCGGTAAAATAAAAGAGCCCTAAACTATTAACCTTGTCATCTTGGATCTTTTTGAATCATATGAAGATTTTTGTGAGCCTCTTTCTTTGCCTTTGAGACTAATCCTTTCAAACACTTAACACACAAATTAGTCCCATGATCACATAATGTCATTAATTACCAAAACCAATATTTTTAGGGGCCTAGATGCTTTCATCATGTACCCTTACCCATCATTCATCAATATGTAAACAGAAATAATCAACTCATGATAGCATGGTAGGTAATGCATCAAATTTCAATTGATAACAATCACTACCCCAAATTTACCACTTTACCATGCATTTGCCTAATTAAACTCGTAGGTGATGTGTGAAGGGCATGGATTCTGAGCCTGCCCCTGAGCAAACATCATCCATTTCAATTCATCACTAAAGCAATACATACGCATACAGGCGAATGACATCGCTCTTACGCACAAACCCAACACAAACAATCCCCCTCTCACCGAACACTTTCCAGCTAACTTGGTGCTTAAACGACCATGTCTATCAAATCCGAAACCCAACATAGAAAATATTATGGGTTCTGTGGTCTACATAACCCTTCTCACGTAATCCTAGTTACCATAATTTAAAAATTACACCATCTAAAACTCCAATTTCAACCCCAAAAGTAGTGTTGTCCCATACCAGCAATGAGACGCCTCTGAGGCAAAACTCCTAGATAGTTTAGCCCACATAGGTGTTCTAGCACTTTAAGGAAATCTAACAAAATTAGTAGCAATATTTCAATTATGAAACTAATAATTCTATAATCTACTAAGGCTAAGTCGCACCACAACAGATTGATGCAACTAACAGAGAATTTCAAAGCAAATTATAGAGCAAGCAGACTTTGGAAAATCATACAAAATCAAACCTCAACCAAATCGAGTGGTTAAGCACTATATCAAAAGCTTATAAAATTATCTACTCAATCCTAGTTACTCCCGCACCTAATTCAATCGGATTATGGTCTAATCCACCAAATACCATGGCACCACTCTGCACGACGATTTCTGAGAATAACAAAGCAATCCAAAGATCATAACATGCAAACTACCCGATGGATTTTTGCGTTCTATGGCTTGATGGAAAGCTTATGAAATTGTCTAAAACTTTTAGGAAACACCCTTCCTAATTTGGCCTCTAGAGGCCTCAAAAATGATAGATTCAAATCTGCGCAAATAAAAGGAAACTCCAAAAACCGCCTTCCCTTTATCTTCTTCCTCTCACACCAGTTCCTAACCTTTTCCTTTCTCCCTTGGCCGGTTCCTTCCCCTACTCCTTCCCCTCGTCTTGCTGCAAGAAGACAACCCGACCTCCTCCTCCTTTGCCTCCACCCGAGTTGCAAAGGTGGCTTGGCATGGAGGGGAGGACAACATACAGCCTTTAGAAGCCAATATAAATAGGGCCTAAATGATACTGCTGATTTATGAACATAGGACACAAACATCCACATGATACATTAATGTGGTAACATTTTAAACACTACATAAGAGGACAAACGGTGTAACATGGATATTATCTAATATGCACCAGAAACAAGTCTTCCGGTAACAATTGGACTCCAAGGTTTCAAATAGCCGGCTATAGCCACCGCTATAGCCGGATTTAGCCTTTGGGAAGGCTAAGGGCTAAGAGAATTCAATTTTGGCGCTAAACAGTGTTTGCCGCTATTAGCCGGATTTAGCCCGCTAAATCTGCTAAATGGACTGCTATTTAGCCCGCTAAGGAGGAAAAAAAATCTGAAGTGGGGCAAATTGGAGCTGGCTGTCTGGCCCAAACTCTATGCTGCTTAACGTAACCCTAGCATTGTCCTGCTATAGCCACCGCCGCTCACAGCCTCACACGGTCACACCACTCACTGAGCCTCCCGAGCCCGTCTGTCGCCGCCATGCCTCCCGAGCTGTCGCCGCCGCCGCCACACCTCCCGAGCCGTGCCACCCGCCACCGCCGCCACGCCCCGAGCCCGTGCCGCCCGCCGCGCCTCCGCCGCGCCGCCGCTGACGCGCGACTCCGACGGCGCGCTCCGCGATTTCGCCTAGGTGAGTAGATCCCGTCGGTGGCGGCACTGAGGAAGACCATGTCCCAACCAGAGCAACAAAGAAGGCAAGTTTTACACTTTTACTCTCCTCTGTTCCGGTGTTCTTCTTCCTTCCTTTGCTCCATTCAGACTTTAGAGATTGAGAGGTTTTAGTTTGAAACTTTGAATAGCTAGCATGTTAGTGCAGGGATTCTCATATATTACAAAATTGAATTAGGTTCAAGTTATTGTCATCTATTTGTTAGCTAATTTTTTTTCGGTTTGCAATTGCATAGGCAGCCTATCCAGCGCTGCCTCTATTTCGGTAACACAAGGGGCAGTAGCACAACCTGCTATCAACTCTGATGACCCTACATGGGCTCACTGTATTTGCCTAGACTTGAAGAAGAAGCATTCGCTGAAGTGCAAGTATTGTGACAAGGTGGTCAATGCTGGAATTACTAGAATGAAATACCATCTTGCTAACATTGCTGGCTTCAATGTTACCAAGTGCAAAAAGGTTCCAACTGCAGTGAAGGAGGAGATGGTGGCTTTGCTTACAAAGAACACTGTCGAAAAGGAACAGAAAAAGAAGGAAAAGCAAAGGACCAGAGATGAGATTGACCTAGATCATTCAGATGGTGGTAGTGAAGAAGAATCTGACAATGGGAATGAGGTTATTGTGCTAAAGTCAAGAAGGGAATCTGATAGCTCTAGTGCTACTGCTGCGACTACGATAGCAAGTGGCTCTATTGAGAAATTCTACAAGCTGTGTTCTATGGAAGAGACTATTAAAAATAATAAGGTTCAAACAAAGTTGTCAACTCAGCAAAGAAAAGAGAGGAGGGATAGAGCTTGTGAGTATATATGCCAGTTTTTCTATGAAGCTAGCATTCCACACAACACGGTCAATCTTCCTAGCTTTGCCCATATGCTTGAGGCCATTGGAGCCTTCGGTAGAGGACTGAGAGGGCCTAGTCACTATGAGATGAGTGGACCATTCCTACAAAAAAGGAAGCAAAAGGTGTTTGATGGTTTCAAGAACCATAAGGAATCATGGCAGCTCACAGGTTGTACAATTATGACAGATGCATGGACAGATAAGAAGGGCAGGGGAGTAATGAATTTAGTTGCCCATAGTGCTTATGGTGTCTTATTCTTGGATTCTGTGGACTGCTCATCTGTCAAAAAAAATGGCAAATATATCTTTGACCTTGTGGACAGATGCATCGAAGAGATAGGGGAGGAAAATGTTGTCCAAGTGGTCACTGACAATGCTAGTGTCAATATAGCAGCGGCAAGTCTAATGGCAGCAAAGAGACCCTCTATATTTTGGAATGGATGTGCTGCTCACTGTTTGGATCTGATGCTAGAGGACCTTGGGAAGCATGGAATAGTTGAGCAGACAATTGACAGTGCAAGACAAGTTACTACATTCCTATATGCTCATACAAGAGTGTTGGATTTGATGAGGAAATTTCTTGGGAAAGACTTGGTTAGCTCTGGAGTTACTCGATTTGCCACGACTTATTTGAATCGAAAAGTCGCTAGACAACAAGAAGAATTTGACAAGACTCTTCAGATCAGATGAGCTCAATGAATTGGGTTATTTGAAGAAGGTAAAGGGGAGTAAAGCCAACAAAGTGGTCAAATCTGAAACTTTCTGGAAAAATGTTGACATGGCTGTTAACTTCTTTGAACCATTGGCTAATGTCTTGAGGAGAATGGACAGTGATGTGCCAGCCATGGGATTCTTACATGGATGTATGCTTGAGGCAAAGAAAGAAATTTCTATGAGGTTTGACAATGATGAGAGTAGATTCAAAGTTGCTTGGGATATTATTGACAAAAGGTGGGACAACAAGCTCAAGACCCCACTTCACTTGGCTGGATATTATTTGAACCCTTATTATTATTACCCAAACAAGTTAGAGATAGAGTATGATGGATCATTTAGAGCCGCTGTAATTTCATGTATTACAAAGATGATTGATGACGAAGGAACACAAGACAACATAATTGAAGAACTCAACATATATCAAGAACAGCAAGGAACATTTGGTCATGACATTGCCACAAGGCAGAGGAGAAACAAGAACTTCAATCCAGGTGAATAAGATGAATATAATATGCCTGATGAATATCATCACCATTGATTAAGTCGAAACTTGTTCATGCAGTAAAATGGTGGCTAAATCATGGCACAATCACACCAAATCTGAGAATATTGGCGACAAGGATTCTAGATTTGACATGCAGCTCCTCAGCTTGTGAGAGGAATTGGTCAGCCTTTGAACAGGTAAGTTTATGCAGCCCTACTTCCCATTTTTGACCCAGCTTTGTCATGATTTGTTCTTCGATTTTTTTCACCTACATGCTGCTAGGTTCACACAAAGAGGCGCAACAAATTAGTTCATGACAGGATGAGAGATCTTGTATTTGTGAAATTTAACTCCATACTAAAGCTCAAAAAAGACAACAAGAGTAGAGATCCCATACTAAAGGAATTAGATGGCATTGTACCAAATGAAAATGAAGGACAAGAAGGAGATCATGAAGTTGCACAAGCGTAAGGTGGAGCACCACAGGGAGCATCAACAACACAAGCACCAGCCAAAAGGAAGCGGCTTGTGCGCCCTAAGAAGAAGAAAATCAGGAGCTTGGAATCTCTTATGCATGATGTTTCAAAGGCTGCTGCCTCTGAATCTTCTTCTGAATCAGAGGGTAACCAAGATGGCGACATTTCAATGCAGGTTCAATCTTCTGATTCTGCTAATTCAGAAGATGAATAGATAAGTGGAATGCACTTGTAAAGTTATAATTGCACATGCTCAAGTGTCTTTGTGCCTTTGTGCCTTTTATGCCTTTATGATTTATCAGTTTAGTTTGTGAGTTTATTTGGAGAATTATGGACTGTAATCTATTGAACTTATGTGTTTGTTTGATAATGTCCTGAAGGAATGCACTATGCCTCACTATTTGCTGCTATGAATGTTTTTGTATGCTAAAATATCCTTGATTATATGCTTCTATGTGCATAAAACATTGAATTCTGAGTTTTTTACATATACTTTTACTAATCCGCTAAATGAGGCTATAGCCCGCTATAGCCTTTGTAACCTCTGCGGAACCCAGCCGCTAAATGTCTTAGCCGGCTATTTGAAACCTTGTTGGACTCCAATCAATTGCGTAGCCTTCACCTTAATGGCCACCAAATATTTTCACAGGTGCATGATTATGGATTATGTCGTCTTCTTTGTGTGCAATTGTTCCAGAGTCTACTAATGAATTAAGGAAGGATCTGAAGTCCCACACCTGCATATGTAGCAATGGAATGGACAGTTAATAATTATACATTGGTGTAGTGCAATGTTCTTGGGTAATTTTTTCAAAAGGAAATATTATGTGCATATACATTCTGCTCATGTTCAAATAAGATAGGGGGTTGATGTACCTGCGAGGGAGGAGAAGAAGCGGTGGTCGAGATCTGCTCCCTTAGGGTTTCTTTCCACAGCGCGTGCACAACCATTCAATGTCTTCGCTCGAACATCTACGTTGCACATACACTAAACCATTCTTGATTTCGTCTTGGTCTAGTGCTTGATCTCATAATACGTGACTGCAATGTTACTCAACGATTCGGCGGTAACTTGACAAGCTAACACAGTACTTTGAATGTATTTTTATAAAAATTAGCATCGAGTGATGATGCAACAAAACCAAACAAGTGGTAGAAATCTGCTAACTTGTCTCCTTTTCTGATGAGGAGGATGCTTTAATTTGGAAATTTCACGATTCTGACATGTATTCAGTTCATACAAAAACTGTAGTATGCTCCTCTTGCCACCTAAGGCTTCGCCTAGCACTACTGAGAAAAGGTCATCACAGGCGGTTCGAAAATGTCATCACGAGGCGGTTTTGTGAACCAAATGCGTATTTATGGGTCGATGATAATCGAAGGTCATCACGAGGCGGTTTCGAACCGTCAGTGATTATCACTATCATAGATGGTTTTTGAGTAAAACCGCTCTATGATAGTCGATAATCTGACGATTTTAGTTAAAAATCGTCTGTGATACTAATCATCACAGACGGTTTTTGAGTAAAAACCGTCTGTGATATTCCCTTCAACCCCTAAATATATTTCTGTTTATTGGTTTGCCTCAGGAAATGCTAGCCATGCCCTCTGAAATAAGCAGATAATCACAGACATAAAATATATACAATTCACACAACTCATTTCATTTCAGATACATTTCACATCTCAATTCATTTCACATAAGATAAGAAAGTATCATACCATAAGATAAGAAAATGCAATATCTATCTATTTCGCTCAATATAGGCGATTACAATACATATATATGTGTATATATATACATACATATACATATATATATATCTACATATATACATATATAGAATCAATATCTATCTATTATTACTACAAGGTCTCTAAACAAAGTTCTATGAAGCAAATGACACAAACTAGTGTGCAGGTTCATTGAGCAGGAACAATAGAGTGTGTCACTTGCTTCATGCCCTTGAAGGTCTATGTGGCATATACTATTACTACAAGGTCTCTAAACAAAGTTCTATGAAGCAAATAACACAAACTAGTGTATCCGGTTCATTGAACAAGATACACTAGAATGTGTTACTTGCTTCATGCCCCTTGAAGGTCTATGTGGCATATACTATTACTACAAGGTCTCTAAACAAAGTTCTATAAAGCAAATAACACAAACTAGTGTATCCGGTTCATTGAACAAGATACACTAGAATGTGTTACTTGCTTCATGCCCTTTGAAGGTCTATGTGGCATATATATGAAGCAACAAGCATCAATAATAGAACCAATAACAGTCTTTAACTTGTCAAAATTAATTCCTAACAGATCAGTATATGGATTTGCTATAATATGAAAACAACAAGAATCGAATGGCACAAGAACAATATATCAATGTCTAGAGAATGTCTTCCAGAGTACAAACTTAATTGTGATAACAGAGTTGACAGTAATTAGAGCTCAAAGACTAATTTAACCAATCTCAGTATATGATTTATATCATCATCGAGCAACAATCAATCCCACAAGCAATCTATGTCTCCCAGTGCACAGCCCACATAGATTGCATACAAAAATCACAGACTCACTCACAAGACCAGTGATATTCGAAATCACCAGAAGAACAGGGGCTAGGGGAGGCGGCGCGAGGCTCGAGGCGACGGCCGGGAGGCGGCGCGACGGCTCGGGAGGCGGCGGCACGGCTTTGGGAGGCGGCGGGCCCGGGAGGCGGCGACGCGGGCTCGGGAGGCGGCGGCGACGGCCGGGAGGCGGCGGCGAGGGCTCGAGGAGGCGGCGGCGAGGCTCGAGGGGCGTCGCGCGGCTCGGGAGGCGATCGGGATTTAGATATAGAATAACTGCAGAATACACAGAAAACCCTAGCCAGAGGGTATATATAGGGGATTATCACAGACGGTTCTAAGTTTAGAACCGTCTGTGATAAGCCTACTATCTCAGACGGTTCTAAACTCGTAAATGCGTGATAAGCGATTCTGAACGATGCGTGATATTAATGTATGAGACGGCGGTTATATACGAAGCATCACGGTCTGTGATATTAATGTAAGAGACGACGGTTATATACGAAGCGTCACTGGTGGTTTCGAATATGAACCGTTTGTGATAATGCTTATATTTGCACGCACTATTCCATTTCTTCGATCTAAACTGTCCTCTCCCTCATCTTCTTCGATCATCACCACATTTCTCAACAATGACATCTAAAATTTTGTTCATCTCCTTCCTCTCATGTATCCATCATGAGTTGTTCGGCCGCAACCTTACACAAGCGGCCAACAATTTACGTCTGGAGCAGCTCCTCCGCTCACGCCCTGCTCTCCTTCCTCGACTCGCTTCCAATATCGTCCGTCAACTAGACCTCATCATCCGCTGTCGACGGAGGTGTCTCGTTGCTGCTCACGAAAAGGAAACCGCCCTCAGCCTTGTTCTTCTCTACAATGTCCACAAAGCGGAGGAAGCTCTTGCGGAAGTGCAGAGTGTGATAGATAACCTTTCCGATCAAGCAGAATCGGCCGATTTTGTTAAAGTTTATCATGGCATCCTCTTTGAGATTATGGGCCATGCTAATGATTTACCCAGGCTAGAGGAGGAAGTGGAGAGGGCAAGGACAATCTTCACGACATTCGAGAACTCAGCGGCTAATCCTCCAACTCCAGAAGTTGAAGAAGAAGCATATGAAGCCCAGAAGATTAAAATCTAGGAATCTCTTTTTCTCTTAGATTTGTAATAAATTAAATTTGCCTTGAATTAAAATCTGGGAATCTCTGTTTGTCGAACTTTTGCCGTCTGTGGTGTTTGTGGCGGGAAAAAGGAGTATTGTAGACGGTTTATGTTTAAAAACTGTCTGTGATAATTTGGAATATCACAGACGATTTTATAATAAAAACCGTCCGTGATATTCCATTATCACAGATGGTTCAGCGGTAAGAACCGTCTGTGATACTCCTTTTTTCAACCACAGATGGCCTCCAAATTAAAACCGTCCGTGATAGTGTACGTCACAGACGGTTTCACAAAACCGTCTATGATTTGGCGTCTAGTATTAGGCTTTCTGTAGTAGTGTAGACTGGTTGATCGACCAGCTGAACCAAGTGGTTCGTTGTTTCTATAAACAAAAAGGATCATAGATAACGAGCAAATACCAATCTGCAAACATTTACAGCGTAACATTGAATATAATTAGCAAAATTAGGACATTGATTGCCTAGCCCCTTCCTGAATATAATTATAATTAAATATTTCATATTGAACTACAATAGAAACTATCGTATGTATTTTTTAACAAAATAGAAGTACCCCTGCGAAGATACTTACCTTGCTGATCACATCTATCAATTTAGATTGCGTAGAATGGTAAAATGCTCAGCATGATGATATCATATTCCCTCCCAACTTGCAATGGTGGTATGATTCACGTACATTCCTTTATATATGTGTACTATCCATCGATTTTTATCCGTTTTTGCTCGAATCTGTCACGTATCCATCCCATGCCCGTATCTCGAATAACCCGAATTCGTATCCATATCCGACTCCGAATTCAGAAAAAATATGAGTTAGGATATAGGAAGAGCAATATCCGCTCGTATCCAACCTGTTTTTACCCGTATTTCTGAGATGTTTGGTAAGAACATTGGTATGAACTTTGAATCAGTGGCTTATCGGTGGTTATTAGTGATAAAATAAATAGAGTCCGAAGTATTATTTGTGCTACTGTGTTATGGTGCTATTGCAAATTGAGAAATGAACTCTGTTGCTCATGGGAAGCCCACTGGTGCTCTTGGGAATGGTCCTAGGATGTCTAAACTCAAGGTCGCAAAAGGCCAAGATAGAGGAATCGTCTGAAGAGCCTGAGTCGGTTGGTATATTTGCCTGCTATGAAACTGGCATTGTACAAACTTCTTAACCAACTCTTTAGCGTCATTGAGGGCTGTTGGTCAGTAGAAACCTTGTCGAAAGGCTTCTTCGACCAACGTCCTGTAAGAGACGTGTGCTCCACAGATACCCCCATGTATATCATTAAGGAGTTGTAATCCTTTTTTTCTTTGATATGCATCGTATGAGAACCCCTTGAGTACTCCGTTTATAGAGCACTTCATCGACCAAAGTATATATTTTGGCCTTATGGGATAAACGATCTGCTTCGAAATCATCGTCGGGTACATAACCCTTCTGAAGATCGTAGATGAGCTCCATCCAGGTATCCTTGCATTTGATAGAGGTTGTCTCATTAGGATTCGTCTTTGGTCCTTCAACTAGAGACGGCTTCTAGAGTTGCTCTAAGAAAACTCCTAGTGGTACTTCTGATCGGGAAGAAGCTATTCTAGTCAACTGGTCCACGAGAAAGTTATCCTTCCGAGGGATAAACTGTAACTCAAAACCAAAAAAGTGCTTTTCTAGCTTCCGAACTTCCGACAAGTACTAAGATATGGTCGAACTCAAGCATTGATACTATTTGCCGATCTGATTCACGACTAATTGAGACTCCCCTCTCGAGAGTAGTCGATGAATCCTGAGCGCTTTCGCAGCTCGTATGCTAGCAAACAAACCTTTGTATTTGGCCATGTTATTAGTGGCCAGAAAGTGTAGTTACATGACATACTTTAAGGTCTCTCTGGCAGGAGATTCCAGACCACCCACCCCAAGCCACTTAACGTAAGTGACGCATCAAAGTACATCGCCCATCGGTCATGGGAATCGTGCGTTGTCCACTCGGCAATAAAGTCTGCCAAGATATGAGATTTAATGGCCATTCAGGACACGAAATGGAGGTTGAACTATCCAAGCTCTATCGATCATTTTGCCATGCACCCCGCTGTTTCCTTGTTCCAGTGGACCTCTTCTAAGGGAAACTCAGATGATACAATAATTTTGTGCACATGAAAATAATGCCTTAGCTTCCTCGAAAACATGAGGAGGGCATATAAGAGTTTTTGGACTTTAGGGTAGCGCTCCTTAGGCCCATGTAAGACTTCACTTACATAGTATACTGGTCATTGGATGCCTTCGTATTCGCAATGAGTACAACACTTACTGCCTATGGCGTCACGGAAAGATATACCAAGAGCATCTCGCTTGGCTTTGGAGAAACCAGAACATGAGTTACTATCAGAGAGACGTGGTGGACCGTTTGTCGTGCAACAATTGTTGTCAGGGAGAGATCATATGCGGTTATTAGGAATAAGCGCACGTTTTAACCATTTTGTCAGATAGACCTACCATGCAATAGGTAATCGTAGACATGCCAATTGAAGATTGAGAAGATGCAGGAAGGCTTACGACCACGAGGTGGTCATAGAAAGACTTATGACCACGTGATTGTAGAAGAACTTATGGCTATGTGATGGTTGTGAAGAGCTTACGACTAGGTGGTCATGAAAACGCTTACAACTATATGGTCATAGAAAGACACACAACTGCGTGGTCATAGAAAGACTCACGACTATGTGGTCGTAGAAGAACTTACAACTATGTGATCGTAGAAAGACTTACGACTACATGGTCGTAGAAGAATTTATGACTATGTGGTCGTAGAAAGACTTACGACTACTCCATGAAATCTCTCAAGGAGCCCTCAAACCCTCCCCACTCCCCACCGACAGAAGTAAAGCGGTCCTCTTGGACCTTCGAACCTATATAAATCTTCGTGGCACTCTCGTCTTCGTGGGCACCGACGCGTAGCACAGCCGACGTCTGCCCCTCTCATGTGTTTGGTTCTTCACTCCTACAACAATTATACATCTTTATCTTTTTTTAGTATACTCTAATGATGATATTAAGATACTCAAAAATAAGTTATATGAAAATTTTTATCAAAATCCACTATTTATAGTATAATTTATGTATATTTCTTTTTATAATATAAAAGGGCATATTGATAGCAACACACTGAATAAGGCTGTGCACATCTCAACCGAACCGAAAAAACTGAACCGAATCGGTCAACTCGGTTTGACTGGTTTTTGGTTCGGTTTTTATATTTTAGGTTTTTTGGTGTTCGGTATTTTCGGGAAAAACCGAAAAACCGAACGGCCTAAGTTCTCATCATCTCATGGGCTGAAAATATCTAGCTCGAGTCATGAGCCGACAACGGATGGCCGCATCTCCGTCAGTCCACGTGCAGCAGGTGAGCTCGGTCCTTTTTGGCGCCTTGCGGTCGGATCCCCACGGCCCGGTTGACTTGCGCGTGCTCGCACCATCGCCCGTAGCTAGCACGAGATCGCACAATCGTAATTTTACCAAGTTTTAGCAGAGGGCTCTAGCAAGCTTGCCTGCGTGCACACTGCGTGGTCCTCGGAATGCGAGAGGGCTCGAGTGCCTTACAACTATGGAATAGATAAGAAAACGGCGTTGCTGATTACTCTTTGGGAAAGTGCGCACCAAGTTGCCATTTTGGCGTGGTCTCCGGCGCAAATGTGCAGTATATGTGAATGCACTCGTAGTAGCCGGCGTTGTGACGGCTCGTAGTATATATACTATCGCCTACTCGTCTCGCTAGTCACTATATTATTTGCAATTTGCGTTAAATTTGGTAAATATGGTATTTACCGATACCGCACCAAAATAAATTGGGATTAACCGATACCGAACCATATTTTCAAAAATACCGTATACTACCGAACTAACAATACCGTATTTGCCATATATATCGTATTTACCGAACCAATTTTACCGAACTAACCGAATGCACAGTCCTAACACTGAACCATGCATATATGGCGCTCGCCCGGCCAGTTGGATCGTCTCTGCTTCTACCGTTCTAAGCCTACATCTCTACTAGTTTATCTTGCAACCAGCACGCGAATTGTGTACACAAATATTATTGTAGCTATTTTTCAAATTTAGTTTGAATCGTTCGTTTTCATAAATCTAATCCACTCCATAATCTATCAAACTCAGCAGATACCTACTAAGCTAAGAGGCTCAGCAAATAGCTGGGCAGACAGCCTGCTAAGCCCCGTGGGCGGTAGTAGCCGGCCGCACTTGCAGCCATAATTGGCGATAATCCCAATTAATTAGTATGAATTAATTATGATTCGTATTAATGGAATGCGATCGCTACTAATTAAATATAATTAATGCTAATTACAACGCTAACTAATTACTCGGCCGATCGGCCTGTTGGCACGCACGGGCCACGGGTCCATTCAGCGGCTAAATTTGTGAAAAGAGTCTTTGGGACTTGTTTATATTAATTTTGTTGATAATTTTTTACTTTAATTTATAAATAGTAACAGTTTGTAGAGAGTTGTACAAAGAGAAACTCACATACGATTTTGACTGATATAAATAAAGTCATGATAGTGTGTACTATAATCAACTAGTAGATCCCATTTTGAAAAGATACTATGGGCCTGTTTGTTTCAACTGTAGATTCTGAGAAGTAGCTGGTGAGTATCCAGCTAGTCAGAATCTGGAGAAGCTGAATAACTTGACTTCGGCTACTAGTTCATTTTCGGATTCTGTAGCTTCGGCTATTTAAAATCTGGATGAAAATCTGAATTTGTTTGGGAGTTGCAGATTAAGGAGTAGCTGCAATGCTGAAGTTGAAACAAACAGGCCCTAAGTTCAAAGCTAGGTACTGTAAAAAGATATTTATTATAAAAACAGATTTTAAAAATTAATATAAATAAATCCCAAATTTGATATATATATATATATATATATATATATATATATATATATATATATATATATATATATATATATATATATAACAATAACAACAGTGGTATTTATGCGAACAGATCCCAGGAAGCACGCACGGGTGCATCTATGTATATGTGTAGGTACGTCTATGTCCATCGGTACGTATTTGTATAGCGGAATAAAAGGGCCATTGGGCCAGAAACTAAGCCAGTACATCCAACGGCCCGCTCAGCACCACCGCCGCCGTCGCCCATCTCTCCGACGTCGTCAGCCAACCTCCGTGCGGCGCCTCCCCTCCCCTCCCCCACTCGCGGCCACCTCGCCTCCTGGGGCAGTGGGATAGGCTGGCTTCTTCGCCCGCCTAGGCCGCATCCTCACCGTCGTCGTCGCCGTCACCATCAAGATCGAAGAAGAGGTTCACATCCCCTCTGAGACCGAGACCAACTCTTCTTATCTCTCTATTTTCTGACAATCCTTGCTTCTCCCTAGGCGCCAATGCCATACCCTGCCGGAATCCGGATGGATGGTGGTGGGCACGCATTCCCTTCGGATGTTCAGGTACAATTCTTTTGATTTTGCTATTTCATTCATTCATTCATGAATCGAGGTATTACGATTTTGAAACCGAAGATCAAAGAAAACCCATGTTCCTCAAACTATATTGCCAAACCCACTTTGATGCCGTATACGACGTTTACGTACGTGGGTAATTTGTATGCCGAGTTTTTGTTTCTGCACGCTTACAAGTTATCACAACTTCACTAAAATTGAATGGAGGCCAACAGGTTGAGTTTGGGGTCCGGCTGTTTAGGTTGCAGGGAAAAATGCGGGGATGGGAGTTTAGCGAGGGGAAGAAAAAGAGGGCGGAAAGGTAGGTACGGAAGATAAATAAGGTAGTATGGTCTATATGGGCAGACTTTACACAAATCATCTCACATTTTATTTTAGGGTATTAAAGATGGATATCTTGTACCAGCGATAATCTCTGCACGTACATGACACTAGATTAATATAGAATGTAAAATTTCATAGCTTTTTCCGGCAATATATAAACTTTTGGTGTTACATAATGCTCATACAGCACTCAAATATGCATTAGCAAGCTGAGACGTTTTTGTAGTTTTGCACATCCACCATTATTCCGTTGCTCGGGACTCTAGTAGCTACTTCAAATCACAGTTTTCCGGTAATGCTAGGAACGGCTTGAAGGTCAGCAGAAGCCCAACTAATTCGACCAAGTTCAAAATAAGGAATATTATCTGATCCCCTGCATGATTAATGATAAATCTTCTGTTAGCATTTGTTAGAACACATACAGATACCACAATTGTAGTATACAAGACAAAATATTAAAAAATGCTAAAAGAAGAAATGTTAACTTAATAAATCAATGATATACCTGGAAAGAAGGCAGCATTTTGGCGCTTTTGGGCCCATGAGAACCTACATTCAGAAATTGGTGAATAAGATATGTAATACATGCATAAACCGTTTGCATATGAACATAATACCAACTTGTGGTATAAAAACAAAGTATTAATACAATCACAAATGACACTTATGTGTTTGATTGTGCATAAACTTTTCTCTTATAGTTATAATTGTGGACTTGGCATTCTTTTTATAACCCATGCTTACTAAATTTTAGAGGTCCAATATGTGTTTGTTCTTACAAGAGATCTAATTCTTTAAGAGTATTCCAATAATCCAATCGGTAGGCTTGACATATTATACAAAAGCTACATGTTAACACATTAATTTGTATTTAGAGAAACTTTGGATAAGTGACAGGGATACTCACAAAACACCTGCTCCTGCAGGAGCAATAGCCTTGAAGAATGACATTGCAGTCGTAGATATGCCATTTGCAGCCCCTCTTTGGCTTTGTGACTGTTGTTTGGGGTAACTTGAATTAGCTAGCTTATCAGCATTTGAGAATAGAAATTTCAAGTAAATTGACTCGATACTTGCCACAGCATTATTTTGCAGAAGAGATGTGCCTGTTATGATAGTTATCTGCTCAAATTTGTCAAAGGTATAAGTTAGAAAGAATGATACAGTAACATAAAAGAAAAAATATTTTTCATTATGGTATATATTTTTAATGATTGATTTCGTAATAATTTTGAACTTTGAAGCAATAACTGAAGGACCAGTGACATCACAACTGAAAAAAGATACTATTGACAAGATTAGTCTAATTATATTCACAGCTAACAGATAAAATATTTGAATACAGTTAACTTATATTCCTAGGACTATAATGAAGATCTTCTTGGATTTTTCATGATTTATATAATCCCATTTTTCAATATGAGTGCATCATGTCTTGTTTTCTTTTTGACAAAATCATGATATCGGAGTTGGGAGATCAAGTATCGAAACTTACAGAAAGAATTCCTTTTACTATGGCAGCGAGATAAAGAGCTAGCCCAAGTTTAAACCCTGGCAGGTGCGTCATGAAGGGATATGCAGCAAGAATTGGTATAGATAGTGCCTGCAAAGTACATGTGAAGGTACAAAAAATGGGTATATATGGATAAGAAAGATGTGTTTTTTTATGAGAAGGTAGTTCGGTAACTTCAGTTACTCACAGATGCAGCACGGGATGAATTGACAGATCCGAGAAATTGATGAACAGATCTATAAATGAATAGCTGATATACAAGAAGACCAGCACCTAGAATGGAACGTGAAATTGAAACAAAGTTTGTGGTAATCAATATAATATATTAATATGGGAGTTATAGCAAATTATGTAACCGCTATAACTGAGGTATAATGGTTTAGAATGGGCAACATGTAGTAGTAGAATCTGGTTTAGTTATAGGGTAAATTTTTGGTTTTATATGGCACCAATACATGACAGCATGTATAGAATTATGTACATTTTAAAGGCAATCTTGATATTGCGTGTGTTAATTTGATATCCAAGAAGAAGCATATCGACTATTAGTAGAGTAGCATTGTTATAAACAAATATGTGTCTTAGCATTTTAGAGCACAGTCAAACTCAACTAGATAAATTAAAAGGTTCATCGGTAATGTGAAAATGGTCCCAATAAGATATGTAAGCTTGTGGGGTTATACACTTATACCTGCAACTGCAAGAACTTGGCCAACTTCTTTAGATGAAAAGCTTAGCCCACCATACTTTTTGTCACTTATAGCCCACAAGGAAAATATCTGATATAAAAAGTAACAAATAGTTCTTTACGTGAAAAGCTAATTCTACCATACTTCTTGCCATTCATTTATTCATACGTTTTTAAGGGGAAAATGAACAAGGTTTGAAATCCGTACCTCACTGTACGCAGTATCATGAAGGGTGAAAACACAGTATGCAATTATAGAAGACATCAATGGCCAGTTCTTATACAGACTCTTGTCTAGATGTGAATCTTCTCTCTGTGGAGTTCTTGAATGTTGAACCATTTCTACTTCCCTTTCTAAATTTTTATGCATGTGAAGTGTCTCCTAGTAATCAACATTGAGAAATGTGGTTTCTTTTAAGTGATCTCTTAATTAAACCAGACTGAAATAAACAAGCAATCACTAGTGAATAGTAGTCATGTAGAAATCGAGTTCTACAATCAACACATTAGTTTGCTCATCTTCGGTAAACTTTGTTGTTGTTTTTCTTATGAACTTAAAGTAGAATGCAAGACCATGTAAGAAACCGTTTTACGCTCTCAACTTCCTTGCTTGGTCGATAGTCCAAACTAAGTTTAGTGAGAGGCTTGATTTAGAACAATGTGAGAGCTTAAAAGGGGCTAAATGTCTTCAAGTTAAGGCCCCAAGAGGATCTGTCTTCAAGTTGAGGAACCAACAAGGGATACATTCCTTTGAATTGAAGCAAATTTTTTATTAAAAAAATCATAAGACATAGTACTAACAGGAATATCACATACCGGTAGCCATATGCAGCTTATCAGAACAGCAACAGCAAAAAGTGAAATACAAAGGCATGGCAAGAAATATGGGAACCTAAGAAAAATGCAAATACAGTTAATTTCATGAAATTAGCTCATTGAATTTGATTAAAAGTAAACCTTAGGTACAGAACAAGTATACCTGCCAAAAACTGACTTGTCGGAGAATAGGTTTGGGTATTGCTTTGCAGGCTGACAGGCAAGATAGAACAAAAGTAAGTAAAATATCATTATATTCTTCGAGAAGAAGCATTCTGAATAAATAATTACCTGTGCAAAGTAGCCTCCAATGGCTGGACCGACAACAAGACCTATGCCCCAAGCAGTGCTTACCTATATTTAATGACTATGGTCAAGTAGGGAAATGATGAACGGAACTAGTAGTTGTGATACAAAAAAAGGAAAGATGAAAATATTATATATATATATATATATATATATATATATATATATATATATATATATATATATATATATATATATATAGAGGAAGCCTCTTTTCTACTCCCGGTGTAATTACACCCTATGTCGTATCTCACAACGTAGTGAATATATCACATAACGGATGGTATGTACATGTAATATACGAGTATTTAAGACGATATAGGTGGTATGGACAATTTTTCAGAGGTTGTATGTATATTTTTTCGATATACTTCTTTTTATATGTGTATATGAAAGTATTTACAAAATACGCTAAAAACTATGGACTCCTTTGTAATTTTTTCTTGTGGTTCACATTGGAGTATCTTATGATTAGTATTTGAGTATACCTAAAGTAATAAAGGAGTATTTCAAGTTTATTTAGGTGATATATTAGATGTGGGTGTAATTACACCGGGAGTAAAAGTATTTTTCTTATGTGTGTGTGTGTGTTTACAATTGATAATCCTAGAGCTTGATGTTCTGGCCGACAAACTTCAATCGAATAAGCCTGCAAAAGTTGAGAATCATCATGCATTTATATCCCCATAACATGAAATTAGTCACCATAACATAATTGATATCAGACTATGCATACTTGGATACCTTTATTGGGGCAAGCATGCCATTTAGAGCACCAAGAAGCAATCTTGTGGCAATCGCCATCCAATACTTCACACTTAGTCCAAATAGAGTGTTAAATATGACCCTAAAAAAAGGATTACTGAGCTTTACAAAGTTACCATGTGAAAGTGAGTGTATTTTGATACAAGAAGAAAGTTCTCACACTGAGAAGATGGAAAATGCAATGATAGGTTTTCTCCCAATACGATCTGCCACAACACCCCAAAATAGGGAGGCAAAACATCTACCAATCATGTATGATGCACCTATACACAGCATATGCATCATCATATCATATGTTAATTCTGGGTGAGTATATTTGTGAAACAAGAACTGCAGGAATATATTGTAGTTTGTTACATTTGGAGGGAGTACATTCCATTGATTCAATGAGTCATAACATACTTACCAAGAAAACCAGCATATAATCCAATGTCTTGTTCCTTTTTTGCCACATGCAGATCTTCTATCTATTGTCAAGAAAGGTCAAACTAAGCTTGCATATGCAAATTAAGGAAGTGCTTGCTGACGTTTCGTCGGTGTTTGCGACAACTCTTTCACTGAGAGCTGAAGAAACCCTTAAAAAGTATCCTGCAGTGGTTACTCCGTGCATACAAATGATCCATGATGTTTCCATAGATTTTTTTAATCATTGATCGTGATATATATACGAACAGGCCATGCACTGAATAAACAGTAACACCTGTAGGTGAGGACTGAGGACAGCTGTTTCAGGGGAAGGGATGAAGGGAAGTGTACTACTTATCTGACTCAGTGAAGCCATTAACTTTTTTTTAGTTCGCTTGAGTTTCTGACTTATTTTTCATTATATTTTTTTTATTTTTTGGCTTTTTTCTTAAACTTTTTTACTGATTTTTTTCATATTCGTTTGCATTATCTGTAATAGGCTAACTTATTTTTTTTCTATTTTTATTTTTTGAATTTAGTTACGTCAAATAAGTTATCATTAGTTACAATACAATTTTAGTTAGTTACAATGTAATTTCAGTCATAAGCCAGCTTATTTTAATTCAACCGAACGACATCTCAACCGATAGGGAGATTGATTTTCGAGAGATGAACATGCTGTGCACGGCAGGGTTGTAGTGCGTTTTAAGACTAGTACGTAGATGTAGTTCATATTAATTTGCATTAAAATATTGTATCTAACAGTAATCGCTTGTCATGTGTGTAAATATTTTGGTTAAATATTGTATGAACCAATATATTGTGAGAAGTGTTTGCCAGCAAAGTTCTTATTTTAGTTGGCTTCTAAAAAAGTAATGTATGACAGTAAATTAAGGTGAGATCAACGTACCATGAAATACAAGAAGGGAAACAACGCTGATATTGGTAAAGCTGAAAAAGAAGATATTGTCAATCATCAGGAAACATAGATGTATATTACAAGTGCTAGCTATCAACCAAACAGAGAGAGAGAGAGTGAGAGATTATGTCTAGATGCATCGGTAAAAAGAGGACAAAAATGCGGGTTACCCAGTACATACACTGATTTTCAATTTTTTTAGCCCTGCTAAAATATGATACTACATTCATGCAGTATTCCAACTTAATGTTATCATATATAGATAATTTGAGGTCATCCTTAATTTAGACCCTAGTTGCAAGTAATTGTCAGTAAATACAAATATTTTCAAGCCTTGAGTGAAACTAATACCACTGATGGTAGAAAATGAAACGGTTATGTACCACTGTCATTTTTCTGTGTGCGTGCAATAGACAATTGTATCTATAGACTTGAGGTGACCACCATTAATTACGACCTTGTGTTTCTAGTCACCTTACATGCATAGAAAACCATGTTCATGCTGCATATCATGCTTGGCGAAATCAGAGAAAAATATATTGATTTGAAAATGTTATCAAAAGGTAGCAATAGAGCTGGTAACCACCGATTATCGGATTTTTTGGACAAAAATTTTGAAATGAAATTTGAATTTTTAAATTTTTTAGATGAATTTTAGGTAAATCTGGAATTTCTTTGACTGATTTAAAATTTTGCTGGAATCCACGAACAAGCCTAGTAACCACCGGTTATCGGCGAAATTTCAACATAGATTTTCCCCTGGACCTGGGTGAAACACATGCAAATTAACAGAGGAAAAAATCTCTGCGTGCATGCATGCATGAGGTTAATTTGGAAACTGTGTGGCCACGAATCAAGAAGGTATGTACATGAGGCAAGGGTGGTGATCCCAACGAAGAAGAACTCTTTGTAAGGGATTCCTTGGTTGTTCTCCTTCTTCCTCTCCATGGCGCAGCCGGGGCAGCCGTCGTAGTAGAACACCCTCGCCGCCGGCGATGGAGGCGCCTCCTCACCCATATATATACACTGCGCTGGATCGCTTTGCAAGTGAATCAAGGCAGTGGCAGCTGCTGCTAACTGATCTACAGAAAGCTTAGTACTGATACATTTATATACGATCTGGTGAAAATTAATATATATGTCCCGTGCATGGATGGGCAGCAACAAGTTTGCCGCTCCAGTGGGATATTCTTGACCAGTATGAATCAAGTTCTGCATGCCAAATAGTGACAAGTGTCCGACTGAGGCAGACACCAGTACTGTAACTTCGGCAAAGCAAGCCATAAATTAAGCTTAGCCATTTTACATGAAAGCTGGAAAGAACCGTTCGAGCGAGAAGATTACACGAAGTTGAAGTAACAACTTTGTCTGTGATACCAACAAGTGCATAAGCAGCACGGGTACATGATCGATCGATCTCACTTGGTCAGGTGTTATTTGATTCTTTCCGAATAATGAACTTAACTTTTGGGAGGGAAATGCAGTGTAAGATCGACCGTACTACTCATGCACTGAAACGATTTAATTAGTGTGTGTGCGGATTCATCGCAGGTGAGCAGTAATGTAAGTTTCTGTTTACATGCATAGAGTGAGATTAGGATCCTGACATCTGTAATTACAGCCTGAAGCTGACCGGGAAAAAAAAAAGGCATCTAAGCTCAGCTCCTGCTAATTAAGCTACCCAGCTGAGCTAGGGTGTTCATCAGCAAAGGAAGCAGATAATAATGATATGTCAGCGCTGATGCATATGGTCAGAGCAAGATAGATAGGCTACTTAAATTAAATTAATGACGGGCCATATGCATCAACATCATCGCTCACGTTGAGGAGCTCAAGCTCTACCATGCAGCTAGCTAGCCACCTGATGAACCACTGCGACTGCGTGCGTGTGACAGCGTGAAGTGTGCCACCCCCGTTGCCTTCTCGATCGACCCATCTCGATCGATGGGTTCTGAGAGAGAGAGAGAGAGAGAGAGAGAGAGAGAGAGAGAGAGGGTTGATGAATGGAATCTAAAAGAAAAATGAGAGATTCAGAAAGGCTGGCCGGCAGGAGTAGCTATCTAGAGTCCAACACTTCAACTAACCGACCCTGCTTGCTGTGTAGCTACTACATGCATGCAAATCCATCGTCACCTTCGCCGCATATATGACGGAATTAGCCCGTGTGCGGTGTGCCTGACGCTTGGATGAAGCATGCAGCTGTTTGCTCTGGTCGAGTTCACCGGCTTCGAGTTCTACCATCGGTTCGAGTAGCTATCGATCTGCTCTGCTTCTTCAGTGGAATGCCACTCTGCCTGGAGAGGAAGATGCATACTGTTCTAAATTCGCACTACGTACTACTCTTTAATCATTAATTAGTCACCTACTCATATGTTACAACGAAATTTATTAGATATATAGATAATCATACTATAGAATATGGCTTCTCTAATCAGTTAAAAAGTAGAGAGTAGCGAGAAGTTAAGAATGGGACGATTGGAGGAGAATGAACGTACAACTATCAACTCATTCTTTTATAATAATAATAATAATAATAATAATAATAATAATAATAATAATAATAATAATACGTGTTACCCGTCTGTCTATCCCTTCTGACCCACAACGTAAGCTCAAACGTATCATACATTGGACCAATAAAACACTAAATATAAGAAAAAAATTGACGGTATTAGATAATTCATATCTCTGCTAAATAGTATACTACAACTAGTCCATTTCTACAGCGTTAAAACATACGTAGAAAATAAAAATACCACGATAACTATACTGTAGATTCTCACGTTGAACTTACGTTACGAAATGATACGAGTTCCAGGATAGTGGAGTGAGCGTGCGGTTGGATCCGACGGCCCACGTAAATTCCCGGTCTGGATCGCGATTAAAATTTGCGACCCGAACTGCAGCGGCGCTGACGGTAATATAACATAACTGGGGGGTCTCCTCCGCAAAATACTCTTCCCATCCCAGCCGCACAGCTTCTGATCCAACGGCGCACGACGTCTTCGCGGAGAGACGTGGGTACGCCGCGCCAGCAGCGACGCGCTCGGGATGAGACGCGCAGATCGACGGCGTGGGACGGTGGACGGAGAGTCGGAGACGACCCGCCGCCGAGGGAGCAGCCGGCCACGGGTCCACGACTACTCTCCGATGTGGTCGTCGACGGCCGGCGATCGCGCCAGCAGGCCCGCGGTAGCGGTGGCCGGTGGCAGCGCCGATCCTGACTGAAGCGACCCTGGACCGGCTCCATGCCGCGGGTACGAATCGCTCCCCTGTTCCATGGAATCGTGCTAATCTGTGAGCGCTGGGGATCCAAGGATGGAAGGCATTGGCGGCACTCCAGTTGAGGGCGCCAAGGTTGGCGCGGACGGGAAGATTGGCCCAGGCGCGGCAGCAGGACAAAGGCCCAGGAAGCGTAGCGTGCGGTTCGGCGGCCCAGAATGGGACAGCGCGAAGTAGCTGGCGTAGTTGCTAGGAGCTTCTCCGCCTGCGTGCGGTTAAAAAGGGAAGGAACGTTTCCTTGTAAGACATTGAAGAAAGTATCCAACTACTTCTTATCACCTCCGGTTCTAATTCATCCTCCTTCTTCTTTTCTACTACTCTTCTTCCTCTCCAAGCCATTTGTTGCTAACATATTGGTATCAGAGACACCGATCTGGAGCCCAGAAAAATCCACCACGATCACTTCACTCGCTTTCGCAAGCAAATGGGGGCGATGGATCCCAATCTCCAACTCATCATGCAAGAATTGAAGGGCATCCGTGGCGACTTCTCCGATCTCCAATCATCCTTGTCGCAGCGCATTGATGCGGTGGAGAAGACGCTAGCGGATCGGTTCGGCGCTATGGAGGGCGCAGCCAAGGTGTTCGACGAATGGAAGCCTCGCATCGACGCCACGGTTGACGACCTTCGTGTGGAGATTGGAGCACTTCGCAAGACGGTCCATCGAGTGGTGCTCGATGGCAACCCCGCCACTTCGACGGGTATTCTCTCCAGTCCAGGGGCGGCCGCGGTAGCTTCATCCGCCGGTAACCCGGTCGTCGGCCCAGACGGGCACCGCGTCGCAACCAATCACCGGGAGACTGGGTTCCACACCCACCTCCCGGTCAAGGGTACGCATGATCTTCCCAACCCTCCTTTGGGTCGTTCTTCTTCCTTGCCAGTTTTTCCGAATTTGGGATCTGGAGGGCTTGAGCCGCGTTCTGGGGGGGAACGTTATAATCCCACACTCCATCAGCTACCTAAAATGCCTTTTCCGTCTTTTGATGGGGAACATCCTAAGTTGTGGATATCGCGCTGTGAAGATTATTTTAACATGTATTCCATTGATTCGTATTTGTGGATCCGAGTAGCGGGTATGCACATGTCCGGTGCAGCCGCGCGTTGGTTACAATCAGTGGAATCTCGCGTTCGCCATCTTATGTGGGCTGAGTTCTGTCAGTTGCTGTTAGAACGTTTTGGCCGGGATCAACATGAATTGTTGATTCGTCAACTTTCAACATCCGTCCGCCAGGTTGGTGTCGGAGTATGTGGAGAAGTTTTCGGTTTAGTTGATCGATTGGTAGCGTATGGTCGCCGACGGATCCTCTTTATTATGCCATGCGTTTTGTAGATGGGCTTGGGATGATATTAAGCATCTCGTTCATATGCATCGCCGTCGAATTTGGACTCTGCTTGTGCTCTCGCTCTGTTACAGGAGGAGATGGCGGATCCATTCAAGCGCAAGGAGAACCGCAAGCCGGAGTATTCATGGAGCACAAAACCAGTACCGCGGAGTGCTTTACCTCTGCCTCAACCACCTCGACCGGACAAGCCGTCATCGGGGGAGGATCGGCGTGGTCGCCCTATCGAGGACAAACTTGCCTCTCTTCGTGCCTATCGCCGTGCACGTGGGCTGTGCATTCGGTGTGCCGAGAAATGGTCTCGGGATCATCGCTGCCCCGAGCATATTCAGTTACAAGCTCTGCAGGAAGTTTGGGAACTCTGTCACATGGAGGATGACCGCTCGAAACTGGGGAAACATTGCCTGAAGGAGATTCTCAGTTGTTCGTCTCCATCTCCGTTTCAGTTGTGCAAGGTTCTCCGGGCGCCCGCACGATGAAATTTCAGGGGACTATTCAGAACCGTTCAGTTTTGATTTTGCTTGATTCGGGCAGTTCTCATTCATTCATCAGTTCATCCGTTGCTGCTTCTTTGAGTGGGGTTCAATCTCTATCCAAGGCGACATGGGTAAGATTGGCTGATGGCAGCCAAGTGACTTGTCATTCTCACTTGCCGGCTGCAGTCTGGTCAGTACAGAACTTTCAGTTCACTTCTCCGTTGAAGATTTTTCCATTGACTGTGTTTGACATGATCATCGGTATGGACTGGCTGGCCGAGTTTAGCCCGATGAAGGTGCACTGGCGGGACCAGTGGCTTCGTATTCCATATAATGGCAGCTGGGCTGTATTGCACGGCATGGATGCTCGGCTCCCGGTGGGGTCAGTGGTGCAGTTGTCAGCTCTTTCGCCACTTACAAGTGACAATCAGGCTTCCTTAATTCCACAGGTCCAGGACCTGTTGCAGGAATTTGCTGCGGTGTTTGCTACCCCTTCTCAGCTACCACCTCAGCGTGCTTGTGACCATTCCATCCCTCTGCTGCCCGGCGCCACACCGGTGTCGGTTCGTCCCTATCGTTATCCTCCGGCTGTGAAAGATGAGATAGAGCGGCAGATCAAGCAGATGCTTCAGTCGGGCGTTATTCGACCCAGCACTAGTCCGTTTTCTTCTTCCGTGCTTCTCGTCAAAAAGAAGGATGGGACTTTTCGTTTTTGCGTTGATTTCCGCCATCTTAATGCCATCACAGTCAAGTCAAAGTATCCCGTACCAATCATCGAAGAGTTGTTAGATGAGTTGGCTGGGGCTAGTTGGTTTTCCTGCTTGGATTTAACGGCGGGCTATCATCAGATTTTGCTTCGCCAAGGGGAAGAACATAAGACGGCGTTCCAAACGCATACTGGTCATTACGAATTTAGGGTTATGGCCTTTGGTCTCTCGGGAGCTCCGGCCACATTTCTCAAAGCCATGAACACCACACTTTCTTCGCTTCTTCGCAAAGGTGTTTTGGTTTTTTTTGATGATATCTTGATTTACAGTCGTACTTTCGACGAGCATTTGCAGCACCTGCGGGCTGTCTTTCAACTTTTGCACAAGGATCATTGGTTGGTCAAGCGTTCCAAGTGTAGCCGCGCAACGGAACTCAAATACTTAGGTCACATTGTTTCAAATGGTGGCGTGGCCACGGACCACGAGAAGGTGCGGCCGTGCTTCAATGGCCACAACCGCGTCGGTAAGGGAGTTACGAAGTTTCTTGGGTTTGGCGGGTATTATCGACGCCGTGCGGCATTTTGGTATCATCTCAAAACCATTGACAGCCCTCTTGCGTAAAGGATGCCTGTTTATTTGGACTACTCAACACCAGCAAGCTTTTGACGTCCTGAAATCCGCTCTCACTTCGGCTCCGGTATTGGCCTTACCGGATTTTCGTCAGGTCTTCGTGATTGAGACTGATGCGAGTGGCACCGGCATCGGGGCCGTGTTGATGCAGGCCGGCCACCCTCTGGCATTTTTAAGCAAGGCTTTGGGACCGCGCTCCTTGGGACTCTCCACATATGAGAAGGAGTACATGGCCATCTTGATGGCGGTCGATCATTGGAGAAGTTATTTGCAGTTAGCAGAATTCCACATTTTGACGGATCAGAAGAGCTTGGTTCAACTCCATGAGCAGAGGCGCACACACCTTGGCAGCAAAAGGTGTTCACCAAGTTGTTAGGTCTGCAATATAAGATCATTTACCGCAAAGGAGTTGATAATCGGGTTGCTGATGCTCTATCTCGATGTCCGATGTCTGACAGTCAGTGTGCAGCCGTCTCCATTGCCACCCCGCTGGACTCAGCAGATCATGGCATCTTATGAATCGGATGACTTCTCACGCCAACTTCTTACCAAGCTAGCCGTTGAACCCATAGCGGTGCCTCATTTTGCTTTGCAAGATGGTCTACTTCGATACAAGAATCGTCTGTGGGTGGGGGCTGTTCCATCTTTGCACCTTCAGTTACTCTCCGCGCTTCATTCTAGTCCGGTGGGTGGTCATTCAGGTTTTCCTGTCACACTCCGCCGTGCTAAGCAGTTATTTGCCTGGAAGGGAATGAAGACTGCAGTCAAAACTTTTGTAGCAACTTGTTCCATTTGTCAGCAAGCAAAGCCAGACCGCACTCGCCTTCCAGGATTGCTTCAACCATTGGAAGTCCCTGACAGAGCTTGGAAAGTTATTTCGATGGATTTCGTGGAAGGTTTGCCGTTATCTGGTCGTCTCAATTGCATCTTAGTCGTTGTGGACACTTTTTCCAAGTATGCTCACTTCATGGGATTGCGACATCCTTTTACTGCAATGGCTGTAGCTACGGTTTTCATGCAACAGATATATCGACTTCATGGGTTACCCGCAGCCATTGTTTCCGACAGGGATCGAGTTTTTACAAGTCACCTCTGGACTCATTTGTTTAAGATGACACAGGTGCAATTACGGATGAGCTCGGCATATCACCCGCAGTCGGATGGCCAAACAGAGCGTGTGAACCAATGCCTTGAGACGTTTCTTCGCTGCTATGTTCACGCCTGTCCTAACAAATGGAGTAACTGGTTGCATCTGGCGGAATATTGGTATAATTGTACCCCACATTCTGCTCTGGGCCGTTCACCCTTCGAGGTCTTGTACGGGTACGCTCCTTCCCATTTTTGTATCTCTGATTCAGATATTGTGCCGGTGGCAGATCTTCAGTCTTGGAGGGATGAACGACAATTGATGACCAAGCTCATTCACCAACATTTGGTTCGGGCTAAGGAACGCATGGTTAAGCAGGCCAATTTGAAACGTTCCGAGCGCCCATTTGCTGTGGGGGACTGGGTCTACGTGAAGCTTCAACCTTATGTCCGATCGTCCCTAGCGCCACGGGCAAATCAGAAATTGGCATTTCGCTTTTTCGGTCCTTATCAAATCATCTCCCGCATCGGCAACGTAGCATATCGTTTGGCTTTACCTGCTTCTTCCAAAGTGCATCCTGTCTTTCATGTTTCGCAGTTGAAGCAAGCCGTCGGACAGGCGCAAGGGGTGTCTTCCGTTCTTCTGGATGATAACAGCCAGTGGAGCGTTCCGGAAAAGATCTTACAGCGGCGCTCGGTGGTCCACGGTACGACTAATACCCTTCAAGGATTGATTCAGTGGTCTCATATGCCTACTTCACTGGCGACGTGGGAAGACTTGTTACCTCTACGGCAGCATTTTCCTCGAGCTGCTGTTTGGGGACAAACAGCTTCTGAAGATGGGGGGGATGTGAGCGCTGGGGATCCAAGGATGGAAGGCATTGGCGGCACTCCAGTTGAGGGCGCCAAGGTTGGCGCGGACGGGAAGATTGGCCCAGGCGCGGCAGCAGGACAAAGGCCCAGGAAGCGTAGCGTGCGGTTCGGCGGCCCAGAATGGGACAGCGCGAAGTAGCTGGCGTAGTTGCTAGGAGCTTCTCCGCCTGCGTGCGGTTAAAAAGGGAAGGAACGTTTCCTTGTAAGACATTGAAGAAAGTATCCAACTACTTCTTATCACCTCCGGTTCTAATTCATCCTCCTTCTTCTTCTACTACTCTTCTTCCTCTCCAAGCCATCTGTTGCTAACATAATCTAATTCGTGTTCCACGAACCTGATTGCTTATCGAATGATCAGATTCATTCTAGTATTATTATCATTTAGCAAGTCGCGCAATGGCCATCCGGGGCGAATCGCAGTTCTTGATCACTTCTGTTATCAAATTCTGCACCCATTCTCTGATCTGTTCTCGGAGTTCTACTCCTGTTTATTTATTCCATAGATCAGCAGCTAGCAAAACACCGGAGTATTAATTCGAACACTACAAGCTAATCATCCAAGTGATACTCTAGGCGATAGGTCACAGTACCACCACAACTTGAAGGTCGACACTGAAAACGACTCTGCATTGAATTGCATGCGCCTGCTACAGTCTTCAGCCTTCAGTATGCACTGCCACAACCACAAGCACTATCACAATGTACTAGATCTCTACCGTCCTTGCTACACACTGCCACTACCTATATGTTTTATTTCTTGTATTGCTGCGGAACCGCCAGGAAAGGTTTGAAGGTCAACATAAGCCCGAGGACCTCAGTCAAATTCAGCAGTAGAAAAACCATCTGATCACCTGTGCATAAAAAACAATATGGATTTTATGAAATACTTGTCAAACTGGTATCAAACTGGCTCGAGCCCCCCTACCGCTACCGAACCCTTGGAGCCCCCCCATAAATTTTTAGCTATGGATGTATGGTGTAGGAGGGGTATAGTGGAGTTATATCGCTGTATCGCTTTTGTTCAGCCCCTCCTAAAATTTTTCCTGGATCCGCCACTGAATGCACGAGCTTTTGTTGTAACCATACTAAATCTTGACCTAGCTCGCAATGTAACTATTTCTTGTGTGCAGTAATTTAGCACGCTAACTTGCACTCTAACCATTGAAAGCACTATAGTAACACTGCAACTTACATAGTTCTCAGAACTGCATATATACCTGGAAAGAATGCCGCATGCTGGCGCTTTTGTGCCCATGAGAATCTGCAATCAGAGGTGTTCGAAACTGAGGCCCCCCCGCCGAAAAATACGTTTGCACTTTTGCTACAATTGGTTTATGCTTTCATGTTCATCTTCAGACAACAGGAAGGCACTACACTAGGAAGCACGAATAAAACTAGCAACATTTTCAGCAACATTATAATAATAGATAGTATCTACTAAGATAAATAAGTGACTGGTTGCCCACCTATAAAAAAGGATTGGGATATAGACATGTATGTTAACTATCCAACCCATCTCTTGTACTCTCTTCTCTAAATTTAGGGTTAAGGTTTGAGAATGAGTACGTTGAGTGTTTTTTGTCCTTTAAGGTGGAGTGACTGTAAAATCTACGTTCTCAAGCAAGCAATACATCAATCTTGATGGAACTCTTGAGTCCCTCTTGTTTTAATTGATGTGCTTGACTTTTGGTTGGTTTTGATTTCTCTTCTTTTCTTTTTATGATCTTGTTGTACCAAGGACGTGCAAGAAATGAAGATAATTCTTGAAAATACATCTTCACCCATCTAGGCACTTTAATAGCAAGATTCACGAAAAAACTTAATTTTGCTTGACTTTGGCCTCTTTGGTTTCTGTGGTGATCTAACCTATTGTGATGTGTAGGAATACATCTAGACCATTCTTGGTCATCATCATCCCACGAGCAAGTTGTATTCACCGATTTTGGTTTTGGTTTGATTGTAGTGCACCTTTTCTTCAAACTGAAAAAAGGTCTCAACTTTAGCCATAATTTTTTATAACCATTTGATAGAATAGGTTCTTGATAATCTAGAGAAGATCCCTACGAATTTCATGTCATTTGGATCTATGAATCAAAAGTTCCATCAATTTTAGTTTTTGATCTTGGGCTAATTTCACTGTTCATCGAGGAAAGGTAGTACTGCAGTTATAACAAAGGTACTTTTGATTTTCGGTAGTACCACAGTTATAACAGAGGTACTTTCAATTTTCGGTAGTACATCAGTTATAACAAAGGTATTTCCGATTTTCCTAATTTTTCTCCAAAATTTCAGATGTTTGTTTTGCTTATTTGGTGTTGGTTTCTCATTTCAATCTTCATAGTTTTATAGCTATTGGAGTGAAGCAGTGTTGAATACTTGGAAAAAATTAGAAGACATCATTCACCCCTCTCTGTTATCATATTCGGTCTTTCAACCATGTACCACAGCTTTGTTTTGTAGAAAAGTACCGGTAATTATAGTTATTTGATCAACATATCAAAGATTAGTATCCTCAAAGATGAATATTTGAATAAGACAAAGACCAAAATACCCAACATACATTTTTTTAAAGGGTAATTGATTCTTTGCCCCTCAGTTTGGCTGCCTTTGATCATTTGCCCTCTTTTACTTTACCATTTATATTTTCCCCTAAAGTTCTCATGTCAGTTGATCTTTTGCCCTATCTACATATTATATCATTTTCCATTTGTTTAAACCCTGGAGTTCATATGAATAGACCATATTGCCCTTTTGTGAAATAGTTGAACAATTCCTCCTCTTTCTTCTCCAAATCCAGCAGATCGGTTCACCATCGTGCCAGCCTCTAGTCCAATGCTGCTTTGGTGACTTCAGCTCCTCGAGGACAACTTCAACAACCCCAAGCTCCTTCGCCGTGCAAAGATTGAGGCGAGTGAGATCCAGCACCACTAAGCACCAACTCCTCCTCCAGAAGCAGCAGCTCCGCCCCTACCCTGCCGCCTCGCCGTCTGCTTTCTCACCTGTCTCCACCGATGCCGCTGAAGCGCAGACCGAGCACCAGGGCAACGCGGAGGACGCACTCCCAAGGAAAGAGATCATCCAAAACCTACGCCAGCCGGCCACGCTCTTCGATGAGGTCGCCGCCGCTCTCTTCCGCTGCCTCCACACCGTACGCGAGGACCCAGCCGTGCCCGTCACCGCCTCAAAGCTGTGGACCAAGGCAGCGGCCGTGGCGAAGCCCAAGGCTGGCGCCGCGGCCGAGAGACGGGAGGTCGGGGATGAGGGGAGAAAGGTGGCATTCGATGAGCTCTTTATATGTTGTTTGCCTTTGTATGTGTTCATATAAACAGGAGATGTGCTACTGAAATTTTTAATAGCAACACGAAATTTAAGATGTTAATATGTAGTCGTAGCATTTCAGTATCGGAGGTTAGGCCAGAGTGTTTAATTACAAGGACGGACATTACTGCATCCTTACTTACCCGTGGATGAATGTGTGCGCCTTAGCAGCCCCACCAGGCATCATCTGTGACCAACTCTTTTCGCTGGAGAACAAATTCGTGCAAATTTTCCCACGGATTTCGAGGACCATGCAATCGTTTTCATCAGTTGCCTAGTTTTTTACTGAACCAGTGGCTGGTCTTCAATTTGGTTCGATTCCAGACAGGACAACTGAACTGTTACAATCTACTGAAGTAGCGTAATTTTCTTACCTTTACACAGAATATTCGTTGCTTAGAGATGGCATTAGTACTCCACTTCTGCCACGATGACAAATTGGACATGTCATGGTGACTAGATCAAGTGTCTTGAGCCAACACTCGCTCTGGACTTCTTCATACGCATGGGTACAAACATGCCATCTACCTAGGCCTCGTCATTGAATCCATTAGCGAGGGTTAAATGTTATTACTGCTACGAAATCGACAAATGACAATGTTTATTCCTAACTACACTGTTCTGGTACTGTAGGTAACACCAGAAAAGGCTCGAAGGTAAATATGAGTCCGAGGAGCTCCACCAAATTCAGCATCAAGAACACCACTTGATCACCTGCAGATTCAACAAACCGAATCAATCAACTATATAATTTCAAGCTCCACTCCTACAACTCTTCCGGGTAGACCTCCAACCCAACAAAATAAACCAAGACATAAGGTACAATATTGCATTATATGAAAGTTTACCAGCGAAAAACACTGAAAACTACTAAAAACCGCAAGGTACAGTACAAATTCATAGCTTAATTACCTGGGAAGAAGGTGGCATCCTGTCGTTTTTGTGCCCATGAGAATCTGCGTTGATCAGTATGTAGTATGTGTTCAGTAACATTACGTGATAGAAAGTTGTGAATCCGGTACCGTAATGTTTCACTCATGCATTGTGTTTATGAAAAAAAATGTGATAAAAAGTGGTACTCACAGAACACCTGCCCCTACTGGAGCAATGGCCTTGAAAAACGACATGGCGGTTGTTGCTATACCATTTGCAGTGGCTCTTTGTTTTTGGCTCTGGCATTGAATTTCAAAAACAGTAGATAGTTTTATTTTATTTATGTAAACACATTATCGCTAAAAGTGTTCACTTGATTTTATACATACCACAGCATTGTTCTGAAGAAGGGAAATTCCTGTGCTGATAGTGATCTATACAAAAGATTGTAAAAGATTAGATAGGCTTGGGTACTAATAAAAGTATAGTAAAACTCTCCTTTTTTTTTCTATCATGTCGTTCTTGACTCCCTAGAAAAAGATACTCTACACAAGGGCCCAAGCTTGTCTTCCCCCAAGAAGTTAGTAAGTTACTGTTGAATTTGTCATACTAAGACTTGAGTTAGATCCCATATTTGCAGTGTAACAGATCATTCTTGTCTCTACCTTGACTATTGATCAACAGATGAACTAAAACCAATAGCAGGAAGTAGTGCATAGTTGTGGTAAAGAGAGATATATATGAACTTAATTCCCACTCATTAGCTTACAAATGGTGTGGTGAGGTAATATATAGTAATTGAAACTTTCAGAGAAAGCAAGATCTTAGGAATGCTTACTGCAAGAACACTTTTCATCATGGCCGCAGAATAAAGAGCTAAAGACAGTTTGGCTCCAGATAGGTATGTCATAAAGGGATACGTAGCAAGAATAAGTATAGATAGAGACTGCAATTTCAATGTTAAAATATTAGTGATGATCATGAAATTATTATTTATACTTATTTTGAAGGCGCAATAGGGGACTACTCACAGAAGCAATACGTGATGAAGTGACTGGTCCAAGATATTTATGGACCCAGCGATAAATGATAAGCTGGTATACAAGAAGACTAGCACCTGACATGAAGGGAGGAAACATAATCAGTTGTCTTCATGGGCACACAAATGCACAATGCTGCAAACATGCATCTTTAAGGTCACCCGAACAATTCAGAAAATAACAACTAGGTCCATGAGTGGAGGACAGTTCTGGACATTTAATAATTATGTTGTTGGGAGAGGGCAGAAGGACGCAATACCTGCCAGTGCAAGAACCTCACCAATATCTTCCGATGAGAAGCTAAGGCCACCATATTTTCTATCACTCACAGCCCATAAGGAAAGTATCTAGTATTGAAAGATTTACATTACAGTTGTAGAGCCCTTGAGTTCTAAATGTTAAAGATGAATGCAAGTAGTAGAAAATATTTTAGGAGAGATAAATTTAACAGCGTTTACAAGGCCAGCTGTGTCATGAAAAAAAACAATATGACATTTTACCTCACTGTATGCCGTGTCATGAAGACCAAAGAAACAGTAAGATATCATACTTGACATCCATGGCCAATTCCGGAGCAAACTCTTCTCACGAGGTGAATCCAAATAAACTTGTTGTGATGGCAAGGCTTCTTTGACCATTTTGACATCCTTTTCAGGAAATTTATGTTTATGTATAGTCTCCTGTCAGTTCCATTTGAGAAATATAAACATATTAATAATAACACAAGAAATCTTGATTGTAATAGCTTACCAAAATATATGCCTAGATAAAGTTACGTAAAAGCATATGTGTGACGTTTTAGCATTAGTAAATGTGGAACAAAAAAAGAAACATAGATTCCACAAACGATGCAATGCAACTTTGTTTCAATATTTGCTTTATGAATTGCAACTTATGTGCATAGTTTGTTTATTTGGAACACTTTATAATATAAAATTCGGCCAGACTACACAAAAGGCCAAATGAAACAAATATTTAGTGTCAGCATTAGCTAAAGAAAGATCGAATGAAGAGAGGTGATATTACGTGAAATTATACATACCGGAAGCCATACACAACTTATTAGAACAGTAGCAGCAAACAATGACACAGCTAGACAAGGTAAGAGATATGGGAATCTGCAAAATCCAATGAAATTAGCTATAAGTAGGTACTAGGTACAAAGCAAGCAGTTTGGTAAAGATTTATATCTTGTGCTTGCAGGATGTACCTCCCAAAAACTGACTCCTTGGAAAATACTTGTGGATATTTTTCTACAGGCTGACAAAAGGAGCATATAGTAAGAAAATGAAAGAAGTTTCTCTCTTCATTTTTGTGGAACTAGTACCTGTGCCAGGTAGCCTCCAAGAGCTGGACCAACAACAAGACCCAAGCCCCACGCTGTGTTCACCTATAATGGAAGAAAATTGGATTACTCTAATCTTGGTATTGAAAGGATCATGGAATAATAAGAAAAAAGAACATGAGTAAATAATGTAGAGTTGCTTGAGACTTGAGAGATTACAACTGAGAGCCCAAGAGCTTGGTGTTCAGTTTGACAAACTTCAATAGAATAAGCCTGAAATGGTCGATAAACATTATGTTAGAACATCCTATTTGAGAGACATGAATATTGAGATGCGTTCATGTTGAAAGTTGAAACCACTGCTTTTTAAGTACCTTTATTGGGGCAAGTAAACCATTTAGTGAACCTAGAACAAGTCTTGTGGTAATTGCCATCCAATACTCTGTACTTAGCCCAAATAGTGTGTTAAATATGACCCTGCAATATATAAGTGGGAAAGCAAGTGACAACTAAATTACTGAGATACTGAGATAGAAATGATATCACATTGAATTAGAATTACTATCATTCTTACACAGACAAGATTGAAAATGCAATTACAGGCTTCCGTCCAATACGGTCTGCTACAATACCCCAAAAGATCGCAGAAAAGGCTCTGCCAATCATGTACGAGGCACCTACATTACAAAACACCAATATATGGATGTAGGCATACACATATAATTCTGTGTGATATCTCAGGCACAATGTCTAACAATTGTTAAGAGTTGATAAATTGTTGTGAACTGATGAGTCAGAAACCATACCAAGAAAACCAGCATAAAATCCAATATCTTCCTCTGTTTTAGCAATGTGGAAGTCCCTAACCTATAAAAGGGATATAAACAGATCAACAAACAAGCTAGACTGTTTATGTTATTTGCATGAACCGATAGAGATCTTGATCAATAAAACCGTGACCACACCCTTAATCTCTGATCGCATCTCAAGAAAACCAGGATTGTAAATCAGAAGAGGGCCCCTTTGATGATACTCCTGGAAATGAATTGTGTACTTGAAATGGTCAAATAGCTATTTACTCTGGAATTTTTGTGATGCTAGTCATAGATTGAAATGACTTCCAAACACTGTGTAATAACCAATGATAGGGTCTGGGAGAAAAATAAATGCCAAGCACAAGATTTTGTGGAGTGTGTAATAACCAATGATAGGGTCTGGGAGAAAAATAAATGCCAAGCACAAGATTTTGTGTAGTGTTGGAAGACAGGAAGAATGTAAATTAGTTACAGCAAGAAGGGGGAAACATTCAGATGAGCATTTGAGAGGGCGACGAAGGATACACGGTGGAATTGGGACTTAGGCAATGGCTTGAAGTTGGATACACATCACCCTAAGACTTGTATTATTGATAAATGCCACTCCAAAATGTGTATGCGTAGAATGCCACCCAAAAAAACAAACTTTATTTTGGAGATCGCCATTTGTGGGGATTCGACCTTTTCCATCGTTTCGTTTTCCTTTGTCAGACAACCTGAAGGTGCAGAATGCATAGTTGCATACGGTGTATCTTGCGCAGTCATACATGCCATGTGCTGCGCAGAGGACACATAGAACTTTTCTGAAGGCTAAAAGAAAAATCTAATGTTGCGATTTGATCCGGAGAGTAGTTGATCATATAGGGGAAGTGGACAGGTAAACAATACATACCATGAAATAGAGGAAGGGGAAGAGGCACGTGATCGGTAAAGCTGAAAAAGACGAAGCAAGAGTAGCCTTGTCAGAAACGAGATGTATCGAGCAAATTGACCAATATATCACTTTGTAGTATGCAGTTTGGTGAAGGGATGTTGGGGAGGATGCAGGGAATAATGCAATGTGGCAGGTAGAAATGACAGATGAGCATATAGGGAGTAAATACATAAGCTTGGGAATAAATTAAGCTGCTAGCAATTAACTGCTCCCTTAATTAACTTGAGTAAGAGTGCGAGCGTAACCCAGGACAAAGCAAGCAACGTGTGGTCCTGTTGCTGTTTGTAGCTCTGCTTTTCTCAGTATGATGCTGGATCTCATATATTAAATTGGCCAACTTCAAACGGTTTCAGTTTTTGGTTTAGCTAGAAGCCACTTAGAACATATTAGCTTTTCAATTTCAGATTTTTTAGCTTTTTGGAATTTTTTATTTTTCCCCTTATTTCTTTGCATTGTCTCAAAAAATATAGCAGTGTTTTTTAATTTTTCTTTTTTCTCTTATTTTTGATTCAAAAAAGCTAACATCCGTTATAGTACGATTGCAACTACAAGCCTACAGTAGAAGCCAAAACCATGCCTTTTAAGCCGTTTGGAAAACAGCTTGAGGAACGAATTCTTGTCTACTGGGGCTGGAGCTTAAGAAATTCTTAAGTGTTTTGGCTTTGGCCTAAATAATTATTGGTCTCTGCTCCAGCCTAGTACTAGTTGGTATTAGTATTACAGCAGTGAGCTCAAGATTTAGGAGCAGCAATGCAATGCAGGTGCAGCATGGATCAATTGGGGCTGTTTGGTTGTCTGTATGCGCTCATGCAGCTGCATGAGCGTGGCCGGTGAGGATGATGCGCTCATGCAGCTGCATGAGCGTGGCCAGGCTGAGGAGGGAAGCTCCTCAGCCACGTTTCTCCTCAGCCTGTCTCCAGTTGATTTTTTGCATTCACTCGTACATGCTCTCTTCTCTATGCAGGTAACTAAACATCATCTCCTTGCATGCGCTGATAAAAACCACCCCATACAAACAACCAAACAAACCCTATAGGTCCCACTCGCTAGCTAGCTCGGTGTCACGGGAGGGAGGAGGAGGAGGCAACCTGTCTTGTTGGGCACCGACAACCGGGCTGGGGTGACAGTACTAGCTAGGAGCTTATTAGCTCTACCTCTTCGAGTTTCTTCCATGTCTCCGACGGCAAGCAGCCGCCATTCGCCGGCCGGCTGCCGGAGGCACAAGCAGAAGGCAAAAGCTGGCCGTGGGGCACGCGTACGTTTTATCATCCAACACAAGAGCAAATTAACATGCAACTAGTAACTTCCCTAGCAAAAAAAAATAGAAGAAGAAACAACTAGTACTCTCTGTCCATACACCTGACCATGGATATATATTATTTTTGACTTTTATAATATTTAATATAGAACTTTGCCTATAATTTATAATCATAATACACTAACAAAAATAATAAAAAATATATTACAAAAGTATTTTAGAAGACAAATTCAGTTATATTATTTTTATGCAGCTAATTATATCCTTTAACACATTAATAGTTAAATTTTTTAAAAATGACCGTACAAAGCCTACGGTGACTGGATCGAGGGAGTAAACTGGCTAGCAATGTAGTACATGTGAGTATGACCACCAAGCTTGCTGGCAGGAACCCAGCTGCACAGTTAAGCTGGATGAAGGATACGTATGTAATGTACACTGCCGAATTTGCAAGGCAGAATAGATGGAGAAGATCAATTGCATAGAAAAGAAGATGCGTACATGAGGCGAGGGTGGTGACGCCGACGAAGAACAACTCCCTGTAGGGGATCCTCCCTCCGCAGCTCGCCTTCCGCCGCTCCTGCGCGCACCCGGGGCACCCCTCCTCCTCGTACGCCGCCGCCAGCAGCAGCGGCGCTTCCTCGCCGCCCATTTCGATCGATAAATATCTTCTTCTCCTCCTCCTTCTCTTGATACCGACCTGGAGGCTGGAGCTCCCAACTTATACTAGCAGTAGCAGGCAGCAGGCTGCTACAGTCCAACTGCAGGCTCCAGCCACACGCTGGCTCGCTGGAGCTATGGATATGAATAATGTACAAAGTTTTGATCTCAAAAACTATTTTTAAAAAACAAGTTGTCTGGAGAAACAGTCTAATTTATTTCTATTTTTAAAGAAGCCGAAAAAAGCCTAGGAAAAAAGAGCATGACATGACCAGATGTCTAGTATGTCAGCAACACTAAAGCTCCCTTGAAAATGGAGCTTGATTTTCTCATAAATCAGGAGGAAAATTTCTGTACGCAACTAGGCCTAACTCGGATGTGTGCTTCTCCAGTCTAGAGCCGACACCATCATTGAACGGCTCAGCTTAAGCAAAGATTTCATTGGACCAAAGGTTTTCACTTGATTTCTCACCTGGCATAAAAACTTGTCCTTTCGTGCTACTGCTACACCCTAATTAGTCTCCCTAGTCACTCACCTGATAATTGTGCTGATGCATGGTTAAGGCCAAATGAATGGGTTTCTTTCTTTTTGGAAGCTTTCAATCTAGCAATTGTAATGTACCACATTGGGTCACCTGTGTTTGTGGGTCCTTTACCCCTTGTGATCCAACCCAAATTCCCAACGCCATCTATTTCCTCCCCTCACCAGCCACTGAAAACTCCCACAAAAATCTGCCCACATCAACTTGGTATCAGAGCCAGTTGAAGGCATCGGCATCCTTCCCCATGGAGGAGCCAAAAACCCTTGAAGGCATCGGCAAGATGTTAGCAGCAATGACAAAAGACATCAATGAAGTAAAGCAAAAGCAGGACCAGCAGCAGGATGTCATCTCTCGGCTGCAAGGGAATTCCGGCATGAGCTGTTTGGAGTCCAGCGGCAGGATTTCGTATTAGAGGAGACAAGAAGGAGGATCACAGGAATATTATCCCGAGATATCACAAGCTCAACTTTCCAAGTTACGACAGAGAAGATGATCTGCTCCCATGGCTCAATAGTTGCGAGCAATTTTTTCGGGGACAACACACGTTAGAAGAAGAAAAGGTGTGGTCAGCGACATATCATCTGACGGGCGTAGCACAATAATGGTATTATCAGCTAGAGCGAGATGAGGGTGTGCTATCATGGCCTCGATTTGCTGACTTCGCGTTTTGGTCCACCAATCAAGAGTAACCCCTTTGGAGAACTTGCACAACTATGTCGCACGGGCACCGTCGAGGAATACCAAAGTCGGTTCTTAGCTTTGTTGTGCCGTATAGAACCATTGTCGCAAATTCAACAAGTTCAACTGTTTACGGCAGGCCTCTTAAAGCCTCTTAGCATAGACGTGGAACTACAAAATCCAAGTAATCTCCAGACGACGATGAGCCTAGCTCGAGCATATGAGCAACGAATCATGGAGGAATCAGTTGACATGAAGGCGCCAAGGCCTCTACTAGCAGTCTGAGCATCAGGATCACATATCAGTGCGACGGCACCAACTCCCCCAAAGCCCACTCCTACCCCATCATCAAGGCTGCAAGGGGCTAGGGAGACATTAGGGAAAAAGAACGAATTTTGCCGTCAGACCCATCGACCATTTGGAGCGTCAATTTAGTATCGCGCGCAGAGGTTCCCAGACCATCCCAGGATGGTTGGCACCGTCTAGAGAGCCGTATAATTAAGCGCTCTCAGAGGTTCCCAGACCGCCTAGGAACAGTCGACACCGTCTCGCATTTCGGGTGTTCATCATCCGGCAAATTCTATCTTACCTTTTTACCGACTTACCACTACAGTAAAGATCCCAAAGCCAACTTAACCCTTGGACCAAAATGCCCCTGAGCAGTCAATTATATGAGAAGAGTAATGGGAGGGCGATTCGGTCATTTCACAATTGCAATGCAGCCCCACCCTGGCTCATATAAGCTAGCTCAAGCAGCCAAGCCCACATTTCCACCCCTTCACTCTCGGCCAAGGTAAGAGCATAGCAAGGGGAGCACCACTTTCCATACCTTCCCTCTGCCAAACCAAGAGTAAGCCAGCCGAGAGCCACCCCAAAGACCCAAGCACAAACCACACCATTTCGGGCAGCATCAGGTAAGTGCAAGGTGAGCCTTCACTCAGTAGAACGCCGCACACCAAGCCTTGCAAGCGTATACACATAGAGACAGTGAGGGCTGGGAGGTGGCCGGGTGTAGAGGAGGCGGCCGGCGGCCGTTGGCCGTGCCGGCCGGCGGGATGCCGAGCACTCCACCACCGTGCGCGCAGGAGGCGAGCGGGGACCGGTCGGCGGGAGCCCAATGGCGGCGGCGGCGAGGTTGGGCCGGTGACACCAAGCCCGCCGTGCGCCGCCACGCCACCGAGTCCGCCGAGCGCAGCTCCCACGCGCAAGGAGAGAGGATTGAGGGGAAGTAGGGAGCAGCCGACGGCGCCAATGGCCGCCGCGCCCATGCGCCGCATGGGAAGGGGGCGGCCGCGTCTGCGAGGGAGAGGGGAAGCCGAGAGGCCGGCCGCGCCCCAATGGCCGCGGCGAGAGGAGAGGCCGACAGGTGGCGGCGGCGGGCCAAAGGCCGGCGATGCCGAGTGCCGCCGCGCCGCCCGGTCGAGTTGAGGGGGGAAGGAGCAGGCCGTTCGGCCGAGTGGAGAGAGAGAGAGAGAGAGGTGAGGATAAGGGAGAGAGAGGAGGTTTGGGGAAGAAGAGGCCAGGCCGGTTCGGCCAAAAGAGATAAGGAGGAAAGAGAAGGAAGAAAAGGAAAAGGAAAAGAAAGGAAGAAAAAAAGGAGAAAAGAAAAGAGGAGAAAAAGAAAGAGAAGAAAAGAAAAAAAGAAAAGAAAAAGGAAAGAGGAGAAAAAAAAAAGAGAGAAAAAATGGGTTCGGCACCTGCGCGACAGGTCCCTCAAAACCCGTGTGATTACGCCCGAGGTCGGGGTACGGGCTTAGGGACGCTGTTCTTCGTTTAAGCTCTGGATTTTCGTTTTGTCGTTGAGTCAGGTTAACGTGTACGCAGGTGGAGGTCCCGGGTCGGAGCCGTCCACGCGTCATCCCCGAGGCTAATCAGGCAAGTGCATTGTAAAGCGGTGAATTCGGGTAGTGATTTCAGTTAAATTGAATGATTTGGGGGTAAGTTTACCTTTTCCGAGTGCATATTGAGAAAAGATGAATGATGAACGTTAAGACATAGCAAACTGATATGCATAAATGAACTTGCAAGTGCATGGTAGAACAACAGATTGTGATGAATGAGGGGTATTTTATGTCTTTCGTGCCATATTCTATAGTGACTTATGATTTCGTGCTAATCATACCGTGATGAGAGTTGCTGATGATTAAGTGCCAACAGTGACTGCATGTTGCATAATGTATTGCACTCATACACAGACAACAGGACCTACTTCGGTAGGTACTCCACGGGAGTGGAGCTTGGAACCCCATATGAAAGAGGACGGGGATTGAGTGGTTCATCGACGAGTGAATACTCCGCTTTACCGGTATAAGCTACAGTTACAGACGCATTACAGATGCATTGCACTGCATGAAACAGAACAGTGATACAGTTACAGATGCATTGTATTGCATACAAGGGTTAACTGTGAAACAGTTACAGGGATAGTGATATACAGTTCACAGAGATGGGAGGTGATAATAGTAAAATAGTTACAGAGATAGTGACGTATAGTTCACAGAAATGAGATGTGATAACAGTAAAATAATTACAGAAATAGCGGTGTATAGCTCACAGAAATGGGGAGTGATGTTAGTAGAATAGTACAGAGATAGTGAGGAATAGCTCACCGAAATGGGAAGTGATGATTGTAGAATATTACAGAGCTAGTGAGGAGTAGCACACAGAAATGGGAAGTGATGGCGGTAGAATGGTTACAGAGATAGTGAGGTGCAGTCCACAGAGATGGGAAGGGATAACCGTTAAATGGTATAGGCTAAAGAGTTGAGAAAGAAGTGCATGAGCATGTGCATGGGCATATGCATAACGATCGGTTGAGGAGAACCTAAAGAGATAAGAGAAATGTGTATGTGCATGATGAGTAGTTCATCGGTGCGTAAAGTGGTTAAAGGGAGAAGTGGTTAATGAAAACTGGGATAAACATGGTCTAATGAATGAACCTGTTATTTGCTGTTTTGCTTTGTACTTGCTGAGTCGGTGGACTCACCCTTGCTTCGTTGTTGTTTTTAGGAGACCGTTGAGGATGTCAAGCGCGGGCGAGAGTAGCACATGAATAATCGGCACAAACTAGCAGTACTTTTGTATCACCTTTTTGTCAGTGTACTTTAGCTTCTACTAGGCTAGAGTAATCACTAAAGTTGCTATGATGTATCAGAACGCAGCACAATAAATAAATTTAATGTTGGCTTAAATTCCTTTAGTGTTGATGAAATGGTAAGAGATTACAGATGTGGTAACATCTTGGTCCAGAGGGTGGGCGGGGTGTTACAAGTGACCACATCTCCCTTTCTTACAACACCTCCGCAGACTCGGTGGAAACGGTTGTCCTCTCCTAAGATGGCAGAACATCGGGAGAAAGGACTGTGTTTTAATTGTCCAGAGAAGTTCAGACCCAATCACAAGTGCTTCATCAAGGGAATGTATTTGCTCAAGTTAAAAGATGAAGAAGACATGGTCGCAGAAGAAACCAAAGTGGAGATTTCAGTACATGCTCTTATGAGCGTTCAGAGCAACCAAACTATGCATTTACAAGTAGATGTTGCCGGTCATTCCTTGCGGATGCTGGTGGACACGGGCTCTACTCATACCTTTATAGATGAACACACGGCTCAAAGGGGCTCGGATTGCAAACCATTCCCTGTCCGAGCATAAGGGTGGTTGTGGCGAATGGTGACCATATCAAGTGTGTAGGGCTGTGTAAGCAGGTGCCTCTGACCATCGACAAGGAAGTGTTCTCGTTGGATTTGTTTGTCATTCCGTTGGGAAGCTTTGACATCGTTCTTGGCGTTCAATGGCTGTGCACTCTTGGCCCAATTGTCTGGGATTTTGAACTCCTCACCATGTCATTTTGGTGCATGGATCACCGAGTAACTTGGTGTGGAGTCAGATCAATAGCAACAATCTCAACTGTTTCCAGTATTATGGAATAGGATCTCTTGGCAAAGTTTTTGCGGGAATTTGATGACCTTTTTGAGGATCACAAGGCTTACTCCCGGAGGGGCAACAGGATCATCGAATCCGTTTAGTGCCTGGTGTAGCAGCAGTGGTGGTACGCCCATACCGTTACCCACATCTTCTCAAAAATGAGATTGAGCGACAATGTGATGAGATGATGGCGCAAGGCATAATCTGACCCAGCACGTCGACATTTTCATCTCTAGTGTTACCAGTCAAGAAGCAAGATGATACTTGGCGCTTTTGTGTGGATTATAGGGCGTTGAATGCATAGACTGTGAAGGATAAATTCCCGATTTTGATGGTGGATAAGCTTCTCGATGAGTTACAGGGAGCAAGATACTTCACCAAGAGAGGATCAAAGCTATGCTTATGAAAGAGCCAAGGCCAAAAATGATCAAGGGTGATAGGTGATATGGCTGAACTCAAGCATGGCACGAGAAAAATGAGAAATATTGAAGGAAAATTCGAGTGACGGGTTTGCACTATATGGCTTGGTCAGTCCAAGTGAGTCACGACCTGATGAAACCAGAATAGGATAGACTTATCGACGTATGGAAAGCCAGTGGTGCACATACATGTGGTAAGTATACCAATTGTTTACAAGAGAAGGTAAAGACCGGGCTAAAAAAGAGTATTTTGATAAGCTAACCAAAATACCTGGAACTATCTTATATCAAAATCAAGGTGCCTGAGTAACACTTGGGAAGGTAGTTTAGATCAAGGAAGAGCTAAGATGATCAAGTAGATCAAAGGCTAACGACTTAGTATATTCGGGTTTATATGCTTGAAAAAACATGCATAAGTATAGTGTGCGGGTAAAACCCGTGTTGTGTGGGGTTAACAGGTTTTTTTTCACATGTGCTAAGTGGATAGATCTATTAGAGTTAGATGTGGCTGGTTGGCCTATCTATTTAATGGGTTGGTATAGAGACTTGCTAGTTAACTATCTAACCATCCTAACTTTACTTATTAAAGCCAAGTGTTCTAGGATTAGAGTTTGAGAAGTGTGAGTATTGTGGTGCGCTCTCTTGTCCTTCAGGTGGAGTAGTTGTAAAACATTTATCATCATATAGTAATATATCAACTTTATTCATCTATCATGAATTCTCATGTTTTGGTTAATTTGATTTTGATTTGGTTGGTTTTGATCTCCTCTCTCTCACCTTCTTAATCTTGCTGGACGCTTTCTCTAGTCAACAGTGCAACTAGGGCATCCCTCAAAGTACGACTTGGGCTTCTTCTCCAGCAACAATGCTGCTGCTGCTGCCTCAGCTTCACAACCGATCATCTATCTTTATCGATCATGTACAGCCTGTAGCTCTACAGACAACACAATTATACTCCAGTAGCAAAAGTAGTGAAAACAACTCGTCGCTCGATCATGTTAGGAGCAGATCGATGGAAATATTGAACCGAAGTAGTCCGCTAGTTAGGAACTCTCATGATGCAACAACAGTGTCCATGCATGTGTGGTCCTAGGCTTGTCCCAGCAAGAGGAGAACGAGAATGTAACAACTGCATGCGGCCGGCTTGTCTGGCGTATTCTTGAAATATCAAAAGCATCACCAACAAAAGCATTACAAAAGATGCAACCGAAGCAGATCTGGAAACATTCCATCGGTAGCTCTGCTCTCCGGCAACATCGGGCAGGCTGTGCAGCTGCAGCTGCTAGGACGACAAATGATGTTATCGCTGCTTCCTCGGCCATACGCAACTTCTATTAGTTTTCTAGCAGAACCTTCAGCGTCATATAACCTCTGAACTATTTCCACATCATCCTGGAAACATAGATGTAAAAAATTATTATGATAAAAAGAGGGAGAAATTCAGCATCTATCATTAATTATTATGATGTGTTCCACCAGAGCTGCTCAACACTTGTTGTTTGACGACATCTGTCTATAGGACATTTACATGCTGAAAGGCACTGCTACCTGCCGACGCACAAACTAATTTTTCTTGCCGTCAGTTTACTTCTTAATACGAAAAAAACTGAAACAACCAATACCCATGGTGTTACCACATCTGAAGTGGCAATAATGGGCTGGAGATTTGATATTGAATCTGCACTTTTGATTTTTTTTTTTTGGCTATCACATGAATATCTACAGTAGCACCAGGATTTGATGTTTTCATACAGAACCAAAAGAATGATACACGACAGAAGCAATAGTGTCTCGAATTACAGAAGTATTTGATGTCAACGAAAGCTAACCAGTGCAGACTGCAGAGTCAGTTCTTTGATAAAGCCATCTAATGCATAGGCAGTGCATGTGTAGAATATGTTGAACTCCTGAGGGCATTTAGGTAATTTTCAATTTGAAAAGGTTAAAAAAACAGGAGGGGGACCCACTTGTCGGTGGGTCGGACAAAGAGATAATGGGGAGGAGACTACGTCTCCTCTGTGTGTGTGAGCTAGGCTTCTCGTGTGCGGCGCGGGGTGGCTTCGACCGCTTCACCCAGGGGCGGCTGAGTCAAGCGGCGGCGGCGATGGAGGCATCATCGGCGCGGGCACTTCGGCGCCAGCCGTGGCTGTAGCCCGCCGGCCTCCGCCTCGCTCCCATATATATGCGTCTCCTCTCCTTTAGTGACCTGAAGCAGCAATGAGTTCTCTCCTTCCTTGGATCTCAAATCTCCCTTAGTAGTTCTTCAATCTTGAGTCTTGAGAGTCGCCGGTGGGTTCTTTCCTGTCGCCGTCGGCTGAGGAGCTCAAATCATTGTTCTAGGGTTTTCCCCGTGCGGTTTCCTTGTGCCTTTTCTTTGGATCTGGCCGAGATGAAAGGTGTGAGGTTTACCTAGAGGTTGATTTGGCTTGGATTTGTGCTAAGAATTTGAGAGATATTTGTGACTTGTTCTTGGTGTTCATGAGCGCTCTTGGCCGGAGCTCTTGTTGGTCTTGTGCAGCATCCACCGATCCTCGGCTTCTACCTCGGTTCTAGCTAGGTGGAAGTGTGGCATTGTATCTCCGATTGCCTTCATCTCCTTGCTCAAAGCAGCGGGGTGCTTGGTTTTCTGGGACAACGCAGTGTGCATGCCTTGCCTTGTTCGGCTTCTTCTCGGTGGTTTCAAGTATCATCGGCTTTGTGAGTATATTGGTTGTCAGCTCTTTGCAATTTGTGATCTGTTTCATATATTTGTGATTTGTCACGGATTGATTATTGCAAAGAGATGCATATGGGTTCGGCTGTTAGCTCAATGAGGATAATGGTCTTATGCTGAAATTGAATGTTAAAGCTTAAGCTCTAAATCTTTGCTGTTTCAGTCTAATTTCTGCAGTTAGATACTTTTGAAATATTTTTGCAGTCTGTGATCACTGTTACCATATTACCAATATCTTTGTTAGCCATTTCGGTTTTCTGCATAACTTGTTTACTTGTGAGTCTATACTCGGAGTATATCAAGTTAGTTGGTTGATTTCAGAGCTATTTGGTGGTCACTCTATTTTGTGTTGTTTGCTGGCCGAAAGTATGTTGTAGTTCCAGTCTATTAAAATCTTATTTAGAGCTCAAGGTTTGAAACTCATTTGGCATATTCAATTAGTGAAGAGTATAAGACCATAGTAGCGGGACGGCCAAGATTAAATTTTGTGTAATCCTACATCTGAGAGCACTAAACAACAACAAAAACTTGTGCTTTTTGCTAAGTTTTATTAATTCTCTGTTCATGAGAATGCTTTACATGATTAATTTAGTAATAATTTTGGTTCATATGATGAGCATATGTTCTTGTATAAATGACATGATAGAATTATATGTTTATATGCAATTTATGTTATTTATATTCTGCTGGAAATGCTCGTTAGTTTTACTTTATTTTGTTGGAATTAAATCTAAATATATGCTTATACCGCATTATGTACAACAGAATAGAGTCCACTTTTATTTTTCAAGGTGGTCGTGGCAAAGATAATGCTACCACGAGAACATTAATATCCTAATGTATGGTAATTATGCTTTTTTCATTTTATAAATAAGCTAATCTCCAACTCAATGGAGAAACTGCCAAAAATGAATAGTATATATTATCAGCTAACAAGCATTCTCATTTGACCACAAAAATGTCTATACAAAAGAAAATGCCATGTCACCTTCTTTTAGTTTGATGCAGATAACACGGGAAAGAACCAAGTAAATCTAGAGTTGAATCAAAGGGGCCAACCTTGGTCAATTCATCTTACATATTTACATGGACTCTTATTACAAGTCTGGAATGCTATCTTTGCACCCTTAGTCCTGACCATTCGTGCGTGTTCTAATGTGTGCTGTGAGGTTGCTGAAGCAAGAGGACAAAGCTCATATCTTCGATGCAATATCAACCAAGTATTTTGTAGTACTCCCTACAATGGCAAATAAGATATCTGGTCCCCACTAAAGAAACAACGAGAACATCCATACAGACAACATTCACCAGTAATGAGAATCCATTTTTCTGGAGTGAAGTTGACCAAATTATGTCAAGGACCAGAGTTTTGTTGATCTTGTTAAGGCTGTGCTCCATATGGTAATGGGCTAACATATTTTTTAGTAATTTTTTTAAATTTAATTATGCTAAAAAGCCTCCTATCATCAGATGCTTTTTCACCCAACTACAAGTGTTTCAACCATGAGCTTTTCAGTAACCGATCACCACCTTAATACCTGTTTGCAAATCGGATCTCATTATGAACACGAGAGTAACGACCAAATTATGTCAAGGACCAGAGTTTTGTTGATCTTTTTGAAGCCCCCGCTTGCTAATGAAAAATAATGGCTTATAATTAAATTTTTTTAAGCTAAAAATTCAGCTGAAAATGGTGTAATTAAAACACATAATAGAAATAATATAATAGCTTATCAAACAACGCAAATGAAATGGGAAAAACAGTAAAAAAAGCTCAAAAATCAAAAATTTAGAAAAGACAAAATTTATAAATAGTAAAAAATAAGTCAGAGATCAGTAGTTTAAGCCAAAATAAATGGGGCGTAAGACCGAGACAATCATAGCTCCGTATCAGCGGCTAGCCACTTAATCCATTTTCCCATGGCAAATCTAAAGTAGCTCTTAACGGGTGGAATATTTTGTAAGACCCGAACCCGGTAAGATCTCGCGGGGTTCGGTGGCCGCTCACCCAACTGAAAAGTACCTACCAACGCCGCAGCTTCCACAACTCCGCCCAGCCCGCCAAACACAAACCTCCCTAGACCAGGTCCTGTAAGCCTACACTCACTGACACTCCCAGCCCCACGTCGCCATCCCATCGTTCCCGCCGAAGAGCAAGTCCACGCGGTAGAGCGGCGACCGGTTCCTTTCCCTTGGCGGAGACGCGGAGACGCTGCGACCTCCATTTTTGGTGCTCCTCTTGGGTTGGGATGGATCTTTGCGTCGGATTCAAGTAAGGCGTGAGAGTTCGGTGTCCTATATCCCGTCAGATACTCGGGGCGATTCGATCGGATTGGCTTCGAATTTGTCGATCGATCGAGGTACGTCTCGCTGCTGGTTTCTTGGTTCTTGATTCTTCGCCTTTCCCCCCTTTCCGCTTCTTGTTTTTCTAGTAAGTATCGTCGTGACGGTTGGCTTGCATGATTTGGCCTCTTGGAGAGCTTCAAGTGAAGTTGTTCTTAGTTCGTTTGGATTGCAGCGGATACTCACCAAAAAAAGGGGGAAAAACTGAATGAACTGGGGTGTTGATAATGGCAAGGGAAATGCTTTGATGCGATGTTTTCCAATTTTTATGCTAGTCACAGCCTCACAGGGCATCATTAGCTTGGCATTTCATGATCGAACAGTTAAACCAATCTTATTTCTGGATAGCTAGCGTCAGTGCTGCAATTCAATACCCTAAGAAGGCCGTGCAAGATTGAGGTTGGGTGTGCAAGCCAGAAGAATGCTTCCGACTTTAAAAATTACAAGTCCCATTGGATTTGATTTCAAACTTTCCTCTCCATGCAGACCTTCGTAACGATTCTTTAGGTAGCGCGATGCAACTAATTAGATACTTACAGATATACGGCAGTGAGAGATAAAGAGTCTTAGATTATGTTCTGTATCCATTACTTGAATTCTAGATTTTAGGTGTCCACCTGTTCTTTATATGCTCTGAGGTTTCAAATACATTCAGCAATTCAAATAAAGAAATATATGCCAACATTGTAATGTCTGTTTCCAGAATGTCGAGCCTCGAGGAGCCACTTGGTCTTGGGGACCTGCCAAAGTTGAGTATTAACAGACTTGAAAGGTTCTCTCCAAGTGCTTGCAGAGCAAGAGCTGATGACCACAACACCAGCAAGTAAGTTTTACCGCCGCGAACCATTCATGGTTAAATTTTCTTTCCCAATATTTTTATCACTATACAGTCATACTTATTTTTATATTTTCTTCTGAAAAAAACTTGTTATTTACTTCATGTGTCAAAAGAGTTTCATTTATTCAGTATAAAATGTGCCCTTGAAACATAAGTTATGTTTTATGTGGACTTACTTTCAGTTACAAGCACAGCAACGGTGGCAACAACCAGACGCTCTTTCACCGCAATTCTCATTCATGGCATCTGCAAGGGCATTATACCGATTCATCCTGCAATGCAGTGGATATGGAGTTCAGAGCTCTTCCACAGAAGGTAATTTAAGTTGTATAAATTTCATATTGGATGCGTGCATTCAATTTCGTTTCCTTATTATAGGTCTCATCACACCTGCTCAAACGGGAGTGAACTGATATGTAGCATTTTGTCTGTGGCAATTCATTGTCATAATTTTTTTCTATTTACCTTCACAATCAAATAAGTGAAAGTTGTGGCTGAAAAAGGGTAATGATGACAAAGCATTACCATCCACATTTTTGTTCCTTTGCTCAGTTGATGAATAGCTGGTTTTCAGGTTTTGTGGGATCTCCCAAGGTTTGTGAAGGTAGTTGAAGTTGGACCACGAGATGGTCTGCAAAATGAGAAGAACACTGTACCAACATCTGTAAAGATTGAGCTGATACACAAGTTGGTGGCGTCTGGTCTGTCAGTAGTTGAAGCCACAAGTTTTGTTTCCCCAAAATGGGTGCCGCAGGTAAATGCACCTAAAGTAAATGAAGCTATGTAGCCTGCACAGTACTAAGCTTTTCAATCATCAAACAACAGCTAGTTGAAGATAAGTTACATGGCATCTCTTAGTTTTCAGATTATGCAAGAAGTGAACTTTGTTAAAAATCACCTGTCTTATCCAAAGTATGCCCATGCATGTGTATGAGTTTAATTGCTTGGCAACATATTCTAATATTTGCTCCCACTTACATCCTCATCGGAAGTTGTTCCCGATAGCCATTTGAGTTCTCTCAAGATTATGTCAATTTTAATGTCATTTTTTCGTGTGAAACTGCACTACAAAGCAAAATAGACAAATAGTTACAGAGCAAACACATGGCAAAATTAGAATAATTTAACAATCATCAAGACATTAAGCTCAAAGACCTGACCTTTCTCACTCAATATGGAGCTGCAGCTAGCTGATGCAAAGGATGTCCTTGAAGGGATCCAGCATGCGCCAGATGTGCGGTTTCCTGTGTTAACTCCTAACCTCAGAGTATGCTCATTTCTTTTCATTTTTTGATACACTCCACTGCATAGTGGCAATACACTTCACATATTTTCTGTTGAAGGATATGATCCATAGTAATGAAGTGACTTTGTTTCCAGGGATTTGAGGCTGCTGTTGCAGCTGGTGCAAAAGAAGTTGCAGTTTTCGCATCTGCCTCTGAATCCTTCTCTAAGTCGAACATTAACTGTACCATTGAGGAAAGCCTTGTTCGGTACCGTGATGTTACTTCTGCTGCCAAGAAACATGGAATACATGTCCGTGGGTAAGTTGCCTAAGCTTGTTAGCCTCTCAAGCCTGAAACAAGTGTAAATGAAGAGCTGAATTACTAAAGCTGTTCTGAAGCAATCTGGTCTGAAATCTCCCATTTCTGATTGTGATAGGTATGTTTCATGTGTGGTTGGTTGCCCTGTTGAAGGCGCAGTGCATCCATCGAAGGTAGCATATGTAGCTAAGGAGCTCTATGAAATGGGTTGCTCGGAGATTTCACTTGGGGACACGATTGGTGTTGGTACACCAGGTACTGACCTTTCTTGCCTTTGGTTTCAGGGCTTCCTTGGCTGTTTCCAGTACCTTTCTGCCAGTATTGTGTTTGATCAGTTACATTTCCTACATTTCATAGTTCCACTTTCCTGAGGCTTGTTAATTTCTTGAGGTTTTGTGTACTATGCTAATCCAGAACGAGTAAAGCACAACATATGATCACTTGCTGATAATTGACCATCATTCTATAGTTTCAGTATGGGTTGCGGGTCTCCTTTCTGAGCTCCTTGTTATGTTTTTTGTTTCAGGTAGTGTACTTCCTATGCTTGAGGCTGTCATGTCTGTCGTCCCGGTAGACAAGCTGGCTGTTCACTTCCACGATACATACGGCCAGGCCCTTGCTAACATCCTAGTCTCCCTTCAAGTGAGCAAAGAAACATATTTCAGATACTGCCACTTGCCATTCACAAAGCTCTCTGCTTGGCCTAACACTTGTTCTCATTTTCAGATGGGGATCAGCATAGTGGACTCATCAGTGTCAGGCCTCGGCGGGTGCCCGTACGCCAAGGGCGCCACCGGCAATGTCGCCACGGAGGACGTCGTTTACATGCTCCATGGACTGGGCATAGAGACCAACGTCGACCTCAACAAGCTCATGGACGCCGGCGATTACATCTCCAAGCAACTGGGCAGGCCATCGGGCTCCAAGACCACCACTGCTTTGCGCAAGCTAACCGCCTGAGTCCCTGACGATCATACTAGGGATTCTGAAAGGGAGATACATCAGTTGGTGTCGTCATACGTATTTACGCAAGTCATTTGATTGTATACCGCCCTCAATTTACTCTGAACTCGGGTGAAAGTAAACAGAAACCATCGATGTATACCGATTTGTATTTCAGTTCTCAGATGAATAATCAGTTGCCTTCGTAACAGAAATCGTGACTGCAAAGATTAGTGTAGGAAATGGTAAGTATTGGCCAACAAATAAGCGAGTCACGAATCCAGTCTTTTATGGCAACATCGCATTTCCATTTCGTCTTACTGCCCACAGTTTCAGCTACTACTTTTCTTACCATTCCCGACAATTGCACATGTAACAGAACATCACGGATAAGGAGCAAAAGATCAGGAGTAGAAACATGTGGCTTTTCTTGTCCTGCCTCGTGATATAGAAGAGATGGAGAACTTGCTGTTTTTTACATTGCATAGCTGAATAAATGTACAATCATCACCATGAATTTCAAGAGTGCCATTTTGATGGCAGCATTTCATGTGTAGATTTGAGTGTTTCGAAAAGAGCTGCTTTAATGCATCGTCATGGTTACTCCAGTCAGATCTTTGAGAATGGCCAGGCATTGATTCAAAAATGCTTTTGCCTGTTCACCTTTTTCTATCTTACAGAGTTCTATCGGTTCACCCTCGAACTTGGCCTCTCTTCTGTCTGTCAATGGAAAGTCTCTATACAATTTGCTCAACTCAAGAAGGCACTCTGAAGCAGCAGTGTGAACCTGATAAGAGAAGACAAGTTGGGAGGAGCAAAGCCTTTTCTGGACACTAAATGGTAATCATAAACTCGGCTGGATTTCCAGAAACTGCCCGTATAATTTGACATCCCGTAACAAGTAAATTTGACAATAAACTTGGCCATTTTAGCCCTTTGGAGCTCCCAAAGCACTTACAATCAGTGCAAGGGGCCTTCCAACCATTCTTCTCAGCAAGCAATGCTGCTAAACACTGTCCAATGCAATCTCATAATGTTCACACGCTTTCATGCTACCACAAAAATATACAGGTAGCAGACTACAATATATTTTGAAGCCAATGTCAAGTTATTATTCATTAGCAGGAAGATAACAGATTATATTCTAGTAAAGAAGTGCTCATATGGTAATAAAAATGAGCAAACATATCACAATATCAGTTGGCGTGCGCTAGATATATAGAAGATTACCTGAGCAATCTTAACTAAGCGTATGGAGTCTACTGCTTTTGGGCTGCGTCATCGAATGAAATAACTGAGTGAAAACAATCAAATCAAAATAAATTTGTCAGAAGCAATGAAGAACGAGAACTAATGCTGAATATACAACCAAACAACTATGTGATATACCTCCTGAAGCAAGTAAGCTGTGTCTTGAGGCCACGTGTTACTATCGTTGGTATCCAGAAATTTGTAGCTCAGCTCTTTGATACACAAGAAGAATGGCAACTTAACCGCTCATGAAAATCCATAAAAGCATTAAAATGACAGTTTTGAAGTATCAAAGAAGAAAATGATTCTCAAGCTATTGCTTAGAGAATATCGCAGCTCCTCACATAAAACATACCCTGCCAACTCCTCGTGCTGCCCCGCTGCCTCCGCCCTTGGGAACGGAGCTTCCCTATCCCCGCGTTCTGCCTGTTTCCTCAATCTGGACCGCTCTCTACTGATCCAACGGCCTACATTATTTTCACCAATTGCACCTGGTTGCATTGCCGATCTTCTCTCTTCACGCCTCTGTTTACATCTCAGAGTTTTGTGGCTTCATTAAGCTCGGTTTTGTACGTTATGCCTCTCCATGAGAACACGTGCGCTGTTGAATATGCTGCTGTGCAAACTGAGTTGTTTCTCGCATGTGGCAGATTGATCCCTTGTGATTTTTTATAAGAAACAGGGAAATTTTTACTGGCCGGTATAAGCCAATTTTCAATTTTTACCAGCCCCCTCTTGTTGCTGTACAAACTGGGCCCAAAAATTTTAGCCCAATTTAAATCAAAATCCGGCGCGAACTGGCCATTTGGTCTCCTTACTACCATACCCTAGCTGACAGTCCACACGAGAGACCAAGAGAGGCACTCACACGCTAGCGGCTGCGTTGCTTCTGTTCCTCCCCAAGTTTCTCTGAGCTCCTCCTCCGGTTCCTCCCCAAGCTCCACTGGTGAGGCTTGTAGTTCCTCCTGTGGCCATCGTCGTTGTACTCCTCGGCGGCGTCGGGCATTGTGGCGGTGGACTTGAGAGCGGACACCTCCGCTAGCACCTGCGGGCAAGCAAGGCAACGGCAGAGTCCACAAGGACAAGGAGGCTAAGGAGTCCACAAGGGCAAAGAGGCTAAGGGGCCCAGGAGGCAGAGGGATATGAGATAGAGGAGGAGGGAGAGTGTGATGAGAAGCACGGGGTGGAGGAGGTGGGGGAGGGCCAGAAAGGGGTGGAGATGGCTCTTGGAGGAGGTGGGGAGGAAGAGGGTGACAATGGCTAAGGGGAGGGCGAGGAGCGGGAGGAGTTTCGCAACCACCGTTAGTATATCGAGGACAGCAGCTGGTGAATTGAGGTGCTGGCCATTGCGGGGAGCAAATCTAATGTCCTCGAGCGAAAGATTTGTGAGCTACCTCATGCATGTTTCTCAAATTTACATACATGCTTTCTGATTTTTCTGAATTCACACACATGGTTCTTATCGTTCTGAATTCATCCAAAATTCATCCGATATTTTCAACCAATTTTTGGCTAATTTTTGGCCAACTTTTTTCAAATTTAAAATTTGATTTGAAATTTTGGATGAAATCTACCAAAAATTTTTCAATAATTGGTAAAAACGGTTCTACCGGACCCTATTAAAAATATAAAACTAGCAATAAAATATTAGAGGTGGATGTAATTACACTCAGGAGTAAAAAATATTTTTCCTCTCTCTCTCTATATATATGACGCTGAAATGGGACACCAAGGTGCCCAGGCACCAAGCCTCCCTGTCTTTAGATTGCTTTTAGATGCGTGCAAGTGTAATGATATATAATATCAGGATGGAAAGTCTTAATCATGGAGCCTGAACACCATGGTACACCTGTTATTTATACTATATATATAGAGAGAGGACGCTGAAATGGGACACTATAGTGTCTGGGCACCAAAGCTCTCTGCCTTTGGATTACTTTTAGATACGTGCAAGTGCAATGATATATAAATATATCACGTAAATCCGTTAACATTCCATTATCTATACTAATATATATATATATATATATATATATATATATATATATATATATATATATATATATATATATATATATATATATATATATATATATATATATATATATATATATATATATATATATATATATATATAACCATGTTGGTATATAGTACTCGAATTCTTTTTTTTTTTTTGAAGAGAAGACAGTGGGAGAGGCTTCTACTATGTTAGTACTCGAATTCTCGATCCTTGAATTGGTTTACCATCCTTGAAAATGAAAAGAAAAGAAAAAAGAATTGGTTTACCTTCACTCGCCCTCGCCGTCAGAAATTCAGCTAGAGTTCTTGTAGATCTATAAAAATATTTTATCCCTCCATATTTATATGGTATATTTTTTAAATAATCTTATCCGTAAATATAAGACGTATTTTATATTTAAATATAAAATTAGTATAATATTTTCTTTATATCTCTTATTCTAAATATGGATTCAAGTCATTTACACTGTCCACCTTGCCCACAACTCTACATGCCCAAAGAATCATGCTCGGCAGTGTAGCTACGACGTACACGCACGCACTGTACTCTCACAGTCCCCAATTACTCCGGTCAATCCATGCTTAAATTTTGTCACGCCATTTCATGCGCCGCGGACCAACCTCACCTCACCTGGCTGGCTCCACCCCTTCGTCACTTCACACAGTCCGCACCAAAATGGACGCGCATTTGCTGCATGCTTCCATCTCCTCCGCGCCAGCGGTCGCTCCCACCGCCTCCGTCGTCCCCGGCGCAGCGGGCGGCGTGGGCCTCGGCTACGGCATCGCCGTAGGCGTCCTCGTCTTCATCTCCACCGTCATTTTCGCCTCCTACCTCTGCGTCCGCGCCAAGGCCGGCGCCGCCAGCATGCTACTCGGCGACGCCCCGGCTGCCGTCGTCGTGCTGGGGCTCGACGGCCCCGCCATCGACGCGCTCTACCCCAAGTTCCTGCACGTTGGCTCGCCTGGTGGCAACGATGGTAAAGCTTGCGCGTCCGGGCCGTGCGCCATCTGCCTCGGGGATTTCGCGGCCGGCGACGCGCTCCGCCGCGGGCCCGGGTGCGGGCACTGCTTCCACGCGGGGTGCGCGGAGCGGTGGCTGCGCGTGAGCGCCACCTGCCCGATGTGCCGCGACTCGCCGGTGCCGTCACCGATCGCCACGCCCCTCACGGAGGCCGTGCCCCTCGCTGCGCAGGCGCGGTGACACACGGCTCATGTCTGCGCCGTGTGCACCATGCACCCCAACCCTAACTACAGCAGGAGGGAGCAGTACAAGGCTGGCTAGACGCAGCACATGGTTGTGACGAAGCGCGTTTGGTCGGCGGCGAGCTTGGTCTCGACGGAGCAAACGTGCGCCACCGTACGTTCGATCCATCTGTACAAGAAAATGAAAGGAAATTACTCTCTTCGATCAATCGGAGTGGAGAAGCGGGGCTGTTGCCTTTTGATAGAGTTAATCTAGTAATTTTCAGGTTTGGTTGAATCTATGATCATAGCAGATTACGACCACGTTCAAGTTCTGTAATAGTCGTAAGTTGTATGGACTGTAATAGTCGTAAGTTGTATGGACTGTAGTAGTCGTAAGTCATAAGAACTATAGCAGTCCTAAGGGGTCAGGAGTCAGAGTCTGTTTAGATTCAGAGAGGTTGTAAACGGAAAGTCGGGCTGTTTCCGTATTGGATTCCAGCATAGTATGTCATGTTGATTTTAAAGTCGTGTGTTGCTCCTCTATATAAGAAAGAAGAAAAGGATGCAGACGTATCGCATTGTGATCATAAGAAATTGACGACCATCGTTCGTTTAGACTCCCTAGGCGATTTTCCTAACAATTGGTATTAAAGCCTAAGAGCAACTCCAGCAGGGCCCCTACTTGAGCCCTCAAACCTCATATTTGAGAGCCAGAGCAAAAAACTGAACTCCAGCAGGGCCCCTACTTGGCTCTCAAAAATAGGAGGCCTCTCAAATAAGGTCTCCAAGCCCTCATTCCCAGGGGCCCTGCTCTGGCTCTCATCCTTTGGTTTTTTTTCCCGCCTCAGTGAAACTTCCCCCAAAATCCCCCACCTCCGCCACTTTTCTGCCGCCCGCGCTCCAAAATCCCCCGTCGCTCGCCCGCTGCCTCCGTTCGCCCGCCCGCCACCTCCGCTGCCCGCCGCCTCGCGCGCTCCTCCGCTGCGCGCCTCCACTCGCCGGCTCCTCGGCTCGCCGCCGCCGCCGCCCGACGCCCGCCCGTCGGGCGCGATTCTCTCCCGCCTCTTTCCCCTCCCCGCCTCTTTCCCCGCCCGCTGGTCCCCTTGGCCGCCAGCGCTCGCCGGCGCCTGCCTTCCCGCTCTCCTCCGCCCGCCTCCCCGCTCTCCTGCGCCCGCCTCTTTCCTCCCGCGCTGCCACCGCTCCTCGGTGATTCCTCCCGCGCCGCCACCGCCCTCCTCGGCGACTCCTCTTCCCCGGCTCCCGACGCATGGCGCGCACGGTGAAGATGCGAGGAGGCGGACGAGCGCCTCGGCCTCGCCGTCGTCGGCGGGGTGAGGGCGCGCACGGTGAGGAAGCCGCCCGAGAAGGGGGAAGCGGAGGCGGCGGGAGGCGCGAGGCGGAGACGGAGAGGTGAGGGGCAGGGGGAGAAGAGGGAAGCGGAGGCGGCGGGATGCCTGGAGACGGCGGGGGTGAGGGAGAGAATGAGGAGTGGGTCCCATATATCAGTTGTAGTGGAATGGATTTGAGAGCTTAAATTTGAGGGGTGCTGTTGGAGTAGATGCAAAAAAAACAGGGCCCTCAAAAGTAGGGGGAGCCCTCAAATGAAAAGTAGGGGCCCTGTTTTGAGGGCTACTGCTGGAGTTGCTCTAAGGGGACGAAGCGATGGTCGGCAACGCAAGTAACTCGTTGAAGTCAGGAGAGCTCATCAAGATCAGGGGTAACATACTCGATCCATCGAAGACATGCGTACTTGTCAAGCCAACGACAAGAAGCGCTACGATCCCGATTCAATACCCGATGTTAAGTGAAATGAATTACGACATATGGGGCGTTAAGATGAAGTTAATCTTGCGTTCGCTAGGGGTTTGGTCAGTGGTTGAAGATGGAGACAATGACGGCGACAAGGATCAAAGCACGATGGTGGCCATCTCGCAGGATGTGCTAGACAATGTGATGATGTCGACCGCCGAGAAACAGATGGCAAAAGAAGCCTGGAGTGCACTCAGGGAGATGCGAATAGGCAAGGATCACGTCAAAAAGGCATGAGCACAAGTGCTCAAACGACAACTGAGCAAGCTATAGATGGGAGACTCAGAGTCGATCAGCGAGTACTCCATGAAACTCACCACGCCGGTGGGTGAGATTCATTGGCTCAGCGCGAAGCTGGAAGAAAGCGACGTGGTCAAAAAGCTATTTAGCTCAATTCCAGACCGATTCCTTCAGATTATCGGCACGATTGAACAATTTGGTGAAGTTGAAGCAATGTCAGTCTCAGAAGCGATCGGTCGTCTCAGAACTTTTAAGGAAGGACTCAAGGGTCAATAGTACTTGAAGCACGAAGGAGACAAGCTACTCTTTGCTGAAAACAATAGGGGAGAGAGGAGCTCGAAGACTAAGAAGAACGAGGTCTCACCTGGTGCTCCGCAAAAACTTGAGCTCGATGCAAACTCGTCTGAAGGACCTCGTCGGGAGCGTGACATCAAAAACCTCTACGATGGCACATCTTCGATCGACTTGGAAGACTCCGAGTTTTGCTTGCTCAGAAAGGAGGAGCTAGTGAACTTCGAAGAAGCAAAAGGAAAGCTAGAGTGGAGAAGAGCGATGGAGGAGGAGATTTCCTCTATCCAAGAAAATGGAACTTGGTAGTTTGTTCCATTGCTAGTCAATCACAAGCCGATTGGACCGAAGTGGGTGTATAAGGTGAAGAAGGACACCCAAGGTGTAGTCGTAAAACACAAGGAGAGGCTAATTGCAAAAGGGTAAGTTCAGTGACAACGAGTTGATTTTGACAAAGTCTTTGCCCCTGTTTCACGACTAAAAATGGTACGACTACTTATTGCGATCGTGGCACAAGAAGGATGGGAGGTTTATCATATGAATGTGAAGTCGACCTTCCTCAATAGTGATCTGGAAGAAGAAGTTTATGTCGTGCAACCTCCAGGTTTTGAGAAGAAATAAGATTAACACCTGGTACTATGACCGCACAAAGCGCTATATGGTCTGCGTCAAGCCCCGAGAGCTTAGAATGCGAAGCTAGACAAGTCTCTGGTGGCACTCGGCTTTGAAAAGGTATCCGTTAGAGCATGTAGTGTACAAATGGAACAAGGGAAGAGGGAGTCTATTGGTTGGAGTTTACGTGGATGACTTGATCATCACTGGAGGGAGTATCAAGGACATCCATAGCTTCAAATGCCAGATGTAGAAGTTATTTAACATGAGCGACCTCGGGTTACTTAGTTACTACTTAGGCATTGAGGTATGACAATGCTCCAGGAAGATTACTCTCAGTCAGACCACGTATGTAACAAAAGTGTTGGACAAATGCGGCATGAAGGACTGCAATCCAACACAAACTCTGATGGAACCCTACGTGAAGATGAGCAAAGACAGAACAAACCTGCCCGTAGACAAAACTTTGTACAGAAGCATGATCGAAAGTTTGAGATACTTGCTACACACATGACCAGATCTGACGTTCTCGATTGGGATGGTGAACAGGTACATGGAGAATCCGACAACAGAACATATAGGTGCAGTAAAATGCATCTTGAGGTATATCAAAGGAACACTGAATTACGGGTGTGTTTACGAGAAGAAGGGAGAAGGTTTGGAGCTAGTCGGTTACTCAGACATGTTGGGTTGGGTTTAGTCCCACATGGGTTGTGAGGAAGGAAGAAGCACAACTTATAAGTGTGAGAGAGCCTCCACCCATTGAACTAATCTTTTGGGGGGAAGGCTCAATACCACTTATAAGGTTGTTGCTTAAAGGGGCTTGCAGAAGTGCAACCCATGAGCTTAGATGCCCAGCCCACTTGGTTCTGTGGCCCGGGTAGTAAAAACCTGGTTGGACCCAAGGGGTCCGATCTGACAAGACAGTGATCTAGCTAGTGATACAGATGATCGAAAGAGTACTTCAGGCGTAGTGTTTTTCTTGGGGTCGAACCTAATTAGCTGGTGTTCGCAGAAGCAGAAGGTGATTGTACTGTCTTTGTGTGAATCAATGTACATCGTATCTTGTGCGGTAGCCTGTCAAGGGGTATGGTTGGGTCGGTTGTTAGCTGACATATTGAAGATGAAGGTTAAGAAGGTAACCTTGAAGATTGATAATCAGTCGGCAATTATGTCATGTAAAAACCCAATCTACCATGAGAGAAGCAAACACATCGACACTCGGTTCCATTACATAAATGAATGTGTGGAGTCAGGGGTGATCGAAGTGCAGCATGTCTATACTGAGGACCAACTCACATACATCCTGAATCCTGACCAAATCACTCGAAAGAATGAAGTTCGTGGAGATGAGGGAGTAGATCGGTGTGTAAAACATCGAAGACGAAGACAACAAGTTTAAAGAGGAGATTGATAGAGTTAATCTAGTTGTCTTCAGATCTGGTCGAATTTACGACCATGGCAGACTATGACCATGTTCAAGTTCTGTAATGGTCATAAGTTGTATGGACTGTAGCAATCGTAAGTCATAAGAACTGTAGCAGTTGTAAGGGGTCAGGAGTCAGCCTATTTATATTTAGAGAGGTCGTAAACGGAAAGTCGGGCGGTTTCGTATTGGATTCTAGCATGGTATGCCGTGTTGGTTTCAAAGTCATGTATGTTGCTTCTCTATATAAGAAAGAAGAAAGGGACGCAGACGCATCGCATTACATTGCGTCGCAAAAACTTGACTTGTGTCTACTTGTGTTTCGCGTGTATGTGTGATTGTAAGAAGTTGAGACTATCGTTCGTCTAGACTCCCTAGACGATTTCCCGAACACCTTTTGTATATTACGACTTAATTAGTTAGGCGATTTAGGATCTGGTTTAGCAACCTTAATTGGGGCAGCCATTAATTTTCTCTTCAACACGGATGCATTTACATTACACGGCAACTATTAAGCACTGCGCTTGCCTCATCAAGGAGCAGCGTGTGAGGTTAGCACGCATAAATTATTAGTCGTTATTGTTGGCACCCACATTACGTAGGACCGTACGAGTACTACTACTGCATAAGTTGTGCTACTAGAAAATCTACAAAACTGTACATCTGGAGGAGCTGAGGTATCGCTGACGAGTTTACCGTGTCCTCCAAATATAGAGAGAGACTGGGATGCGGCGGGTAGTGGCGGAGGCTATTGGGCAACAACGGAGGACGTTGGGTGATGGTGGAAGGTGGGACGGCAAAGTAAGGATCTAGAGAATGTTAGATTGGGTGGGGTGGCCGGTGGCGCAGCGAGGCGGCGAGTTCATCGGTGGCCGCAGGAGGGGACAAGGCTGAGGTGCGCGGAGCTACGACTAGTATGATGGTGATGGGCAACAGAGGTGGAAGACATCGGAGGTGAAGGAGAGGAGGAGGATGGGAGAAGTTATACGTTCCGTGGTTGCTTTCTTGTGCTATATTATTTTCTCTAGCATCAATCAGGCAGAAGTGTTGGAAACAGATGTTTTTCTCTAATTTACTTTGCTTCATTCGAAGAGTAATAGATCAGGGTTGTTGGAGATCGATCTTACTATAGTATAGTAGCCCTATGGATCGAAGATGACTAGATGAGCTAGGCAGGTTTTCTTCTAATCTCACATTGGAGCTTTGGGAATTGGATCAACATTTTTCTAGCACCGATGATTAGAGCGATGTCTGCGGAGCGGGACTCGCGCGTACTGTTCTGTCAGGCTTATATATTAATTCTTTATTGCCACTTCTTCCGGTCACAAATATATATAACTTTTAAATATAGTTACAATTAAACTTTTAAAACTTTAAATATCAATATTTTTCTAAATATTCAAATTAGATACATTAAAATGATATATATAGATTTGTCTCAAAAATACTTTTATAATATTATATTTTTATTAGATTTTCTAAATATATTATAATAATTTTTGCAATCAAAATTATGTTTTAAAGATCGTATATATCTTTAAAACGATATGTATTTACGATTGGACGAATACTTATTTGAGAAAGAGGATTTTCTCACTATTTCTACGGCTCGATCATTTTGATGTACTTGGAGTGATCCGAGGTGAATGAAGGTGCCTGGATTCTGAATAGTGGGCTGGCCGGTAGGTTGAGAGAAGTATCAACTTAATTTGTTCGATTTTCTAGGACTTGGCGCAGCTAAAGAGCCTACGCATGATCTTGGAGGTCTCATGCGTGTTGCTGGTGTTAGCGCGTGTTTAGGTACCATTTGCGAGAGGTCAGTAAGGCCCCGCTTGTTTCGGCTTCGTTTGTTTCGATTTCAGTTTCTAACTTCTGGTTTATTTTTCACTATTTATAAATTTTGTCTTTTTTTCTGAATTTTTGGTTTTTGAGCTTTTTTGCTGGTTCTTTTTTTCCCGTATTCGTTTGCATTGTCCGTGATGAGCTAGCATATTTTTTCTATTTTTGATTTTTTTAAATTTAATTACGCCAAATAAACCACCTTCAGTTACAGTGAAATTTCAGCTGTTACAATGCAATTTTATCCATAAACCACAGTTTTTCAGCCCAATCGAGCGGGGGCCTTAGGCCAGCTAAATGTGATTGGAATTTTAGATTGCAGTGTAGTTTCAACACGCTAGCTAGCTAGCCAGTTCAGACAGAAGTAACTTACTCCCAATCTGATTGGAAAAATCATGAACTAATTCTGCGCGTGTTTGTTTTGAAAGTTGACTTTAGACACCAAGTGGTACATAACTGGCCGAATAAGCTTTTGTTCACTAAAGTTAATTGGATGCATGATTATCGTTCCGTTACTAAACATATCGATTATAGTACTTCTTCTTCATGCACATATATTGCATGTTCTTTTTTTAAGAGAGTATAAGTGGGACATAAACACTCAAATACACTACATACTCACATAAACTACATACAAGTATCCGAGTCCTCTACTGTAGGACTGATGTCGGTAATCAGAGGAGTGAATGGTTCCTAAATTTTTTTTTTCTTCTAAGGTATTTAAAATTTTTACTCGAGTGACTATGATAGTCACCAAATTCAAATCACACCAATATGATGAAACAAAACAAAGCTAGCACCAAGAGCCAACAAAAACAACATCCTTCTACATAGGCTAGTTAGACCCTTGTTGACCATTATTGATGGGCTAGTTTGATCGCCGTTTGGTCTGACCGCTGAGCTAAGATTGGTCACACCACAAGTTTAGGGTCGGTTTGACCGGTACTCTATTTCTAGACTTACTCAAATCTTATCCGAACACTTTCCAATTTTGCATGGGACTTGTTCAAGACAATAGTAATCTAAACCAATCAAGAATCATAAGGTTCTTGGGCACGAGTTTGTCAAATTGAAGAGAATCGAATCTAGATAATAAGAACACCAAAAGTTCAAAATATCATATTATTTCTTGCTCGTGAGGATCTAAGACATGAGGTCTTGTAGATGTATTCTCATATGTCCTAACAAGTTAATTTAAACAAAATATTGGGCTAGAACTCTCACGAATCCGAAATCACAAATCAAGTTGAAGCTCAAGAACAACTAAGCAAGAACACAAATAAGGACATAATTGAACAAAGCTTCGACCTATTTCTGTCAAGGATGAGGTTTACATACTCGTGGATGATTGCAAGATGTAGCCAAAACATGCACCATGGGTGGTTCGATCGCACAAGCCCAACTTCAAAATATGCTTTTTGGAAAAAAGTAACCGTCAACTAGAAATCGATCATACCCCCCTGACAGTCTGATCGTCCCAAACTCCAGCCACATCGGACCACCGGTCGACCGCTATTTATAGACCAGTTCAACTGCTTCCTACCAATGGTATAGTCGACCCCACTGACTGGTCCGACTACCAACACTATCAGCAAATCTGAAGAATTTTCTAAACTATTACAAAATTCAAATTCAATTCAATTAAAGTGCCAATTATTCATCACAAATATATCTTAGACTTAATACATGGTCTCTCACCTACATACGCTGGAAATTTATCAGAGACACCTATGGCCTCACAGAGCATAGGGCGTGAGCGTACGTTTTTTCATTAAACACACACTTATATATGTACTTCTAAAATTGATAGACACCGGCTATCTTATGGGTACTTCAAGCGTTGAACAAGTGTCACCTATATCTCTAATGCTCTCATACAAAAAAAATGAGCATGCATGTGCAGGCAAGCTAGCAGCTCGGCTTGGTCGTATGGTTGAACTTGCTGTTCTCTCTTCTTCTTCTTTTTGTGATCACAATTGAGCTTCTAATCGAGCACTATAATCTAGCATTCAGGAGTCACGGAATTCAGAAATATTGTAATATTTCAAGTACATATGCTGTGCACTACTCTAAAAAAAAAATTCAAAATTTCAGTTGCCCCTCGATGGGAATTACTTGGAACGAAATCCAATTATCACGCAAAATTCATCGGGTTAAAAAATAACTAAAAATGACATGGCATCTCCCGGTTTAGAGATATTCTAATTCCTTCGCCAAACACGCTAATTTTCAGCATAATAGCACATTTGCAGCGCTAGAAAATCCTAGAGTGACAAGAAGAACAGTCCAGATAAAAAGCAGGGTTACGAAAATATTATGTTTTACTTTGAGTTACTCTGAATTTATCTGATTTTTCTAGCTCCGCCACTGCTGCTCCACTTTCACGGCGGCAGCTTAATCTGCATCCAGGGTTGCAACTTCCATTTGAAATTTCGTGAAATGAATAAAATTTCGTCCCTTTCGGTACCCTCTGAAACAGGTTTTATTCAGCCAAAATTTAGCCCATTTGAAATTTATTCAAATTTTGATTAAATTTCATCAAAATTTGATTTTTTTTTTCGTCTGAATTTTCGAACAAAATGAACGAAATTCCTTTCGCCGGTGTCCAAAAAATTTTCGCATCCGAAAGTTTTAACACTGTCTGCATCTACCATATATACCGCGTGGGAGCTGTACCACCACTTCCACGCCCGTCTCGCCGTGGAGCTGGACGTCGCGGGCATCGTCTCCGTGGCCCTTCCCCTCGCGCCCGAGCACCGCCTCCCTCCCCGCCATCGACGCGGGCCACTCCGCGCTCCGCGTGACGTCGTCTTATGCGGCAAGAACAGCAGCAAAGGCGTCGCGCACCCCGCGGCCGACTTCTCCCGCGTCGACAGCGCGGGCGGCGTCCTGGCGCACAACGTGGCCGCGCGCTGGCGAGGCGGGTACCGGGGCTCTCGACCGGTGAGGCTCGCCGGCGGAGTGCTCCTCCACCCGAGAAGAGCCGGCCGGAGCTCGAGAACCCGCCCAGCCCGTTCCTGATGCCTGCGTCGCCGGTGGGGACCAGCAGCAGGGACCACCCGTACGTACACGTCTGCCAAAGGTGTCAAACGAGCTTGGTTCATGTGACTCACTTGATGCACATTATTATTTTTAGAACCAAAGTCAGATGCCCAACTTCATTACGAAAGTTCGAAACTTGATTCAAATTACGCGTCCTGAGACCTGTAAAACTAACACCAGGGGACCTCCTGAAACCTGTAAATTCGAACGGAGCCCCTTGAAGAGAAACGATTCTTTCCAGCTTATGCTTTATGGTTTTTGGAACAAATAAATAGGATGGTTTCTCTTTCACTGTTTCGAAGTAACTCATCAGCATTCGATTCGTTCGTACAAACGCTCGTGCTAGAACTAAAAACCATCGTCCGTAGCCATAAGCCATTAGCCATGACCTCACGAATAAAAATTAAGGCACTGTTTAAAAGTACTGTCACTTTTGACTGATTATAAGAGAGATTATGGGAGTAAATGATACTTGTGTTAAGAAGTCACTTCATTCAAAACAACTCCCGCAGTGACTCTTGCAAACAACTTATATGGTTTGTTCTTTTGTGGCTGCGGCTTATGATTTTTTTGCTGTTCGTGTGAAAGATTATAGAGTAACTGAAATTCACGTATGACTTTTGCCAATATAAATGAAGTCGGTATAATATGTACTATAATTAACTAGTAGACCTTATCTTGAAAAGACACTCTATTTAAAAACTAGTTACTATATAAAACTAAAAAACTGAAGTCAAAAGCAAAAAAAAAAACAGATCTATAAAAACTATCTTAAAAAGCCACTTCTTTTAAAGAGCCAAAACCAAAAGTTGTTTGAGAAAACAGGCAGGTTCTACCTGAAAAAGTTGCAGGCAGAGAGGAACGGACTGGACGCCCCGTGAAATCGGAAACTGCACGGTCCGTCGCTCTCTCCCTCTTCACATTGCCTCTCTCTCTTCCCCCTTGTCTCCGACGACTCCTGCCTTGCGCGCCACCATCTCGTCGGTCTCCGACCGCCCCCCGTCGTCAGGTACTGACTGCCCTCTTGCGTTGGACTATCTGGTCTTCTGGATCGATTTGATTTGACTTCCGTTTCCCTATTTTGATCACGCGGTGGGCGTGCTGTAGTGCAAATACGATTGGTTCTTCTACCATGAGAATTTGTTGTAGGCCTGCCCTGGTGAATCGTTGCAGTTGGCTCGAAATGTAGCGGCAAGCCAGTAATTACGTACAATCGAGGAAATCTTTGGTTAAGTTTTCCGAAAGTGTTGAGGATTCGTGATGTTTTATGAACCTCGTATGTATGATGGTGTTTACCACAAATTTCTCTGGGTAGGTATATGAATTAGCATGGAAGCACATGATGAAGACTGCAATTTTTGGCCTTGCATAGTTGCATTAGTGAATTCATGATCACGTTATGGTCGATGGAGACAATTTCTACTAGATTTTAGCCATTATTAATGCCCGAAGAGTATTTCTGTCATGGGTGGCAAAAGTAGCAGCGCTCTGCATCTATGTTGCAAGCAATGGACTATTTTGTGTCTTCGACAAGGAGAAAAGTTTGCCATGTTTATCTCGTCTGCATTTCATTGCCTCACTTTTACCGGCTAGTGGATGTTAAGAGCACTGTATTGCATATGATGTGGGGACCAGGGACGGTGCTGGAGGGGGCACAGGGTGTTGGGAGAGGACACAGAGATAAGGGAGAAATGATATTTTTGTTAATGAAAGAGCTAGTGCATGGATTGGGATACCTCGGCCTCAGCTATTTCAAAGTGGGGGTTGAAAAATTCAGAAACCTAGTAAATTCATTCTAACTTGAACCCTTCAATATCATAGAAATAGTTCTCAGCATGATATTTAGCTGCTAAACGGTAAGCATTACTCGTGTTGGCAACCACAACCTAGTGGCTCCCTTTGTTAAATAGAATCATTTTATTGTTTGTATATATCTGTTATCGACTTGATGTAACTGCAATTATTTTCTGTTACAGGCTGCGTACAATACTGTAGTAAAGGAAATATGGGGACAAAAGCTTGCCCGCCTTCCACTGATTCAGAAAAGACAGAGATTGGAGAAATAGACACTAGGGCTCCATTTGAATCTGTCAAAGCTGCAGTAAGCTTATTTGGTGAGGTCCGGTTTTCATCTGACAAATCTGCTGCCAGAAAGGCAAAGGCTCCTCGAGCGGAGGTACTATTTTTGAAACGAATATTTTGTGCTATAATATTTTAGTATCTAACACTGATTTATTAGTGTGTGTGTGTATCATACATGTGAATTTGCAGCTGCAGACAGTCAAGTATAATATTGCCGATCACATACATCTGGAATTCTGTGATCTGAATTGTACATTCAAACTTTGCATCAATAGTGAAATTAGCAGATTGTAGCATACCATATCTCTTTTTTCTACACACAGATGGAATGCACAAAGTTTCCTTGTTTGCCCCTTTTATCATCCGTTTGGCATTTGTCTGAACTCTAAACGTTAAAATAATAAAATTGTCACCTTCAATCAGTTTTTACCAATCACTGAGCTGTTGTGGAAGTTGCAACCTCCACTTTTGACTTTTGACGCTGGGAACTGAGGGAAGTTGATTTCACATATCTATCAGAAATTCAGAATATTATACTTATACAAAATATATTTGTCTTCAATTGTTAATTTCAGTGGTAGGTCTGAACGTTGTTTGCAGCTGTTGCAGTTTCTCTTAACAGATATCTTCCATTAAAAATCATGCGCCTGAGGATTTTCAATTGTACCTGAATATTTCCTAGCCCTCCCGACTCACCCTCCATCTTTAGTAAAAGAACAATGATTATAGCCATGAAAGGAGAGCTAGATATTTATACAGTTAGTGCATTGGATGTTCTTAAATTGATCTTTTTTTAAAATTGGTTTATTTGGATTCAGAAGGGATAATGAAGAGAAAGGGAATAGTAGTGGGAAAGGAAACTTTAAATTTGACCTTATTTATCCATTATATTGACTTTGTCGAAGTGAAATTTGCAGATGTATCTGTATTATTCAATAAACAGAGTAAGAATTGACTTAATGAATTGAAGTTAGAGCCTAACCTGGGGAAGTCCTGAAAAAATAGATGACCAAAATTTGTCAATTAGCTCAACCATTCATCAATGCAATGGCACCTAACTCCCCGTTCATATAGGCTTTTGAATTTAGCTTATGAATAGTAACAGCTTATAGAGAAGTTTCTAGAGAGATAGACTCGTGTGTAATTTTGGCTAATATAAATGAAGTCGCTGTAATGTGTACTACAATCGACTAATAGATCCCACCTTGAAAAGTCACTCCGTTTGAAAGTTAGATACTGTAGAAAAACCATTTACTGTGGAAAAACAGTTTTTAGAAACTAATATGAAATATGTCTTATCTGTGTGCAATGCATTGCTTTTTCTAGTTCAAACCCTGTAACTTTTTTGATCTTATACAGTGTCATCAATATGCACTATAAGGCCGTAGCTTAACTGGTTCTCATGTATCTTGGTTTTTGTATTAGGAATGATGCATTATATGCCACTTATATTACTTGTTGGTTCTTTTCTATTGCTTCCATACTAGTTCATAAATGTTCATGTACTACCATGTTGCAACTGTGAGATAGTCTCTATGTTGTGTTTATCCATCAATTGCATATTTGCACCTCACATGGATCTATCCTGCATTTCAATATCATATTATTGTGCTGATCCTTTGTACATTTAAAATTTTGTCTATGGTAGAGGGTGTTGGCTAAGGAGACAGTACTGCACTTGGCCCAGAAAGAGTTGAATAAATACAAGGAACAACTGAGTAATGCTGAGACAACCAAAGTTCAGGCCCTCTCTGAGCTGAAGAGGGCTAAAAAAACCGTTGAGGATCTAAACAATAAGCTTGATGCAATCAACAAGTCCAAAGAACTGGCTATTCGGGCAACAGAAGATGCAAACATTCGAACGATGGAACTTGAAGGTGGCAGCTCTAGTGAGGCTGTTGGAAAGGATGGTCCTTTGAAGCAGGAGCTAGAAAATGCCAGGGAACAGTATGCTGTTGCTATGGCAGATCTTGATGCGGCAAAGCAGGAGCTCAGAAAACTGAAGAAAGATTTTGAAACCTCATTGGATGCAAAGTTATCTGCTGCCCAGCAGGAAGCAGAATCAATCCAGTCTTCTGAAACAAATAAGGAGAAGGCTTCTCAGCTCCGTACTGAGATTGCACTGATTCAAGAGTCACTTATGCATGCTAAGGCAGCCACGGAGCAAGCACATGAAGAAGAGTTACAAATCCTTGCTGAGAAGGATGTTGCCAGGAAAACTTACAAAGAAGCTCTAGAAGAAACTCAGAAGAAATTGTCATCTTTGAGAAAAGATTTTGATCCTGTGGCTTACAAGAACCTTCAAGAAAAACTAAATGAGACTAATTCTGAGATTGCATTTGTGCGTAAAACAATTGAAGATGCCAGAGCTCGAGATTTGGAGTCTGTTTCTGCTGTCAGCACAGAGCTGGATGATGCTAAAGAAATGTTGCAGAAAGTTGCAGAGGAGGAAAGTTCTCTTAGCAGTTTTGTCGAATCGCTGAAGCTGGAGTTAGAGGCTGTAAAGGAGGAACACAATCAACTCAAACAGAAGGATGCAGAAACTGAATCCATTGTAGGAGACCTTCATATGAAGCTCCAGAAGTGCAAATCTGAGCTTGAGGCAGCAGTATCTGCAGAGTCGAAGGCAACATCAGCTTCGGATGACCTCATGTTGGCTCTGGAGCAACTGTCTTCTGAGTCAAAAAGTGCTCTTCAGGAAGCTAAGGTGATGCAGAAGAGTGCAGCAGAGTTAAGAGATGAAGCTGAAGCAGCACGTGCTGCATTGGTGGAAGCGGAGCAAAAGTTGCAGTCCGCCCTGAAGGATGCAGAAGAAGCAAAAGCAGCTGAATCAAGGGCACTTGATCAGGTCAAGCAACTGTCGGAGAGAGCAAATGCTGCCCGTGCCTCAACTTCTGAATCAGGTGTAAATATCACAATCTCTAAAGAGGAGTTTGAATCTCTAAGCCGAAAGGTGGAGCAGTCAGAGAAGCTGAGCGAGATGAAAGTTGCTGCTGCTATGGCTCAGGTGGAAGCAGTTAGAGCCAGTGAGAATGAGGCAATCAAGAAACTGGAAGCTGCTCGGAAGGAGATGGAGGACATAGAATTGGCGACAGAGGAAGCGCTAAAGAGGGCGGAGATGGCGGAAGCAGCAAAGGAAGCAGTAGAAAGTGAACTTAAGAGGTGGAGAGAGAAGGAACAAAAGAAAAATGCAGAGGCTCAGCCTCCGGTTGAAGCACAATCACCTGCAACTACGTCTCCATCCATGCAGAAGGCTTCTGTTGCAAAAGCCACTGAAAAGAGTGATGGACATCAAAGGAACAGCAAAGCGCTATTGAGGAAGAGCTTTATGCTGCCTAGCATCACAGGAATGTTCCATAAGAAGAAGAGCCATGCTCACGGCAGTTCTGCATCATAACTTACCTGGGTGAAAACCTGTATAATCAGGTTCAAGCACTTGTTTGCAAAGTGATTCCAAACTCAAACGCATGGTTGGATTCTACCATTTGTATAGTACATTTTTAGTTGGTTGCAGTGTACTGCTGACCTAACTTTCTCATGTTCTACATGTATATTTTACCTATTACTTTGTGGGGGGTTTTGGATGACTGTTCTGTACCTGGTAATTCAGTGTAGTTTCATTGGCATTTGGCACCATCTGCTCTGTCTGTTGTCAAAGGCCAGAACAGAAAAAGCACATTTGACTGTCCTGAGTTGCTTTTGAATGATATAATATGTAGATGTTCCACTTATCACATACGCATTCTGATTTGTTACACTTACGATTTCTAGATGTCATAATTGTGACATGAAATGGCGTGAAGGGATATCACCATTTGCTGGACTGTCATATCTAGAAATGTTACCCTATCATTGGCTTAGACATGTATATCGTGTTGTGCGTTTGTTACTCGTCTTAGTAGCAGTTTGTTCTGGATATCACAAGAACAATACTTGCATGGCCAGGGTTCCTTCCACGATACCAACAGTCATGAACTCGTGCAGATTTCACTAACTTCCGGCAGGAGTGATCAAGCTCCGTAAGCAAAATGAACATACATAGATAGTTACACCCCATGATGAATACAAGGACAAATAAAGAATTTTGAATTCACTTTCACAAAATTTACAAAATGCTCCATGTCGTCGTCGTCAGCTTCGGCTTCATCTGCTGCCGCTTCTTGTGTCTGAGCAAGCATCAGATCTTCCTCCAGTGAGCTTGCATACTGCTCCATGTCGTCGTCAGCTTCAGCTGCAGGGTTCTGCTGGCTAGTTGGAACCGTTCCCTCCTCTGTCCAATCAAGCATGTCCTCCAACGAGCTCACAAACTGGTCCATGTCGTCGTCAACTTCAGCTGCTGGACTAGTGACGCCCTCCTCAATCGCCGTTTCGTCCGCTGCTTCGACGATGCCTTCCAGGAAGTTCGCGAAGCCGTCCTCATCTTCAGCCGCAGCAGGGGCCTCCGTGAGTGGGCGATGAGGTACAGCCGGCAAGCAAGCTGGTGCAGGTCGTGCCACGAACCCTTGCACAACCGGACAGGCCGGGACGGAGGGACGAGGCTACCCCGAAGCAGGCGGCGCTGGCCCTGGCGCCATGACGCGTCGTGGCGCCAAGGGAGTTGACCGCAACGGCGCCTGCCACTGAGGCGCACACCACGGCCGTGGTGGCGCGAGCTTCGTCGCGCGAGCCGGTTGCACCACCGGACGGGTCGGGACAGCACCTCGCATCCGCTTGGGACACGGTGGCTCGGCAACCGGCGCTGGCCTCTTGGGCACGTGCGTGATCACGGGCTCTGGACGCGGCGCAGGCGCAGGCGCAGGCGGCGCTGGTTATTGACGCAGCACAGCAGCAGATTCTTGACGCGCCGCGGATTCTGGAGGCACCCTCGGAGACACGTACATCTTGCAAAGCACTTTCTCTGCGCATCCCCGACGACGGCTTGTTCCAGGCAGCAGCGGTACTCCTCCATGAGCCAGTCGGTGTTCACGTGGTCCTTCTTGAAGCGGAAGCTCTTGGTCTCGCCGGTTTTGACGCCCGCGTCGTTCGTGATCTCCTTCATCGCGCACGGAGACCAACTCCTTGGTGCCGTGATGGCGACGATGAGAAGCGCCGCCCCACCTGTGCTGGTGCGATGGGGCAACCGCTGATAACGTCTAGCATAGTAGACCGCCGCTGACGGCATCTTCACTTTTGAAAACCAGCAGAGGCTAGGTGATCTGGGTGCTTGCGACACGAGCGCTCCGATGGTAGTCCTCTCTAGCGCCTTCCCTTACGCAGCTTCTTGCGCGAGTCCCCATAGACAACGTCAATTGTTGTGGTTACGGACCAAACAGTAAAGATGGAGACTAACTAGAGAGAGCCAACGACAGGAGAGAGTGCCTGTATATGAAAATGAGTGGATCCCCTTTCTCATACCCCTCTCAACGGTTTATATACATGAATGATGGGAAATTCCCATCCTACTCCTTGATAATTACAAAATGTAAGGGTATATTAGTACATTGCTCTACATTATTGGGCCTATTGTATATTGGGCCAGTTGCAATGCCCCGTCACAGGGGATTGGACCACCCCTACAACACTAACAAGTATAGAAACTAATATCATATTCCTAATTATATCTCTAACAAATGAAAACTAATCACTAAGTCACATAGAAACTAATCTCTACTTTCTAATAGTGAACCGTCTGGACCCAAGGGGGCTACACTCATGGCACAAGGATTGTCCAGTTCATCATTCCTGTTTGATAACCACTACAGTCGATTCCTCAACACATACAAAATCAATCTGGTATCAGCTAATTGAGCTATTGAGCATTTATTTGCTATGGGCTTATGACATATACTTATGCAGAATTCCTCGTTGATCACCGGGCTCCAAGATCTCCTAGTCTCAAGTAACGTAGCCCAGAACTGAAACATAGCACGCTGTTAGACCATGTGGCTAGATCTAAGATATTTTGGTGATAAATAATTGACAATAGTTAATTTGTGTGATGAATAATTGGTAATTTTATTTAGCGTTATTATGCGAGTTGTGTCACGTGTTTGCGGATTGATATTGGTCAAGTTTGGACGAACATGTGCCGAAAGAATGTTCTTTGATCTTTGCATGTGTAGGTTAGGCGTGGAAACAGTCATGGTCGGTGACGAGAAAGACCGCGACTAGGAGGGGGAAATCTGAGATCCAGGCGGTCGAGGATGTCACGAGGTGGTCGAGCTCACGTTGGAGCACATGAAGATTAAAGGTGGATGATGCGTGGAGAAGCTACGGGAGGTGAGGTCCTGTAGGCTTCGACACGTGATGAGTTAGAGAAGGTGGAATTTTGAAAACCCGTGTTAGGAAGGGTTTCGGGTCCCTTATTTGTTGGAATTGGATTAGAAGTCGTGGGCTTAGGATAAGTCCAGATTTTGAGCCCTAGACTATAAATAGAGGTGGGGTTGGAGATTGACCCGTGGCTTTTGGAGAGACTAAGGCCCTGTTTGTTTTGGCTTTTTCAGTGGCTTATAAGCAAAAAAGCCTAAGCCTAAACAAACGGCTGACTTTTGTACTGGGCTTTTAAAAAGCCAAAAGCCACTGTATAACTAAAAGCCAAAAGCCAGTTGAAAGGAGCTTTTTTGGCTTTTGCGGAATAGAAATAACGTTTTGCCAATGAACTTCGAAAGATTTACACACAAATGCCATTGGTATATAAACCGTTGGCCGTTCTCTCCCGATCCCCTCCCAAACCGAATTGTGTGATTAGGGTTGCAGCACCGACGACCTGTGACACCACCGTCCTCCCGCGACCCAAGACCCCGCCGGCGACCCGCGACCCCGCTGGCCTCATCCGCCGTCCTCCGACAAATCCCGCCGGCGACCCGCGACTTCGCTGGCCTCATCCGCCGTCCTCCGACAAACCCCACCAGCGACCGACGACCCGCGACCCTGCTAGCCTCATCCGTTGTCCTCCGACAAACCCTGCCAGCGACCGACGACCCGCGACCCCGCTGGCCTCGTCTGCCATCCTCCGAAAAATCTGTCGTCCTCCGGTGACCCCGCTGGCCTCCTCTTGAGTGCAACAATACATATAATAAGGGCATTTTAGACTTTCTGGTAATAAGCCACACCATTCAACCTATCAAAAAGCTAGGATACCAAATAGTCTAACTTGGCTTAAAAGCTAACTGCTTTTAAGCTGCTTAAGCCAAAAAGCTGGCTTTAAGCTATAAGCCAAAAAACCTAAGCCTAAACAAACAGGGCCTAATTTTGTCCTAGATTTTAAACGTGCTAAAAAAAAAGACACTTTATAGCCACCGTAATTCAGAGATAGAAAAAAAAAATTGTCAACAGGCGGTAGCGCGTTTTACTCCGCGTCGTCCTCGTTTTGTCGTTTTTGCATCGTCCTCGTCCCATCGTCTTGTGTGGCAGCGTGGCAGTGCATCTCTCGTCGCTTGATCTTGCAAGGCGTGCAACGTGGAGTTCTCAATGGTTTGCGTTGTTTCACGCTTCGCGTCTACGAGAGCAGCACGAGGCGTCGGTTTTGTTCCTCAATTTATGCAACGATTGCATAGAAGATTAAAAGTGGCCTTTGCTCTTTTTCTCAAAGCCGTTCGTTACATGCATGTGCTAGTGATTGGACAAAAAGTGATGCACGGGAGAAGCTCATTCAAACACGTGTTGAGTATCTTCGTGTTGTGCTCCCGAGGTGGGCATGTCCAGCGCGTCTTGTGTGCGTAGCGTAGTCTCAACATCTCAGTTCATGTGGCGCATATTTTGATAGCAGCACCAGTGCCTTCGATCCGGGAAAATTTCTGAAGCATATCATACATGTTTAAAATAATCTTGACTTAACATTCAAGACGTAGTAAAATCCGTCTTCGTATGTAACTTAAGTTGAAGTTGAGTCCAACTTGAAGTCCGAATCAGAATAGGAGTAGGAGAGTTTTATCCCTATATATTGGGGAGACTTGTACCCAGTTTTGTAAGAAAGAAAAAGTAAAAAAAAACAAGGAAAAAGAGGAGAGCAAATAAGAGAATAAAGAAATTTAGAAATTTCTTCCGCGTTCTCTCAGATTATTTGCGGTGTGTGTGTTTTCTCTCAGATCAAAGTTGTAACAAGTGGTATCAGAGCTAGCAGCGTCGGGGCGTCCATCCCTTGCTCGAACCGCACCAACCTCAGCGGCTCATCGCCGCACCACGCCACGCCGGGGGACGGCACGCACGCACCTCCTCATTCTTGAAGTCACGGATCGGCACGTTGTCCCCCAAATCCGAGCCACAGCACAAGAATTGATCGGGGAAGGATGAGCTTCTAGGACCTGGAGGCTGGGCACGCGCGTGGGGTGCCGGTCGGCGAGCGGAGGAACGGCCGGGCTGCCGCGGAGGGTGGTGCCGGTGTGTCCCAGGCCGTGGTGTCGGGCGTGTTCCAGATCAACACGGCGGTGGCAAAGGGGAGCGTGGAGTCACCGTGCGGCAACCGGCACGCGTGGTTCCTTGGCCTGCGGAGGGGCATCATGGCAGGGCGCATGGCGTCTTGCACGCCGACAGCGATGCGGAACGGCGGGAAGAAGTCGCCAAAGCGGTGGATTCGCAGCAGCAGGCGCAGATCGACCAGGCCATCATTGGACATGGATCTCGCGAGCGGAGCTTGCGGTGCTGTTCAATAGCGTGGGCCACGTGACCACGGACGACGAGGACGAGATGCGGCACGCCTCGAGGGAGCACAGGGAGCAGCACGCGCGGGAGGCACAGCCCCACGCCGTCCCTAACCATCAAGAAGTTTTCGTTGATCCCGCCCACGACGAGAGCCTCATCTTCGAGCTGCTCGATCTCAAGGACGAGACAGAGATGCACCTTGTGTACGCGAACCGAACGGAGGACAACATCCTCCGCACGACGAGCATGACCAGGTGAAGCGGCCAGACAAAGAGTGGAAGTACAACATCGGGTTCGTGATGGTGGACATCCTGCTGCAGGCCTTGCTGGAGTTAGAGATCAGGATGCTTTTAGAAGTCATGAGTTAACGCTGTCTGATGATGAGTTGAGTCAGGGACGTTGAGAAGATGTGTCACCATTCAAACTCAAGTAAGCTGAAAAGAAATCGGAACATCGAGAAGATATGTCACCGTTCCGTGTCAAAGTATGAGATTAGTAAGTCGTAGTTGAGTCCAACTGCCTCAATATTTTGGAATCTTTGCATCTGGTGGACCCATACCAGTTGAGTTGAGTTCCTACATTCAGTTTACATGTAGAACGCTTCATGTGTAGGCGTGGCTGGTAGTTCATAATACATTAAGGCTAAAACTAGAGTATGTCAAGTCAAGATTAAGGGGGGATTGTTAGAAATAATAGAGTCTGTCTTTGTATATAACTCAAGTTGAAGTTGAGTCCAACTTGAAGTCCGAATCGAATAGGAGTAGAAAAGTTTTATCCCTATATATTGAGGAGACTTGTACCCAGTTTTGTAATAAAGAAAAAGTAAGAAAAGCAAGGAAAAATAGGAGCAAATAAGAGAATAAAGAAATTCAGAAATTTATTCCATGTTCTCTCAGATTATTTGTAATGTGTGCGTTTTCTTCTGATCAAAGTTGTAACAATACATTCGATTCTTCAGCTCACAGATTTAAAGAAATTATTATTATTGGATGTTTTTGTCTGCTTTCTATGATTAGCAAGCAAAAAGAAGACAGTAGAGTCTAAAAAAACTTCTGTAAAACACTGCAATCATTCATCCCCTCTAATTATTACCGAGATCTTACACACGCGTAAACGTTCCAGGCATGATTCCATCTCATGCATCAACAACAAGTACGCCAATTAAGCAGCTTCACGGACACGTGTGCTAACTGCTGAGGGTTAATCGTCAAAGCACGCATCTCATCACGAGATTTTTAGCTCCCCTTATTTTAGACCGCAGCAGAAGGTTTTTAGTTGTGTTTTTTAAGATAACAAATACGATTTTGAGCTCGAAAAAAATATTTAGAAAAACAGTTTCAAAAAGTATCTCCATTCATTTCGACTTTCAAAAAAATTAAAACCAAAAGCTAAAAAAAAATCAAAACAAATAAGACCTATTGCTGAAGGCATAGCTCTCTGCGGCAGGCAGCGTTACTACGAGGCAGAGGAGCTAGTCTACCAGCTCCACTGCGCGCCACCCCCTCTAGGCGCGCGCGCCCAACACCGCGAACGCTCCTCGCAATCCACTCCTAAGCCGTCCCAATGGGCACCGGCGACGACGGCGCCACGCTCCCTGCAGCCGCCGCCGGCAACGCCATGGACGTCGTGTCGTCGTCGTCCTCTCCGGCGGCGCCGGCACCGCAGCCGTCGGTGCTCAAGTCCGTGCTGATGTCGTACGCGTACGTGAGCGTGTGGATCAGCCTGAGCTTCTCGGTGATCGTGTACAACAAGTACATTCTGGACCCCAAGATGTACAACTGGCCCTTCCCCATCTCCCTCACCATGATTCACATGGCCTTCTGCGCCTCCCTCGCCGCGGGCCTCGTCCGCGTCCTCCGCCTCGTCGACCTCCCTTCCTCCCCAGCCATGACGCCGCGCCTCTACGCCGCCTCCGTCGTGCCCATCGGCGCGCTCTACGCCCTCTCCCTCTGGTTCTCCAACTCCGCCTACATCTACCTCTCCGTCTCCTTCATCCAGATGCTCAAGGCGCTCATGCCCGTCGCCGTCTACTCCCTCGCCGTCGCCTTCCGCACCGACTCCTTCCGGAGGGCCTCCATGCTCAACATGCTCGGCATCTCCGCAGGCGTCGCCGTCGCGGCCTACGGCGAGGCCGGCTTCGACGCGTTCGGCGTCCTGCTCCAGCTCGCCGCCGTCGCCGCCGAGGCCACGCGCCTCGTGCTAATCCAGATACTGCTCACCTCCAAGGGCATGTCCCTCAACCCCATCACCTCGCTCTACTACATCGCGCCCTGCTGCCTGCTGTTCCTGACCGTGCCCTGGTACTTCGTCGAGCTGCCGAGGCTGCGCGCCGCCGCCGCGGCGGGGCTCGACCGCCCCGACGTGTTCGTGTTCGGGACCAACTCGCTGTGCGCGTTCGCGCTGAACCTGGCGGTGTTCCTGCTGGTGGGGAAGACGTCGGCGCTGACCATGAACGTGGCGGGGGTGGTCAAGGACTGGCTGCTCATCGCCTTCTCCTGGACGGTGATCAAGGACACCGTCACGCCCGTCAACCTCGTCGGCTACGGCATTGCGTTCCTCGGTGTCGCCTACTACAACCATGCCAAGCTGCAGGGGCTCAAAGCCAAGGAGGCCGAGAGGAAGGCGGCATCCATATCGGCGGCGAAGGAGGATGATGCGGAGGCCGGCGCACGGCTGTTGCCGGAGAAGGATGGCGATGAGTAGAAGAATCGAAGAGCAATGGAAGAGTTCATTGTACTACTACATCTTTTTCCCGCTATAGCATGCCTGAAACTCTTGAGTTAATTCGCGATCGATTTCAGGTTTTGTTTACGTTTGTAACGATTCTTCATTACAAAGAATACAAGTGACCAGTGATTTGGAAGTATATTTCTGGTCAATGCATGCTAAATTTACAGGTTCCATGTTTGTAATCTTAGAGATGCTGATAAAGATACAGAGTATGTTCTTTTCCTCCGAAGCTGGCGGCTTTTGCCTTTTGCTACAGTACCTAACTTTCAAACGGAGTATTTTCTCAAGACGGGGTCTACAAGTTAAACAATATACACATGAAAAGCCCAACATCTGTACCATCCAAAATCACAAGTGAGTATCTATCTCTCCGTAATCTGTATCGTAAACAGCCAAAATTTAAAAATTTTAGTCAAAAATCATAAGCCGCAGCCGTTTCCAACAGGAATCCACCATCGCTGTCACTAACACACCTTTCAGTGTGATAAAGCCAGGCGGGGAGCCACCACACATGGTTTGTTAGCATTTGTTTGTTGATTTTGATTGTATATATGAATGATTTGGATGCTTTTTCATGAAAAAAAATCAATTATGTTTATGCAATAAGTCACAGCTTCCCTAGCGACCAAATTTCTTTAGTTCTACTCAAAGTGCCACAAGAAAAGGATGCAGAGTGTCAACAGTGAAGGGATGCATTGAGTAGTTTGCTAGACAATATGTAACTTCCAAGTTCGTACAATGCTCCTAACCCAACAATGGTCACCAAACTTTCTTTAGGTTCACTCAAAGCTCACCCAAGTAGAATCCAAGAATGGCCTACAAAACCGCACGGCCAACTTCCATCAACTGTGTGAACATTCTGTCCCATGCCCAATTCAAACAAGCTGCAAGCACACAGCTTTGTAAGAGATACTATATGATGTCCCAAGAACACCAATTCTGATCAGCAGGACAGAATTAGATGGGTAAGCTAAAAATCCATATGAAATTCAGACATCGGTCATGTTCTTTTCAACTTCTAAAAGCCGTTTTTTGGCTTTTCTACAGTAAATAGCTTTTAAACGGAATATCTTTTCAAGATAAGTTCTATTAGTTAATTATAGTATATATTGTACCAACTTTATTTATATCGGCAAAAACCGCACGTGGGTTTCTGTTACTCTGTAATATCTCACACGAACAGCCGAAAAGCCAAAAGCCGTAACCAAAAGCCATAAGTTTCAGCCAAAAAGAACAGACCCATCATAACAAACTTTAGTTCATTATCCCACTTGTTAGTTCTAACACACACGTTTACCCCCTTTTCTTAGACAGAGGACCTTTGGCAATATCAACTTCTTCAGTAAGTGCATATGTTCAGTCGAATTGAGCCGCATAACTTCGCTTAGAAATTTGGAAATTTCTCTTCTCCAACCCTAAGTTTGAACTAGATTCCGATATTTGCAAAGTGCCTGCAAGGGGAGTGAGTAATCTACGGGCTGTGTCGGAGAAGGTGATGACGATTGACGTGCTAGCCCTGCTCGGTTGCGCTGAAAAGATATGGTTTATGGCTGAAATTGCACTGTGGCAGTTGAAATTTCACTGTAGCTGAAGGTGGCTTATTTGGTGTAATTGAATTTTAAAAAATTTAAAATAGAAAAAATATGTTATCTCATCACGGATAACGCAAACTAATACGGGAAAAAAGAACCGGCAAAAAAGCTCAAAAAAAGCTAAAAATTCAGAAAAAGACGAAATTTATGAATAGTGAAAATAAGTCAGAAACTAGAAGCTGAAGCCGAAACGAGCAGGATATATTTTCTGGAAACAGAAATATGCCCCCTCGGTGGAATGACCTGATCATGTAGTAAAGCTTTCTTGCACAGAACCATATACGAAAAAAATTGTATAATTAACCATTTGTCGTGAAACGGATTTCATGAATGAGTTGAAGGAAGAATTAAGGAGATACGTTTCCAACTGTGTTCTATTCACGATCTCATACGGTCATACCTAACCTTTAGTTTAGCTTACAAGATACCGTAGAAAACATTGCACCAAAGTGTTAAAGAATAACATGCGTGACATGTGACAGCGTGGTGACTGCTGCTACTACGCATATGAAAAGGATTTCCTACCACTACCAGTAAGCCCCGTTGTGCATAGAGATATATAAAGACCCCTGACCAATCCCAATGAAATATTTTTATATTTGAGATGTGAGGTTTATATTACGAGAAAATCAATTATATGCCATTGCAAGGTCCCGCTCGTTTCAGCTTCAGCTTCTGACTTATTTTTCACTATTCATAAATTTCATCTTTTTTTCTGATTTTTTCACTTTTTTTGAGCTTTTTTGCCTGTTCTTTTTTCCCGTATTCGTTTGTGTTGTCCGAGATGAGCTAACATATTTTTTCTATTTTTAAATTTTTTTAAATTTAATAACGCCAAATAAGCCACCTTCAGCTACACAGCTAGCTATAGGGCCTGTTCTTTTTTGCTGCGGCTTGTGGTTTTTGGCTGCGGCTTATGACTTTTAGGCTGTTTGTACGAGAGATTACAGAATAATAGAAACTCACATGTGATTTTTGCCAATATAAAAAAGTCAGTAAAGTATGTACTACAATTAACTAGTAGACCCTATCTTAAAAAAATACACCGTTTAAAAGCTAGTTACTGTAGAAAAGCCTTAAAAAGCTTTTAGAAGCTGAAAAGAACAGGGCATAGTGTATTTTTAGCCATAAGCCACAGCTTTTTAGCCCAACAGAGCAGGGCCTTACTCATTCAACTATTTGTCATTGCTAAAGAGTCTCTCAATTGTATCCCGCTGAGTTAAACCAAACTTCAATTATATGTCATTGCTGTTAGTGCACCATTGTGGAACCCGTTATCTTCTCAAAAAGACCAAAGTGCCCCTACCAAAAGACCAATGACCCGATTTATTTAAAATAGCAAACAACCTCAAAAAGTTATGAAAATAACAGAGATGTTAAATATGTCAGTGAGCTAGGAAAAATATTTCAAGGCACTTTTCAAAGAAAATTTTTGGAGTTTTAATTTAAATACTAATAAAGACTACTATTTACAAATAGAGACTAAATAAGGTCTAAACATTCTGGAAAATTCTCACATACTCCTAAGATGTCACATAGCTCCAAAAAATTATGATTTTGTATTTTTCTATAGTGAATTTGTCTCTGTTTACAAAATAGCTCAAATAAGCTGATTTTGAGTTGAATTTCAAAAGTGGATCAAATGGAAAGGTCAGTTTATGAAATTTTATATTTGAATTGTACACTACCCCAGTGATCGACCAAACAAATTTTAGTATTTTTGGCTAAGACAATTTGCCCTATATTTAATTTTTATCACAGGGATAGATTTGGAACTGAGGGCAAAATCGTCTTTTTTTAGGGCCAAGGGATAGATTTGGAACTGAGGGCAAAATCGTCTTTTCTCAGGGCCAAACGAAGGGAGCTAATGGCAATGGCATATAATTGAAGTTTGGTTAAACTAAGTGGCATACAGTTGAGAGACCCTTTAGCAATGGCAAATAGTTGAATGAGTGACTTAGTAATGGCATAGAATTGATTCTCTCTTATATTATCCACCTTGACCATGTTGTTTGTCTATACAACAGACTGGCAGCAATCAGCCATCTTAAGCCCAGTCCAGTTCCAGGCCAATACAGAAGTGAGTTACAGCCAACTACTCTAGTTTTTTACCGGCTTACTTCATTCCAGTCAAAACAATTTAGCCCAAATAATGCAAGTTGAGATAAAGCATTGAATCCAGAATCACCAACCCTTAAGTTTACTGAGCAAACTCTTGCTAACCCATTTGTGATCCAAAATTAGGATTAAAATAGCATAGTAATTCAGGGTAAATTGACATATCTGCTTTGATCCAGAACAAAGTGATGCTTAATTGCACTTGTAGTAGTCTACTGCTCTACTCTATTAGTTGATCCTTAGTTATATTTCCAAAAAGATTAGCATTGCCCTTCTCCTTTCAACTATCATAAACCAACAAACCACTCTCATGCCTTGATCTTCAAACCGATGGGAGTTCCAACTCATCTATTCCCATAAATCATTTTTTTTCTGAAATCACTTTGAAAAACCAAAGTCTATTATATGAAAAACATTAATCGGCTTGCCGATGATTATGGGCACAGCTATCCAGCATAGTTTCTATACTCTGTGTTGATTATACAACTTTACGTATAAGATATGATCATTTCATATTGCCACTAGATTAACACACTTTGGTATGTGACAGAGAGACCATGACAAGGCCTTTGCAATGAGAAATCCTCAATCTGGTTGCATCTTACTAAGGTTTTATTACAACATAGAATTCACTAAGTTGGGGCCCCTCTTGCGCCGTGTGAGTAAACAATGGCCTACACTATATCCACATTCAACCTGTAGTGAAACCAAGATTGGGACCCATAAATTAGTTAGCCATGGTCTGTCCCATACCAGACTTATGGTAATACGATATGACTTTGTAGCGGTACCTCATTGAGCGGTCTTTAATTGACTTAGGTGGACTTTCCACAAATCCACGTTGTGCCACTCCGCACGCACCAGCTAATCATTTGCTTAAATGTTTTTATTTTATTTTGCTAAACATCTCTCAAGTTTCCATGGCACACCAATGCCTAGGATTAATTTTTATCTTAATAGAGTTTTTGTTTGGCTTAAATCCCTAATGAATCCTAAATTTAGGTCTAAGCATAGCTAAGCATTTTCTACAAAATTTACTAGTTAATATTGTATTAATGTACCGACTAGTGGATTTTTATCTAAGGTGTCTAAGGTGTAAGAATTTGCGATGTCAAAGGTGGTCATAACAAGTAGGTATTAACTATGCCTTTAAAATTGGAATTAAAATACATTGAGTAAACATATACATGTAGAATAATTTAAAATAATATAATTTTATTTGAAAACAAGAATCAACATGATCAATATATGTAACTTACCTTGCTCAACGTACTGGTGGTGAGAGTCGTCGAAGAAGTCACACTCTTCTGAAATGTCAAAGACTATTCATGAAAATAGCCAAAACAAACTAAACTTAAACAAAATATAAATAAAATACAAAAATTATAAAATAGGTACTAGAAGGTATATTATGAATTTAGGAATTTAAATCACTCGATTTAGAGTTCGGATGACGAAGAACGAGTCATCGGAAGTTCTGCCAAAGGAGAAAAGGCTAAAATTGAGAGAGAAGAGAATATTCCAAAGGAATATTCCTTTCAGGTGATATTTTTAAAAAGGAAGTTGGCAAGTGGGCCAAGCCTATAAGTGAGAGACAGGGAGGTAATAGAGCAAAGCTTTAGAAGAAACAGAGGAGGCTCCAGAGCAGGGGCGGTGCACAGGCATGGCGGCGGCACCGGTGAGGGGAGGCCCAGGAGGTGGGGGCAACTTGCAAAATGGGTCACTGGGATCCCTCTCTTGCTCTGGAATTTCCTTACTTTGTGCAAACTCCAACCGCATACGAGATCACCCTTTGCTGCGATCTTGAAAATGTAGGCCATCCAAACCATTTTATCACGCGACTGAGCCAGCTAAAATGCAGACAACATAGATAGGGGACACAGCCAATGCATGCAGCATGAAAAAGCGACACGGGTGGATACAACATGCAAAAAGGCATAAAACGACGGCACAGTAAAGTAGCTTTCAGTGGGATGGGACGGCGCTACAGTGGTCATGCGGTCCCCAACCGCACGACCTGCGTGGCTACAGTGGTCACGACCTACGCTGCTACAGTGGTCGTGCGGTCACGTGTTGTGCTCGTGTAGCCTCGCGCTCCGAGAGGAAGCTAAAAATGGAATTGTAGTGATTCAAAAGCTAAATTTGGTATTTGCATCATAAACTGTGCCAAATTTGACCAAACTTCTGGGATTTGATCTAGCCCGCGTTCTTGGGTTCATCTCTTCTTGTGCAAATATTTTGTTGGCACAGTAATTTGTGTGGGACCCACCTGGGCCACGTGTCAATGAAGAAAATATGGAAAAATAGGTTTAGGTTGTTAGAAGTGGGATTCGATCCTAGCTCGCTAGACAAGGGCTGTGCCACTGGGCTAGTTTATTTGCACTGCTTGCGGTAGGTATTTACAGTTCTTTATACTTCGAAATTTAAACTAAAATGTAATATTTTGGCCAAACTGAAATTATTTCGAGGGTAGCGAAAGGAACGAAAATTCCAAAATTTTGATGAAATTTCACTGAAATTGTGAACCATGGCCTCTTCTAGGTTGCTCACGAACTCCTCCATGAGCCATCCTGTTTTCTAGTCGCCCACATCACAGTACTCGAAGGTCAGGCGGTAGCACCCGTCCTCACATACTGGCCTCCACTTCAACGTATTGTGCCAGGTGCCGCCGCCCGCGACGGAGCGACTCACTCGACCCCCCACCTTGGCCCCCTTCCATCTGCTGATGTAGAAGAAGTACCAATGGTCGTCGTAGTAGAAATTCTTGAACCTCTTGGTCAACATCGCCTAGTCACGGCTATAGACATCTGCGAAGTAGACGATGCCCTCAAGCTCGTCATGTGGCTGGTCGATGATCCATGGGTTGAGGTAGTTGTTGATGAGCTCCTCCAGGCTAGGGGTGAAGTGGAAGCCCGGGGGCACTGTTGGCTGCCGCTCTAGTGGTTGATGCTCCAGCCGCTCCATCGATTGATCTGGCCCAAAAGTTGGGCCAAGCAAGCGTGAGTTGTGACCTGTGAGACAGGCATGTCATATACGTGGATAAATAAATCCAGCATGTGTCCGAGTTCGACTCGATAACGAGGTCTCTTCCATGTGGTTGCCGGATTCGGGCTGTGGATGCGTGAGTGAACGCTGCTCGCATCAACTCACTCGAGCTTAGTACCACATTGCCTAGGTGGTGCTCCAATTAACTTATGGTTTAAGTTTTTGGCTGTGATTTTTGGTTTTTGGTTGAAATTGTACCGTAGCAGTCATTACTTTTTTTTAAAAAAAAGGAAAAAATAGAAGAAAAAAAATTGACACAAATTGAAAAAAGTTATATCATCATAGATAATACAAAAGAATAAAAGAAAAAAATTAAAATAAGCTGAAATTAGAAGCTGATATATTTCAAATAACTTTTTACTTAAATAAACCAAAAATAAAAAAAAGCAGGAGTTAAAGCCGTTTGGAGCGACCAGTGGAGCGTGGGGAAGGCTACACACGCACGATGAGACTCATTTGCATGACTTTTTTTGCCCCCTTGTTCGTTTCAGCTTCCACCACCACCACAGGCTTGGCGAAATGGCGAAGGCTACGCACGCACGGTGAGACTCATTTGCATAACCGACACGGCACCGACTGTCAGCAGTGGTGGAGTTAGAATTTGATTATGTTCTGGACTCAGTAGTGGAATGATCTTGATTATCTAGGCTAGACCATAAAAATATTATCTAGACTGGACTAAATTTATCCGGACTGTATACTAGATATTTTTTTACATCCTGAACTGAAGTCTATCCTGTCTGGGACGTGGCTCCGCCACTGACTGTCAGTGAGCCTCCCGGCTTGTCCGCGTGGCTAGCTCCCACCGTCACTGCCTGCAAACAGCGCAGCGAACGGCTCTGCTCGCCTCGGCGGCTAGCTCGACCCAACAGCTAGGATACACAACCTGGTGCTGTGGGCATTCCGCCATGGCCGAGGACGTCGCCGAGATGATCCACCGGCCGGGAGACTGTCCGGTAAACGAGCGGTACTACATCACCGTGCATCCGGGAGGTCGACGTACCTTCTCTTTGTCATCCCTTCGTTCTATGGAGATGATCAGATGAGGACCGAAGCGTTGGTACCAACGTGCCTATGTCTGAACACAGCGTGGGATGCCTTCAGGAAGATGAGTCCCTCTGGGCAAATTAACACAGAAAAGATCAGCGGTAACTTGGGTGAATTTGGGGATCGTCCTACGTATGAAGCAGGTATATACGTGCTCAAATTGTCTGTATATATTGGACGAGCCAAATCCAATGCTTCGGTGCCTGAATTGCTGATGGCAAGAGGGCCCGGCCCTTTGATCACATTGAGTTTTCGAGCTGTGATGAGTCGGGCATGCGTGAAAGGGGATTAAAGGAGCTGCGTCCAAATCAAGAATTGAAACGATTTTTGGATCCATCTTACCATTCCAATTCAAAGCTAAAACCACATTTCTTGATCACTGAATGTAAAATGTCAGAATTATTGAAGTTAATTTGTCATATCAAAGCTTGCGATCTCTGCTTGCTGCAGACCGTTCAGAGAAGCATGGTATTCCAATCCAATTCTGCAGAGACAATAACTCGAAATTCTCTTTGTCCTGTAATATAAGTTCTCATTCTTGTCTCACAATATAAATTCGTTGTAGAGACTAAAGATGTAGTTATTGCAATATTTTCATTATATATCTCTACTTTAATGCTGAAAAAAAGTAAATAGTTGTAGTATACTATTTAATAGAAATATGTATGGTCCAATGATATTAACTTTTTTTCTTAAATTTAATGTTTCATTGGTCTATTCGTATGGTGGACATTGATGGCATTGCAGGAGAGCGTCTCCATGAGAGTAAGTATTTTCTTTACCTCTGTTTTCAAAACTACTAGTTCTATTTAAGATGTGCCAAGAGTAACAGCAATACAGCATACTAATTCTACTCAAGCTGTACGTGCAGCTACCAGTGACCATTGTTTGATCTAATTGTGCAGGTAGACTCGGAATGTTCAAATGGCAAGAATACTATTGAATTATTTACTCATAGAAAGCTATCTGTGTAAGTACAGGCTTCTGCATGAGCAATTAAGCGTTCTCAAAATACAATACCTGATTGATCATTACCATTATTTATCACCAATAATTAGAATATTTACTATAGTCCGTAGGAAGCATCACACTAATTTTGTCCAAACAAGAGCACAGTCTCAGAAAATTGCATTCTATGTTCAAGAGTTTCCTTTGGTTTATAAAAGTCTTTCTGTGGAAACCATCTATATCCGTGCTTATTTGAAGCTGAGAGAATAATAGGTTATCTACTTCATCAAATTTCTTATTTTTGTCCTTAATACTTGAAATGATGCATCTTTTTATATAACACCTTCTAGTTTTCTTCGTATTCCACAACACTAATTTATGCAAATGTTCTAGTCAGAACTCAGAACTCACAACCCTAAATCCCCAGAATTTATACTTGACTCTGGAGCAATTCATACTGCATGATGCATTTGAGAAGTTCTGCTGTAGTAATCAGATTTCAGCAGTGGCCAAAATTATTCCGGTTAGCACTGCATCTAAGCATTTTAGATTGGATTTTCAGATCGGTGGGCTATGCGATAGCAGCATTTGTTTTAGCGGTTCTTGAAGGCAACACGCAACCGGGCGTTTGGTTTCCAGAAGAGGTGAGTGGTGCTCCGTGCTCCTATGGAAGGAACAACAATCGAAGCGTTGACAGAATAGATTATTTTAGCCTTTGTAAAACCGTCTCATTTCTTCATAATGCAGCCAGAGGGAGTAGCAATTGAATCAAGGAAGCTGCTTCTTGAGCGTGCATCTCAAGGAACAACAAACTTCGTGATGAACAAGTGATTACCTCTCTGTCCAATTTGAACACCCAGATAGATACTAGTTTTTTTGCCAATTGAATATATGTGTGGGAAAAGGCGTATACCTGACTCTGGATATAGCAGTTCACAATTTTATCCTAATTTTGTCAATGGAATCTTTGAGCAATTTGCAAAGTTCTGGAGGTTTCTGCAACTGTCTACTGTACCGGTCACGACGGTGAGCAGCATGCCTGCCGCTCCCGGCGCCTCCTCGGAGATAGAATGGTGAGAAAGGTTGAGTTTGGCAGCCGTAGGCCGAGGTGTGATGTCCGCAATCCAGGTGAGGTGAGCATGTGAGGTTCCAGATTCATGGGCACAACGGTGCTCTTGCTGTAGTTTATGTCTAGACCAATGGCAGCGGAGAACTGGCAGGGAGCATCTTGAGATTGGCGATGAAATCGAGTCAACTCCTCATCTTATCCAGCTTTTCCTAAAAATGACATAGATTGATTTAATATTATTTTACATATAATTTAAAAGTATTGTTAGAAACGAGCTAACGAGCCGAGCCGAGCCGAGCTTAAACAAAATTCAAATTCATTTGAAATCAACTCATTTTAATGTTTAACCAATTAACAAGTATAATTGAAACAATTTTGAACCGAGCCAACGAGCCCCACTAACGAGCTTTTTTCCCACCGCGATGCCAGGCAGGGATGTGTTCAGTACGGTGACTTGTATATTAGTTTTTTTTAGAATTTGAAAATATGTATTACAGAGAGTACTTAGTGAATTTTAATAAAATTAGGATTTCTATTTTTTTAGAGTATGATTTTTACTCTACTCTAGAAGAAGACTAAGAGGGACTATATAAAACAATAAGGAGTGATAATAGAAAACACAAGTCACAAACCAACTCATCCAAAGTAGAGATGCACGAGAAGATTAGATGCTAGATTATTTTTTTAGCACTAGATTTTTGTATACGGCAAGGATTTGAGAGTCTTACAGGTTTGGAGGGTTGTGAGAGAACGATAATCCCTTGTACTTTTTTGAGATCGTATTTAAAGAATTTGCGATCAGTTTCGTCGAATCTTTCTTTTATTGAGATTGTTTCGGAGTTATTATTTTGTTCTCTCTGCGGGATTTATATATTTTGTTCTTGATATCATCATGCTCGTGTAGTATCTCATAACTCTGATATAACTCAAAGGCTGCTGTATATAAGAAAAGATATCAGTGTAGCATCATGATGCCTTGCAGATAATTAGTGTGTGGTCCTTGTACTGCAAAATTGTGCATGGAAGCTCTGTGTTCAGGGGATGGCGTACTCTGCCATGTTGCTTGATGAGCCGCTGCAAGACGTCAGCGACGAGCATGACAAGATATGGCGACAGAGGGTCTTCTTTCCGCAGCCTCTGTTTGCATGCCATCCGTTTTCTGGCGACGCCATTTAGCAGGATTGCTGATTTGGAGGTTTGTAAAATTTCTCCCATCCATTGACATCGAGTTTCTGGGAATCCACTAGCGGAAAGGATGTGAAGTAGATTTTCTCATTTAAGATAATATTATAATAAATTATTGTAAATTTTGTAAAGGAATTATTGTGTTTGAGCTGGCAGTTCTACCGATCTTTGTAGAAAAACAGGGTTTAGGGAATTTGAATTATGAAATGAGTTAGGGTGACCTATTTCTTTGCATTAAGGTTGTATGATACATGTTTTTGTCTAATGTAGGTCAAGTTGTGAAGAACTTGTACCCGAAAATGATTTGTTTATTTTTGAATGTGCAGAGTTGCTTGGAGTCAACCGTGTTCAATGGCGAGGATTGAGGGTAGACTCATAGAAGAGTTGAGTCTCAGAACGATCGAGAATGTCAGGTGAGACGGTGAGCTCAATCATGGCATGAGAATGGCGAAAAACATTAAAGACGAGTTCGAACAACAGGATAGCACCTTGTAACTTGGACGGGCCAAGTGAGTCGTGATTTGGTGAAACTGAGACGGGAGAGACTTGGCAGCACGTGGCAAGCTAGTGGCGCACATACACGTGGCAAGCATGGTGATTGCTCGCAGTAGTTGGTGATGAGCGGGTCAAAGAAGTGTATTTTGGTAGTTTGACCAAAATACCGGAAACTATCTTGAATCAAAATCACAGCTTATGGGCGATGCATTGGAGTGCAATTTAGGTCAAGGTGGAGCTAGTTTAATCAAGGCGGACTAAGGCTAAGTATTTAACAGAAATGAATTTATGTGCTTTGAAAAGCGTGTATAAGTGAAATTGTGAGAGTCAAACGCGTATTTGTGGGGTTAACGTGTTTCCTCTATTGTAATAGTAGATAGGATCTACTAAGAGAAATAGGTGGTTGGTTGCCCACTTATATAAAGGGGGTTGGGATGGAGACATGTGGTTAACCATCCAACCCATTTCTCTTTGTACCTTCATGTCTAGGGTTAGGGCTTGAGAGTTGAGTGCCTTGTGTGCTTTCTGTCCTCTAAAGTAGAGTGACTGTAAAGTCTACCTTTTTCAAGTGACAATATATACATCTTTGATGATCTCTATGTCTATTTTTTTGTTTTGATTGGTTTGCTCTTATTTTGGTTGGTTTTAATCTCTCATCTTTTTCTCTTCTTGATCTTGCTGAGCTAAGGATGTGATTGAGATAGAGATAACCTCTAGAAATTGATCTTCTGTCATTTAGACACTTTGATAGCAAAGTTCATGAGGAAATATGGTTTTGCTTGATTTAGCCTCTTTGAGTGATTTTTTGTTTCAAGGGTTTTTACGTCATGCTCTTCGATGTTCTAATTTGTTGTGACATATCAAAATACATCTAAATTTATTTTGGCCATCATCCACTCACGAGCAAATTGTATTAACTGATTTTAGATTTGGCTCGGTTCCGGTGTACCTTTTCTTCAAACTGAAAAAGGTTTCAATTTTGTCTATAATTTTCATGATCGTTTATTAGAATAGGTTCTTAATATCCTAGAGTAGAACCCTGCAAATTTTCATATTATTTGGATCTACGAATCAAAAGTTCTCTTAATTTTGGTTTTTTGAAATCCTGCTAAAAACACTATTCATTTACCTAATTTTATTATAACAACGGTCAGACCGCCTTTGAAGGAGCGGTCAGACTGTTGGGATCAGTTATATAATCATTTCTATGCCGGTTAGACCGCTGGGAAGTGGTTGCTTTAAGGTTTTATGTTTTTGAGCTATTTGTCTGGAGTTTTGAATGAAAATTCTATTTTCTACAACTCTGTAATTGTATAAGAATAAAATCTTAAATGTTTAGAAAAATTTTAAGTCGGCACTATTTACCTTCTCTCTTGCTACCCTGTCCAACATTTTCCCAGTTCACTGAATCAAACGCCATTGGCGAAGTTCAGTTTGAGTACAATGGCCTGCGCCTTGCGCTTGTGGCAGCATTGAACAAACTCCTGCCTTCCAGAAAACCAGTTTGGTCGATACCCACCACGTTGGCAAAGTTGCTGCTGTTAATTTGCAGCAAAATAGGAGCAGCGCCGCTGCCTTGGGCACGGTATTGCTGCGGCGCATTTTCCGGGAAGCGTGGGCACGGTGTGCTCTCGTCGCCGCCGCGGACCCCATGATTTTCCCTCGCGCACTGTTCAGTTGATCGATCGCCTTGGTAGTGACGAGTAGTAGATGGCAGAGGCTGTCCTGCGCAATATCACCAAGACAGGATTCTGCACGGGAAAGGTAGGGCTGCAAGCGAAGTGGATAATTTTCTTCCGATTGATTGATTGAAGGTTTGCCGAGAGAATACGGAAGAGTTAAATGGGTATCCAGTACTATATGTGTCGACTCAAGAAAAATATGGAATATGATACGAAATAAGTGATATCCGTCAGTATATATATATATATATATATATATATATATATATATATATATATATATATATATATATATATATATATATATATATATATATATATATATATATATATATCAAGTGATATGAGGAAATTTGTTGTGACTTCATTTACAAACAAGATAACATATAGGCGGATTGTCACATCTAAACAGGCGGAGAATACTGAGTGCTCTTCCTTCGATATCTCGATGATTACTCTCTCTGTGTTCACTCTGATTGCACCCTATTGTCCAATGTACTATATAAAAAAGTGAAGAATTTTTATCCAACCGACCGTTTGAAAGCTTATGGATCGAATACAGAATGGAGAAATGGGTATTCGGTATTATCCGTGTCCGACTCAAAGAAAAAATATAGAATATAATAAGCGATACCTGTCCGTATCCTCTCCGAGGAGAAAAAGAGCACAAGCTCTTCCCTGAAATTGATGAGGTCAGTGAAGAATTTGTAGTCATTCTTCTCTTGGTGCGGGGTGTGCCATGTGCTCTTTTTGCATACCTTGGCAGTAGGAACAGGAAGGATGGGTTGAGGTGCTAGGCGTTTTCAAAACGGAAAATAGTGCTTTTAGGAATTGTTGTAGCCACGACTCGGAGGGGAACATGATCGGAGGTGGAGAGAGGAAAGGCTGGAGTTGGGGAGAGTGGAATTAGGGTTAAGAATTTATCGAAATTTCAGTGCCCTCCGAAATTATTTTGTAACATCAAAATTTGAATTCAAATTCAAATCTTGAGATGAATTTCAAATATTAGAGCAAATTTCATCTATATTTTATCTATATCTAATATCTAGTTCATCTCTACCATCTTTAATAATCTTTTTTCAAAATTCAAATTCAAATTACCGAACATTGACCAAAATCCTACCTGAAATTCGCTACCCTCCGAAATTTTCCCCAAACAAAATTGTTAACCCTCCAATCCTAGTTAAAGAAAACATGGTCTACGCGGGCTAGGACTGTGTAGGCTTGTCTCCCTCTTTTGTTCAACCAGGTCATCACAGACGATTCGTAACTCTCATCAAAAATGGTTTCTAAACCGTCTAATTTATTGCGTCGGTGATAATAGGTGGTTATTATAGACAACTCCCAAATCGTCTCTGATAAGTCACAACACGTCTTGTTTTTAAAAATAACCATCTGTAATATTCAACATATCATAGAAGGCTAATACAAAAAACCGTCTATAATGATCTACGTATCACAGATGGTTTTGTGTTAAAACTGTCTGTGATAGTTCTTTGTACAGCTAAATTTTTTTCTGTTTTTTGGCTAGACTCAGGAAATATTAACCATGCCCTCTGAAAATAAGCAAACAGATTACAGATAAATGACTGATAAGTGAATTACAACTCAAAACGAATTACAATCCAAAATCAATTACAAAAGAATGTTTATGTATTGTTGCTAGAGTTATAATTGAATTACAACTTAAAGTAAATTACAGTTGAATGAATTACAATTGAATCGAATATTTGAATATGTATTAATCGATGTCGCCAAAGTGAAACTCTCCTTTCTTGTTAATGACTTCCGTTATCAAGAAGGTAGAGAGCCGTTCGAGAGTTCATTAAGTTTAAATATACTTATTTGATTATTATGCCCTGTCACTAGGAAGAACAAAGTAGTAAGCATGTATATTTAATGGGAATTGGTACCAACCATATGTCTAAAGTATTGGACGCGGCTCCAAAGCAGGCCATGACCCACAACCTCAATAAAGCGAGATTGAAAACGCTTTACGTCCAAAGCTCCGTTCACTACTACACTCATCCCCACCATCTCTTACTTTCTCTTCCGCGTGAGCCCAGGCCGAGCTCGCCGTTCCCCGCTGGCACCCCGTAGAGATCGCCGGCAGACACCCTCATCGCCTCCCACCTCCTCGGCTCTGCCTACTCCTCTGTGTCGCCCGCCCTAGTGCCCTAATTTGAGCTCCCGCTCCCACCCTCGCCGCCAGCCCCGAATCCCGCGTGGGGAGCACCGGCTTCACGGATGCGACTGCCACCTAGGGATCCGCGCTGCACAAGCTCCACCGCCTTCTCTTCCAGCACCGGATCCAAGCGAGCATGCCACCTTCCCACCCTCGTCGCCCTACCTTACCGCCAGCCCTGAATCCCGCGCTGGGAAGCACCGACTTCACGGCTGCGACTGCCACCTAGGGATCCATGCTGCACAAGCTCTGTCGCCTTCTCCTCCTTCGTCGGATCTAAGTCGCCGCTACACCCAAGGGCTTCGCCGTCGCTTGCCATGGGGTAAGCGTTTATTTTTTGCTGCAACATTCTAATTTCATGTATGCAATAATAAGCAATAATCGATGCAACATCGTGATTTCTGTTAAAATATTTTGTTACATACATGATCGAAAATTATTACATATATGAGTGATAAAAGTTACGGCCAACCGTATGGTGCTAAAACCCGGATCAGATGTTCGGGCGCTAGCACATTCATATTTAAATCGATAATTATGAAATATCGAGAGGAGGGAGCTCCAAGAGGCACATGTCATGAAGGGTACCATTGAATCCTTATGCTGCCTTTTTAAATCTGCAGAGGCAACACCAACCCAGATCTTTCGAACCTGCTCTCTGCGATCTCGTCAATCCTCCTCGCCATCTCCGGCGTCAGGTGGTTCTTCCAATCTCCGACCACACCGCGCCGGAAGAATATGTTGTTCGCCACGGGGCCCGCAATCATGTCAGTCGTCCCTGACTGGTTCACCTCCAGCCCCGCCAAGCTCTCCATGCCGCACGCCTCCACGATCTCCCGGTCCACCCCGGCCTCCTGCTCCTCCGCCGTGAACGGGCACCCGACGAACTCGGCGAGGCGCCTCAGCTGGCCGAGCGTGTCGGCGGCGAGCTCCTCGTAGGTCAAGAAGAGCACCTGGTGTGGCCTCTCGACGTGCCAACGCCAGTAGCCCAGCATGTGCTCCCAGAACGGCCCGAACAGCGAGACGCCGTCGCAGAACTGCCGGAGCGCCTCGTCGATGTCCCACTGCCTGAACCTGTTCCAGAAGTGCCACAAGGACACGAAGCAGTCCTTGGGATCCCGGCAGAGGTACACTACCTGCATGCATATACATATAACATATGGTCACTCGTCACCTCGCCAGAAGAAAATCATTGTACCACTCGGTCACTCACCTTGCAGCCGGAGGCGGCCACCGAGTCCGGCAGCGACTGAGACGGGATGTGCGTCATGAAGAGCCGCGGCGCGGGGAGGGAGCTCAGGTCGGGGATCTGGTCGTTGATGAAGACCTGGGCCTCGAGGAAAGGGACAAGCTGGTGGGGGCTATGGGCCGTGAGCGGCGGGAGCGCCGGCTCGTGGGCGGTGCGGCGGAGAGTCGCGTACAGGAGCGCCTTGAGCCAGGTGGTGCCGGACTTGGGGAAGGTGGTGAGGAAGACGTCGGTGCCGCGCGCCTTTAGGTGCCTCTGGATGACCATGGCGTTCACAACCGACGGCGTGAACGTGTACCATCCGTCGGGATGAAGGGTGTACAGGCGGCCGATGCCGCTGGGCGCCGTCGGGTAGGTGGAGACGACCTGCCGGACTTGGTCGTAAATTTCTTTGTGGGACGCTGCCTCGTCGGCTTTGGGTGTAGAGGAGGATAAGAGAGAGGACGCCATGAAAAGGTCCTCTCTCTCTCTCTCTCTCTCTCTCTCTCCACGAAGAACACAAGTTCTGAAGGTTGTGCCTTGCGGTCTTGTGGACTGCATGTAAGTACTAGCTAGGAGAGAGAACAGTGTACAGATTGAGACACCGACATTCTATAATGAACTTGTTAGCACTTACTCAGTATCAGCATGTAATCTGCGAATTTTGGACAATTTTAGCGGTTTACGCAACATAAATTCCAAATATAATCTCAAAGTAAACTAAATTCTATATCTGGCCCCCCCTTAAGTAGTCATGCGCATGACTACGTCACATCAGCTACAGTTGCTTCCCTGATTAAATGAATACAAGTTACGTTTTGTAGTAATTTTTAAAAATAGTAAACAAGCTCAAAAAAATAGAATTTTTTTTGGGCCTTCCAACGAAGTGTAATTGCTTCTATAATTTTTGTGTAATTTTTAGAACTGTGAATTATTGTTGGGAATTTATTTAAGCGTGTTATTTGCATGAATATTTTAATATAGAAAATGATGTCAAAATATTATGAAATTTTTTTTGAAGGCCCACAGCGTATTGTGCACAATTGTGTAAATTTTTGTGATATTATACGCTCTAAAATTATTTTGGAAATTTAGGATTTAAGTATCAAAAATTAGGGTTTCATGATTTTTTATTAAATTATTTGTACAAACATATGTGGGTGTGCGTGTATGTATACATATCTATGTGTATATGCGTGCAGTATGTACTTACATATGTATATGCATTATATCTGTTTTTCGGAGAGATAAGCGCATGTAGCGCTTTTGTGACCCGTATTTACGCAAATATCAATACACGCAATAAATTTATAAAAATGACACTTCTGCCACACGATGGGCAGTGGCAGGCCCATGGGGCATGATATGTCGTAGGATCTGTTTTTATAAAAATGGCATATGTTTGTACGAATAATTTAATAAAAAATCATGATACGCAGCGGGCCTTAAATCCTAAATTTCCAAAATAATTTTGGAGCATACAATATCACAAAAATTTACACAATTGTGCACAATACGCAGCGGGCCTTCAAAAAAATTTCATGTTATTTTGACATTATTTTCTATATTAAAATATTCATGCAAATAACACACTTAAATAAATTCCCAACAATAATTCGCAGATCTAAAAATTACACAAAAATTATAGAAGCAATTACACTTCGTTGGAAGGCCCCACAAAAAGTTTCAATTTTTTTGAGCTCGTTTACTATTTTTAAAAATTACTACAAAACGTAAAATATATTTATTTAAACGGGGAAGTAACTGTGGCTCATGGGACGTAGTCATGCGGTCCAGGACCACATGACTACTCAAATGGGGGCCAGATATAGAATTTAGTTTACTTTAAGGTTATATTTGGAATTTGTGTTATGTAAACCGCTAAAATTGTCCAAACTTCGTAATCTGCTTTCATCTTTTCGTATTTCTCAGAATTAAGAAAGGTAAGCGAGATCCACGAGCTTCCGTAGAAACGCAAAACATATGGCCAGAACAGGGCGGGGAGAAAGAGATGGAGTCAGGGAAAAAAATAAAACAAAAAGTCAATGGAGGCTACTGCTGTCTTTCTGACGTGTTAACACGCACGCATAATATTAATCAAGAAGTCAATAAAAAATTGTTCAGTTTTTTATTGAGAGGTTCAGTCTGTGGGCCTGTTTTTTTTATGCTAAACCTTATGGCTTTTAACTGCGGTTTATAGTTTTTGGTCTGTTCGTACGAGAGATTATAGGTAACAGAAACTCACGTATAGTTTTTGCGGGTATAAATGAAGTCGGTACAGTATGTACTAAACCTTATCTTGAAAATATACTTCGTTTAAAAACTAGTTACTATAGAAAAGCTGAAAAATAGCTTTTAAAAGCTGAAAAGAACAGATCCTACGACATATCATGTTGCCCATAAGTGGATTTAGCTTTTAGCAGGGGTATCTTCTTTCCAATTTCAGTGGGGACACATGCGCACGTAGCATATTGAGAACACATGATTAGACCTTCTCCTAAAAATTATGAATCAAACATGATCAGATTGTTTTCGTCATCGAAATCCAGCTAAGGATCATTGAAACTTGAATAGTTAGATATCATAATAGTTTGATTACACAAATAAACTTTGTGCTAAAATGTACAAAGCGGCTGGTAAGAGGACTAGTTCAACCAACAATAGCTGTCATAACAATGAAGATGGCCAGAGCAACACAGCTTTCTGCGTAATTTTAGACTCAAATCATGGAGAGTTTTTCTTTGCTCTGTATAACAACTGAGGTAGGCCCTAGTTTTTATCTTCATTTTGCGATCATTTAATAGTCCAAACCAAAGAGGAATCCTCAATATATATTCACAACAAAATGCGATCTCTGGGTAACTGTGAAAAGTTTCAGATGAAAACATTTTTTTTAGATAAGGATACAAAATCCGGCCACTATATCCACTTGGGATATACACAGCTAAAGTTATACGAGCTCTTAGGCTCAAAACCTCAAAACTGAGGAGCACAAAACAACAAGAAAGAGAGCTTTAGAACTATGAAAAAGTTAGAAAGACTAAGTTTCAGAACTTCTTCTCCGTCCTTGCTTTCAACCAAGCCCCTAACCTCATCCAGTTGAGCCATCCAAACTTCGGTCTACTTTGCGTGAAGATAAACCTCCGAGGCGACGTCTCCAAGGAGGCGACGAGGGTCGCCGACGCCGCCCGCCTCACTGAGACAAGGCTTTCACCTGGAGAACAGAATACATGAGGGCTATGGAGTGCCATGACAACCCTCCAGGAAGGAAAATGGCGTCCAAAGACGTCATAATTGTCGAGACCGATATGATCACCGGCAAGGCTTTCGCCAGCACCTCCACAGCAATCCACGCACTACCCACACACAAAATAGACCTCCACCAGCACATCGGAGTCCTGCACGCCTCAAGGTCATGGCATAGCCACCCTTGAATTCCACGACGAGCCGCTTCCTGCAATGACCGCCACTGAAGAAACCACTATGCGACGCCTATGCGCCACCATAGAATAGATCCAGGGACAAGGGTCACAGATCAAGCCTACGGCCGTCGGTGCACTAAGTCGAGCAACGCCGCGCCATGCCTTCCCGCTCGAGCAACGCTACGCCATGCCTTCCCGCTCGAGCAACGCCGCGCCATGACTCCCTGGACAAACCCAACAGCCGCACCTCCTGCCGCACCCTGGCACTCCCACCGGTTCTTGCCACCGCTCGGCTTCAACGGGAGCCGCCGAGCCGACACCAGCCTCCGCCCCCTCGGCGCAGCAGGCCGCCGCGGACTCTTCCGACATCATCTCCCTTTCGCCTTCCGCCTCCACCACCGACAGTCGCAGAAACCGGTCACCTCTGCACCGCTGCTGCCGACGCGTTGAAGGGCGCCGCCACCACGCCTCACGGAACCAACAGCCGCAGCACGGACGCCCATCAGGGCGCCAACGAACGCGCTACCTCCGCCGGCGACCTCCACAGGGGCCCAGCCGCCTCAAACCCATTGCCCAGATCCAGAAGCATCCGACCAGATCCAAGCGAGAGAGCCCCGCCGCCGCCTTCCTAACTCCCGCACAAGCCTGCTGCTGCGTGCTCCAGCGGCGGCAAGGCGAAGGGGAGCGGTAAGGGAGGGGAATCGGCGCTGGAGCGCTAGGGAGAAGAAAGGCCGCCCGCCGACTCGGCCCATTGCCGCCACGTCGCCGACCTCCACAGGAGCCCGGCCTCCTCAGACCCGACGCCCAGATCCAGAAGCCACCGTCCAGATCCAGGGGAGAGAGCCCCGCCGCCGCCTTCCTAGCATCCGCTCAAGCCTCCGGCGGCATGCTCCAGCGGCGGCAAGGCGAAGGAGAGAAGAGAGGCAAGTTTTCTCTCGCTCTCTAGACCACCCTGTCTTGAGATACCAAATCCACGGGCTGAAAGGTCACGAAAGCTTGCTTACCACTGACCTACAGATGCATGTCAATGAAGTTTCAGATGAAAACATGATTTAGTACTACGATGTAATCCTCAAATGGCATTTTATGTTGCATTACGGTAAATAATTAGTTTTCCTAAACAACTATCTAAAACATGTTGGAAAACCGACACCGGATCTACACGCCCAAACACAATACGACCGCTTCGTTGTCGGACGGTGAACAGAGCAGCTCTGGTTGCTGCCTATGACTACGGTGGTGAAAACAGAGTACTGGAAGAACTAAGTTGTAACGAGGAGGAGAGTGTTTGGGGGCAATTTTCCTTTCTTTTCTTCACTCTCAACTACACAAGGATTACAAGGTATATATAGACACCAGACCCACACAGGCCACTCACTCACTACGACTTTTGCTGCGCTACTTTGATCACGCCGCGTTTACTCGCACGACCACGCCGGTCAGCCACCTACCCATGCCGCCGCTCACCGCCACGATCGCGCACGACGATCGCTTGCCCATGCCGCTCGCCATTGCCGATCATTCATCGCGACTAGTCAGTTCACCGACCACGGCATGGCCTGCGTCACCCAAGACGACCCGTGCTGACGCCTGCTACAGTTACTACCAACTACGCTGACTGCTCAAGAGACTGGCCGCACGACCTCAGCAACTAGCTTCGACTTCGGCTGTTCCTTGACCGCTTCTTTGATTTGAGCTTAGCTTCGACTGCGGTGATGCAATTACGACTACTGCAGACACAAGCACCATGACCCCGACGCTTACGACTACTATACTGGTCGTTACGGCCACATATAGCATGGTCGTAACGACCACGCACACCGTGGTCGTTACCGACTGCACACACCAGTCGCTTCCGACCACACACAGACTGCGGTCGCTCTGACCACACACTAGTCGTAACGACCACATATAACATGGTCATAATTGACCACACACAACGTGGTCGTAACCAACTGCACTGGTCGCAAAGATCATGCATAGATTGGTTGTAGTCAACCACACACAGATAGGTCGTCTATGACTACACTGGTCGTCTGAGCACCGACCACTGTACTGTCAACCATGGTGCTACGACCACGACCATGGTCTCCACATCTACGACCTCATCAGGCGGCACGACGTTGGTGGTTACGACCACACACAGCGTGGTCGTAACCAACTACATTGGTCGCAAAGATCATGCATAGATTGGTCGTAGCCAACCACATACAGATAGGTCGTCTACGACTACACTGGTCGTCTGAGCACCGACCACTGTACTGTTGACCATGGTGCTACAACCACGACCATGGTCTCCACGTCTACGACCTCATACAGGCGGCACGACGCTGGTCGTTACGACCACACACAGCGTGGTCGTAACCGACCACTCATACAAACGCTACAACGTTGGTCGTTACAACCACACACAACGTTGTCGTAACCAACCACTCATAAGAGCCATGACCACGGCCACTCCGACCACGACCACTCCAATCACGATCACTTTGACCACAGCCACTCTGACAATGGTCACTTCGACCACAGCTTCTGGGACTGCTTTGACCACACCTTCTCGCATGTGGCTTCGGTCATGGCACCGACGATCACGTACAAATCATCAAGATTAATTCCAACAAAACAGGCATGTGAAGCTGTACTTGTGTGGTTATGCCAAGTCAAAGTGGTGCATAGTAGTTAGTTTGAAGTTGGAACTTATCAAAATAAAGCATAGTTGTCGTTACTCACTGCTCATATAAGAAAGCGTTCTCTATGATCAGCTAGCTTGTAAGCATCTACCATTATCAACCGAAGTTGTTGCAAAACCTCACATATCGCTTTAAATTGTGGATGTGGACTGGAACCTGCTCTGAAACAGTGAACTTGAGCACCAACATCAATCCATCTGGCCGCAAGCCCTGAGATCAAAGCAGTCCAAGATACAACATCATTCTCCAGCATTGCATCGAACAATTTCCTAGCCAAATCAACATAACCACATCTCCCATACACGTTCAGCAGAGAATTGCTTAGAAAGTGATCCATAAGATACCCAAACTAACCGAGTGTATCAGCATTGCTTGTAGATCTGCAAGCCGCTCCGCCAAATCATTTAGGACAGCAGCGAAGGTGCACTCATCAGGCCGAATTCCATTGCCAATCATCTTACGAAACTCCTGGAGACATGGTCCTGCCTCCCCAGATTTCATGTAGCAGTCCATCAGAACATTCCACGACGTAGAATCCCTCTGCGGCATAAAATCAAACACCTTGCATGCATCCTCCAGCAGGCGCAACTCGGCGTACAACCTGACGAAGCCAGTTCCAACGCAAGCGCCCGCAAACACCCCGGGCTTCACAGCCCGCGAGTGGACCCGCCGGCGGCGCCCAGGTCGGAGCACGGGGAGACGATGGAGCACGTGAACCCGTCCGGCGCCACAGGGCCACGCGTCATGTGCAGCTTGTCGGGCATTGCATCGAGCAGGTCGAGGGCGGCGTCTGCGCGGCCGGAGGAAGCGTAGCCGGAGAGGAGGGTACTGTTGAAGGAGACGAGGGTGGGGTACGGCACGAGGTCGAGGAGGGCGCGGGCGCCGCTGCGCACGTAGGCATGGAGGCCCGGCCTTGGGGAGAGTCGCGTGGAGCTTGTGGGCATGGAGGAACAGCGGCGGCGGTGGCATCCATCAAACTCTGGGCCGAGGAGGCGGTGGAAGAGATATAACTTGGTTTCTTCGGCCGGGCCGTTATGTTTAAGTCCGGTCCAACTTTCATTGGGCCTTTTTTTCCCCTCTATTTTCTTTATCCCGAATTTTAGTTAATTTGGATTGTATTAGTTTGTTATTTTTTATTTAATTATTATTCCAAATTTTGGTTATATATAGATGTTACTTTGAAAATGGTATGGAAATCAAATTGCTAACTTTCTTTATATTTCATTCTGAATTTTAGTTGATTATGGCTTATGGTGGCTCAAAAGAGCTTTTTTGAGTGGTTTATAGCTGAAAAGCACTGTAACTGGCTGAAAAAAATACTATGGCTGACGGAGGCTTATTTAGCATAATTAAATTTTAAAAAATAAAATAGAAAAACATGTTAGCCCATCACGTATAATGCAAACAAATACGAGAAAAAAGAACCGGAAAAAGCTCAAAAAAACCAAAAGTATAGATAAGACGAAATTTATGAATAGTGCAAAATAAGCCAGAAACTCAAGCCGAAACGAGCGGGGTCGGATTGAACTTGTTTCCATTTGTTAATTTTTATTTAAAATCTATTCTAAATTTTAGTTATTTATGTATGCTACTTTGGAAGTTGTATGGAAATCAAATTGCTAATGTTTGTTTATTCTAAATTTCATTTAATTTAGATTTTACTTAATATAGGCTCTCTTTTTTTAAAAAAAAAAACCTGAGCCGTTACGTCTACAGGTATAGCCAGGGAACCTTGAAAGCAGAGGCGAAGAAATGGCATCGCAGCGAAGGTAGGCCCCCGCGCGAAGCTTCCTGGAAGCTCACTTCCCTCCGTGACCTTATAATTCTCTTCGTCTCCACCACCCTTCCTCAACTCCTCCTCGTCGTCGTCAACTCCATCCCACAACCAACAAAGCAAACATCACCATGAAGCAGCTGATGCAATTCTTCGGTTCTTCCTCGTCCAAGAAGCAGGAGAACAAGGTGAGGAAGAGAAGCAGCGGCAAGAGCAGCTCCTTCAGCTCCACCACGTCGTCGTCGTCGTCCGATGGTTCCGCCACGACGCCGAGGACCGTCCTGCCGTCGTCCGCGTCCGCGGCCAAGAAGCCGCTGGCCGTGACGCGGGAGGAGCTGGAGGTGGCGCTGCGGAGGGTCGTCTCGAGCGAGCAGGAGCTGGCCGAGATGCTCGCCGAGGCGGAGACCGGCCTCGTGCTGGAGGAGATCGCGGCCGCGGCGGCGGACGAGGGCGAGCTCAAGGAGACGTTCGCGGTGTTCGACGCCGACGGCGACGGGAGGATCTCGGCCGAGGAGCTCCGGGCAGTGCTCGCCTCGCTCGGCGACGAGCGGTGCTCCGTCGAGGACTGCCGCCGCATGATCGGTGGCGTGGACACTGACGGCGACGGATTCGTCTGCTTCGACGAGTTTATGCGCATGATGGTGCATGGCCCCTGTGATATATAGGTGCTGACGTGTTAATTGTTACCTGTTCATCTACATCGCTATATCTACCGCTGTTATATTCATTTGCGTTGTGTTGATTTCTCTCTGTTAATTTGGTTGTACAGAACAAATGATCAGCCAGTTGGTTCGCGACGTATGCATGTTTTGATTGATTGATTGATCTGATCTGCCAACCAATCGTGACGGTAGCCGTACCTACATGTGAAAAAAAAACTTCTTAAGCATTTTACAATATTTTTATTTGGTTCTATTGTATCACCTTTCAAAAGTAGCCGCATGTGTCACAAATTTACAAATCTAGTCCCTTAACCGACCGCGGAAGAATCAGCATGTGATACGGGTCTCCTACCGTGGCCCTGTACCACGGCACATTCGTTCCACCACAACATCACCCCTAGCGTGACACAGTTTGGCCGACCACGGCAGGTGGCAAGACCCACAAAGGTGTCGCGCCACCCGACAGTGGTAGGGACTAGGAAAGGTGCCGCGCTAGAGAGGTGTGTGCACCATGGCTCCCCCGTGGTATATTTGCAAATAAAATATTTTAGAAGAGACAATTGGAAGAAGAAATGTGGAAAACAAAATTTTATAAAACCCACGGTATAAATGATTCAAACGTCATTACTGTATCTTGTTGGTTGTGATCTTATCGTAGCAACTACAACATCCAATTTTGATGTGGGGCTTGGAGATTACAAATGCACTCCAAGGTAGCAAAGTGATAAAATCTTCCAATCGAAGCTAAATTGCGAGGCACGGAACCTAAAATATATTAGAGTCCCTAAACAGACACATATTGGACATGGTTACATGGCATGACAGTTCGGATAATTGCTTCTGTCAATCTCACTACAACTAGGTACACAACGACACAAGCATCCGGACCATGTAGGCATACATGTCTTTAGGAGAAAGGAAAAACATGGCGGGTAGGATGAAGGACTACTATGGAATGGCTCAATCTACTACATGGACCGGGGCCATTTGCCATTCCTTAGGAACTCGGTGTTGTACTCCCTCGTTTTGCGCTTTCTCTCACGCTCTTTCTCGTGAGCCTCACGCTCCCAGTGCTTGTATGCCTCGAGATAAGTTTATGCCTCCTGCCTGATACGCTCGTTGTGCTCTTCGTTGTGGCGCTGCTCTTCTCTCCTCTCGCGGTCCCTATTGGCACCCCACTCCTCGCAGTCAAGGAGCCACTAGGTGGGTGGATCACTTAGTCGATCCAGTTGTGGGAGCCACATAGAGGATCCGAAGAGTACGGGTAGACGGGAGAGTATGTTAGTGCGTACTTTCAAAGAGAAATATTCTGTAAACGATTCTTGCCAACTGTTGGTACCGCCCATGTCCCAATGGCGGTCAAGATAGTCTCAGGCGTAGTTAGCGCAACCCCAGTAACGCATGAACAGGCTCAGCCGCTCCTTGGACTTGAAGAAATTGCATGTATCCCTGCACCTACAGAGGGGCAGCTTCCCTCCCCCTCAGGTGGGTCTTACGGTGAATCCTCGGTGGGAATATTGAGATTGGGGTTGCTACTATGGAGGGTGTCGTTGCGGAGAGGTGCCCTCTTGGCATACTCCCTTTGTTTGTCCTAGGTTGTAGCAGTCCTTGCAAGTTAGTGGATTTCTTCCTATTGCTGCTCCATCTGAGTGAGCTAGTGTTGTAGTCTCGATGCAAGAGAACCTAGGGTGGAAGGGGTACTACTTATATGCCGAGCCGGCGTGGCATACACGGCTAAAGTGCAATTTAGTTGGTGCAAATTCGCATCCATGAGGCATCCGCCTGACGAGGAGTCTTCTTACAACATTACGTCATGTCACTGCGCAAAGTCGTCTCGTTGGGTCATGTCACTGCACAAAGCTCCCTTGTTGGGTAATAACAACGAAATGATCCATACAAATTAAGGTGATCCAAATACGTTGAAGAGATAATAACAACTTGTAACTGTCTATTAAGCTAAAGGCGTGGATATGCATTGCATAGACATACATCACATAGAAGAATATAGTTAACAATGCGACGGTACTGAAGACAACATGCATAAACTCATGGTACATCCATTCGCCGCTTGCTTCGATGACGTAGCTAATCCTCAAGGAAGGTGAGCCTAGCAGGGAGCGACGTACATCTCGAAAGTCGTAGTACAAGCACTGGGTGGTAGGCGGGGTTGCAGAGAAGTCTCTGTAGGTGTCCTGCTGAGGCCCGAGCATATCATCGTCCCAGTGGGCAAAGAGGGGTTTACATCCTGCGGAAAGGGTACTGCTGGGTTAGAGTAGAGGTTTTGATGTTTGCAATGCGTAGTTATGCTGGAAAGCATTTACTTAGCTGAGTCCTATGTGCGAATAATGAGCCCTGGCCTAGCTGTCCACACCTATAAATTTGGTGGGATGCGTTAGTTCAATGTACCATGCAACCAAAAAATTATGTTAACTACGTTACAGCGTATCGGTGTATGTGGCTGTGCGAACGATGATCCTCCAAGGCAGTCAGTGCCATAATGCTGCTCAGTGTATCCTGTATCTTGAGTACATCTCGCCAAACCATTGGTCGCACTCACGCTGGTGCAACTGAATGCCCTGAGCGAACATGCCCAATGTGTCAGCCTCGTGTGGGGTGACTCAGGATCACTGTGTAGAGTCACACCCCGTCGGCCTAGCGAGGAAGTCTAGTCCTGTATCTCCCTCGTGATAATGATGGCTATAGCAGACTGCTGTCCGCTCACAAGTGCTACAAGAACAAATAGTAGTGCGAGATACATTCTAAATGAGTGCACTGACAAACAAGGAGTACAAACAACTCATAGCTGACATACCGCTGGCCTGAGGCACGTGGAGGATCAGTGACTATTGCTATGACGACTCCCAAACTGCGATGGACATGCAGAGGGAGGTGTCGAAGGCGGTGGGGTGGAGGCTGCCCTCGGTGTACGCCCTGTACTACGGTAACGTCGCTATGATGACCACAAGTGATGATCCTTTTGGGAGCCCTCGCGTCATCGTAAATGGTGTGCATTGCACCAAAGAGGCACTCCACGGTGTTAGTCCTCCCATGGTGTTGAGCATCATCAACCTCGCATGAGACATGACGAAGGCGGTCGTACTACAAGGAAACCGATAACAAGTTAGGAACGTGTTACTGTACAAAAAATCTAGGAAGAATGTTTTACTGTCTCATCATGGTGTGACACCCGGTGAGGGTCTGGACCTGTTCTTATAATGACATCATGCATGACCTCCACCGAACGCTGTGGTGCCAGCCTTGTATGTCTGCATTTGGTGCGTGGAATGTACCATCTCAAGTATGAACTGTATGTGTTGATGGTGTGTGGTTGTGCCTCCTGCAGAACATCCATCGCCACCCTCTCGGCCCACAGCACTGTCCATGGTAGTTGTGTCTGCCTCAAGTCATCACTCCTTTGCCCTTTCTTCATATGCCTACAAGCGAGTTTGAACGTTACACAATCAAAGAAAGAGATGTAGCTAGTAGGTTAACCGATGAAACCAAATAACAATGTACCCATGGGTTTGCGCTACGAGAGATCATCCCTGTGGTGGTGGCACCTACTGGTAAAGGCCAAACTATCTCCATCACCCCCTCCCTTGCCTGCATCTCCAGCAACACCAAAGTCTACATCAACACCGGAGACTAGGGTTGTGCACATCTCCACCGAACCGAAAAAATCGGACCGAAAAAACCGAACCGAACCGGTCAACTTGGTTTGACCGGTTTTCGGTTCGGTTTTTATATTTATGGTTTTTTTGGTGTTCGGTTTTTTCGGGAAAAACCTATTAAAAACCGAAATACCGAATGGCCCAGTTCTCATCATCTCATGGGCTGAAAATATATGGCTCAGTGGCTCCACTGCTCCAGTCATGAGCCGGCAACGGATGGCATCACCGCATCCTGTGCAAGACTACTTTTTGGCGCCTTGGCCTTGCCCGCTCGGTCCGATTTACCTTTTTACATTGTGTTTATTTCCCAGAACGGCGGAAGATAATTACAGTACAATACATCCATAAAGCCCATTACCAAACCAAATCAAAAGCGCCTTACATTCAACTGAACTGTTATGACAAAAATTTATACCAATTTGCATCAAGTTTTAGCTAGCAACCTAGCACAGAGACTGCACAGTTATAATTTTACCAAGTTTTAGCAGAGGGCTCTAGCAAGCTCTAGTCACTATATTGTTTGCAATTTTACGTTAACTTTGGTAAATATGGTATTTACCAATACTGTACCGAAATAAATTAGGATTTACCGATACCGAACCGTATTTTCAAAAATACCGTATACTACCAAACTAACAATACTGTATTTACCGTATATACCGTATTTACCGAACCGATTTTACCGAACTAACCGAATGAATAGTCCTACCGGAGACCAACCCGGGCACTTCATCACCATCAGCTCCACCGAAACCACCCATGCTGGATGATTCCATCCTCTCTACAAAGTGATCATCACCGACCTCGCATATATCACTTCATCAGGGTTGCACACAACCTCCATATAATTGCCCCATGAAGTGTCACTTGTCACCTTCAAAAGTTGCCAAAAGGTCTCCCTGCACCACCCACCACTGAGGCATACAATGCCTGGATGCGTAACTTCTTCCTTGTAGTGTCCCAATCGAACACGGCACGCACACACCTCCTTAGCTCGGACAAGCTTATGTCCTTCAGACCCAGCATTCAGATCATGGTTTGGTCACATTTTTTATGGGTCCACCTCATATAACTCATCGCGTACAAGACCATTCCCATAGAACACAAACAAATCTTGAATATCGCACATGATGTACCTAACATAGATGCATATGAAACCAACTTAGTACATGATATGCAACGATTGCACCATGTAAAAGCTGCTATCGTACATGTAAAAATTAACACCCTACAAATTGTATAATTATTATTTTCTAACGAACTAAGTATTTTTAATTTTTTCTATCAAATAGTCTATATACTTTCAGCTAATAATGTTTCTGATTTTTGAAATTTTTAACTTTTATGGGACATCAAAATTAACACCCTACACATTGTATAATAATTATTTTCTAATGCACTAAGTATTTTTTTCTATCAAATAGTTCGTGTACTTCCAATTAATAATGTTTCAGATTTTTGAAATTTCTGACTTTTAGGGGACATATCAAAATTAACACCGTATATATTACATAATAATTATTTTGCAATGCACTAAGTATTTTTAATTTTTCCCATCAAATAGTATGTGTACTTCCAGCTAATAATATTTCAGTTTTTTTGTAATTTCTGACTTTTATGGGACAGGTAAAATTAACACCCTACATATTGTATAATAGTTATTTTCTAACACACTAAGTATTTTTATATTTTTTCCATCAAATAGTCTGTGTACTTTCAGCCGATGAAATGATGTTTCACATTTCAAAATTTCTGACTTTTAGGGACATGTACAAATTAACAACCTATACATTGCATAATAATTATTTTCTAACACACTAATTGTAATTGTAGCAATTTTGTTTGCATGCAAACCCATTTAGCTACACATAAGCAGTGTCATGCATGTAATTACCGTGATTAACAAGTAACTAATGACACTAGCAACACTATATCTTCTAAGTGCACTACAGGTACAGACCAACTACACAAGGCTAAATACTACTTTTCTAGACTAAGAATTATAATTTAGCTAATTACATGCTAATCATATTGCTAAAACTATAGTCGCATGTGAATGAAAATTACCTTTTCTTCATATTCATAAGTTGATCTACAACTTTTGCAACTGGGCAAACTTCAAATTCGAAATCAAAACCACTTAAAATTTGGTATTTGCACGGCCTTCCTTCCTTCTTCCTCCCTTCTCTCCCTCTCTCGGTTTCTCGTGGCTCTAGATGAAATGAAGGGGGGAATGATCCTGGGACCATTTTATTGCGCAAAGCCAGCGGGGTGGGGGGGGTAGTGGACGCGCGAGCCGAGCACACCAACGTGTGTGCCATGCGGACACTTTTGCTGAGGAATCAGAGCGCAGGACCATTGCAAGTCCCTACCGCAATCGGGTGGCACGGAACCTTTGTGGGTCCCACCACCTGCCGCATTGGGCCAGTCTGTGCCGTGCTTGCCGGCGTTACCATGGTGGCCAGATGCTGCCATGGTCGAGTGGCGCGGTAGGAGCCATGCGTTGGCTGTTGGTTTTTTCACGCTCGGTAAGAGGGCTAGATTTATAATTTCGTGTCGTATGGGACTAATTTTGAAATTAAGATGACATAATGGGCCAAATAAAAATCAGCATTTTGCACATGAAATAGATTTTCTATTACACTGTACTGCGTACGTGAAACATAATCGAGGTTGTTATTGCCGTCACTCTTTCTTGCATGTCTTGTTTCAATCAGTATTCCACGAAGTTATGGTACTACGGCCATGTAAATCAATCTATAGATTTCGATCACCATTGTACAACAAAAATGGTTAAATGCTTTCTAAACACGATACGGGATTGTCTAACACTCCATTTTTATTTCTTTAATTTTCAAAGCAGTCTAATTTCGAATTTAGATCCAATGAATCTCCCTATTCTGCTGACTTCCCATCTCCCTCTCCACAAAACCCTAGCCGACCACATAGGTGACACTTTCAAAAAAATATAAATAAAAACTCAATCTGTGAAGGGAGAAATGGAAGATTCAGTGAAGGGGAGGCATTTAGTTTTGCCAAAGACACCACAATAGCGCTGGCTCCACAAATCTTGGAGCAAATGTGACGGTGAGATGATCCAACTGAATTCCTAAATTTTTTAGTTGAGTATTATCCAGCAAATCCAATAAAATGTCATCCTCATTGGTTAAGTAATTAATTTAGGACTGGATTCTTGAATTCATGGGAGATACTAAAACCGTAATATCAAGATATGCTACATATATATATATATGATTTATAATTCAGCATGATAAATCAATGACTTTCTTTCCAAATCGATGCCTTTTCGAATTAATGAATGTTAACGAGATTGCCTAATTATTGTACTTGCACCATCTAAAAGCAATCTAAAGGTAGAAATGTTTGGTACCCAGACGTCATAGTGCCCCATTTCAACGTCATATATATACACACACATACGCGTGTGCGTCATATATAAGACTTTTTTTTGGTCATGACACTCGCTATCCCACGTGATATTCTCAAGGACAGGTCGGTCGCATTTGGTTATAAATGAAAATAGAAGAATCTATAGCTAACTCATGGAAATTACAGAAAGTACAGGCCGCGGTTAACCCACAAGTTGGGCATAGTTGATAGTTCAACCACTTGAACGGGTACTGCAGTGCGCCAATGATATGTGGTAGAACGCAAAGAAATTGCCGCAACTTTGAGGCAAAGTTTCAACATAGTCCCCCTTCTTTTTTAAGGGGTGTTTTTTTATTTTTAATGATGTCTGAGATGTGATTTTGATAGTTACTTTTTGTAATTTTTCTTATTATATATTAATAATATTATAATACTACGAAAATATTTTTGCCTATAAATGTAATGATATATTTTTTTAGGTTTTGTTAAACATCATCTAGATGTTTTCTACCTAACTATCATTTAGATTTAAGACTGTTGGATTAAAGATATAATGGTCATGAATTCTCCCCCTCTTCCTTGAATTCTACTCCCTCACCGATGAAAAAATCTCTCCCCTTCAAAAACAAGGGAACATTTTGATATCTAATCTAATGATTAAAAATTTGAATGATAGTAAGGAAGAAAATATTCAGGTGATATCTAGACACTCCCTATTTTTTTATATAGTATTTTTAAACTTACAGTGGCATGCAATTGCGCAGGAACTTACCAAGTTTTTTTTATGATATTATTATATATTAATAATATTATAATACTATGAACTTGCGCAGGAACTTACCAAGTAGACAAGTAGCAACTGTATGCTGCGGCTCAACCCCAGCCTGCACGCGCAAAAGAAGGGTCAATCTCGCTCGTTGACTTACGAACTTACGGCTACTCGTCAACTTTTGGAGTGACAGAGAGACGAGAGAGGTGAAGCCTTTTTCGTTGAGTTTTCACTACAGCCTGCGTACGTACGATCGAACGACTTCATTTCGTTTGTCATTGCATACATCAAAGATAAGCATTGCACCATTTACTGGACTGCCCATCAAGAAAATACTACTAGGAGGCAGTAGCTAATGAAAAACATGCTCCATATGGTTTCAGCCTTTTGGTTTCTAAAATTTAGCTTTTGATTCTTTTACACTGTTTCAAAAGATTTAGCAGTGTTTATTATTTTTTTCTGATTTTTTTTTCTATTTTTTGACTTATAAAAAATTAACAATCGTTATAGAAAAAAGGCTACGCAGAAAAGTTAAAAGCCAGCCTTTTGGCTATTGAGTAGGCCCTTAACAACACTGCTAGGTTCCGCTCGTTTCAGTTTCTGATTTCTAATTCGCTATTTCTTAGTTTCGTTTTTTTCTAGCTTTTGGTTTTTCTTTTTTTCATATTTGTTTACATTGTCCACACGTTTTTTTCTATTTATTATTTTTTTTAAAATTTAATTACATTTTAAAAACTACTAGCAGCTACAACACAAAATAAATCAACTATGATACAAAATAAACCCATAAACTAGTTTATGTCGGCCGAACTACCCCTTAAAGCGATGATGCATCGATCGAGGACACAACAGTAATGCATGACAACTTGCAAGTTGCAACTAGCTAGCCCGTACCTACGTGCAGCAATTGCCATCGCTTTTCGATCCTGTGCCGCTTTGAATGATCAATCTCTACGACGGAAATCATGGTGGTAACACAAGCTTTTCACTCCAATCCGAACAGTCGAACACGTACCAATTAGAACGAACGTACGGCACGAGATAATGCTGTGCAGTCGCCCATGCAGTCGATCATGCAGCATGCACGAAGAAAGATAGCAGCAGCTGCGTGCGAATCGCGATTATTATTAGGAGCTCGTGGCATGTGCCCCTGGCTGTGCCGGTATCCCGCCGGCGTCCACGCGGAGACGACGTAGAGCGGCTGCCTGTGCCGACGGAAGACGAAGCAGTGGCCGTCGGCGTCGTGCCTCACCTCGTACCGGCCGGCGCACCCGCAGCTCTGCAGCAGCTTCCTCGCCTCCATCATGCCGCTGTAGCTCAGCCCCACCAGCTCCAGCCCCGCCGCGTCCATCCGCTACGCCCACCGCCGGGCACGCTCGTGCCGCTCCTTCTGCTCCGCCCCCTCGCACGTCACGATGCTCCGGGTCTCCTCCTCCAGCACCACGCGTCGCCGCTGCACCGCCCACGCGCCCCCCGCTGCACCACAGCTGTTAGAACACAACACTTGAATCTCACACGTGTATTTACCTGTAGACGCACACTGCACAATCACTACTACAGAAAGGCTAATAGTAGACGGCAAATCACAAACGGTTTTGTGAAACCATCTGTAATGTAAACTATTACAGACGGTTTTAATTTGAAGGCCGTCTGTGGTATTGTGGCGGGAAAAAGGAGTATCGCGAGCGGTTCTTACCTACGAACCGCTGCAGTGATATCGAATATCACAGACGGTTTTTATTAAAAACCGTCCGTGATAATTTGGGATTATCATAGACGGTTTTTTATTAAAAACCGTCTGTGTTGTGTCGACAATCACAGCCGGTTGTTGTTAAGAACCGTCTGGGAATGTTCACAGACGGTTTTTCACAAGAACCGGTTGTGATGTCCCTTTGTCTGTCATATTCTTTTTTTTTTGAAACTTTGTCTGTCATATTCTAGATCAGAGGTTAATATATAAGTACACATTGCTTCAAATAACTTAACTACAGAACTACTGAGACAAGAGATCACAAATTAAAGGCAACTTTATTAATTTCAATTAGAGGCAAATTTATTACAAAAGTCGCACAAGTAAAGAGTTTCCCAGTTGTATTCTTTTGGGCCGTAGCTTCTTCTTCAACTTGGGGACTTGGAGGATCAGTAGCTAAATTCTCGAACGCGTTAAGATTGCCCTTGTCCTCGGCACTTCCTCCTGCAGCTGGGCAAATGATCGCGACATCCATAATGTTGTAGAGGATAGCATGAAAAGATTCCTCAGAATCTGCCGTTTCTGCTTGATCGGCAAGGCTATCCATCAGTCTCTGCAATGCGTGTAGAGCTTCTTCCGCATTGCGCACAGTGTGGAGAAGAACCAGGGTGAGGGCTGTTTCCCTTTCTTGAGCGGCAGCGAGACGCCTCCGTCGACGGTGGAGGATCAGGTCAAGCCGACGAATGCAAGAAAGTCGGGGAAGGAGAGCAGGGCGGGTGCGGAGAAGCTGCTCCAGATGCAAATTGCTGGCCGCCTGTGTAAGGTTCCGGCCGAACAATTCGTGATGAACAGATGAGAGGAAGGAGATGATCACAAGAACAGTAGTAGAAGCCATGTTGTATTGTATATTGTATTGTACGTAGAAGAGACTGCAGTTGGATTAGGCGCGCATATTTAACCTTTAGAACAGACAGTTCGTATACCCAAACATTAATGATATAGACGCTTCGTATAACGATCGAGAGACGTTAACTAGACGATCGAAACACGGCGTTACGCATCGAAACACGCGCAAAGCGTTCGGTATGAAGCTTATGACGGCGGTTTATACGGGTAACCGTCGTGATATTTTCACGATCGGTTATTAACAAGAACCGTCGTGATAATTGAGACATCACGCACGGTTCGTATTAAGAACCGTCAGGAATTTTCACGAGCGGTTCTTAATTCGAACCGCTCGTGATATCTGCCAACACAGCGGTTCGTGTGACAAACCGTCGTGATAATCACAGTCACCAATAATTGGTGTATAATTGGTGATTTCGATCTCGACCGTCCATTCTCTCCACATGGAATGGCAGGCAGCAGTTCCTCCCACTACTCAGCCCTTATTAATAACCCCATCTACCTTTCCAGCGGTACTAGTCACGCGTGAGTTCATCCACTAGCTAGCTTCCTTCATGCATCTCCCCTCCGCTATGAGCTAGCGCCTCCGTCGCGGTACGGCGGGCGGCTGGACAACACACTCTTGCCGTAAGTGTCTTAAGTGTGTCTTTGTTCAGACGCACCGTCGTGCCATGAAGGGTTCGTTAGCTGTAATAGATTTGAATGTGTTGTTGTACTTGCCTCTGTATTTGATTGTTTTCAGAGGGTATGGGTAACATTATTTTATTTGCTTGCTTGCCTCTGTATTTGCATGTTCCTCGACGATGCCGACTACTGCCGAGATGTGATGTCCACTCCAACAATCCTTCTTTTTCCTGCAAAATTCAAGACAATTTTATTACAAAAGTTCAAAAAAAAGACATTCCCAGATTCTTCGGTGAGCAGCCGACATAGCCGACTTCTTCGGTGAGCGACTATCCATCTGCCTCTTTCCACTCCTTTTTTTCATCTCTGGTCTCTGGATCACGTACGCCAGTAGCGATAATTCAGTAGTAGATGAATCATCGCTACTGGCGTACGTGATACAGAGACCAGAGATGTAGAAAAGGAGTGGGAAGAAGTAGATGGATAGTCGCTCACCAAGAAAGTCGCTATGCCTGCTCAACGAAGAATCTGGGAATGTCTTTTCTTTGCACTATTGTAATAAAATTGCCTTGAATTTTGTCGGGAAAGATGAACTGTTTCGTCAGGGCATGACCGCCAACTCGAAGCATATATAGCATAGCATTCGAGGCACATCCGAGGCCTGCTGCTGTGTCTTGAGGAATGCCAAGAGCTGGTCTTCAGATGTGGCAGCCACACTGGTGAAGCAAGGACCTCCTGCTAAGGTGATGTGGTATCTTTCTGTAATCCCCCGTTTGAAGCGTTTATTTGCAAACCGCAAGGATGCAAGATTGATGCGTTGGCACTGCGAGCAGTGTAAGAAAGACGAAATGATAAGACATGTTGCTGATTCTGCCCAGTGGAGGAACATCGATAGGATGTTTGTAGATTTCGGTGTGGAACCGAGGAATATAAGGTTTGGGTTGAGTACAGATGGAATGAATCCTTTTGGTAGCAGAGGTCATAAATAAGAGGGGAGAGTTCCACGCGGCGATGGTGATAATTAGATGTTGAAACATTGGATTCAACTGTACAAATCAAACAATTCCTTCAATTGAATTCATTTGTCAGATTTTGTGTAACAATTTTCATTCTATATATGTGATATTGTGATATTGTTACATTCATCTGTGTATCGAATTTTGTTGCAATTTACTATGAGTTGCAATTAACTTATATCTGTCATTTATCTGTAATCTGCTTGCTTTCAGAGGGCATGGCTAGCATATCCTGAGGCTAGCCAAGAAACAGCAAATAAAATGGATGATGCACTTGGTATCACAGACGGTTCATTGTTAAAAATCGTCTGTGATACCATATCACAGACGGTTTCAAAGAGTGCCGTCTGTGGTGTGACTGATATCACAGACGGCCTTTACTACTGACCGTCTGTGATACACACAATATCAAAGACGGTTAGTAATACAAACCGTCTGTGATATTGTGTATATCACAGACGGTCTTGATTACTAACTAATGCGTGATAGACGAGTATCACGACGGTTGTTTATCAAAACCGTTTGTGATAGTCTTTATCACGAGCGGTTTTTAGAAAATCGTCTGTGATAAAAGACTATCACAGACGGTTTTTGATAAACAACCCTCTGTGATACTTGTCTATCACAGACGGTTAGTAATCAAGACCGTCTGTAATGTTTTTATCACATACGGCTCGGGAACCGTCTGTGATAACCACCAACTATCACTGACACCTAAACACTGACGGTTCAGGAACCGTCTGTGATAGGGTTGTCTGTAGCAGTGAATGAAGATAAATAAACACAAAAGTATAGAGAGAATTTTGCCAATACAAACTTGACTTGTGTTGCTTTTCTTCTTTTTTTTCTTGCTCGCTCTCTTGTTCATCCTTCCACACGTTACATCCTAATATAACTAAATACATGAAAGCACACCAATTAACAAGTAAATAAATTAGCATTTGCCTAATAAACTACTGGAATCACTCCATGATCCAAACTTCCAAAAACTAGGCATAGTTACCAAACTAACACTCTCAAATGCATGTAGCTAAAACATGCACATACTCATGTACATCCAAATTCACTAGAAACTTAAAACATGTCAAGATTATATCTAACATTTTCTCCCAAATCTTGACTTGACTTACTCCACATATGAAAAGTCGATCTTCGGACACATCTTCAAGAAGATCTGCCTTCCTCTTTTCGGCACGGGATCGACTACATATACATGGACTTGAACGGAGCTCATACATCTTTGTCAATCTTCTCCTCAGCGAGACACAGAGCTAGCCGCAAATGCCATCTTGTCCCGTTGGTTGTTGATGGCATGGCATCGCACCACCATCTTACGAATAAGTTAGAATACTACGATTGATTCACCAATCTTACGAATAATGTGAGGAAAGAGGCTGGATTATTTGGAAGTATTTAGCAAGAGAAAGGGAATGATCTTTATTGCTATGAACTGTTTACAAAGGGACCTACAAAAAGGGAACCAACTAGTTATGATCTATAATCTCTCACTGCTCGGAAGATGTTGGTTGCCTTGGCTTGCTCTGATTCGAGATCGACTAATTATGTCTCGATTGTGTGTCGATTGTTCTTCTATCTTCTCTCGTCAATCTTGAAATACCATTGAAGAGGCATCAGTTATTCATTTGAGGAGATGTCTCATGGAATCATCACCTTCGATCGGAGGGGTGGCTACTGTCAAAGAGAGATACCCGGTGATAAATGACCTTCGGTTATTGTCAGTGGGAGATAGTTGTGGGAACAACGCATGGTGGTTGTTGTCAGAAATACAGGGCCAAAACGTCGTGTCTTTTCGGAAGGATAAAGCACGTGTCTTATCTATCGCACAAGTGGAGTTCCTTAGAAGCGGGTCTTCATACCAGTTCACGAACTCTCCGAGCGGTCTGCTGGTCGTAAAAATGTCACTCCGGTTTTAACATAAGAATGATTAAGATGAATGCCCTGTTTGGGACATAGTAATTTCACATGAAACAATTTAATTTCTGCAAAAAAATTGGAAAATTTGATGTATTCCAAAGAGGACCGAAAAGTTGTGTCATTGGCATGTTGCAACATGAACGTCCTACTGCATTAACCTTATTTCAGTTTGATCACAAAATATTCTCTTCATATCTTTTGAAGTTTACACTAAATGTCTAGATTGCACATGCAATTGTTGTGTTAGTTGACAAGCTATTTGTTTTCTAAGTCCTAAGAACGCCCAGATATGTTCAAACGAAGCTTACATAGCTCCAAAGTATGCGTAACAAGACCTGAACAGAAAGGACAAGTAGCCATGCTTCAGATTCGTCTGAATTCGCAAAAGATAGGTGATTGCAAGGTAGCTTTCTTGGAGTGTTCCCTTGCCATTTGATACATCCTCTATCATTCTTTTAGGCCCTGCAATGCTGACTTTTGAGTTTCTCTAGTTTTCCGACAAGAATTGGACACAGATAAGACTAGCAGGACAATTAACTGAGATAGAGACGTCTTCAATCTTGTTTCACGAGGATCTTTGAAATCCTAATATATATGTAACGCCTCCATTTCTGAGGCCGTTAAGATACCCTCGCAACTGTTTAGAATTGTTCAGCCGTGAGTACTATAAATGAGTGTACACCATTGTCAATGCAAGCTTAACCCAAAACCAAACTTTATTACAAAATTTAAGACTTAGCAGCCAAGTTTTACATAAATGGACGTACAACACAAAGTTATAATACAATACAAAAAGAAACTCCACAGGCATGTCTGAGTGTAGAATAAACCCTAACACTAGACGTCGTCTATATCGTGGTGCTCCTCAGCATCATCTTCATAGATTCCTTTATTTTCTTGGCAAGCATTTTTCTATTTCTAATTTTAGTAAGCATGAGTACAACTAACCGTACTTAATAAGTCACATGGGAAAATGCTATATAACTATTTGCCAAGGTTTTCAAAAGATGGGAGTATAGGGGTTTTGTTACAGTATTGTGGATGCAATTTTATTTGTAAATATTTTATTTTTAAACACAAGTTAACAAATCATAAACTTCTTAAGGAATTTGGGATTTTAAAACTTGATTACCAAACTTCAACATTTCCAAAATATTTCCAAATCTACTTATGCTTCGCTATTGGAATCACCCATTAAACACAGCTTCATTTATCAGAAGCACGGCGTATTCGAATATCACATATTATGACTCGGCAGAGCTACCCAACTTTACTCTCAAGATTCCTCAATCCTCATGACTGAGTAGAGAAAATAAAATTGTTTCACTGCTCATCTCTTTATGTAGCCTCTAGCCGATAGACTAGATACCCCCTGTTACGGAATACGGCGGCCTGACAGGGCGGAGCCAACCGTTGTGAAAGTATTGTTTTACCGTTTCCATACCACATTCTTACGCTGGTTGTTCCCTCCTCGGGAACAGTATATCACATCCATATAGTAGATATTCAATTGATTTGACCAGCTACTAAACTAGGTTTGACAAGTCAACGCTTGTGATTGAGTAGTTACTATGTTCTTTACTTGGTAAAAGGTCTAGTCTTTATATTTTCACTGAGGCAACTTCCACCACAAATCCATAATTCAGTGCCCACTTCACTGCCACCTTTCCAGTCCAAACCTCCACCCTAGGATAAGGTCATGGGACCCAGCCAACTCATGGCTTCCCATGATACCTCCTTATCCTAGAATCATTGTTAAAATTCTATCAGCAAAATGCCAAGGCTCTTAGTAGTGGAAAATTTGTTGAGTTTCTAAACTACCATGATTACATTATTAATACATTTAAAATTACTAAGTCTTGTCAAGGTGAATATGGCAATCAAATCAAACAGGGCTTTTTCGGGTGGTAGGATATTAGCTAATATCATGTCATTTTAAACATTTATTATACAAGAAATAATAGTGCATAAATAACATAATGAAAATATTGATAAATGAATAATGAAAGAAATATAGGTTCAATATGATCAAAGACATGTGACTTGCCTTGTGGATTAATGTATTCTACAATTTCGTATTCTTCTGATTCTTGTGCTTGATCTTGAGCTTCTCCTTCTTGAATTGGTTGACCTTTGACGTTGTGTGCTAGCGTAAAGCAAAGAAAACATAATTCAATTCCATGCTAAAATGGTTGAGCTAGGAATAAAGAAATAAAATCCAAGAAAAATCAAATAAAATGGGTTTTGGGCTTATAGGTGTCTAATACGGGGAAACGGAGCTGAGCGATGGATCGGCAGGCTTGAAATGGTTGAAATGGGTATCCATATGCATATTTAGGTTTGGGTGAATAGTAATGGGTCTGGGCGCTATTCACTGATGGTCTTACTGTTCGCACTCGTAGAGTTCTACGAGTACTCAGGTGGTCAGTGGTATCGGTGAGACTGAAAGGCGTGGTTGTAGCCAGGTTACGACTATTGGAACTGAGCACTCAATGTGGTCGTAAACCATAACACAGCCGTAAACCGCATAGTGGTCGTAAACCATAGCGTGGTCGAAAGCCACACCGTGGTCGTAAACCACAACATGGTAATAACGACAATGTGGTCATAACGACTACCGAGTAGCTGAGTGCGAAGTCGACCAGATCAAACGGTGCACGAGTTGCTACTCAAATCAGATGGTGTCTGGGTAGTTGCGGGGTATGGATGGGGTCTAGGTGGCTTAAGGGCATTGAGCGATGTATGAGTGGCTTAGAAGCATCGGACGGTGTCCGCGCGAGTTTGCGCAGGTCGTGCAATTGCGTGGTTGAAGTATCTCCCGACTACAAGATGGTCAAAGACTTCAAGCAGCGGTCAGAGCTGAAGAAGGGGAGTGGCTGGAGGTGTCGGGCGATGGGGCGATCGGGGCCAGGGTGTTTTGCGATAGCTTTTGGGTATATGGTTAGGTTCCTGGTGATGTGGGGAGTCCGCTTTTGAGGTCAGCGATGGCAGGGAAGGTGACGTTCGTTGGCAACGAGGTCAAAAGCATGGAACAGTGTTTGACCACACAGGAGCTACAAGGGCGATCATCCTTGAAATTGGTGGCTAATTACTCATCTAGGGGTGGTCATGGTGGCTTGAGTGGTGGCGGTATGGGTTGGGGAGACCCCTAGTGAGTTGTCCACGGAGAGGCGCCATGGTCGAGCGGTGAGCTTCGGCGACAGGGAAGAAGGAGGCTCGGGAAGCTAGGGTGATGGCTCAGGGAGGATTCTGGGGCCAAGAAGAGGCTATTGGCGAAAACAATTGAAGAATGACAAGCTGTACAATGAGAATCAAAGTATGGCTTACTTTCAGGTTTTTCAATGATTGTCGGCGATGCTCTAGTCGAGGGCTCAATCGAAGTGTGGAGGGGGCTCACTAGACTCCAATATAGTGCTTTGAGGGGGGGTCCGTGCTATATATAGAGGGGATAAGGCGGTTTGGCAGGACAGGGCTTTAGTGGCGGCGGTGCGTGGCCAAGGTCGAGGAGGTGCGGCTGGCAGGGGAGGTGTACTGGCGGCCTTGGGTGCAGTAATGCGGCGGTCAAAACAGTTAGAGGTGAGTCAGGTCGGTCGTGAGAGCGAGTAGCCGAGAAAGACCAGAGGCAGTGGCAGGGCGCGACCAGCAGAGCTAATGCGCAGTTAGTGCATTTAAGTGGCTGTCAGGGTGGGAAGGGTGAGGTAGTACGGGGTCTGACTGGGTGGTAGCGACGTGGTGGCTGCTGGAAAGCGGGAGAGGGCATGGGAGGTGTGGGCGGCGACAAAAAATCGGGCAGCGGCGAGATTTTTTGGTCTGTAAACAGTGTTAGAGCGGAAATGGCTCAAGGAGGTGATATGGTAGGGAATTCAGGGCTCAATTGGCTCGGATTGGCGCTAGGTTAAGCTAAGGTTTTGGGAGAAATCCAAATCAAACAAGAATTTCAAATCTTTTTGAAAATTCGGTTTTGTTTCAATACCATCTTCTCGTCTGATGGAATTATGCTTTAGAGTTGTATGTGTGAAACATATGTGATAGACAATCAAGGTGATTTACTTGTCCATGAGGAATTCATGAATACTAGTATGGCTAGACCGAAGTCCAAATCAATATCAGCTCATCAGGTATAGATATAAAACAAAATATTAGGTGAGGAAAAGAAATCAGAGTACATGGTGATCATTTAGGCTCCTCTACATGCAATCCTGCCTACTTTCCTAGTTCATACGTAGTCTAGACACATGAGATCCACACAGATCAATCTATTCTGACAAACAAATGAAATTGTAGTAGTAGACAAAAAAGTCCATGCATCTCCTGTGCACCTGCAGCCAATTCTAAGGCTGGCACCTCTCGTGGGGTAGCACCTAGGAGGAACCATGCATAGGTTCCTTACAGTTAGTTGGTCCTTGTAATAAATTGTTAGTTGGTCCTTGTAATAAGTTGCTATGTGTTTATCACATGCTATCATATTCATGGTGTTATGCTCCTCTTTGCTCTAGTTTCTTTGTTAAGTTGTTATATTACATGATCCATGCAATGACTACAAGACAGGGACCCCTTCTCAGCAGTGCAACAAAGAGGTCATGATAACACCACACATCGCGATAAGGCAAGTCCATAGCCTTTCTATTTGAAACGACAATACTATGTTACCTCCTTTTTTTAGCCCTAAGTGACAATACTCTAATTAGCCCTTTTTCAGACCGAGGTAACAGCACACTGCCACCACTTTTTTTAGCCCAAACTGACAACACTTCGATAAGCCCTTTTTCATACTGAGGCGACCGCACACTACCACCTATTTTTTGGACCAAAAAAACCGTGCCTTGCACGCCACACACTCGATGTTCCTCAAGTCCGTTGCCCACATCTGAGAGGGCCTATAAATAGCCTCACACAAAGAACCCACGTATCTCCAACACACTCATCCAACCACAACATGGTGGATAGGGCAGGTAGCCCATGGCGTGAGAGAGGACAATGGACATGTATTAGATTTGGAGGCCGTGGCCCTTACCTGGAAGTCATGCACATCTACGGTACCTGGACTCCAACCCTCAAGCCCCGATCTACCACTTGAAACTAGGGAGTTCTACACCCATAGAAATCCCATCCGCGACTACCCACACATCCCCAAGCCTTGGCCACAATGCAAGCACAAATGTGATGCGGTGGTCTAGGTTTTCAACAACGTGCGGAACTTAGGATATCGATTCTTTTGTTGCCCTCTATTTATGGTAAATACTTCATTTCCTATCTATACTTCGATGCATGTATTGCTTGTAATCACCTCGTCTTCCTTGCAATAGTGGATTGCAAGTTCATAGAGTAAGTGGATCAACCATATCAAATACCTGCCCAAGTTTACATCAACACACTCCATATCCGTCTAAATGAGTTGTGGGAGGAGCTCCACACCGAGAGGATCAATAACGACAGGCTCCGTAGGCAGAGGATCAGGGTGAGGAACAACGAGAAGGTGGTCCACCACAGCAGCAACTACCACCCATACTGATTCTGCGCCAACGCAAGCTGCAATTGCGCCTATCAGTACCGCAACAACCCGCCACATCCACGCCACCCTAATGATCGCCACTCCATCTGGGTGCCCTACGGTGTTCCATTTTCACCTTAGGGGCATTTGCCCATAAGCCCTATTAGATCTACAAACATCGTATTGTTTACATTCCACAAATTGCACATGTATCTTACTTGTAGTTTAGGTTAACGATTCGTGCATATTGCCATTTATATCGTAGGAGTAGTGAGGAAAATATATACACCTAACCAACTGTTATGTGCAATGTAATTTGTACATTCATTATAAAGTGCTATGTTGTGCTTGAAATGGCTAGTTTAAACAAAAATCATTAATGCAACCTAAGACGCACTACTCAAATTCTCTCTTGAATTGTTAGCTATTATTTCAAAACTACTAAAGAAAAAAATAGAAGACTTTATAAATAATACATTTTTATTTACGGACAATTATATTATTTAAAAATCAAAAATCACTTTATCGCCATTTCAATTGATGACATAACTTCTGTCGCCATTTAAATTGATGAGGATTGTCGCCATTTTAAATGACGAGAGAGTGCTGTCACCATTTGAAATAGTGACAGTAAGTTATTTTTATAATTATTTAAACAACGATATATTATTAAAAATTCTCAAAAATTAACGGCTATCTCAAGTCCAACAACGGCATCAGAGCACCAAACATAAATGTAGTATAGGCAAAGCCCCCAGCGTCATGTCGCCGCTGCCTATCCGTAGACCGTACTCTCCCTACTCTTCAGAATGCCCCCCATTGTCTATTTCTTTGGTAATGTGCAGTGGACACCAGATACTGTTATGGGTCTCTGGCAAATCAAATGTCGAATTAATTGAACCACCAACAAAAACTTTGATCGTCATCTGTACACTTGAACTACGTCAAAGCATATACTACCAGTTAGGTTATATACTATCTATTCTCTCCTATATATCTTATCAAATCGAGAAAAAATAGATTTAGCTGAAGAAGCATGCAGCAGCAGTGCAGCAGGCATGCATTGCAACGTATGCTTTTTTATACTGACGATCGACTGTCGCGACTGGACAGCAGCAGAAATGCAGCCTAACGACGCGCAAGAACCGGACGGAGCTCATTTAGGTTAAAAGCTGTCGTATAACTTATTTTATGTTATAATAACTAAAAATATATTGTAACTGCTAGTAATTTTTTAACGTAATTAAATTTATAAGAATTTATACCATCACAGATAATAAAAAAGAATAAGACAAAATTGAAAAGACAAAAAAAAACCCAAATAAATCATATCATCAGAAAAGATAAAAATAAGAAATCAAAAGTCAGAAACTGAAGCTCAAATAAGCGGAGCAATTTCTGGCTGCTAATGCTAATCACGTACGGAAAGGAGCAAGAGCTAGATCTTTTCCTCATGCGCTAAGCCGTGCACGTGCCCTGCCCTGTCAGCGTGCACCAAAGATCAATGAATCAATGATGATGTGCAATCATGCACAACCTGCTGTCTTGGAAGCACTGTTTGTTCCAAGAGAAATTGGCCGGGGACGTCACTACTCACTACTCCAGATCGATTGAAAGAGGAAAAAGGAGGAGATGCTATGATAAAGATAAAAATGATATCGGTTTTGCTATTGTATAGACGAATTGAAATTTTTTATCTCTTAGTTATTTAAAGTTGTACTCTTAATTAACTGAAAAAGTTACAGCCCCCTAAAAAAACACATGTAACTTCAAGTGATTGAGAGTGCAACTTCAAGTGATTAAGAGATAAAAAAATTTCAATCGTTTGTGCAATAGTCACTCCCAAATGATATATCAAAATAACTGACATGCAATACATGTCCTAGCTAGGGTTTAGGCTAGTCACGGCGTTTGTTTATATACGGGCTACCCTGTTTGGAACATAAGAATTTTTATAAGAATTTTTGTAGGAATCAAACCATACTAGCTATTTCATATGCTCTGGTTTTTCCTTGCATGGGTGTTTAAGCCTCGGTAGCTAGGGAGAGGGAGACAATTCAATTGGTACGACTAAAAATGACGGTTTTAGATGAAATGTATTTTTGGTAATAGCTGCAGAAGTACAAATAGCTATCAGAGAGTGCAAGTTACATAAACTTTGCGTGTCATTTTTCCTTGCGCAATTAATTTGTGATGATAACGTTTTGATGTACAACAAAAAATCGGTATTATAATTTTGAAATATGAATAATATAATTAATCTAGTGCGTTTGTTTGTGACCATATGCGTGCCCCTATTTGGAACATAGGAATTCTGCATGAGTCAAAACATGCTAGCGAAATTCATATACTCTGGTTTTCCATTTATGCATTCATAGCTAGCATTTATGCATACATAGCTAGCTAGGAAGGGAGACTGTGTTTAGGAGAGAGAGAGGGGGACTATTCAATTCGGACGACCAACAATAATGGTTACATAAAATGTGTGTCATATTTAGTAGTGCTGATTAGTGATGTTAAGGTTTTTATGTTCAATGAAAGATTGGCTTATTACCTCCATTCTTTTTTCTGTGTCGTCAAACTTTTTAAAGTTTGACTGCCAGTAAATTTAAAACTATCAGTAATTTTAAAACTATCTAGATAGACTATACAAAAATCATATCATTAGATTTATCGTTAAAATTATTTTTCATGATATTATACTATTATTAGTATACCTTAGTGTAAACAGTGGCGTAGCCAGCCGTGGGTCGGACCTCAAGTCCAACCCACTAGAAATAAGATTTTGTGGCCCATTTTATTGTTGCTACAGTAATATATAGTGAGATATTTTGCTCTAGGCCTCGGGCCACTGCCTCGGCAGCCAGAGGCCCAGCTCCGCCCCTGAGTGTAAAGTTAAAAAAGTAGCGGTTAGAGCAGTGGCGGAGGACGGGAAAAAATTGAGGTAGGGCGGATCGAAAGCAATACCGGCGGCCATGGGCACTCCTCCGGCGTGCGGCGGCGCAAACCGGCCGTGACGGGGCGGCACACCTCCAAAACCTCACATCAAGAAGAACAATCATTAGAAATAAAAGAAAATAGCAACCAATCCATAAGAAATCGGGAGGGCTTGAGGAAGAGAACACCAAATCCGGGCTCTAGGCCGCGGATCCGAGCTGCCGTGTCTCAGGCGTAGCCGTGCGGCAAGGAGAGGAAGGTCCAGGCGGCAAGGGCCGGCGCGGGAGAGTCGGCAGTGGGCGCATCGGTGAGACGGCGCAGAGGAGCCGAGACGACCGGGGCGATAGAGGGAGAGAGAGCCAGGCAGCGCCGAGGCGAGCGGGTGGAGAGACCAGGGCGAGAGAGAGAGAGAGAGACCCGAGAGAAGCCAGGGAGTAGCCAGGGAGTAGGAAGACCGGGGCGAGGCGGAGAGGCAGAAGGCAGGAGTAAACGGAGAGGCAGAAGGCAGCGGTGAAAAAAATCAAGGTATGGTTCAAGCCCTAGCTAGCCCTATCGGGTCCTCCGCCGCTGGGTCAGAGTCTTATCTCAAAGACTGTAAAAAGTTAAAGACATCGAGTAAAAAAGAAGGATAGAGCGTATTAATTTTGCGATAAGAATCTCATATGTAAGCTTAGATACATGTCTATTACATGCTTTTCGCTTTACATGAAAGATGATCAAACACAGTAGGTATTAACATGCGTATCTCCATCCATTCGATTGAGATCTGGCCTTCCGTGGTTAAATTGACCAGTCACAAACCCCACTTTCGTTCACCTCCTCGCTCACTTTACCACAAGAAAACCTAGTGTTCGTCACAGTTATAACTACATACACCACCTGCAGCTAGTGCCCTGCGCCATTGGCAGATGGGTCTCCCTGCGTCGATACCCTACTGATCGGTGGTACGCACAGCGAACACAGCTACACAGCCATGACACTGTAGGAGGAACAGTGCGCGCCACGCACGGGCCAGAAAAGATGGAGCAGTGAAGGGTACCGTCGCTGTAGCGCAAAGGGGATTGATAGGAGCGCATGCCCCCCTCCTCCGTCTCCTCCGTTCTCTTCACCTCACCCTAACCTTTTCCTCCTCTTCTTCCACCACGCACAGTTGCCTCCCCTCCTTTCCCCTTCGCCTCCAGATCTCTCCAAATCGGCAGCATATCTCGCGTCTTCTGCGCCCGAAAAGCTGGGACAAATCGCGCTTTTTTAACGTCCTAACCGGCACATGAGATCATGAGCTCGGAGGAGTCGCTGAAATCCTTGTCCCTGGATTATCTGAACCTGCTCATCAACGGCCAGGCCTTCAGCGACGTGGCCTTCAGCGTCGAGGGCCGGCTCGTCCACGCGCACCGCTGCGTGCTCGCCGCCCGGAGCCTCTTCTTCAGGAAGCTCTTCTGCGGCCTCGACGCCAACCACCAGCCGCAGCCCCCGCCGCCGCCTTTAAACTGGCCGACCGCGGGCTCCGGCGCGCGTGGAGCCGGCGGCGGCGGCACCCCGGCCGCGCCTGAGCTGGTCATCCCCGTCAGCTCGATCCGGTACGACGTGCTGGTGCTGGTGCTGCAGTTCTTGTACAGCGGGCAGGCGTCGGTGGCGGCGCCCAAGAGCGGGCCGCTGCTGGGGTGCGGCGCCCGGGGGTGCTGGCACACCCGGTGCGGCGCCGCGGTGGACCTCGCCCTCGACACGCTCGCCGCCGCGCGCTCCTTCGGCGTCGAGCAGCTCGCCCTGCTGGTTCAGGTGGGAACACAAAGGATTCCATCGGTGCAGCAATTAAAGATTCCTCTCTCTAGCTATGTCTTCTTGGGATCCGCTAACTCTTGACCGATGTGATTAAGGATGAAGGTAGTTAGGCCTGCCATGATTGGAGCGTCTTTTGTGGCATTAAGGTGGGAATCAGAACTCAGAAGCCATGGACGTCTGAACCGCTGCTCAGCAGCTCAGCTCAGCTCAGCTGATCGATCCTGGCTGCATGTATGCCAGCTTGCCTAGATCCCTAGGTTGCCCATTCGCCTTTCCGATTCATGCTGCAGCATCGGCAGCAGCAGCAGAATCCAGTTCTCCCTCTTCATTAAACACATTTTTTTAACTTTTTCTTGTGTTGTGGGTGGGTGAGATGGGGGTGCGTACTGAATACTGATAGGACTGAGTCGTCTCTCACAGTCTCGTATGCTTTTCTGCTGCTTCGCCTTGCTGCTGCTGTCATCTCTTGTCTAGGAAGGGTCTTTTCACTCCCTTGTTTGTGTCTGTCCCTTCCTTGCATCACACCCATCCATCCATTGCTCTTTCCTCAATCACCACCTTGCTTTGCACTAGGGTTTCTTGGAGATCCAACCCATCGCCAACAGCTCAATCCATTGCATCGTTTCCAAAACCTCTCGGTGTACAGCATGCCATGCATCGTGCAAGTACACTCAAGCATCATGATGCATGCGTATCGCTAGCTAGTTAGTGGAGTACACTAACCACTACATTTCATGCTGCTAATTAGATTTGGCCTGATTAGTGCATCGTCTGGAACTAATTCCCATGTATTAATTGTTGGCACAACGCAGAAGCAGTTGGAGAGCATGGTGAAGGAGGCGTCCGTCGACGACGTGATGAAGGTCCTGATGGCGTCGCGCAAGTTCGAGATGCAGGAGCTCTGGGCCAGTTGCTCCCACCTCGTCGCGCGCTCGGGCCTCTCCGCCGATCTCCTCGCCAAGCACCTCCCGATCGATGTCGTCACCAAGATTGAGGAGATCCGCGCCAAGTCCCCGCTCACCACAGCGACCGCGCCGCGCTCGCCGTTCTTGACCCACCATTACCTCCCCATCAACGCGCCGTCCTCCGCGGCCGACCGCGACCACAAGATCCAGCGTATGCGTCGGGCCCTCGACGCGGCCGACATCGAGCTCGTGAAGCTGATGGTCATGGGCGAGGGCCTCGACCTCGACGACGCGCTCGCCGTCCACTACGCTGTCCAGCATTGCAACCGCGACGTCGTCAAGGCGCTCCTTGAGCTCGGCGCGGCCGATGTCAATTCCCGCGCCGGCCTGACGGGAAAACCCCGCTGCATCTGGCGGCTGAGATGGTCTCCCCGGACATGGTGTCCGTGCTTCTCGACCACCATGCCGACCCGAACGCCAGGACGCTCGACGGCGTCACCCCGCTGGACGTGCTCCGCAGCCTCACCTCCGAGTTCCTCTTCAAGGGCGCGGTGCCGGGGCTGACGCACATCGAGCCCAACAAGCTCAGGCTGTGCCTCGAGCTCGTGCAGTCGGCGGTGATGGTGACCACGCGCGACGAGGGCGCGCCAGCCGGTGGAGAGGCCGGAGGAAGCGACGGCGGGAATTTCCCGAGGAGCGACGCCGACGACAGCTTGGTGAGCCTGACGATGAACTCGACGCTCATGTACCAGGGCCAGGAAATGGCGGTGGCGGTCGCGGGCGAGGCGCGGAAAGGGAATAACGGCCGAGAGAGCCCGTCTACCTTGTTCTTCTCCAATGGCTTCCCATAAGTATCAATTCCCCATCTTTCTCTAGCTCCGTTGATGATTAATTTGTGGATTATGGTTGAGATCGATCAGGAAGTCGATGGTGTAGCGAGCTACCATATAGCAGCTAGGATATATGCATGCATGACCAAGATCTTATTCGATGGTATTTGATGTGGATTGCTCGATCTTGCCATGATTGATCGATTGGGCTGCAGCAACTGTTGCTTTGTTCAAATCCGTCCGTGTTCATCCTGTAATGGGGCTCCAATATATCCACAGCATGCTTCAGCTGCAGTGTCGATGGCATGGGGATTCAGCTGTTGCTGTGTTTTACATGTCTTTATGCAGTGCAGCTTTTGGCGACTGTAGTAGGCTTTGGACGACAGGAAAGCGGGGCGCAAGCTCATGCATGTGAGGCAATGGGGAGTGGTGGCGTTCGACAAGGCGAATCTAAGCGTGGAATTGAATGGCACAGGGATTGCACATGCACTTCTGCTGTTACGGTAACAGTTTTTATCGAACTCAGCACATGTATACATCCTGGAGGATTGGACGGCTGGGATCTCTGCAGCTAGGATCGATGCATATCTACTAAGGCCTTGCTCGGTTGGGCTGAAAAGATGTGGCTTATGGCTGAAAATGCACTGTAGCGGCTGAGATTTCACTGTAGCTGAAGGTGGCTTATTTGGCGTAATTAAATTAAAAAAATTAAAAATAGAAAAATATGCTAGTTTATCATGGATAACACAAACGAATACGGGAAAAAAGAACTGGGAAAAAGCTCAAAAGGCCAAAAGTTCAGAAAAATATGAAATTTATAAATAGTGAAAAATAAACCAGAAGCTATAGCTGAAATGAGCAGGACCTAAGATCGTTCTCGCGCTGTTCCACTACTAATGTGTGCTCTCTTTTTGATGCTTGCACTTGCATCTCTTCTGCCGTGTTTTCAAGTTTAATCTATTTTCGATGCTCTTAAAATCCACTCGTTTACTATGTAAGTATATATATACACATTGTAGATTGCTCTAGAAGACCCCACATTAATACTAGGAGGAAAAAGGTCATAAATTCCTATATTAATCTTTGAACAAAAAATTAGCTTCTTAATGCAATGATGTGCAGACCTCTTGTGTGTTCTAAAAAAAACATAAGATTAGCTAAAATTTCTCACAGTAATCAGGGAAAATAAAATATCCGAATCATCCCATTTTTAATCTACATCTTGGATTAGTTCAACTTGGTGTCATGCAGTGGAAATAAAGAGTTTGATTGCAACTTGCCTAGCTTATGAGCTGACAGCTGCCTGGCAGACGACGGATATAATATTGGGTCATATATACAACTCTATACAAGATGAATGACTAGAAATATACACAAACAACTATGTAGCGCTTGAACGGTAGCAACGTTAGGGAGGACAATATATATGTAAGCATCGTTTTGTTTCCTGCTTTAATCAGCAGCCTACGAATTTTACACAGCCGATGGAGAGTACCTTGAAGTCTTAAAATCCAAAACAAGTACCAAATTAAGTTAGCACGTACGTCCAGAAATTAGATGAAAAAACATTGTGAACCATGTTTGTTTGTCTAAATGAAACATGGAAATTTGATAATATATGTACAAATTTGAATTGACAAGTCTACTACGTTGATAATAAATTTTATTTGGGAATTATAAATTATGAACTGAAACTTTGCCGTCCACATACTAACGGTCCGTTGAAACAATATGACGTGATGGTCTAAGGTTTCTATTTCAATCCGGTTAGGGTTCAACACAAGAGAAATATTTAAAATACATAGCCCGTGCAGACGCACGGGTTGATGACTAGTATGCCTTAACGCTTCGTCTTGCAAGAAAATTTTCTAGGAACAGCCATAGTGTATTACTCCCTCTGTTTAAAATTATATGACATTTTGGACAAGTGCATGGTCTCCAACATGTAACTTTGACCATCATTTTCTATATGAATAAGTTGGTAAAAGCTTATAAATCTATCATCTATGAAAATATTTTTCATAACAAATCTATGGGTATCACTTTTTCATGAATAATCCAAATAGTATTTAATATATTAGTCGTTCAAGATAAAGAAGTTTGACAGCCTGTTTTCTAAAACGTCATATATTTCTGAATGCAGGGAGTAATTCAGTGCTTGTGTCACAGATTAGTTCTTTTTTCTAAGAATGCGCAAGAGGGCTATGTATCATTGCATTAAAGAAGTAGAAATTAGTTCAAATTTTACAGCATCCTCTTATATATATTTTTCATTGATTATTGGGTCTATTATTTAAATTAAGGATTTAACAGATATATAATGGGTATATTGATGTGTTTAACTACCAATTCATTACTTTTCTCACTGATTAGTTCTTTTTTTCTAAGAATGTGAAAGATGGATGTGTATAATTGCGTTAAAGAAGAAGAAAAAGGTTCAAATTTTGCAGCATCCTCTTATATAATTGTCACTAATTATTCAGTCTATTCTTTAAATTAAGCATCTCACTGCTGATAGTTCAAGCATATCCTAATGTGTATAACTATTACACATGGTAGCTAATCTTACTATTTCCATTCGTACGTACAAAAAGGCAAAATTAGCTATTGGACACTGCACTTGATTGGCATTTGCCAAAAACACACTATACAATTATTTCATTTCTTCCCACACTTCAATTGTTTTACTTGCTAGTAGACACCACAGTGCCCCCAGCAAAATAAAGTACAACTTTCACAATGTGTGTAGGCAGCGAAAAATGTCCGTCAGCAAATGAACACAAGTACATTTGTAGTGTGTATGGCTAATGAGATGATTTTGCGGTGTATTTGGGCAATTTCCAAGCCAGTGTATGTGTCTTGTAGAAAATTTTGTCTTACAAAAATATCAAGAGAATGTTAGGATAGCATATTTCAGAGAAAATTTTGGGGGCAAGAAAAGCTTTATTTAAATGCTGTTTAGATTATTCACTATTATTATATATTTTTATTAGAGAGATATCGTACATATAATATAAAAAATCCTGAAGTACATCGATGATATGTCAAATGCTAAATGGAATATTAGAATGATGAACTTTGATATCATGAATCAACCTTTCCTAAATATTATATTTTTGAAACTTTTTGTAGTCAACTGTCACCATGATTTTTTTATCACATTAATTTGGTAAAAAAACTATAAAATTATATTGTTAAGAAAATACTTTCCATGATCTACTAAAATGAAATCAAAACCAGAAAAAATTGGCCACGCTTTCTCCAATAAAAGGCATATATTTGTGAATAGAGGGGGAAATTTTAGGTTTTGTTAATTCAATATGCAGAACATATTTCCTCAAATCACATTTGTAATTTATGTAATTAACAAGCGAATTTGGTGACGAAAAACTGTGATTTGGAAAAATAAACCATGAATTTGTTTGACTATATATGATATATATAATTAAGTAGAACTCTGAAGGTATATATATGTAGATTCCAACATTTCATAACTTCGTATTTGTGGCTTTCTACAGTACTACATGTATGTGCTAGCTCAAAAAGTATATAGCACAGTGGAGTACGTACTGTGTGAAATTATATACTCTCATATATGAATGTTCCTCCCAAAAATAAAGGGAAGGTGCAGGACTCACAATTATTCAGAGATTCCCTTCCACACTGTTTGAAGTAAACTGAAATAGGTAAGGCTTCAATCAAAACAGGAGTAAAAGCTGTAGAAACAGTTTCATGAACTGTAGCTGCTTAAAAATTCACGCTTATTTAATTTTTGTTTGAAATGGAATAGTATAAAAGCACATTCCCAATTTTTTGTGGTTGCAACTTCTCCATCTCATGTCTGTAGATAATATGAATGCCACATAATTCTGTAGATGGCATGTACAAGTAATCATACAATATTATGTCACCGAACAGGACCTGTACCGGTCACATGCGCATGGAAATTTATCTCTGCTTCAGATATGTTCCCTCTCCTTTTTAAAATTGTAATGTGTTAAATTTTTATGCCGTTGTTCATCATACCAGATGCTGGCTCCAAGCGCTGTATTAGATGCTCTGAAAACTTGTAACAGTAAAGAGTACCTGAGTACATTGTAGAGTCCAACCAGCTAGTGACTGTCTTTAATCATAAGTTACATGCACACAACACAGTTCTCTCTACATTGCTTATGTCAGTGCTACATGTCGAGCATATATATGTATGAACTAGCGCTCTCTCTCTATCTCCCTTTGTTACTGCATATACGTACATGGACAGTAGATTCCAAGGAGATCGGCATTCATGGGCATAGAGTAAAAGCCACATTGATTGTATTTGACGTGTTATTTACAAAAACAGTACTCTCTTAACCACAGTTACAAAAATAGCGCTCCTGCTGGTGGTAGAAACCTCGAGCCGACATGTGACGACCTGCCGCCCGGTGATCGAGTGGCAGGAACCTCAGGCTGATATGTGGCACCTGCCGTCTAGTCACCGGACGGTATTAACCTCAGACCGACACGTGACGGAGGCTAATGCGCACGGTGAGCTACCATGTGTCGGCCCGAGGTTAATGCCGCCCAATGACTGGGCGGTAGGTGCCATGCGTCGGTCCGAGATTCCTGCCACCCAGGCCACGTGTCGACCTGAGATTTCTGCCGTCCGATGACCGGATGCCACCAGATGACAGAAGTGTCATTTTTATAATTATAACTAAGAGGGTATTATTTTTATAAATAACACGTTAATTGCGGCCATTTCCGCTAATAACTCCGGGCATAGCGTCCGTAGCTGTGACTCGCCAGTACGCGGTTAATTACCACATGGCCAATGCTGTGGGCCGTGGCTACGTAGACGTACCGCTCGTCCCTGTACAGGCGAGCCCCACGGTACTACGCTCTCGCGACTAACTGTTAAAAACATCCCACAATAAAAGCGTTGTCTCCCACGCTGGGTTCCTCTCCGACTGTTCCGCCATGGATTTCCACTGTTTGCATGCCCTGTCCTCTTGCTCCCCCTCCTTCTCTCTCTCTCTCTCTCTCTCTCTCTCTCTCTCTCTCTCTCTCTCTCTCTCTCTCTCCACCTCCAATGACACCATCGGCTAGCTTAGCTGCGCCCCCTCTCATGGCCCTATAGCATCTTCATTTCATGCACAGGCAGCTCGTGCATTGTCCAAACTAGTAATTGGCATCCATCCATCTTATGGCGACACGACGAATCCAATGGTATCTGCATCTTTTGTCTCGCTCCCTTTACGTGTGTTGGTAGTTGGTACCACCAGCTAGATAGCTAGAGATGCAGTATGCATGGCTAGGTCCTCGATTAATTAATTAGCATGAGATTTAATTCCAGATCAAGAACAAGCTAGCGAGAATTCCTTTTGTTATCAGTTTGCAAGCGTGCACATGTATGATGCGCATCTCTGTTCGTTCCTTTCTCTTTCATTTCTTTGTTTGTTTGCACAGGTTATAGCAGTAGTACATACTGTTTCCATACCGATCGAGAATCTTTACAGTGATCCAACGTCCCATCAATTGTATGGTGCTCCAAGCTTCTGGCCTGTCTGATATATTTTATCTCTGGATGTCCATGCCTGGGAGCAGTGAGTTGTGAAGCAGGAGATAAGAGGCACAGTGCCTCTAATGCTCCTTTCATTTCCTTTCCTTCATTGAGTGTGGACTTTGCAAAACGGGAACGCATGGCATGCATGGAATGCCTTTTTTTTTTGTTCAAGCAGGACCATGCTGGACTCCAACTCTTTTGGCATTTTGAAGCTGCTTTGACTAGGAGTGCAAATAGAATAGATAATTTATGTCCGACCGATAGAAAGTTTGTAGAGCAAATACGAAAAAGATAAATGAGTATTTGGTACTATCCATATTCGACTCTAACTCCGAGGAAAAAATATAGAATAAGATACGGGATGAGTGATATCCGTCCGTATATATCCGTATGTTAAGTAATATGAGGAGTCTGTTGTAACTTTACTTAGGAACAATATAACATATAGGTATATTACCACAAGCGGGAATACTAAGTACTCTTCATTCGACATCTCTTCATGTTCACTATGACTGCACCCTACTATCAAATATTATGTATGAAAAAGCGTATAATTTCCATCCGATCGACTGTCCAAATGCTTACGGAACGAATACAGAATAGAGAAATATATATTTAATATTATTCATGTTCGATTTTGACTCTAAAAATTTACGGAATAAGATATAGAATGAACGGTATCCACTCGTTTATGCTCCGACTGCACCTCTACTTTGATCTTTTACTGTGCACGAAGGCGTCCAGCAAGAAAAAGAAAGAACAACAGAACACACGCAGGCATGCGAATGGGAGTGCACACAAACAGAAAAGGACCACATGCATGCATGCATGCCGCAGTGCCTGATCCTGTACGTTCTCAATTCGAGAGATCCATCTCTTAGTCTGGCAGTGTCACAAGCATGCATCCAATGAGGAAAACACTAGTTTTTTTTGAGTGTCTATATAACATTCGACTATTTTTTTAGAATAAAAACAGTCAGATTTTGAGTCGTTAGATGGAGATCCAACGTCCTAGATTTTTTTTGGAGGGGGTTAATTTTTTGGAGGGGGGCTTGTATGGGTTGATCCGTTGGATGGAGATCTAACGCTCCAGATCAATCTGACTGTTTTTATCTTAAAAACAGTCGAATGTTGTATAGATATTCCTTTTTTTTTTGCGAGGGTGTGTTATATAAGCTGAAGGAATTGTTTTGGATCCACTAGTTGGGAGTGTTGAAGCACAGCCCTTTATTCAGAACACACTAATCATGTGTTCCTGCAAAGCTGCTAACCTCGCCATACTGCGATGCGAGCTTAACGAACGAATAATATGCGGCAGCCGTTGCAGCAGCAGGTTGCTGATGGGCATGCAGGCAGGCCGTCCAGAAGGAGGTGTCCCATCAGGACGGGCCATGTCTTTTCCCCCTTCTTGATGCTTGCTTTGATGTCTTTCCTTTCCTCTTTTTGTGTCACAAACTGATGGCTCACCGTTGGTTGGCCGGCCCGGCCGGTCAGTCATGTGCAGCGAGCAGGGGACACTAGTACACTAGCTAGATACCCTTTTTTTCTCCTAGGCTTTAGGTCACTCGGTGATGTCTGCGACTTAGCTTTTGGTTAGCATCTGTGCGAAAGAATCGAATACCGATAAGCCACTTTGAAAAAACTGTTCTGAATAACAGTAGAGAAGTCATCTCATTTGTTTATTCATGAAAAACCATAAACCGTAAGCCACAAGCTGAAATATGAAAAACTAAAAAGAAAAAAAGAATGCCACTACAAGTTATTTTTCTCATGTCATTTCTAACCTAGCCCCTCCAAGTCTCTAGTCTTGGGTAGGATTCTCCTGTTGTATGATCGTTTTCGGCCTGGGATCTTCGTCTTCAACTCTGTTTCAATCTCTTCTCTGATTCCTTTGAATTCTTGTGTGAGATTGGGATGATAAAGGCGTTCCCTAGGGATACTGCTCACCCAAAGTCTTAACACAGATCAAAGGTTTTGGTGAGTTGTGGGGTTCAAGAGTTTTTGCCTGATGATGAGCAAAGAGGATGTAGATGGTGGCGTGTTAGGGAAGAGATTCACCATGGATGCGATGACGATAGGCTGCTATGAGATTATCTGCGGAATGGCGTCGATGTAGAACTGGATATTGAATCAAGGTTTGAGAAGGATGATAAGGTGAGGTGGTGGTGGAAATTGACATTGAGGAGGCAGAAATTGACATAGAGGAGGCAGAGTAAGATGTTCAATCTCATTGTACAGCACTAGCAAGATTTGTCTCAAACCGACATTTCAGCATTAAGAGTTTATTTGAAGAGATGGCAAAAGGCTTGGGGTTTGAGGCACGGTATGGATTACAAAATTCTCAAAGGTAATTTATATCTACTTGAATTTCAATTTGAAGGAGATTTTAATTTCGTGATGAGCCCCACCAAGAGTAATGAATTGCCTAGCATGGAACTGTTGGGGGTGGGGAACTCCCAAATAGTTTGTGAACTCGTCGGCCAAGTACAGACGCATCACCCTAAGCTCATTTTCATCTCAGAAATGAGACAGTGATATCATAGTGAAACATCTTTGGTGGAGGATTAGTTTAAAAGGTTGTTTGGCTATGGATAGCACAGACTTAGGTGGAGGCATTGCTGTATTCTGGGATGAAAGGATTGATGCCTCCCTACTGTCATTATCAAGCCGGCATATTGATGTGTTGGTCAAAGAAGACCTGGAGGCTTCTCTTTGGCGTATCATGTTTGTCTATGGGGAACCTAGAGTGAAGAATCATCATCTTATGTGGGAATTGATGCAGCGAATCAAGAAATGACCAAATACACCTTGGGCTATTGTTGGGGACTTCAATGAAGCTATGTGGAAGTTTGAGCATTTCTCTAACCCCCCCTCCACGGCCGCCTGAAAAACAAATAGAGGCCTTCCGTGATGTGCTTACAGATTGTGAGATGAAGGATATTGTCTTTGTGGGGCTTTCGTGGACGTATGATAATAACCAACATGGACATCGTAATGTGAACGTGCGGTTGGATCGTGCAGTGGCGTCGAATGCATGGTCAGACCTTTTTCCTAAAGCAGCCTTAGAACATCTGGTCTCCCATTGGCCCAAAATATATGAGGTATGAGATCATGAGGGAGAGAGAAGAGGCATTGGAGCAGGAAATCTACGAAGCCTGGGTGTGAAGAGAGGTGAAAAGGGATCTTGGCAACATTTCACTTGCTCTAAAAAGGGGTGATGTGTTAGCTAATGAGATGGAGCATTGATAAATTCAATTACATCCGAATGGAATTAGAGGACTTGCGACATTAGCTAGCTGACTTGCAAGTAGATAGCTCTTCTAATAGAAGAAATGAGATTAAATTGACCGCTACTCGTATGAATGAAATTTTATTCAAAGAAGAGATGCTTTGGCTTCAAAGATCTCGGATCTCATGGGTCACGTCTCAAAGAAGAAGACTGCAACACCAAGTATTTCCATTAGAAGGCAACCTGGCGAGCAAGGAAGAACAAAATAAAGAAACTAAGAACGAATGATGGCCAATGGTGTGAGAAGGAGGGTATGGAAAGAATGCGATGGAGTTTTTTTAGACTCTGTACACTCGTGATGCAAACATAAACCAGAAGTATTTACTAATCTTTTTGAATCAGTTGTTGCTGATAGTATGAATGAGATGTTATGCAAATCCGTCACAGATGAGGAGATTAGTGATGCCTTGTTCCAGATTGGGCCTGTTGTGGCTACTGGCCAAATAGTAAAGAAGGGGACTCGTAAAAGAGGAAGAGGAGTGCCGGATCTGTGGGAGAGCTGGTAAGAACGAGAGGATGCCCCTCCTCCTGCCCCTCCTGGGGGTTTATATACATGAGTGAGGTAGAATGGGAATTTTCCATTCTACCCCTTAATATTTACAAAGGATGAGGGTATATTGGTATATTTACATTGGTATATTCCTCTACACTATTGGGCCTACTACATATCTAGGCCAGTTGCAAGGCCCGATTCACGGGGTTGGGCCACCCCACAACAAGATTTCTCGACAAAGAAGCGCAGAGGTCCCGATGGGCGAGCTGGCGTGCCAAACAATCCCAGCCCCCCGTTCCCCGACAGTTAGCGCGAGGGTACCGACTGGCGAGCCGATGCAACTAGTAGCTTGCAGCCCCCTGAGGCGATGCCTACAAGGCGGGCGGCGATGCGCTGCTCCGAAGCCGGGTCGTCCTGCCGAGGCAGTGCCTACAAGGCGGACGACGAAGTCCTACGCCGGAGGCGAGCCGTCTCGCCGAGGCATGGCCTACTAGGCGGACGGCGAAGTTGTGCCGCCCCGCCGAAGCGATGCTTACAAGGCGGGCAGCAAAGCCTGGCCGCTGCTCCGAAGCTGGGTCGTCCCGCCGAGGCAGTGCTTACAAGGCGGACGACGAAGTCTTGCGCCGGAGGCGAGCCGTCCCGCCGAGGCATGGCCTACTAGGCGGATGGCGAAGTCGTGTCGCCCAGCCGAGGCGATGCCTACAAGGCGGGAGGCGAAGCTTGGCCGCCCCGCCGAGGTGATGCCAACAAGGCGGGCGGCGTGGCGCTACTCCGAAGCCGGGTCATCCCGCTGAGGCAGTGCCCACAAGGCGGACGACGAAGTCCTGCGCCAGAGGCGAGCCGCCCCGCCGAGGCATAGCCTACTAGGCGGACGACGAAGTTGTGCCGCCCCGCCGAGGCGATGCCTACAAGCGGCGGCGGCGGCCACCCGCCGAGGCGATGCCCCGGCGGCGGTTTGCCACCCGCCGAGGCGATGCCTACAAGGCGGGTGGCGAGGCGCTGCTCCGAAGCCGGGTCGTCCCGCTGAGGCATAGCCTACTAGGTGGACGGCCAAGTCGTGCCTCCCCGCCGAGACGATACCTACAAGGCGGGTGGAGAAACTTGGCCACCCCACTGAGGCGATGCCTACAAGGCGGGCGGCGAGGCGATGCTCCGAAGCCGGGTCGTCCCACCGAGGCAGTGCCTACAAGGCGGACGACAAAGTCCTGTGCCGGAGGCGAGCTGTCCCGCCGAGGCATGGCCTACTAGGCGGACGGCGAAGTCGTGCCGCCCCGCCGAGGCGATGCCTACAAGGCGGGCAGCGAGGCGCTGCTCCGAAGCCAGTTCATCTCGCCGAGGCAGTGCTTACAAGGCGGACGACGAAGTCCCGCGCACCGTATTTATAGTCCGTAGAGTGCGTGGGAACATCATCCACGTCTTATTTGTACTCCAGAGAGTACACGAGGGACAACACCCACGCATGCGCGGGACCATCCGCGTCTTGTTTATACTCCGTAGAGTGCGCAGGGACAACATCCGTGTCTTATTTATACTCCGTAGAGTGCGTGGGAACATCATCTACATCTTATTTATACTCCAGTGAGTACACATAGGGACAACACCCATACGTGCGCGGGAACATCCGTGTCTTGTTTATACTCTGTAGAGTGCACAGAGACAACATCCGCGTCTTATTTATATTTCGTAGAGTGCGCGCGGAGGCGGACCTCGACGCCGCGTCTTATTTATACTCCGTAGAGTGCGCGCGGAGGCGGACCTCGACGTCGCGTCTTATTTATACTCTGTAGAGTGCGCGCGGAGGCGGATCTTGACGCCGCGTCTTATTTATACTCTGTAGAGTGCGCGTGGAGGCGGACCTCGACACTGCATCTTATTTATACTCCGTAGAGTGCGCGCGGAGGTGGACCTCGACGCTGCGTCTTATTTATACTCCGTAGAGTGCACGCAGAGGCGTCCCCCCACGTGTCTTATTTTATACTCACGAAGAGTACGCTGAGGCGTGAGACCATGGTGCGATTTAAATCAGAAAGAGGACCAAAACCGAGGCATAAAAGAAACAGCCAAAGAATTGCGACAACCAAAAGCTCCAGAATGCTGCACTGGAAAAGCGTTAGATGCCACAGTAATCCAGAGCAGGCCAAAACTGGACAAGCGAACATGGCCACCTTAAATGCTCCTAGAATGGAACAGTAGCCACAATAAAAGACATGGTGACCAACCATTTCCTTATTATCATGTACGCAAGGAATGCAGCGGCGATTATTAAAGCATCGTACGTGATCACATGTAGAGCATACCGGGCGGGATGATGGCGACGCGGAGTAGACTCCGCATGTGCGGAGACCCTGGCTACATGAAACTAGTGGAGGCCTCGTCATGGGGTGCGGAGCCACCTCAACGGTTGCTGTGGTTTGCTCGGACTCCGGTGTATGTCCTATCAACACATGCATGCGTGCATGCATACTTCCATGCGCCTTGCTGCCAATCAACACATGATGTATGCATGGATGCATGCATGTGTGAGTACGAGCATGTGCATCACTGCCAACGAGCGGAGCCCAGCGGCATGCGGAGGCGGACAAACGCGGAGGGACGCGCCGAGCAAACGCCGACGAAGTCGTCCTGGGGCTGAGTGAGGGCCGCCGAAGTCACCGTGAAGTCGAGCCGAAGGCCGGCGAAGTCGGCACGTCCAGCCTAGACTCCGGTGAAGCAGACGCGAAGACCGTGGTAGCGCTCGACGCGGGGGCACGGAGGATGCAGAGTCCGGCGCGGGGGCATACTAGGCATCCTCAACACACGGAGACCCTTGACCGACAAAAGTCGCTGGCGAGGTCCACCAGACTCGGGCGAAGCGAAGTCTGGGGGCACTATTACGGAGGCGAGCCTTTGTCGAGGTCGTAGTAGACCTCGTTGGCGTCGAAGGTGCCGTTGTCACGGAGGATGGCTGCGAGCATCCGCCTGCGCTCGTCATCGCCAAGCTTACCGACAAACGCCGCCCCGCCGCCGAGCCGTGCGACCGCGCTGGCGACGTTGGCCAACGTGCCCCCGGGGAGCTTGAGGAACGCCAGCGCCTTCGCCAACGACACCCCCACCACCGTAGGCACGAAGTCCATCAGCGTCTTCTCGAAGACGCAAAGCATATGGCCATGGTGCATCTTGAGGCCCCCGTCCTTGACCCTGCAGTTGCCATCAATGTGGATGAACTTGATGGCGAGTTTGGGCATCTTGTGCTGGGGTTTGCGCTTGCAGTAGGATAGCAGCCGGGTCTCTAGCACGAAATAGCGCATGTGGATGAAGGACGAATTTTTTGTACGGATAATCCGTTTTTTATTCGGAAATACATAAATATACCCGCGACAAAATTTTTTACAAAAATAATCTCCAGTCGCCACCCCATTGAGCGACTGCTATTTTTCGCCCAACCGGAGGCGACATTTAGGAATCGTGTACCGTTGGGCGACTCATCGCAATCATTTGACGGTTGAGCGACTTTGATTGCATCGCCTAACCGTTGGCGACTTCAATTGCAGTCGCCAGATGGATGGGCGACTTTACTCATCCCGTGAATTTGTAGAGTTTTATCAATTTTGTAGTTTTAAACTGGAAAAAATATGGTATAGTTGTAATAAAAGTTTATGTTTATTGTATGTTGTAGGTGCGTTTAAAATTTTGAGAAATTTTTGTAAGTACAATTGATCTGTAGAACGTTTGATATATACATTGGTATGTTTTAAGGGTTTGCAATCCGCGTGATTTTTGTATGTTTTGTCAATTTTTTAGTTATAAACTGCGTAAAAATCAGATAAAGTTGTAATAGAAGTTTATGTTCAATGTAAGTTGTAGATGCAAGGCAGGATTGACCGAAGAACGGTCGATACATAAAGTGATAAGTGATGTGACCAGTGGCATGTGTGGAACTCTGTACTTGTAATGTTCAGAACTCCACCGCTAGTCGTAACATGCCTTAGGGAATATTACATTTTGTCTACTGGGTGTAGCGTGGTTGTTTGCCCTTTTTGTCGCGCCCTGAAGATGGCTCTGCTGCATCTTTCTTCCTGTCAGTCCATGGAGAGTACATATGAATCTTTTTGCTTTTTCAGGCTTTTCAGAGGCCAGTGTAGCAATAAATGTCCCTCCGTAGGCTTTTCAGAGGCCAGTGTATGTAGGCTTTTCAGAGGCCAGTGTATGTAGGCTTTTCAGAGGCCAGTGTATGTAGGCTTTTCAGAGGCCAGTCTATGTAGGCTTTTCAGAGGCCAGTCTATGTAGCCTTTTCAGAGGCCAGTCTATGTAGGCTTTTCAGAGCCCAGTGTATGTAGGCTTTTCAGAGGCCAGTCTATGTAGGCTTTTTAGAGGCCAGTCTATGTAGGCTTTTTAGAGGCCAGTCTATGTAGGCTTTTCAGAGCCCAGTGTATGTAGGCTTTTCAGAGGCCAGTCTATGTAGGCTTTTCAGAGGCCAGTCTATGTAGCCTTTTCAGAGGCCAGTGTAGCAATAAATGTCTCTATGTAGGCTTTTCAGAGGCCAGTGTAGCATTAAATGTCCCTCCGTGTTGCTATAAGTAGCACGGTTGGGGTCTCATGACATTGTAAATCGAACAAAGAAGAACCATCTCTTTCGTGGTGAAACATACCATGTCGGAAGCCGAGGGGCCAGTGGGATTTGGGTCACCGAAGGACGACATTCCCTTAGAAAGGAGGGATATGTTCGGTCCACAGTACCGATTGATATCAAGTCGGCGTGCTCAACCAGCGTGGCCGAAATGCAGACACAATGAGTACGCGGTCGTCCGGATCTTAGATTCCCGAACGATGGCGGCGACGTTTCTTCCGATGCTCACGCTACGGGTACAAAATAGTAATATTACATTCTTATATTGCTTATGGACCGCGGTTTACCGTCCTTTTTGCAGATTGCAAATGCGACTTCTCCACTGGATCGACCCTCCTCATGAACGGTATGTTGATCGTTATGTGGGTACATTATGGGATCGAATATGGGACTTGGAGAACCGAATGGAGAGTCCGATCGAGGAGAACAACGACCTCGCGAACAGATGCAACGCGAGAGGCAACGAGGAGGTCGTGAATATAGGAAGCTCTTACGATCCCACATGTTGCTGCGCGAACCCGAGCTGCATATGTGCATGCCACTCCCACGACGGCCAGCCACGTCCGAGGCGGCCCCCTCAGCAATTCTCCATGTGGGTGCCACGAGGCTCGTTTGGCGTGTAGGTAACGAGGGTTATGGTTGTGTCGTATTTTATTTCATGTAGTTGTTGATGTGTTGATCTTTGTGGCGGTAGGATTTGTTGTGTTTAGTAAAATTGTTGGGTGTAGTACTTTCCATAGATCCTGCAAGTGCAATGTATGTGTTGTTTCGTGTTGTAAGTGCGTGACTGGGCAAAGCTGGCATCTTTTGTCATCTCGCAATAAATTACTCTATGTAGGCACTTTAGAGCCTGTAGTTTCGTAATAAAAGTGGATTCGTAGCCACCAATAAATTGCAATACTTAAAAGGGAAACATTACGTTCAACGAAATAAGTGCATTACAGAAAAGGGATGTAACATACAAGGTTTACAACTGGTACATGAATTTTAGCATGCATTACAACACCAACTACTGATCCGGAAATGCATTGCATCGTCTAGCTGTGTGCCCCTCCTGACCGCATCGCCCACAACGTGCACCAGATGTTCCAGCTTGTGATACGTCCATGTCATTTCTAATACGTCGGCTCTGTCGCCGACCCTTCCCACCCTTCAGCATGTTAATATCCGGAACCCAGGTCCTCGCTGAAATGTCCAAAGTGGCGAAGTTTCCCACTGCCCTGAACCCCCGGAGCTCCCCACACCAAGCTTGCAGTATTCTCTCCTTGAAAAAGTACTCGGACATGAAGTTAGAAGGATCCATGCGCACGGTCCCGCATGCAGCGAGGACATGAGAGCATGGCCTGTGTAACAACTTAACCTTGTTGCATGTGCAGCTAGGTTCGCTTGCATGATCTCCAAGGCATACATCGTGAGTAACAAGTGAACGAGATGTCCCAAATCCGCTCTATCACGGAGTACCACCTCAAACGATGCTCTCTGTTGCCCATGACATGCACGTGTGCAATTGACCCTTCGTGCCTTCGCCTCCATGTACGCAGTAATTTTTGACGAATCGGGCTCCGGATTGGCGCATGAAGCGCGCACTCGCGTGCCTCTCCCCGAAGTAGCGGATTGTGCCGTGAAGAACACCTTCCACGATGGCGACAAGGGGTGAGAACGGAGACCCCGAGAACCCAATTGTACACCTCGGCAAGGTTAGTTGTCATTATTCCGCACCTTGCGCCATCCGTGTCGTGCAACAATGACCACTTCTCCAATTGTTCCCCTCGATCCTGCGAGAAGCACTTGATGTTTCGCGCGCTCCTCCTTCTTGAACCACTTGGGTTAGACTCATCGATTCTTGGCAAGCATTGCGGTTGTGCCTCCCAGAGTGACCGCCCTTGCTCCTCTCGCCGACGTTCTTCCCGGTGTGCTCATCCAACAACCCCATAAAGCATCAAATTTTCTCTGCTGGTTCTCGCCTAGCCACCTCTTGAATAGCTTCATCAAAGATTGTTTCGGAATTGCTTGAAAAAGTTTGCCCTAAGTGACGCATCGCACCACCGGTTTCTCATGTCCGCCAAAAGAGGTCTCCTCGTGGTCTTCCTGAAGTTTTCAGACGCTTTATAATACCGGCGTGGCGATCATGGATTATGCACACACCAGGTCGGGTGCCTACAACTCCACCCCTCACATGTCTCAGAAACCACAGCCAGCTCTCATAATTCTCACTCTCCACAAATGCAATGGACAGCGGCAATATTTGATTGTTACCGTCAACGCCTATGGCCGTCAGGAGCTGCCCTTTGTATTTGCCTGTCAAGAAGGTCCCATCTATTGAGATAACTGGCAGCATGTGTCTGAATGCTTCAATGCTAGCACCAAATGCAAAGAATGCTCTCTGCAACACTGCAAATCCCGGTGGACTTATGGACGGCTTGTCGTGCACCGCGATGTACGTGCCGGGGTTCCTTTGCTGCAACACCTTAAGCATACGAGGAAGGTTGTCGTACGCCGCTTCGAAAGTGCCAAAACGTTTTTCCAACGCCTTTTGCTTCGCACGCCACGCCTTCGCGTAGCTAATCTTATACTTGAATTTATTCTCAATAGCTAGCATAATATGTGTGGCCGCAACATCTTTCTTCTCCACTATCTCCCCATACATCAAATTGGCGATAAATCCGGACGTCAGGTTACGATGCCTCGCCAAGACTGTGTTTACAATGCAGGAGTGCGGCTCCACCTTGGACACAATCCAATGAGTCTCATACTTGGGTCTACGTGCGTGCACCCTAAAAGGACAACCAGTCTGCTCGCACTTCACAGTGTACTGCTCCTGGCTTGATTTGACGACGCGAAATGTCCGTTGCATTGAAAGGGCCCAAAGTTTGATGGCATCCTGCAGCGCTTCCTTGTCAGCAAACATAGCATGCACCCGAACCTCTGCTTGATGATACTCCCATGGCGATTCATGCTCATCATGTGCGGAAACACCCTCCGCATTATCTTGGTTCCATTCTTCGGGATAGGAACTTCTTCATCATCGAATCGTCCTCCTCGTCGCCCTCTACAGCTTGCTCTTCATCCCATGCCCTCGGTCATCGATTCCATCCGATGCACGATATACTCATTATGCTCTCCTTCATCGCCTTGCCCAGTTCCTCTCTATAGCTTGACAACTGTAACTCTCCTCCATGTACCGCATCGGCTTGCCCGATTCCTCTCAGATAGCTTGACGGCCTTAACTCTCCTCCGTGTACCGCGACGCCTTCATCACGAGCAACTTCATCAGCTCCACCGACGCGTGCGCCCGCCCGAGGTGCTAGCACCCCCCGAAGCATAGGCGGACGCACGAGCTTGCGCAACTGCTTGTAGTGAGCACGGTTGCACAAGCAGGACACACTCGTATCCACGGCGCCGGCACCCTTGCACAAAGCCCTTCCACGAACCAGAGCGCACCAATGTCTTCAACTCCCATCTGATGTCAGTGGAAGACCGGCTCCAAAGCCCTTGCACAACGACGCTGCACACCTCGGGGTCCAATGAAAACTCTGGGTCAGCCAATGCTGCACATCTGTCATTTGAGCATTCTCGTCATCCGAAGTACGAGAGTGACTTATGGAAAATCGCTCAAATCCACACCAGTCGGACCATCACGAATGATTCCAACACCATAATACACTCTCAATGTAGTACTGGCCATTAATGATGTATGCCTACATGTATGATTGAAATTTACGACATGTCAAATAACATGGGAGTTGAAGATGTAAATATAACATAATTAAAAAAATACCGGATCCAAATCGATTGAATAGCTTCGACTTCTCTTCTCTCCTCACCTCCTTTTCTTCCCCTCCTCCTCTCTTCTCCTCTTCTTTTCTTCCTCTTCCTCCTCTCTTCTCTCGGCGTAATGAATGAGTAGAATGGCGTAACGAGGAATGTGCTCGGTTAGTGGGCGGCATAATTGCGATCGCCCTACGGTTGGCATCGCAATCGAAGTCGCCAACCGCATAGCGATTGATGAGTCGCCAACGGTACACGATTCCCTAAATGTCGCCTCCCGGTTGGGCGAAAGGTAGCGATCGCCAATGGGGTGGCGATCGGAGATTATTTTTGTAAAAATTTTGTCGCGGGTATATTTATGTATTTTCGAATAAAAAACGGATTATCCGTACAAAAAATTCGATGAAGGACCGCCCAATCTTGCCGCGACCATACCGGACCATCCACCCGCAATAGACCACCGACGATGAAGACTGCGACATCCCCGACCACGTCCCAAGAAAGTGATACTTCCAGTCGGTGGTGGAGAGATGACGGCATGGATGGCCAGGTGTCGGCTTCCTTGGGGACGACGATGACGAGGCACCAACGCGGAGTAGACCTCGCCGAGGACATGCGAGGACCCGGAGCCCACCTTCGGTAGCGCGGAGGCGAGCGGAGCAGAGGCAGTCGCGGAGGTTTGCGCAGAGTAGACCTCACCGAGGTCGTGCGAGGGCCCGGAGACCACCTTCGGCAGCGCAGAGGCGAGCGAAGGTCGGAGAATGTCTGATGCGGCGACGCGGGTGCGAAGATGATACGGAGATGATGCTGCTGGCGGTGCATGTGCCATGCACATGCATGAGCAATGCATGCGGTTCTATCTCGTCATACTTCATTGGCTACCACTGCGAACACATGCACTTTAAAGTTTACCACTTGTGCCTCGATCTCGCCCACCCGCTCGCTCGCCACCTCACTTCTGTGCTTCGACGCTGCGGGGTGCACGGCGATGCGGGGAGTTCGTCACTGCAAGCGACGGCTACAGTGCCACACCTCCGGTTGCTTCCAGGTATGCCTGCGTCCTCGTCTTGGTTTCCTGGAAAAAGATGGACAGAAACGGGCACAACTGCGAAAGCATCAACTCATGCATGGATGGACATGTGAATGAATTCTTGCATGCATGGACAAAGCACGTGGGTGGGTATTCCATACATGCATGCGTGTACTTCTTGTATGCATGGACGGCTCGCGGGTGGAGGACTGCGGGGAGTTCTTGTATGCGTGCCATGCGTGAACGGCAACATTACCAACACCAGGCTAGATCACGTTGTTGGATTGCGGCTTGTTAATTAGCTTGTATTCTTCTCATGGCCCGCAGGCTCCTCCATGGCTGCTATCCTCCTGCTGCGACGCGGACGTGCCCTGCCGCAACGGCGCTCCGCGTCTTCGACTGCCTCGGCGGCGCACTTGATGACGGCGGAGAGCCTGGCAATGCTTCGCGGGGACCATGAAGCGGAGGCTGCGCGAAGACTCTTAGAGGAGCTGCACGTGCATGCTCAAATGGATGTTTCACATGCATGCAAGAATGGATACGTGAATGCATAACTTGTATGTATGCATGAATGGATACGAGACTCCGCCCAATACGCGAGTGCATGCATGGGCGTCCCAGCGCACAGTCGATGCCGCGGAGCGTGGCTCGCCGAAGGCGCAGCCCGGCTTCGACGTGGAGGGCTCGTTGCTGCGCAGCATCGCTCGGGGCGGAGACAAGCGGAGACTCGAGGACGGCACGGAGCTCCTGATCACACGGAGACGAGCCGGTGTGGCACGAAGGCGTGCTTGGCGAGGTGTGCCCCGTGCGGGGTCCAGCGTGGACGAGCTGAAGACGTGCGTACCACCCTGGCTAGAAGGGTCACGCCACTAGGTCATCCAAGGATGATTCGACTAGATCCCTTCAATATACCATCTACGAACAGGCGATTCGACTAGATCTACTCAATATTCCACCTATAAACAGGCGATTCAAGTAGATCTACTTAGTATTCCACCTACGAACGGGCGATTCGAGTAGATCTACTCAGTATTCCACCTACGAACGGGCGATTCGAGTAGATCTGCTCAATACATCGTCTACAAAACATGGCAAAATATACCTAAATTTTTAGCTAGCAAACTATTTATCTGTCACTGATGGCCCGCAGGATGGCGCAGATGCCTCAAATGGGGCGGTGTGCTCCCAAGAACAGCTCTTAGCTCCTTAAGCGACTTCTCATCCAGTCCCCACGGATGGCGCCATCTGTTGTGGGTACTGGCCAAACAGTAAAGAAGGGAACTCGTAGAAGGGGAAGAGGAGAGCCAGATCTGTGGGAGAGTGGGTAAGAATGAGAGGATGCCCCTCCTGGAGGTTTATATACATGAGTGGGGTAGAATGGGAAATTCCCATTCTACCCCTTAGTATTTACAAAGGATGAGGGTATATTGGTATATTCCTCTACACTATTGAGCTTACTATATATCTAGGCTAGTTGCAAGGCTCAGTTACGGGGGGTTGGGCCACCCCACAACAAGACCACTTAAAGCACCTAGTCCTGATGGATTTCGAGCATGTTTTTTTCAAAGGAACTAGGGTGTATTGAAGGAAGATGTTTAAGAGTAGTTGAGAAATTTTTTGAGGAAGGATGTACGTCAGTTTCCATTGCTCCTTCCTTTGGCAGTTTGGTCTCACTCGAAGGAAGCGCCTAGCCATAGCTGGCTACGATCATTTGCCCGTGCATGTGCACACGTTGTGCTTGCTTGCGTATAGACAGATCGATCAAAAGATGGCGTGCGATCCAGGGCCATGAACTACCGATGTACAGAACGCGTTGGCGAGCCGCTTCTGGTCGCTCGACGTTGTTGGCGCCTCGCCATGGATTTTGCACAGGAACACAGGATTTTCGCAAAGACGCATCCTCGCTCAAGTATGACTATGAATCTGAATTTGACTGATATCGCCAAGCATCTCGGTAACAAAAGCTAAATCGGGCGTGTACATACTTGAGCATACATAATACTTCCGGCAGGCGTAAGGTATAGCCTTCATCCGATCGATTCATAGTCATTCTTTGGGCATTGAAATTTCCCAAACTTATCGCCTTAACAATAGGAGCGGTGAGGTGAGCATTTATGCATATTGTATCTCTTTAGTACTCTGTCAATGTATGCCTTTTGTGATAAACCCAATGTTCCTTTGGATCTATCTCGGTGAATTTCAATACCAAGAACATAAGATGCTTCACCGAGATCCTTCATGTCAAAATTGGACGAGAGAAACCTTTTAGTTTCCCGCAGCATGTCCACATTGCTGCTGGCCAATAATATGTCATCCACATAAAGAATTAAGAAGGTGTAATTACTCCTCCTGAACTTAACATATGTACAATTATCAAAATCATTCTCCTTGAATCCAAATTTCCTTATGACTTCATCGAACTTAAGGTACCATTGCCTAGAAGCTTGCTTCAGGCCATATATGGATTTCCTTAGCTTGCATCCCAAATGTTCCTCGCCTTCCATAACAAAACCTTCCGGTTGTGTCATGTAAACGTCCTCATACAAGTCTCCATTCAGGAATGCAGTCTTAACATCCATTTGGTGCAACTCTAAATCAAAATGTGCTGTGAGCGCCATTATGATTCTAAAAGAATCTTTAGATGAGACAGGAGAAAAGGTTTCATTATAATCAATGCCTTCTCGTTGTTTAAACCCTTTCGCTACAAGTCTCGCTTTAAACCTTTCGATATTCCCTTTGGAGTCACGTTTGGTCTTGTAGCCCCATTTGCAGCCTATTGTTTTGGCTCCATTAGGAATCTCTACTAAGTCTCATACACCATTATCGTCCATAGACTTAATTTCATCTTTCATGGCATCTAGCCACTTAGAAGAATCCTTACTCTTCATAGCTTCCTTATAAGAGCTAGAATCATCCACATTCCCAAGATCATCTTCATTCAAGTAAACCTCATAATCACTTGGGATATCAGATCTCCTTACTCGTTCTGATCTCCTGACAGGTTCATTAGCAGGCTCATTAGGCTATTCATTAATTGTCACAGAGGTCTGTGAAGGCTCATCATTAGGTACTGCACTTGTATTTTCAGAGCCCTCAATAGAAGGAGTAGCCACAGAATTAACTGGAGACGCAACAAGAGTTGCAACTACAGGATCAACTGTGGGCACAACCACTTGGGGCATAGGAAAATTAGTCTGTCGGATTAGCGGTGAAGCAACATAAATCCACTTCTCCTCAAGATCAATTTTCCTAGGCTCCAAGTCACCACTGATGCCATCATTTTCCAAGAACACAGCGTGTCTTGTTTCTACAAATTTTGTGGTACGATCTGGACAATAGAATCGGTACCCTTTAGACCTGTCAGGGTAGCCAATAAAATGGCAACTCACAGTCTTGGGGTCTAATTTCCCAATTTGTGGGTTAAACAATTTAGCTTCAGCTGCACAACCCCACACATGGAGGTAATTCAAACTTAGTTTTCTCCCAGTTCATAATTCATAAGGTCTTTTAGGCACTGATTTACTGGGAACCCGATTGAGTATGTGTGCAGCGGTCTTTAATGCTTCCATCCATAACTTCCATTCATAAGGCCCTAGTGGTGCTTGTGACAACTAATGGTGACTTCTTGACTCTAGTCATGCAATGGTTACTGTTGAGAAATGTACACTAGGGTTGTGAGTTATCTGTGGTTTACCTTCACCGGTTACTAGTTGGTTTGTGGTGGGGAGGGATTAGGGTTTGCTGGTGGCTCTCGTCTTCTTGATTGCGTGTATGCCGCTTGATGGTGACCTCCTAGGGTTGGCGGACTCACAGCTTGCGGTCTGGCCTCCTGCCGTCGCCGTCGCCGCTCCTGGTCGGCTCGCCTGGCCTTCGCCGCCGGTCTTGCTCCCGGTCGCCTACGGTTTCTATGGTTGGCTTGAGAGGAATGGGGAGAAGTGGCAGTGAGTGGTGCCGCTCAGACTTCTTTCCCCAACTTGTTTTCTTTGGATGGCTGTGCTGCCAGTCTGGTGGCTTCCGGAATGGGTGTGTTGTCTCGGTTATAACTGTGGCATGCGGTTCTCCTGTGGCTGGTCTCTATATCAATCAAAAAGGCCTACCGAGTAATGTAATCTCTATTCTTTATTACTCGAATGCAATAATTATGTATGAGATGAAACTCTAGTTGTAATGGATGCTCTCTATTGCCATCGTGCTAACAAATAATAATTGCTACTGGTTTGGCGATCACCGAGTTTAAATAATTAGACCCTATTTGGCCACTTAATCGTTATTAGTAACACTAATAACAGTGTTTAGATTAATTAAGAAACGCGGGGCGTTACAGCAGCGGAGGTTGAAGCCTGGGTTTGCCATAACTTCGTAAGGGTATTAGCTTGTCTGTGGAATGGATACAAAAGCCTGTTGTTTTGGAAATGGATAATGCTTTGGTGGCGAATCTGCTAGCTCAGCCGATAGCGCAACGATTGAGATTTACTTTCACCATTACAGAAGCACTAGAGTTTGCTAATCAATTGCCGACAATTTTTGATTTGGGATACGAAGAGAGAGCTAAATCATGTTGCTTATGAGTTCACACAATTGGCAAAGCATATGAATCAATGTGCGGTTTGGCAGGATCGTTGTCCTTCTTGTGTTGGGCAAGAAGTTGCTCAGGAATGCAACTTTATTTGTTCTTGAGTAACTTATAAAGCTCTCTTTTTCTCGCAAAAATAAGCCATAAACTGAAACTAGACCTTTATTTGTAGAAGCTGTGCCGAGCAGCTGCTGGCTAGTACTTCACCTAAACTGAATTCGATTTCACTCGAAAGAAGCGCCTAGCCATAGCTGGCTACGATCGTTTGCCCGTGCATGTGCACACGTTGTGCTTGCTTGCGTATAGACAGATTGATCAAAAGATGGCGTGCAGTCCAGGGGCCATGAACTACTGACGTACAGAACCGCATTCGGCGAGCTGCTGCCTGGGCTGCCTGCCGTTGTTGGCGTCCTCGCTCATGGATTTTGCACAGGGAACACAGGGATTTTCGCAGCACGCGTCCTTCACACGGTGAAAAACGGTAATGGATAATTCATTTTATCTGATATTCGTATATGAGAAAACACGAATGTGGTAAGCAAAATCTATTTGAAAATGTTCGTATCCGTATTCGAGAATATTCGTATCTGTATTTGAGAATATTCATATTCGCATTCGTATTCGAGAATATTTGTATCCGTATTCGTATTCAAGACTATTCGATTCATATTCGATCTGTTTCTGGAACCCATGAAAAATTTGTACAAATTTTGTGATTCAAAATTTGAATTTAGACGGTTTAAAAGCGGTAACCGATCGGAAATCGGTGAAAAATCGGCAAAACGGCTAGGAATCCGTTTTATTCGATATTCGTATCCGAGAAAATCCGTATTCAAGAATATTTGTATCTATATTTGAGAATATTCGAATTCTTATTCGTATTCGTTTTAAAAATACGGATTCATATTCGTATTTGAGACTATTCAATTGTATCTAATCCGTTTCCACCCCTAACTACTAGTTGGTATCGCACTAATCACTCAAAAGCAGAATTTGCCATGGCCGATGGCTCCACTCGAGTGCAACCAAATACTACGCTGTTTATCTTCTCTGTCCTCACCCACGGTCACATTCGGACGGAGCTTCCTTTCCTTTCCCAACATCCGTGGCGGTTTGGTTAACTCCATCCATGAAGCACACTCGTGAAAATAGAGATAAGAAGGCATACGTGAGTGCAGTTCTTGTTTTGATCTTTGACAATTCTTGACACTGCTAATTAATCAACTGAAAACTTGCTATTGTTCTCACCTGCCGGAGCCTGAAGGCTCTTTTAATATTGGGATTTGTTTTAGCTAATGCATGCATGCGATGCTTAGATGGGCAAGCTTTGTAGTAATAGCTTAAGTCTAAGCCGAACTCCCAAACAGAGAGCCAACCAGCGGACCAGGCTTCGTTCAGGAACATTATTCAGTAACTGTTATTTGCATGTTAGGTTTGGTAGGCTGTCAGTCAAATAGCAATGGATAATATTTATGCATAGCACGGTATAAAGTTATTGTTCCATTCATGTCATATTCCTCTCAATTCTCTGTTGCAGGATGCACAATCAAGCAAGTTCAGGGGCTTAGAAATTACTTGAATCCAAGCTTATCTTTTTATCTGTGGCTAATGATCACTCCCTAAAAGTACGCTTTTAGTCTTTTTGTTGAAGGATGGAAATTGATGTCATGTGATATATGAGGCAACAAATACTATGATCTCTACTCAATTGCATCTTTGACTGATCAATGATGTAAACTGCAGGTTGGACAGTTGCAGAGACCAGCACAAGGTTTCAGAGAAGGTATGAACGAACTCCATTTTTGTTTCTTACTGCCATGCATCATGTTGAAGATTTCTGGACAATGAATAGTCTTCCTAGTCTGACACTCACTCTCGTGAAGTATTTACTAGCTAGCCTGATGAGTGAAAATTCATTTTCAGGGAGTGGTTGAACATAGTCATACTCATTTCTGGTGACAGTACCGGCAGATTGCTCAGATATGACTGGAAGAGCAACCAAGCCGAAGTCTTGGTTGATGGTCTTGCTTTCCCCAATGGCTTGGCTATTAGCAAGATGGCTGTTACCTTCTCCTTGCAGATACCACAATGGGCAAGATCCTCAAATACTAGCTCAAGACACTAAAAGCTTCAACTCTCGAAGAAGTCGCGCAGCTACCCGGGTTCCCAGACAAACATCAAGATGAGCCTGAGAGGAGGGTTCTGGGTTGGTCTCCATGCTAAGAGAGGGAAGATTGCCGAGTGGTCGATTTCTTACCCTTGGCTGAGGAGACTGATCTTGAAGCTGCCAGCGCATTGTGTTCAACACATCACATCGTTTTTGAATCGATTTGGCCGTCAGTTGATAGCACTGAGGCTAAGCGAGGATGGGAAAACGTTGGAAATGGTGAGTGTTCATGGTGCTGCTCGGAAGGCATTGAAGCCCATCAGTGAAGTGGAAGACAGGAACGACAGCTTGTGGATAGGATCTGTTCTTTTCGTCTTTTCTTGGGCTTTACCGCTTGTAGAAGTATATATTGGAGGATAAGGGCCTGTTTGGGACTGCTCCGCTCCAAATTTGTCTTCTAATCAAACGGGTCCAACTTCAAGAACTCTGCTCCAAAAAAAAGTTGGAGTTGAAGGCCTACTCCACGTTTTTTCTAGAGCTCCTCAAGGGGTACTCCAGAAACTGAAGGTTTGTATCTCCTTAGGGGAAAATTACCCACCACTGCCATTACACATTTTCTCTTCTCCGTACCGATTCGATTCTTTTCCTTCTCCTCCCCACCCACCCGCGTCCTCTCCTCCCCTCCGCCCCAGACCCACGCCGCTCTCTCCTCCGGCCCCGACCCGCGCCGCCCTCTCCTCCGCCCCACCCGCGTCGCTCCTCTCCTCCGCCCCACCCGCGCGCCCCTCTCCTCCGCCCCACCCGCGCCGCTCCTCTCCTCCCCACCCACCCGCGCTGCTCCTCTCCTCCGCCCCGACCGCGCCGCTCCTCTCGTCCGCACCCCACACGCGCCGCCCTCTCCTCCGCCCCCCACCCGCGCCGCTCCTCTCCGTTGACAGGTACCCCATGCTTCCGTGGATATGGCAGGCGTGATGGTGAGTGTAGAAGAAAGTATGTCCGTGGTTGCATTGTCAGCCAAGATCTCTCTGTCATCAACTTGGTTATTGTTAAGAAGGGTGAGAATGATCTTCCTGGCTTGACTGACACTGAGAAGCCCAGGATGAGGGGACCCAAGAGGGCATCTAAGATCAGGAAGCTGTTCAACCTTGCCAAAGATGATGATGTCCGCAAGTATGTGAACACTTACCGCAGGACCTTCACTACAAAGAACGGTGAGTGTCCCTAATCCCTGATGTTATACTTTAGTTGCCTTGCTATATTATGTTTACCTTTGACTGCATGGTTGTGCTACTTTCTGGCTGCTGCCAAGAGGATGCCTCGCTTGCCACTATACAAAACAGACCAATTTAGATAATGTTTAAATATGTGACATAGAATTGCTTGAAAGATATAAGGTGTCAATTCCTTGACCCTTTAGTCTTGCATTGGCACAAGTCATGTAATGGCAAGTTTGGAGCTGACATGAAACTAGCCTTCCATTTATATTAACTTCCTTTCACTATCCAACGGTTAATTTTGTCCTGCAGGCAAGAAGGTGAGCAAGGCTCCCAAGATCCAGAGGCTTGTCACTCCCTTGACCCTCCAGAGGAAGAGGGCGAGGATTGCCAAGAAGAAGCAGAGAATTGCCAAGAAGAAGTCTGAGGCTGCTGAGTACCAGAAGCTGCTTGCCCAGAGGCTCAAGGACTTGTCGGAGAAAGGAGAGGCATCGCCGAGTCTATCCAGTCTATACTACAGCAAGGACTTGTCGGAGAAAGGAGAGGCATCGCCATTGCATAAAGAGTGCAGTGTGATGCGATTCCGTGTGTTAAAGAGTTAGATGATCAATCTTGTAGGGTGATGTGGTTATTAGTTATATGATTCCTAATTCTGATCTGGTTGAATATATCGCCTGTCATCAATCATACGCAATTGTATTGATGTTTACATATTACTGTTTTATTTTGTATATAGTAACTATTCCAAAAATTAGTTCAATTTACCTTATCGCCTGTGATTATGTATGATTACCGATTCATGGATTGTCTTGTGATCTTGTGATTGATCGTTGCAATGGTGGCAACGGCGGCTACTACCATTGCAACAATGATTATGGCAATGGTGGATATTACAATAATAATGGTGGCTATTACAATGACAATGGTGGCTATTACAATGGCAATGGTGGTTATGGGCAGGGTTACTATGAGAACAATGGCCAGTATCAACATCAAGAGGTTGATAATGGTGAGTACAGCTCATATGGATATGGTGAGAGGCAGGCAGAGGGAGGTAGCTACTACAATAATGGTGAGAGGCACGGGTACGGTGGAGGGCAGTCCAGGAGGAAGAATTTGAAATACAGGCCAAAAGAGAAGCCAGCGTCGTTGATACGAGATCGGACAATAAACTTGTAAACACCTCTGATCGAATTCGCGAACCACTGAGAATAGAAGGGACTCAATGTGAATCATACACGAATGAATGAACAAGTGTATTGTATATAGGTGTCAAATGTTACAAATGGCATTCTTCTCTCTACTTATAAGGGGTCCTATTTATACAAGTTTGCACTTAGGGTCTAGTTTACTTCTAAGGGTATTTTTGCCCTTCGCGTCAGTGGGTCCCACCACGTCCGAGGGACTCTGCGGCTGGTCCACGAGACCTCGCTCAGGTTGCTCTCGGACCCCGTCCGAGGTTGGCCTTCGGAATTTGTTTTGGGTCGGCTCTCGAACCTCGTCCAAGGTGGATTTCGAACCTCATCCTGGGTGGACTCTGGATCTTGGTCGAGGTTGGTCTCCAGGTTTCGTCTTGGTTTCCTGGCCCCGTTCGAGGTGGACTCTGGAACTCGTTCGAGGTTGGTCCGCATACCTCGTTCGAGGTAGATTCCTTGATATATGTCGTCACGCTGAAGTTGTCATAGACCTGAGATAGCGCAGGAACCCTCTCTCAACAGTCTCAACAGTTGGATAAAGTGAAATGATAGTTTTATGTTACGGGGTGGCTGGGGTATTTTAATCGGCTAAAACTGATATTTTTTTTTACCAAACAGAATATCAACAATTGGAAGAAATAGCTTTTGGAACAAAGTTTAAAAAACGGCGTTTGGAAGATGCAGATGCAGAGGAGACGACAGAGGCCAACCAATGGCTTAGAGCAAGTACAATGATGCTGACTAGGTTGCCTCTAGTGAAATCTACATCAGCACAATCCTAAGTGGAAGAGAGAGAAAAGAAGAGAGAGAAGCAAGCTGCCCCTCATGCAAGAGGTGACCTCTAGCACATTATACGAGGAGAGAGAGATAAATTACCCCTCATGCAAGAGGTGACCCCTGATATATTTATGCAAGTATTAAATGTTTGAGTGCTTTAGTAGAGGTAACCTCATTATATTAGCTACCTCCACATGAGCCATATGTAGTCTTTTTGCTTATGTGGCTAGTCCTGGAGGTGACAGCCACCTCTTCTATTGTACTTGCTCTTAGAGAAGCTACTTTTAAAAGCTAGATTATTTAAATAAGTTTTTAGCTTAAATAGAAATTAGAAGTCAAAACCCAATTAGGGCTGAAGTAAACCACTACGCTAGAAGATGCACTACATGTTGACTCACTGTCCCTTTCGAATTCCAATACCACCAGTCTCACATGTTAGTGGCGTTGAATGAAGTCCGGATCTTTGTTGCTATGCAAGAAACCCGTGGCAGCGCTGCGCTGCGCTTCGTGCCTGGTACAAGGGCCTGCTTATATGGCTGCGGCTTATAGTTTTTAACTAAAATTTTTAAATTTTGACTGTTTGCGACAGAGATTACGAAGAGATAGATACTCGCTTGTGATTTTAGCTGATACAGATGTCAAGCTTTTAACGTGTACTACAATTAACTTATAGATCCCGTCTTAAGAAAATACTTCGTTTGAAAGTTAGTTACTATAGCAAAAATTAAAAGCTGCTTTTAGAAATTATAAAGAACAGGCCCGAAAGCTCATACATCATTCACTGTTGCTTTGTTGACTTAGTTTCTTCTCCTCTATACCTGTCCAAACGGATCAGGCTAATCACGCTGATCTAAAGAACAATACCATTGGTTCAATCAATATATAGCATGACACGAATAGTAATTAGGTCGTGTCGGTCCGGTCCGACCGACGTATTGTGTCTAGACCGACATCTCGGTATAGCGAGTCGGTCCGACACGATACATATAGTAATTCTCTTGTGCTAATACAGTAAAATTATTTATGTTATGATTACTATATTCTTTTAAGCACGAATGGAGTAACTTGGCAGTAAATTATTTACGGTTGATAATAAAATTATTTATAACTGACAGTAAAATCAACATCATTGGTGGCCTATTTGGCTAAGTATGTTGGGTCGGTCTGGCATGGTTCGATTTTTTTCATACCATATCTAAATCAAAGGACAGACATATCACAATATAATAACTTGTTCAGATCAATCATGCTCTACCGTAATTTAAATCCATACCGGTAACACGTTTAGCGAGATCTATTTCCTCTCAGAGAGTATAAACGGAATCAAAAGCCACCGTAAAAACTAGCAATACAACGAAATCAAGTCACCGCAAAAGCTCGCCCTCCAGCGACCGCTAAAGCTAAAAGCCACCACCGCATCCCATCCCCACTTCCCTAAACCCCGGAGACGACTCCTCTGGGGACAGACCCCACTGAAAGCAAATGAGGCCATCCGCGCGATGGCCAACATGTCCTCCACTTCCCCTGCACGAATCTCTTCGCGCGAGCGCCGCATTCTCCCCTTCTCCCGTGCCGTCTTCTCTCCGCGCGACAAGCATCCTAGAACATTCCTCACCGCCAACCAAAGGAGGGAGGTGCGTAAGGCGACGGCAGCCAACCAGTGCTGGTGTCGATTCTCGGGCCGGGGATGGCAGGGATTCTCGAGGAGGGGACGCGGAGGTGCCAGCGGCGGCGGACGGATCCATGAGCGTAGACCGGCAGGGGACGGCCGGGATTCTCAGGGAGGCGATGAGGAGGTGCCAACTCGGGGAGGCGACGCGAAGGTGCCGACGGCGGCGGCGGACCGGTGAGGGCTCGGGGGAGGCGACACGGTGGTGCTAGCTCGGGGAGGCGACGCGGAGGCGTCGGCGGCGGGTTCGCGTTGGGATCTGGGAGGGGAGGGCGGGCGGCGGGCTCGCGCTCTGTCAGACCCAGATTTTCAATCCGAATCTACTGTGTTTTACTGCACTAATCCCTGGATCAGTAGTTAGTGCACACAGGTACATTGCTGAATCATGTCATACATCGCATAATCATTCATTATATTACATAAATTGAAATACACCACGTCGGGTGATAGAGTTTACAAAAGGGCAGATTAGGCCAAATGTCTTCATTACAAACACTCAGCGGAATCATTAGCAAAAGTAAACCCAAAATCCACAGGCAAGCGACTGGAAGGGTATTGTGTGTATTATATGTCGCCAGCTAACCAGTAACATACGTGCACACAAAGCCGGGAGTCCACTTGTCTATGTCCAATCCACGGGGCCTACGCCTTAGTCTCTTTCGTTATCCTTCTCCTCCATAGCCGGAGTATCCTCGTAGGCATAATGGTCTTGTGTTCCTGTTTCTGAATTTTGTCGCAAAAGCGAGAGTGAGCACTCCGACCCCGTGCTCCGCGAGCCAACACATAGAATGCAATATTTAACATGTATGGATAATCAAAGGAAGGGTTGAGGCTCATTTTATTTTTGCGTAGAGTGCTTTTGAATACAATTACTTAAAAATTCCTAAGACCTAGCATTTTGAACCAAAGTACAAGTTGTAAATGAATGCAATATTACTAGTGATTCAAATTCCATCCACCGTTACATGGTATCTGCACCATATAGCAATTCTTCAGCGTTATAGCCGCTTAAATTATCATTGGGACGACACCAGGTCAATTCCAAACTAGGGCAGTCCTTCGCCCTTCAAGTCTTTTCATACCCGGTTTTCAATATTTTAAAACAGAACTATATCCAGTTAAGTTCCCATGTCCGCCCTTGACCGTGGGCACATCTATTCGAATAGTTTTGACTCTGCAGAGTTTGTACACTTTCACCACAAGAGATAATCAACTCATTGCCCCACATGATACCTTAGACATGTGGTCAAGCAGATCATCACAGTGACTTTTCAAAGTATCTAGTCCCTTCTGTCATCTCACCTTATGGGAAACTGCCCACTTGCGGTGGGTCCCATCTATGCGCGGGATGTTTCCCACAGCCACTAACGCAGCCGGGCTCCCCTTCCCGCAACGCTAGGACAGCTGGGAAACTTCACCCTCCACTGGTGTCCCTTCAGGCCCCCTTGCCATAGCGTAACCCCTTCAATCCCCTACCAGTGAGATGAGTCCGGAGTTTCGATAAATTTACTTAGCCAAGTTGTATTTTCTGGACTTGTGGTTGTCTTTGTTTACAGGAGGTCGTGACAAGATTCGGTCCTTAGTGGTATCTGGGCGATCTACCACTAACCCACTTTGTGCATCCACTGCACCACACTCACACCCTCAAACCAATCCGCCCAGATATTTAAGCAAGTTGGGGATTTTGAGAGTATAAAATAATCATGTCCAAAATATACCAGTCATTCCCATCATGACTGTCCAAACCATTTTCTCATGATTAAAAACGACAATGATGTCTGGGGCATTTCAGCGCCCCTGAGTATTTATGCAAAACTAAGCATAGCATATAGCTAGGGACTTATTTTCAAAACATTACTATTATAATTTTGCTAGGGCGACAAGGTTCACACATTCGAATATTCCAAAGGAGGGGGTAATATTATTCAAAGTAAACAATGGACATATAACTAGAATATTAAATTTAACATGCATTTGCATATAAAATAACAGCATGCAATTTGATAATTTAAAACAAAGTACTTTGCAGAAATGTAGGTTCAACGTGATCAAAGTATTGACTCGCCTTGGTCACAGTAGTCTGGTGCTTGATTATCTGGAGCTTCTAGGGCTGTAGCGTCTGCTTCTTCCTCCTGAGCCTCGTACGCTATTTTAACGTGCGCGAAAATTTGGATAAAAATATCAATAAATCAAACAAATAACACCAAAAATCCAAATGAATTTCAAAAACTATGATTTCAGTTCCATTGGATAGATCTTGAATTTAGATGAATTTAGAAATTTGTCTCACTCAATTTGGAATTAAAATGAATAAGTTATGTCCATTTGAATATTTCAGTCCAGTTAAATCTAAAAATTAATAAATTTCTGACAGTGGGTCCTACATGTCATATTTATCATTTTTATCCTCTTCTTTATTTATTTAGCACTGTGTCTATGGCCAGTGGGGTCCACATGTCGGCATGCATTATTCACTGACAAGTGGGACCCTCCCTGTCAGTGACCATGGTTGTCTTGAGCCAGCGCGAGTGGGACCACGGGGCCCTGGACCCATCTGCCAGCGAGTGTGAAAGATCAAGCTCCATTTAAGTTGGTTTTGGTGTTAATGACAAATGCCAATATGACATTATGATATTAATGACATATACTTTATAATGTTTTGGTGAAAATGATAAATGAATTTATGAGACTAACATGTATATTTGAGTTTATCTTTGGTTAGTCTCATTTGGTTGGAAAGGTGAAATCAAAGAGGTATGCATTCAAAATCACTTTCTCATATGCTAATGCATTCCTTAGATTCAAAATATAGATTGAACTCCTCAAATAGTTCAAATGAATATGTGCATATGTTTTTCTTCATATAGACTTATATGCACACATTTAGGGAGCTCTCTCTCTATGTTTTGGAGTTTCACTAGTATTGATCCATGTTTCCTTTTATACATACATTGGGATCAAACTAGGATCTTGCATTCATCAAAAATCAATTTCAAAACAAAGTTTGTGCTCTGTGCGACGAGCGGTAGTACTGCAGATTTTGAGCGTCGGAACTACGGAGAGCGGTAGTTCCGCGCCCGTAAGCGGTAGTACCGGGAGCGGAAGATCCGGTTTTGGCGGATCCTTCTTTCCAGAGCACCCTCGGATGCATTTGAGTTTTCGCGGGATCGGAAGTACGGCGATTTGACGCCGGAACTACGCGAGTTGCGGTAGTACCGCAAGATAGAGCGGTACTTCCGAGTCCAAGCTCCGAGGAGAAGCGGAGCCTTTTTTCGAGCGCCAACTTTGGGACTTTTGGGAATTCGGCTCGGCGGTAGTACGCATTGCTCTGCGGAACTACTGGAGAGCGGTAATACCGAGTTTATAACGGCGGTAGTACCGCACATTGAATTCAAATGATTTTATATTCAATTTATTATCTCATTATTTGTTGAGATTGTCATGAATTACCAAAAAGGAAAGATTGTTGAATCTAGTTCCCCCCATTATGTGTTAATGGTGAAGTTTGGTAATTGATGACAATTGTTTTGTGGACTAACGGTTTCCATGAGTTAGATGAATAGGTTAGGTTCCACAAAGAGGATGACTTGGGATGACTTCATGGGTTGAATATCATCAAGTCAAGATCAAGAAGAAGTTAGCTTCATGAGTTGAAGGCTATCAAAGAAGAAGAACATGTGTCATGAGTCGATGCATGATCATGTGTTGATTAAGTCAAGGAAGATCATCATGTGTTGATGGAGTTGATGAGAAGGATGCATCATGAGTTGATGCATATCGAGATGATGACCCAAGGCAAAGGTATGACTAGCTAGGGCTAAGGATGTGTTCCTAGTCTTTTACCGGTCTTGGTGTTTGGTTGAAAGACCGGATTGCTAGTATAGGTTGCCGTACTATTAAGAGGGTCATGTCTAGTAGTTTGAGTCTCATCATGTGTTGATAGCTCAACCTCACTTGCTCTAGCTCATCTTGGCATGAGGCTTGCATTTGCGAATGTGTTTTGCAAATGGTTGAAGCTCATGTGGCAAATCCTTGTAACATGTGACTATACTTTGCAAATGTGTTTTGCAAAGGTTGAAGTCCATGTACCTATTCCTTGTGACATGATCTAAGTTTGCAAATGTGTTTTGCAAAAGTTGTAGATCATGTATAATCCTGGCATGGTCTAAGATTGTTTATTGCTATTTCCTTTGGACATAAGACCATGAGAGTGACTCTTTGGATCTCTTTTGATTTCTGCATTGATCTAATGTGTTTGAGATCATGCAAATAGATGGGTTGTGTAGCCCTTTGAATAAGCTTTCCATAGAGTCCAAGATCACTCAATTCCGACATCGAGTCAAAAGTTATGACCGTTTTTCGAGTGCTGTGCGTGCTGAAGCGGAAGTACCGCACCGACTTCGGTACTACCGCAGAACGGTAGTACCGCATTTTATAACTGCGGTAGTACCGCAAATGGCTGACTAACGGCTATTTTTCTAGCCGTTATGGTGGGGAGCGGTAGTACCGGTACTGTAGCAGCGGTAGTACCGCAAAATCCTGTTTTTGACTCCAACGGCTAGTTTTGAGGTGTGGGCTATAAATACTCCATTGTGGCCGGTTGGGGCAAGGTTCTAGGGACTCCATTTCACTCTTTTGAGCTAGTGTGAGGCTCTCCACTCAATTGTGCATGTGTTGCACTTTGTGAGAGAGGAGAGGTGATCTAGAGTGCATGTGTTGCATCTAGAGGAGGACTTTGTGTCCGGATTGAGCTTGTGCATTCGTTGCACGTGGTGAGAGTCAAGCGAGAGGCTTGGCTTGTTACTCTTGGAGTTTGCCGACTCCTAGACGGCGTGGGAGGCGTCGTGCGCGGTGATCTTCTCAAGAAGGTTGTGAGAAGACCCGGCGAAGTTGTGAAGGTTGGAGCTCACCTACCCGGAGCGGGAAAGAGCTACCACTAGTGGATACGAGGTGTTTCGGCTTAATTCGTGGAGCCGGTCCGATTCGTTCGGGCTAACCTCAACGTGGACTAGGGAAACGGCAAGTTTCCGAACACCACGGTAAAACATCATTGTGTCAATTGTGGTTTGTTTTCTTGTGTTCCATTTATATTCAAGCAATTTACATTCATAGAATTAAATTGATTGCTTGTATATTTAGAATTGCAAGCCTTGACCTAGGCTAGAACTATTAGTGCACTTAGGCGAATTTAATTGTTGTAGGCGCTATTTGAGCTAAACCAACTTGAATTTAGCTTCCGCATTGTATACTTGGTTTAGGCAAATAGAAAAGGTTTTGAATTGCTAATATTAATTTGTAGAGAATTTTTAAACCGCCTATTCACCCCCCCTCTAGTCGGCCTCCTCGATCTTACAGAGTGGCGCCGACAGGCGGGGCCCAGAAGTCAGCTGGCCCACCGGCGACAGCGGCTGACGGGCGGGGCCTAGCTGTCAACGGAGGAAAAATAAAAGAAATGCTCGACCGCAACGCGCGGAGCCGGAGGCTCGAACGCGCGCCGCGGGTGCAGGAGGGAGGAAGAGACGAGCGGTGGTAATCAAGTGAGCGGGGAGGCATTGCCTACCCTATATGGATAAGTTATCCCTTTGAGCTAGCTCGCGGACGGGCCGGGCAGAGGAAGTCGAGGGCGGTGGTGAGGTCGCGGTGCCGGCGTCTTGTGGCTGTCGTAGAGGCTCGGGTGAACGCAGAAATGCGTTGCCCGAGTTCTGGTGAGCCGGATGCGGGGGTCGGCGGGGGCCGAGGGGGCGCGGTGGTGGCGGTTCGGGCGGGAGCTCCGGTGACGGCGAGGTACGGGCTTCGGGAGATGCGGGTGAGACCGGGGATAGCTTCACGACGCTCCGGAGATGGTTCAAGGGCGGGGAATCGGGCTCTGGTGGCTCGGTTTGGCGGATCGGTGATCGCCGGAGTTGGGGAAGGAAGTAGGTTCGCCGGCGATTTAGGGGCTCTCGGTTCAATTGCTTGCAGGGGAGGGGAGAGGGAAGTATTGTGGCGCGATTGTGGCTCCCAGGTGGGGCTTTTATAGCCAGAGAGAGGCGCGCAGTGAGGGCGGCATTTGGCCTCGCTCTGTTTACGCTGGGCAGGGGTGATGAACTCAATCTTCTCCTGGATTGCATGGGAGGGAGGTGGCGAGAGAGGGTGCGTCCCCTTCCTGTAACCGGTTCTCTGAACTTGCCCTTGAGGTGTGAGAGAGAGGGAGATTTACTGCGGCGAGCGCGAGAGGGAGCAAGCGCGAGGGGGAGCTGCGACGCGTGCGCGTGGAGAAGAAGGAGCGGGCGGTGTTCGGGCCCGCTCGCAGAGGGAGAGGCGCGGGTGGAGGCGGGGCCACTGCGCAGCGTGAGGAGAGGCGCAGGCAGGGCGCGGTCGGAGGTGGGTTGGGCCGGATTTGATGGCCGGCCTGCCCAAATTCCTTTCTTTTTTTAATTTTTATTTTGTTTAGTTAGTGTATGTGTACACATATTTATGCATACAGGTATATACATACTTATATATATTTTTCTGGCTTCATTTATTTCCCCTTCTTTGTTAACCTAGCTTTTATATTTATTTTATTTATGTATATATATACATGTGTTTATATTTTCTTCATGCCTATATTTTGTACCTCTACATTTTATGTCTTGCTCAACTTTCTAGGCCCTTGTATGCATACTTGTTCAGGCTCTATTTATTTTTGGTTTTCCCTTTATATACTATTATCTTTCAAAATGATGTTTTATATTCTATTAACCCAGATTTCTCTGCCCTTATACTGGATCATCTTTTCAGATTCGTATTTAAATTTTAAATTTTCTAATATTTAAACATGCTTGTTTCCCCTTGGTCCTTTTAACTTTTTGGAACCTTCATTAAATTATTCAGAAAAAATACCATAAACTCGAAATTCAAATAAATCATATTTGCAAAAGAAATTCAAAAACTTTATATTTTTAGATTTTAAAATTTTAGGATGTTACACGCTCAAGCTCGGATCTGGGACAAGCATGACGGGAGAGGCGCTGGATCGCGCGGAGAGAAGACGGCACGGGAGAAGGGAAGACGGCACGGGAGAAGGGGAGAACGCGGTGCTCACGCGAAGAGATTCGTGCGGGGAAGTGGAGGACGTGTCGGCCATCGCGCGGATGGCCTCATTTGATTTCAGTGGGGTCTGTTCCAGAGGAGTCGCCTCCCTAAACCCCCCGGCGACCATGGCCTCCTCCCTCCTCTCCTCCGCTAAACCCTACTGCTCCTCCGTAAACCCCTCCTCCAATCCCCTCGCCAAGCGCCCGTGCTCTCCGACGCTCTCCTCCATCCCCACCACCAAGCCTCGCTTCTCCCATGGCCTCGCCGCCGCCGCCGCCGCCGCATACCCTAGCATTTCCCGCCGTCCCCGCGCTCTCGCCCGTCCCGTCCGCGCGTCCCTGGCGCCGCGGCGGCCGGTGTACGCCCCCAACCGCATCGACGACCCCAACTACGTCCGCATCTTCGACACCACCCTCCGCGACGGCGAGCAGTCCCCGGGGGCCACCATGACCAGCGCCGAGAAGCTCGTCGTCGCGCGCCAGCTCGCGCGCCTTGGCGTCGACATCATCGAGGCGGGCTTCCCGGCCTCCTCCCCGGACGACCTCGACGCCGTGCGCTCCATCGCCATCGAGGTCGGCAACACGCCCGTCGGGGACGACGGCCACGTGCCGGTGATTTGTGGCCTCTCGCGCTGCAACAAGCGAGACATCGACGCCGCCTGGGAGGCCGTGCGGCACGCGCGGCGGCCGCGCATCCACACCTTCATCGCCACCAGCGAGATCCACATGCAGCACAAGCTGCGGAAGACGCCCGAGCAGGTGGTGGCCATCGCCAGGGAAATGGTGGCCTACGCCCGCAGCCTCGGCTGCCCCGATGTCGAGTTCAGCCCTGAGGATGCCGGCAGGTATTTATTTCAAACTTTTTTTTAAAAAAAATACTAATTGCAAATTTAGTTGGTCTTTAGGCCCAATTTTTTGAATTGTAACTGTAAGATAGGTCCACCATTTTTGTAACTACTAGATAGTAGAATCTGGTTTCGACTGCCATCTGATTTATAAGAGTTCTCAAAATTAACTAGTAATCTAGGATGCATCAAAGAGCTTCAAATTTAGTGAAACAGAGTTGTTTTTGGGCGAAGTGGTGCATCCTCGCTATGAAGTACTGAATTTGCTATGGTTCAGAAAGTAGTATATTGTATCTTCAATAGTTTCAGCCTTATAACAGATGACTAGTAATATCTACATTCTGGAAGCAGTTTTACTAGCAAAATAAAAAGATGATGCTAGTTGGCCTCTACCCCAACTTTTTCGATCGTGTTGAACTTTAAGTTTGCACATGTAAGATTATTGGTGCACTTGTTTGAATAGTATTTTTATCTAGGCCAAGGTCAATTTATTGGTGCAAAAGGAATACCAAAGGTTTAATCGTGCTGGGCTATCTTCTATTGTTAAGTATGTATAGAGACAAAGGATTCTATTTTCTGATGTGCATTAGGCTGTCCCATGATAGGTTTCACTTTGTTATCCAGGTCAAATAGAGAGTTCCTGTATCATATTCTAGAGGAAGTCATAAAAGCTGGAGCAACAACTCTAAAAAAACTGGACCTACGGGGGGAAGAGCCACCCCGGGCATTATCTCTGAAAGAAGAAGATCTTCTCACGTAGATCCAGAAAACCCCCGAACCCCTGCCCACACCCTGACACAGGGGTACCGTAGCCCTTGTGAGAACGACCACGACCAGAGCCGGACCTTAACATGTGCTTTGGCTTGTGGGGCAGGCGAGGGGTTTTTTTTACCCTCAGCCTGAAATTCGCTCCCACTGGGAGTCGAACCCAGGACCTGAGGGGTGCTACTAGAGCGCTCTAACCGTTAGGCTAGAGGCCCGTTCGCTTGGAGCAACAACTCTCAATATCCCAGACACTGTCGGATACACACTTCCTTATGAATTTGGGAATTTAATTGCTGATATAAAAGCAAACACCCTTGGAATTGAAAATGCGATTATTTCTACTCATTGCCAGAATGACCTTGGTCTTGCAGCTGCCAACACATTAGCGGTACTCCCTTTTCCTTATTTATTTTTATAGATTAATTATCATTGGTATAATCATATTACTAATTTGACTCACCTTTAGGGTGCTCATGCAGGAGCACGGCAGTTAGAGGTGACTATTAATGGTATTGGTGAAAGAGCCGGAAATGCTTCTTTGGAGGAGGAGAGCTCATATACTATTTTCATGTTATTTGGGGGCATAATTTATAAGTTCATCTAAACAGGTTGTAAAAAAAAAGAATTTGGCCTGATATGGTGTGCTTACATGTCTAATATTTTCTAACCCCTTTTCAGGTTGTCATGGCAATTAAATGTCGCCGAGAACTCTTAGGTGGTCTATATACTGGAATCAATTCCCAACATATTACTATGACAAGCAAAATGGTACAAATAAGTGTCTCTTGTCTTGTTGCTTTGGTTTCTGTATCTTTTGCATTTTCTAGGTCACTAAAATTTCTTGAGCGAAATCATCTGATTATTCTAGGTACAAGAGCACAGTGGACTTTACGTACAACCACATAAAGCTATTGTTGGTGCCAATGCCTTTGCTCATGAAAGTGGAATTCATCAGGTAACTAGATTTGCAGTCTCTCTTATTACCGTGGAAGTTCCTAAGTGGATTTGTGGTGGTAGTGCATTCATGGTTCTCATTTTCATAACATAGTTCCATTTTGCTTCCTCAGTTACTACTTATATATATTGTGAATTCTGAAAATGTTTCTGGACGTCAGTACGTCTGACGTCTGTACATGTGAGGAACAGGAAAACATTTTGTTTACATTAGTGAATTAATCATCTGTGGGAAATTATTTTATTTTTATGAACGTTATGAACTCAGTAAACCATTTTCTCATTTATGATGGATCAATTATGGATTCATTTTCATATAAACTTTACCTTTCATGTTCACCCTGAGATGTGTTAATTTTGATTCACTGATGATATCCTCATAATGATACATTTTTTTTTTTGCTGTTTTCACATTAATAACTGTCTGTTGGTTCTGCAATGAAACATCTTTATGTTCACTTTTATTTCGCTTTTTGGCAGGATGGAATGCTAAAATACAAAGGAACTTATGAAATAATATCACCTGATGATATTGGTTTAACACGTGCCAATGAGTTTGGTATTGTTCTTGGGAAGCTCAGGTATCACGCAAATGTATATTCCCACCTTAGTTTACTTTCGTAAGATTTTTATGTAATGTCTCTTTAGCAGACTGTCCGTAAGACTTTCTTTTCCAACTAATAAGCCTCAAATGCTTAGATTTTGGATGTTTGTAAAATATGACCAGTACCAAATGGGTATATATGCCTGGAGACAATGTGTACTGCTAGTATCACAGTACAATTAGTAATCAAGAAAGGGTTATGTAAGCCATTACATTTATCTCTGGTCACAACCTGAATCCTGCACTTGTGTACCCTTATTCTTATGCTATGACTTACTATATTCTTGAAGCGGAACCTGGAGCATTTGACATGTAGGAAACCTCAACTAAATATATTGTAGAATAGCTGAGGTTGATATATTTATCATCTGTACTCTTCTAGATTAGCTGTAGTTGATATAGTAATCCTGCTCAAATACATTTAAATAGACAGACAATTGTACCTTAGGTCAGATTCGAGATTGTCAACCATAATTATGCTTTCTGTTGTTATTTTTCAGTGGAAGGCATGCTGTGAGATCTAAACTAGTCGAGGTATAGCTCATATAATTTTTATCTTCATTTTCTAGTTACAACTAGATGTCTACTTCTTCACTTTTTATTGTTACCAAATGGCATCCTTCATTGCCCAAACATGTAGCTTGGATATGAAATCATTGACAAGGAATTTGAGGATTTCTTTAAGCGCTACAAAGAGGTAGCGGAGAAGAAAAAGGTGATTAATTCTCTAGACCGCTTGCTCTGTTTCTTTATTGCTGTTTTTTACAATTCTACTCTTCCCTTTGTAAAAATTACAGGCATTAATTGATACCTCCCACTGTCCATTTTTCTTGCCACATTCCTTTTCTTTCTATAAATATTTTGTCACTGAACCATTAGTCCATTACATTTCCTTGGAGGGTTACTGGTTTCGACTTTGGATGCTTTGTTTCTTAATAAAATTTTGTGTTTTAGTATGTATTGTAGTTTGTGACTTCTGATATCCACTATGCATGAAGTTGACCAGTTAGTTTTACTGTTTGTAGCGTGTAACCGATGAAGACATCGAAGCATTATTTTGTCTGATGAAATATTTCAGCCTAAGGTTATTTGGTCCCTTGCTGATGTACAGGTATAATTGAGCTGCAATTAACTACTCTTGATCCTTGAATTAATGGAAAAAAATAATATGTTAAACTTGAAATTTCATACATCCCCATTGCAGGCAACATGTGGAACACTTGGTTTGTCTACAGCAACTGTCAAACTGATAGCTCCAGATGGAGAGGAGAAGATGGCATGTTTGGTTGGAACGGGTCCAGTTGATGCAGCTTACAAGGCTGTTGACCAAATTATCCAGGTTAGTTGTTGCAATGTTCTAGATCTTTCTTGCACTAGCTGATAGAAAATTACTTTGTTTTTCCATGAGTGTGAGCATGCAATGTATCACAAGTAGACTGCTTTCAATAGGATGGATTCTGATATTTTAATGTTAGGGGCAAACGCGTTTTTACCCCTATTTTGTATCGAAATTGTGATTTTACCCCTATTTTTTTAACTTTGTGAATTTACCCTTTTGATTTCAAAACGAAGCACCTGTTTGCCCCTACTCCGTCATCCTCTCATAACGGTGTTACATTTTGTTCAAAAGGACAGAAATGCCCATGTGATTTTGCCCCTGTTTCTTATTCTTATTTGTGATTTTACCCCTGATTTGGAATTAGACTTTTTATTGTATGTTGACACAATTGATTAAATTTGGTTACATATCTTTTGCACAACTTGCAGTTCATTCAGCTCAGAATTAATATTTAAAAAATTTCAAAATTTTGGTAGCACCTTTGCTGTATTTTGCTAGCATCATGATTACAGGGGATAGCACATATAAAACACATGAGAAAAAAATCATGGAGAACATCAAAGTCTCCCATACAGCATATCATCATGTCACAAAAGCAACTGCAACATGTCAACATGTCCCATACAGCATGTCAATATGTCCACAAAAGCTACAGGTCTACAGCATATCAGCATGTCCACAAAAGCAACTGCACCATGTCAACATGTCCACAAAAGAAACAACATGTGCACAAAAGCTATAAGCATCTCATTCAAGGACCACCTAGAGACCTAACAAACTAGCTAGCCTTCCTCCTGTTCGCCCTCCTCTTCCCCGCCCTCTGCAAACCATTGAACAGGTTAGTTAGTAGTGATTACATCATCAAATAAGTACACCAATAGAACCGTGACTTACATTGGGTCACTGCTGTCCTCTACTGATTCTCTTCCTCTTCCCCTCCCCCTTCCTCTTCCCCTTCCCCTCCCAGTAGCACTTGCACTAAAAAGAGAGGAAACATGATTTCAAAATTTGCTATGATCAAACTATGGCATAAGTAGAAGTGAGCACCAATAGAACTATGACTTACATTGGGTCACTGCTGCCCTCTCCTGATTCTCTTCCTCTTCCCCTTCCCCTTCCCCTTCCTCTTCCCCTTCCCCTCCCAGTAGCACTTGCACTAAAAAGAGAGGAAACATGACTTCAAAATTTGCTATGATCAGACTATAGCATAAGTAGAAGTGAGCACCAATAGAACCATGACTTACATTGGGTCACTGCTGCCCTCTCCTGATTCGCTTCCTCTTCCCCTTCCCCTTCCCCTTCCTCTTCCCATTCCCCTCCCAGTAGCACTTGCACTAAAAAAAGAAAAAAACATGAAGCAAAAATTAGCAATGGCTATAGATCCAGAAATAAATAGTATACCATGACTTACTTTGGGTTGCTGTCCTCCTGTGATCCATGTTGTGAAGAAATACACCTTTTCTTTTGACTAGCAGTGAGACCTCCTTGGCAAGTCTTGGCTAAATGCCCAGTTCATGGCACTCAGTACATAATCTTCTTTTCTTGCTCTGCTAACCTCATCATATGCCTTGAACCTAGACTTTCTAGGTCTCCAGTTTCCTTCTCAATTTAGGCTTATGGAGTTTGTAGCCCATGTCAACACGCTGCCAAAGGTCTTTGGATGTCATTGGAATGAAAGTACATGCATATGCCTTTCTCAACCTTTCAACAGAAGTATTCATGGACAAACTCATCCATTTGAACCTCTCTACTCACTTTGCAATGAAAGCAAGAGCATGGCTGCAAGGCTTTCAGTCACTTGCCAAGCCCTACAAGTACATGTCTTCAATTCCAAGTTAATTGCATGCCTAAATCTGTTGACTGTCACTTCTGCTTTACCAGGCCCACAAATTAAGACATCATGGTCCTTAATTGTCTTGGATTGAGCATTCAGATCTTTGATGATATCCGGGATTATTTTTCCAGTCATCTTTCTAGCATTCTTTGATCTCAAGACAAATTTCTCAATGATCATTTGTCTTATCTTGTCATGCATTTCCACAATTTGATGTTGCTTTGTTTTTGACACCCAACTATTGAAACTCTCAGAAAGATTATTGTTGATATAATCTACCTTGCAGTCTTCTGAGAATTTGCTTCTACTCCATATGTATGGATGGTTGTCATCCAACCATTCAAGTGCCGTGGGATCCTTCTCTTCTATATTCTTCATGAAGAAGTTGAACTTGTCAGCTGTGAAGCTCTTGGCAGTTGCCCACATATTCTTCCCATAAAGAGGGCCACTATAAGTTTTCTTCATGTTCTTCCACAAGTGCCTCATACACTCTCTATGTTCAACTCTGGATAGACAACTTCATGACTTCTTCAATTCCTTGCTTGCAGCATGCATCGATGACCAAACACATGTGACATAATTGACAATGTTAGGTAACAACAATTTTAACTTGAAGGAAAGCAGGCAAATAGTAGTCATTTGTACTCACCGGAGGAGAACCAATTGCTTTTTCAAGTTTTGGACAAACCAAGTCCAACTTTCCTTACACTCGTCTCAATCACCCCATATGCCCTTTGAAATAACCGGTTGTTACCATCTCTCTTAAATTCTTTGCCAGTTGCACCTTTTGACCTTTGTCAAGTGTGTTCCATCCATAGCAATATATGGTGCATCCTTGTAAAAACCCATCAATGCATGGCTTTAGAGCAACAAAGAATCTCATGAAACATACATGACCATTATGCTCCTCGGTCTCCAATTCGACCACACTTGCGAGCACCGACCTTAGAAGCTCGACTTGATAAGTAGGAATCAAGTCATAACAATCTTCCCACTTCCCATATATGATATCAAGTGCTCTCATCTTTCCTCTATAGACTCTATCATATGGAACATCCACTGAGTACTTCTTTTTAACTCATCTTGCAATTTTGTAGGACCCATTTCAGGTCATCCCATGATAAGTCCACAACTCTATCACAAACCCATTTATTTGAGGCCATGGACTCACCACACTTGTTGAAAGAACCACAAGTGTGCTTTGGTCCACTGTCTTCACCTACAACGCAATAATGATAGTCCAACATCTTGTTAGCAAATTACATCTCAAGTTAATACACTACATTATGGACAGAGGATGAAATTACCTTGCATCCAAGGTACTTCTTGCTTGTAGATGCGAAAAAAGTCCACTTACAACCCTTATCACTCTCTTGCATATGGCTCTAAATCTTTCTTGATCTTTTTTGACAATCTTAAAAGCATGGTCATGCAAGATAGCATGATGTGTAACAGCAGATTTGCACTGATCCACATCTGGGAATACCACATTTACATCAATGCATGGGTCATTAGGATCATATGAAAACATGGGAGCATCATATTCATCAACATCATCAAGTATTTCCCCATCAGGATCAAACTCTAAGTCAGAGCAATCATCATCAGAGTCGGAAGATGCATTAAATCGGTGTCATAGCTGCTGTCAGAGAACATGCCCCTATCATCATCTCCTACCCCCTCATCATCATCTGCTAAATCAGTGGCTCTCTCTTTTGTGGTGGCTCCCTCTTTTGTGGTGGCTCCCTCATTTGTGGTGGCTCCCTCTTTTGTGGTGGCTCCCTCATTTGTGGTGGCTCCCTCATTTGTGCCCCCCTCAATTAGGTGTACTCTACTTCTCATACTAGGATGACACCTACGTTTGGTTGGTGAAAACTGCAGTGGCCCTTCAAAATCATTTATCTGGGCATTGATGCAAGCTACCCCCTTGTCTACATTGAGTACAAACCACTCTAAAAGATGTTCATCAGTTTTCATCTCAAATGAATCATTTTCCAGATCACGCCATAAGGTTATGTATTGCTTAGACCCCACATGCAATGCTCGGCTATGAAATCAACCAAGCTGCAGACCCAAAGCTATGTATGTCATCAACAACTTTAGTTGGCAAAGTTTTACTGTTGCTGCCATGACTTTGGACCATTGTCGGCAAGCTGAAAAATGATCGAATTCTAACAACAAGTTGTATACCCTGTGATTTGGCCTACAAACCACGGCAAGTAGTATGCGATTAGCTAATCCAACTCAAACCGTATACCGCCGTCAACAATGCAATCAATCTCGCAACAAAAGAACAGAACAAAAGGGTTAGGGTTTGCTGAAATCACCTTTCCTCTTCCATGTTCATCGATTCGGAGATCCGGTGTCCATGAGGTGTCGAGCACCGTGTGCGGCGGGGATCTCCGCAAGGCGTGGGGCTCCCAGCGCGCTCGCGACCACGCGGCCAGAGTGCCCGAAGAGAAGAAGACCCGCACTGGAGGCGAGGAAGAAGATGACCCGCGGTGGTACCACCGGACTGCGGGCGGGCGCCGGACCGCGGCGCCGCCGCCGGTGAGTCGCGGCAGGCGCCCCGCCGCCCAGCCGCGAGCCGACCGACGGCGGCGCGCGCGCCTCCCGCGCTGGAGGAAGGTCGCGCCGCACCTGCGGCACGCGGCGGGAGGCGACACCGCGCCGAGAGAGATCGCCCCGCCCGAACCCAAGAGTGGCGCCGAGCCGAGAGCCGCGGCCTCCCCTCCCTCCGTTCGACCACGGCGATGTGGAGATGGAGATAAGGATAAGGGGGCACTATGGTCATTTGGCCTTTGTTTTTCCCATTTGGAATTTTTTTAATTCATTTAATCTATGTCCATCTAACAGACATCAGAAGCAGGGGCAAACGGACCATTCAGTTCAAAATAACAGGGGTAAAAACACAAAGTTGAGAAAGTAGGGGTAAAATCACAATTGGCTTACTAGACAAGGGTAAGAACACAATTATCCCTTAATGTTAATAATATAACTACTTATATCCGGTGACATAACATGTAGCTTATTAACATCATGATATTATATGAAATTCAATACAATAGAAGCTTCGATTGTTAATATGGATTAGCATGCAATGTATCACAAGTAGACAACTTCCAATATACAATATTTTTATGTTAAAAATGAAATAACCTATATCTAGTAGCATGACTTGTAGCTTATTACTGTCATAATAATTTATGAAAATATCAATGGCATCTTCATTGGTTAGTCTGAGGATATTTAACTATTGGCAGCTTGAAATGAACAATTAGTTGTGCTACTTGCTAAGACACTCATCTAGAAGGGGAAGTCAAATTTGGTTCTCCAATTCTCACATCCTGTCCATTCTAACACAAACATTTTGGAGGAGCTCTTTTTGTCCCTTAACATGGCTTGGCTCCTATCAATTTAGACTAGCTGGTAGAACTAGGGTTAGACCTAACGACTTGATTCCCCCTTATTTTTGTTTGGACTACCATTTGAAATTTTAACTTAATTGAGGGTAATCTACAATCTGCAGATTCCAGCTGTTCTTCGAGAATATAGTATGACTTCGGTCACGGAAGGCATTGATGCAATTGCAACAACCCGAGTGGTCGTCACAGGAGATGTCAGCGACTCTAAACATGCTCTGACTGGTCACTCCTTCAATCGCGCTTTCAGGTCATAGTTCTTTGAATCATTTTTCAATTATTTTGAGGGAACTTTTGTACGCTGTTCACCATCTGCTATCTGTTCAATTTTTTCTTCTGGCTAACTAATTTCTATGCCTGTTGACTTCAGTGGGAGTGGTGCAGCAATGGACATCGTTGTGTCCAGTGTCCGAGCTTACCTGAGTGCCATGAACAAGATGTCCAGTTTTGTTGGTGCTGTAAAAGCCAGTAGCGAAGTACCTGAAGGCAAAAGTGTTCAAACCACAGAATGAGTCTTGGACGTTCCTTTTGGGTTTTCACATCCGGATGGCAATGCCAGTTTGGCTGGTGTTTAGAGTTTGACATTCCAAGTTAGTAACGAGCTGGTGCGTGGTGTAGAAATTGGGTTTTGCATTTGTTGCACTGAAGCTCGTTCTGTTTTCTTGGAGGACCATGACTTCGGCTTCAACAGGCAGGAAGTAGCATTTTATTTAATAAACTTACAATAAGCAAAGTCAGTAATGCGTAATTTGTTCGATATTTGGATAATTGTATTAGATAAAATAGTCATGGGTTACCGTTTATCAGTTCTTTTTAAGAAGCCAAAGCTGATTGCAGAGTAACAGTGAATCCATCGGAAGGTTCTTCGTGAATTTAGCCCTTATAACCTGATTGGATTTGATGACACCAATCACTTTCTGAATCAATGCTATAGTTGTTCAATCTGACGCACGATACAACTTAAAATTGTATTGTGGGAGTGGTTTAGGACTTCAGGCGTCCATACCTTTTCGCAGAGTTGCGTGCATCCATAAGGCAAGATGACCTCAGGCATCCATAACCTTTCCAAAGGAAGATTTTCAATCTCTACCTGTCACTTGAGAATTCGTATCTACCCTACTCTATAATACACCAATTTTTTTTTACTAAATCCACCCCCTCAACCACCCCCACAGTCATGCCTAATCTAAGTCCATCCAGATTTGTGTACCAAAGGGTTCCAACTTCATACAAATGAATGGCCTGGATTTCTCCTCAAGCCTTCTTCTCTTACTCATTGAAGATCCTAAGGCTAAAATTATTTGGATCATACACATCATTGAACCTGAAACCCACCCCGACGCCCACGCACATGCCCACGCCTCTCCGCCTCCCCGATCGCAATTCGCGTCCGCCCCCGCGACCCAACTCCTCAGCCCTCCCCATGGCGCGGCGATCCGCCCCTCTCCTCCACCTCCTCGTCTCCTCCCCGGCCCCCTCGCCTCCCCTCCCCGGCCACGGCGGCAGCGCGCGCCGCACGATGACCTACATGCCCCGGCGGCGCGGCACCTCCGATGATCTCTGCCGCTCCTCGCCGTCGCCGCCTCCTCGCTCCGCCGCCGCCTTCTCCTCCCCACCCCTCTGCTCCGCCGCCACCTCCTCCTCCCCACCCCTCCGCTCCGCCGCCACCTCCTCCTCCCCACCCCACGCCGCCGCCTCCTCCTCCCCCCCCCGCTCCGCCACGTCTCCTCCCCCCCCCTCCCCCCCCCCTCCTCCGCCGCCGTCTCCTCCCCCCACCCCTCCGCTCTGCCGCCGTCTCCTACTCATTTGCATCACCAAAAACTTTGATGGCCAAATTGTGATGCTTGTTTTAGGTAAATAAGGTCATTCGAGGGTGGGAGGAGGAGGAGCAGAGTCTTGAATTTGATCAGGTATTGCTTTCAGTATCCAATGTTTTGGCCCTTTTTTTCGTTTGATTGTTAATTTGTCGTAGTTTTAGTTGGATTTACGTGAGCGATTTAGCGCACTGGCTCTCCCTCCCCGACACCGCTGCCTCCTCCTCCCCCCACCCCTCCGCATCTGCAGAGATCCAAACCCTAGCCCGGTGGAGCTGGCCGCAGGGCCGGTGGAGGTGGCGGACGAGGCGTACGAGTTCCGCGCGCCCAAGTACTTCGACTTCGTCAACGACGAGACGGAGGATGAGGTCCGCGCCGTCGACCGCTGGTTCGAGGCCTCCGTCAGCCACGCCCCCTCGCGTACGCACGCCGCCCCCCACTCGATCGTCTCCCCCTCCCTGCGCCAATCCGTGGCTTCTCTCCGGAAAGTTACCCTGACTTCCTCTCCCCTTCCCGCGTGTAGCGTTTGCCCCCAGGATCAAGGAGTCGAGGATGGAGGTCAAGATCGGCGACCTCTGCGACTTGCGGACGCGAGCCGCCCCAAAGGTAAGAACAAACCAAGGAAATTGCTCGATTTTGCCACGATATGGGTTCTTTTGGCCCGCTCTTATTATAAAAGCTATAGCCTATCCTTGGTATGCAGGATACTCATATGAGGAACTATCTGAAGTGTCCCCAGATCACCGCTTCATTGCATACACTATGTATGACAAAGATAAGGACTCCTTCACTTTAATGGTCGGGATCTTGTGACAGCACACTTTGCGATAAACCTCGTGCGATCGGGTCTCAAATATTTCATGGGCTATGGATGGGAAAGCTGGTTTATCTTGTTACAAATGAAGATAGAAGACCATATAGGTCGGTGAATTGTTTAATTGCGATCGTTCATCATGCTATCTTTGTATTGCACTATAGCTTAAAATTTTCTTTGGCTAAATTTGTTTTGCAGCATTATTGGATCAAACAAGGATGATATTCTCATGTTGGAAGAACTCGATGAGAATATTTATTTAAATATCAGACATACCAAGGATTTTCGGTTTATAACGTTAAATATCTTTTCCGACACTCACTCAAAGTCTTGTCTCTTGTGCACCTTATCTGTATTATTATTATTTGGTCCTTTGTTCGTTGCTCATTGCAAGATTATCCTTTTCGGTATATTTAATAAAGTCTTCGATCCTCTGTCTAGAATGACACCTTTGGTATGGGATGGTGACTCCCAAGTTCATTGCATTGTTGAACACCATCATGGGCCTTTGTATTTATTCTGAGATCTTTGCAAGAGAAGGTGTGCATGTTAAGTCGCATTACCTAATGCGCATTGTTGTGGAATCTCTGGGCCAAAGAGTTGGAAGGTTCGTATTATGCATCTGCAGTGTCATCAAAGTTGTATGAATGCTCTTGTTCTATAGATATGCATACATTTTATTCACAAAATATATAAGGATTTTAGGATATTGTTGGCAATCGCACTATAGACATCATATATGAAAGAAGTTTGTTATACTGCTTTGTTATGAAAGATGTTACGCTTGGATTGGTGACTTAATACGATCTATTTGACTCACTTTTGATGTTTGAATCAGAATGTTTTCCTTGAGGAACCAGGTGTAATTCTTGAAGATGTTGACTTTTGTGATACTCATATGGTGCTTATCTTGAGACAAGGCGAAAACTCGGACTTTGTTCGATTAATTTGCCTCTACCCAAAACATTGAAGTAAGTCAATTGTTTTTCCTTGTCTGTAAGACCTAAGTCGAAAGTATATTATTTCATTCTTGATGGTCTCCCACACGATCTGTTGCTCTGTTATCCAATGACAACATTGTAAATCTATGTTGCTTATTAATTTACTCAATCCACGGTTATTTTACCTATTGGATATCCAAAGCTGTTCTATTCATCTTTGCAAAATTTTACTGTTTATGTGTTACACTGCACCAACCATAATTCTTTTGAAAGCATATACATTATGCAATCATAACTTTAAATATTTTCGTTCATTTCACTTCTCGGTACCTACTCATCTATCGATTTTCATCCATTTGACTTGCCTCTTCCCAATCATGTGTGTCGATTTTATCCGCCCGAATTATGATTATTATTCCTCAACAATGCGTTTCACAATATCATCACCTGTGGTATGCATATCTGTATGTTGGTTGCCCCTCTTCCTGATCAACTATTTTTGTTTTACATACCAGTGCAGAATTAATTAATTGTACTGTCTTTCTTCTCCACTTTTGTTATCTATGGATATCTGAAGTGCATTCCATTGTTTTGTTGAGATAACTTGTCTTCATCTCTACCCCTCTATAATAACTTGTCCTTGGATTGGATTGGTGTGCCCTGTTAGGGAGGGGAAAGTGTGTGCTGTTGACTTGTCATACGGTTGTATCGGATTGTGAGTATTTCCTTGATACTGAGATGATGCCGCGGAGTTTTCTTTGGGATGTTCCAAACGATGCTAGAGTGGACCCGGTAGCAGTTCTTGAAACTGCTGACAGGGAGGTGATTGATAGTTTGCAGGTTGTTGTGGACAATTCACTCGAGTTGGTCGTAGATGTGTGCTCGCATTGTTTGTTCCGCACTTTAGGATGATTTTGCGTGAAATTCTGCCTCTCCTGCCGCAAATGTAGTTGTTGAGTCGGGATTCACAGGAATCAAGTGGATTGTGTGGGTTAGAGAATGCGATTGCAAATATAGGAACCATCTGCAATTATGTTCTATAGGTTGGATATAAATTCTGCCTTCTGGAATGGTTTTCATCGAAAAGAAACTATTATTGGAGAAAGTGGCCAATTTTTAGAGCCTTAGTGGTACATATAGAAACAGTAGAGGCTATCCCCGCAGCCCAAAATATCTGACTGCCGAAAGCTGACGAAATCTCATGCCTTGCTTTCTTGTCGATTTGTGGTTCTTCGGTTTTCTTCTTGCAATTTAGTATGGTGCTTGCTTCCAAAAAAAAAGTTGATATGTCCTCAACATAGCAATTGTCATTTGTCCTTTGCTCTTAGCAAGCACAAAGTTCTATTTTACCTACTACTATGTTCATTTTATTTGTTTCAATGCTTTTCCTCTTTGATCAGTGCTGCTTTCTTTTATCTTTTTAGGACCAAATAATCGTTCCATCACCAACGAGTCTCTCGATTAATTTTCTTCTTTTGAATCACGCTAAAAAAAAACGTGCACATTCTCATATTCATCATAAGAGTGCTTTCCTAGCAATAGAGAGCAGTTTTTTGCTGGCAAATATTGATTTGGAGCATCATGTTAGTACAGATTATGAGGGAGAACTAGACAAAATAAGGTGTATATAATGGGTGAAAAAATGTATTCATTTTCCTTTTATCTTTTGGGTCGATAGCTTGATGCTACACATTTCATGATTATCGATCCGAAAGTTAATAAGCTTAATGCGATCATTCCATTTCTCTTCTTTCTTCTAATTAAACTGTTATCATTGCAATCTTTGTTCTTCTTTTTGCCGGAGCTTGCACCTACGGACTTTGTCCCAAGTGAGAAGTTCGACGCAGATTCCACCGAGGGTCAAAGGTCACACCACCACATTCATCGTCGATTTTAGGTGGAAGGACTACGCCCCATGGCGTTGGTGCTTGCTTGCCGATGCATCTAATCAATGTCTGCTGTGGTTTAGTTTTCTGTTTTGTGTCTTCTTGTACTATTATTTGGGATGTTGGATTTTGCAGGCATTTGAGGAAGTTGCTCATTGTTGATCCGCGGATTACATGCTTGCGGGGAATGATGCTCTGAGGGAGCTGTCTTCGCCTGGGAAAAGTGGGAGTTTCTTTTACCTCACCCAAGATGATCACTTCATGATTAAGACGGTGAAGAAATCGGAAGTCAAGGTAAATTTTTGCTCATGCCATTGATGCAAACCTGTCGAGAGTCAAAATGAAATGGATAATCTGTTTGCTTGTTGACTTGTGTGCATTGTATTTTGTCTTGAAACAATCTTTGTGTCCATCAGAGTTGTTGCCAATAATTATTTTTTAATCAAGGCAAGACTTATGCACAAGCTCTGTTTGAGGTGCATAGCCCTTTGCATTCTATGATATGAAAATTGATTAGAGTTGTGAACATTCTTTGTGCATTCTCTGTTAGGAACACTGGACCTAGGGTTCAATTTTTAATTCCTTCCGATTCTTGTTAGTATAATACTACCAATTTTTGTGGAGGAATGAACTTTGCTCAAATGCTCATAATGACCACATGAAAATGAAATATTTCTATGCATCCTTTGAACATTTGTTTGCCGAAGAGGATAAATATTGTGTACCTTTTCTGTTTAAGATTCCTCTGAATATTTATTTGCTAAAGAAGACAATATTGAGAAGATTTTCAAGTTGAGTATCTCGACATATTAGCAAATTGAAACAGATAGAGCATCTGCAATACCCCGAGCAGCCTTAGTGTAACAAAATCAGTTAGTTAAATCTATTTTAGATCTTGATAGCCATCCTTCGGAATACAAGCAGAATTTTTGTGCTTTGTCACGAGTCGTTATGTGACAAAAATATTTGGTTATACAATATGTGAGACGTGAATCTTAATGAATCTGATTGTTCGTTTTATTTTTTTTACAAATTTTATCTTGTTTTGTATTTTATCGTAGCGTTAGCACAGGCACACTACTAGTGGTTGCAAAAATACATCGGCACTAGATCTCGACGCCTAGAAATTGGTGAGAGAGAGGCCAGTGTAAAACATGAACGTTAACATTGCTCCTGAATCGTGATGGGCTGATACTGTGCCCCCTGCGTGGTGCTAAAATGCAGGAAACGGCGGTCCATTCACGTCTGGCTCGCCGTTCGGACGCTGCCGCAGATGGTGCCCCAACGGCGGCGGGGAGAGGAGCTCTTCCATCATATTTTTCCGAACCGACGCCATTGCCAAACGCAAACGCTCTTCTTCATCTTCTGCCGAACCGACGCCATTGCCACATGCGGCGGTGTCCAGCGAGAAGGCGATGGGATGCGGCGGCTACTGGGAACCGACGACGGCGGAGTGAGGTGAGGGAGGAGAGGAGACGAGGAATGAATTGATCTAGGGTTCTCGTTGACATATAGACCATGGTATATGGCCCACCTGTCATAGGGATGTCGGGGCCAATGCTGGTCATAGGGACATCCGTATCCCGATAGCAGCCCCGTGGGGAGAAGGGACTCCCCTGACCATCTTCATTCATGCATGCATTTCGGCCCGAAAATGTAGATCAACAGAAGAGAAGAACATGGCAAAGAGATCAGTAGTATGATTGCTCCGACAGGACAGGACACAGCGCTCCCCTTTTGCATGCCCTCTCCCTCCCACGATCGCGACAGCCTAACAGACTACAGAGAAAAGGGCCATTCATGCATGCATTTCATTCGAGATCTGGGATCTCATCTTCATTCATGCATGCATTTCATTTCGATATCTGGGATCTCATCTTATCTCTCTCGCCGGTACCACTGTACTGTCTCGATCGTACGCATGGATACGGGCAAGCGATCGAGCGTGCGCAATCGGTTGCAGCAGCAGCTAGGGACAAGTCCTTGATGTGAGTGAACCGTCAAGAAGAGGGAAACACACAGCAGCGTCGGCTGCAGCTTACTGTTTACTTGGCAGGTTGAACACTGCTCTTGATCTTCACTATTTGCACGGTCGATTCAGATAATACAGTCATGTTTTGATTACATTCTGTAAGCGCATACACGTGCTATTGGAAGCCTACTGTCGTGGAGGAAAAGCTTTGCGATAGATGCATCCTGTGAAGTCTGAAACCACGAATTTTCATTGTTACCTGCAGGTCAAGCTTTCCAGCAGGTCCTACGTCTGAACATCACTTCGTGTCATGGTGTGTAAAATAGTTACCAATGTACATACAAATACTACAATATCAAACTTGCCAGAGTGGTTTTTAATGCTTGTAGGGGAACGTATATGTGTTTTCAGACTAAGAACAGTTCATGAGAGCGACGTGTTTGATTGTTTTTTAGAAAGGTGAGATGTTTGATAAGGATTGATACCTGAACACAGTTTAACGAGGAGATGGCATGTATCCTTTTCCCCGTTGCTCATAGAACACCACCCACCTCCCTTTCTTCCTCCCCTCTAACCATTCCATTGTCGACGACTCGGTGCACCTCCGTCCAATTGCCCATGTTTGGAGCACCGCATGGGGATCCCAAAGTCGACGTAAGCCTCCCTAACCGCCCTCTCTTTCTCCGTCAAGTCGTCCATGATGATCCCCTCTCCGCCGCTTTGGTCTGCCACCGCCAGGCCATTCCACCCTTCCTTGAGCCTCGTCGTCACCTTGGGTGAGTTCCTCTCCATCTCTAGATGCTTTCCTAGCCAGTAATGAGCCACTAGCACCGTGTAGAGCTGTAATGTCGTGCTCCAGCCATCGTCACCGCTTAGGCTTAGCGCCAGCCACTGCAGCCTTCAAATCTGCCAGTGCCACACCACCTCTAGGTGTGGTTCAGCACGAGGGACCCATTTTGGCCTCATCTTGCCGGTGACAAGCTCGTCTCCTCTTGGCGGGAAGGAGAAGGCACTGTAACAAGGAGATTAGTGTAAACATGTGTAATTAGCTCTTCATTGACTATGCTTAGCTATTCACTAATCCCCGCTACCATGTGGACCCTCCCCGTTTAATTAACCCTCTTATCTCTATGACATGTGGGCCACTGCCCAATTAAATCCTTTTAAAACTGGTAAAATGGTGATGAGTCACTGACAAGTGGGCCCGTTTCACTATGGCTATAGTGCATGGGTCCCACCTATCGACCTCTCGATCTTTTCCTTTAGAAATTTGAATCAAAATTAATTTAAAATACCATGGGCCCCTTTTGTCAGCCTCAATAGCCTTTTTCAGTAGAAAAATAATTCAAAAATTAAATTAAAAACTAGTGGACCCCACCTATTAGTGAGAGAGCACTCTCTCTCTTATGTTAATTTTTGAATTTATTCCAAATTTAAACTTTGAAGAGTCCGTTCTCGCTTATTTTAACTCCAAATTTAACAAAATTTATTTTTAAATTTGTCTAAATTCAAGATCTATCTAATGGTAGTGGATTTTTCAATTTGGAGTTTGTTTGAATTTTTCTTAGTATTTATTTGTTTTGCTCACGTGTTTATTGCTTTCCGATGTGATCGTCCGCTGGCTGTGCCACATTCCTTCACCCGCTTGGTCAGCCCCCTACGCCTTTACCCACTTGGCCGACCCCCTTCCCCTCCGCACACGTTCTCAGATGGCAGCACCGGTGTGACCAGCCCCCCTTCCCTCCCCCTCCTCTGGTTGTTTAAATGGTGCAGGGATCCTCTTTGGAAGAGGCTGAAACATCATTTTGCAGACGAGCAAGAAACCAAGAGAGGCAGCAGAGAAGAGAGGAAGTAAGCCGTTCAAGCGTCAGATTTTTGAGTGGTTTTTAATATAAATTTCAAGTTTGTGAATTTGGGAAATTTACAGATCGGCATGTGAGCATCCGAAAGCGGTAATTTTCATCGGCATTGGCTATTTTTTTTGTAGCAACACGATTAGCATGTAACTAGAAAAATGATAATTTTTTAGTATAAAACGGTGGTAGTTAGGTTTCTATAAATGGACAGTGGCCTTAGTTGACATCGAATAAACAACATTGTTAGTGGCGTTAAATGTTTATTTATCACGCTAAATATGTGAATGACATAGCTTATGCGTAGGTTATTTTGTTTGCATGGGAACAAGATTGCATTTTTTTCTGCATTTCGACATACTTGTTGTGCTTAGCATTTTATGCGCTATTTTGCAGAAAATGTTACACATGCATATTTTGTCAAATTATTGTGATTCATACAGAATTTAGTTAATTCCCAATTGTCGTAGTACTGTCATGTTAAAAATTGAATATAGTTGTTGTTTGCTTTGAAATATTATGTAGAACTGTTTTGAGTAATTTTTGAGTTTTAGGGTGATACATATATCGTATGCTCAGTTGTGCATAGTTTAGGAACGACAAAAGTAGTGCCAAATGTTGTAACTCAATGCTGTGCAAAATGGTATAACTCAATGCTGCATACCGTGTGAATTTTTTAGGTTAGTATGGATGGAGTGCTAAATTGTGATAATTTTTACATGCTCCTAAGATGTCACATGGCACCATAAAATTCTCGTTTTGGTTTTTTGTATATTGATCGGGCATGTTGTGCACCTGTTTTAGGTACGCCATGTTGGACATTCAAAATTTATTCATGTTCTATAGGGGTCGTCTCGTATGTGATGGACCGTACGGGGCGAACCTATCAAATTGTGACCAGACCATGATCCGGCGCTCGGTCTGAGGGACATGGACCTCTCAGAGCTCAGGAGGTGCGTTCGTTCCGTGTTCGATCGTGCCATTGCAAGGAACAAATTGCGCATCGAGGCGTCGTACACCTCCGTGGTGGGTGGTTTAGGGAGACCTTATGGCAACTTTTGAACGTTCCAACTGAGCGTTCACCGCAATACCCGCTCGAGGGGGAGACGTCGCCCCTCTGTTGATGCAAGGACCCTTGCAGGTTCTTCAAATCTAAGCAGCGACTCAGTCTGGGCATGCATTACTGGTAAGGACCCCTTACGGTGTGTTCCCCTGCTATTTATCTTTCGAAGTACGCACTAACAACCTCTTCCGTCTACCTATAGTGCCCAAAACCGCTATGTGGCTAGTGCAAGTGGATCAATCTAGAGATCCACCCATATGATCAGTGGACTCTTGAATACAAGGAGTGTAATGTCAAAAGGGCCTACGAGATACGAGAGGAGGAACACCGCAATGACGAGCAAACCGAGTGCATACGTCGGGAGATGAAATCTCATCTCTAGGCGTGCACACGCAGGGAGTGCGAGGCTCACGAGACGAGCGTGAGAAAAAGAGAAAAATAACGGTCATGGCCAAAGAGGCCGCCGAGGAGTTCAACGCCGAGCTCGCAAGAAAGGAAAAATGGCCCTAGTCCACACAATAGATTGGGCCGTTCCGAACTAGTCCCCTGAAGGTCAAATTTATTTCCATTCTAAAAAGGCACATATGTATCGTAGGAGTACTTTGATTTATTGCATCGTGCATAATGTTGTTTGTTATGCACGTAATCAAACCATGTGCGTCGTGTTATTTCCAGCTATATTATAAAGTCTATTTAATTCGCAGCATCAAATCTCATCTTTTTGCATTCAATTCTTCCCGTAGCAAGGCATCCAACAACATGACAAAACGAGTTCTTGAAGTAGGCACAAAATATCTACACATCTTCCATCAGCGGGTGGTGGCATAGCCAAATGGGCCAGAATTGAAAATAAGTTCATAAAGGATTAATTTTAAAAATATTTCTAAAAAAGGTTAAATAAAAAACCACTCCAGCCGTCCTACACATATCATAATCATTCGAATTTTTTAGCAACATTCAAAAGGAACAAGATTTGCTACATGTATTATATAGAAAAATTGTTCTTTATTCTCCCATGATTATTTTCATCCTTGCACGATGCTATCATGCATTTACAGAGAGAAAATGACTTAATGCGATGCAAACACATTGAAGTGGTAAGAACATACAACTGTCTACTATGGTATAGGCATGGATATACATTACACATACATATATTATACAAAGCACTGCAGAAAATGAACAACACAAATCGAAACAACACTCGCAGTACTACACCTTCAAGATAATAATGAACACAAGAAAGAAAATACCACACAACATTATGTTAATCTTGGTCTCGAGTCTATCAAAACAATGGCGCATCTTGACCATTTCGGTACCCCCCCCATCATAACTGTCTGCTGAGGAACAATGCTGGGTCTAGTGGCCATTCATCCTCCCACACCTAGAATCAACAACTGCCTGGGCCATCCTGCAATTCAATAAGAGAAAGGTTTTGTAACATCTGATGAACGATTTGAACTAACCCGAAACAAGGTGACTCACCAAGTGTAAGGAGCACTTGTAGTAGTGTCATCCTGTATTCACGGCTGTTTGTGAGGTCTTATGTCTCACAACCGCGTTGCACTTCGGGTAAATCACTACGGGTGTCGACGAAGACGCGACTGAGTTGGCTCATCTCCACGTCCGGGGGAGGGAGGAGCAAACTAAGGTTGAGAGAATGAGAAGTACTTCAAGACGTGAAAGAGTGTCTGGGGAATGACTCCCTTTTGTAGCCTCAAGTGCGATGGCAAAATGGTTTTTTCGCATCCATAATGGAAGACAGATAAAGATCAGTACGAATGTTGAAGTTCGCGGCAGCCTTACGCACGTGATGAAGATCAATACGATTGTTGAAGTTCGCAACAGTCTTATGCACGGCTTCGACTTTGACCATGGCTTCGATATCGACTACCGTCCTTTGACCACGACCACGACTTGGACCACGTCCACGGCGTCGACTTGGACCACGATCTTGACTTTGAACTCGACATTTGGACTACACCCCTTCGACCACGAAATTTGGACTACGCCCCTTCGACCACGACATTGACTCGACCTCGGCGCCTCGACCACGGTGCCGACCACTACGCCTCGACACCTTCGACTTGGACCACGACTGGCAATTCGACTACGGCCTTCCTTCGACCACGCCTCGACCACGGCCTGCACTTCGACCATGACGCCGACCACGGCGTCTCGACCACGGCTTTAATGTTGACCTCCACCCTTTGACCATGACCACAACTTTAACCACACCCATGACCCTTGGACCACGACCACAGCTTCGACCACGACGTCGACGTCGACTTGGACCACAACCTCGACGTCGACCACGCCCCTTTGATCACGGCGTCTCGACCTAGGTGCCTCGACCACGGCGCCGATCCTGATGCCTTGACCACCGCGTCCCGACGCCTTTGACTTCGACCACCTCTTAGACCACGCCTTCGATTTCGACCATGACTACGACGTCGACCACAGCCGGCACTTCGACTCGGTCAGCCCTTTGACCACCTTTCGACCATGGCTCTCCTTTGGCCACACTACGACCATGGCTGGCCTTCCTTCGATCATGTCCTCGACGCCTCAACCACAGCATCGACCACTGTGTTTCGACGCCTTCGACTTTGACCACCATTTCGACCACAATCGGACCAAGGCTGCTCATTTGGGCTTTTTTTATGGCTTATGTCTTATTTTGTATCGTAGTTGATTTTATTTTTGCAATAATTGCTAGTAGCTTTTTAGTGTAATTAAATTTAAAAAAATTAAAAATATGTTTGTCCATCACAGACAATACAAAGGAATAAAAAAAGAAAAGAAAAAAGTCCAAAAAAAGCCAAAAAATAGGAAAAGACAGAAATAAGAAACTAAGTCAAAAGCTGAAGCCGAATCTAAATGACAGTGAATCCTTTGTTTCTTCTTGGTTCTTTGCGTTACTTTTTTGACCTATTGATTCGTAAAACAGATGTTAACCCTTAGTTTGCAAAATAGAATGGATTCCATAAACAGATACTGCTTGAACCCAATTGAGCAATTCTCTATTCAACACCATTTCGATTTTCAAATACCTGCTGTGATAACAGGCCATTTGACACATCTTGTGTGAAATTTTCCAAAAAATCTGAAACTGACTACTGAATAACTTACGTGAGGCACAGCTTAAGTTTTCTTACTACATTCAGGCGAGTGGCAAAGAGCACTCAAATAGAACAACATAGTAGGCTAGTAACATTAGTGGGAGGCGATTTTCGTTTTACTAATAGCTTACCACAACCTTCATCCATGGAAACACATGGATCCCTCAAAAAACACATCGGTACGTCACATGGTTCCCAGTAAGCTCGTTGTCATATGTAACTTTAACCACGGTTCCCTTGCCAAGGCCATAGTAGCGAGCAACAGCATCTGTCTCTAGCATGCGAGGCAACTGAAAGATTCAAACACAAATTTCATTAAAGTGGTATAAAAGTACTTTATGACAAGTTGAGATAGCTATACTAAAATAAAATTCCAGGGGCAAGAAAGCTAATAACAAATGTGATTCAGCATTTCAGGCGTGTCAAGACTACAACCAAATAAAGAAAAATGTGGCATCCCCCACAACGATTAGAAAACATATCATGGGTATATTTAAATTCAAGACTTTATATGCCACTTTGTAAGGAGCCTGCACTATCAATGAAAACCCCACATGGATAGAAGGTGAACAAAAGCTTACACTGCAATTACACAAGTTTTCTTAATATGATAACAGCATTTTCAGCGTGAGTGCGGAAATACTAAATGTCCCATCAGATGTCTTCTAAATTAACTTGAAGAAAGCTATCTTTAAAAATTACTCAGGAAAATATGGGAAGATCGTCTATTTCAATACCATCAAGTTCTGGGAAAGTGTATAAACACATGAGTAACACAGGACCACAAAAAAATTATGGCAATTCAGCAAAATTATCAGCATCACATGTCTCTGAGGCACAGGTGCTCAGCATGGTAGCATGTTATCAATCATTTCCATCATCACATCCCAGCACACTAGGGGATTGCTGTTTCCCTGATGGTCACATTCATGTTGCAAACAAAATCAAGTACATCATCATGGTGTTATAGCAAGTAACACGCAGACCAACAGGCAACAGCCACAACCAGGCTGTGTGGAGGAGGAAATAATTGCATTCCACAGGATGTAACAAAAGAAGGTTACATAATTCACATAACACCATAACTTTAAATGTCAGCATTATTAAAAAAAAGAACAGTACTTCCAGCATGAAACACTTTACTCCCACAAAATATTAGTTGATTGGTTCTATGGAAGTAGTGTGAGTTCCAGTAAATAATTCAAATAGATGATCATACAAGTCACCAAGATTCAAATTCACTCTACTCATAATATAGATAAACCGTACTAACCCAAATAAGAAGATCAAAAAGCAAGGAAACATGAAGCTTGACCATCTAAACAGCCCAAAACAACCAACTCAATATTACTGTATCATTTTTCTGCAATACCAAAGCGAGCATTCTCCCTCCCTCCCAATCTCTCTCTTTACGCTTTCAATTAGAAAATATTATCCATAATGATCTTGGCTTAAAACTGGTGATCTTTCTCATCCAACTAAACAAGAAACTAGAAACTCTATAAGCTGGAGACAACGATTTCATCCAAAATAGGAACATATATTGACTTTGGTTCCACTTGAAGTGTGCTTGTCTGGTAATTTAATTATAGTAAATAAGTCACACACACTCCGCACAAGAAAACTGCCTGTATAGTTACCACGATTTAGAATAATTATGTTTTTTACTGCAGTATCACATAATTCTCATTAGAAACCAGGAACACATTCTAAAATACCTTCAGCAAATTATAGACAAACATACCTGTGAATCCTCCACATTGTACTCCTTCAGGAGCTTCGCCTTTTCCTCTGCAGTCAACACTTCATGCTTGGGCTTCAGCACATGCTTGGTAATGTTTACCAGTAATTCTGTTATCTACCATTGGAAGAGCACATCAATTTGAATATGAAAACTGTAGGATATCAACACAAGTTAAAACAGTAAAACATAAACTGTACATGATTAAAGTCATGAAACTGCAAATAAAATTTTAGATTAAGAGCATAACTTGCAGAAACATAAATATCGAATTCGGATGGTAACTGATACTGCATTATATCCAGTACCAAATTACCAATACTGAATGCACAAAAAGTAAATAGAAATTACTTGCTGGAATGCCATTGTACTTACAACACAGAGTCATTGCTGTTATTTACTTACAGAATTTCTATTTTAGAATAGGCCGTTAACAAATTAAACAAAACTTACCTGGAATATTTCTACTCTAAATGCGAAGATCTCCTTGATAGATTCTCTAGCTCTAGACATTATTTTGCCCTGCAATATCAGAATCAGTCTAGACAAGTTCTGTTCTTTGGTTCGGCCATATATCTCCCGGATAATTGCGATTTTGACAGGCTCAGGTGGACAGAATACAATTTGCACCTGAGTTAAGACATTGTTAGAGTGTATCTGTTACTCCTTTACAAAAAAAGAGGGAAAATTTAGATACACCAAGAAATAACATTATGAATGAAAAATATAGATATAGAAGCACTCGTACTATATGTTATGAGCTCTTCTATACATACAACGTATCTAGTACGATCTAGTTACGACGAAGCAAATCATGTGATGAAATAGCCCATGCATCGTGCGAACTCTGGGCTCATGCAGAAATAAAAGAGGCGCTGATTCGATCGACTCAACCCATATCCAAGCCCAAGTCCAAATCCTCTTAGCCTAAGGAGTTCAAATTGACAATTCTACATTCATTGTATGCAGATAAAGCTTAATAAAAAAATAGGAGTTGGACATACCTTCTTTTGTGTGCAATCTAGTTAAAAAAAAACCTTTTGAATTTGTAGTAGATTGCATAACAAAGGGATGTATTTGGATGGATTGGGTATATTACAGTTGTTATGAATATTGTGTATTTAAGAGGCTCAATGGGCAATATATATAGGGTACAAAAGGAACACAAGATTAAACCCTAGCATAATAGGAAATACCACTAATACCCTTGACATCTCCCTCAAATGCAAGGTGTATGCAATAGAATTGCATTTGAAAAGAGTTGACACTAAAATAGGAAAAATCTGAAATCCAAGTCTTGATAATGTCGTTGTAGCGTGCAGCTCTTGGAAAATATGCTAAGTCGAAGAGAAATAGATAGAAGCATGGCAGTGCAAATCAAAACCCAAGACGGCGGCGGCACAGTGAACAAGAAGCGCAACAGAAATGCGGCGGTCGTAGAAGCTCGAGATGATGGCTTAGAGAGAAGCGACGACATCATAACGACTTCTATGATCAGCACGCAGCTCAGAGAGAAGAGCAACTGCTGCTGGCATGCTAAAAAGAAATTTTTATGTTTCTATGACTGACAATAAATTTGTGGACTCGTACGGCTTGGACGAACTGAAAGATAGACGAAAGACTTAAAAGAAAAAAGACTCAAAGGCAGCGGATACTACAGCAGTCATCTCCGAGAGAAAGCCGAGACAATATCTCCCTTTATCTCTCCTCACTATAATAGTCATAGTGAGGAGCACAGCCAGACAAAGACGAGGAAGAGCTAGCCGAGTCCAGAACTAGGGGAGTGCTACCATCTTTATCCACGATGTGTATATGATGCACTGAATAATACCCCCTGATTGCTTTCGACCTAGATCTCCGAGTCAAAAAGGAGACAGAGCATTCTCCCTAGGCCAGTCCCGAGAGCATTCTCCTCGTGCCCTCTCCTCTTCCCCCCAAAGGCCGCCGTCTCAGCCTCCTTGGCTTCCCCTTTCCTTCGCTTTGGATGGAGGAGACAGAGCAGACGGAGAAGAAGCCAGCATCAAGCTTGGCAAGCTAGAGGTGGAGGTGCGGTGAGCCGGCGATGCCATCTCGAAGGCAACGACTGAGAAGACGACAGCCGACGCCAGATCCATCTGCCCCCGCCCACGTCGACACCGGATCCGGGTTAGGGTGGCGTGGTGACGACGGACCCGGCTGGATTCGGGCTTGCCGCGCCGGATCTGAGGACGAGAGCGCTAAGAGAGCCAATAGATGGCAGCGGTGGTCTTGAAGAGCTCCTCTTGCCTAGATCTGTGCAGATCCAGGACAGAAAACAGCGGCAAAGGCGGAGCCGACATGGCCTGCGGTAACGATGGCCGTGATGACCGAGGAGAGCAGGAGGGCGAGGATCAAGAACGCCAAGTAAGGAGGCCGGATCTCAAAGAAGTGGCCGCCCGGGAGCGGAGATTGATCCTCCTGAGGGCAGCAGCAGCGGAAGAGCAATAGAGGCTAGGTATGGCACCTAGGCTCTGATATCATGTTGTGAATATTGTGTATTCAGGAGACCCAATGGGCAATACATATAAGGTACAAAGGGGCACAAGACTAATCCCTAGTACAATAGGAAATATCACTAATACCCTTAACAACGGTTAGAGCAAAGAAGAGTGCAAGAATAATTAGATGTTCGTGTTTTGGACGGACATTGAGTCGTGGAGTATTTGGGCTTCGAGGTGGACACGGTGATCACGTGAAGCATTTCTCATATGTTATATAAGCATTAAACTTCACTAGAGACACAATAAATTGAGCCATCCATTTGCAGAATGATGCTAACCATAAACAATCGGAACCGCAAGAACAATAATTTTGCTAAACCATAATAGACAACCCTATTAACATCAACAAGCACCCGGCATGGATTAATGAAGAAATGGTAACAGAAGACTGATATCCCCATTTTTGTTTACTCCTTGATTTTTCAAGTTTACAATGCGTCTTCTACCATGCGTATGGTCCTTAATCATAAGCATATATTAAGGATATCACGGGAAGGAATACGAAAGTCACCTTCTTAGAGAGGTCGGAGGCGAGGGTGGTGGAGAAGCCGAGGCGCTCTATCTCGGGCTTCTCGGCCCACCACGCGCGGAACTCCGGGAGGGTGCAGGCGAGCTCCGACTCCGGCACGCTGTAGCCGCGGTCGCGAAGCATCTCCAGCGCCGTGCGGCGCGCGAGGAAAAGGCGGTGGCTCTCCACGCTGCCGCCGCGGTCGATCATCGACGATATGCAGCTGGCGACCTCGGGCACGTCGTCGACCGCGGGGGCGGGGGCCGCGGCGGCACCGTTGGGAGCGGTGGAGGCGGCTGTGCTCTCCGCCGAGTTCTGGGAGGGGATGAAATCCATCTCCCTCTTCTGTTCTGTGCTCTACGGTATAGGGAAACAGAGTTTTAGGTTTTAGGGGAAACGAGTCACGAAAGGGTTATTTGGTACTGTATAAGGGTCTGTTCTTTATGGCTGTGATTTATAATTTTTAGTTAAAATTTTTAAATTTTATTTATTTATGATAAAGATTATGAAGAAAGAGATATTTGCTTATAATTTTAGATGGTACATATGTTGGGTTTTTAACGAGTACTATAATTAACTTGTAGACTCTGTCTTGAAAAATACTTAATTTGAAAGCTAGGTACTGTAGCAAAACCAAAAGCCGGTTTCAAGAGTCGAAAGGAACAAGTCCTAAGGTTGCCATACTTTGTTAGAGTGTTTTGTTAAATTTATCTAATGTTAGATCATTAAAATTGAAGCCACATTTTAACTAGCAAAAGATAATTTTGCTACACATTTTTGAGTCACTGACATAAAATCTAGATAGTAAGAAAGAAATCTTATCACAGATATGACTATAAAACAACAGATATGAGTATAAAACGAACGGACGTCTACCTTGATCAAATTTACCGAGCTCGGTGTGTGACAAAAGTGTAACAAAGTTTAGTTACCAAGCAAGGCCAGCACACTCGTCTCATGTCGTACGTACCCTACACGTTTGGGGTGTTTCTCTCCTCCTATCACATGTCTCAAGATCATCTCATTAGAGTTTGATCTATAAAAAAAAGTTGATTACGGTCAGAATTGGAATAGACTTTGCTTGCAGAGTTCAGTAGCTGTCTGCAGCACAAATGCAACTATCGGATCAAAAATTGGCCATATTTTAGTTTCTCCAGCTACAGATTGAAGAATCATTTTTTTGTTGCACTTTATTTTGACCTACAAATGTTCATTACCATTCCGTTTGGTAGTACAACACATGATAATGGTAGCAGAGGCAGGGCGCACGGGGATGGAGATGAGGGTGGGGGAAAAGATTAAGGCACTGCCTTTCCCCTCGACACCCTTTTGTGGGGTGGCGTGGGCTGGGCTGGCTCAGGCTTGGGCCTAGCCCAGCCGCCCCATTCCCCCTTTTCTTTTATATGGTATTACATCCTCTATATAATCCAAATCCTTCATACTTGGCTTTGCTAGGGTTCCCCAGGCTATGATAGCCCGATACGTCGCCCAACTGCCATTCCCGTACGCGATACGTATCCAATACGGGATACGCCGCGATATGGTATCGGCAAGTATCGGGGATAATTATGATTCAAAAATAAATAAAAAAATTTTGATACTTCTTGATACGGCGACATGTGGCTAGCGAGAGAGCTCTAGCGGCTAGGGAGAGGGGTGTCAACGGCGGCGAGGAAGAAGGGGGCCAATGGCGGCAGAGGGGTCCGCCGGTAGCTGGGGAGAAGGGGTCGGAGAGGCGGGAAGAAGGGGCCCGGGGGCGGCAGGGGAGAAGGGAAGCGACGACAGGTGAGAAGGGGGGAGGAGGCTATCGGGGTGAGACTGTGCGCACGCGGAAGAACCTGGCGTAGGGAGGAGCGACGTTGCCGCCATGTCTCCACCTCATCAGTCACCGGTGGCGCGCCTCGGCCTCGTCCGTCGCCTGACCGCCTTACAGGTCGGGAGAGAGAGGTGGAGGTGGGCGTCTATGCGAGATCGTTGGTGGATGGGTGGGTGCGGTGCCATTGAAGACAGTTGAGACAGGTGGTGGGTCCCACATGTGATATATCTTTTTGTCTCTCCAGTCCCACATGCGATATATCTTTTTGTCTCTCCAGTTATCTCAGTCAAAGAGAAGAAATTCAACACTAACTATATTCCTAACACAGATCTTGATGCACTGTGAACGGTAGAGATAGTATGGGTAGATTGTAATATGTTGAGATATTACTTTTCATGTGTGTGTGTATATATGTGTGTGCGTGTATGTGTATCATTCATCAAGTTAATCTTAGTTTGTCGCTCTTGTAGTCTCTCTATATTTTTTATTTTTAAATACATATATACTTACCGTATCGATGTATTTATTTGGAAAATATCATATTGCAATATCACCGTATCATATTGCCGTACCGTATCACGTATCACAGCAACATAGCCCGCAGGGAAGCAGGTTTCAGAAACCCACTACTGCCCACCACAATCAAAGCCCAATATTTCATTACTCCAACCCACGCTATATCCCTCTGACTTCTTCCAATACTCAGCTTCTGCTTTATTAATTCTGATCACATGATTTTTATCCAGAGGATCAAGGGCAAGCAACTTATCCCTCAATTCAGCAAACGAAAGTTGATCTATTTCTGGGTCATTACTTTCTGCTTCTGTTCTGAAAAACATCTATAAGGTGGCATAAGCTAGAAACCAACGAAATGCTACTGCTGAGGAAAGCTAGAAAATTTACTGCAAATAAATTCAAAATCAGTTCCTTTCAGTAGATCTACAAGTGATTCCACAGCTTTTCAGTATTCCAGTTGACTGCATACACTTACAGTTTTGACTTGCTGTGCATATTATCTGAAGATAGTACTGGATGCTTGAATGCTCCCTTGCTCTAAATGAATTAATCGACTAGCACACACGAAAGTCCCAACTTAGACTTGTTACCCTTCTATCACTTGTAACCTTCACAACTCTTCCTACTGGCATATCTCTTCCTTTCTGCACAAGGCTCAACAAAGGGGCAAAATCTCAGTGAGGAGAGGACAAACTGAGCCTAAAATAGTGTAGGGACAAGCTGAAGTCTAAATGAACACAATGATCACCAGCATAAAAATATGTATACCTATCAGTTCAGTTTCTAAGCAAGGGCATTTTTAGCTGATTCATTCAGTATAAAAGAATAACCGTATAAGTGTAAGATATCTTAGTACAGTTTGCTAGTAGCCAACTATGATGCAGCAAGAGTACAAGTATGTATCTCTTAATGCACTTTCCTGTTTACCCAACAAGAGCTATGATGCAAGTTGCACACAACAAACCATGGTAGCCTTGCAACTTGCAGTAGCAAACTATGGCAAGTGTTCGTAGTCCGTACCTATATTTCTTCGGTGATTTGTGATAAAGGTCACTAACGTGTTGTACAGCTTTGTCCTTTCCAAATGTTGATGGCAACTATGGAGTTTTCCACCTTGAAGGAGGATTGCATTGGACAATAATAACTGTATCAGTGCATGGAATCCACAGTTACTTAATATGTTTGTTTTCAGAGAGCCATTTCCTGCAAAAGGAGAAAAAGGAAGAAAGTTCCAGTAAAGAATGCTAAAACTGCGTAGACAAACCAATTCAGACATCTACGTAAAGATTGATTTGAGATAACATTACTTGTGGTTTTTCCTGACTTCATCTCTACTGGAAACGAAAGTATGTTCAACAAGCTGGTGTCTTTTCTACACATTGAAGAGTAACTTCTGCAACGACTCCTAGGCCACCAAGTCCACAGAGAGCAAGATAAAATAAGTCAGGATCATTCTCCCTCAATAATTCTACTGTCCCCTTGGCAGGGGTAACCAGTTTCATGCTAATAACTTGCTCGTCGATTGGGGGCAAAGCTGTTGTAGTGTTCACATGATTTCACACTCCAAGGCCCTACCTACCTAGTTTTCTTGTCTCGAAGTTTCACACCGTCCCACAAACAAGAAAGTTACGGTACCTCGTTAGGTTTTCGGATGAGCAATTGGAAACGCTGATGCCCCCTGTCTTCTTTCACAATTAATCTATAGGAGCGTAGCATTACAGTGAGTTTTTTGGCTATGGTTTTAGTTTTAGTTTATGATTTTTTTAAATTCTGTCTGTTCGTAAGAGAAAATATTCAGAGAAAATTAGTCACATGTGATTTTGACCAGTATAATTGAACTCGGTATAGTGTCTACTACAATCTACATGTAGACCCCGACTTAAAAAAATATACCGTTTAAAAGCTAATTAATGTAGCAACGAAAGCCAAAACCTAAGCGAAAGTCCAACCAGAGGCAACCTCGTATCGACTTTTGTTTCTGCCTTCTGTTTAAGAAAACTAAAAATCAATATGAACACCTGATTTCTCGAAACGGTTTCTTTACTCATCTCGCTACCGTCTCACTCCGGGGATAAGAAAGGGGTCACAAGTGCATCACACACCTTGCTCCTTTTGCTCCCGTTATATGCACGTATCTCTCCTTCACTTCTTCCACCGCTTATGTTCTTTTTCTTAAAATCACTTCTTTTAGTCGCTACTATTTATTTTCAGCCAAAAACTATCCGCCGCAATAAAAAACTATTAATAAAAGTTAATACAAATGCTCCTATAACAATAACAATGAACACTACTTTTCCGTATGTTGACTTTGGAGTCAAGCCATCGTTTTCTCTAGGCCAATTCGCAGAAGTTTCGCAGCTACTTCTGTTCATATTTTTTTAGTAGAAAAAAACACGAGCAAACAACGAGAAGACCGAGCAGTCGTCGCAGATACTATATATATTTGAGCGTTACGCCAACGAACACTACTCAGCTCACGCAGCGTTACAAGCATTTGGTAAAATACTTCTTCTTCTTCTTCTTCTTCTTCTTCTTCTTCTTCTTCTTCTTCTTCTTGTGACATAGCCATGTTCACCAGTGGTATGCTCTACTTTGTAACGAATGTGTTCTTAACTCTGTTCCGACCTCTGAATTTTGCTCTCGGCGACAAGCATGATATATGCCGATGCCGATGCCGACGCGAGCCTTCTGCCAAGAACGGAAGAGCAGAGCTCACACACGACGATGTTGCGGTGGTCATGGGCGCTCTTGGGATCGTTGGTTGGAGTGGCGGTGGCAAGTGCAGGGAGCGTTGCTTGGAAGAAGGGGTCCGTGTGCTACTGGAGGAGAAACAAGCAAGCTGGGAAGAACTAGAGGAAGCCTTCGGTGTATTCGACTGCGACGGCGATGGGTTCATAAGCCCCGTGGAGCTACACAGTGTGATGAGAAGGCTAGGGTTGCAGGACACCAGCCATGAGGACTGTGAAAGGATGCTCCAAGTTTTCGACAAAGACGGCGATGGAATGATCAGCTTTGATGAATTTAAAGTCATGATGCATGCAACCACCTGACAAACTCCATTGATCAACTGATGTTTTGTTCTGTGACTTTGTTTAATTGTGGCTAAAAACATCTCGTTTTTTGCGCCAAAGTTCTACTTATTTATAATATCTTTTTATATAATAAATTCAGCTATGCGTCCGTGATTTTTCTCATAAAGATATTCTATGTTAAATCCATATCTCTTGTTCTTTCAATCATCTATTTACTATATATTATATAACAAGTGTTCTCCTCCTTAATATTCTGATTGCTTCCGACCACTCATTTGCCCTTCTTCGAGTGTAGGGAATGGCTCCTTGCCGGGGTAGTAGTCCTCGTGCTGTCATTGGAAAACTCGGCAATTGCGAAGGTCGTGCCCCTCCTTTTTGTAGAGAGGGCACCACCTCGGCTTGTTGTCTTTCTGTGCGGGTGCTTTGCTTTTGCCCTGATTAGAGTATTACTTAGGGTTTCATGGCTCTTTATCGCCTATGGCCAAGACTTCCTTCAAACTGTCAGCGTGAGGCTTTTGACCTTTGGCCTTTTTCTTGGATTTTTTGGCCTTCTCTTTTCTCTTACTGCATTCACCTTCCTCTTTGGAACTTCGATTGACCTGATCAATGGTTTTAGTCCATTCAACCGCTTCAGCAGCAGTCGCGTAGTAGTCACCCATCTCAAAGAGCTCGATGACAGTGGTCAAATGATTCAAGCAATATCCTCTGTGAACCTCCTATTGCGGATGCCCTGCTTGAATGAATGCCCTGATGATAGAAGTGTCAGAAACCTCCAAAATTGAATTACACACCTGACTAAAGTATCTAATAAATTGTCATAGGGTCTTATTGCTATTCTGCCGCATCCGGTGCAGGTTGTCCTCTTTCCCAAGGTGATTGTATGTGCCTTAGAAGTTGGCCAACAAAAGATCGCAAAGGTAAGACCACAAGTGGATTGACTCAAATGGTTGATTCAGCAACCACGATCAAGCGAACCCCTCGAGAACCATCAAAAGATAATTTACCATGACGTGCTCATCTCCTCCTGCTGCCCATACCACGATTGTGTAAATCTGAAGGACCTTGATGAGATTTTAGGACCCATCAAATTTCTCCATGTTTACTGGCCAAAATCACAGTGGGCAGCGTACTGCTTAGAGTTCAGGCACAAACGCTCGATATCCGGTAACGAGTTCATGACGCCTCCTTTTGTGGAAAGGGATGATTGGCATAACTAGGTGATCATACTCGACGATGCCCTATAGTCGATAGACCCGACCTATAGTAGGCCTCATCCAATGCTCGGTAGTCGATAGACCCAACCTATACTAGGCCTTATCCATAGGAGGGTAGTACCCCTCGTATTCTATCTGTTGCTGCAGATTCCTTATGTAAAGTGATGATCGATCACCTCCTCAGTAAACCAGTCGATCTGAAGTCATTAAAGAAACTCTCCTTCGGCTGGAGTTGTGGTTGGGAGACCATCGCAACCTGTCATCATGTTGAGCCCCACAATGTGAATTCTGCGAACGACTAAACGTGGTCATACCTATCTGACACCTAGAATTATGCCAGTGTGGCTACTCAAATCTAGCCATGATGCTGCAGAATCTTCACGCGATCCCTTCAGCGAAGTGGTCGTAGCCTAGCTCTCGAGCAAGCTCTTGGGTCAGATTCTCGAGCTAGGTGTTGATGCGCTAAAGTTCCCAAGCCTCTTCGGATTGGTACTAAGTACGCCCAAGCAAAGACCTTTGGGCAGTTAGTCGTCTCCTTCGAATGGTCTCGGGATTCTAAATGTCTGAGGCTGGTTGAGGCCACCTTAAAGGAGAGCGATTATTTCTACGATTTCTCCCACTCTCATCAGAGAACCTCCTGCCTTGAGGAGTCGTCAAATGACAAAGCCTCATGGCTCGAAATAGGCCTCTCCAGAAAGGGGAAGTCTGGGTTATAACCATCCTTGACCGGAGTTGAACTTCGTGAGAGTACTGACGAACTCGCAGGGAGCCCACCCATGCTCTCTACGGGGACAATTGGAGAGTTACAACCACTAGTTGTTGATAGATTCCTAGAATGACAGATTCCAAGAGTACCTAAGCGCAATCGAGTGGTCGTTAGGGGACTCGAACACTTGGGGGGCAGGCCCCTCATCGTGTTGCAAGCCTTGTTCATGGTCGAATTGGCCCTTGCCATCTGGAGAAATTGGTTCCTCTATTCGGCGTACTGCTACGGAGATATAAATCCCTCCTCAGCCTTTCCTGCGGTGCGGTCTTCGAGGTCTCAAGATGGATATCCAAAGACAGACTCAAAGTCTGAAGCAAGCATTGTCTACTCGTAGTCGTAGTAGGCATCCATGTCAAGATCTGCGTAGTCAGTCAGGTTGAATCAATTCTCCTCGTTCCATTCTCTTGTCATGAGGACATCAGAGGGAAGAGAACTTGTCGACAAAGGAAATTACTGGAGTCTTGAAAGAATCTTTCCCACGGACGATGCTAATTGTCGGTGTTTTAATACCAATCTTAGACACGAGAAATTTTATACAGGTTCGGGTTTTCTCCTAGGAGAATAATAACCCTACGTCCTATGTGGCTATTGCTCAGGGAATTGATTACAACTAAGAATGTAATGCGAAATGCCTTGCACTATCCTTTGATCCGATGTGTTTTTTTATATATCCTCTCCTCTCTGATATCAACCTTTATATCGTTAACAAAGCGGCGGCCATTGTCCCGCGCCAAAAAATGCCTTAATGTTTCGGGAGATAACTGTCTGACGGAAGTTATTTGTTAGAGAGATGTGATGGTCCATTTGTCATGCGATGGTTATTGTCAGAAAGAGATTATGTGTGGTTATTAGGAATAAACGCACGTTCTAACCACTTTGTCAAATGGACCTACGATGTAGTAAGTCATCGTAGACAAGCCAGTTAGAGATAAACTAGTCGCAGAAAGGTCCACGACTAGGGATGCAATCGGAGCGGATACGGACGGATATTACTTATCCTGTATCCTATTTCACATTTTTTCCTCGGAGTCGGAGTCAGATACGGATAATGTCGGATATCTATTTCTCCATTCCGTATCCGTTCCATAATCTTTCGGATGGTCGGTCGGACGGAAATTATCTGCTTCTTTGCACAGGACATTGGACAATATGGTATGATCAGAGCGAATTTGGAGAGGCTAATTATTGAGATGTTGAAGAAAGAACACTCAGTACTCCTGCTTGTTTAGATATGACAATCTGCCTATATGTTATTTTGTTCCTAGGTGAAGTCACAATAGACTTTCTCATATCATTTGACATACAGATATATAATGACGGATATCACTTATCCCGTATCCTATCCCATATTTTTTTCTTGGAGTCGGAGTCGGACACGGATAGTGCCGGATACCCATTTACCCCTTTTGTATCCGTTCCGTATGCTTTCGGTCGATCGGACAGATGGAAATTATTCGCTCCGTTTGCACCCCTATCCACAACCACGAGGTGGTTGTAGGACAATTCATGACTATATAGTCGTAGAAAGATTTACAATTAAGAGATGGTTGTAGAAGAATTCATGACTAAGGAATGGCTGTAGAATAGCTTATGACTAAGTGGTCGTAGAAAGACATACAACTAAGTTATAGTTGTAGAAGAACTTATGATTAAGGAGTGGTCGTTGAATGACTAACGACTACCCTATAAAATTTTTTCTTATCGATAAGAGATATATTCAGATAATATAATAACGTAATAATTATAGGGTAATTATATCCTCGTCAATACTAATGCTGGCCGTTGCGTGGTTTTTAACAGACCTGTATCTGTGTTTTCAGGTGTTGCATTTGTACTTGTTTCTGAAATTGTTCGAACTCAGTCGTTTTTTTTTAAAAAAAAATCGTTTTTAGCACGCCCAGCCAAAAAACATGGTTAAACACACAAACTGTTTATGTATGGTTCTTCAGTGTATCGCTCTTCACTACCAAGTTATTTCTTTGGCGAGATCTTCACCAAGTTGTAAATAGCGCAGTTGATTTGATGTCTGAATCCCAGAATCTGCACCCTTCGGCCAACTGTCCGGCCGACCCCGAGCCAGACCCGTTGTTGCCTGCAATGCGGTAGGATAGATGAATCCGAGTCCGAGTGGGTTGTGCACGGGATTAAGATCGAAAAATTCATCAATGTCTCATCTCCTGCACTGCATCCACATCCACGTCGCTGCAGCTGCGTCTCGTTTCTGCTTGTCTCCTCTGATAGAGCAGGGGCCAGGAGTAATGGAACCCGCAAGAGGAGACATTATGATTCCCTCGTCGCACGATACGGCGAGCGAGATTCCCCCACCGAACGATTCGGCGGGCAAAGCGATGGCCCCGACGCGCTGGTGGATCAGGCTTCGTCAGTGGATGTCTCAGGATTTCCTACTGAGGGAAGAGGCGCGGGGCGAGCAGCCGCCGCCGAGCCGCCGTGGATGGAGAGCACTGGGACGACGATGGCCATGCCTGCGGCGACCCGGCCTCGGTTAAGGCCACCGCGTCTCTGCAGGTGCCGAAGGTGGGCGAGACGAGGGAGCAGGACTGCGCGGTCTGCCCTCCCAGTCCGACTACGAGTGTGAGCTGGCTGTCTGAGCAAGCGCGTGCAGACGCTAGAGCTGAAGATGGCAACAACTGGTGTTGGTCGACTGAGTTCTTGTCCTTGCTGCTGCCTTGTGGAGCCCTAGTCACAGTTGTGCTAGTCCTATTTAGGGTTCTTGTCTACTAAGTTTATCGGATTACCGATCAGAATTGTTGTAGTTTTTATTCAAAATTACTCTTCTGAAGATGAATATTTATCTTCACTCTGGTGTGTAGAACTAGAAGCAAGATGTCTTCTTTATTTATCAAAGCTTCTTTCTGTCGAACTTTCTATTGCTGTTATGCCTCTCGTTGATGCTAATGCAAGACCGCTCTGTCTCATCACCTACTTCCTGAAAATATGCTGGAAGGAAATCTAGTGACTGGTTTACACAAATCCTTTCTTTTTCAAGAATACGGGGTTTACGCAAATTCTTGTGAGAAGATACTGCTGTACTACATTCAAATATCTCTTTGACAATCATCCGATTTTTTTATATGTCACTGCAAATCTTCGATGTGAGCTGGTTGTGGTCTGAACTTTTGAGAACTGAAGTCGCATCCTCTTTCTGATAGCTGTTACCAAGTTGATGTACTGTAATTTCAGTTACCACTATCACCATATTTTGCCTTCAGTATAGCTAAGGCCAGATTCGGCTCTGAATTTATAAATTGTTGCATGGCTTCTAACTTGCTGTTTTGTCGCTATATTAGTGTTCTTTCTTTAGAAAAGTGGTTCTAAAGGAGTGCTATGAGAGCAAATTTCTCTGTTTTCTTTCTATAGGTTTAGTTCTTGTTCGGTTGCAAGGCATGGGCAGACTCAGAAGATGGCGCGCTATATGCCCGGACTCCAAATTGGAGATGATGGATTGGCGCATCTCGAGCTTGGACAAGCGCGCGATGGAGAATCTGAGAATTGCATGGCTCTCTGGTTCTAAAAAATGTAGTACAATTTTGTCCTAGTAGAATGCTTGAGGGGAGATACACTATACTGAACTGAACTGGTCGACACTGACAAGTGCTGTCGTGTGGATGCATTTGGGTCAAGTAAACGTTGTAGGCGGCAAATGGGCAGAACTTCCCTCGCATAAAAGAGCTAAGTACACACAACTACACAATCTGGACGATCTGCTGAGTCGTCTCCTATTTTCTGAACAAACTATTTTACCGTACTGAACCCGTGTATGTTGACCTGAGAGACACTGCTCTCTCAGGGTTAAAGTTTCAAGCGCACTTCTGTTCATCTTTTTCCTATGCAAACATGACTAGCATTCTGACAGCATGGAAGACTTCATTTCTTGAGGTCAATAACAACCGAAGACTTGGCTTTAGCCAAGCGTACTATATATTTGAGCGTCATGTGGAAATCATTCAATATGGTGTTAGTGTACTGTTACTCCCCAATTCAGACCAACGAGGATATAATATTTTCCTTCTTTATACGCTACATCTCAACTATTTGGTACCCTATATATGTTACAACTGGTTGAGAGAATATTCCTAAGGGATACCCGGATGCACAACATAGACTACAGGAAGCCTCTTTCTATGTTAAAAACCACGTGCAACATCTTCAAAAACGTGTATAACCATATCATTTGTCTCTATAACAATAACCACCCCAGGGGCTCGACACAACCAACTCCAGAGATCTCTCATTGACAGCAACCACCACATCCAACCAGCATCGCCACCACGTGCGTTATCTCCAGGAGACGCCTTCATCTATGACAACTGCTGGCAATCGTCCGTCCATCATCAACTGCCACCTCTTCGTCAATTATATAGAGATTGGTAGAGTAGTCTATAAGGAGAGGCCGCATTGTAATTCCACATTCCGCGCCTGGTCGATCAAGTCCATTGAGCACCCTGTAAAAATCCATAGGAACACAAAACATAGGAGTTAGGACGTTAGGTTATTATCTAATATCAAGGAGACCCGAACCTGTATAGATACTTTGTCTCCATGGCACCGTCTCAACCATAGTTCTTCCTCTTTTTCTTGTAAGATTAACTCTCAAATCTGTTGAAACAGGTGATAACCCTAGCACGAGAGAACAATCATAATAAGCACAAAAGCACGAAGATTTGTTAATGTGGTTCGACAATGCCTACGTCCACAGGAGCCACATGGCTCAGCTCCGACCTCCAACCTTGGCCACCGCACAGCTCAGCTCACTACCTAGAGGCAGCATCTCGGCATGGTGAGCATATAGCACTTCAGCGCACGTCCCATCAGGGAGTTGGGTGCTTTGGCCACGACCTAGTTGAGAACTTTGCTCGCTTCATTTGCTCCAACCACAGTGGGTACAAGCATGCATCAAAGGGAAGGCCTCCACATGACTTGCCTCTATGGGAAGGGTGGTTCGACCTTCCTACCCCCAAGTGCGTTAATGCCCTTCTCGAGCCACACCGCTTGCCCTCTGTGAGCGTTGTTTTTGAAGATAGTGAAACGATAATCCGACCTCCCTACCCTCATGTGCGTTAGCGTCTTCCTCAGCCCACGTCGTTTGCTCTCCATGTATACTATTTTTTAAGGTAGGGAAATGGTGGTTCGGCCTCCCTGCCTCCGCGTGCATTAGTGCCCTCCTCGGGACGCACTGCCTGCACTTCGCGAGTGCTATTTTTGAAGGTAGGAGAACGACGGTCCAACCTCCGCATGCGTTAGTGCCCTCTTCGGGCTAGCACCACATACCCTCCGCAGGCCTTGTTCATGACTGTAGGGGAGCAACAGTCGGTGGTCTGGCCTCCCTGCCTCCACATGGGTTAGTGCCCTCCGCGGCACCATGCTTGTGTTGACTTGCCTTGTGTCGCGCATGGTGAAATTTGACTCTTTGCACCACTGAGGGATGTTTCTTGACCCTAGCAAGCACAACCACATGGCCGAAGGGGGGACAATACTAGGCCATTAGAAAAGGTGGCAACAAGGTGAGTGTTACACAACATATGGTTGATGGTAAGGGCATAGAGACACAGCCTCAAGGGCATATGCATAGGTATGTGGCGAGGCAAGGCAAGTCTACGCCGCCTGCCTAGTGAGCTTTGGCTCGGCAGGGTGGCTCTACCTCGAAGGCACTGTCTCTACGTGTTGCTCACCTCAGAGCCTGGCCTCAATGGGATGGCCACAACTTCGCTACAGGACACGCTACCTGCCTCGTATGCTCCGCCTCAGTAGGGCGGCTCTACCTTGATGATTCTGCCCCTATGTGCCACTTGCCTTAGAGGCCTGGTCTCGATGGGACAGCCATGACTTTGCCACAAGACGCGTCACCTGCCTCATAGGCTTCACCTTGGTATAGCAGCTTTACCTCTACGGCTCTGCCCTATGTGTCGCTCACCTCAAAAGCTTGGCCTCAACAGGATGGCTACGACTTCACCGTGGGATGTGTCGCTTATCTCATAGGCTCTACCTCGGTAGGGTGGCTTTACCTTGATGGCTCCACCTCTATGAGCCGCTCGCTTCAAAGGCACAGCCTCGATTAGATAACCATGACTTCGACATAGGATACGTGACCCATCTTGTAGGCTTTGCCTCGGTAGGGTGGCTTTACCCCGACGGCTACACCTCTACGAGTCACTTGCTTTTGGAGGCATGGCCTTGACTGGACAACCATGACTTAATCATGGGACACGCCACCAGCCTAGTAGGCTTCGCCTTGGTAGGGTAGCTTTACCTCGAAGGCTCCGTCTCTACGAGCTGCCTGCTTTAGAGGCATGGTCTCGATGGGACTGCCATGACTTCGATGCAGGAGGACCACCAGCTTTGGAGGCAGCCTTGATGGGACGACCATGACTTCGATACAGGATGCGTCACTTGCCTCGTAGGCTTTGCCTCGTCAGGGTGGCTTTACCTCTATGGTTTCGCCTCTACAAGCCGCCTGCTTTGGAGGCATGGCCTCGAGGGGATGGCCATAACTTCAATGCGAGATGTCCCACCCGCCTCGTAGGCTTCACCTCGGCAAGGTGGCTTTATCTCGATGGCTCTACCTTTATGAGCTGCTCACTTCGAAGGCATGGCCTCAACAGGATGGCCACGACTTTGATGTGGGATGCGCCTCTTGCCTCGTAGGCTTCGCCTCAACAAGGCGGTTTTATCTTGATGGCTCCGCCTCTACAAGCCGCCCGCTCCGGAGATGTGGCCTCGATGGGATGGGCATGGCTTCATTGCGGGATGCGTCACCTTTCTCATCGGTTCCACCTCTTCAGGACGGATTTACCTCAACGGCTCCGCTTTCTACGGGCCGCCCGCTTCGGAGGCATGGCCTCGATGGGATGGCTACAGCTTCACCGCGTGATATGACGCCTACCTCAAAAACTTGGCCTTGGTAGGGTAGCTACGGCTTCGACAGAGGAAGAAGGATCCGTCTCAGATGGTCTTTGGACATCCCGACTCCTCGGGGGCTAGGACAGTTGGTTGCGTCAGCTCGCCCCTCAGTGCCTTCGAGCTTATTGTCGAGAGAGTAATTTTGTGGGAGTTCCCAGCCCCGTAGGCCGTCAAGGTTGCCTAGTGGACTCTAGAGTAAACCCAATAATATAGTGTTGTATGTACAAAAGAATATACCAATATGCCATCACCTCTTGTAATTATTTAGTGGTAGAATGGACAATTCCCATCCTCCCCTATTCACATATATAAAGTCCCAAGGGGGCATTGGGGGCGGCAGGCTCTCATTCTTCCTCACTAGCTCTCTTGCACATACACAAGTGGTGGTCTCTAGCTCTCCATTCAACATCCCCAAGGAAGGAATGGTATGAACTACCACTGTTTGGCGCGTGCCACAAAAATCACCATGCAAAAATTTCATTTTCACATCTATTTATTCTAAGTGCAAATCCCAATTGGCCACCAATGCAAGAATTGTCCTAATAGAAGTATGTCTCACATCTGAGAAGAATATCTCATCATAATCAAACCTCTTCTTTTGTGAATACCCATTTGCAACTAATAGAACCTTGAATTTTCTTCTTTTTGTGGTACTACCGGCATTCTCTTATAGACCCTCTTGCGCCTAATTGCTTTCATTCGCATGGGAAGACAAGCTAGCTCCTAAGTTGATTCTTCTGTAAAGACTCCATATCTTCTATTTTTGCAGTCATACATCTTTCTCTTGGCTTGTAATTGCCTCTTGAAAACTAGTTGGATCATCAGCACTAATAAGAAGAGCAAAGAAAACGTAGTCTTTATACCCGAATCTTGCTAGAGCTTTCACATTTGTGTGTTTTTGTCTACTCCAGCCAATTGAAAATTTTGCAAATCATCTGAAATAAAAACTTTCTGTAGTTAACTCGGATCCCGAGTCTTTAAACATTGTTCTAACTTTACCAGTATTGTATCTAAACCAGTAATATCTTATGCTACCTCCTCTTTATTCCGCAGTAACACGGAAAAGCTGAGGAAAGTTACGAGCAGGAAAGAAAACAACGGTTGCACTACCATGTGGAAATACCATCCACTGCAGGAAAGATGAACCTGAAAGCTTTCCTCTTTTTTCCGAGACGGCGACTTGCGAGACATGGCACGGCGGAGCGGTTTGCTGCGAAAAAACACTTGCAACTAGAGTCGATGAGGTCCACTCGCGAGAGAGAGAGAGAGAGTCCATGAGGAGCGCCACTACTACCGTCCCAGTGCTCGGCGTCGTCCCCACCGCCAGTCGGGAGTCGGTCTTCTGGGAAATTGGCATGAAATCTGCACGACGCGATCTCGACGCGGTCAAGAATTTTCCACACGCTGCCGGAACACGGGAACAATCGCTCTTATAATCCACCTCACCACCATTTGCTAGTGAATTGCTCGGAGCCGGAGGTAGCTAGCTACCAACCACCATCAGTCCAGCACAGCAACTCAGCAAGTGTCCACAAGCATCCCCAAATTTAGACGCGTAGGCAATGCCCGTTGACGTTGACCCCGAGCGGCCAGCTCCGGCGGCTGCGCCGGCCACTCCACCCAACGTCGACAACGCCATGACGAAGGCGGACTTCCTCTGGGAGCTGCGCAAGTACGTGCTGCTGCTGGCCACCCTCTCGGCCACCGTCACCTACTCGGCGGGGTTGGACCCACCGGGCGGGTTCTGGTCAAGCCAACAGGACAACGACCACCTCGCCTGGCGACCCCATGCTCTGGGCCGGTGCCGTGCTCCAGGTCACCTCCGTGGCTCCGCCCGCCGCTACAATGACGCCACCGCCTTCGTCGCCTCCCTCCTCATCGTTGTTGGTGATTACGTGTTCTTGTATTGAGTCCAAGTAGTGGTCTGACTTCAAATTAGCTATCGTATTGCATGGCGTAGAGAGTTGATCAGCCATCAGTGAAAGCACAGGGTGTGTGCGCGGCAGATCGACATGCCAGTATCAGCTGGGTACATGTATGTGTGCTATTTTGGAGTCAGACGTGTATTTGCATGTGTGCACGTTGGATATAGATGCATGTATTAGTGAGTCATACATGTAGAAGAGGTCAGTGTGCATGCAGGAATTAGTGGAGGTGATCTTGCATGTACGCCTATTAGTGGAGCTGGTTGCGTGAGTGTTTTTGGCCGAGTCGTGCGGCTGAACGTGGCGTGAGTTTTGGCGGGCTGTTGATGCCTAGCTTGCGCCGTGTGTGTTATTTAATCAGTGTCATTAACTTGTGTTAAGTGTGGTGAAGTGGAATAAACAAAAAGGCACTGGTGTGCAGTGCCGCAACCTTTGCGTGTGTGACTGTTTCTCATCCAGGAGCCAAACAACGTGTGAGTGCTAGTGTGTGTGATCGAGAGAAGCTAGGCCAATATTTGGTATCAGAGCTCCCAGGTTTAGCTCGCGATGTCTGCTGATGGTTCCAGAGTCTATGCGCCACCGGGCCGCCGCACCGGTGGCAGCGGCAACGACGTTGACGGCAACCAAGGCCGCCACGAGCTGGTCGTGCAACAAGTGAAGGAGGCGGGGGTGACAGTGCGTTACCCCATGCTCTCAGAGAACAACTACGGTGTGTGGGCGGTGAAGATGAAGATCTTCATGCGTGCACAAGGCATGTGGGCGGCAGTGGAGGGCGACGAAGTGGTCGATGAGAAGGACCAGATGGCTCTCGCCGCCATCATCCAAGCTTTACCTTAGTAGGGTGGCTTTACCCCGATGGCTATGCCTCTACCAGCCACTTGCTTTGGAGGCATGGCCTTGACTGAATGGCCATGACTTCATCATGGGACACACCATCGGCCTAGTAGGCTTCTCCTTGGTAGGGTGGCTTTACATTGAAGGCTCTGTCTTTATGAGCCGCCTGCTTCAGAGGCATGGTCTCAACGGGACTGCCATGACTTCGATGCAAGACGACCACCAGCTTTGGAGGTAGCCTTGATGGGATGACCACGACTTCAACACAGGATGCGCCGCTTGCCTCGTAGGCTTTACCTCGTCAGGGTGGCTTTACCTCTACGATTTCACCTCTACAAGCCACCTGCTTTGGAGGCATGGGCTTGAGGGGATGGCCATGACTTCAACGTGAGATGTCCCACCTGCCTTGTAGGCTTTACCTCGGCAGGGCAGCTTTCTCTCGATGGCTCTACCTTTATGAGCTGCTCACTTTGAAGGCATGGCCTCAACGAGACGGCCACGACTTTGACGTGTGATGTGTCTCCTGCCTCGTAGGCTTCACCTTGGCAAGGCAGTTTTACCTCGATGGCTCCACCTCTACGAGCCGCCCACTCTGGAGATGGCCTCGATGGGACAGGCATGGCTTCATTGCAGGACGCGTCACCTTTCTCATCGGCTCCATTTCTTCAGGGCAGTTTTACCTCAATGGCTCCACTTCTACGGGCCGCCCGCTTCGGAGGCATGGCCTCGATGGGATGGCTATAGCCTCGCCGCAAGATATGATGCCTACCTTGGAAACTTGGCCTTGGTAGGGCAGCTACGACTTCAACAGAGGACGAGGGGTCCATCTCATATGGTCTTTGGACATCCTGACTCCTGGGGGCTCGGACAGTTGGTTGCATCAGCTCGCCCCTTTGGACCTTCGAGCTTATTGTCGAGAGAGTAATTTTGTGGGAGTGCCCAGCCCATTGGCCGTCAAGGTTGCCTAGTGGGCTCTAGAGTAAGCCTAATAATATAGTATTGTATGTACAAAAGAACATACCAATATGCCCTCACCTTTTCTAATTATTTAGTGGCAGGATGGACAATTCCTATTACTACTACAAAACAAGCTATACTAACGTCTCATCACAAACAGTTCATGTGGAGCCATCTGTGCTTTGATTATCACAGACAGTTCATGGCTAAAACCGTCTCTAAAACTATCACAGACGGTTAGGTTTAAAAGCCATCTGTGATATACACATCATCACGGACGATTTTTAATTAGAACTGTATATGAAATTATCAGAGACAGTTTGTATAACAAACCATCTCTGATATGTGCATTATCACAAATAGTTCATATAACAAACCCTCTCTGATAATGACACATCACCGATCCGTGGCGTATCCCCAGGATTTTGATCTCACCTGTCCATTTTCTCCACATCGGATGGCAGGCATCGGTTCCTCCCACCGCTCGGCCCTTATTAATTACTCCTCATCTACCTTTTCACCAGCAGTCAAGGGTGAGTTCATCCACTATATAGCTTCCTGTATTTTCCCCTTGACGATGCCGACCACCGCCGTAAGCTAGCGCCTCTGTTGTGACACCACGGTCGACTGCACAACACACTCTTATCATAAGTGTTGCAAGAGTGTCTTCTGCAGTCTCACCATCGTGCCACAAAGGTGGCACGACTGCCGCCTCTCTATTGCTAGTGATATCCGGTCGCCATTTGATGCCCTCCTCTCTCTTCATTGATGGATGGCGTCAAAGACATTGCGCGTTGCATCTAGCTTGTTCCTTGACGATGCCGACTACCGCCGTGAGCTAGCGCCTCCATTATGAAACCACGGTTGACTGCATAACACACTCTTATCGTAAGTGTCATCATAAAAGTGTCTTGTGTAGTCTCACTGTCGTGCCACAAAGGTGGCGCTACCATCGCCTCTCCATTGTTGGTGATATCCGGTCACCATCTGATGCATCCAGGTTCTATTGTCTGCTAGGATCTCTGTTTCTTATATATTCTTGCCGTGTTAAAAAGTTGGGTTCGTTATCTTGTTATGCTATAATGGTGGATTTTAATCTTAATGAAAATGGAATATAATGTTGTGTTTGCCACAGTATTTGCTTGTTTTCAAAGGACATAGGTATAGAATGAACTATCACAGATGGTTTGTGCTATAAACCGTCTATGAAGGACTATCACAGACAGTTCTATATACCAACCGTCTGTGATACTCGCCAATTACAGACGGTTGGTAACTAGAATCATCTGTCATGTGCGAGTATCACAGACGGTTTTTGGTTCGAGCCGTCTGTAATAGTTTTCTTCATAGATGATTCTAGTTACAAATCATTTGTATTGTCTTTATCATATACGGCTCACAAACCGTCTGCGATAACCTCCAATTATCACTGACACATAAATACATGTGGTTCAGAAAATCGTCTATGATAACAGTTCCGAACCGTCTATGATGACATGTTTTGTAGTAGTGTATCCTCCCCTATTCACATATATAAAGTCTCAAGGGGGCATTGGGGGCAGCAGGCTTTTATTCTTCCTCACTAGCTCTCTCGCGCACACACACAAGTGGTGGTCTCTAGCTCTCATTCAACATCCCCAAGAAGGGATGGTATGAACTACCACTATTTGGCACGTGCCACAACAATCACCATGCAACAATTTCATTTTCACATCTATTTATTTTAAGTGCAAATCCCAATTAGCCACCAATGCAAGAACTGTCCTACTAGAAGTATGTCTCATAACTGAGGAGAATATCTCATCATAATCAATCATCTTCTTTTGTGAATACCTATTTGCAACTAATCGAGCCTTGAATTTTCTTCTTTTTGTGGTACTACCGGCATTCTCTTATAGACCCACTTGCGCCTACTTGCTTTCATTCGCATGGGAAGACATGCTAGCTCCTAAGTCTGGTTCTTCTGTAAAGACTCCATATATCTTCTGTCTTTGCAGCCATACATCTTTCTCTTGGCTTGTAATAACCTCCTGAAAACTAGTTGGATCATCAGCACTAATAAGAAGAGCAAAGAAAATATAGTCTTTATACCCGAATCTTGCTAGAGCTTCCACTTTTGTGCGTTTTTGTCTACTCCAGCTAATTGAAAATTTTGCAAATCATCTGAAGTAAAAACTCTCTGTAGTAAACTCGGTTCCTGAGTCTTTAAACATTGTTCTAACTTTACCAGTATTGTATCTAAACCAGTAATATCTTATTCTACCTCCTCTTTACTCTGCTGTAACACGGAAAAGCTGAGGAAAGTTAAGAGCAGGAAAGGAAACAACGGTTGCACTACCATGTGGAAATACCATCTTCTGCAGGAAAGATGAACCTGACACGGCGACCTGCGAGGCATGACACGGCGGAGCGGTTTGCTGCGAAAAAACGCTTGCACTAGGATGCGAGGCGCGCGTAGTTGCGCGCCACCAACGAGAGTCGATGAGGTCCACTCGCGAGAGAGAGAGAGAGAGAGAGAGAGAGAGAGAGAGAGAGAGAGAGAGAGAGAGAGAGAGACCATGAGGTCACTAGCGAGCGCCACTACTACCGTCCCAGTGCTCGGCGTCGCCCCCACCGCCAGTCGGGAGTCGGCACAAGAAGACGAGGCTGGACTCCAGCACCCTGGAACTTCACCGGACGCGCTCTTCTGGGAAATTGGCCTGAAATCTGCACGCGACGGCGACGCGATCCCGACGCGGTCAAGAATTTTCCACACGCCGCCTCGCTCTTATAAATCCTCCTCACCGCCTCACCACCTCACCACCATTTGCTACACCTCACCACCATTTGCTACTGAATTGCTCGGAGCCAGAGCAAGCTACCTACCACCATCAGTCCAGCACAGCAACTCAGCAAGTGTCCACAAGCGCCCACCCCCAAATTTAGACGCGTAGGAAATGCCCGTTGACGTTGACCCCGAGCGGCCAGCTCCGGCGGCTGCGCCGGCCACTCCACCCAACGTCGACAACGCCATGACGAAGGCGGACTTCCTCTGGGAGCTGCGCAAGTACGTGCTGCTGCTGGCCACCCTCTCGGCCACCGTCACCTACTGGGCGGGGTTGAACCCACCGGGCGGGTTCTGGGCCGACAACGATGGCGTACTCCTTGCCGGCGACCCCGTGCTCCAGGTCACCTACTCCCGCCGCTACAATGTCTTCTTCTACTGCAACGCCACCGCCTTCGTCGCCTCCCTCGTCATCGTCAACCTCCTCCTCGTCCGCTCGCTGAGCCGCCACCGGGGGTGGCTCCGCGCGCTCCAGGCCGCCATGATACTCGACCAGTTCGGGCTCATGGGGGCATACGCCGCCGGCAGCAGCAGGGAGGTGGCCATGTCCGTGTACATCCTCGTCCTTGTCATCTTGGTGGCCTCCTATGTCTCCGCCCATGTCCTGCTCTTCGCGTTGTTCGCCCTGAGAATACGCGGCAAGGACGTTGAACCGGACACGCCAGAGAGTGTGGAGCGCGCGCGCAAGTATCTGCTCATTTTTGCGACTCTGGCGGCGACTGTCGCGTACCAAGCAGGGTTGAGCACGCCGGGCGGGTTCTGGTCAAGCAAACAGGACAACAACAACCTCGCCGGCGACCCCATTCTCCGCAGCCACAACCTGTACCGCTTCATGGTGTTCTTCTACTTCAACACCACGGCGTTCGTCGCGTCGCTCGTCGTCATCATGCTGCTCATGAGCAGGACCGTGACGCGGCACGGGATCCGGTCGTGCGCGCTCTGGGTGTGCGCCGGCGCGACCATGATTGGGCTCATGGGCGCCTTGGCCGCCGGCAGTTGCCGGAGCGTCAAGACCTCCGTCTACGTCTTCGCGTTGGTGGCCGCTGTTCTCTCCTACATCGCCATTCAGATTCTGGTGTTCTTGTGCAAGCCTGTGGATAAGTGGCTGCGCAATGTGCAAGAAACACTGGGAAAGTACCTGAAATTGGACAAATCGCAAATTCCCGAGCACGGCACAGGATCCGAGCAAGGCAATGGCGATGCGTATCAGCTCCTGAAGAAGTCGCGCATGTATCTGCTTCTGCTCGGGATCCTTGCGGCGAGTGTCACATACCAAGCAGGACTGAACCCACCCGGCGGGTTCTGGGAAGTCGAGGCTACTGATGGTCACCATCACTACCTAGCCGGTGACCCCGTGCTTCACATCACCTATCCCCGGCGATACCTGGTTTTCTTCTATTGCAACGCCACCGCCTTTGTCGCATCGCTGGTCATCCTCATCCTCCTCCTGAGCAACATTTTCAGCACCCAGGGAATCAAGTATTGCGCATTGCAGTTCGCCATGATCCTGGACCTGTTTGGCCTGATTGGCGCATACGCCGCCGGGAGCTGCCGGCAAGTGTCCAAATCTGTTTATGTCGCGGTGCTTGTTGTTCCGGTGTTCCTCTATGTCGGAATCCATGTCGTGGTTTTCATGTTGGAAGTGTCCCCAACTTGCGCGCCATGGCCAAAACTGCTGAAGGGGAAGCTGGAGCAATGTGCACCCAAATGGCTCAAGAAATTGTTTGAGCTGCCAACCGATGAGCACCCCGAGGAGGAGGAGGCCATGGAACATAAATTGGAGAAGAGACGCAAGCTTCTGCTGCTCCTTGCAATTCTTGTGGCAAGCCTCACCTACCAAGCCGGCATGAGCCCCCCGGGCGGCTTCTGGCAAGAGAACAAATCTGGCCATGTCGTCGGCAACCCGGTGCTTAACGACAACTACCGGCGTCGCTACATAGCATTCTTTTACTGCAACACAACTGCGTTTGTTGCATCTTTGGCCGTCATCATGCTGCTGGTGAACAGAAAGCTTTCGGCGAGAGGAATACGGTCCTACGCGCTGCGGGTGTGCGTGATTCTTGGCCTGATGGGCCTCATGGGCGCCTTCGCCGCCGGGAGCTGCAGGAAGGTATCGACGTCGATCTATGTCTTTGTGCTGGTCTTTGCAGTTCTAGTGCATCGCGTTCCAAGTTGCATTGTTCGTGTCGGAGTCGGTGCGAGATCTCGTGAAGAGACTCCTTGACAAGCTCGGCGCATTTGAGGACGGAGCCGGTGGCACGCTACCGCACACGGCCGGCGCCGGTGAGGCGCGTGATCTCTGGGACGAGAAGTTGCCCAAATACTTGCTGCTGCTCGCCGCGCTTGCGGCGGCCGTCACGTACCAAGCCGCGATGAGCCCGCCCGGTGGCCTATGGGGCGATGACCTAACTGGCCACGTCGCCGGTGACCCGGTTCCTCGGAGCAGCTATCCCAGCCGGTACATGGCCCTATGGGGCCATGACCTACCTGGCCACGTCGCCGGTGACCCGGTTCTTCGGAGCAGCTATCCCCGCCGGTACAAGGCCTTCTTCTACTGCAATGCGACTTCTTTCATGGCGTCTCTGGTCATAATGGTCTTTCTCCTGATCAAGAGGGTCAGCAACACTCGACCGGCACTCTTGGCACTGCACGCCGCCATGATACTGGACTTGTTTGGCCTCATGGGTGCGTACGCCGCCGGCAGCTGCAGGAGAGTGAGGACATCTGCTTATATCCTGGCACTGGTCGTCGGGGTTTCTGCGTACATTGGTGTTCTTGTTGTGGTATCCATTGGTGTCGCGAGGTGGCTGAGAAGAGTCATGGACAAGCTGCAGGAACGAGTGGTGCGGTGCTTCTCCCTGCAAGATTTGTAGAGCCTGGGCCATGTCACACATATGGGTACGATTTGTAGCATACTTGCTTAGTTCTCTCTGTACATCCGTTGTTTCTGAACTTTTGATGGGATTCCAAATGCAGTTATTAATTATTCTGTAGGCTTGTTGTTGTTGTTGTTAGGAATAATCAAGATTATGGAACTAATGTGTGAGAGAATGAATGTTATTAATTTATTCTTTTGTTAGTTGGTATGCTTCTATGTATTTGGTTATATAAGGATGTAATGTGTGAAAGAATGAATAAGGCTAGTCGAATAGAAGAGAAAAGCAACACAAGTCAAGTTCGTGTTGACAAAAATTCTCTCCGTGCCTTTGTGTTTTTTTTGTCTCCCCCGTGTAGTGTGCGTCAATAGGTAAACGTATGTCTGGGATCGCGTTCCTACATTTGATATCAGAGCCATGCTAAGGACAAGATTGGTGTTGCCGTCGGGTCACGCCATCGTCACCGACGGTGGTCCATCGAGGGTACCAGGAAGAGAAAGCAACGTCTCTCTTCAATAACCTATGCTAAACAAGAGCAACTACACCGCATGAGCAATCAAGATGAAGGTGTTCATAAAGGCACAAGGTGTTTGGGAAACTGTGGTGGCCAACGATGTTGATAAGCGCAAAGATCAGATGGCTCTTATGGCCATCTTCCAAGGAGTCCTAGAGGAGACCCTCCTACTCGCCTAAAAGGAGACAGCAAAAATTGCGTGGAACATGCTCAAGAAGATGTACGTTGGCACCGACCGCGTCAAGGAGGCACACGTGCAGATCCTCAAGAGTGAGTTTGAGGGTTTGCGTATGAAGGAAACGGAGTCGGTGGACGACTTCGCCGTGAGATTGACAACTCTCGTCAACTAGATTCGCAGTCTTGGTGACATGATGGAGGAGAGCTACATCGTGAAGAAGCTTCTCCATGTTGTCTCAAACAAGTACCTGCAGATTGTCTCAACTATTGAGCAATTTAAGGACTTGAAGACGATGATGGTGGAAGAAGCGATCGGCCACCTCAAGACGTATGAGGAGCGTCTACGCATTCCGGGCAGCGACAACAACGAGCACCTTTTCCTCACGCGGGCCAAGTGGGAGGTTCAATCATCGAAGCACGAAGGCGGCGGTTCCGACGGCAATGGTGGCTAAAGCCGCAAGAATAAAAAATTCAACAAGACTAAAGTGAGATGCTATAACTGTGACTATGGGCACTTTGCTTCTGAATGTCGCAAGGAGGAGCAGACGCTTCTAATCAAGGCAGATGCTGATGATAAACCGGCATTGCTGTGAAGCAATCTTGATTAGGGGGAGATTGTTAGGAATAATCAAGATTATGGAAGTAAAAATAAGGGTGATATGTTTTCTAGTTTAGTTTGGTAGCTATCTCTAGTTTTTGGTAAGATTGAATCATAGAATGATTCTAGTAGTTTATTAGGCAATTGCTAATTTATTTCCTTGTTAGTTGGTATGCTTCCATGTATTTGGTTATATAAGGATGTAAAGTGTGAGAGAATGAATGAGGCGAGTCGAATAGAAAAGAAAAGAGAAAAGCAACGCAAGTCGAGTTCGCGTTGGCAAAAATTCTCTCTGTGTCTTTGTGTTTGTTTGTCTCCCCCGTGTAGTGTGCGTCCATGGGTAAATGTGTGTGGGATCCTAGTGTTGCATTCCTATATTTCCAACAATCTCCCTCTTACACATTGGTTGTGCACTCCTGCAACCAGAGAGATGTTAGGCGCCTGAGCTCTGATACTAATTGTTAGATCGGACCCTAGCTGCGTACCTAAGTTCAATCGAGTTTACTCCCCAGGCCACAGGTTCAAATGAGCTAAACACAACTAATCCCACGGAGCAATAGACTTACAAGTGGTATTGAACCTTTCTTCCAAAAGACTGGTCCAAGGGATGAGATCTTACTCACACATATAAATTGTGTTTCTTCTTTTCCCACAATCAATGTGGGATTATTCCCAGCAATCTTTCCTTCACACATTGGTTGTGCACTCCTGCAATCAGGGAGATGTTAGACGCCTAGGCTCTGATACCAATTGTTAGATCGGACCCTGGCCGTATGTCTAGGTCCAACCGGATTTACTCCCCAGACCATAAGTCCAAACAGGCTGAACACAACTAAGCCCACAGAGCAACAGACTTACAAATGGTATTGGATCTTCTCCCCCTAAAATACTAATCTAACAGGTGAGGTCTCCCTCACATTTATAAATTATGATTCTTTCTTTCCCATAATCAATATGGGACTATTCCCAACAGTTGTAATTTGGTTAATCAGTTCACTATTGTTTGGTGACTGTTTGATATGTCATGTTTACAAAAAGTAATACCGGTAAATCGATAGTTAAATTGAATAGGCGTTGACAAGAAAATAAACATGAATATGCACACAGTATAGCTCTTTGGAACAAAAGGAAATCAATAAGAAGTGAAGGAATGGTTACATAAACAACAATAAAGTGAAGGAATGGTTACATAAACAACAATCGCTGTTCTACATCCTTTTCGCGCCAATTGGCATGAATACAGTTACACTACATCTAATTACACAAGAAAAGATTTGGAAAATGTTCAAAATCTATAAACACATACCAGAAGAAGATGTTGGCTGGCTATTGACGTGTTTCCATCTACAACAAAAAGAATCAAAGATGTTACCTACAAAAAAAGTACTGGAGGGTGGGCAAAGATCATCCACCAGCCAACTGTTAAGGCGTGCTCTCTTCAGTTGAAATTTGTGTTCCTTTTGTCAATGCAGTAATTACTGTACATCTTCTATGAAAGCTCGGTAAATGAAGTCCCTGAATCGCTTGCAGTATTGCTTCGGGTCAACAGCGGATATGGAGTTGGGATCATACTGCATGAATTTGTAGGCATGCTTGAGCTTCTTGCTGACATCATAGTCTTGTAACCTCATGGAATTCACCTGTGGGCTCGCCAATGAGCTGGGATTCACTATCAGGATTTCTCACTATGTTCTCCACCCTTGAGGGCATGCTAATTCCTAGCTTGACTGGTGCTTTTCTGCACAAATCACAAGTAGCGTGTTAGTCCTCAGAGGTCAATATTGTCAACTGTCAAGGTGCATGCAACACTGAAGTTGCTTGTATGATGTAAGCAGCCCAAGCAGAAGAGAGGGAAACTGCTATATACTACATCTTGTGAAAGCTTCTTCGGTTGCGTCTAAAGAAAAGCCTCTTCAGTTGAAAGCAGCGGCACTGGTGTAGTATATTAGTTACTTCTTATTTTTTGACTCTATAACCATGTCTTTAGATGCAAATGCATTCTGAATATACTCCACCATTTTTGCTCAAAATCTTCAGCAGCAGTTTGAAGTGTCTCGTTGTCAGCATTGCTGCTGTCTGTAACCAGGGAAAAAACATTTCAGGCTCATGACTTTAAATACATATGTTTTAGATTTTCAACTGCAAGTGTTCAAAACAATAATTGATGGGTGAACATATCTTTGCATCGGTCTTTGAAGTGAATGCCAACCAGAAGACTGTAATCCATGATCCTCTCTTGCTCCAGAAACTCACAATCTTTGTCCACTTGCCTGATAAGAAAAACAAATTAGCACACGATCGATTCGTTAGGCCTCTTTAAATACAGTTGTGATAGTTACGACATGTTTAAAAGTTTTTTTGTGTGACAGATTTGCTTTGGGACATCAAATATGCTTCAGTGAGCTTTAGGACAGAAGAAATTACTAGTACAACTGTAGAAAGGAGAACATCCATTTAATTGGCAGATGGCAAAAGTACCTGCAGAAGAACTTCAACCAAGATCCTTCTAACCAGAAAATGAAATTGAGATCAAGATCATTCTATGCGATGGTCTTATCAATTTGATCAATGGGTTTGTCTGTCATGCGACCGTGTGAAGACCCTTTCAAATCGAAGCGCCTATGGATTGCATAGTTGGAGCAGAAAAGATTCCCCATTATAACAAATCGAATCTGTATGGCATGATAACAAAAGCTGAGTTCTCACTTCTCAGGCATCATCTTTGCTTTTTCACAAGATCACTTGCTCAAAGCATGCTAACCTTTTTTTTTCTGAATAGCTCCTGTAATTTTGACACAGTGAAGAACAAAAAAAATTTAGTTACTAGAGTATTGTAAAAGGAAAATTCGCTGGTGTGCAGGGAACCCACATCCCCTTTAGCGAAAAATACTTATTTCAGCATGATGCAATGTTTCAAAAATACAAAAAAACCATGGATGTAGTATACATAAAGTTATGTGAACCTACGAAATTTCAATTTCAAATTTGTTCTTAGTATCAAAAACCAAAAAAGACAAGCAGTGCTTCTAGTGAATATGAACAGTGTGTGACTGGCTGCTTGTCTTTTTTGGTTCTTGATACAAGGGATAAATTTAAATTTAAAATTTTGCAGGTTTACATAACTCTATGTGAACTGCATCCATGGTTTTTTCTTGGATTTTTGAAACAATGCATCATATTGAAATGGCTATTGGGGATGCGTGTTCCCCTGGACACCAAAACTGCATTGGTCAAAGGAACGAGCATGTTTATAATAGGCCGGAAGCATCCTAATTCCTAAGAAGTACCTGTGTTTAACAAAACTACAAATTGAAATCACAGAATGGCATATCTTGTAAGTTAGCAAAGACAAGGAAATCAGGAATGGAACTTAATTTAACCTCTTATTTCTTCATTGTTTTGTTCATGTATGAAGGATCATGTTAGAAGATTCATGAATAATCAGTGATAAACAATTGACATATTTGTTGAGTTGGATGCTTCGTATGACAGTACTACCGGGCGGTAGTACCGGCATTGAGCAAGCGGTTATACCACATCCCCTGTTATCGAGAGGTTTGGGTTGTATGCTGAATTTGTTAGCTGAGGATATTTATGGTGGGAAATGGTCATGGGGTAATCCTGAGTTCTGACCATTGGTCTTATGTCAACAATGATGCTCGATATATGTTTTTACTTTAACGTGCTGGGTCACAAGCAAAAAGCTGCTGCTGCTGTGCTGCTTTGGCCTGCTGGGTGCACTCATGATGCATATGGGTATCACTTTCCCATCCCCAAAGGATCTACATGCTGCAGCCTCAAATTCCAAAAAATCCGGGATTTCGGTTTTTTGGTCCTGACCATTGGTCTTATGTCCTATGACACCAGGTTGGTCTATTGGGCTCCATCCCTGCTTTCATTAGGGCTCTCCCTATTTCAGAGGGAAGCCAAGAACATGTCAAGCTCTTATATATTCACTTAACAAGATAACATTTGTTTTCAGTACAATTAGTTGACCTTACGAGCATACAAAATACTCAATAGGTGGTATAGGCAGAATCGAGGCTGCCCACTTTCTCGGCATTTGCAAAAACAAAGTAACAGTACAGTAGTTTTTGTCAATACCTAATTACCTATATATGATGTGAATTTACTAATAGAAACCTGAACAGTTTAAGACAGGAGGCACCCTGAATGAACAGTCAAGTCTTTCGCATCTGTCACTCCACCTGATGTAACCTGGAAAACGTGTTGCTGGTCAAGGGGAACAACTTCTTGACATCAGATCATTGTTAATTTGCGTCATGTGAAGTTTCAAGTAATGTAGGTTAGCACCTATGGTTAAATAACAAGAATTTGCTGTGCAAATCTGAGCAAAGCAATTTATCCAGATTTTAGTAACCTACCAAATTAAAGCAATCAACAGCACAAGTAATAAAAACATGTATAAAGCAAAAGGATAAAGCTTCTCCCTCAGGAAGATTAGGGGCATCAAATATCTTGGAGACACGCTCCTCGCCTTTTGCCTTTCCTCAGCATCTACCGGATGGTGGCTGCATGCACCAACACATCGCCTCCTGCCGGTTTCTTTGGGTCAGTTATGAACATACCAAACCTGGATCCGCAATCACTGGAACAAGGAGGATCGAGCTTATAGTTTGAAATCACTTAATCTAAAGAACTCTCTCTTTGGAATAGACAGCATTAGATCAGAAAGCACACCTTGGTTGGTGATATACACTGCAACATCAAACTCCTCAGCTGTCTTAGTAGGGTGGGACAGCATCTGTGCCAAGTTTTGCTGTAATTTCATAGCACATAAACCTAAGCAAGTATATAAAATGGCAGCATTCAATTACTTTATGAGTTTGGTTTTTAACAAGATTAGCTAGCTATCAAGAATACCTGGCGCTCCGCAAGTTCACCCCTGCCACTGAAATCAAAACGGAATAGTGCAATCATAGAATCCACAATCTATTTCCAGGTTAAACAATACGGACATGAGCACAATTGAGATCTATGAACTTATAGATGTACTTTACATTATAAGCCCATGCCTATCAGAATGTAGGATCAAATATCGCAATTAGAGGGGCTGAATGATTGCCTCCGCTTCTCGATACCTGTAAACAAATTTCAAACCAGAAGAAAAGCAACCTAACTTACCAGATGTAGATTTCGACCATCTTGACCGCTCGCTCGACCCCTTTGCATGTGCTCGATGAAGGTTTCGACCGCTCGGTGCTTAACTGCTCGATCGATAGCTCAGTGTTCAACCACTCGCTCGATTGCTTAGCTTTGATCTTCGACCAATTTGTACATATTCGAAATCTTCAACACCGAGAGCAAAACCTCTTGATCTCTTGTGCCTCCGAGAAACCAACGCCTTCGAGTACTCGCATTTCCTCTGTTTTTCTGGTGGCGATTCGACACCTTTACACATCGTTGTAAGCTTCAATCTAACTACAATCACCAGCACTTTTCGAGCAAATCAAGAACCAGATTGATTCAAGATGATGTTTATTACTGAATTTTCATGGATTTACAAAGTGCCCTAACAAACACCCCTAAAAGCTAGTCAAAGCTAAAGCCTCTTCAATCTACTCCGCAAAACCCTACACTAACTGAAAGCTATGGAAATCTGTAGATCGATTAGGGGCCAAAGGGCAGGGTTACATATATAGGCAAGGAGGACCCGGTTGGTTTATAGAATCATGACCACCGTGGGATCTCCTTGCCTAATATAACAGCAATCAATCTATACTTAGCCATAACAGGCCAAAAGCCCATGCGCCTATGATCTAGCTGTCTAACACCCTTCGATCGGGCGTCGCACGAACGCTTGATCGGATCGAACTCTGGAAGGCGCCGATGGCAGGCCCTTGGTGAAGATGTCGGCATACTGGGACGACATCGGCACGTGAAGAACACGGACAGCACCAATGGCGACATGCTCCCGAACAAAATGAAGATCAATCTCAATGTGTTTGGTGCGTTGGTGCTGAACCGGGTTGGAAGCCATGTAGACGGCGCTGATGTTGTCGCAATAAACCAAGGTAGCCTTGCTGGGTGGGGAGTGGAGCTCACATAGAAGTTGGCGCAGCCAGGATGCCTCAGCCACGGCATTGGCGACTCCACGATACTCGGCTTCGGCGCTGGATCTGGAGACAGTGTTCTGGCGCTTGGAGGACCAGGAGACGAGGCTATCCCCGAGAAACACGGCATAGCCCGAGGTGGACTTGCGTGTGTCAGGACAGCCGGCCCAGTCGGCGTCGGAGTAGACCACCAGATCAAACTGTGCTGAGGGTCGAATGAGCAGCCCGAGGTGAAGAGTACCACGTATGTACCGCAGGATGCGCTTCAGAGCTGCAAGGTGAGGCTCCCGAGGGTCATGCATGTGGAGGCAGACCTGCTGTACGGCGTAGGAGATGTCTGGACGAGTGAAGGTGAGGTACTGCAAGGCACCAGCCAGACTCCGAAAATCCGTGGCGTCACTGACAGGAGCACCATCCAGGCCCGAGACCTTCGAGCAAGTATCCACCGGGGTGGAGCAGGGCTTACACTCAGCCATGCCCACACGGTCGAGAATCTCCTCGCATATGACCTCCGACGCCGGTACACTCTCCTCCACCTCTTCCTCGCGGTATCCTATTCCACCTTCAATTATTGTCGGTAACGGAGCCTTACTGCCCGTCACCTCCTCTGGCACAGCTCATCTTCCCGGTTCTTTATGCCTTAATAATGTCCTTGTTTCACCTTGGCTTATTAAGAATTTAATTTCCGTACGCCAATTCACTTCCGACAATAATTGTTCCGTCGAATTTGACCCATTGGTTGTTACGTGAAGGATCTGCAGTCCCAGAGAGTGATCACCAGGTGCAATAGCTCTGGGCCGTTGTACCCTCTTCGCCCATCTGGCGCACCATCCCTCCCTGCTGCACACCTCGCCACTGCGTCCTCCGCGTCCACCCTATGGTACCGTCGTCTCGGTCATCCTGGATTCGAGACTCTATCCAAACTTATGGCTTGCAATAAAGAAATTAGACAATCTATATGTCATGCTTGTCAATTAGGACGTCATATACGTCTTCCTTTTCCTGTGTCAGCATCCCGTGCCTCATTTATTTTTGATCTTATACATTGTGATTGCGGGTGTGCCAGACTGCCGCCCCTTGCCTTTGCCGCCGCGGGTGCCACGTTTGTCGCCCTTGCCGGAGTTCCTGGAGTTGCTGCCGGTGCCAGAGGAGCCACTGGAAGGCGGCTGTGGGGGTGCGGCCGGCTTGCTGATGAAGACCAGCAGATCCAGCGGCACCAGAGGCGACGAGGGCGGTGGGCGAAGGCGTCGAGCGATGGGCTAGATTGAGCTCCTCAAGGAGGAGGTCAGTACGGGCCTCCAGGAAGGTTGGGAACGGACGTCCACGCTGAAGATGCATGCCGATGGAGGCGAATCGCTCGTTGAGGCCGCGGATGATGTTGAGGACGAGTGTACGATCGGTGACGACCTCCCCCAAGTCACCCAGGGCATCAGCCATGGACTTGAACTTGCGGCAGTAGTCGGTGATGGAGAGATCGCCCTGGACGAAGTTGCGAAAGGCGGCGTCGAGGTAGAGAGCTCGCTGCTCGCGATTTCCAAGGAACTGCTGTTCCAGGGCAAGCCAGATGGAGCGGGCAGTGGGGTGGTCTTCCCGGACAATCTCCTCAAGATCGGGAGAGATGGTGCCGTTGAGCCACGTCATGACGACACAGTCCATGCGCTCCCAGTCGGGGAAGGTGTGATCAGCGGCATCGGCGAGGACATGGTGCTGGAGGGAGAACTTCCCAAGGACCGAAGCATCCGTGGCGCCGCGGAGTAGTTGTTGGACTCCATGTCGAGGATGGCGGGGACGAGGCTGCGTATGTTCTGGACCCCGACGGCCTGCGCGTGGAGGTTGATGATGGCGGCGGCCGTGAGGCAGAGGCGTCGGAAGGCGGCTGCCGTCGTTCGGCGCAGTAAGCGGCGTCATCTTCCGGCTGGGCGGCGGCCACCGCTTCCGCTTCGCATGGCGCGCGAGCAGCGTGTCACGGGCTCGGCGGCGGCGTCGCGCTCTGGCGGCGGCCGCGGCCTCTGCTCGGCCGCTGGCGCGCTGAAGAGCGGCGTCCCGAGCGGCCTCCTGCTGGCGGCGGAGGTCCTCTGCTTTGCGCTCTGCTGTGCGTGCGGCGGCGGCAGCCTGTGCGGCAGCGACGTCAGCAGCAGAGGGAGCGGAGGGGAGAGAGCCGGGCATGGCCGCAGGGGAGGGAGGCACAGCCGAATGGGAGCGGGGGGAGGCGTAGCCTGGAAGGCGCGCGTGCGTGGTGCGCAGCCACAGGGGTGCGTGAGAGCTAGGCAGCGGAAGGTTAACCTAGGCGTCTGATACCATGAAAGCTATGGAAATCTGTAGATCGATTAGGGGCCAAAGGGCAGGGTTACATATATAGGCAAGGAGGACCCGGTTGGTTTATAGAATCATGACCACCGTGGGATCTCCTTGCCTAATATAATAGCAATCAATCTATACTTAGCCATAACAGGCCAAAAGCCCATGCGCCTATGATCTAGCTGTCTAACACTAACCCTTAGCCACTCTCTACTTTTATAGGCTAACGTCCCAAACCGTGTCTTAATCAAGGGACCGAAACCCTTCCAAACACGGATTTTTCATAATCTCTAAACATTTCAAGTTATGGACTCATTCCATAACACTTTCAAATCATCACGTGTTGAAGTCTCAAGGACCGCACTTTCCGTAACTTCTCCACGCATCAACCACCTCTGATCTCCACGTGCTCCAGCGTAAGCTTGACCACCTTGTGACATCCTTGATCGCTTGGACCTCAGATTTCCCCCTCCTAGTCTCGGCCTCCTCATCACCAATCATAATCGTCTCCACACCCAACCTTTACATGCAAAGACCAAAAAACTTTTTTCTCAGTATAAGTTCTTCTCAACTTGACCGATATTAGCCGCCTCCCTCCCCACCCTGTGGGAAGCACTCCCTTCTGTCGCCGTCGTCAGCAGCCAGGTCCATCTTCTCCCATCACCTCTACTCCCCACCTAGGGTTTCGCTCCATAGCTAATGCTTAATTGTGATATGTAGTTGTTGGGGGTTATGCTTTGAATTTGGTTTACTCAGTAGCAGTAAGTAGATTGCTATTGTGGAATGCCTGATTGCCCATGTTTACCATGATTAGCCGTGCTGTTGGCAGAAATGATTGCGTATTTTCATTTGTACGGCTGCGGAAGTTGTATTGTTCAATTGTTGGTTCTGCATAGCTATATGTGCGATTATGTTGATTATCGATAAAGTTTGGTCGTAATCTTCTACTCCACAATGATAGCACCTGCTAGACAAAGTTTCGTGGTGATTCTCCACTCCATGGGGGTAGCTCAGATTTCATCGTGCATTTGATTTGACTTGCCTAAATGATTAGTACATTGTCATTACGGGATCAATGATTACGTGTCGCTGCTGCAATTGGCAGGGTTTCTAGGGCTCTAGGGATTTAAATGATTTTATTTGACCAATACAAATGGTATTGATCAATTTTTTGTCCCCATGTCATGCTGCCAGTTCAAATATTATGTATTTTTTATCAGACTACTTAACAAATTGCAACATGTATCCAAAAATAGTAGACACAACATTATTGGGAAAAAAAAGACGGTTGCCTGTAATGGCTTGCGAATGGCTTCAGTATTTTCAGTACTTGGAAATGACTGAAGATACTTATTACAGACATGCTTCTGATGTTTTTTTATGCAGCTCTTGTGCGGAAGGAAATCCAAGACGAAACTGATAGGTTGACGGGGAAGACAAAGCAAATATCTTCGGTTCCAATTCATCTCTGCAGATACTCACCTCATGGTATTTGGAGTTTCAGACCTTGGGCATTACTTATCGCTGCTTTGTTTTTTATTTTGAAGGAGAACATTGTTGTTGCTTGTAGTTGTTAAATCTCAATTTCCAGTTCCATCTTACATGAAAGGCTGGTTGAGTAGCACAAAATTTTTATATTAACTTATAAAATATTTTGGTTTTACGTGTGCAACAATGACAAGCAGCAACTGCAACATCGAGAATTATTTTGAAAAAAAACCATTTTCTCAATAAAAATAATGTAGCATTAGAAGATAACACCATCAACATTTAAATGGAGAAGACGCAACACTTTTGAGATAGCAAAGTGCAAATTGAAGAATGGTTACTGCAACATTCAAAAAACATACTCCCAACATCTCAAATCACCATTTGTAACAAAACATTTTTGTCACAACAAACACCCAACTTACCAGCCTCGTCCTCAATAGCAATGTTGCACATGGCCTCAGGCCCCGATATGACCCCATGATACGCTAGATGTCGATGAAGAAGGAAATTTTTGTACGGATAACCTTTTTTTTATTCGGAAATACAGAAATATACCTGCGGTTTCATTTTTTACAAAAATAGCCTCGAGTCGCCCAATGGGAAGCGACTCGAGAATTTCGCCACCGAAGAGCGACATTTAAGGAATCTGCGAACCGTTAGGCGAATCAGTGGCATCACTGCACGTTAGGCGACTTAATATAAGTCGTTTGTGCGGTTGGCGATCGCAATGCGATCGCCAACGCTAAGGCGACTGGGGAGTTAAGCGGCTGCCAGTGGCTCCACTACCAACCACCTTTTCACTTATTGAGCAAACACATTCAGCGCACGAGAGAAGAGGAAGAAGGAAAAGAAACAAGGGGAGAAGAGAGGAAGGAGGGAAGAAGAGGAGAAGGAGGGAAGAAGAGGAGAAGGAGAGGAAGGAGGGGAAGAAGAGAAGGAGAGGAGGAGGTGAGGAGGAAGGAGGAGTAGAAGCTATTCCATCAATTTGGATCCAGGTATATTTTTTGGATTATGTTGTATTTGCATTATTATTTATATGAAATGTTGGTGTTAATAAAAATTATAGATGTAGAATAATTAGTACCGTGTTAGTATGGAAATATTATTGTAGAAAATGTTTTGGTATGCAATTTGTAGTATGGTATAGGAAGTTTAGTATTGTGCGATATTATTTGACATGTCGCAAAATTGAAATATATATGCAGCCGACATCATCAATGTCCACTACATTGAGAGTGTATTACGGAGTGGAACCATTCGTGAAGGTCCGAATGGTGTGGATTTGAGCGATTTTCCGCAAGTCACTCTCGTACTTCGGATGACGAGAATGCTCGAATGGGAGATGTGCGCTTTGGTGACCGGAGTTTTTCGTTGAACCCGAGGTGTCTGTCGTCGTGCAAGGGCTTTGGGCCGGTCTCCCACGGACATCGGATGGGAGTTGAAGACATTAGTGCGCTCGCCACATGGAAGGGCTTTGTGCTAGGGTGCCGGCGTCGTGGATACGAGTGTGTCTTTGCTTGTGCAACCGTGCTCGATACAAGCGGTGAGGAAGCTTGCAGCGGCCGTTGTTGTGGGAGGTGCTAGCAGCTCGGGCGGGCGCATGTTGGGGACATGATGAAGTTGCTCGTCATGAAGCCGATGCGGTACATGAAGGAGTGTTCTGTACCGTCAAGCCATAGAGAGCCAATCGGGCAAGCCGATGAAGGAGAGTATAATGAGTACATTGTGCGCAGATGGACTCGATGACGAAGGGCATGGGATGAAGAGGAAGGCTGTAGAGGGCGGCAGCGAGGGCGATTCAGATGAGGATGAAGTTCCTATCCCCGGGAATGGAACCGGTTTAATGCGGAGGGTCTTTCCACACATGATGAGCATGAATCACAATGGGAGTACCATGAGACAGAGGTTCGGTTGCATGCTATGTTTCTTCGACAAGGAAGCGCCGAGATGCCATCAAGCTTTGGGCCCTTTCAATGCGGCGGACATTTCGCGTCGTCAAATCAAGCGGGAGCGATACAACGTGACGTGTGAAGCGACCCAGTTGCCCTTGGCGGGTACGCGCTCGTAAACCTAAGTATGAGACTCATTGGATTGTGTCAAGGTTGAGCCGCACTCTGCATTCTAAACACCGTCTTGTCGGACATCGTAACGACATCGGATTTATTGCCAATGTCATGTATGGGAGATAGTGCGAGAAAAAGGACATGGCGACCACGCATATTGTGGTAGCTATTGAGAATAAATTCAAGTATAAGATTAGCTACGCGAAGGCGTGGCGGGCAAGCGGCGTTGGAAAAACGTTTTGGCACTTTCGAGGCGCGTCGACAACCTTCCTCGTATGCTCAATGTCCTGCAGAAAGGAACCGCACGCACATCGCCCTCCACGAAGCCGTCCATTAGTCCGCCAGTATGCGGTGTTGCGAGAGCAATGTTTGCATTTGGTGCTAGCATCGAAGCATTCGGGCACATGCTGCCGGTGATCTCAATTGACGGGACCTTCTTGGCGAGCAAATACAAGGGGCGAATCGACGGCCATAGGCGTTGCGGTAACAATCAAATATTACCGCCGCCATTGCATTTGTGGAGAGTGAGAATTACGAGTGTTGTGGTTTCTCGGACATGTGAGGGTGGGGTTGTAGCCACTCGGCTGGTGTGTGCGTAATCCATGATCGCCACGCCGGTATTATCAAGGCAATAAGAAAACTTCAAGAAGACCCCGAGAGCCCTTTCCTTGGCGGACATGAGGAACGGTGGTGCGATGCGTCACCTAGCGGCAAACTTTTTCAAGCAATTCCCGAAACAATCTTTGATGAAGCTATTCAAGAGGCTGGCTAGGCAGAACCAACAGAGGAAATTTGATGCTTTGTGGAGGTTGTTGGATGAGCACACTAGGAAGAACGTCGAAGAGAGGAGCAAGGAGCCGGTCACTCCTGGGGCGGCACAACCACAATGCTTGCCGCCAATCGATGCGCCTAACCCAAGTGGTCCAAGAAGAAGGAGCTCACGAAACATCAGGTGCTTCGCGCAGTGGATCGAGGGGGAACCGTTGGAGAAGTGGTCACTGTTGCACGACACGGATGGCGCAAGGTACGGAATAATGACAACTAACCTTGCCGAGGTGTACAATTGGGTTCTAAGGGGTCTCCGTTCTCAGCCCCTTGTCGCCATCGTGGAAGGTGTTCTTCACAGCACAATCCGGTACTTCAGGGAGAGGCACGCGAGTGCCGCACTTCATGCGGCCAATCCCGGAGCTCTGTATTCGGCAAAAATTACTGCTTACATGGAGATGAAGGCACAAAGGGTCGATTGCACATGCGAGTCATGGGCAACAGGAGCATCGTTTTGAGGTGATACTCGTGATAGAGCCGGATTTGGGACGGCTCTTTCACTTGTTACCCACGAGGTATGTCTTGCAGATCATGGAAATGAACCTAGCCGCGTGCAACAAGCTTAAGTTGTTACACAAACCATGCTCTCATGTCCTCGCCGCATGCGGGACCGTGGTATGGATCCTTCGAACTTCATGTCCGAGTTCTTCTTTAAGGGAGGGCACTGCAGCTTGGTGTGGGGAGCTCAGGGTTCGAGGATGGTGGGAAACTTCGCCACTTTGGACATTGCATCGAGGACACAGGTTCGGATGTTAACATGTTGAAGGGTGGGAAGGGTCGGCGACAGAGCCGACGTATTAGGAATGACATGAATGAATCACAAGTGGAACACGGGTGCACGTTGTGGTCGATGCGGTCGGGAGGGGCACACATCTAGGCGATGCATGTCGATCGGTGAGTTACATGACTTTTCAGTAATGTACTTGGTTATGTACTTATTTAGTACATGTATTTGCTTTGTTTGTTAAAATGAGATACTTTTGTAGCTCGTGCACAAGACAATCAATTCATGACATGCTTAACAACATTGCACATTATTTCGATCGACCCTCGTACATACTACGGTACAACCATACACATGGTTGCTTATATGCCAAATGAGCCTCGTGGCACCCACATGGAGAAGCGCTGAAGTGGGCGCCTCGGACGGGGCCGCCATCGTGGTAGTGGCACGCACATATGCAACTTGGGTTTGCGCGACAACATGTCGGATCGTCACGAGCTTCCTATGTTGACAACCTCCTCGTTTCCCTTCTCGCGTTGCATCCGTTGGCGGAGCTCATTGTTCTCATTGAGAGTCTCCATTCGGTACTCCAAGTCCATTATTCGGTCCCATAAAGTACCCACATAACGGTCAATATACCGTTCATGAGGTCGATCCCAGGAGAAGTCGCATTTCGCCATCTGCGAAAAGGATAGTAAACATGGAGGGTCCATAAGCAATAAAAAAATGTACTATTAGTAATTTGTACCTCGGAGCGTGGGCATCGGAAGAAAGCGGCGCGCCATCGTTCACCCTTCGGGACTGCACGACCACGTACTCATTGTATGCGCATTTCGCCACGCTGGTTGCGCACGCCGGCTTGGTACCAAGCGGTGCGTGGATCGATATCCGAGGAAGGTCTTCCTTGGTGACCCATATCCGATCGCCCTCATCTTCCGCCATGGTATGTTCCACCACGAAATAGAAGGTACTTCTTTGTTCGATTCTGAGGTTTCGGCTACAACTTCATGGGACCTCAACCGTGCTATTTATATCGAATGGCGGGACAAAGAGGATGCTTTGCCCGAGAGACATGACAAAAGCGCTCGGCTTTACTCGGTGAGATGACAACACATGCCGACTTTACGCAGTGATATGACAAAGCGGGCAACTTTGCTCGGTCGATTACAACACATGGCAGCTAAGCGCCTACATAAAGGCTACGATCGAAAAGCCTTCATAGGGACATTTATTGCTACGGAATCACGAGGATAATCCGGGCACGTCGCTCTGAAACCAACAAAATAGGGCGTGGTCGTAGCCTTTACGATGAGTGTTCACGTCATAGGCATGTATCCTTTCGGTGAGTTTTCATGTCACCTTTGCTTGTTGTTTCAGAAATACATACTACGAGCTCTGAAAAGCCTACATAGGGACATTTATTGCTAAAGCGGAATCTGAAAAGCGAAAATATTCATACGACCTCCTCTCCATGGACTATGCCCACTGCACGGATAACTTTGCCTACATAAAGGCCTCCTATGTCTTCCATACCACATCTCCTCCTCAAGCCTTCACAATACTACTACACAACAATATCTTCACGGAGGTCCGACCCATTTGGAGTCCGGAGTGGCATGAGCGCCCGAAGTGCGGCTGCGGCTTTAGGACGATGTTGGAAGTCAGACGGATCAAGAAGAGCGAGCCAAATACGGCGTAGGTTCTTCAAGTGTCCAAACACGGATGACGATTTCATGGTAACAGCGACAACTTAATCATTTGTTTCGTTATCGTTTTCAACTTGATCCATGACATCTACCACGCCACACATAGGCTTGCGTGTTCATCGAATGGGTGGATCGGGTGTCGCCGACATGGCCACATAACCGGCGGTGGAGGTGGAAAACAAATGACAATACTTTGTCAAGATGACTCGAGCTCGCGAGGTGGAGCGACAGATGCGGCATGAGCAAGAACGCGCGCGAGGGTAGACCAAATCCGTCGAAGGGCAAGGAGGATGAGCTGCAAAGGAGGCGGGAGCGATTAAGTCTGCGTGAAGCGACCATCAAGCGTCGGGAGGAAGAGCTTCAAGCTCGTGAGGCAGCTCTCAAGACCAAGAGTGGCCGGAACAAGGATGCGGTGGAGCCATCTTCAAGCGCGATAACAAGAAACAACCACGCTACACCCGTAGACCAAATGTAATAGACCCAGCAAGTTTAATTCCCTAAGGCGATCTTTCGGAGTTGCTCTTGGTCGCATATCATGCTATATGTTGTGCATGTAATAACAATGTACGCGGCATGTTACTCCCAACTGTATTATGAAGTTTATTTCTATTGACATAAGCTTATTATCTAGCATGTTCGCACTCAATGATTCAGATAGCAAGTCATACCGGTTCTCTCCGTAAACTATTTCTCAGCAACATCAAAATATCACTTACCACTCTATGTATCTATCGTTCTACGGTCAATCATTTTTAAAAAAATATTTCGAATTTTTTTTGTGCATCTACAACATACAGTGCACATAAACTTTTATTACAACTATACCAGATTTTTTCTCTGTTTCAAACTACAAAATTGCCAAAACTATACAAATTTCAGGGGGACTGAATGAAGTCGCCTACCTACTGGGCGACTGCATTACAAGTCGCTTGACCATTGGCGACCGTTAAATCGCCCGTGTGAAGCGACTCCACGATGTCGCTTTCCGTGAAGCGACATAGCTTCTTGTCGCTCTTCGGGTGGCGAAATTCTCGAGTCGCTTCCCATTGGGCGACTCGAGGCTATTTTGTAAAAATGAAACGCGGGTATATTTCTGTATTTCCGAATAAAAAAAAGGTTATCCGTACAAAAATTTCGATGAAGAAGCATCTTGTAGCCATGAAGACTCTTGTGAGCATGAGAGGCACAAGCTTTGGTCGAGCACCTATGATGCCTATGTCTCGCGAACTCGAAACGAGGCATCAGCGATAGTCCCTCGCATGAGTAGGAGTTGGGGCCTCGGGAGAGGGTAGAGAGAGGGGGATAGCCTCCTGCAAGGATAAGTAGCATTGGTAGTGACTAATGAAGAAGAATACTGTGGGAGAGGATAAGTGTGAGACCATGTGGAGGTAACTTTATGACTTTTGGATTAAAGTATGTGTGGAGGTTGAGTTTGGTTTTTGAGGATTTTGCATAGGTTTGCTTTCTGGCTGTCAACTTCGTGGCCTACAACTACCAGTGTCGTCTCGCTGATTATGACTTTGCGGTCGATCGGTCCGATCGGCAGGCTGATTGGCAGAACGACCACGGGGTAGCGATAGCTTTTGCAATCTAGTTGGTGGTCATATCATCTACTGGTCGTGATCGATCATCATAGCTATGGTCGATGGTCGTAGCTTACTGCCTAGTCGTGATCGGCAGTCGTAAGCTGTGATGCTGATAGTTGTAAGCCGTAACAATCGATAGTCGTAGCCGATGTAAACGATGGTCGTAGTGATCGATTGTGGAAGTCATAACCAATGTGATCGATAATCGTAGCAATGCAGATCAACGGATGGGCAATGGAGTACCACGCCAGATCGACGCAAATCAGCTCGGTGGCGACATCTCAACGATGTAGATCCACACCAAATCGACGCAGATCAACGGTTGGAAGAGCGAAAGACAATGACAATTTCGAGCTAAAGAACCGGAGCGTCAACCGGCGTAGCAAAAGAGCGGCAACCGAAGATCCCAGCAAACGAGCGGGCAACTGAAGATCCCAGCGGCAGCTCCAACCTGTGCAACGACGAAGACTAGGTGAGCAACAAGATAGCCAGTCAAGATGACATGCAGATCAAGAATAGCGAATGGAGAGCCGCTGCGAAGAAGAACAGCGACGATAGCGGGCAAGACCAGGTGGCAGTGGCTATAGGAGAAGATGAACTGACTGCAGCGGTGGCCTGTCGAAGAAAAACCTAGGTGCGCTCTGATACCATATTATGAATTGCGTTTGTATTCATCGTAAGGCCAATGGACCAATATATATACACGTACAGGTATAACATATATGTAAAAACCCCTCACACAACAGAATAAATACACAGCTATATAATACATATCTAACATCCTAATCATGGAAGAAACGGTTCAAGAATTACTGCTGCCATTGCTTGCCGTGTCAGTAAAACGAATCCACTTATTTTTATGTGGAACAAACAATTGGCGAAGTACAATCTCCTGTCTTGATTGACACTTTATTCTGATCATTACTCGAGTAATTATAACTTCGGCCTAGCTGACTCTGCCTCACGCAGTTGTGCATACATCTCTGCGATTTCTTTTGCGAAGAATGCCTTAGCTTGCGGTCTTTTGACCTACGAAAGCAGAGACAAAGTGTAAGCATTTCAGTATTGAAATCCTCTCCAACAGAATCAATGGGCCTACCTTGAATGTTGGGGTGAGGAGACCATTTTCTAATGTGAACGGTTCAGCAACAAGAGTAACAGCTTTGGCAAACTCAAAACCTCTTAGCTGGAACAATGAGCATAGGAATATCATTAGGAATCACTCAACCACGTCCAGAATAGATAATTCTACTTATGGAGAGAACATGTAACGTCAGAAGTTAAGAGAGAAACCTGCGCTTCCTTTCCAATAAAATCCATGTCAGCCAGGACAGCGGCTCTTGCTCTAGGATCAGCACACAGCTGTCTTAAATCCTCATTCTGCATGTTAGCAAGGACAAATTAGAACATAAACAGGCAACGCAAATGCGAAGAGTCTTATTTGTAGTTCTACTGTATTTTATGTTCACGTAGGCAATCTATTATATAATTTCACATATGCTAATGGTCAAATTTACAAAAGGTGACCACATGGATACCACGGCGACCAAAAGATGGGAGTAAAAAACAAGGTACAAGAAAGTAGAAACCAAAATATGTTATTTCTCACCACCATTTTAAGCATGAATTAAGAGCACATCTCGTACATCAGTACGAGGTTGTTAACCAAAAGGACGGGAATGGCAAGCAGCGTGTCTTCTTTCCAAGTGTTCCCAAAACCCAACAGTCTTGAGAGGAATTTGGCTACAGTCGAACTTCTTCCCAGGTTTCCATTGCACACTTTTTCATGTTCAAGATTGTTAGACAGGCATAATGGCTAGCCCTATGGGCTTATGGCCGTAGGCCCATGTGTGTCTAGTATGGTTGGTTAGATGACTATTATAGGCAAGGATATCTCTGATTGGCCCATGCTTCTATTAGCCATAATCCTAGACATCCTTGCCTATATATATGACATGTATTGCCTCTCTCTAATCAATCTACTATTGATTCGCATACCTCTGCTTTCATGGTATCACGAGATCGGGTTTTCCCCTGTTTCTCGCTTCCGCTGCCCTAGCGCGTGTGCCTTCCGCACGCCACGCCCACTCCGCACCGGCCGTTTCTCCGGCCGTCGCTGCCTCCCGCGGACGATCTCCTCGTCTCGCGTCCACTCCGCATCGGCCGTTTCTCCGGCTGTCGCTGCCTCCCGCAAACAATCCCCTCGTCTCGCGTCCACATCCCATGGCTGGACTATCTCCAGCCGCTCCTCTTTCCCCCAGCGCCGCGCGCGACACCTACCCGAAGGAGGATGGCGATCCGACCGCCGTCGCTGCGCAGGACGACCGCGACACGCGCCGCCAAGCCGCGCGGGAGAAGGCCCTCGCGATTGTCGCCGAGGCCGAACGCGAGGCCGCTGCGGCCGCTCAGGAGCATGATGCGGCTGCGGCTCGCCTTCGTGATGCGCCGCAAGCGCCGCGCTCGCGCCCATCGCGATCTTTGCCGCCGAGTTCTTGCAGCGCCACCCACACCACATCTCCTGTCTCCGCCGACCACGCCGTTCCTGACACCATGTTGCTCCATGAGGCTGCCGCTGTCCTTAATCTCCATGCCCAAGCTGTTGCGGTCCAGAACATCCGCTCCCTGGTCCCCGTCATCCTCGACATGACCTCCGCCAATTATACCCAATGGCGCGAGCTCTTTCTCCTCGCCGTGGGCAAATATTCTCTGGAGGATCACGTCCTTCGCGACGCCGCTGCACCAGCCTCCCCTGACTGGCTGCGCATGGATTGCGTAGTTCGGTCTTGGATCTTCGGAACTCTGTCAGCCAATCTCACCAAGATTGTCATGGAGCATGGCTCTACTGCTCGTGCCACCTGGCTTGCAATTGAGACGCAATTTCTCGGCAACCGGGAGGCTCGCGCCCTCTTCCTGGAGGCCAAGTTCCGCAACTTTGCACAAGGTGACCAGTCGATCACCGACTACTGCGAGAAGCTGAAGCGCATGGCTGATGACCTCGGTGACCTCGGCGAGCACATCTCCGATCGCACTCTAGTGCTGCATGTCATCTGTGGTCTCAACGAGAACTTCTCCGCCATTGGCTCGCATCTTGTGTGATCGTCCCTTCCCACCTTCACGGAGGCCGCGTCGACACTTACGGAGGAGCTCAACCTGGCCCATCGCCCGACAGCGCCTTCCATCGCCCTCGTCACCACTACAGGCTGGCCTGCGTCCAACCAACAGACGCCCTCTCCTCCCACCGGCAGAGGCTCCAAGCCTGCTTCCCGCGGCAAACGTTGCAAGCGCCGTGGGCGATGCGCGGCGGCTCAACGCCGACGCGCTCGATGGTGGCACGCTCTCAAGAACAGACGGCGACGACAGGTGCCGCGGCGCCTCTTGGCCCTCTCTTCATCATCCCTGGTCCGGCTCCATCCACATGTGGCCAGGTCAGCGTCCACCACTTGCGCCTCTTCCTGTGTCACGTCCCTGTGGCTGTAGGAGGTCAGCTACCGCAGGCCATGTTGGCTCACCACCAGCCGGCGCTACTAGCCCAGCAGCCACACGCTCTGCTCGCGGGTGGCCAAGGCCAGTGGGCCATCCCTCCGCCGTTTTCCTACAACTCCACCGGTGGATTACCCTCCTGGGATCAGCATTCTCTGGCATCTTCCTTCAACACTATGTCTCTACAGCCGCCTCCACAACACGACTGGTATTTCGACTCCGGTGCCACCTCCCACATGACATCCGATGCTGGTACTCTTTCTCACACTTTCTCCCCGCGGAATTCAGTTCCTTCATCTATTGTTGTCGGTAATGGGTCTTTACTCCCCGTCACCACCACTGGCGCAGCTCACCTTTCGGGTGCACTTCGGCTTAACAATGTGCTTGTTTCCCCAAGTCTCATTAAAAATCTTATTTCCGTTCGCCAGTTCACCACTGATAACAATTGCTCTGTTGAATTTGATCTCGCTGGTTGTTCTGTGAAGGATCTCCGGTCTCGGAACGTGATCGTCAGATGCAATAGCACCGGTCCCCTCTACCCTCTTCGCTTGCCTGCCGACGCCCCTCTACCGAGCGCCTTCCTCGCCGAGTCTTCCTCCCTTTGGCATCAACGACTAGGCCACCCTGGTCAGGAGGCATTCAAAGTTCTCATGCATACTTCTTCCATTCCGTCATGTAATAAAGATGTTGGCACCTCTTTGTGTCATGCTTGTCAATTGGGTCGCCACATTCGTCTTCCGTTTCCTGTGTCCACCTCGCGTGCAACTCATAAGTTTGACCTCATACATTGTGATCTTTGGACTTCACCTATTGTCAGTGTTTCGGGGTACAAATACTATTTGGTCATACTAGATGATTGCACTCATTTCCTTTGGACATTTCCTTTGTGATTCAAATCCGACACATTCACCACGCTTGCCAATTTTCTCTTACGTGACTACTCAGTTTGGTGTCACCATTAAGGCTGTCCAGTGTGACAATGGGCGCAAATTTGATAATTCCAGCGCACGCACGTTCTTCCTCACTCGTGGTGTCCACCTTCGCATGTCTTGTCCATACACTTCTCCCCAGAACGGTAAAGCTGAGCGCATTATTCGTTCCGTTAATAACATTGTGCGCTCCTTACTGTTCCATGCCAGTTGTCCTCCATCTTTTTGGGTAGAGGCCCTCCACACCGCCACTTATCTTATCAACATTCTGCCGACTAAGACACTTGGGTCTTCTACACCACATTTTGCCCTCTACGGTCATCCGCCATCATATCATCATCTCCGTGTCTTCGGCTGCGCATGCTATCCAAATTTGTCTGCCACAGCCGTTCACAAACTTGCTCCGCGTTCGGTGTTGTGCGTGTTCCTTGGATATTCTGCTCACCACAAAGGATATCGCTGCCTTGACATTGCGTCCAATCAGCTCATTATTTCTCGCCATGTCGTTTTTGACGAGAACTCTTTCCCGCTTGCCAAGCAGCACCCGCAATCCCCCGCAGAGCTTGCGTTCTTGGATGATGTTACTGATGTTTTGCCTACTCCAATAGGCCACATTTCTTCTTTCCCTGCAGGTCAATCCGTCGCATCTGCTGCCTTGCCCCTGCACATGATTCCCACTATTGCGGGCACTTCTTCAGCTCCGGCCTTGGAGCAGACGACACCCGCATAGCCACGTGCGGCCCCAGCTCCTCAGGCTTCCGAATCGCTACGAAGACGGTGCGGCTCACGCCACCCGCGTGTTGTTCTGCCTCCTGGGGGCAGGGAGTTCCGCCTTGTCTACTCTAGGCGACATACATCTGCCCCAGCGATTCCGACGCCACCTGCCTCGCCCACCGGTACGTCTGCTGGGCCTCCACCATTGCCGCAAGGCGCAGTTCCAGTCCAGCCGATGGTGAACAACCATGCCATGACGACTCGGGCCAAGCGTGGTTTCCGCGTGCCTGCCCTATTCGTCGCCACTCCGCTTTCTCCGCTTCCGAAGACATACCGCAGCGCTCTTGCCGACCCCAATTGGCGAGCCGCTATGGAGGAGTACCGTGCTCTTCTGCAGAACAACACCTGGGACTTGGTTCCTCGACCACACAAGGCGAACATCGTCACTGGTAAATGGATATTCAAGCACAAACTTCAAGCCGATGGCTCTCTCGAGCGCTATAAAGCCCGTTGGGTTCTGCGTGGTTTTACACAGCGCCAGTGTGGATTTCGCCGAGACATTCAGTCCCGTTGTTAAGCCTGCGACCGTGCGGACAGTACTATCTCTTGCTCTTTCCAGGAAATGGCCAATTCATCAGCTTGATGTAAAGAACGCTTTTCTTCATGGGACCTTGTCTGAGACAGTTTATTGTTCACAGCCTTCTGGGTTCGAGGACTCTTCTCATCCGAGTTTGTCTGCCGCCTGAACAAATCCCTCTATGGTCTCAAACAGGCTCCACGTGCATGGTACAGCAGGTTTGCTTCATATCTGCTATCTCTTGGATTTACAGAGGCCAAGTCCGACACATCGCTGTTTGTGTATCACCGCGGCACTGAGATTGTCTACCTGCTTCTTTATGTTGATGATATTGTCCTCACCGCCTCCTCTGTCGAGCTCCTCCGACGCATCATAACTGCATTGCAGTGGGAGTTCTCTATGAAGGATCTCGGTGAGCTTCATCATTTTTTGGGGATGCATGTGCAGAAATGTCATGGTGGTCTTCTACTCTCACAGCGTCAGTACATGATGGACATCCTAGAGCGTGCAGGCATGTCAGACTGCAAGCCCTGCTCCACCCCTGTTGACACCAGTCCGAAGGTATCCGCCTCTTCTGGTGTCCCTGTCAGTGATCCCAGCGACTTCCGGAGTTTAGCAGGGGCCCTACAGTATCTCACCTTCACCAGGCCGGACATCTCCTATGCAGTTCAGCAGGTCTGTCTTCACATGCACGACCCTCGCGAGCCTCACCTTGCTGCTCTCAAGCGGATTCTTCGGTATATTCGTGGCACCCTTCATCTGGGGCTCCTCCTTCGGCCATCCTCGCAGTCTGACCTCGTGGTTTACTCTGATGCTGACTGGGCCGGTTGTCCGAACACGCGCAAGTCTACCTCGGGCTATGCCGTGTTTCTCGGAGATAACCTTGTTTCCTGGTCCTCCAAGCGACAAAACACGGTGTCCCGCTCGAGTGCCGAGGCTGAGTATCGAGCTGTGGCCAATGCTGTTGCCGAAGCTTCCTGGTTACGTCACCTCCTGTTGGAACTGCACACCCCACTTCAGCAGGCCACCTTGGTGTATTGCGACCAGGATCAAAACCGAACGGTCAAATCCGCCGGACGGGCGATGCCGAATGCCGTGGATTCTGGGAAACCCGGTTAAAAACCGGACAAAATTTTTCAAATGGAAATTTGGGGCGGGATGTGGCGTCAGGTCGATTCATCGATCGAAACCGAAAACCGTGAAAACCGGAAAAAGCGGATAAACTCATCTGGCGATCTGCTTGCTCTTCTTCATGAATATCTTGATCTGCTGCTTTGCTCTTCTTCTATTTGTTCTTGATCTGCTGCTGCTCTTCTTCTATTTCTTTCTTTGCAATTGCTCCTCTTCTATTTGTTGCATTTGCTCCTCTTCTATTTCTTTGTTGATCTGCTGCTGCTCTTCTTCTATGTCTAGACTTGATACATTTGGAAACTCGCTACTCAGTGAAGGTGGCCTTTGCAACATATCCTCTTAGTATTCTCTGCATGTAGCATTTAGTATCTGCATGCATCCGCGCATGCTCCATCTACTTAGTTGTTTAATTCAAGAGCTCGGAGGTGGATGGAGACCACGGTGGGAGTATCCTCTTAGTATTCTCTGCATGTAGCATTTAGTATCTGCATGCATCTTTGCGCATGCTCCATCTACTTAGTTGTTTAATTCAAGAGCTCGGAGGTGGATGGAGACCACAGTGGGAGTATCCTCTTAGTATTCTCTGCATGTAGCATTTAGTATCCTGCATGCATCTCGCGCATGCCTCTTAGTATCTTGTATTGCATTTATTGCTATTTCGCATGTATTCATTTAGTACTCTGCATGCGCAGCATGCATCCTTTAGTATTCTGCATGCGCAGCATGCATCCTTTAGTATTCTGCATGTATCCCTTAGTATTCGCATTGCGATTATTGTCTAGAAGTTGTTAAGCTATAAAGGGAAGAGAAAGAGCATGCGCTAAGTAGCTCAAACCAGTGCATGTTTGCTGTCTTCATGCTCCTCTTCTCCCTAGCGTCTTTGTTGCTCCTCTTCTCCACGGCATTTGCTCCTCTTCTCCCCGGCTGCTTTGCTCTCTTCTCCCTTCATCCGTGGCTGCTGCTGCTGCACTTTCTTTCTTGCTAAAGTGCTGCAAAACACTCTCAAAGGCAAGCATCCAATGTTCTTTCCAGCACACTAGGCCCATCATGTTTGCCAATAACCAAACTAGCTGCATATCACAATAATTCATCCATTTTTACCTTCTACAATAGCTAATCTATCTACAAATGCCCCCTGGAACCCATTCCACCATCTACAAATTCAAAAATTTCAAATTTCCATCTCGGCCGGTATTTTCATACCGCTCGCCGCCGGAAAAACGATTCTGCGTGATTCTGGCGATAACGCGCGATAATCGAACCACGATTGCGACAACATCAGTTCAGTCTACATGTCTTCAAATCCAATCCAGCATCAGCGCACCAAACATATTGAAATTGACCTTCACTTTGTTCGCGAGAAAGTGGCACTCGGTGATGTTCGTGTACTGCATGTTCCCACCACTTCACAGTATGCCGACATTTTCACCAAGGGCCTCCCGTCTTCGGTCTTTAGTGAATTCAGGTCCAGTCTCAACGTCCGAGGTGCGGACGCTTCGACTGCAGGGGGATGTTAGACAGGCATAATGGCTAGCCCTATGGGCTTATGGCCGTAGGCCCATGTGTGTCTAGTATGGTTGGTTAGATGACTATTATAGGCAAGGATATCTCTGATTGGCCCATGCTTCTATTAGCCATAACCCTAGACATCCTTGCCTATATATATGACATGTATTGCCTCTCTCTAATCAATCTACTATTGATTCGCATACCTCTGCTTTCAAAGATGACCAAAATTTATTAAGGGCGGCCAAAGTCCAGTCATTAATGTTTGTTTCTTTAACACAGTTATGAAGATTAACTGTTCATCATCCCCTTCAAATATAAATCTCACTCCCAGTCAATAAATGACCTCAATCATTCAGCCCCTTTTCTTAGGAGCACCAACTGCCCAGCCACCACCCACTGGTCCCACCCATACAGTTCAGTCGAAACTGGCAGTTTCTAGAAGACCTTGGTAGACTTAAGTCACTTGACAAATCCATTTTTTTCCCCTGAAATACTTAGAAATAGTTGTGTATATGCAATAGTCACGCTCATGTGAAACACTGCAGTAGTCTAGCTTTTATGTGCAGGATCCTAAGTGCACTACCACTTGGGCCTATGACCAAGGTAGATCTATCACCACCCCACTGCCTCTGCCACTGCCCACCAACAATGATAAGAGATTAAGTGTTCAACAGCCAGCTAAGAAACAAAAGGGACATTCCATTCATGATCCAAGAATATGATGAAAAATTTATGCTTGGTTTATATTTCCAAATAGAATCAGTATTTTTCTTGTTAAGAGTTCCTCTCATTTGTTTTCATGAGACGAAAGAATAGGTCATAAATGCAAAAGCAAAGAATATTACCTGGATTCCTTCTGAGGCAGCCCAAGCCTTCAACGCCTCTGGTTCAACTGCTACAATGGCAACTAGAGAAGAGTTCAAGCTGTCACCTGCATCCAAATCAACAGCATTAGAATATGCATGGCCATAATTGATAGTTACAGCTAATAACAAATCACGATTATTACCATATACAAAGCATTGGGCAATGAACTTGCACTTAGCATAGACATTCTCGATCTTCTCCGGAGCTATGTATTCTCCTTGAGCTAACTTGAAAATGTTCTTTTTCCTTGAGTCCAGGAATATATATAGAAATCAGTAATTTAGGAAAAGAACTACTCAGAACAAATAGAGTCTAGCCTGTCTAGGGGAAATATATTAAATAAAATATCCTTGGAAAAATGTGCAGAAATGGAATTGGTGCTTTTCAAATAAAAGGATTTAAGAACTGAGGCGATCTTTCAAAATAGTGTATGCATTACAATATTCCACAGAACTTGATAGTCCGGGTAACTTGGTTTGATGCTACAAGCCTACAACAGTGCGTGAAAATGTAATATTGCCGATGCATCTCCCGTTCTGGACTCCTCTTTGATCAATAGCTGAGAAGGCATTGCTCTTTTGAGTCTGTGATACTCTAGTTTTACACATTACAGCTTTGTTATTAGACATTTGCTGTTATGTGCTTGCTTTCATGGGAGTAAACACCGTCAAGAGGATAGCCCGGGCGGCAACGTTGTGCTTGAGGAGAGACGACTATGATTGGGATAAACTTTGTTCTTTCTTTTGCTTAATTCCAATAGCATACAACAGCCCCCTCTCCTCGTAACAAATAGAATCTAATCTTAATTATATCCTTAACAAATAGAAACTAATCGCTAACTTCCTAGTAATGAATTAGTTGGGCCCAGGGCTTACGCTCATGACATTACACCCCTCCTGGACATGCAGTTTGTCCTCGAGCTGCTAGGCGGTGGCCATGGTTACAGTCCTAGGAGATCCTTGTTGGTGAGAGGGCTCACGCCTCACCCGACATACACACGCAGGTGCAAATAAACAAAACAACGCTGCAAAGAAACAAAGCCTTTTACATCTTAGCTTATTTCTCTATTTTGGACTAAAAATAAATTAGAAACCGACTTATTTTGCTGCGCCATCTTATTGACTTGGTTGACACGCCTACAGGTGGACCCCATCCAAGGTCGCACAAGGAAAAGAGGGCGCACAGCTTTGGTCTTGGAGGCTCTGGCCCGGCCCGGCGTGTGGGAAACAAACTCCAAACCAAATTGGTTTGTATGTGAGAGCTTGGATTCATTTTGATATGGTAGCTTCAAAACAGTAGTCCTTTCTTTGATTCAGAGTTAGCTTAAAAATCAAATCCGATTTTCTTCCATAAAAGCCAACGCATGCAACCAGAATTTCCATCCAAATGATGAATAAGTCTCAGATCGTGGTCTTTTTGGGGCTGTGGTAGTTTTGTTTTTGATCGCTTTAGACTCTTTTGCTTTAGGACAGCATTCTGCTTTAGGACAAAGATTCGCTTAGGACAAGATTCGCTTTAGACAAAGATTCGCTTTAGGACAGATTCGCTTTAGGACAGCATATTGACCGCTTTAGGACAGCATCTAGGATAGCATCGTAGCATATGCTTGGCTGGTTCTCACCTATAAATTTGTATCCCCAACCCTCAAAGTTGGTATGGCATTGTGTGAGCAATAAACAAGAAAACTTGCCCCATCTCCTAGTGTCATCCTCTCCATGAGAGTAAGGATCTTGCTATCACCAAGAGCAAGAGTCCAATGACTAACAAGTGGTATCGAGCCTTAGTATCTTGTAGCCCGAGCATCTCCCGCTCATCTCCTTCTCCGCCTCGCAGCAGCCCTGCACCAAGCAAAGAAGCAGCCCCGCCGCCCCGCCACTCTCTCCGAGACGGCAGCACTGCCGGCGCAGCCCTCTCCACGCAATGCCTCAAGAGCGCGCCATGTCCGCAGGCGCTCTCGCGGTGCCGCCTCGAGCATGCGGCGTCGCAGACGGCCGAGCTCTGCCGCGCAGCAGCAGCGAAGCGGAAGCGGCAGCAGATGCCGCGCGCGAAGTGGCGCCAAGGCCGGGCAATGGCGAGCCGGCAGCAGCCTGTGGCGAGGCGGAAGCGCGGCGGCGGCAGATGCGGCGCAGCGCAGAAGAGAGGTCAAGGCTCGCGCGCAGCAACAGCAGCTCCGCCTTGATGATACACGACGCGACCTCATTGCTGGAGAGGAGGCGCGCAAGGGCGAACGGCGCATCGGGCTGCTGCACGCCACGAGCGCGACGGCACTTCGACATAGCGCGACGCGCGCGGGCGCCTCGGCGAGAGGCGACACGGCGTGGCGCTCGAGGAGGCGCGCGACGGCGGCGGGCAGACGGGCGGATCGGAGAGCGCGCCTCACAGCAACGCGCTTCTCTCCTGCTCGGCATCGTGGTCACCACGAGTACCAGCCGCCGCCGGACGCCGTCCCCGGCGGCGGGTGGCCTACCTCACCAAGACCAACCACGCCGAGCGGGCCGCGGTGATGAGGTGAAGCTCTGTCGCGCATATATGGGATGCAATCCAGACGGCGACGTCGACCACGATCAGATCGACGGCGCCGATGCTCATCGCCGCAGCCCGCCCGAGATGCGCTTCGCTACAACAAGCGGATCGCTAAAGAGGCTTGGGACGCCATCGCCGCAAAGACGACGGCAGCGATCGCGCTCGCAAGTCTACACCGCAGCACTACGACGGAGCGGAGAACCCGCCTTCAAGTCGTGAAGACATTGATGACTTTGCTCTCCGTCTCAACACTCTGCTGGTTGGTGCAGTTCGGTGACGACACCTACAAATGAGGAGAGAGCGGAGAAGCTCTTCCGCCGCGCCCCGAAAAGTACAAGCGATGGCTCGCCGATCGGTCTCTCGCCGACCTCTCCACGATGACCATCGAGAGGCGCGGTCGCCAAGGTCGCCGACATCGATGAGCCACGCCGCCTCGGGACCCGCCACCATTGGCGGAAGCTCCTCCTCACTCGGGAGCGAGTGAGATGCCGCCAAGGCGACAAGAAGAAGGGAGCCTTCTTCCACGGATGCAAAGCGGCCGCGAAGATGGTAAGCGCGCAAGCCGCGCAAAGGCGCCAGCATGCGGCGTCGGGCAAGCAAAGCGCAGACGAGATGACTCTTGCCACAATCGCGCAAGCTTGGTCATTGGGCCAAGGAGTGTCGACACCACGACGCGCAAAGCCCACGCCGCAAGCAAGCGAGGAGGAGGAGCAAATGGTCTGCTCATTGCTCATGCGAGCATCGACCACCTCCGCCGCCGGCGCATGGTGGTTCCTCCACCTTGACGAGCCAAAGCACACGCCTCCCTACGACGCTCCGCAACGACAAGACCGACGGCGGTGCTCGACACCGCCGCCACCCACCACATGACCGGCGGCGGAGTTCTTCTCCGAGCTCGACTCAGCGCTCGAGGCACCGCTGCTCGGCGACGCCCGCCGGGAGATCAAGGGCGCGGCCTGCTGCCTCGCCGCCAAGATCGGCGAGCACCGGCCGCCACCGGCGCTACTACATCCCCGACCGCGGAACTCCATCATCGCCTTGGGACACTGGATGAGAACGGCTCGCGTGTCGAGATCGAGCACGGTGCCGCGGATTTGGGATCTTCGACGCCGCCTCCTGCCAAGGTAACCGAGGCGCAAATCGACTCTACACTCTTCACGCGGCAGTGGCACAACCCTCTGTTTCGCAGCCGTCCGGACGACGAGGCGTGGCGATGGCACGAGCGCTTTGGGCACCTTTCACTTCGAGGCCCCGGCGCTCGGTGCCACGGAAATGGTGCGAGGCCCGCCGTGCCTTGACCATGTGGAGCGCTCTGCGACGTCGCGCGTGTTGACGGCGAGGCGACTCCATTTCCCAAAGAAGAAGTTTCGAGCCAAGGAGAGGCTCGAGCTCAGACACGGGGACTTGTGTGGCCCGGCGACACGGCCACACCAGAGGACGACGCCATTTCCGCCGCCGTCGACGACCTCTCCCGCTACATGCGGGTGATGGTCCTCGCAGCAGTGGAGAGGCCGCGACGCCATCAGCGCGACGCAGCCGCCGCGAGGCGAGCGCGGTCGCAGTCGCAGGCGGTTGCGCGATGCACAACGGCGCGCGAATTCACGGCGGCGAAATCGCGTCGCATCACAACGATGAGGGTATTCGGCCGCCACTACACGCGCCGCATGCACCGCGCGCAGTAACGGCGTTGCCGAGCGGCGCAACCAGACGGTTGCGGGATGGCTCGCCCTCTCGCGCAGGGGATGCCTACCGCCTTCTCGGGAGAGGCTGGTGACGGCCGCCTACATCCTCAACCGCCGCCTACATTAAGGCGCCGACGCAGGACGCCGCACGAGGCTTGGCACGGGCGCAAGCCGCGGTCTCCACTTGCGTCTTCGCCTCGCGCTCGCCATGAGCTTGGCCACATCGGCAAGCTCGACGCGGCGAGCACCGAGTGTTCATCGGCCACGCGAGGCTCAAGGCCTACCGCATCTCGACCGTCAGCCACACAAGGCCCGCATCTCGACGCCGTGTTCGGCGAAGGGCGAGGCCGACGGGACAAGGCGGTGGACGATGGTTCGCTCGACTCGTGGACTTTGTTGTCGATCACGCCCACTTCGAGAGTCGGGAGCTAGTAGCTGCCTTCACCGAGCTCGCCCACTCGACACCTTGCTCGCCACCGGCCCGGCGAGTGCTCCACCACCTTCGCACGGCCACGCCCACCCTTCACCACCGCCACCACTTCCCGCACCGCGCCACACCACCGGAATCGCCCCAACAGCCGGCCCACAATGAGCGCGCGACGGTGGAGTTCGCATTCGCTATCTCACGACGAGGATCGCGCCGACGCCTACCACGACGACGCAGCTCTCGCGCTTATCGCACCATGGACAACATCTCGCGAGCCGCCTGCCCTCGACAGCGCAGCGCGATCGCGAGGCGGAGCCGCACTTGGCGGCGACGACGGCGAGCCCCGCCTTCGCCGAGGCGAGGAGACGCGGCGTGGCGTGTCGCGATGAAGCAGAGATGGACGCCGCCGAGCGGAACCGACGCGGGAGCCGGGCGATCTTCCGCCGGCCACCGCGCGATCACCCTTGCGGGTGTTCGCCGGCGGATGAAGCCGGCGCCATCGCAAGCACAAGGCTCGCGGTGGCACGAGGCTTCGTGCGGCGCAGAGGGTCGACCGATGACGCCGCACCCGCCGCACGGATGGAGTCCGCGCGACTCCTCCTGCGCTAGCCGCCCAGAAGGCTGGCGTGTTCATCACATGGATGTCAAGTCGGCATTTCTTAACCGCGACTTGAAGGAGGAGGTCTACGTGCATCACCGCCGGATTTGCGATCCCGGCGAAGGAGGCAAGGTGCTCCGCTCGCGCAAGGCCCTCATGGCTTGCGACAGCACCGAGGGCGTGGAACGCTGTCGACTCCACCTCAAGCAAACGGGTTCCAGCAGAGCGCACACGCAGGTCGCAGCCTCATGGCGGGGCAAAGGCGCAACGCTCGCCGCGGGTGTCTACGCCGACGACTTGGTGATCACCGCACCAAGGATGCGAGGTGGCGATTCAAGGAAGAGATGAAGGCCACCTTCCGCATGAGTGACCCGGGTCTCTCCTTCTACTTAGGGATCGAGTGCACCGTGATGATTCCGGATCACGCCGGCTGCATCGCCACGCTGCGCGCGCCGTTGAGCTAGCTGGCTCACCGATCGCAACCCACCTCACCCATGGAGGAGAGGTCAAGCCGAGCCGCGACAAAGACGACGGAGGAGGCGGACGCTACGCAGACGGCGCTTGTGGGGAGCCTTCGCTACCTCGCCCACACACGCACGGACTTGGCATTCTCCGTCGGCACGTTAGTCTGCTTCATGCAACGACCGACGACGAGCATCGGCGGTCGTGAAGAGGATCATCCGCTACGTTGCGGGGACCCTTGACCACGGCCTCCATTACCCGAGTGTCTGGCGCGACACTTCGTCTTCGCACGATGCAGTGACCCACGCGCGACATTGACACCAAAGAAGAGCACAAGCGGATTCTCTTCTTCCTCGGCAAGTGTCTCGTTCATCGCGCAATCGACCAAGCGGCGGTGGTGGCTCTGCTCACTGTGAGGTCGAGTACATAGCGGCCCACCGCTCGACTCGAGCACTCTCGCTCGCCGATCGCTTGGTGATCTCTCGGCAGGACATCAAGCAAATGGAGCTCAAAGCGGACAAAGAAGTCCGCTCTAGCCCTCGCAAAGAACCCGTTTTTCATGAACGAGCAAGCACATCCGGGCGAAGTACCATTTCATCCGAGGTCGCTGGATGAAGGAAGCATCAAGGCAAGCTACATCAACACCACGGATCGACGCTTGCGGATCTCGCCACCAAGCCTCTTGGAAGGATCAAGTTCCTGAGCTCGCTCCAAGATCAGCCGAGTTCAACCTCCCACAAGACGACGCACAAGACTTAGGGAGAATGATGAATAAGTCTCAGATCGTGGTCTTTGTGGGCTGTGGTAGTTTTTGTTTTTGATCGCTTTAGGACAGATTCGCTTTTAGGACAAGATTCGCTTGCTTTAGGACAGAGATCTGCTTAGGACAAAGATTCGCTTTTAGGACAAAGATTCTGCTTTAGGACAAGATTCGCTTAGGACAAAGATCGCTTTAGGACAAGATATTGACCGCTTTAGGACAGCATCTAGGATAGCATCGTAGCATATGCTTGGTGGTTCTCACCTATATAATTTGTATCCCCAACCCTCAAAGTTGGTATGGCATTGTGTGAGCAATAAACAAGAAAACTTGCCCCATCTCCTAGTGTCATCCTCTCCATGAGAGTAAGGATCTTGCTATCACCAAGAGCAAGAGTCCAGCGACTAACACCAAGCACATGTTGCATGCATGCACATCTCCTCCCATGCTCCTCCTGGTTCCCACGCAAATAGGTATCCACACATAGCTTGCGCACATGCTGCAAACACGTACACGCTAGGTACATTGTGTTCACACGGCACAACCAATAGAGACATGGCAAAACCAATAGACTGCATGCATGCATGTTCACATGCACAAGATCGCTACTTCTGTTGCATGATGTGCCACTGCCGCCCGCTCTTGATGTGTAGCCGACAACTCTTGAGGCGCCACTGCAGTGGCTGGATGTAGCACCGCTGCAGCTGCTGGAGGTAGCGTCGTCGCCACCTCCTGATGTTACACCGCCACTACTAGAAAATACGCCACCACCGGCCTTGGACGCGACTGCGACGAGCAGTGCTACCTTTTCTCTTCCTTCACCGTTGTCATCATGTCCAGATGCAACACCGCGGCTACTTGGAGCAGCATCATTGCATCCACTTCTCCAAGCAGGGTGCGGCTTGTACTCTGTGCGCCGACCTTGGAAGATGCCATGTCGGCGTTGCTTGAAGACGCACCGTTGCCCGTGCGGATGAAGGAGCAGCAGTAGCAGCACCACTGCCGTGGCATGGCCACCATTGCCCCTGCCCCTTGTGTCGCCGGTTGTGTCATAGCCAACGCAGCGTTATGCTGCATCTTCTTTGCCATTAGCGAGGCCTTGACCTCCATCGCAAGCATCATGCAGTTCTCGATAATCTCGGCAATGAAGCCATGGAGGGTGGCTTTAATACCAAGTTGTTATGTGCTCTCTTTCATGGGGGGTAAACACCGCCAAGAGGATGGCCAGGCGGCGATGGTGTGCTTGGGGGGAGAGGAGACTAAGATTGGGATGAACTTTGTTCTTTACAACAACAAAGCCTTTTTTGTCCCAAACAAGTTGGAGTAGGCTAGGAATGAAACCTTCTCAAAATCAAAGAGTTGAGAACCTTGAAATAAAAACCAACAATGCTAAAACCCTAAGCCATACATCCTACTATCTGAGGCGAGAGCCTAAAACACTGCCCCTAACTTAAGCGTTCCTATCCAAAACTAATTCTTTAGATACATTTCAATCCCTCAAGTCTTTTTTAACTGTTTCCTCCCATGTTAGTCTTGGTCGCCTTGCCTCTTCTTACGTTTTCAGTATGCCTTAAAATTCCACTATATACCGGTGCCTCAGGAGGCCTTCATTAGAGATGTCTAAACCATCTCAAGCGATGTTAGACAAACTTCTCTTCAATTGGCGCTACCCCCACCCTATCACATATATCATCATTGAGAATGCGATCCCGTCTTGTGTGACCACAGATCCACCGTAGCATCCTCATCTCCACTACACTCATTTTCTGTATATGTTGTCTTTTGGTCGCCCAATATCCTGCTCCATATAGCATCGTGGTCTGATCGCCATCCTATAGAACTTACCCTTTAACTTTTGAGGGACTTTTGTCACACAGGACACTAGATGTTTGGTGCCATTTCACCCACCCTGCTCTTATCCTGTGGCTCACGTCTTCATCGATCTCACCGTTCCATTGTAGCATCGATTCCAAATAACGAAACGTATCCTTCTTAGGCACTATTTGTCCGTCCAATCTAACATGTCCATCGTCTGCCCTAGCACCACTGAAATCATACCTCATATATTCAGTTTTAGTCCTACTAAGTCTAAAACTTTTCAATTCTAAAGTCTTCCTCTATAACTCGAGTTTCCTATCAACACATATCCTACTCTCATCAACCAGCACCACATCATCAGCGAAAAGCATACACCAAGGGATATCTCTTTATATGTCCCGTGTGACCTCGTCAATCACTAGGGCAAAAATATATGGGCTCAACACTAACCTTGGTGTAGGCATATCTTAATAGGAAAGTCATTAGTAACACTACCATATGTTCTGACATTAGTCACAACATTTTCGTACATGCCCTTAATTAGGGTAATATATTTTGTTGGGACTTTTTTCTTTTGGAGTGTCCACCATATGATCTTTCATTCTTTCTTAGCACTTTATCATAGATTTTCTCTAAGTCAATAAACAACAAGTGAAGGTCCTTCTTTTGCTTCTTATACCTCTCCATCAACTGCTGTAGTAAGAAAATCGCCTCCATGGTCATGGTTTCGGCACTTTATCATAGGTTTTCTCTAAGTCAATAAACAACAAGTGAAGGTACTTCTTTTGCTCCTTATACCTCTCCATCAACTGCCGTAGTAAGAAAATCGCCTCCATGGTCATGGTTTCGGAGGAACTTGTACCTTTTTTATTGTTGATCATGATTTTGAATTTCACAAAAATTGGCTCTTTCAGTGGGTCCCAAAATAAATGCCCTGTATACATTTTGGTGAGTTCATTCAAATTTTTTCCAAAAATTCAAATTTTGGTCAAATTTTGTCCAAAAATTGTTCAACCATTTCGTCCCAAAATTTTCAAAATGATTTCAGTGGGTACCAAAAAATTTAAAACGAAATTCGAAACCCTGCTTGTTGTGAAGAATTAGTTTGAACTTGAAACTTTGCTAGATAGTGGATTAATTCTGTTCCTGCTTTTAAAAATCTATCGAGACTTCTTTTGTGATGATTTTCACTGGTATTCCATATGGAGAGCATAGAAGCAACAAATATATAACGTGCACTAGATACGGCACTCTAAATGAAATCACAAAGCACATAATTTTCATTTCGATTGCAAACTAAAAGCTTCATGGAAATACAAACAGTTTATATTTCAGTTTTACCTATCTATAATTTTTAGACGCCCTCCAGGCAGCCACAAACCTATGTCCCCAGTATGCAACCAACCATCCTCATCGATTACCTCTCTTCTGCAAGTTACAAATATACTTATCGGATCTTATTTTTTTAAAACAAAATGTAAATAGAAGTGAGAGGATATCAAGTTACGTTTGAACTTCATCTTTATTGTAACCACAGAATATTGAAGGTCCCCGAACACAAATTTCTCCTCGGGGATATGGTTGATCCTCAGATGTGTAGTTCATTTCTGGAACATCCACAAGTTTAACCTCTGAAAATGAAACAGGATTTGCATTATGAAAGAGTGTGAGCACACTGTACAAATATTAGAAAACAAAGATGGAACATAATTTGATTTGTGGCAAGAGAGAAAGAATATTGACATTTTTCACAAGAAATAGCCTAATTTTATTTCTGAAGAACATCACCCGATCAACATACATCACTGGATCTTTGCTTAATGGCAAGCTCAAACAAATTGAGGAACTTGAAAATAACTCTCGAAACAAATGTTGAACATGAAAACACAAGAGAAAGACAACTCACAAAAAGTTTCTCCAATGCAACTATTTTCGGTAACCATCCATTTGAGCTTCAAAAGTACCACCGTCATTCAATATGAAGGGAAGAGAATTGCAAAGTCACATGTTTAGGGTGGCTTCTCTATTTACTATTATATTTAGTTGACTTCATGAGAATTTACCATCGACATAAGCACAAGTTTAGCCAAGAAAATTATTCTATCCTTGAAAATCCAAACAGAAGCTTACCACAAGCAGGATTTGGAGATCCAACATGACCAATGGATTTATCACCAATATCCATCGTACTAATGACACAAGATGTTTCTGTCATTCCATAGCCTTCAAGAATTTCACCACCAAAGCATCTATAAAAAGTTAGAACAGCATTTATGATTAGCAAAGCCATGTTTCAAATAATCATCATGATGCGCTGAGTGGAAAGGAAGTTAGCTTACATTCTTAGGAATTCCATGACATCTGGCGACAATGGAGAAGCACCTGAAGACATAAGTCTTACTCGTCCACCAAGCCTAGCTTTTATTTTGTTAAATACCAACTTATCCCACATTGGGGATGGATTTCGTCCTAATAACATAAAGTTTAAAAGTACCAGTTCATTAAACATGTAGGGGATAAAAATCGGATCAAATGATGTCATGTAAATGGGGGGAAATGCATCTTTCAGTAGAATCAAAACTTCTTGGCAAATTCAAATATTGCTAACCAACAGAAGTAAAACTAACCCAAGAGGATTAATAGCTGAAGTTTTCCAATGTATGAGTTATATGTCATCTAGACATTAATTTGGACAGAGAGGAAATAGAAATCCTCAGTTCCTGATTTAAATTGTGACTTGATGCTGCAAATAACCATTGACCCAGGTATTTTGATATGGGAATTGTTACATTTAACAATAAAAAGGAGGATGTTCCTATGCACCGATTGGTTAACTAAAGACTAAATTAATAATGAATGATGGAAGGGGCCACGTTTAAACTTTGAACTGATATATGCAAGGAATAAAAAAAACTTTGAATTCAGAAGCATATGTTTAAAGATAAAGAAAAACTTTTCAAACATTTGACAAACAAATATAGGGCATATGTATCTTTCAACCATTTGGCAAATGGCAAACTCATTGTTATTAAAGAAACATAGGGCATATGTTTGATTGCAGACTACTTTTAAACTTCTAGGGAGACTCAATGAAATCCATTAATCTGAGGGGTAGAGGTGTTAAAGGTCAAAGTGACACATGAGTGTATTTTATGAATTCTGTAACAAATGATTGGGTCAACTATCAAGACACATGCCAACTCTCCTATAGACTATATGACGCAGAACCAGTGTTGTAAAAAACGGCTGACTCGACCATTTAGTTCGAGTTGGTAGCCAAACCATCACGTATTACTGATTCGACGATTAATCGGCCATTTTGACCAATTAATCTTCCATATTCCAATTAATCGGCTATTTTCAGATTAACTAGTCACTAAAATAGTTTAAATTACTTTACAAAGATGGTGACGATGATTAATTAGTTTTTTGTAGTTTAAGCAGTGACATTTTCATGTTGGGGTAGCCTTAACAAGAATGTCAAAAGAATTTTGTATTTCCATAATCCCATTATTTCAGCAAACCATGGTATAATTGGAGTAGCACAAGTATGTTTAGTAGTTCTGATAATAGAAAAGTTCAAATATCTTTTGACTTAGTAATATCATGGAATATAGGCATATTAGTATGAAGGCCAAATCATCTGCACAATTCCGATTAATCCTCCGTATTCCGATTAATCACTTGGCAGTACCCTGTCCGTCCGATGACCATATTCTGGTTTTCACAACACTGCTCAGACTAGTAATATGTCTTGTAAACAGCCCAAGAATAGTAGTGCAATTTAATATTGACCTAATAGGCTGTAGAGGTATCCCTACATTGCTTTTATGCTTTACTAAGAAGAAATTATGTTAACTGGTTTAAAATGACAAAAGGGAATGAACTAACTTCAACGAACACAAATTGTTCTTACCATTAACAATCGCTTGCCTCTTGGCATTATATGCAGCATGAAATAATCGTTCTTTCAACCCACCAGATTCCTTCACAGCATTTGTAATTCTACATAAATAAGCCACTAGCTGGTTAATAATACAAAAAAAGAAAACAAATCAATAACATCACAAATATATGACAAACAACAATTACACAAAAGAAATTACTGGTATAGTTGTATTACGCAGCGTAAATTCTGTTATATAACCGGGGAACACTTGCAAATACAGTTGGTCTCAAAGTAGCCAGATCATCCATCAGCTTCAAATTATCCTGGAAATGAATGAAAATTACCCATCAAAAGAAGATAACAAAGAGTTCACGATTAAAGGCAAAAGATTAATGTGACATCTAGTAAAGAAAAGATTCATATTTGTAATGGACTAATGGCAGAAAACCTTACATGGGTGCAGACGTGCAGTTGATTGGTGCAGACAAGGAAAATAAGAAATGGATATGCAATGTGATGGGTGCATTGGTGCCACAGTGCAAGGGTGAGAAGTAAGATTCGCATCAAGACAGAGGTGGTGACCAACCTAAACTGTCCAACTATAATACTACCTTGAAGATGAATGTTCCTTCAAAAGATACATCAATGGTTTTCAATTAATCTTTGAAGGGCCCACAGGTTTTGTAAGAAATTGTCTAAACTAGAAACAAATCAAATGTGAAATACCGAATTAGATGATCCTATTGTACAACTATGTCTGGAATTAAGTTATAACTAATATCACATTTATTCAAATAAAAATCTAAATTACTATGGACATATCATCCAAAATAGTCCAGATTTGCATACCCCTTGGTAGAACCCAATGGCAACTCCACAGTGAAGCAACGCAATCTGGTTAACTCTCTCGTAAATGTGTGCCAAAGGTAGATATGAGATGTACCTACGGAGAGTTATCCACAAGTATCGTCAAAAATATTAAGTTGATGTAAATTGAATAAGCTATAAGAAAAGGAAACAAGTATAGATTAAATTTAAAATCTCACACATCAGAGGGGTAAAACTTAATGCTCAGGCTTGATCCTGCTACATTTGCGATTAAGTTCGCATGAGAAAGAACAGCTCCCTGGGAAAATATTGGCATCCAGAATTACAGGTTTGAAAGGTAAGGGTAAAAGAGTTCTGCTGATTGAGCAAAGAATAATTAGAGGGATGGATGGTTCACCTTTGGTGTGCCAGTAGTGCCACTAGTGTAGCAGATAGTGGCAACATCTTCAGGTTTTGGAGGCCGAAAGGGTTGAGGAGTCATCTTTCCCTGAGTTAAAAATCAAAAGAAGTTCAGAAAAGAGGGGCACAGTACTAGGAATGAGCAGAAAACTAGAAATGCTACCATCCTTTATTCAAACCTGAAACACTAAGACAATATATGGATATTGGATACACATACGCATGCATTTCATGCTGAACTAAAATAAAAGTTAACATGTCCGGCATGCACATATACAATGAATGACTAAAACAAGGAATTTGTACATAGTGTTACAACAGACACAAAACTGTACCTGCAACAACAAAAATATTTAGTCCATGCGATATACCCACCATTTGCTGTTATGTAAGATTGCCTCCATGCACTCACATGTAGTCGTGTACTCGTTCGTGTATTAAATATGAAATGGAGGTAAAGAACCAATGCATTTGCATACAGTTACACATTTTGCCACATGTCAGCTTACTCTCAGTCGGATATATAAATTACACATGCTAGTTGAGCCCAATATTCACCAAAAAAATACCATGACCCAAGGTTAGAAATTCCGGTACTAGGGGGTTACCGCTCGGTGGCCAGTAACTGTTACCGGCCGGTAACCGAAAAACCCGAAAAAAACCGGCCAAATTTCAAGTGTCGAAATTTGAATTTGAAACCGCAACGGTAAAAAACCGGCCGGTTACCACCCAAAAAAAACCACTACTGACCAGAAAAACCACTAAAAACTGGTTTTTTTCAAATTTGAAATTGGAAATTCCTAATACACTCATGGCAAAAAAACACAAAGTCAAACACGGAAGGCGCATGCATCTTCTTAATATATTCTATTAGTGTTAAACAATGTAAACATCATTACAGAAACTAACTTTTACATTCAAAATTTTAAATTTGAATTAAATAAAGAACCGTTGGTTTTTATTCTACCAGTAGCCACCGGTAGAACTGGTAACCGGCCGGTTACCGCCGGGTTTTTGAACCCTGTACCCTATACGATGTGGTATCTGAAAGCTTACTGAGGACCAATTGAAAATCTCGAATGTATAACATCAATCCAGTGCATAATAAAAGCATATTCTAACATAAGCGCCAGCTAGACGTTGTATCAGCTTTGTACCTATTTACGAAGTGCTTTCACAAATGCCAACTTAGCCCATTCCAGATTAGTGACAATATGACAGTAACAATGGCTATAACGTAGCTGCTATTATCAACATTTTTAACTCCATGTACACTTAATCAACATTTTACCAACTAATTTAAATGACATTCAGTTGGCTGACAAATAGTTCATGAGAAACGACCGGTACAGTGATGAACTTATATATCGTGTTAAGAACGTATCGTAATAAACAAGGTTTTCAGAGCAAAATTCAGGGATTCTTCAGCAGACCCACCTGGATGTGTAGCCTGGAGTAAGTTATAATTTCCACTTCAGCAGTTGCAGGTGCAGGTGGCATATTCTCATCGATTCCACCAACTACCTATACAAACCAAATTAGAAAAAAGAAATACAGAAGAGAGGTTTGTTAACAACCGTGAATTTTTAAAGTACATATCTTAATTGTAAATGGTCCACACTTACCACTATAAGGCGAACGCAAGGCATTTGAGTTATAAAGCTTAAGAGCTGCAATAAACAGATAAATATAAGTAAAAAAAACAGGTTACAAATCAAATGTACTTCCTTTTTAGAGTATAAAACATGATGCCGTGCAAAGTTGAATGTGAGATGGTGTCTAGAAAATGATTTAATGTTTTAAAAATACCAAAAAAAAGGATAAAATCAATTTCCAGGAAATTACTGGCCAGTTGCCAGGTTTGCTGGTTATGACCTGTATGACAATCAGGAGGTAGTGTTATAGTGTTGTTCAGTGCTACTGGTGCTATTTTAATGTATTGTAGAAACTAGTAATTATCTAAAGTTGGGATAAGGGATTAAAGCTCACCGTGCTTAGTGTTTGAGGCACACAGAAAATAGCTTCTACTGTTGCATGGTTCACAATGAACTGGACTGCATCTGGACCTGCAGAGAGTACAATACAAAAAAAACTGTCACTAATTGATTGAAAAAGAGAACAATGATAATTCTGTGATGTGGATATACCAAGAGTATCATAAAGTGGCACAGATACATATGAATATGCAGAACAAGCGTGGTCAACAATGATCCACTCAGGCCTGTTTATAAAATACAGACCAATGCGTGCACCCTGATTCAGACAAATCCATTGGAGACTATAAGTGCTATCTCAAGACATTAATGTGCAACAAGATATCTGCTTGTTAATAATCAGAAACAAAAAGACAAGTGCTTGTTGAGATTGTGATAACTCACTTCAGGTATCCCACGATAAATAAGACCAGAACCTATTGCAGTCCTGCTCGTACTAGCTTCTCCATACGTAATCCATTTGTAGCTGCAATGTTGTTTGTCACTTAAAGGCTAAGTTAAACAAAGTTACAAAGTTAAAAGGCAATCCTAAGGTATAAATCAGATAACCAATCTTACTCTCCAATAGTTCCATCTGCATGGACTCTTGTACCCAGGTATCTACAATCTGTAAAAGTCTCAACTGAATACCTGTGCAATTAAGAATATCATAGAACATTGTACATGAGAGATTATTACTAAAACTTGAATATTATTAAATTTGACCATACAGACACATTGAGACAATTGTTGGGCTGGAATTAATTTCTATAGATTCGAAATTTTTTGACATAAGACATTGAAAGGCCATTTTGACCAAACTTGTTAGCCGCATCAAGTTTCCAAAAAAAAAAGACTATAGGTATTAACACAATTTGTAAATATTTCCTTCTTATCAAACACATAGTATACACTCTACACCAACTCAACTTACCAGTTTTAATAAAATTATTAGATAGAAGCATCTGTATTCAACTTTTTCGCAGCTCTTAATTTACAATAAAATAAAAGGTCATTTTGGCAAGTTAAGCCTCCCACATTTAACCTGCGTCATTTTTTTCCAGCCCCAATTTTTCTGTGAAGTAGACGCCGTTGCAAGTTAGTATTCTTTTTTCCTATTAGGTTTTGCTAGGATTCCCTCCTGGCCAAAACTCAGAAAGCAAAAAAGGAAAGGAATCTTCATGACGAAACAAAGAACTTGCATTGGTTGTGCCTAACTCTGCATATCTTTCAGAGAAAATATAAAGACTATTGCAGCATGATGGTACACTCACATATTTGCTAATAAGTAATAACATGCACGTGATAACACTACTGATAATAACTGAAGTATTTGACTAAGTTAAGACTACAACAAAGTTAGATGCCCAAGAGAGATTGTGAGGATTCTTACACAAAATTATCATGCAATGTTCCAATGTCTGGATTATCTGGAAATCTATTTATTAGCCTTAGAGGTGACTGTGCGGATCTGCAAGATGAGAACAGCAATTATGAGCCACAACATAAGCAAGATGCAGAATAGCATATAAATAACCCACCGGTACACATTCCACTTTCCAGTTTGCAACTTCTCAGGGAGAACAACACTGTAGCCCTGCACTGAAGAAACTATGTACAGTGAATTACTGATAATAGTTTGTTTTAAATATTCTATTTTCAAACAAGGAAAAAAAATGTGTTGTTGTCTCTTAGGAATGCAAAATTTTAATTCAAACACACACAACTGAAATTGACAAAATCATAGGCTGAGCTGATTGGTCATCAAACTGGGCAATGGATGCTTGGATCTTAGGGTGAAAATGAGTCCGTTATAAATCAGATGGTAACAAAATAATACTCATAAGTCATATCTATATTATATATCAGGACATGGATACGAATTCAGACAGATATCGGGCTGGACTCAGATCTTAGCAAAGTAAATATTGACATGCTGGTTATCAACATTTATCCAAATATAGTTTACTGATAAACGACTTAAATTCTTATAGAAATGGTATTCACGCATGCATACAGATAAGATTTTACTCCACATTTGTAACCAGTTTGTATGTATATAACCTTTGTTCAATTTGGACATTGTCGGATACTCGGATTTGGATACTGGTCGAACTGGATATAATATATATTCATTTTTGTTCCTACTAGGATCCCATCCTCACAGCCTCAAATTGAAGACATGATATTCGGAGGGAAAGGGTGCTGGTGATGGTTAGGCTAAATGGACTGATGTTACTGATCAACCAAAGTTCGAAGAACATGTGACAGTAGGGTTTAACATTGAGAAGCTTCATGTTTAGTCTTAAACCACAGTAAGCATATAATAATACCAATTACAATCATCAAATTAATGTCAGTTTTAAAACTTATGACAGTAACTACCAAGAAGTGATTGGTAGTTTATATAGGAAGTTTAACAAAAGAATGCTACTGTGCTTGATCAAGGGAAATTGAAAGGTTATCTAAACTTGTGTTGATGGTAACCACAAGTACGATTTGTCATCCCCATGTGCTGAACTACTACAGTAATTTTGCTGTGACCAAATTTAAAAAGTTACCACTTGGGCAACCCAGCTTCATCCTGAAGGATTTGCAACCTACGAGATGGAAGGTGCATTAGATTGGCTTGATTTTGTGGGTTACATAGAGAGTAACAAAAGTGCCTGCATTTTTTAAAATTAGAAGTGCGTGCATTATGTAAGTTCCAAAAGTTAGGGTTTCCCTTCAAATCTACACATATAAATCTATATCCTTCTGACATTATCTATCCACAGCAAAGGCCAGCCAACTAAGGAGGTAAGTCAGCCTAAGAATTTGAATAGCATTTGTTCAATTGTAATGTGCACAAAGTGCAAGAAGCTGCTACATACTATAGATATTGATTAATCGATATGTGGAAAAGGTACTGAAAACCATCGCACGAGATCCACCAAGTATAAGTGCATCCAGAAGTACATTGTTGCAGTAAAACTTTTGAAATGGGATAGGCCCAAATTTCGCTAAAATGAGAGTTCTTGTAAAACCCAAAAATACACACCATCCATCGTATGCGGAAGAGAGGCACATAAACTATTTGAATAGTCACCAATTAGGGCCCAAAAATGAGTATGCAAAGTTAACCGATTTTTTTAGTTGGTCACTTTCTATGAACCCGCATAATGGCAGAGACTTCCAAAGTAAACAACAAAGCTGGCACGTTCCCCAGGTGACAAACTACCATCACTTGGAGTCTGAAACCACTGTCTGTACAAGTACACTTAAAACTTGGGACACGAATCAACAGGTGTGATTACTTCAGCACAACAGGAAGACGTATCCCAATCAGGTTGCAGGAATCCACTCAAACTTCAAAGAGCATATGCCCGTAGCATCCCCGTTTTTGCTGAGTAGTACTTCTCCAGACAGTCACCCACGACTGCCTTGTGCTGACAAACTAAAAAGTAATCCATCGAATATAAATAGTTGTACCGTGTAACTAAGTAGCATCCCCAATTCAGTGCGAAAGCAACGATTCTATTCTATACTTTTAACTCTTGTGCTATGCACTTTAAAATTTTAAATTAGCAGTCCCATTACTGAAATCCTAAGTCCACCACTGCACGGAGGCGGTGCCTCCAGATTCGGAAGCTAAACAACCTCTCTGCCCCCAAAAAATCTGCAACAATAATTGTGACCACCACCGCATTACAGCCTCGTAGGCCCACGGAATCGAACGCAAAATCCAGATCGCCGCATCGCATACGGGATAGATTTGATATATACATCAGCGAGCCAAAGGCAGGACAAGGGAGACGTACCGTGGGCGTACTCGCCGGCGGTGGGGTTGGCGGCGAGGCCAACGCCGCCGCAGCAGCCGGCGGGGGGCTGGAGGTGGGCGGAGATTGCGTGGAGGCGGCGCTCGGCCGCGTCCATTGGGGACCGCTCCTGCTCCCGTGCCATGGCTCCCGTACGCAGCTTCGTGGTGGTTTGGATAACCAAGAGCAGATCCCAACTCTTTTCTTTTTCTAGACGGATGCGTAGATCTTTTCGATGCTTTTTTGGAGCCGTTCGTGGGGCAGAGCACGGATAAAATATTGGTGCCTGATTAAAATTATATTATAATTAATTGAAATTATAGTATAAATAAAAATAATTTATTTAGTATAATTAAAATTTAAAAATAAAAAATAGGTTAGCTCATCATGAATAATGTAAATGAATATGAAAAAACTGACAAAAAAGCTTAAAATAATAGTTAAAAATTTTAAAAAGATAAAATTTATAAATAGTGAAAAATAAATTAGAAATCAGAAGTCTAAAGATCAAATCGAAATGAGATACGGAAAATATTATCCATCTGATCGTTGGCTTGCGTGCGCGCGGCATCGTGCGCCGACACGACACGGCACGGCACGACGCCGGGAAAGGGGTGTGGCGACCGAACAGCGGACGTGGGGTTGGGTGGGGTGGAACGCGTCGCCCGGTCGGCGTGGGGCCGACGGTCAGGGAGCTGCGACGGCGTTGCGTGTTCGGATCGGATGGCGACGTGGGTGCGTGTGTGAACTGCCCGGGCGGCGGAACGGAGGTGACGTATTTTTCGGTTACTTTAGCCCCTTTTTTTATTATTCTGCTTCCGAATGGACGTGCCAAACATGCCAAATCACGTATTTGGGACATTTGGTAAAGATACCTTATCCATAACCGGTTGAAGGGAGACAATTTTTCGCCTATTTGAAGGGAGCCGATTTGTACATGTCAAATCAGCTTGCGACAGGTGATTTAAAATTGCCATGAAAAAAAAAGAATGTGCAAGAAATTTTACATTTGGGATATTTGATTGTATATTCCATGTGCATAATTTATTTTGATATCTCTCCCCTATATAAAAGAAAGTATTGGAAGATAGGCCCGTTGAGCAAATTTACAAACTCTCAACCTTCAAATTAAACATAGTGCTACTTATATCCATTTAAACATGCCTTAAAAATGATGCCGGCGCAAGTATGCAGACTACCTTTCTAGTTAATCAAAAGTTCATAAGCATAAAGGCAATATAATCACCTCCATAATTGCCTATGGAGCATATCAATAACATTATATCGACCACATTTCCACTTTTTAATAGTGGTAGCAAGAGCATATCTATGTCTGTCTGTCTATGGGGTTGTTTGGTACAACTCCTGCTCCCAGTTTCTTATCCAAAGTCCATGAAGCGGTACCAAACATCTAGCTTCTCAAAACTATCTAATTCTGCTTCTCACGAGGAGTTGTCTCAAAAATGAACAAATAGGGAGAAGCAGACTTCCCGTGGATTCTCGTGGGAAGCTAACATACTAGAAACAAGAGTACCCTTAGACGGTTGTCATATGAACCGTTGGGACGTCTTTTGGCACAAGACAATGGCCACCGCTTTATTGACTATATAAAAGTTGACGTCGGAGAAAGAGAGGACGGATTCTAATCCAAGGAAGAAATAGTACAAGGCATTTCACATTATACACTTTGTAATTTTTCTCTGTGAGTAATAGCAACACAGGATATAGGGTTATTATTCTTCCAGGAGAAGGTCCGAATCTGTATAAAAATTCCCGTATCTTCCTTCTGCATTACCATATTTTAGTGATTAGAGTTTCTTCCGAATCCAAACAAATCATACGTAAGATCGGTATTAAAACACCGACAACTTCTAAAATCAATGGTAAAGAAGTGGGCTTTGTAAATGTCCCTACTTGTTGCAACTTCCTAGGTTTATGTATAGTTACATTGAGCAATGCATGGTTCGTGTTGTAGAGCCCTTGTTTGCATGCTTACATCCACCTTTTTCTGGCCTTTTTACTGTCACTTTGTGTGTGATCATCTAAATTGTACATGTTGAACCATTGTTTTTATCAGTGAAGGTTGGATTTTGAACCAATTCAAGAAAACTGCTCCTTGCACATGGAACCTACACTGTTGTATATGCAGTTTAATCCAATTTGAAATGTGCTCCGTGGTTGAAAGAATTTTGTGGCATGTTCAGTTCAAGTAGCATGTCTGCTCATTGGTCACGGAGTACAACTACAAACCATTTTCCTGAAGAGAACTTTCTTATTGCTCATAGATGTTCTCTGATCCATTCTAAAGAGTGTTGTTCACATTATTGTTGTGATACAACTATTTTGCAAAGCACCTTTTTGCTCGATTGAATGTTGGTCCGGACACAAGTGCTTGGTTTGTTATACAAGTCACGAATTGCTTTTGGACAAAAAATTAGCATCAATTGTTTATAAATACAAAGGAATAAGTCACAAATAAAGATGAAGTGTTATAACCAGAGATAGTATAATCTGTTTGCCTCTAATCCCCCTCATATACTTCTAGAGTCAACTTACTAACCAAACACTTTTAAAAGACAACTTTACATTCTCAGAAAATCTAGAGCAGAAGCTGAAAAATGATAATATAAAGCTCTATCAAACATACCCTATATCTATGCTAATTGGAGCACCTGGAGGCTCCTAAAAGCCTCGCATTAATCCTAGATGACAAAACTAGAAATTACCTCATTACTTCAAAAAAATACGCCATATATTTCTAGACAAATCAAATAAAAAAAAAGTCTGCCCTATAGTTTTAGATGGAGGGAGTACAATGTTTTGAGAAATTCACGTATGACCACAAAATCTGACATGATCATTGGACAAGCAAAACTAGAACATATCGATCGTAGCATTAATTTGAGGCATTAATCCAAACTGATGTAAAAAATTCGTAATTTAGTTTGATGTAGGAGAGGTAGGAATCGGTTTGATGTATGTGTGCAAAGCTAGGGATTATAACTCAATGCAGTACACATTACAAATTCTTGCACCATCCAAAAGCGTTGCTCAGTCAATAATCATGAAAAACAAGATGCAAAGTGCATGCGTTTGGAATAATGAGAAGCTGTGCAGCTGCATGGGTTGATGACTAGTAATAGTACTGCTAGGAATAATGTGAACCATTGGTAGGTTGAGCTGTCAAATGAAACATTGGAGGTTAGTCGACACTTCATGACATTTTGTACCTCATTGGTCCCTTCCACGGGGACGCGGTGGTGTCAACGGATATGAATCCATATCCGTACTAGCGCCCTCAGCTGCTCATGATTTTTTAGGAGGTGCTACCAACTAACGTCGGTTACAAAGAGTTTATCAGCACTCATGTCTCCACACAGAAATAGCTTATCTAATTTTACATAAGTGTTATTCCATGTTATCGTTCAAAATACTATTCCTAACTAGTACATACTGTTAATTTTCAGCCAGCGAGGATAACCCCCAATGCAGAGGAGTATATTGTGAGGTGGCACTTAGAAGTGTAGTTGCTTTGGTTCTTTGGTTGGGTCATGTTTTACTTATCCCATGAGGACAACATGGACAAACGCATCATCCAATATGCTAGGTGGATAGCGGACGTAGAGTTGGAGGACATCCCACAACACGCCTAGATCCCGACGGTACTGGCTGCCACGTACCATAGGCTTTGTGAGGGTGTCCGAGGACGGCGAAGAAGTCCACACTTTCCAAATGCCCTCTGCTACTGTAGCTATGGTCACTTGAGCACTTTCAGATTGGCCATCCACATATCGAGCCAGGTCCTTATGGCTTAGCCTTCTACATAGTACCATCCAACGCAGTGGACCATCCTACCATGGGAACCTTATGGTGTCGTCGATGGGTTAATTTCATCCTTTCACAGTCTCAATTAAAATGCATTCGCAGTAAACTTACTAACGTGCACACCAATTTTTGTTTTGCACGCGTTGTACCGTAAATACATCGCCATGTATGACTAGCTAACGAATGACTGTGTCATCTAGAGGCCATTCGCCGTCGACATCATTGCGTATCATGCACACACTGTGCATGTCACACGCTCCTACCGCACCTCCTCCGAACGTGGTAGAGGGCTCTTCCTAGCACCGTACTGTATCGTTTCAACGAGGAACAATCAAGAACACGAGATAGAGATTTAACGTAGAAAAATCCTTCGGATAAAAAAAACTATGGACACATCGGCGAAATCACTATATCAAGAGAAGTTAGAGAACGCTTTTGACGCATGTGTAATTTTACACCTCTATCAGGTAGTTTACAAAAGATATAAATAGTCTTGAGAACAATGGTCCCGAACGAGGAAATGAACATAGTTCTAGTCATCAACGAAACAAAGGCCTATCGAAAACTGAAACAGTAATCTTTTTGGAGATGGGAACAGCATCCTACTTAGTCTCAGTGAAGAGTTGTAGTCAGAAGCGTCTTAGTAGTCACGTTTGATTCCAATCGACACACGCACCTTTAAGCACCATACCTAATATAAGTCAGTACTCAGTACAGAATCCATTATAAACTCAAAGATGACCCTAAGGCCCCGTTTGGCACAGCTCAGCTTCACTAGTGAAGCTATTTTTTTTGTTTCAGCTTCACGAGCAGCTTCACCGGTGAAGTTAAAACTGTTTTGGAAAACTGTTTGGCAAAAACAACTTCACCAATGACTTCATGCATGGTGAAAGAGGCAATTGTCCAAGATGCCCTTGTCTACGACTTGTTCTAACATTTGGAGTTGTATGTTTGTATATGGTCATATGAATTAAAAATAATATATTTGAATGAGTATGAATTAAAAATTAAAATAAAAAATTAAAATCATTAGAGAAGTGCGAGCGGGAGAGAAGTGCGAACGGGAGGAGAGAAACAGCGTGGGGACCCAATGGCAAAGTCTGTAATTTCACAACTACAAGGCGGTGGGTTCCTAGAATCTGCGAGCTGAGGAGAGAGGCGTGAAAAGCTACTATTTTCAGCTTCACCCCACCCCATTCATTTGTGAGAGCATGATTTAAGGAGCTTCATCCATGAAGTTTGTTTGCAAAAGGGTGTTTGGTAAAATTTCACAATTCATGAAGGCTGCATTGATGTTGTGCACAAACGAGTGCCTAATTATAATTTAGGATCAGTTCACATTGCTTTTCTAGTCAATTTTTTTAAGCGGTCGAAAAAATATCAATGGATAGATCCGACCAAATTCGAATCACAGAATACAAAACTTCGTCTCTGTATGTCTTGTACGATTTATCGATTCGTCTCATCATTCATTCGTTTGCCTCTCGATGGATCGATCCCCCATCCCGTGTGCTCGATCCATCTGCCTCCGAACGCCGCGTCCCGCCCTTATTCGCCGATCGAGGAGCTAGCAGCCGCCAGCAGGCAGGAACAGGTGCCGCTGCTGCAGATGGAGCCTGCAAGATTAGGAGGACTGGCTACCATCAACCCTCTCATCGAAGACCCGAATCGACGGGCGAGGCAGCCGTGTCTATCTTGTCACTGTTGGTAATCGGACATTCAGGCAGCGCGTGGAGTGCCCAAGAAATAGGACTCCATTGACACGGGAAGAAGCTCACGCAGTCATACGCGATGGCGTGAGGAGGGACATTAGCGAGGGCAGAATATGCTTGCACAGCCACAGGGACTTCTTCCGGCAGGGTCTCCATGATATGCGGCTCCCAGCTGACGCTGCTGCTGTGCATGGAGTCCCAGCCTCGGGCAAGGCCATTGCGGGTCTGCAGGAGACTTGACTGTGGGCGAGGCGAGGGAGCGGGAGTGCTCCGTGTGCCTGCAGGATTCCGAGGCGGGCGACGAACTCAGGAGGATGCCCTGCTCCCATTCCTTCCATGAGCACTGCATCTTCCAGTGGCTCCGGATCAGCCATTTCTGCCCGCTCTGCCGCTTCCCGCTGCCTACCATACCAAGCAGCCGCAGCAGGAGGCTGGTCATTGATCAGCCAGCGACCGCTAATGATGATTACTTCTTGTATTGCTACCTTTGTTACTACTAAGTTTAGGTACAATCCCGGTCACAACCAGCAGCTTGAAATATGGTTCAGAAAGAAGTACTCTCCTCTGAAGAATCAAGAATGTTTATTTTTCAACACTTAACACTAGAAGCCAGATATCGTATTTATTTTGCATTATATATATATATATATATATATATATATATATTATATATATATATATATATATATATATATATATATATATATATATATATATATATATATATATATATATATATATATATATATATATATATATATATATATATATATATATATATATAGGAACGTATCTAGTGCTAATGGGTATTTGGGTGCTAATGCCGTCCAGGACCGTTAGATCTGTCACCAACGGCTTGGATCTGTGAAGGTGGAAACACCAAATCCACTTATGCCATTTTATGAAAGCTGCTCTTGTTACTGCTTGTTAATTACCCACTATAAGCACCTATCTGTGGTACTAATACGCTTTTTACTGCGCTGTGTCGTATTTAGGTGTGTAAACGGTCATTTCATTTTGGGATACTATATGACCTTTTCCCAAAAGTTAAATAGGATTCGGATTAGAGGTCGCCTGCTTGGCCAGTCCATGAAATGCAACTTATCTGAATCCATCAGACAACCACAGTGACAAGTGATAATGGACAAAGCTTATTTGCTACAGAACATTCAAATGATCACAGAAGGTCTGAAATCCATGGCAGTTTGAACAACTAGGGATACAGATCTTACACACAACCAAACCCTGAAGTGCTTGCCATGATGGCATTATGAAAGATGATACAGATCAGTTGTATGCCTGGCCGTTATGTTACACCGCCATGTACAAAGGTCTGCTTGCCCAGCGACTCCCGGAGACCGAAAATCTCCTCCTAATGCAGTGCTGTGAGGATTGTGGACCCTTCCACCTGCATATAGAAATTCATTGGGGGTAACAATGCATTCAGAAAAATGTCATAAGCGTTCAGATGAAATGTAAAAGGAAAAAAAAAGTTCTACACTTACACTGTATAAGTAACTAGTAACAGACATGTTCAATTTCCATCGTCCTCCATTATGTGTTCCTACTCATTCAGATTAGTATTTTGTGTATTCGATTATTTTTTTCGAAGTGGCGTGTATTCAATTAATTGAATTTCTGCATTTTAGATGCTGCTTTGTCTGAACAATATTCCACAGTCAGAAGCAAGAGATTGCTGTGACTGAGTACGCCAACATCAACATGATACTGGAGATTGTTATGTCATACTACAGTCTTATTCAGGAACTAGCGTAACAGGCCAAATATCAACACTCCCCACTACTTGGTAATCAGCGATTTTTACCTCGAAAGTTGCACCACAAATTTCTTCTTCGTTTGCAGGAACAGCAGTCACTTTGTTCTTGGGATTCTCATAGCACTTCAAGCCTCCAAGGGCATTAGAGTAGAAGCAACCTGCGGCCAGAAGCATGTAATTAGTGAACAGAACCAAGAAAACTCTATATAGTAAGATATAAAAAGAACATGCCCTAAAATCGCATGGCGATCTGACATTACCTTGTGGAAAAGGTGCCAGCGACTTGCCACATGATCCTTTAAGCAGGTCAATGTCGTCAGAGAAGGAAACACAGCCATCAGCAGTTATCCCCCAGAACAGTGGCACCTTACCCTCCGGATCCTGAGAAAACAAATCACAGCACCAGAGCAGGTTACAACCAATAAGCCAAGTTACCGAATCACTCAGCACTAGTAATTCAGGTGATGCAGCAGTATGCCTAGAGATGAGCAACTTACAGATGCCACAAGCAGCGAGGAGGTGGACTTGTCGAAGAGCACAAATGCGTAGCTGCCAGTGAGCTGCGAGAGCATGAAGCTAGCAGGGTAGGGTGCCCTGTCCCTCAGCGTCTTGTACGCCTCGATCACAAGGACCACCTCATTGACGCCCTTGGACAGCCCGTACTGCTGACTCAGCCTGCCCAGATTGTCCAGGACACCCTCGAACAGGCAGAATATCTCGTCCTTTGCTGCGAAGGACCTGCACGAAACAGTTGTATGTTCTCAATGAGCAACTGTTGGATGATGCATGCATCTTGACGGTATTATCAAAATCTGAAATTGGCATGAGAAACAGCATTAGTATGTTTGGTTTTTTAGACTAAAACGTTAGTATGTTTGGTGCCTAGCGGTTTAGCTCTTCTTGAATGAGTGAAGGGCATGGTACTTCAGAATGCATGCAAAATTAGGTGCAGCATCAATGACTTAATGTAAACATAGATGCACCTAACATGGATAATTATATACCTAAACTTGTTGAAAAATGGCAAAGATGTCTGTAGTATAACGAATGGAGTAACGGAGTGGATAACAGTGGAATTCCTTGGATGCTACTTCTTCAGTGAATGAATCTGCCTAGTACAGACTGGATAAGAACAAAGGGCAATGAGGACCCACTAATCATAGCAGTGAAAGACCATCTGGGCCACCCAGTCCACCTTTACTTTCAGATCTGTGGGTATCAAAACCGGAAATAGTCACTGTCTGCCAAGTGCCCTCTACTATGAACTGAACCACGTGAATAGCACACAAAAAATAACTAAAAAAAGGCATAAACCAAGAGGGTTTGATAAGCATCCTACCAACTTGCCCAATACTGTCACAAGTCCTTTCATGTATTAAAAAACTACCAATAGATCATGAACTTGTCCCTTTTCTTATCCCATTGAACTTTCATCCGCCGTCTAGTGAAGAATATGAGGCCTGTTTGTTGTCAAGTCGATTGACACCTCGTCTGCGGAAGGTGGCGCGATGTTGACATGCAAATTGCAAAAGATGTGGTGCCCTTCTTTCATTGATACAATCGATGTCTCTTTCTCATTTCTTCTTTACCGTGCCACCAACCATTAGACGCAGGCAAGCTGAAGAATCAAGCGGAGATACAATAGGACCATATCTATGTCTCTCACCTACAGGCTGCAGGAATGGATTAGGAAGTTGTATTTGCTTACTTTGTCATAGGAAAGCAACATGTCCTTCCACAGGGAGGAAAAACGGTCGAATTATTGACACAAGATGTGTGCCATATGGACCTGAAGTTAACTACTAGTCTACTAAGAACATGGTTACACTGTGCGTGAAAAACTTGTTTTCGAGATCAGTGTAAACACATCCCAGGCACTAACATAGTCAGAGCATATGCAACTAATTTAGTTGCATGTATGTTTGATAAATCCACCCTGTTTAACAGTCCAATTAAATCGGTAACAGAATTTTGTGATTTAGTTGGGCCTTCAGATCTTGTGATAAGACTGTTAGATCGGACCTTGGTTGTATGATTAGGTCCAACTGTCTTTACTTCCTGGGTCCAAGGTCCAAATATGCTGAACATAACTAAACTCACGGACTACCATATGCAAACCCTAAAACAACATCTTAAAAGTGGTATTAGACCTTCTCCACTAGAAAACTAGTCCAATAGATGAGATTTCTTATATTTATAAGTTATGTTTTTTTTTCTTTTCACAATTGATATGAGACTGTTCTCAACAATAACTAGTGACTAGGAGAGCCCACTTTATCATTCAACCATTCAGGCGGGCACAAAAAATCATTCGCGACATGTCTACGGTTTGCCCTTTCCTTAAAGCTGCCCCCAGCACGCAGCGAGGCCAAGAGCAGAGAACCTGTTGCAGTCGCGGCTTATCTCTCAACCACTTACTCCACCATTAGACAGATTATCTTCTTGCAGAGCCTTCCACGGCTAAGGGAGGGAGGGAGGGAGGGAGGGAGAGGGAGAGAGAGAGAGAGAGATATGGTAGGTAGGTGCATGAGGCTTCACTAACTGAAGAACAAAACCAGAGTAGCTGGCCCCCGTTTCTTGGGAAGAACTATCAGCTGATCTATGCACAGAAATCAATTATTGAATCCGTCCGTAGATCTTGCGAAATTCAGGGGAAAGAAAAAGCTCAGATCTCGGCTATCACGTACTAGCCTGTAAATAGAGTGCTTAATCAGTATACTCTAGAACAGTGGAGTATACACATACCTTGGGCGGAGGAGCGCCTGGCTGGCATGGGAGTAGGCGAGGTGGCCGAGGGAGCCCAGCTGCACCGATACGGCCGGCTCGGCGCTGCCCAGGAAGCGGTTCACCAGCTCGGACGCCTTCGTCTTGGGCGACGGCGTACGGCTGCCGGCCGCCACCAGCTCCGCCGGCACCTCCACCACCTCGCCGCTGAACACCGCCAACATCGGTCTTCACCCAGCTAAAAACTACAACTAATTGACCAACCTTGTACAGTTACTACTACTACTACCTCTCCTCTGATAGCTAAGGTGCTAGCATAAGCATAGGTGGGTGTATGTGGCCTTCCACACTCCTCGGATGGACGATGATGCCTCACAAAGGCGTTAGCACGGCACGGGGTGGAGAAACGGAGGAAGGAGAGGTGCTTATATAGCCACTAACCCAAGCCCAGGTTCCCCTGTTTTGGTTATGGACGTGGGGCCCACGCTAAAATGGGAAAAATCTTGCATACACGAAAACAATGTTACATATATGGGCAAAAAATGTTGTAAATATAGGTGAAAAATATTACATATATGGAAATAATGTTGCTGAAAAATCAGCTGAATCAAAAAAATTCAGGCGATCGTGCAATAGTAAATCTGTTTTTTATTTTCTTATTTTTTTATTAAATGGCTCAAATAAATAATAGTCACTATATAAACCCTGTTTGGCACAGCTTCACCAACAGCTTTATGAGCTGTTGTGAGCTGTTTTTTTGCCAAACACCCTTTTTGCAAACAGTTTCATGGGTGAAGCTCCTTTTTTTCTGCTCTCACAAAGGAATAGGGAGAGATGAAGCTGAAAAAAGTAGCTTTTCACAGCTCTCTCCCTCAGGCCCGCAGTCCTAGGAACCCACTACCCCTCTGGTTCACCAAAATTACACGCATTTACCACTAGTCCATCCCGTTCACCTCTCCCGTTCACGAAACATAAACAAGACACTAATATTGCTTCCTAATGATTTTAATTTTTTATTATTTTTTATTTCAATGTTTTAATTCATACTTATTCAAATATATTATTTTTTAATTCATATGACCATATACAAACATACAACTTCAAATGTTAGAACAAGTCAGATAGATAGGGGCATCTTGGACAATTGCCCTCTCTCAGCCATACATGAAGCTGTTGGTGAAGCTGTTTTGCCAAACAGTTTTCCAAAACAGATTTAGCTTCATCGGTGAAACTGCTCGTGAAGCTAAAACAAAAAAAACAGCTTCACTAATGAAGCTGAGCTGTGCTAAACAGGGTCATAATTTCAGTCAAAAATCGCTAAAAAAACCCGGATTGTACGGGCCTAGATTAAAACAAACATCTCGTGCACCCCACATGGACGTGTCAATACCGATTGGTGCTTATCGTGTCTTACCATCTAGCCCATGAGTACGGGTGCACATATTGGACACGGGAAGTTAAGAGCTTTATAACTTTTCCGAAGCAAAGTTGGTAGAGCTTTGGTGCTGGTATGGACAACTGGACATCGAGAAATATGTGAGATGAAGAAACGGATGCCAGAAATTTCTAGAGAATCATTTTATATCTACACGGAGACTAGTTAGATGCGGCGAGGAAAATTGATGCGAAGAGCGGTGGCGGAGTTAGGATTTAGTTACTTCTTAGAATTAATAGTAAAATAATATAAATTATTTAGACTGGACTATAAAAATATTATCGAGGCTAAAATAAATTATCCGAACTATATACTAGATATTTTTTTCACACACTAGACTAAAGCCTACTATGTCCGGGGTGCGTCTTCGCCCCTGACGAAGAGTTTGGAGCACGAGAGGAGGTGAGACAGGTGAAGTGCGCGGGAGGAGGCATGGACGAACGCGGCGAGGATGGTCATTTGACGCGATTTCAAGGGCGTTTGTATAACTTTTGCCGATGGTTTTTATCTGTTATTTATGATTTTTAGTTAAAAATAAATAGTAGTGACTGAAAAAAGTGATTTTAAGAAAAAGAGCGTGAGCAGTATAGAAAGTGGGGAAGAGATACGTGTGCGTGACGAAAGCGAGAAGAGTGGGGTGCGTAATACATCCATGACTATCGATCATAGGTCTACGACTATCGATCGGTTACTATAACGATGACCATAGACAAGGTACTATAGCTATGACCATCGACACAAGCACTATAGCTACGACCAGTTCGCTGGGTGAGATCGAAACTTACCAATTACTTAGTGTGGTCGTTCTACTGTGGTAAAAAATGCCATAATTGAAGTACCATAGTCGAAAAGCTGTGGTCGAAATACTATGATCGAAATGCTGTGGTCAAAGCCAGTCGTGGTTGAAGTCTGACGTGGTCAAAATCAGACGTGGTTGGAGCCGGACGTGGCTGGAGTATGTTGTGGTCATAGTCTAATGTAGTCAAAATGACGTTCGATCCTCCGATGTCACTCGAACATTGTCCAATATGCCAATGCTACTCGAAAGTCGTCCGATACAACTCAGACCCGATGGAAATCACTCGGAGCCAATCAAAATCACTCGGACTGGACCAAAACCACTTGAAGCAGACCAAAACCACTCGAAGCCGATCAAAACTACTCGAACTAGACCAGAACCACTTAGAGCCACTCAGAACTGATCGAAATCACTTGAATTCAAAAACTTTGACTGCGATCGATCGAAACTTTCACAAACGGAAATTGCAAAGTAATCCAAATGTCAATTATTCATCATCACTTTATTCACGGTCATCCACATAGTCTAACACATGTCTACTTCTGGTCATGAGCAGTATGCCTTGTGAGACATTACCAATTGTAAATCCCTTTATTGTTAATAATCTATTAGAAAACTTTGTAGTATGTATTTGTGTGACAATGGCTATCAATTCCTTGCTAGGTGCTAATCACAAAGAAAATAAAAAGTGTTCTGCTCATTTTATCACTACTAGATTGATAAACCAATTGTAAATACAGCTGAATAGCTGATGACAATCCACCACCACAAGCCAATCAGTGCAGAGAATCGACCGCCCTGTTTGAAAGAGAACGACTGACATAGCGCTCCAAGTTGCTCCAGTCCATTAGACGTTCCTTTTCCCTGGTAATGCTGTGCATAAAAAGAGATATCTCTACCCCGTTTGGCACCAGCTTACACGTAATTATGTGTATGTGTACACAAGGTTCTAAAAACTGGAACCGGAAGAAATCCTGGTCGGCGGCTGGTTACCGAAAAAACCGGTAAAAAACCGGTCAGAATTTGAAAAATCAAAATTTAAATTTTGAGATGTTTTGAAACCAGTAACCGGAAAAATTGGCCGGTAACCGAAAAAACTGGAAAAGCCGTCTAAAATTTGAATATCAAAAATTGATACCGGGCAGGTTTTTTCGGTTACCGATCTTCACCGGTAAAAAGGGTAACCGGCGGTTACCGGTCGGTAACCGTCGGGATTTTGAACCCTGTGTCACTATGTGTACACTAAAAAGGCAAGAGCAAATTTCTTTATCCCTGCAGGGAATCAAGATCCAGTACCATATATGTCAAGGGTATCGATGTGTCGCTTTTGGTAGTAGATTGGAGAAAAAACCAACTGGATAGATTCAATTAAGTCACTGTTAGGTGCCTAAAATAACGTAGGGCTGAGTCATCGTTAATTGAGTGAGCTTCAGAGAAAATGATAATTATTAAGGGACTTGAGAAAGTCCGGAAAGATAAAGCACGTAGTGATATATATTCACATTCAAGAAGTCTATTTTTAATGTTAATACCATGTTCGTTCATGTTGCAACAACCAATACTTCTTCAAGGACCGAGTAAAATCAAATTAGTATGAAGAAAACAAGGTGAGAAAATGACTCACCAATTCACTAATTGATTGACGTGAGAGCTTAACCACACCGTAGAAACATGATAAATTTGGAAAATAACATGCATGCCTGGACTGACAAAACCGCTAAGATATTTCTGTTAGCAAACAGATATTTTCAAGCTGGTAGAGCTAATACAGAAACACCAGTCTGCATCATATATTTATGTTACGATAAGTATCTTTGTAAGAACTGATAAGCACATGCTAGAAAATTAATCATAAATTCAAGGAAAGGTACTAGTCAAAACAGTCTACTTCGTAGCTGAATAAAACATACTAATAACAATAGTTGTTGAATATGTGTTCTTTAGGGGAAACTACCATCCCCATTTTAGGTACATTACAGCTGGAGATTTGGTTCTAAAAACTATACTATTGGAGATGTTATAGCTCTTTAACTTTACTAGCGCGCTTTGTATACTTACTAAAAGAGAGAGAGAGATGAATTCACTGAGTTTGTTTGCATTTATTCAGTTTGTCTATCACTATCAGCCAGTGTTTGCAGATCATAAGCACAGCAACAACACTCCATTATTCTGATCTCAAGTAAGTAATTTACCTAATATCTCTCTCTACAAGTTATTACTATTCATAAGTCAAAAACAAAGCCAAAGTCAATATAAACTGGCCCTTAATCGAACCGTACGGACTTCTGAACTACTGATCAAAATAATTTTTTCTAAAATAATTGGAAACAAATGGACGACCATATAATTAGATAAGACTAGCTGATCCTAATTGTGTTCTTAGAACCAAATTAGTGGAATAGATACGCTGCAAAGGAATCAAATGAGCACCCATCACCTTTACTTGCTGGCTCCCATCTATAGGGGTTCATAATGGTGGAGGGTCCCTTTCTACTAGTCACGACCGATGAGTTAAGATTCGATTAAGTGCTTGGGCTTTGCATCTCCAACGCTGTCACCACAAACTTGTTTTTTTCATCTATTCTAGGATGCTTTGATCAGACCGCGTGCTTATCACATCTTTTTATGTAGGAAAATTGTTGCAAACTATTTTAAGCTTATGGTTTTTTAAGCTTTCGGTGATTTTAGGCCCCTCTCATTTCGGCTTGAGCTTCTGGTTTATTTTTCACTATTCAACAATTTCGTGTATTTCTGATTTTTGGCTTTTTATAGCTTTTTTGTTGGTTCTTTTTTCCCATATTCGTTTGTAATGTCTGTGATGGGCTAACCTGTTTTTTCTATAATTAAAATTTTTAAATTTAATTACACCAAACAAACCACCGTCATTTGCAGTGCTTTTCAGCCATAAGCCATTCAAACTACCCTCCCTTTAAGCCGAGGGAAGTATTCACCGAGCCAAAGTTCAAAAATCAAAATTAAAAACTTCGGCTATCAACAATCTTCAAAATCCATGTTTCCTTGCATGATTGGCTGGTGATTACACTGGCATACTAGTCAGAGTGCAGAAAAGGGAGGGTAGTTTTGTTAACCTTGTCTTGAGAATGACAGGCACTGAAATTTTCTTACTATGTTTCATCTGCTTGTCTGAGATTAAAAAAAAATGCATACAAAGGCAGCCGCAAGTTGGCAAGAGGCACAGCCTAACGTTATTAATCTGTCAAAAGTGATGAATGGGTCCTATGTGTCATCCCTAAGAATCAATTCCTCTGTTTGAGAACAAATCGAATCAATCACAGCAAGCAGAATAATAGATTGAACACATATAGAGAGTAGAGAGAACTCGGTCTTTCTTTATTAATTTCGATTACATGTGTACAAAATATAGTTGCTCTCCCTATTTATAGTCTTCATCTGCTATGGACTGAGCCCAGTTCAAGTTTCCTAACATAATCCACTAAAGTTGGCAAGAGGCACAGCAATTGTTGGGATCAGGGGAAACACAAGGAATTATACAAAAGCAAGCAAACAAGGAATATATCTTGTCGCTGTAATTACCAGCTCACACAAAGCCAATGAGCTTCATGCACTTTTCAACATTTTTGTCATCACGATTGTTGGGATCATCACTCCTTGACAAGGAATTATACAAAAGCAAACAAAATAGCTCCAAAGGAGTTTCTTGTTGCTGTAAAAAGTAGCTCCACAGGAGCTGAAAAATGAGCTTCATGCCCACTTGAAGTCATCATTTTTGTCAAATCACATAAGACCACTTGTAGCATTACTTTTACATATATAATTAGGCCTCTGAATGTGATTCCCGGATTTTGCACTGCATGCCTACTTGGACAAAGTATTTTCTGTAAGCATCTTGGAGGAACTATATATGCAGGAATGGTGTGTGGCCATAGTTTCCAAACAGTGCTCCTGAACCAGACAATACTCTAGCCCAAGCCAACGATTCTTCCAAGGTGTTTAAGGTTAGGAAAACTAGATGGCTTTGCAGAGCATTTCTCAATGCTTCCAGGTCGATTCGATTCGATTCCTTATATTAATTGGATACGCTTCCAATCCTATTGTTGGATTCGTTTTTGCTTTCGTGCAAAGCACATGCTTGTGGGAGAACAGGCCTAGTAGCTTCAGCTGGGTGCTAAGAAGGTCCAAAATGATGAGTACTAGAAAAGAATAACAAGAATGAAGGTGCAAAATGCTCCTTGCCTCGACAATCTTGCCTGCCCTGTTCAAAAGGGCTTATTTTGATTGATTTATAGCTGAAAAGTACTGTAGCTGGCTGAAAAAACACTGTAGCTGACGGTGGCTTATTTGGCGTAATTAAATTTTAAAAAAATAAAAATAGAAAAAAAACAGACTAGCCCGTCACAGATAGTACAAACGAATATGAAAAAACCGACAAAAAAGCTCAAAAAAAAGCTAAAAAATCAGAAAAAGAGGAAATTGTTGAATAGTGAAAAATAATCCAAAAGTTATAAGTTCAAGCTGAAATAAGAGAGGCTTAATAGGCAGAAAAGCAAACCACCCTTACTCTAAGGTTGTACAGTAAAGTAGATTCTGAAGGATAGTGGCAAGGCCACACTTGAGAGAGACACGGGCTAGGGGCTAGTGCAATTCAGGAAGAAACCTAAATCGTCCCATTTTTCATCCTGGTCCTGCCAAGCTAGCTTGCGGTTGACAGTAATTCACTGCGTGTGATCTACTGTCCTACTGATCGAGCTGACTAGATTTGGCGCTCCATATCTGGAAAAAAAAATCATCCAAGAAGAACATATGAATATATGATAACGCGCAACCGCAAAACTGTCTCGATTAGTGGTTAGGGACAGCCGCAACCGTGAACCTGCGTCGCGTAGACGGCCGCCGGCGTGGAGCTGCGGCCTACGGACGTCGAGTGGGCGGACGGCATCGTCAAACTGCCGCGCGCAACCCCAGCGTGGATGTGCCGCCGACGGCGACGCGGTGTCAAAGGCTGGGGCCGCGCCGCGCGGCCGGCGAATTGTCTTTGGGACGCGACGGAAGGCGCCGAGGCGCGGAGCGTCCAGCACTCAGCAGCGAGGGTGGGCGCGGGCCGCGGCACGGCGACATGGACGGAGGAGGTCGTCTGGGCTTGGGATGAGGTGCGGACGTGAAGGACATTGCCGGTTATTTTTGGCTTATGGTTTTTTTAAAATAAATAAGCAGAATGATTTTTTTCATTGTGTTTTAAAACAGTTTAGTGAGATAACTGTTTTAAAGCGGTTTATCGTTATTTGATTTGTTTACACAAAGCACTCATACTATGATCAAAACCATAAGCTGCAGCCATTAAACATGGCTCTATTCTTTTTTGTTTTTTCAATGACTTTTGGCTTTTTTCGGAAATAACTATTCATTAGATTAATAAGCTGTAACCAAAAGATATAAATCATAGCCTAAAAAAATATATCATAGTAAAAAAGAACCCACCAGGATGATATCTGTGTGGGTCTGGCCGTCTGGACAACCCCATGCCATTGTCAAGTTTAACGTCTTGGGAGCTGAATGCCTGAATGTCAGGCCCTCAAGCGAAGGAGTTCATGTTTGACAGGTTACAGGAGAGTTATGTATATGCGACCCAGTAGCGTAGCTGAGTAACCTGTGGAGTAACACATGTATCCTGTGGGGTTAATCATCACAAATTTTGCATTGTTTTTGGATTTTTACATAAATTTTCACTTATACAGGATTATATTGCCGAAAAAGCTAAAAGGTTAATTGACCCCACAGCTTCATCGTGGCTCCACCACTGGTGCGACCCATTTGAGAATTGCCCTGTAGTGTGGTAATATTGGCAATTCAGCCAACAGGACAAGTAGATAGCATGGAATTAGGGTGTATCACCACACATTGTGCAGAAGCATCTCCCAATACGAAAGCTTCCTCTACCTAACAGAAAAGGCATAAATCACAACATATATGTACAACAGCACCAGAACATGTAAGATCACATCCATCACGCCTCTTCAATCAAGTACTCCAATACAGCAAGATATAACATTCCTGTAGGCAATGGAGTGTGAGAAATCACCAGCTGCAGAGACAATTTAACATGTTGACAAGGGCCCTTTAGCTTCAAATAATACCTTCCGTTGCTTTGTATAAACTAAGATTGCAAACACTACTGTATACCATAATCTAATAGCTGCTATTTATATATAAAAATCATGTATCATCCAGAAGAGATTGCAATGGCAATACTCAGCATGGTAAACAAGATGTACAGCCTCATAAGGCAGTAACCCCAAAATCTGGGTACCAGAAACCTAGTCCAGGTGACTACCAACAGGGTGCCCATCAAGCTCAGAAGAAGGAATACAAGTACATAAGCTTTGGGATATACTCTTGCTGTTTGCATTACTAAGGCAGTTCGTGATCCGACCAGCATATTGATTATTGAACATTGGACATTTGGACTATATTGAAGCTATATTGAAGCAGCCAGCAATGGCGATTGTAGGCTGGCCAGACTTGGCCAACGCCACAACAGCAACAAGGTCACCCACAGAATTCCCCCATGCCAAAACCGTCATGCCAAGTATAGCTGGAGGGAAATCCATAATAACTCCAATTGCTGCAAGGGAGTTCAAGAGCTCTCCAGACTCCAGCCATGGCTGAGATCCAGAAGACACTCGTTATAAAAGAAACGAGGGTACTAGCAATGTTTTCTGCTTCTGGGGCTTCTTTCTCAAAAAGCAAGTGGGATATAGCCAAACAAAAGCTCACAAGGAGCACAACAGACCAGAGGGGGAAGCGGATTTGAGAAAGAAGAAGCACTATTCAGCTATCCAACGGAATGAATGAACTGAAAGAGTACAGGAGTATGAGAGGACATAGACAGATGTTCGCACAGATGTCAAATTTGTTCCATTCAGAAGGAAGCGTTGATGGTATCGTGAGCTTCAGAACAAATGTGACAGGCCATTCCCAAACTTCTGTTACCTGCCAGAGATAGATAACAATCGGTATCATGAAAATGCAGAGGTTGAGAGTAAAATGTTCATGCTATAATCAGAAACCAGGAACTAAATGTCATGGCAATAAGCATTTTCAAATCAAAATTTAAATTTTTTTGAAGTTCAAACGAAAAGATGAAAAAAAATGCAGTTATCAGGGTTCAAACCCCAGACCTGCGGTCTCCAAGACCAAATACCTTACCACCAGGCTATGCACAGATAGAAATGGCTACGATTTCCCTTGTATTTGATAAACATCATTTCAAACTAAATTTTTTAGTGCTACCAATTTTTTTTGGGGGGGGGGGGATAGTTCCGATTTTTGCCGATTTGGAAAAACCCTGATTAAATACGATCAGTACTAATTACTTACAGTTAATACTAATTAAATACGATTAACGCCAATATAAGCTCGTATAGTCGTATAGCACCGGCCGGTTGCTACCCCTAGGGAGAGCTCGGTAGGTCATCTAAGGGAGCTCAGCAGGTGTCTATCGAGCTATTCACAAAGTGAATCAGATTTGCAAAAATGGACCTTCGGCAGCTAAAGTTTTTTTTAAAGAAAAAGCTACATTAATATTTATATGAATAGTTCAATAGAACCAAGCTAGCTGAAGAGAATCAGTGTATAGTAGGACCTCACGTAAGACTCTATCCCAGACGCAACAAGTGTGCGCGTGAGGAGAAGCGGCCCATCCAGTACTGGGCTTCAGGACCAGCACGCTAACGTGACCCGGCTGATAGGCCTTTTTCCTGGGCTGAGATCCGTTATGCGGCCCGGTCTGCACCCAGTCACAAAAGGCGATGGTAGCCGACGATTTGCGACAACATATGATACAAGCAAGCACCGATCACGTCTCGGCGCAGACAATGGACCATGCCCCGTTTCAGTACATACGTGGGCCAGGAGCGACAATACTGAGCAGGGCCGGGTTTTTTTAGATTGTATCTTATAATTTATGATTACTAGTTGAAGATTCGTGTATTGCAACGGAGTCATAAAAAATAATGAGATAAAATTTACTGCCTAGCCAACTTCATACATCAAACATTGGGTGGCCAGAATGCGCGAGGAGATGAGGAAAGTGGAGGGGATGGGCGGTTGTATCCTTAGAGAGAGAGAGGAGGAGGAGAGAGATTAATGATCCAGATTAAATTGAATGGCTGTAGAGAAGAGGAGAACACACCGACAACCACCAACTCCTCTTTATATAATAGTAGAGATGACTTATGATTTTTAGATTTAGTACGAGCATTTATATGATTATACGAACGAATTGAAAAACGACAATAAACCGTTTTGAAACCGCGATAAGGAAACCATCTTATTTGCTTATTCAAAAAAATTATAAATCATAATTCATAACTTGAAATAAGCTAAAAAACAACATGCCAACCGTTAGCAGCATGCTATCGTGGATCGCACCACGGACCGAGAGACACCCTAGGCCCCACTCAGTTGGATTGAAAAACTGTGGCTTATGGCTAAAATTACACTGTAGCGGTTGAAAATTTACTGTAGCTGAAGATGGCTTATTTAGCATAATTAAATTTAAAAGAATTAAAAATAGAAAAAATATATTAGCTTATTACGGACAACGCGAATGAATACGGGAAAAAGAACCGGTAAAAAAGCTCAAAAAAACCAAAAGTTCAAAAAAAGACGAAATTTATGAATAGTAAAAAACAAGCCAGAAGTCAGAAACTGAAGTTGAAATGAGCGGGACCTAAACATGATCGTGACTGCATAATGTTTTTTTATCTATGTTATACACCTACCGGTGAGAAAATGTAATATTGCCCAGGCACTAGCGTGATTTGGAAGTGATACTGGAAAAAAGAAGCTGCGTTCGCTGCTGTTGATCCTGATTACTTACTTCAGGTTACCCCTATGTTTTGAGCCCGAGCAACAGCCACTGCTAACAAAACTGTTTGGAGCGTGGAACATGCGGTAACAATTTACTATTCAGGACCACATATGACTGCCTATCACATTCCTATAGGAGTACGTATTATTACCTAAGAAAATGGCACTTTGTGCGAGTCCACGCGCGGTTGTGCTGGGACTCTGGAAGTTTTTGTCCATGCTACCTCCAAAAGAGCCGCATAAAAGGAGTGAAAAGCACACTCGCGATTCCCGGTCAGAAACATGGATTGGTTTCCCAAAAATAGAAAGTCGAGAATGAAACATGAGATTGGTTTCCAAGCTAAAAGTCATAAGGGACCGTCTTAAAGTTATATACACTATGGAGTAGGTCTTAAGGTTTAGATGGGACCCACCTTAAGACCCTTTGGGTTATATACACTACAGATGTCCTAACGCCCGTTCTTGGGAGTAGGGACATGTTATCTTCTGTAATAATCTAGAAGTTCAGTTATAGTCTTATAGACAGAAAAATATCATACCTACTCATAAACATTTCAAAAATTAGTTTGATTAAAATAAAACCTAACGGTGAACTTTAACAGCTTTAAGAGCGTCTAAGCCCCAATTTACTTACACTCAGAAGATCCAAAGAGAATTTTCACGAAAATATTTGAGTGCGGTCATAACCTTAACATGAAAACTTGTAACATCATTTCTTCTCTTGATCTCTGTGTTGATGGAAAATGAAGCAAGAGTGAGTACAACCAACCGTACTCAACAAATCACATTAGAAAATGCTAGATAACTACTTGCCAGGGATTTTCAAAAGGTGGGGATATGATGGTTTTATTAAAGCATTTGTGGATGCAATTTTATTTGTAAATATTTTTTAAAACACAAAAGAACAATAACTTCTCAAGGAATTAGAGTTTCAAAACTCGATTACCTGACTTCAACATTTTCAAACATTTCCAAATGTACTTATGCTTCATTGTTAGAATCACTCATTAAACACAGCTTCATTTACGGAATTGAAGCACGGCGTATTTGAATACCATTTATGATTGACTATGCAAAGCTGCCCAATTTTACCCACAAGATCTCTTAACTCCCGCGTCCGGGTTTAAGAAAACAAGACTTTTCACTACTCAATTCTTTATATAACCTCTACCTAGTAGGTGTTGTTTTCCAACAAACTTGAGTGGCCCGTGGCCTTGCCCGATTTAATGTGGATCTACTGTTGTTAAGTATGGTTATACCCCCTCCCATACCACAAAAACTCTCTTAGTCTCCCTCCACCCTTTGTAGATATTCAATCGAACTTGAGCAGCTACTAAACCATGTTTAACGAATCAACGCTTGTGATTAAGCGATCACTATGTTCTTTACTTGGAATAAGGTTCTAGTCTTTATATTTTCACCGAGGCAACTTTCATCCACAAACCCTTATTTTAGTGCCCATCCGTACTGCCACCTTTCTAGTCCAAGCCTCCACCCTAAGATAAAGTCATGGGACCCAACCATCTCGTGGCTTCCCGTGATATCTCCTTATCCTAAAAACCACTTTTGAAATTTTACCATCAAATTGCCAAGTCTCTTAGTAGCATAAAACAGTTGAGTTCTGGTCTACCATGATTATTTACATAGTATTTATAATAATACTAAGTCTTGTCAAGGTGAATATGGTTTATCAAATTAAACTAGGATTTATCAGGTGGTAGGATATAACTAATATTATGTCATTATAAATGTTTATTGTATAAGAAATAACAGTAGGTAAATAACATAATGAAAATACTGATAAATAAATAATTAAATGAATGTAGGTTCAGCATGATCAAAAATATATGACTTGCCTTGCGGATCAATGTATTATACGATTTCGTATTCTTCTGATTCTTGAGCTTCTCCTTCCTAGGTAGCTAGTCTACGACAACGTGTGCTAGCGCAAAGTAAAAGAAATAATTTAATTCTATGCTCGAAGGGTTGATCTAGGAATAAAAAGAAAGAAAATAAAGAAGTAAAATCTAGAAAAAAATTCAAATAAAATATGTTTAGGGATTATAGGAGTCTGGTATGGGAAAACAGAGCTGAAAAAATGGGTAGATGGGTTCAAAATGATCGAAATGGATGTATATATGTATTTTAGGGTTCTGTGAATAGCAACGGGTCTAGTACTGTTCATCATGGGTTTTACTGTTCACAGCGGGTTCAGTCCTTATTGGGTTGTCACTACGTACTCGGAGAACAGAGGAGTTATGATTACTTGGGTGGTCTTGAGTACGACTACCAAGTTAGGTGGGAGGTCGAGGTTCGACTTCGAGTGTGAAGTCGGCGAAGATCGGACGGTGAACAAGTTGCTACGAAGATCGGACGACGTCCGAGTGGTTATGGAGATTGGGCGATATCCAAGTGGCTTAAAAGATCAGACGACATATGAGTGGCTTAGGAGCATCGGATAGAGCACGAGTGGCTTAGGAGCGTCGGATGGCGTACGAATAGCTTAGGAGCATCGAACGGCATACGAGTGGGCCGTTTAAGTGGTTTAAGAGCATCGGACGGCGTCCGAGTGGTGTTGCTCAGGACTCTAAGCGATGCAGTCGAAGCTCCTCTTGATTACAAGGTGGTCGAAGAGTTCAAGAGGTGGAGCGGTCGGAGATTCCAAGCAAGGAGCGGTCGAAGATTTCAAGCGGTGCGGTGGTAAGAGTATCCGTAGTCGAAACAACAATTGACGACCATGAGTGGGTTCCTGGGGCCACAAGAATTCCATTTTTGGGCTTGGGAGCGGCTAGAAGTCAAGCGAGCGCCGCGGTGAGGTCTTCTCTTCTTAGGGACTTTTGAATGGCACAGGGTTAATGGTGGTTTAAGAGGATAATAGCATTTGCGATAGAGCGTCTCTAGGAGTAGGAGGAGCTTGGGGGTGTAGTGGTTTGGGTTGGGGATGGCCGAGCCAAGCTGTCCACGGTGACCTCCTTTGGCCGAGTGGCGGACAAAGCGTCGGCACAGCAGGGGGCTCAGGAGGTTAGGACAAAGCTTCGACAAGGTTTCTATAGGCATGAGGAAACTGCAGGCCAAAGCAATTGAAAAAGGGATGGACTAAATAGAAGGAATGGAAATTTGAGCTTACTTCGGGTTTCCCGGTGATTGCCAACGGAGCTTTGGTCGTTGGAGCAATTGAGGGTAGGTGGCTCATCTCAGGTACCAGTGCTTTTGAATGGAGGGGTTCGGGGGTTTAAATAGGGTGAGAATGGCGGTTCGGCATAGGGGCAAGGCCAAGGTGGAGGCGGTGCGAGGTAGGGGTCGGGAGGGTGTGAGAGGGCATAGCGTGGCTGGCAGAGGGGAGGTACATGCTGCCTCGGGCGCGGCATTGCGGCGGTCAAAAGTGGTCAGAAGCGTGTTAGGTTAGCTGTGAGAGGATAAGAGCAGAGAGAGCAGGGAGGTTAGTGAGGCGGTGGGATGTGAGATGACTACGGTGTTGGTCCAAGTAAGGCTCACGGCATGAATGAGGGGGTGTATGGTGGCTCTTGTTGGCAGAGGTGGGTTCCAGGGTGCTCGAATTTGCAGTGCGGGGTTGTCGGTCGTGAGATAGGGGAGAGCAGAGGTGGTGGCGAGAAAAGCAGGAATGGCAGTAGCAGCTCTAACACGCGGCTGAGAGCATTTTAGAAGATGTCAGGGCGGGAATGACAAGGTGGTACGGTCTCTGACCAAATGCAGTGGCGTGGTAGCAGCGAGGAAACACCGGGAAGGTGCGGTGGCTGGAAATATCGGGGCGATGAAGATTTTTTGGATAGTGAATAGTGCCTGAGTAGGAGGGATGTAGAAGATGGCTTGGCAGTGAAATCACCATGTGGATGGTTGAGATTGGTGCGGGATTAAGCAAAGGATTCAAGTGAAATCAAAATCAAACAAGAATTCAAATTACTTTTGAATTCGATTTTGTTTCAGAGAATACGTCTGAGTAGGGGTAAAAAGACAGATCAGATACCGATCATAATAGTTATCATGTTTGTTTTATATTTTTCTCCAGATGCGGATACAAATACAGAATATGGATACAAATAATACCGAATACAAATACTGACATAATATGAATCGAATCGAATATGATCATGAATATTTCTCGAAACATGAAATCCCTTTAAACTATATGCACGTAATGAACACAAAAACATAACTAATTTATTTGATCCAACATTCATGAATTTTTCATATTTTTAGTTATGGGTCCTTGCCTAACTCCATGTATTAATATATATTTAAATGTATAATAGGCTACTAAAATACTATGTAAATAGGTTGGGTTGAAATAGGAGATATATGCCATGAATATACGGCCCCTAAATATCCGGATAATCTAAATTTGTATTCGATAAATAGTGAGATAATGAATTTGTATTCGTATCCGATAAAAAAAATCCGTATTCATTTTTCGATTCAATGCTATCCAACAAATGTCTGAACAAATAGAATCTATATTAAAAAAATAGTTCAGATTAATTACAAACTATCCTATTCATTTTCACCGGTGCGTTCATGACCACTTTTTGTTTTGCTTTGCTCTACCTGGACCGCACTTGTGTTGCAAACATTGTAGCTTGGAGACCACTTTCGCTTTTGCTTGCCTTGAATACAAGTACAAACCAACAAACTTCCTTCCCTTTCGTGCCCTCATCATCTTCCTATGCATCATTCTTTTCCTCCCCCGCACTAATCACCACGATTATTGCAACTTGATGGCGAGCAATCAAGTAGGAGTACAAGATACATATGCTAGCAACGCATTAAGATTAGCTACATGGACGACCAAAAGATTACCAACTCATTACTCCTACCTAGCCTTGCCGGCACGTCCGAATTTATTGGCTCCCAACGCTCCCCTTCCCCTCCACTTCTACCTTCCCCTCTTTACACGCCCAAACCGCAGCACACTTAGCACCACAACCGTGATGACATACCAATGCTATCTATATCATTATGTAGACAACTATATATATAATTTGTTAATTACGTAAAGCCACGACAGACAACTATATAGACAAACTATTGTGTGAGTTGTATTTAGTTCTGTATATAGATGGCATAGAGGTGTATTACGGACAACCGTCGTCTATAATATTATACATAGTTAAGTACTACTATTTCGTTCTTTTTTACTTATGTCCTTGAATCCGTATCATTAAACTTTTTAAAGTTTAACCATGAATAGTTTTATACTATATGAAATTATATCTTTGGATATCTACTGATGGTAGGAGAGCTTTTCAGCCGACCTGCAAGTTATAGTAGCTCGGTAGGTTACTGTCGAGCTCCCCACGTGCAACAGGTGGCAGACTGCTGTGCAGCTTAATTAGTGATTGCTAATTAAAGCGCTACTCGTATCGCTAATTAAGGCACATGCCACGTAGGGGTTGTTCGGCAGATAACTGTCGAGCTAGGAGAGACCGATAGTCATCTATGGGCCATACCAAGCATTTTTAGTTTAACAGATCTACTGAAGAGACTAGATTCGTAAAAATAGAGTTTGGATCAATTTTTTTAAAAAAATGCTACGGTGACATTTTTGCGCACAGTTCAAGTATAAGAGCAGGTACAATAAAACTTAGTCAGCAAGCTATAGCAAATATAATATCAACAAAATCTTACGTGGCAGAGAGAGAAAGGAAGAGAGAAGGAAGCTAGCTACTAAATTACAGCTAGCTGTAGCACGTAAAAATATGCATTTCACTCTCTTACATGTGGGGGCCAAATAGTTATTATAATAGCTACTTTATTGTATAAACGATTTTTTTGAAAACTATAAATAAAATAAATAAATATTATCAAGTATAAGACGGAGGCAGCAGTGCCGAACGGACGCATCGCTGTCCGAGAAACCACGTAACGAAGCGGAAAGCAGACTACGCTTCCCTTTTCACATCCCCTTCTCCCTCATAACTGCAGCCGCCCGCACTCCTCAAGCCAGCCACGCGCACATGGTGATGGCGAGGCAGTAGACCGGCGGCGCTCCCACGCTCGGCGAGCTCAAGAAGCCAAGCGCCGAGAGGAGATCGTCGCTTGTGCCGCGCGATTCCTTCTTCCCGAGGGAGGCGCGCGGCGATGGTGCGGTCGTCGGCGGAGCGGCTGGCGCGGCGGGTCGTCAAGAGGCCGCTCGAGAAGGCCGGCATGGTGGGCCTCGCCACGGCGGTCTTCACCGCGGCGGCGGTGGTGCTGCTCTTCTGCGCCGCGTCTTTACGCTGCTCGGCGGCCGTCGGCTCCGCCCTGTCGGCGCCCAAGAAGCTCTGCAGCGGCGGGGTATCCGTCGCCGCCTCTGCGGTTGGGACGCGCGGTAGGGCGCGCGCCGGTGTGGCGGTGGGGGAGTGCGACCTGTTCGATGGGGAGTGGGTGTGGGACGACAGCTACCCGCTCTACGAGTCCAAGGACTGCCCGTTCTTGGACGTCGGGTTCAGGTGCTCGGAGAACGGCCGCCCGGATGCGTCCTACACGAAGTGGCGGTGGCGGCCGTCTCGCTGCGATCTCCCCAGGTTGGTTGGAATTTATCAGTTCTTGCTTGTCTCGTCGCTACCCCCCCCCCTCTCCCAATTGGGTTTTTGGATTTTGGGTTTTTGAGGGTTTAGGTAGGAATCGATTTGGATATGTGTGCGCGCTTTGCCAACTTTGTCAAAGCGAGAATTTTAGACACCTTAAATGAAATATCTTATCGCAATCTAATCTTTCAACATGGCGCATTGTTGGTGAAATGAGAATAAACCCCATTTCGCATTTGCAGTTCCAATCTCCAGTAAGGGTCCTTCAGGGAGATGTGGATGTGGATCAGAGCCTGTGCAATTTAAAATGTTAGTTGGAATGCTCTAGCACATAATTTGGTGAACTTGTCAAAGTGAAGAAATTCGGACGGCTCTGAATAAACTCGGTGCAATCTAGGACTTAACATGTCTCATTGCTGATAGAATGAGGATTAAATTTGCAGCAGTAGTTCTGACATTGGGTGCTTTAGGAGGATGCTTTGTTAGATGAGGTTGTGTGCATTTTAAAATCATAACCCTGGTTATCATTATATTAGTGGAACACGAGGCTGTCGACAACCACCGCACCTTGGGGGCTGCGCATCACGATTGAAACTCGTGCCCTTTGCTTCCCACTGGATAAGAAAACAATGTTATGGACATATTTAGTCCTGGGGAAGATATAATTAGTTAAACCGGTATTGTTTAATTATTTGGTCTGTCATGGTGTTGCCGTCTCCACCTTTGATCAAAAGGTGGCCCCTTCCCGTTAGTTGTTAGAGTCCTCTGTGTTATGTGTACGTTTTTAGTGTTCTGTTAATCTGTCTTTGCTTGCAGAAAAGTTGTTGCTTGGTTCAATTTGGAATACTGTATTGAGTCTAGGCTCCTTTCCATGATCTGTTTTCTGCCTTTTGCAAAAGTAAACTAAATCTTGATCCTTGTCATCGTGCATATCTGTAGCTTTTACTTGGAGTTCTTGTCCTCCATAACCGCCAATGGTAGGAAATTGTACAGAGCTAGTTCTGGAACAGTGCTACAATAGGGAAGTATTATATGCTATGCTAAAAAGTTACATATTTTGATGAGAAGCATAATCTAGGATTAGGACTTGATGGTGTTACTGTGTTAGTTGTATGGAGATAACTCCAATGGTAGCTGTGTAGACTAACAGCTAAACCACAATAGCTCGTGCCACTATATGCTGCTAGTTGAGTCACTGGTGGTGGTATTTAGGAAACAAATATATATATATTATGTGTAAAGGTGGTGGACGCTGTATACCATGTGGATGAAAGTTGCAGCTGTGGCTGCAGCAAATAGTTTCTTATGCTAAGCACATTACAGTTAGCCATTGAACAGCATTGGCCTGTGTTGGAATTGAAAGATTATACAGTTGATGCTTGTGAATTGTTATATAATTTACTAAAAGAAGAGCTACACCAGTAATCTTTACTGATATCACAACCTTCAGAGCAATTCGAAATTTTTCTGAAGTCTAAGAATATCAGCTAATCTTATACTCCATTTCTAGTAAGTTTCATGATTTTGTGACCTCGTAAATGATGTCTGATTTATCCTTGCGGATCGAGGACCAATATGAATAATCCACACCTTCCACTTTAGCATAATTGATATCATTTTCTGGTTTAATCATATTTTTCTTTGATTTCTCAGATTTGATGCCAGAAATATGCTGGAGAAGCTAAGAAACCGAAGAGTCGTGTTTGTTGGTGATTCAATTGGACGGAACCAATGGGAGTCTCTACTTTGTATGCTTTCTGCTGCTGTTCCTGACAAGAGCTCCATCTATGAAGTTAATGGGAGTCCCATTACAAAGCACATGGGTTTCTTGATTTTCAAGTTTAGAGACTACAATTGCACTGTGGAGTATTACAGGTCTCCTTTTATAGTCCTTCAAGGTCGTGCACCAGCTGGAGCCCCTGAGATTGTTAAGTATACAATTAGGGTAGATGTCATGGATTGGATGTCTGACCAGGGTCAGTGGAGGGATTCTGATGTGTTGATCTTTAACACTGCACACTGGTGGAACTATGAGAAAACCATCAGAGGGTAAGCATAAATATTTTGACTATATTGATCAAATAGCATTTCCTATTTCGTTTGTGATGACTGATAAATCATGTTTTGCAATTCATTCTTTTTGTGAACAAGTTTTTTGGATCACCATAATTGCATCTTTTGTAATCTAATTGAAGCTAGGCTTACTGCTATGTCTTGTATCAGTGGTGCCTATTTCCAAGAAGGAGATGAGGTGAAAATGGAGATGACTGTTGGAGATGCTTACAAAAGATCGATAAGGACATTGTTTGATTGGCTTCAAAATGAAGTTAACACAAGCAAGACCCAGGTCATCTTCCGTACATATGCCCCTGTGCATTTCAGGTCTGTATGACCACCCACTTACTAGTGATCACTTCCCTTTGCCTGTTTCCTTGCTCAAGCATTATTTGACAATGTTGAGAGGTTGTTTATGTTATAAGCAATATCATCAGATGTTGTTGATCGACATAATAAATTTTGTAGTCTGGCTTCACCAAAACATTTCTGGTCAGTATATAATTCACCTTTCAGTGTCTGTTTCTGCAGTGCTAACGATGTATGTGCAGAGCTGTCATCGTAAGCCCGACTCCTTGGATAATTTGTTCTTTGAATTAAAATTTTCTCCCAATACATTTTCCTCTTGTTTTTTTTTCTTTTGTTTTGGAGCTTAGTCAAATACTCAACCAGAAACCATCATGTGATTGACAAAAGTGCTTCAAAAGCACGACTATTGTGCACTTTCTTAGCCCTTAGAAAACAAGCTAGTGGCTTTCTGACCTTCATTGTTATCTACAATATTCTAAAAGAACAATAATAATTTGACATTAACACGGAAACAAAATAGTGTACTTGACATTTCTATTTAGATACACGAATAACTTGACCTCCAGTGTAATCAAACTGTCCCTTTAACTAAGTCCATATTTGTGCAGAGGTGGTGACTGGAAGAATGGAGGAAGTTGTCACCTGGAAACTCTTCCAGATGTGACACCGTTTCAATCGCTGGAGCAATGGGCTGACCTGCTGAAACCCGTGAATGACGTTCTAGGGAACAACATCAGACCCAAGCTGCTTGGTTTGGATATACTGAATGTGACTCAGATGACAGCTCAGCGAAAAGATGGTCACCTTTCAGTATACCTAAGTCCTTCAGGGCCTGTCCCTCGCTACAGACAGGATTGCAGCCACTGGTGCTTGCCTGGAGTCCCTGATACCTGGAATGAGCTTCTGTACGCCCTCTTCATGAAAAGACAGATGACGATAGATCAAAATGTATCCCTTGTTGGCACTACAACACTGAACACTGGCCTGACGCGATGATGACGCTGATGCACTGACCACTCCGCAATTTGGGGGTAGCCAATGGGCACGAAGCACATTTTTTTGGAACATGAGAGTTGGTTTGCAGGAAGCTGCATGCACCACTCCGTTGCGGTTTGTACAACTGTACATGCTGAGGCTAGTGAATAGCTGAGGAGAGGTAACCTTAGCTTGTATTGTGAAGTTGATTTTTGTGTTTCATACAGGGGCTACAAGTCACAAGTGTTCGCCGTGGTGAGCATAGCTAGGGCTACAGTGAACGATGTACATATGTACCAACGGCGAAGAAAAGGGCAGCGGTTTCAATTGAAGGTCGCCGTGGTGGAGACCTGTATGTAATCTCGAAGGGTGTCTATGTTTGAGCATATGTAGAGTTTCGGTTGCTCCAGCGTTTGACCTGCGCGGTTAGATGTTCCGTTCGGGGGTGAAATACTAGTAGGTCTGTTCTTTTTTGCTGAGGTTTATAGTTTTTGGCTGTGGTTTATGGTTTTTGTGTTGTTCATATAAGAGATTACAGAATAATAGAAACTCACGTGCGGCTTTTATCAATATAAATAAAGTCAATACAGTATGTACTATAATTAACTAGTAGATCATATCTTAAAAGAACACTTCGTTTAAAAGATAGTTACCGTAGAAAAGCTAAAAACTGAAAAGAATTGAGCCAGTTATGTTTTTGTTGGGTTGTATAGCTTTGAGGTCTTACTTTAACGCAGTGGCGGAACTAGGCCTGCCTGACGACCAAAGTCTATGCAAAATTCATAAAAAATCATAAAAAAAAAATAGAGTTAGCCTAAGAATCGGTCCAAAAACAGTTAGTCTAGCCTAGGGCTTAAGCTTAGGTTAGTTCCGCCCCTGTTTTAGCGGTTTCTCCATTTTTTTTTACTTATCCTGCCAGGCTAGCGTTGCTGCTCCCCCATCTTGCCGGCGTTGGTCGGATGCCACGGCAAGCCTCGCCGCGACGCGCCTCTCTGTGGCGTCGGCCGAACCAATACATGCCAATGCCAGGCTGCCAGCCAGCGCGTACGCGGGGCACTGAAACAGGCTGGACGTCGCTACTCGTATTGCTTCTGCGTTCCGCTTAAAAAAGCTAAAGACTAATACGAATACCTGATTTTTGAAGTGGTTTTTCTATTTCTCTCGTTACTATGTCGTTTTGGAGACAAATCAGAGAATCACAGGTGTATCATCTAACCTACTCCTCTCGCTCTAGTTATACGTATGCATTCTTGCTTATTTTTTTTTTGCATCACTCGCTCGTTCTTTTCTAAAAACCACTTGTTTCAACTAATACTATTTATTTGAAGTCAAAAGTCATAAAATACACCCAAAACCTGAAAGAAAATAAGGCTCATTTATTTCGGTTTCAGCTCTGGCTTCTAGTTCACTATTCCTTGATTTCGCTTTTTGGTTTTTGTTTTTTTGGCTTTTTTGTTTTTTTCCTATATTCGTTTGTATTTTCCGTGATGGGTTAACCCATTATTTCTATTTAAAATTTTTTCCATTTTAATTACGAAAAAAAGTATCAATAATTATAATATAAAATAAATTTACTATAGTAAAACATTATTAGACAGTTTATTCCAGCCGAACAACGCCCCCGACCTAGTTCGGGTGTGGCATGTGGATCCAAGAGTACATCAGCGGCTCTCACAGGTGACAGGTACGAGTCGTCGTCACTCCTCTCATCGTTGACGGTCCGTCCAGTAGTCTCCTCCCCTCGAGCCGTCCGCCTCCCAACCAACGCGGCCACCCGCTGCGATGGCCGTCGTGGAGGAAGATACGCCGGCTGCGGCGGCCGCTTCTTCCCATCCTACCTCGGGTGCGTTCCCTTTTCCCTCGCCCGAAGCTCCCTCCCTCCTTTTGTCGTTATCGCTTCCCCGCCGCTTCTCGCTGGGATCCGAAAACAAGTTGGTTACCTGGATTAGAGGAGGTTCTGTACTACGCTCGAGTACGTTCGATCTCTTAGGGACACAATCTCGAATCACCTTGAATGCTAAGAAAATCGTAGGCTCAAATCAGATGGTTGCATCGAATAATCACCTTGCAAACCCCTGCTTTAATGGATGTGGAAAACGAGTTTCAGACGAAACACCCCAGTTCTCGGAAGTGATTTGAGGCGAGGCGATTTGTTTCCCTATGGTCTTGAACCACAACAAAGTACTAAGCTTATATATTGCTATCACTAGATCAGTGGATCTCATGCTTCGCACTTCGCGGGTTTGGGTTATGTTAGTTCATACCACAATGCAGTAAAAGTGTAACAGAGAGAGAACGATGTAACACTGTGTAGCCTTGCACACTCATCTAGAGGGCAGCATCAGTTAAAAACTTGAAACAATGTTAATAGATCGCATCCACGTTACTTTCCCCTCTTTATTACATGGATGCCTAATACAAGTGGAAATTTGGGTCAAGATGGAGGGTAATTTCTAAAACCTTGCGTCCTTTTCCCTTGATGCTTGACTTCTGTTCTGCCCTTTTAGGTTCTAGTGATAATGAAATAACTGTGGAAGAAGCTTCTTTTGTGCATCCTGAGCCTCCCCAAGATGGCGGTGCCCCACCTGTGGTTACCGCTGATATGGAAGTTCTCCATGATAAAGTTAAGAAGCAAGTCATCAAACAAGGCCATGGAAAGGCACCCTCAAAATTCGCGACATGCTTTGGTGAGTAATGTGCTCGTACTTGGAGCAATGTTTATATGCCAATATGTGCGTATAGTGGAGAAACATTCCTAAGCTTTCATGTTCATCAATCTTATACAGGTAATGGGTTATGAGGGTATATATAAACAAATTCTCTTTAATTTGTACTGTATTTGTGGTGTTGGGTTCATCTGCTCCTTCTTTGCCTTCATACGTCATTTGATATTGAAGTTGGTTGCACCTCCTTGTTTATCTTTTTTCCTCGATGAGTAATGTTATCTATTTACTTAACTGTTCTAATGTTTATGTCGATCTTTAGCTTTGACCATTTCTTATCCATAGGTGGCACATTTCATAATCTGTATAAGCTCATTAATGTATGTATCTGTTTATACTCTGGAGAAAGTATGCACATGTTCTCAATTTTTCACTACACTGGTTGATCATTCTTTTTCAGACCATGTATATATTTAGAATTTATTCAGTGATTTGAAGGTTATCTGTGAAATAATGTTTGTTTCTAATGTCTTTATCACAGTGCATTATAGAGCATGGGTTGGAGGCTCTTTGCATAAATTTGAGGATACTTGGCAGGAACAGCATCCAATTGAAATTGTCCTTGGAAAAGGTGCCAGCAAGTTACTTTAAATTGTTTATAAGTTTTTCTGTGTCCCATACATGTCATCCAGAAATTCCATATGATGTGATGTAGAAAGATCCAAATTTCAAATTACAATGTCCAAACAACTTATTTGCATGCTATTCTGGTTTTCTAGTGCCACGATTATGATTCTCACATGGTTTTATAAAATCAATAGTCCAGTAACTGATCACACCTGCTCTTGCTATTCTAATAAATTGTTAAAATCAACAGTTGTGTCACTACTTTTTTGTTAAAAGAAATGCACCTGCTGACTGAGCCCAAGGAATAGGCATATGAGATATGGAAACTATCAAGAGTATAGCAGGAGGTTATCTATGAGACTATGACAATTGCCTGTGTAATAACTTACCTAAACTTTTCTTTTCATCAACAGAGAAAAAGGAAATGACTGGTTTGGGCATTGGTGTTGCTAACATGAGAAGCGGAGAACATGCATTGTTGCATGTTGGCTGGGAGCTAGGCTATGGGGAAGAAGGAAGCTTTTCATTCCCAAATGTCCCTCCGATGGCAGATCTTGTATATGAAGTGGAACTCATTGGCTTTGATGATGTCAAAGAGGTAGGGACAAACAACTCACCCACCCCCAACAAAAAGAAGGGCTTAATAAAACAGGAAATAGAACAACCCCAACCAAAATCATGCCTTGTCATTTTGTATTGATTTCACTGAGATGGTTGGTAGTTGATTATCATTTTATATACCCTTTTTCAAATAGAAACAAAATGTTCTGAATTCTGGAAGAAGCTCATAAATCATGGTGAACTGTCTAAACAAATCAGGGGAAAGCCCGAAGTGACATGACAGTAGAAGAGAGGATTGAAGCGGCAGACAGGAGGAAGACTGAGGGCAATGAATATTTCAAAGAAAAGAAGTTCGAGGAGGCTATGCAACAATATGAAATGGTTGGTGGTCTGCTTTATTTCTGGTATTCTTTAGTCATCAAGATACTCTAATCACAGTTCTATACCACTTCCACTTTTACAGGCAATTGCGTACATGGGCGATGATTTCATGTTTCAATTGTTTGGGAAGTACAGAGACATGGCCTTGGCTGTGAAAAATCCATGCCATCTCAACATGGCTGCTTGCCTGATCAAACTAAAGAGATTCCATGAAGCTACCGTGCAGTGTAGCATTGTATGTTATTCTACTACTCTACTACATTGCATGAAGTTCACTCTCAAAACTCATTCTTTACACTACACATGAGTCACATCACATCAGCTTGATGTGCGTATAGCTCATATGGCCAAAAAGGGAACAAAATATCTATCTGCAATTCTGCATTACAAGAATGACACTGTGCATCTTAGTGCACTTGCCTGTATTTTTTTCAGCTCATCTTTTTTCTTAAAAAAAATCACTAGTTTTGTGGTGGACTCCTGACCTGATGATTGATCAATTAAATAATCCCATGTGTCCTATCACAATTTTTGCCTCCCTTTTTTTCTAAAAAAGAATTGAGCAATTACTAATTTGACGATTTATCAATTGCATAATCCTATTCTTTGTTGAAGTATAAGTGAATTGTCCATCTTTCCTCATCAGCTTAAGCTGTTGGGTGAATTGGTTGGTGCATGAAACTCAATATGGTATCAGAGCCAAGATGTCTCGAGTTCAAGATCTGGCTGACGCAATTAAAAAATAATAATTACAGTCCACTTCAATTCCACGTATTATGCCTAAGAGAGTTTACACGTGAGGGGGAGTGTTGAAGTATAAGTGAATTGTCCATCTTTCCTCATCTACTTCAACATTCTTCAGGTGTTGTCGGAGGACGAAAACAACTTGAAAGCATTGCTCAGACGAGGGAAAGCTAGAGCTGAACTTGGTCAGACAGAATCAGCAAGGGAGGACTTCCTGAAAGCCAAGAAGTATTTCCCAGAAGACAAGGAGATCCTCCGTGAGCTTCGGTTGCTTGCCGAACAGGATAAAGCTCTGTACCAGAAACAAAAGGAGTTATACAAAGGTCTGTTTGGGCCAAGGCCTGAAGCCAAACCGAAGGCGGCAAATTATCTTGTTCTCTTTTGGCAGTGGCTCGTGTCCTTAATTCGTTATGTGGTTAAGCTCTTCAAACGTAAGAATGAATAGGATACGGTGTTACTGGAAAACTGCGTAGAATTGATGCGTTATATTGTGTGGTCAAGATGGCCATATTATACTGTACATTGGAACATTTGAGTTGGAGCGTGGATCACTTGATCTTGTAACTCAAACGTAGTCGGCATCAAATATTCTCTTGACATTTATGTGTTTTTGTGCGCATTGGAGCTATAGTTGGTTCATATATGGACCTTTACCAGCGACTGAAACTGTTTTAGAACAATATTGGCGTGAAAGTTTGGACGTTGTCCATGAGACTACTTCATAAATGAAATTTGAAAGAGCATTTTCGCCCGTGAATATTGGGCCTTGACATTTCTTCTTAATCTTTTGAATGGGGGCTTCACATTTTAGGCCATATTTAGAACGCAGGAATTCCATATAAAAATTTAGGGTCGCTTTGGATCGTAGGGATTTTGGAGAAATTTTGAAGGAATTCAAGCCCATAGGTAGTTTTCCTACATAATCCTTTGGAATAAAGGATTGGGCTCATAGATTTCTTGTAAAATTCCTATAGAAAAGCTCATTCCATAGGAATTTTGGAAGGAATTCTAAGGGCATATTCGAAACGCAGGAATCCAAAACTACAGAAATAGGAAAAATACAGGAATTAGGTGGTATAACCAGTTGAATCCTTTGGGATTCTATAACACATGAATTGTTCAACTGTGACTTTTGGATGCTTGAAAAGAGTATAGGATTTTAGAGAGAGATAGAAAAAGGAAAATTTGTAGGAGGAAAAGAGTATAATATTTTAGAGCGATATATTCAAAGGAAAATTTCCAAGAGGGTTGGACCTCATGTTAGATTTCCTTCAAAATTCCACAGATTAAACCATTCCATAGGAATTTTGAGACTTTATTCCTTCGTTCCAAAGGGGCTCATAGAAAGTTTTTTCATAAAACTTCAATCCTACAAATTCCTCCATTTTTCTTTTGTTCTAAAGATGCCCTAACATGAGGTGGACCTTATGGAAAAAGTCTTTTATGTCTTTAATGTACCCCGTCTCTTCTCAACTTCCTACAAAAATTCTGTGAAGCATCCAAACACCACTTTTATACTATTCATATATTCTGTTTTCCTGTAGAATTGCATCAGTGTTCCTATAAATTTTTATGTTTTATTATTCCTGTGTTTTTCATTTACTGTGTTCCAAAGCGACCCTTCATTCATGAAGGAACCGAGAAAAATTCTCTACATCCCAGAGAAGGCATATATGTTACTGAGGAAAAAACTATTATAGGGTCGATTCACGATTGAACGGTGAGGGGGGGGGGGCAGTCCCCACATGGGATGGACAGGTAGAACAATAGAAGTGCTTTCCAGTTAGTGAAGTACTCTATCTATCCTGTAATATAAGTCCTTATTTTCTGGAAGCGTCATCCCATAATATAAATATATTACGAAGACCAAAGATGTAATTATTAAAATATTTTCATCATATAACCCTAATTTAATGATAAAAAATGTGTAAGTAGTTGTGATATACTATTTATAGAAAACTAACCAATCTAATACTATTCTGACGGGATAGTCGACAGCCGTTGGATCCAAATCACATGAATTTCAAAGCTCCACTATTAATTCCGCCCTCTGCTCCCGCAGCGGCCCGTGTCCTTTCTCCCCCGCTCCTCTCGTTCTCCCTCCCTCGCTGCCACCGCCATCTCCTCAACTCTCCTCCACCGTCGGCCCCTGCTGCGCGCTAGATCCGCGGCTGAAGGGTGCCGCTACCGAATCTAATGTTGGAGGAGGGAAATCTACCTCCCCTGCTACAAGTTCACCCCCTCAACATTGAAGGAGGTCGGGGGGAGGCAGCGGGGGCAATGGGCGGGGAAGGAGGGCGGTGGCAGTTAGGTTGGGTAGGGTGGCATAGCGGGGAGGGGTCAGGTGGCTATACGGCGAGGCGGCGCTAGGCCGTGGATGGTGGTGGAGGGGGCAAGGGACGGCGGAGGAGATGTGCGGAGGAGATGTGTGAAGGTATACTCTATATCATTAAAAGGCGACCGTTTACTAGTTATCCTCCACTCTTTAATAAAGATATGATGATCAATAGATATACTCTATCCACGATTATTAAAATGGCTCCTCTAGTGCAGAAAATATTTTCAATGATATACCGTTCGTTAGTTATCCTCCACTCTTTAATAAAGATATGTATGATTCAATAGTATATTTCTTTCGGTTCTCTCCGATTTTTCTGGTTACCGTAACCACTTGGTTCTTTCCCTGACTACAAGTGCACAAGCCAACAGCAATGGCTCCTCTAGTGCCGGGAAGGTGGCCACCATTTTACAACTGCCGACCAGCGAAGCGCACGAGCCATCGCGCCAAACCAAGGAACCTCTTCCCGGCTCCTTTCCCGATGGACGCCGTCGCGTTCCCCGCCTCCCGCCCCCTTCCTCGACGACGACTTCGATTTCGGCGACTTCACCTTCGCCTCACCCGCGCCCCAGCCCGCCACCTTCGCCGCCTTCGATGACGACTGGGGCGATTTCGTGGCGAGCCCCCTCGGATCCAACCCTGATGGATCGGCGCCCGCCACGCCTCCGACGGTTAAGTCCTCCACCTGGGAGAAGCTGCGGGCCCCACTCCCGCTCTCCCTGTTCGGCGCCGACGACGAGGACGCGGACGAGGGGCCGGCCGAGCCGCCGCCGCCGGCCACGACGCAGCAGCGGGTCCCGTCCGCCTCCTCCAACGGCTCGAAGCCCGCGGATCTGAAGGACCTTATCGCCGGCCTCTACGGATCTCAGCCTCCCTCCACCCCCGACGCGGCAGAGGCGAGTACACCAGAGGCAGATGATGATGACGGATTCGGAGACGGCGGTTGGGAATTCAAGACCGCGCCCTCAGCTGCCGGCCAGGATGGAATTGGACGAGCGCTGGGGGATGGAATTGAGGTGAGCATCTGTTACTGTGATGGTTTTTTCTCCGGCATGATACCTTAGCTGTCTTTGTCAAAATTTCATGAGATGTTGAGCCGACTGCATAGTGGCATCAAACACTATCTGAAAAGAACGTATGGACTGCCCCAATACAGTGTCGAACTCACAACCAATCTGATAATTGAGCTCCCAAGATTCTTCCAATGGCATTGTCGCAATACAAAGTGGCAACTAATAAAATGTGACACTACCAAACGCAAACAGGTGGTAAATGAAGGGTGGGCTGAGAAGAGGTAGCTGGTTGCCAAAGTAGTTTGCCACTCTGTCTCTCTTTTTTTTACTCTGATTTTCGGCTAGACAACCAAAGCTAGGCCACTTTATCACATAACTTAAAATAAACAACATGATCATCATGTTCAAGTTAAACAGGAAAGTGGCCAACTACTTTATGGAATATTGTTTTGCCTCGTGCAATCTGTTTGTACATACAGCTAGGTGGAATGTTGGAGTATGAAGCTCTGACTTAGCACCGTTCAGACTACGTTGCACTTGCAGGTGTAGTAGAAATAGATAGCCATTCAGTATTATTGATAGCTCCTGCTAAAAAAGGATGGAGTTCATGCTTTCAATGAGTCATTATTTTTTTATAAAAGAAAATAATCTGAAACTACAGCATTACTAACCCTATTGTCAGTTGTTTATAGCCTTTCTTCTTTCTCTTAATCTGGCTGTTGGTCCTACTCCATTGATTGGTCCGAATGTTTTCATGTCTTCAGGATGTGCCAAAATCATTGGGCAGCGACCAGGAAAACTGGTCATCATCTACTAGTGTCAATGAAAAATTGAACCATGTTCTAACTACATATCGCGTTGGAATTCGTGAGTCCACAGGACAAAGTGTGAAGGCCTTCAGTCATTCTCCTTGCAACAATGCAGCCATACTCGACCTGTTCAAAGAAAGCGATCTGGTTGATGCTGTTCACGTTACGCAAAGTTCTGCAGAAAGTGTACAAAGCTCTTCTGATCTGTTTTCTAATAATGAAATAGTGAGTATTCATGGTCTTTTAGTTAACTGTGGATGCCAATTTTTTTTTTCTTTTGACCACTAATGGCTGGTGATCAGAACTCTTCATTTGAAACAGACGAAAACCATTCAATTAAATCAACAGGTGATAGCATTTTTATTGATTTCTACCATAGGCTGAGGGAAGAATCCTTGACAGTAATATCTTGGCATGTGAATGGTCTTAAGGTCAGTCGCTGACATTCAGTTACAGTGTTATTGGTTTCTTTTTTGCTTGTTTGATATTTCAGTAATTAATAATGTGAATTCAGGAGGCCCAAAAGGGTGATGGGCTCTCTGCTGAAAACAGTGAAGTGACAACAATTGGAAAGGAGATTCAGGTGTGTCTTGACTATGTTTTGCTATAGATCAGCCTAATCTTCTAAACTTACTAAAGCTTATCTTGTTCACTACTTGTGGATGTCTTGTTATGTTGGTGTGCATTAGCTGCACCTTGAGTCCTATTGAATTCATTTGTTGCTATGGAAGATCAAGTTTATTGTCAGGAACTTAGGATCATCAACTCTAGAACTCGACAATATTGATTGATGGGGAAAAGTTGAATTAAACATAGTCCTTTTGTTATGGCTAAGGCAAACGGCGGAGTAGAACAGGGGACTCCGTAGGGAAGCCGGCAACCAAACGTTGCTCTGCTTGATTACAATAGCATGCGGTAGCCCCTTTATATAGATGGCTCCCCAATGAGATAGAATCTAATCCCATCATATCTCTAATGAGATATAGTAACTAATATCATATCTTTAACATAAGGAAACTAATCTCTAACTCAAATAGAATCTAATCTCTATTTCTAATAATGGACCAGCTGGGCCCAAGGCCCACCTCTATGACATTACACCCCTTCCGGACATGCGGCTCGTCCTCGAGCCGCTAGGCGGCGATCATGGACGTCAATAGAAGACCTTCGACATCGGTGGAGATGACCGCCGATCCAAGCGGAACAAGGCTAGACGAAGTGTAGCGCTTTGATATAATGCCCGCAAAATAAGTTTTTTTTTTCGAACTTTTTTTCCGGTCGGTCACGGGCTTATAAACCCAAACAGCCGGACCTCGTGCTCCATTGGGAAAACCACGAGCGTGGCGGCGGGCGGGTCTGCGGCGGCGCGCTCTGGCGGTCCACGGCGGCGGCCGGCGGTTCCGGCGGTGGCGGATCTCGGCCGACGGCCCGGCTAGCGAGCGGCTGCGCTAAGCGGCGGCGCGGTGCGGGGTGGATCCGGCGCGGCGAGGCGAATCCGGCGGCGGCGGCGCGGCGAGGCGACGGCGGCGGCGCGCAGAGGGCGCGGTGGAGGTGGCGGCGGAGGCGGCGGCGGCGGCGACGGTGGCGGTGGCGGCGAGCGACGGAGACGGCGGCGCGAGAAGGCGAATCGGCGGCGTAGAACGCCGGATCCGTGGCGGCCGCCACGGATGGACTTCTGCTGCGGTTCCCGTCAACGGTGGCGGAGCCCCGCGGTGAAGACAGCCGGCGGCGGCCGCGACGCGCGCCGACGACGACGACCTCGAGCCGCACGGCGTCGAGGCTGCCAGGAGCAGGGCTGCCGCCGACGGCGGCCGAGAAGGATTCCGGCGAGGCCTTTCGGCGGGTGACTAGCGACGGACGGAGGCGCCGGATAAGACGCTGCAGCGATGGACGGAGGCGCGGCGCTGCAGCGATGGCCACTTCTTCTCGCCGCTGGAACGGATCTACGACCAGATAGAGACGAGAGAGGCAGAAGCGCAAGAGGCAGAGGATTGGCCTCGTTCTCCTCGTCGCCAACAGCCGGCAGATCAATATCTGCCGTCTCCTCGCTCTCGCGAGCGCCTCTTCGCGCCTCCTCCCGCTCCTTCAAGATCTTCTCTAATACAAAGATGCGAGTTGAGGAAGGCTTCCCAACCCTTTCTTTGAGGTTGCCGCTGGCCATCTTCTCAGCGCTAGCTTTCATTATGGCCAATGACTCGGCAATGGGAGGAATCGCAGAACCCATGGTAGCAGAAATCGTGGGAAGGGATCGATGACTCTGATACCAAATTGTTATGGCTAGGGCAAACGGCGGAGTAGAACAGGGGACTCCGTAGGGAAGCCGGCAACCAAACGTTGCTCTGCTTGATTACAATAGCATGCGGTAGCCCCTTTATATAGATGGCTCCCCTTAACAGATAGAATCTAATCCCCATCATATCTCTAACAGATATAGTAACTAATATCATATCTTTAACATAAGGAAACTAATCTCTAACTCAAATAGAATCTAATCTCTATTTCTAATAATGGACCGGCTGGGCCCAAGGCCCACCTCTATGACACCTTTACTCCCATTATCTATACTCCAGGAAATTTATGGAAAACTACAAGATTTTTCACTTCCCAAAGGCTTTTGCATGGAGGAACACTGTTCAAGGGATGTATGTATCGATGAACTGGTTAACAGTACGAAAGAGGAGCATTTAAAGGATTTTGAGCGAGAATATCATTTAGCAGAAGGAATAACATCGGTATGTATTATCCTCTGGGTTATGTAATTTTCTGCTCACTAACAATACATCTTAGCTAGGGACTTTTCCTGTTGTGTTCAGTCAAAAAAGAAAAAAGAAAGATGGAACATTCTACTTTTGTCTTGTTTCATTAAACAGCTGAATCTTGCCATTTAGTTTTATAATATTAAGTTACTCCAGAGCGATGCATTTCCTTTCCTTATTGGACATTCCATAGTTCTAGTATAGGGGTTGATTGGTGAACTTGAGGTATGGGAGAGCTAGATGAATCAATTGGAAATGTTCAGAGTTCAGTTGAAAATTACCTTACAATTTAGAATGTTCTGCTCGGTTTTTTCTGGATAATAAAATTCAGGTGATGTACTTGCAAACCCATTCCGTAGTTCTAGTATAAGGGTTGATTGGTGAACTTGAGGTATGGGAGAGCTAGATGAAACAATTGGAAATATTCAGAGTTCAGTTGAAAATTACCTTACAATTTAGAATGTTCTGCTCGGTTTTTGTCTGGATAATAAAATTCAGGTGATGTACTTGCAAACAACCCATTTTGGTGCTCTGATTAGTTTGGAATCATGGTTTTATCTTGAAGTCAGCCTTTCATGGGACCCGCACCTTGGCAAGCAGACCCGGCGTAGGCATGTCCTGGCAAAACCCTCTTCATGATGAGTGAGGCCCTGCATGGGCAAGGCCTAGTTGCGCCAAGGATGGCATCATGCAAGGACCAAGTCAAGGATGGTATCATGCAAGGACCCAAGTTAAGGACCCTTAGCTACTTACCCCCTTAAGGGGTAGCCCAGTCTTTTGCACAAGGCTGAGGGTCTATAAATATCCCCCATAGGGTTCATTTGTATGACATTCAACAAGCAATGTCTCATTCACTAAGTGGTGTGCCTTAGGCTTTAGAGTTTGCTCTCCTAAGGGGTTCCCTAAGGCAAGGCACCCCTATGGGTGCCTGAACCTGTATAAATCCAAGTTCCTCTTTGCAAGTACATCAGCCTGTAACATGGCCACCGTACACCCCTGCTTGTGTGTTTACCTCATGCTCTACTGACTCATTTGTGGGAACACGCTTGCGGTGACCCCCTAACACTCATGTCTGGGTTTTCCCCTACGACAAAGTCACTGCTGTTTTTATAAAATTATTAACAGGTGAAGTGAAAAATGGCTCTTGGAGAATGTCTTAGAGTGATTATTTTATTTGTTCGCAAAACACAATATGTCCAATTAATCTTGGAACTTACCTTCTGCTTGTTGTTCTCATGATATGGTCTTACTTGGGAAAAAGCGACAAATATATTTACTGAACATTATCTATTTATTGGGTCTTTAAAATATCTTTTACTCAATACTGAATCTAGGCGCTGGAAGACGTGAGTTTGGCAGTTGAACTCTACAAGCACAGTGTGTCAACCCTACATACCTTGCAGCTAGCATCCAAAGAGGAGCAATGTGATTATGTCGGTGCATGGTATAGTTTGCTTCTGTCCTGTGCTCAAGAATTGCAGTATGGTGCAATGATTTGGCAAGAATCTTGTCGTGCAGGTATCTGTGACCAAGTAATTTTTAAAGGTACAGTTGTACAGATTTTTTTGAATGAGGAGAACTTTATCATTCTGTATTTTTTTGGGTGAATGCTTGATCATTTATGTCCACATATATAAGTTTAGCTATATAAAGTTGAAAATTCTGTTGGTTGTACAGGTGGTCATTGCTTTGTGGCTCTTGGGGAGATCTACAGAGTTGCACAGATCTTACATTTCTCCTTGCAGTGTTTTAAGCCTTGGGTTCTTTCAGATCCTGGAATGTTGAGTAAAATGTTGGCTTGCCTGGATAGCTGCACAACTGCATGGACTAGTGGTTTAGAAATGGCTCTTAAAATGGTTGTTGACGGTGATCACTTGGATGCATCTGTTGCTAAAGCTCTTCTTGAGTCCATCAAGAATATTAATGATATCGAGGAGCCCAATCCTCAAAAGTTTCTCCCTAACGACGACATAACATGTAGACTAACCCTTCTACCAACCATTGTTTTTCCAGGTAAAATTCTTGCTGCTGTTGTGCTTTCCCCACAGAATATTTAAGGTATCCCGACGCTTCTTTCTAGAGGTCAACTAATTATTCCCTTCATTGCATGTAGGAATTAAAGTGATCATGTGGAATGGTGACCACTATTTTGTTAAAGTTGTAAATTTGTGGGTCAATCGAATGTCTTCTGATCCTTCCCGGCTGTCACTCACTCCTGTCTGTTCGATGAATAATGCAAACAACACATGCCCATCTTGTTGAATAACCTGTCAACAACTAAGAATATTATTTTTGGAGGAGGAAACTTGTGGCTTGTTCTGATGGAAGCTTCAAAAATAAAATAAAACTTATCCATCAGGCTGTCATGGGCTCAATGTATAGAGAAATGCAGACTGTGGGGGGAGTTTATTCCATGGTGACTACATTCCAGTACTGGACATTCTTTGTAAAGTTAATATGTTAAACCATTCTTTCCCTGGTGCCTGATAGGTGATAATGCACTTGTATAGTTTACCAAAACGGATTGTTCCACTGTCACCGTGTGTCCGTGTATATCATTCTATTTAGGTTGGAGTGTGAACGTGTGATACAGCACATCGAAGTCCACAACCAGCATAACCAATGCCATGGTTCAGACATGTAGATTGTCAACTTGAAAATTTGGAATGCAGAGAGAGCCAGAGGGGAGCTGTATTGAGCTGTTCTTTTTTCTGCAATGTCGGGTGTTCTTGTTCTCTCTGTTGTCCATACAGTAAAACTCCAGCTGTTTTGGACGTTTGTGTGGTCCTGTGGTTCGCTACCATCCTAAGTTGCACCCTGCATAGAGCTGCCATCCTTCTGCATCTTACTAGTTGGATGAAGCATTGAAACTAGCAACTTGTCGAGAAAAGGTTTTGATCTACTACTACATTAGGCTTATCATTTGGAAATTTTCATTACAGGTCGCAACGCTCGATAACACACACAAAAGAGTCCCATGTACTGAGGCACAAAATGGAAGTGTTGTGGCATGGCTGCGGAGTGGAGGCACAAAATGGAAGTGTTATTAAGCTAGTTGTAAGTCCTAATGACAAAGGGTTCGACCACCCCTCCAACAGGAAGTGTTACACGCAAGGCATGTGTATCTAGCATGTAACCGACCACATACTGAACGCTCAAAAGAAAAAACAATCATAAGCAGAGCAAAAGTGGAGACACAATCAGATTAACGACAGACATGAAAAACAGCAAAACGAACAGTCGTAAGAAAATAGGCATCAACCATAGCAAGGGCATAGTGTCGAATTCATTATTCCATCGGCCCCTATTAAGTGTGGCACACTGCCCAATTTTTAAAATTTCCATAGCTAGATAATCGTTGCTTGGAATTGTAAGGCAAATCCTATGATGACACCATAGGAAAAACTGCTCATTTTGCAAGCTATAGGATTATACATAGCCAAGACGCAAACGTTTTGGCTCGTAAAAAATCTGGCACACCATGCCAATAGTGTCAAACAAGCAGCACTGGCTAGTTGTCTAATCGTCCAGCTCAATAATCTTCACAACCGAGGAATCTCCCACTTTCTGGCAAACAACGACACGATCATGCGACTTGATCACACCGGAAGCTTTGCCATGGTCAAGAGCAATCTTCAAGACCGACTCATTAGTATTGCTGGTAGATTCCGCCTGCAAGATAAAAGTGAAGTCAGGTCAATACCAAGTCAGAAGTTACCAGCCAATCCGAGTAAGTCATTAGTTATGTCAAAATCAATCCAGCAATTCTCATTACGCAACCCAAGTACCCAAACCATTCGAGATGAACAAAATCTTAGTATCTGCTCAGGAGTTGAGACGGAATCAGTGCTTGAGCATAGGCTGTAGGTTAACAGTTCAAACTCACAATAGAGAGTTCAATTAAGGGCCTCAATTGGTCTACCCTAGCCTTCTCTTATAAGCTTGCTTATTGTGCTTACAGAACTCGATAAACCAACCTATCAACCAAGTCTGAAAAAATGTTTTGGTTAACCAAAGATTATGAGACATTACTAACTGTTTGGAATTGAACTTGCATTCTAGTGTTATTGCTTTCAAACCATTTATCATAGGTAATTGATTAGTAACAGTGGAGCAGGATGCAAGCAAGAATACTAGAATGTGAGATTAATACAGGTGGGTGTCCGTAGTACGCTAGTAGCCTAGTAGTACCTTCTGAAAAGCATCTAAATTTCATTGGACATTTTATGACAATAGCAAAATTGACAGGATGCTACTCCTTGAATAATATGTAGTTTAATCCTGGGAGTATGCACTAATAATGTTGATCTGCCATTATCTTATTCATTAATCAGAACAATGATGTTGATCTCAACCATGGGCTAATAAGGCAATTTGGTTTTTCATATTATACTTCATGCTCATGTACTAAGACTTGATACGTATCAGAAATCTGTAAGAATCCATTCCTACCCTATGATAGGGGTCATGTGTTTTGCAAGTGAACAAATCCACCAAGTATGTTTCCCATATATATGTTTAGATTCCTGTAGCCAACAGAGGACAGTAACTTACTGGATGCCGGGGATCAGCAAGCATTGGAAAGAGGCCTCTAACTATGAGCGATTGTCTTGCCTGCAAGAGACATACAACAAATATGAGCTACAACAGTGTCAAACTACAACATATGCCTCCCTAAAAAAATCAAGGCTCTTCCCTACTGTCTCCCATGGAAAACAAATTAACAAACTATGCAAACTATCTTTTCCTAGTATCACATGCAACAAACTGATATATTGCTCCTCCATATTGAGTTGCACAACGTTGCACGGTTAAATGTTGGATGTCATTAAGAAAAACTTCATAAACCCAAAGTTATCTTTTACAAATCAAAGATCACTGTACTAATGTTAGTTAGACATTACCCAGATTGAAAAACTAGAAAACATAATGTACCACAAGAGACCACAAACATAAAAGGAAAAGGGTGTCAACGTACTTCAAATGCGCCGGTGAAACTCCACCTCAGTTGGTTTGTTTTTAGACGAGGAATGACAACAGACAGAACAGGCATGGTGGGCCTGTACTTCGCGATTAATCTGCAGATAGTAAAGGTTATATATGAGATAGTTTCCATTAAACTACAACCCCATACAAGCAATATTCATTTCTTTCTACCTTGCAGCACGTCCAGATGAGGTGAAGCAAATGATGACAGAAGCCTTAACTTTGATAGCAGCTCGCACCTGGAAAATAGGTGTGGAACTATTTCAGACATGGAAATCAATGTTTCATGAAGGCTTTATGATGCTAAATCAATGGAAGACAGAAAATTGTATCCCATGTGAACAGTAAACAAAGGTTGGAACAAGACAAGAAACAAATAACGTACAGCGGAGGAAGCAATAGACTCCAAGTGGGTCATGGGTTCTCCCACATATTTCACAGTTCGCTTGAAGTATAAATCTTGGTTGAAAACCTTCTCAGCCTATGAAACAATTGACGAACATATATCACTAAATCAACGATGCTGACAAAGTAGATGCAGAGAGAGAAAAAGGCAGCAGTGAATTTCCATTAAAGATATACTTACTGAAAATGCATCGACTGTACATCAAGAAAACATAGAACTAGAAATAAAACTCACCTCAGCACAAATTTTGCCCACTGTTGTAATAGTCTCAACCGGGTATAAACCACGAAGAGTCTCAGCACCAAGGAGAATGGCATCACTCCCTGAGCAAAAGGCAAAAAATGTGGTTCATGAGTGATCTTTTTTCCACATGGAGTGCAATGAGCAGCTGTATGTCAGAGCCCAAGCCTACCAAGATCTCCAAAAGGCAATTGACATAATCAACAACTCACCATCAAGTACTGCATTTGCCACATCAGTTGCCTCCGCACGAGTAGGCCTGAGGTTGTCAGTCATACTGTCCACAACACGAGTAACAACAGCAGGTTTTCCAGCCATGTTGCACTTGTACAGAGCAGACTTTTGAAATAAAAAGACCTACAATATGGGTAGGTAAAGATCAAAGACCAAATAAACTCGTACCAGATCAAGGTTATCTATTGCATCTTATAAGATGAAAACAAAGCAATTTATGGCTAGAGCACAGAAGGATCTGTCACTAAGCTTCTGTTGTGTAGGTGGTCCAGCCAGGCCGGCGTGCACAATCGCAGCAAATGACAGGGAAAATCACAGATGTCTCACTTAAGCGATGCCTTCTGAACAGCTGAAAATAAGTTGAGATAGCCGACCTTTTCAGGTGGAAGATCAATTCCCAGGTTTCCTCTAGACAAAATGATACCATCTGCCTCTTGCAGGATTTCATCAAAATGATTCAAGCCCTGCAAAGAAATAAGGGGTGAATAGGTGAAAAAACTAAACAAAGCTGCTCAGAAATGTTAAAAGAATATCTTGAAAAATACCTCCACATTCTCAATTTTGGCAAAAATCTGAGTTTGGCTGAGATCACCTAACTTCGAGAGGAACTCCCGTGCCTGCATTGCAGGAAAAATATTCGCACTGTTGAGAACTTTCTTCTCAAGTACAAAATGAAAACAAACAGGTGATACTATATTCGAAAATAGCAATGCAACATTTTCAATGATGATGACAATTGCTGAGGAAACATAGATATTACTTAGAAAAACCACACATAAAGAGGAAGTTTGAAGAAACTCAAATGTATCCATAATGTAGTTATTTACTTGCCTGCCGCACATCTTCTGCATGTCTTGTATAAGACAGGGAGAGGAAGTCAATCTTGTTTGCGGCACCCCATTTTCTGATAACCTGAAAACAGTGCATGCTCAAAGTTCTTAAGATCAGTTAGAGCAATGGCTCCAACTTAGCAAAAAAATTCTAGGTTTTGACTTGTAATACTGTTAAAAAGTGAAGTTCTGGAAGACAAAGGGAAAGACACCAAAGCAACAATTACACAAGGATATATAAATCCCTATTCTGGGAGGAATTCCTTACATCCTTGTCCTCATCAGACAGTGTGGGCAAGTCAATATGAATCTGGGAACAATGCAATGTGAACAGTGACCCAGCCAGGGTAGCTGTGTTCTTGATCACACAAACCACATCATCTCCTTTAACTTCAGAAACCTACATCAGGCAGATGAGTTTTGGCATGAGAATATGTAGACAACAAACAGAGTAGTACTGACAGGCATATTAAATATCAGAAATGCAGAACGCTTAAGTGCAGCGTGCCAAAGACTTTTACCTCCAACCAAACTGAAGTGGTCTCGCTGCCTGTGAACAAGTATTGCCCAACAAATATTGTAGCACCTGGCTTCACAGCCTGCGAAGAACAAAGGAGACCTTTTTTTTCACATACATGTGGGGAAAAAATGAGTAAATGATGGACATTATAGCGATACAATGACAAACAAAAGAAAACCCACAGAAGGTGGACACGAAGGTGTAAATGCAGCATAATATTTCACATAAATTACACTAAAACTAAGTTACCCTGGCGAGTCCAGAGAAGTTGATGGGCAGCAAGTTGGAGGCGGCTTCCTGCCCCTGATCAGGGGTGAGAACAACAGTACCGTTCTCTTCAAGGGAGATTGCGGCTTCACTCTTGTTCACCACTTGCAACTCTGGGCCGACCGTGTCAAGCATGACCTGCCCAAAAAGGACTCAAATTTCAGCTCACCTCAAAACAAATTTCACATAGGCAGAGCATTAGCGCATCCATTCATGGTTGTCAAGGTTTATGTGACATGCGCAGGTTTGTAGTTTCCACTCTTGTTAAATGGTAATTTCATTACGCAACAAAGACTAGAGTACGCGAAATGGATTGTAGTACGACTAATGGCTAAAGACTGATGGTAACAATGAAGGGCACCTACGGCGCATAGCTTCTTGGTGGACTTGATGGCGAGCTTGAGGTTCTCGAGGGTCTCCTGGTGGTACTCGGCGTCCTTCCACGAGAAATCGAACCGGGCCACTGCGAAAATGCCACAATTGCAGCAGGAAATGAGCAGCTAATCTTACTGGTAAGGAGAGGTGGTGGTGCCGTGGAAGAGATCGAGGCAGCGATGATACAAACCGGACATGCCGGCCTTGAGACAGGAGGAGATGGTGTCGACGGAGCGCGACTTGGGACCCAGAGTCCCCACGATCTTGGTCATCGCCGGGAAAAAGCTCTGCTCCATCATCACCAATTAGGCCAAGCAATTACTCAACCAGGGCTCATGGATACAGAATCCATGAACGAATCCAACCAAATACGGGTGCTACATACGGTCTTGGATGGCTCGAGGATGGACGCCATCCGGATGGGCTCCTCCAGAAGCAGATTGGTGGAGTGCATCTTGGTATTGCTCTTCTCTTGCTCGCTCCTCGGATCAGATCGGGAATAAAAATGGCGGGGCAGACAGCGGCTGAAGGCCTAGGCGGCTTTCCCCTCTTCTTCTTCTTCTTCTCCAAGGGGCAAAAAGCACAAGCCGATGCGGATGCCAAATCTCCTTATTCCTTGTGCGGCCGTCACAAATCTCTCTGTTTATGCCAACCTCTCTCTTTTCAAGTACAAGCTAGGGACGGATTGTTTGTATTATTGGACTGTATTCGATAGGATATAAATATAATATACATATTTTTATCCGATGAATAATTTTTGTTATATTTATATTCGTATTCATATAAAAACATATAGATGCGAATATGATATAAAATTTTACCATCCAAAATATCATTTTATTTGGATTATCCGTATCTGTATTCGTATCCGTATCCAAAATATCATCTAATTTGGAGTATCGGTATTCGTATTAATTAGTCAAGTTTTTTAATTGAATATGAATTCATGTTTCTTTAGGTGAAGTAAATGAATTAGAATGACTAAGCGTGATTGCATGAGGATAAAATGTTATTAATATCTTCATACTAAATAAGTTATGAGGATATTTGGATCCGATCGAATTGAGTAGATATTCGATTCGAATTTGTATTTGTTACATATTCTATTCGTATTTGAGAATATTTGTATTCGTTTACAAAATACGAATACAAATATGGTACGATCACTATTCGATCTGTATTTGATCCGTTTTTATCTCTAATGACTTATATGGTTACGTTTAATGATTTTTTTAAAAAATAAATAAGCGAAACAACTTCTGCGTCGCTGTTTTAAAACATGGAAGTAGTTTTTATAAAAATAACTTATCAACATTCGATTTACATAAAAATAATTTATTAACATATAATTTACTCACACACACATTTGTATCAAAACTATCAAATAAGGTACGGCTGAAAAGTACGGCTGTGTGGGCGGTCGGTCTACCTGGTGCTTCTCGAAGGGAACGGCTGAAAACTATGAGCCGCTTTCCAACGGGTGGAGGGCGAGTTCCCGAACCGGTGGGTGGTGACACGCGGGTTTTGACGGCCACAGCCGCTGGTTTTTTTCCGTACGTCGACCGGTCCAAGACCGGCAGCGTCCCAGGAAAAAAAATGCTGCTGCTGCTGCATTGGGAGTCCGGCTTTCTCGAGGTTTTTTTCTTCCTTTGGCGCATTTCTTCCCGTCTTCCATGTCTCTGTCGGCGTTCTTCCATTCCCCGCTTTGAATTCTTTCTCATCATCTTTTTCTTCGAATCCTCCTTGCTGCGTGTCTCATGGACCATGGTTTGCCCTGCCTGCCCCTTTCGCCCTGTTCTTTCTTCTAGAGCATCTGTTTACCAGCTGCAGTACTCCCCCATACAAAGCGACATTTCTTACGATAGCAGTGCCAACGTAGTTGCCGGTTTGCATTTGTATATAGGACTTCTCCGTCCAAAGCTGAATCTGCGATATTCGGCTTCTACATGTAACCAGATTGTTCCACTTTCACTTTGTTAAAATTCCTGACAGAAGCACGGTGCCCTTATAAAGAGTGCTCTTCAGCATCGTATATGACGTGTTAGTCGATATTTCAACAATAGTAAAGTCGATAATATGTTAATCTAAAGAAAAGTTTATCCTAGATAAAACGTCGATGTGAATCAATAATGAATGGGAACGAAATCATAAAACAGGGGATAGGTATAGCTCATAAATTGATCAACACATCAATGCGAAGAAATATTGATCAAATTGAATTACAAAGCTAAGATTCTACTAACACTGCTTATTCCTAAGAGACATGAAAACTATATACGAAAAGGTAATAAAGGCTAGCGTGTGCGTATTTTTCCGTCATCCGATACATGATTTTTATAGCCTAAAACAGCCGACTCAATCTTATATTATACTTCAAGTCACCTTCTTCGTGTCGGTTCAACCTTTCCTTAGATAGAGTCCCTATCCATCTTCAAATCTTCTCGCTTGCAATCTCCTATTGATGGTTTCCTTCTTTGCATCTAACTTTTCTTAGTCGGCATCTTCGAGAGGCTTCTTAATATGGCTGATGCTTGATCCTAGTTCTAGCAAATCCCGATCTTTTCTAATAATTACATCAAATACCCAAAACACTTTTGTCAACTATTTTGTTTGCCAAAATCTGGTGGCAACCCCCACCCAACCCCCCCCCCCAAATTTTTTGTGAAGGCCAAACCTTTACAGAACAGAAATGTCAAGTGTCTTCAATTATAGCCGATTTCTCAAACCAATCTAAAGGCTTGTTCTTTAATAGCTTCTAAAAGCGGCTTTTGACTTTTGCTACAGTAACTAATTTTCAAACAGAGTATTTTCTCAAGACAGGGTCTACAAGTTAATTACAGTACACGTTAAAAGCCCAACATCTGTATCAACCAAAATTGCAAGCGAGTATCTCTCTCTCTCTTTGTAATCTCTATCGCAAACAGCTAAAATTAAAAAAATTCAGCCATAAGCCACAGCATATCAAACAAACCCTAAACCTTTTGTCATAAAGTCTCTCGACTTTTGCTACAACATTGGTCTCCATGAAGGAATTCTCCAAGTGCTATGAATAACATCGACTTTAACATAAAACAATTCAAAAGGAAGACCAAATTTAGCTACTAAAAAAACCTCTCAAAGCCATTATGCAATTCTAATCAGAGCTAGAAAATTTGCCATAAGAACCCGATGATGCTATCATCAAATCAACTATCACCATACCTGAAGACTGCAAGGTCAAGATTGGAACCATGATTGACAATCAACTTCTTGAACCAATGATGGCTTAGTGAACCGATAAGCAACTTAAAACTCCAAGGTGCAACGGCAAACTTCCACCGAGCAGTCTTTTATCATAAAAGCATGCTCCCACCTATTCCTATTCCGATGTGACCCTTAATCTTCCACATGGTTATGCACTTTATAAGCAGTGAAAAATTTTCTTTATACCGTCAACCGCAAACTCTTCTGAACAAATCTGCCACTCATCTTCTTCACAAGATCCCCTTTCTCAACAATGACGCCCCCTCTCTTCCAGTAATCATCCTCTCCCTCCTCTCATCTATCCATGCTAAACTGTCCAGCCACAACCTTAAACAGGCAACCGACAATTACCATTTGGAGAAGTTCCTCCAATTGCGCCCTACTCTCCTTCCCCAGGTAGTCATTACTACAATCCACCAGCTTGACTTGATCATCCACCGTCGACGGAGGACACTCCTTGCCGCTTGGGAAAGGGACTTGGCTTTGAACCTTATCACCCTTTAAAACGTGCGTAAAGCTGAAAGAGCTTCGGAGGTAATAGAGAATCACATGATGCCATATCCAATAGGCCATGGTAGCCAATTCCAACGAAGCGAGATAAAACATCCTCTTCGAAGCTAGCGGTGTTGGTCATGAAGTCACTCGGCTAGAAGATGAAGTCAAAGAGGCAAGAAAAGCCTCGCAAATATTTGAAGATAGTTGATCCTCTCGTGTGAAAGGCCAACGAGCCCAAAAATGAAGATTTGATACTTTCTTTTTCTTCTAACTTTGGCATGAAGCCCAAAGTTCTTTTGTAAACACGATTGGTCACATTATTTGACCAATAATGAATGAAATATACTTTCTTTAAACTTTTTCTTTATAATCTCAATTTTCTATTTATATCGACAAGTCTTAGCAAGATACCCACACAACTCAAATTATTAAAGACTAATTGGTTTTTAAGCCTGATTTTCTCTATGAGATGAAATATAGTTGTCGGCCAAACTCAGATAAACAATTTATGATCTCGACCTTTTCAACACACCGTACAATAGCCATAAAAACACACTTACGTCTTTTTATCTCCCCATGCAACGCTTTATCTTCGGAAAAATTGCTCCCCTGCCCCAAAGTTTAATGGCGTTTGCTCATTTGCCCCATAATGTCTCACTAACATGCGGGTCCAGGGCCGATATGTCAGTGAGACATCATGGGGTAAATGAGCAAACGCCATTAAACTTTGGGGCACATGAGCAAATCCCCCTTTATCTTCACATGGCAACTAAGTCATTTAAAGGAAAAGAATCCATTGAACAAATCGTTGCAAACTCAATTTCTTTATCTTCCTTCCTCAAGCCAGAAAACCCACCTCTTCTTTTCTTTGCAAACAACTCTAATGGTGCAGTCTTCTTCTTCCTCCTCTGCTCTGATCATATACACTGAGAAATCCTCACATTCTTCAGACTCCTTTGGATAGAGATTACGGATCGGAGCTTTATGCAAGTAGCCAAACATTGAAAGGCATTAGAAATGCTCGATCATCCACCAGCAAATTTGCCAAGTAATTTGGCTACTATTGTCCAATATATTCATCAAGTTCTTTTTGGCAATGTCGCTAGAGATGTCTTCCTTGCTTGACAGGCAAATGCAACAACATTAGACTCCTGGAAAGTCACCTTGCATCAACCAAAAAAGCAGTGAATGATGACAACGAGAAGATCCATATTCTCCATAAGCATCTTGATGACAAGGAATAACAAAATTGAAGCTCCCAAGCATCGGTTCGATAGCCTTGGCGAGAGGATTTCCAGGTTTGAAGCGCACCTAGGTTTCAGCTGTCACCGAATGACCAGTTTCGGTGGGGTCCATGTGGTATCGGACGGTATTCGAGTAGCTTTTGAGTATCGAGTGGTATTCGAGTGGCAGTAGAGTATCGGACAACGTTCGAGTGATATCGAAGTATCGGACAGTAGTCCGATCGATTTTGCGATGGATGGTCTGATCAGCAGGACCGAACGACAGACTTTGACCACGTCTAGCTTCGACCACGTCAGACTTTGACCATGTCCGACTTCAACCAATTCATATTTCGATCACGGCTTTTCAACTATAGCATTTCGACCACGGCAATCTGACCATGGTATTTCGACCTCGTTGGTCTTTGATCACAACGTTTCGACCACGGAACATCCAATATGGCAGAATGGCTATACCTGGTCGAAGATAATTAGTTACAGTAATTTTCAATGGTCATAGCTACAATAATTTTTGATGGTTGTAGTTGCAGTGGCTTTGTCGATGGTCGTAACTATAGTACCTTAACTATGGTCGTAGCTATAGTAACTATTGATACTTGATACTCGTAGACTTTACTGATCGATACTCGATAGCCGTGGACTTTACTGGTCGATACTCGATAGTCGTAAATTTTACTGGTCGGTACTCGATAGTCGACAACTTTGTGATCAATACTTGTAGACTTTGAGGTCTGCTGTCATTGTCTTAAGCTTTTCGATCGGTTGTCATAGACCTCGCGATCGATAGTTTTAGGCTTTTGCAATCAGTTGTTGTAGGATTCATGGTTGGTACTCATAGACTTCATGGTTGGTACGAGTGCTTCAATTCTTACTATCTTTGAGTACTTGTGTCAGGTCATCGGTATGACTGGCTGGTGCATGGTAGTCGGTGATCGGTGAATAGTACTCGAAAGATAGAAGTATTTGGTGGTTAGATGGTCATGGTACTCGGTAGTCGGAGGGACTTGGTACTCAGAAATCGAAAGGATTCAGTACTCGATAATCATGGTTTTCATGATTTTGGTCAGTGATTGGTTGTCGGAGTTTTGTGGTAGCGATCGGTACTCAGTGGTCAGTACTCGATGGATTTATGGTTGCTGGCGATGCTTGCTATTCCCAAGTGTTTTGAGCAATGGTGTTTTTCTGAGTAATCGTGTTCGAGTACTCGATGTGTTGACGACCAGTCTTGCATAGCGGTTGTAACTGGTCAAAATGAGTAGTTTGAAGTTGGTATTTTGGAAAGCGATGGAATTTGTGGTCGTGGACGATCTGGTTGGTGTTTGTGATGGATTGGTTCTTGTCTATGGATAGACAAGGATGTGTTTTGAGTATGTGTGCTGATGTCAGTCAAGTTTGAAAAAACTTGTGTTGGAAAAATTTTCTTTGGTCTTTACATGTGCAAGTGGGCATGTGGTCTTTACATGTGCAAGTGGGTATGGAAACGGTCATGGTCGGTGATGAGAAGGTCCGAGACTAGGATGGGAAAATATGAGGTCCAGGTGGTCGAAGTTGTCACGCGAGATGATCGGGCTTGTTGGATTAATTGGGCTTGGTCCATTTTAATTTAGCAATTAATCAAATGAAATTCCTAGGCCCACTATTAATGCTAGGTGTAAAAACTGTTTAGTCCCATATGGAGAATTGAATGGGAGTTACACCACTTTAAAAGGTGGAACGTGGTAACCCCCTTGTGGAATTGGAGAGAGCCAATACACGTGCGCGCTCGCTTGCTCGCTCGCCTCGCCACGCCACACCACGCCGAGCTGAGCCGAGCCGTGCGGTGCGGTGCGTGTGCGTGTGCGTAGGCGTGTCGGGTGCGGGCGCGTTTTTCTTTATCTATTCGAAAATCAAAACGCACTGACTCGCAGTAAATAGTATTAACGAATGGTTGGCAGTTACTAGCGGCTGCGGTTACTTTCGAGTAATGGCTGCAGTTACTCTGGCCTCTTCGTTTTTGCTGTTACAAAAGAATAGAGCATGTAAAGGCTCTCCTCTCCATACGAAAAAGTGGGATAAGGCTATTCTCTGCTGCTGCGCTACTTTCATCATCTTCGGTCCAGAGCCTTGCGCGCACAAGTTTCTGGGCGAGTAGGCCTCCGGAACTTCGTCCGTTTGTGTACCTGCACGGGTAGGCGGGCGATCAAGTTTTTGGGGAGCGCATCGGCGCGACTACTCAATCTGCGACGCCTACTTCTTGGTGGTGAACCGTTCGCGGAACTGCACTGCGAACATCTTCCTGCATCAAGCTTCGTCCTGCATCACGCCTCGATCGACTACATCGAATAGGCCATCATGTCGACTGATGGTAACGGCGCGTCCGGTGTCTCCGGCACTGGCTCCGCCCGAGGGTATAAATTGAAAACTTTTCTGGTGTATTTGTTTCTGTGCGCTATGAATATGTTAATAGATGTTTCTTTTAGCTTGTTCGTTAGCGAATATGAATACATCGTTGATAGAGCACTCATGCATGTTTATGTCATGTTTTATATGCTGAATTTCTGGATTAAAATATGCCGAAAATTGACTAGATTTCCAACAATCCAAAAACTTGATCGGTCTTTTTTGTAGTTGGCTTTGTTGCGTCGCTTAAGCCACATCCTCCGTTTGATGGTTCAAATTTTAAGAGATGGCGTGCACGCGCAATCCTGTGGTTTACTGCCATGGAATGTTTTCATGTTGCACAAGGCAAGCCCACGAGCCTCTGTCGATGAGGATGAACGCAAGTTCAATGCAGCGGATAACTTGTTTCGAGTGCACTTGTCAACATACCGGCGGACAACATTGTGGATGTGTACATGCATTTGCCTACGAGCAAAGAGATGTGGAATGCACTTGAGGCCAAGTTCGGAGTTTCCGATGCGGTAGTGAATCGTATGTCATGGAGCGGTTCTATGACTACAAGATGGTCGATGACCGTTCGTAGTAGAGCAAGCTCATGAGATTCAGCGCCGCAAAGGAGCTTGAGAACAATAAGTGCGAGTTCTAGGACAAGTTTGTGGTGGCGGTATTATCGCCAAGTTACCACCTTCTTGGTCGGATTTTGCTACCTCTCTAAAGCACAAGAGGCGGGAGTTCAGTGTTACCGATCTCATTGGCACTCTTGGTGTTGAAGAGAAGCGAGGCAAAATATACTCATGGCAAGAAAGTTGTCTTGAGGAGGTTCTAGCGCCAATTTGGTGCGTAAGAAGAATCCTCGAGCTTCCCATAATAAGAAGAAAAATAAGCCTTTGTCAAGCCCAAGGCTACTACCGAGTTTAAGAAGAAAGGCAAAGGAAAGGGCGGTTGCTTTGTGTGCGGTGATTCGCCATTGGGCTAAGGATTGTCCGGACCGCAAGGATAAGCGTAAGAAGTCGCTAACATGGTTATTAGTGATGCTGGAGGAACATCGGTACGGTAATTATTTACCTACAGTTCTTTCTGTTTGTCAATCACCTGAGTGGTGGGTTGACACTGGTGCTAATATTCATGTGTGTGCTGATATTTCATTATTTTCATCTTATCAGGTCGGTCGAGGTTGCTCCTTGTTGATGGGGAACGGATCGCATGCAGCTGTTCATGGTGTTGGTATGGTCGATCTGAAGTTTACTCGGGAAAGACCGTCACGGTGAAGAACGTGCGCATGTCCTCCATAAAGAAGAATCTCGTCAGTGGATCTCTACTGTGTAGAGATGGTTTTAGGCTTGTATTTGAGTCCAATAAATGTGTCGTGTCTAAGTATGGAACATTTGTTGGTAAAGGCTATGAGAACGGAGGTTTGTTCCGTTTTTCTTTGATGGATTTCTATAATAAAGTTGTGAACCATGTGTGTAACGATGATGATGAGTCTAATATTTGGCATTCACGACTTTGTCATGTTAATTTTGGGTGTATGACGCGCTTAGCTAATATGAGTTTAATCCCGAAATTCACTTTGGTCAAAGGTTCTAAGTGCCATGCGTGTGTTCAATCGAAACAACCTCGCAAGTCTCACAAGGCAGCAAAAGTGGTGAGGAATTTGGCACCGTTAGAACTCATTCATTCTGATTTATGCGAGATGAATGGCGTGTTGACTAAAGGTGAAAAGAAATATTTCATGACGCTTATAGATGATTGCACTAGATTTTGCTACGTGTACTTATTAAAAACAAAAGATGAAGCGTTGGATTACTTTAAGATCTATAAAGCTGAGGTAGAAAACCAACTTGAGAGAAAATCAAGCGGGTAAGGTCTGATCGTGGGGGGAGAGTATTTTTCAAATGAGTTTACTTTATTCTGCGAGGAACATGGAATTATTCATGAGAGGACGCCTCCCTATTCTCCCGAATCAAACGGGGTTGCTGAAAGAAAGAATCGCACTCTAACTGATTTGGTTAACGCCATGTTAGACACTGCGGGACTTTCTAAGGAATGGTGGGGTGAGGCTATATTGACCGTGTGTCATGTCCTGAATAGAGTTCCTACAAAGAACAAAGAAGTAACACCATTCGAGGAATGGGAAAAGAAGAAGCTGACTCTCTCATATTTACGCACCTGGGGATGTTTGGTCAAAGTTAACGTGTCAATTATCAAGAAGCGCAAACTTGGACCAAAAACCGTAGATTGTGTATTCTTTGGTTATGCTATGCACAGCGTGGGTTATAGGTTCTTAATTATAAAATCTGGAGTACCTGACATGCGTGTTGGTATAATCATAGAATCCAGAGATGCTACATTTTTTGAGAATGAATTTCCTATGAATAGTGATGTACCTAGCTCATCTAGTCAAGAACCTATAATTTTCCTTGATTCTTTTCTGCTGATAGAACATGTTGAGCAAACGCCTGTGGAAAATCCTGAGGAGGATAACAATGAAGTTACTCGAAAGAGTAAGAGACAAAGGACTGCAAAGTCTTTTGGTGATGATTTCATTGTATACCTTGTGGATGACACTCCAAGAACCATTGAAGAGGCATATTCGCTCCCGACGACTATTGGAAGGAAGTGATGAGTGAGATGGACTCTATTATGTCTAATGGAACTTGGGAGGTCGTTGATCGTCCTTATGGGTGTAAAACTGTAGGATGTAAATGGGTTTTCAAGAAAAGCTTAGGCTGATGGTACAATTGGAAAGTATAAGGCAAGGCTTGTGGCCAAAGGTTATACCGAGAAGAAGGCGAGGATTTTTTGATACTTATTCACTGTTGCCCGATTGACCACAATTCGAGTACTACTTGCCTGCCGCTTCTCATGGTCTTCTCGTTCATCAAATGGACGTTAAGACAGCTTTCCTAAATGGAGAGTTGGAGGAGGAGATTTATATGGATCGATCAGACGGGTTTGTGGTAGAAGGTCAAGAAGGAAAGGTGTGCAAGTTGTTAAAATCTTTGTATGGCCTAAAGCAAGCACCTAAGCAATGGCATGAGAAGTTCGAGAACTTTGACATCAGTAGCTTTGTTGTGAATGAAGCGACAGGATGTGTGTACTATCGCTATGGTGGGGAGAAGGAGTGATCTTGTGCTTGTATGTTGATGACATATCGATTTTTGGGACCAACCTCAATGTGGTTGAGGAGGTCAAGGACTTTCTGTCCAAGAGTTTTGAGATGAAAGATTTGGAAGTGGCTGATGTGATTCTTAACATTAAGCTCTGAGAGGAGGTGATAGTGGGGTTACACTTGTGCAATCTCACTATGTAGAGAAGGTCTTGAGTCGCTTTGGTTATAGTGATGCAAGCCTGCTCCTACTCCTTATGATCCTAGTGTGTTACTGAGGAAAAACCGAAGAATAACAAGGGATCAATTGAGATACTCTCAGATCATTGGCTCATTGATGTATTTAGCTAGTGCTACGAGACCTGACATCTCGTTTGCTGTGAGCAAGCTAAGTCGATTTGTTTCAAATCCGGGAGATGATCATTGGCGTGCTCTTGAGAGAGTAATGCGCTATCTAAAGGCAACTGTGAGCTATGGCATTCACTATGCTAGGTACCCAAAGGTACTGGAGGGCTACAGTGATTCAAACTGGATCTCTGATGCTGATGAGATAAAAGTCACGAGTGGATATGTGTTCACACTTGGAGGTGGTCTTTGTTTCCTCGAAGTCTTGCAAGCAGACCATCTTAACGAGGTCAACAATGGAAGCAGAACTCACAGCATTAGATACCGCTACTGTTGAGGCTGAGTGGCTTCGTGAACTCCTTATGGATTTGCCGGTGGTTGAAAAACCGATACCGGCTATCCTGATGAACTGTGATAATCAGACTGTAATTATCAAGGTGAACAGTTCTAAGGACAACATGAAGTCATCTAGGCATGTTAAGAGGTGGTTGAAGTCTGTCAGAAAGCTGAAAAACTCCGGAGTGATAGCGGTGGACTATGTCCAGACAGCTAAGAATCTGGCTGACCAATTTACAAAGGGTTTATCACGTAATGTGATAGATAGTGCATCGAGTGACATGGGCCTGAGACCCACATGAGTCATACCACAGTGGTAACCTGTTCTACGTGATCGGAGATCCCGTGAAGTAGGATGGTGAAACAAGCGTTGGTTGATCGGGAGGAGAGACCTTTACAAGGCTCATTTCTTGATGATGCACTTCTCTCCTATTCTGTATGGCGAGTTGGTTTTACCTCAATGTGATCCGAGTGGCTTATTTAAAGCAAAGATGTCGGCCTACAGGACATCTTAGAAGGAACAGACCTATATGAGTTCGACTGCTGGTCACGGTCTATGAGATTTGGGTGATTTCTAGATGCTCATGAATAGGCATGGAGTATGACTTATATGCTCCAACCGGAGGATACTTGAGACCTAGTACTAGTAAAGGAATTGAATAAAGCTTGTTCGCACTATTGTCAATTCAAGGCATAGTCCATTGTTGATTGTGGATGAGTGTAACTCCTTTCCTAGATGGATGTTCAACTTAACAGTCTCCATCGAAACACTGGTATATCAAACAACAGCAGAACTGAGAGCATTTCTCGTGTGCCTTGAAATTTGGTGGGGATTGTTGGATTAATTGGGCTTGGTCCATTTTAATTTAGCAATTAATCAAATGAAATTCCTAGGCTCACTATTAATGCTAGGTGTAAAAACTGTTTAGTCCCATATGGAGAATTGAATGGGAGTTACACCACTTTAAAAGGTGGAATGTGGTAACCCCCTTGTGGAATTGGAGAGAGCCAATACACGTGCGCGCTCGCTCGCTCGCTCGCCTCGCCACGCCACGCCGAGCCGAGCCGAGCCGTGCGGTGCGGTGCGTGTGCGTGTGCGTGTGCGTGTGCGTGTGCGTGCGCGTAGGCGTGTCGGGTGCGGGCGCGTTTTTCTTTATCTATTCGAAAATCAAAACGCACTGACTCGCAGTAAATAGTATTAACGAATGGTTGGCAGTTACTAGTGGCTGCGGTTACTTTCGAGTAATGGCTGCAGTTACTCTGGCCTCTTCGTTTTTGCTGTTACAAAAGAATAGAGCATGTAAAGGCTCTCCTCTCCATACGAAAAAGTGGGATAAGGCTATTCTCTGCTGCTGCGCTACTTTCATTATCTCCGGTCCGAGCCTTGCGCACAAGTTTCGGCGAGTAGGCCTCGGAACCGTCCGTTTGTGTACTGCGGGTAGGCGGCGATCAAGTTTTGGGAGCGCATCAGCGCGACTACTCAATCTGCGACGCCTACTTCTTGGTGGTGAACCGTTCGCGGAACTGCACTGCGAACATCTTCCTGCATCAAGCTTCGTCCTGCATCACGCCTCGATTGACTACATCGAATAGGCCATCATGTCGACTGATGGTAACGGCGCGTCCGGTGTCTCCGATCGCCCCGCCCCGAGGTATAAATTGAAAACTTTTACGTGTATTTGTTTTCATGCGCTATGAATATGTTAATAGATGTTTCTTTTAGCTTGTTCGTTAGCGAATATGAATACATCGTTGATAGATCACTCATGCATGTTTATGTCATGTTTTATATGATGAATTTCTGGATTAAAATATGCCGAAAATTGACTAGATTTCCAACAGGGCTCACGCTGGAGCACATAGAGATCAAATGTGGTGATTCGTGGAGAAGCTATGGGCAGTGCGATCCAGGAGGCTTCGACACGAGCGATGATGATGTGTGATGAAGATAAAGGAAGTGCAGTTCTGAAGGCTTCGTCACATGATAAGTCAAGAGTTATGGATGGAGTCTATAACTGAGAAGATTGAGGGAGTTACAAATAGAGTTTGTAACTTAGAAGAGATAGAGATTTGAATAAAACACGCGTTAGGAAGGGTTTCAGGTCTCTTGGTTTGAGAAAGAGATAGATTTTGTGTTTGTATTTGGGATGGACACGGTTTGAGCATTAGTCTATGAAAATAGGGAGAGACTAAAGGCTAATGTGTAGCTTTTGAGAAAGTTTTAATGTGGTTTTAAGAAAGCTTTTGTCGAGAAGGTTTTTAGATATGCTTGTGATAGCACTTTGTAAATCCACGAGATTTCACAAAGAAAGATAGTCTTGAATCAATTTGGTTCTTGATTTGCTTGAGGTGCATTGGTGATTACTGATGGTTTGGATCATACGACAATGAGCAAAACTTATATAACAATTAGGCACTGTATGCTTCTGTTCTACCTCTTTTATCTTCTTATTATCATACTCATCATTATCAACTATATAGAAAATAACGGTTCTTAGGTTGTAAAAGATTTTGGATTATTACTTTAGAAAAACTACTCAACACTTGTATAAATAGTTAAAAGCTCAATTGAATTCTGTAGTCTTTAATCTAGAATAATCTAGAAGACAGCCATTGGAACAGCGGGCAGTGTGGTGGGAGTCCAAAATCGAGAGGCTTTTGCGGCATCGGGAGGGATTATTCGGCGCGTACAGGTGGCGGAAGGAAGCAAAAAGCTGGCAAATTTGCTGGGTCGCGAGGCGAGACGAGACGTGGATGGGGTGGGGGCGCGTCCGGAGCTCCGCATGTCAGCGTGCGTGCGTCGGAGTACGGGGTGTTCGCCGGCGCGGCACTCGCAATGATTGGGAAAAGTGCAGAGGCAGAGGCAGAGGCAGGCAGGCGTTTGTTCTTCTCGGTGGCTCTGCGTGCACCGGATGATCACAAGGCTCGATGGAAGAGGACGCCGCTCGTTTGGCAATTTGCCATCGTCGATGGGCGATGGCCAACGTGCACCATGTATGTCCTCTCAAGACCTACTCGGGCGATGCTTGACGCCCGGATCAGCGACTGCAAAGGTTCAATTTGCCGGCAGTCAAGCAGTTATTTTGGACCTATACATGCAGGACAGCATGCATGTCCTCCTCTCTTGAACTTCTCAACTCGCCGGGAGCTGAGCTCAAAGCTGATTCCCCAAAGCAAAAGGTTGGCAAATTTAAAGCCATCTTTTGGAAGACTAGAATTTGGTCCGGTTGGATCCCAGGAATGCATTTCTGAACGAAGCAGTACTATCTGAACCGGATGAAGCCTCCAGTCCAGCCCAATGGAATCCCACTAATAATCAGCGTTCTGGGCTTCAGGTCTCCTTCACTAATTGCGGTTTCCTGAACCACCCCGTCTTCCCATCTTCTGCTTCTGACTATCTCCCAGCCCCCCAGCACAGCATCATGTCCCAAGTTAACACAGATAGAGACACAACTTTTGCAAATATCTGCGTGTGGAACACTTGTTATTTTGGTTAGAAGTTGATCCAGTTAGGGATTAAACCCTTGCTTGCGTGCTCTGATCTTTTCTTGTCAAAATCTTGCTGCAGCAATGCAATTCCAAGTATTACATTTCCGGATTCCCCTTGCATTACATACATCTTTTCGTCCTTCTGTTAATCATCATGTTTTGTGTTGTTTTGAGCTTCTTTTGTAGTTCCTTGTTTCGAACTGAGTGGCTGTAAATAATGCTTCGAAAACCATAATTTTGGAATTGGACTAATATAAGAGGCTGAGGGCCGACTGTTTCATGATGATTACACGTGTTTATCCCCTTTTCCACTAACCTAGAGAAACATTGGTCTTACTGATCATAACATGCGTGTGGAGACAATAAAGCGTTCGGAGTAACGAAGGACATCATTTAAGCTGGTAAAATCTCGGTTTTTAATACATACAGATTAAATGTGTAAGCTTGGACCACTAACTCTCTCTTTGTTTATATTTTACCTCACATGTTGCTTGCATTGTGTATTACGGTATTACCTCCCTTGTTCACAAATACTGATTTCTAATGCAATCTGCCACCCTCAGACCTGAACTACACATAGATCAATCTCAACATTTTGCTTCAGATCTAAGAGAACCTCTCAATCTTGAGCTCTTTCTCTGAACAGTTCGTCCACATGATATTAACCAGTTCTAAAAGTTTCTACAAAAAGTTGTCCTACAATGGATGCAGAAAAAATGCTTTCGATGTTCATAAAATATCGAAATGGTAACTAACTGTCAGGGTTGCAGAAAAAGAAATACCGAACTCGGTCTCCGGACTCCTCGTAATGGTCTCATGCGAAGGTATTTTGGATGAGAATATCACAGCTGTTTCCTTGCTCCATTTTGCTTTAATTACTGGTAAAATTGTTGGTATGGGGGAATCATTGTCAATAAAAGCTGCACTGTAGTCCTCATTACTCCACCAACGTTTGAAGTCAGTCTGAAAGTAGGGACCATATGCCATTGAAGTCACTGGAATATTTAGGAATTGGGCGAGTGCTTCAATATATAAATTGGCATGGTAGAAGATAAACAACTTGTGCTTTTGCTGTGGCCATGCCAAAGCTATAGGTAAGTCCAGGGGCGGAACTAAGCCCAAGCCAAGCCCCGGGCTAGGCCAGCTGCTCTTGGGCTAACTCTGATGGTTGTGTGATATACTTTTCTTATAGTTTCTGTTTAAATGTTGTAGCAAATCACATTTGGTGAGCTTAAGCATGATAATGCTCTGCTGTTTGCACTTTCAGTACATAAGAAGGAATGTCTTTCTTGACAAGATAGCATATACCATCTTATACTCTTACCTTAAGTTTATTCAGTAAGATCCATGCTCCAGTACATTTTAGTAATTTGAGTGGATTTTAATTCGGGTTTGTGTTCAAGCTCCTCATTAGAATTGTGCGCAATTAAAAAAAATGTGTGACAAGACCTTAGGTCATGATGCAAAAAGTGAAAGAAAGAAACCTTCAAGCTGTAGAAAAGTTCATCACAAATGACTTTTGCATTTTTGTTTCGGCAGTTTATTTCCCCATAGATGTACCAAAAATATAAAAAAAAGACAGAGGTTGACTAAGACTGACGTAGGAGAAGACAGTTAAAAGAGACTTGAGAGATTGGAATCTATCTAAAGAGTTGGCTTTGGATAGAAGCACATGGAAGTTAGCGATTTACGTATCGGAATCATGACATAATAAGAAGGTTTAGGGGTGGTGTTTTAGACTCTCGGTTTAGATGGCATGATATAGCGTTTAGGGTTTTAGTCCTGTAGATTTTATTACAAGGCTCTCATTTCCTTGACTTCAAGGTTGTTTTATTCCTAACCTATCCTAATTTGTTTGGGACGAAAGACCTTGTTGTTGTGGTAGTTTATTTCCCCATACTTCCTGCTTGATTTTGTCAGATATTACATTAAGCAGGTATGCATGTCCTGATCTTTAAGCATCGAAGTTTTTATTTGCATAGCGAACATGAAACAGTTAACGAAACTTGCAAGCTAAAGCTGTGTTGACACGACATGGAACTCATATAGTAGTTTTTTCCATTGTTCCTGGACCTCGGCCAAATGCTGTAGCTAGTTCGTTTAGGTTATTCCCTTGAAAGGATGCTTGAAGTTGAAGGCCATGTGCAAGAGATTGAATAACGTATTATTTTGCAGTCTACAATAGGAAAAGGTCCCCTAGGTCTGAATTCTCTGTCTGTTTTCACTTTAATTATCATCTGGCAGCTTTTTAATTTTGGTTCTTGTTTTGCTTTCACCTGTTTAGCATATTAGCAAAATTGTAAACAGCAGTGGTGTGTGAACTGCTTTGCCACTTCCTGTCTTCTTTGTATTAACAAGAAGCCTGCAAAAACGTTTAATGTAAGATTACCGCTTTCTATGGCTAATTACATTAGACTACCATCATGTCTCGTTAACCAAAGCCTTATCGGTAATCGCCTCTGTTATATTAAATCTCGGGAGATGAGTTTTGGCTCCTTGTGAGTACTCTTGAAGCAAGTACAGCTATCCATTAATCCATAGTCCATGTTTGTTTATATCTTCGACAAACTTTAATAATATTGACTTGTTTTTTTGCATTCTTTACCATTCTTTTATTTTGGGTCTACAAATAATGGATTCATGATGTGGTTTACGGTTGTTTACCGTTTAGAATTCAGACAAGAGATCATTTTCTCGAAAACGCAGGAGAGTTGCGCTTCATTCATTAAGAAGAAAGAGTTACAAGAGAGCTCGTTGCCGATTATAGTCAGGGAAACAAAACTAATGTATTGCAGAGAATGTCGTTTGTTGGTCTCACAGTACTTTGTCATGGTTTGTATCTGGATTTGTTTGATATACATGTCTGTGCAGTTGGAAGAAGGATTTCTCTTTCGGTTGTTAGTGATTATGCTAACATGGGCATGCTTAACTAAATCGTGACCTTCTTCTGTTGAGCTCGAGTAGTAGAGAACATGCTGTTTGGAGCATGGCTATCTGAATTGAGATTAGACGATTGTGGCCAAAAATAAAAGAAACTGAACTAAGCGGTGCACTGGTGTGAATAAATATTTTCTACATGATGATTGTCAATAGTATAGCATGCATTTTTGTACTGCTATTTGCATGGACAATTTTTTGAGTGCTAATATGCATACGAACAACATCATTTTTACAAAAATTTTCAGAGGTCCCTCGTGTGATAAAACCGACCTCTTTGGCATTGCATTTTTCTTTGTAGTGTGGATCAGATCTTTCCTGGGACACTTTTCCTGTGAGATTTTCAATTTCTTGCGAATTATGATCATGGGAAGCTGTGTATGATGAGCATTTAAATGATTATTCAGAATGGAATATTGCTTCTTTTTCAAGACCTGTTGTGGACGAGTTTTATGGCAAAACGTACAAGCGGCGGCCTAAGCCAGGAGTGAGCGGTGGCAGCACGAGCGCACGGCCATAGCATGGCCTTGGCGCGGTTAGTCAAAGGGCACCAGATAATTATTTATTTTTTGGTTTTTGGTTTATTTTTTATTATTTATAAATTTTATTATTTTCTAGCTTTTTAGCTTTTTTTACCGTTTCTTTTTCCCAAGTTCGTTTACATTATCTATAATGGACTAACATATTTTTTCTATTTTTAATTTTTTAAATTTAATTATGTCAAATAATCTACTTTCAGCTACAATACAATTTCAATAAGACACAATGCAATTTTGATAGTAAGTCACTATTTTCAGTCTAAATAAGCGACATCTTATTCAGTTAGCTTGTTAGGCCTTAAGCCTTATCTAGATTGGTTTGTTATGGCTTCCTACTTAAGGAGAGAAATGCCGATCAAAAAACTATTAGTCAAAAGTTAAAAAGGTAAAGCTCAAACAAACGGAGTGCAATCCTACAGCTTTTACAGCCTCCTGTCACGGCACGCCGTGCCTAGGAGTGCAATCGCTATCCCTTCGTTCCGATCCGCAATCCCAAGATCGTCTTCTTCCTCCCTTCTCTCTGCACCAAAGGCCACACCATAACAAGACCATGTAATGCCTTTTGCTAACAAGCTAACTTAAGGTTAATTTGAAATTTTGTTACAGTCAGTCCTTTCAAGAGACAAACAGGGTTCCAATTTTTCATTCCTATGTGGTAACAGACATGCAGAACTTCTAAGTTAAAATCTTTCAAGTCTTCCTTACTTTCTTTTATTATAGCTGTAGTTCAGAAATCACCAACAACCATGAGAAGAGTTATATTTAGGACTCCAATTAGTTCAGCAATCACCAACAGCCATGCTCCTCTGGAAAACTATTTGAGACCATTTTCCAAATGTGAGTACTCCAAAAAGTTAAAAAGAATAGCAAGTGGCATATATTAGGATTGTTCCTTTTGATGTGAAAAAAAGAGGCAAACCAACATTTTGTGAAGTGACCTGAGTAATGCTGCTTCTTTCTAAGTTGCAAGCAGTACACACATTCTGAATTGCTTGTGCTTGTTTCAGTATCTGAAATGCAATAGCTATTACTGGTACGTTGTGTATCTATCATTTGATCCGCAGCTCATACATTGCATCTTTTGCAGTGGATGCTGCAGAAAATTTGCTCCAGCTGCCGTACAGCTTCAGAGTTACAGCTGTACACACTGTAAGCTTTTTGTCTCCGAGGCAAGGGAAGCTACCTCTCTCCTGCTCTCGTTGTAATCCTGAACATTAGGGCATCTATAGCGTATAAAAATAAAGGGTCATAAGTCACCTTAAGATCGACCTTATACATTACAGGAGTGATCTTAAGCAAGTCATAAGTAAAAAAGGCTTGAGACTGGTTCTCAAGCTAAAGATCTGATCACAAACATTAAAATACAATTTTCTTTACATCTATTATTCTCCCTCCCTAACTATCAACTGCCACATCCTCCTTCCTTACAGCCGAGTGGACCCACCTTAAGAGCCGACAGTGGCCTCAAATGTTGCAGCGTCGGTCTTAAAAATGATACGGGACCCACCTTAAGAGTCAGCAAGCTATATACACTACAGATGCCCTTAGTACTGTATAGAACTGCCCTGCACATTTCGATTTATTTTCTCTTGATTCCTCATTATTTTGTTTCTGCATTTCTGGTAGTCTGGTGCTTCTAATGTTCTTCTTTATGGTTGGGTCATCTCCCAGTAGTAGCCATTAGTAGTTTCTTTTCTCATTAGGGGTATTAAAATGGATAGCATAGCACCGTTGGCCTTATTTAATCAGACCTACTTATTAGTTTTATAACAACGAGGATTTCAACCTTTAACAGTTACAGCACATCATGGATTTGACTGGGCTTTTTTTAGTTTACACTTTGGATAAACTCCGGCTACAGATTTCCCAAAAGGCCGAAGCTTTGTTACTTTCGGTCTTATCGCCCCATTGGACGGCTGTGCAGGTTTGCTAAACGAAACAAGCTCGGTTTTGCCCCGCAGAAACAGGTTTGGTTTTGTCATTTGCTGTTCTTATGTTAGGAGTAGTTCTACACCTGTACATGTACTATTGATGTACTGGAGTATTTGGAGATTGCCCTGCAGTATTAATTGTTAGCTTAGTAATATTGTTTAGTCCGTATGAGTCTGTTGTATACATATACGAGTAGACGTCGAGTCGTGTACGAATGGTAGCCGAGTTTTTAGTAGTGGTCCGAGCTCGTATCTAGTTTAGGTTGTATGAGTACAAAAGCAGAGAACAGGTAGGCTTGCAAGTAAGAAGTGTAAGAAAAGAAAAACGCGAGCGATCAGAAGAGATCGAGAAGGGCGATCAATTTGTGATCAGAAATGTAATAAGGAGAAGTAATACAGAAAAGCGGAGTGCTTTGTGCCCCGGAATATTGACTTGTGTTCTCGGCTTGTTTTCGTGTTGTTGCTGCAATACTCAAAGACATGAGGAGCAGAGGAGCTGCGCAATACAAGTGCTCGGGGTATCGAGTGCTCGGCGTACTTGAAGTTATCGAGAACTGAGAGTACTCGCAGGCGGAGGTGATCATGGTCGGAGGCGCTGGGGTTTGGGTCAAAGTCACAAGTACTCGTAAACCAGAGTGGTTGTAACTCGGTTACGAGAATGTGCAGTGCAGCGGAGGCATGGTCGTAACCAGCCGAGTGGTTATAACTATCAGCGTGGTCGTAACCATCAGCGTGATCGTAATCAACTGGGCCAACAATTGGTATTAGAGCTTTAGAGGGTGAAGCGATGGCCAGCAACGCGGGTGATCCATCAAAGTCAGAAGCGCTTGTCAAGACTACAGGCAATGAGCTCAATCCATTGAAGTCAGGGCTGATCATCAAGCCAATGACAAGAAACAGCGCCGATAGAGGAGGACGTCACGAGAGCGGTCGGGGATGCGACCGCGGATAAGGCGGTGGTGATGAGATCCTATGACAATTTACATATCAAGTGCTTTGAATGTGATGAGTATGGGCATTACGCGTCGGAGTGCCACAGCCACATAAAGTGTTTTGATTGCAACAAACACGAGTACTACGCCTCGGATTGCTGAAGCAAGAAGAAGGACGAGGAGATAAATCTCACCAAAGTCGAGGAGGATGATGAGCCGACACTGCTTCTTTCCTTATGTGTTGAAGAGACGTTGGGCATAGTGGTGTTGAATGAGAAGAAGGTAGTTCCTAAACTACACATGGAGGAAGGTAGCGACGATCATATTGATTGGTGGTACCTGGATAATGGAGCCTGTAATTACATCACGAGAGGTCACTCCAAGTTCCATAAGCTCGACGAGAAGGTTTTGGGCAAAGTCAAATTTGGCGATGAATCCACGGTGGAGATAAAAGGCAAAGGATCGATGTTGTTGCAATGCAAGAATGGCGATCAGAAGTTGGTGTCTGAAATTTACTATATACCGAGTCTGTGTAATACCATACTCAGTCTTGGACAGATGACAAAAGAAGGGTATAGGGTGGTGCTGCAGGATGAGTTCTTGCGTCCTATGCAAAGAAACCATCTGTTGATGAAGGTGAAAAACTCTCTGAACCGGTTGTACAATATTTCCTTGAAAACTTGCAAATCAACTTGTCCAAAGAGCAGCTTGGAGGAGCCAGGCGACACCGAAGAGCGAGCTCGAGAGGGTAGTTAGCATGACGAGTCCTAGGGGATAACTACGCCAAGCATGGAAGCCAGCGGCTCAGGTCAAGGCCATAGACTCCATGCATAGGGGGTGCACATGGAGAGCATGTCGGACACATAGGGGGTGCGCATACACTCAGAAGGTCTCGATCACACAGTAGCAGGAGGCGTCTCGAGTGCATCACATTAGCGGCGACCCACAGTAAGACGGTACATCTTTGGACCAAGCAAGGTTGGTGCACATCACAGGGACCAGTGAGTCCCACCGAAGGGAAATTATGGTGCATCCCTGAGGGCGACAGAGTAAAAGAAAATTTTTGAGCAAAGAAGAATTTCGCTGCATGTGGCGTGGAAAGCAGCGGTCCAGGCGGGCCCCGTATGTGTGCGTCAGGCACAATGATCAGTGGCTCAAGAGCACTTACAAGTGTGCATGTTCATGCGTGTGGAGCTGGGGAAAATCGTAGTGGCTCTAGACAACCGGGCGATGAGTCCCACAAGCACGGAGATGGCAGAGGAAGGTCCTACGAGAATGCAGCGGTCTCACGCTCGAGAGGACGATGTCACCCACGGTGCTAGTGGAAGAAGAGTGGGTAGGTGTGGATGCCAGTGCGACAACGGTGGAAGACGAAGGGAGCGGAAGGCTCAGGTAACGGTAAAAGCCAAGATGGCTATGGGAGCAAGTTCTCTAGCCCAGGCAAATGTGCAAAGGAGGACGAGTTTAGTCCAGGTGCGAGACACGGCAAGCGTTGGTTGTGCGAGGCTCAGGATGGAGCAAGCGCACGCTGTTGGACGGTGTCGACCCAGGAAGGAACGGCGCATGGGAGTGCAAGAAAAGGATGGGAGATGAGAGAAGATTGGCATGATCAAGTTCTAGAAGATAAAAGATAAAATCGGCGTGATCAATACTCGTAACTCGGTTATAAGAACGTGCAGCGCAGCGGAGGCGTGATCATAACCAGCTAAGTGATCGTAAGCATCAACGTGATCGTAACCAGCTGAGTGATCATAAGCATCAGCGTGGTCGTAATCAACTAGGCCAACATTAATTAGTCCTACAATCTCCTTAAGTATTTGGAACACGAAATTTTTAAAGATTTTGTAAGAATTGAATTACTGACTGTGTAATTGCTCAAAATTCTTGTGTTTTAAACGGAGTCTTAAGTTTTGTTGAAACTGTAGGAGAAAAAGGAGAGGAAGCAAACAAGAATCTATGTTGATGCCTCTCACGCGAGTCTGAAAATTCAAAAGAAGAGGAACATAGGGAAAGCTGCACTCTATGAGTATATGAAAATGAAATGCTTTAGTATCACTTCTGGGTATTAGCGGCAGTAATAGTAGTACTGCTCCAAGTAATGAACTGTAGGGCGCATCCCCCGATGTGATTGCTTTTACACTTAATATTTTTTAAAAAAATAACGGATGAAAAGATAGGAGAAAAAACAAGGAAGAAAAGGCATAAAGGACAAGCATAGCAGATGCAAACCTGCGTTATCATGCTTATGGAAATGTATGGTATATTTCCATGAGTAAAATCTTTTATATTTTGAAGTAGTGGTAGCAGTTAAATCAATTAAGTCACTACAGTTCTAACTGTTTACTAGTTAGATCTGTGTCACATCCTTGTTTTCATTTATCTTATCCGGTTATTCAGAAGACATCATTTGTCTTACTCCCTATTTTTATTGTTCAATAAAAATGGAAGTACTCCAGTAAGTCAGTAACTACACTTGCAGTCCAACCAATCAGCTGGTTGGTCAAAGGAGAGATAGTTGCAGAGAGCAGGCACCCGCCATTCTTGCGCAGTCCCCCCAAACTCTTTTTTTTTATTATTAGTTCTGTCATTTTCCCATCTTTAAAATCTTTTCCCCAATGACTTTACAAGCAGCTACTGGTGCCTGGTAGTAACCAGACACAAAAAGGGTAAGCAAAACGAGAGTAGGTGTCTTCTGTCTTCGTCTTCGTTTTGAGTCCAACCAAGCAAAACCACGAAACACAAGCATCAATTAGCCAAGCAAGAAGAGCTCTTCTCGCATGCTACATGGAAGGGAGGGAGGGTATTGCAGTGGCAGGTGGCCATGAAGCCGGTCTTGGTCTGTTCAGAGCAGATGTGTCCATGACAGAAGCGCAAGAAGCAGCAAATGAGTACCAGTCCTCTCCCTCCACGCCGTCGGCGTCCCCCACACCGTCCCCGCCACAGGCTGCGGCTGGCCATGGAGGGGATGCCACCGCAACGCCACCTGCATGGAGTTTGGGCGGTGAGAAGCCGAGTGAGGCCGCAGGGGACAACGGCATGCAGGCGGGGCACGGTGACCATGCCAACTTGAGCTCCGGACGCCGTAGGGGGCGGCCTCGCGGTTCCGGGAGACGCCAGATCCTAGCCACTCTAGGTCAGTTTGCTCTGAAATGCAAAGTTTCCTCTCTTTTTTTTCTCCTTGAGCAATCCAAAGTTTCCATTTTTGCTGTTCAGTTTCTTGCTATGTTTGCTCCGCTTGTGGATTTCTGTTTCATTGCTAGAATGGGGTCCAGTCAGGGCGACCCAGTCAATATCCGTTAGCACAGTTCTGCTGTTATATTGTCGCATTCATCTCCTATGTTATTAAAGTGATTATTATGTTTTCCGCTTTATTCCTACCAACCTTACTTGTGTATGCATTCTTGGGGATTTTCCTAGGTGGGCTAACTAATTGACCTAATCTTTGGCATGATTTGGTTAATTTCATATAGATTAACTGTAATTAAGGTTTCCCATCTTGTAGTGTAGTTATTCAGAAATGTACAATTGTTTGCCTGATTGGTATTCTCCAATACTTGTAAAGGGGAATGGTATGCGCTGTCAGCTGGAGGGAGCTTCACACCGCATGTCATCATAGTTGCCGCTGGTGAGGTGAGCCATCTATGGCATTATAGCCTTAAGCTTCCTTCACATCTAGCTCATTAGTTTGGCATTGTGTGATCTGGTGATGAATGCTTCGTGGCACTTTGTGAAACACCGAGTGTTCTTGTTCAATTTGCTGGTAGGATGTGGCGGCGCGCATCATGTCCTTTTCCCAGAAGGGTCCAAGATCGGTTTGCATCCTCTCTGCTAATGGGACCATCTCCAATGTAGCATTGAATCAGCCGGGTTCATCCGGTAGCACCTTCACCTATGAGGTATGGAATCGTTTTAGGAGCTTACTGTTTGTATCTTATCATTCTCGTTGTAATGTTGTTACTGTGATGCTAGGTATTGTGAATCGCTTTAGGGATGTACTAAGTCGGTCAGTCCTGGCTACTCTGGACCAGTTTGGTGTACTGAGTTCCAGTATTGCGTATAAGACACCTTAACAAATGACTATCTAGATAAAAACAAATGATCTTTCCTGCCTAAGTTTTTTTAAAAGGGTATTTTTCATAATTTGATCTATTCTGTCTCAAGGGTCGCAAATTCTCAGCCACCTTATGTCAGTTTTGTAGAATCCATTACTACTCTATATCACAGATTCACAGGTGGTAGGCCTCCTCTGTTGAAAAAGACTTTCCTTTCCCAATTTTTTTCTGTGTCCATTATAGGTCAGATTGATTTTGGGCGGTCTGTGTTACTAGCATAGCCATATATGCTTAAGTCCGAAAATTGTAAGTGAGGCTCAAGAACCCGTCAGTGGAATATTGACATGTGATTTTTTTTCAAAGAAGCTACCATATATCTCAGCCAGGATACACGATTGTGTTTATGTAGCTCAGTTTTAAACTCTTAAGTTGCCATTATTTGTGCATCTGATTTTCAGGGTCGTTTTGAGATTCTGCAATTGACTGGCTCCTTCACAATCGCCGAGGAAGGTGGTCGAAGGAGGACCGGTGGGCTCAGTGTCTCACTTGCTGGCCCTGATGGCCGTGTAGTTGGTGGTGTAGTGGCTGGCATGCTGCGTGCTGCCAGTCCTATTCAGGTATAAACCGTCTGAACAACCCGTGCCAAATTACCAAATACATATGCACTCACACTTAAGTCATCAAAACAGAAAACATTGATCTCTTGTTGGTTCATTAGAATCTGTAATGTATCGTGTATGGATGACAAACTTTGTAGCCATATTTTCTTTGTTCTCTAACACAAACCTCGTGGACAGGTGGTTGTGGGGAGCTTCCTGCCCAACAGCCTGAAGCAGCATCAGAGGAGGATGGGCCTGCAGCAACAACCATCTGCTGCTCCGGCACTACCAGCGCCTGCTGCTCCTCCCCCGGTGCTCACAGCTGCAATGCCCATTTCTCAGGCAGCTCCTGGCAATGGCTGCCATGCGCCGCCGGTATCCGCTGCGCCCCTGCAAGCCCATGGCAATGTGGAGCACAGTGCAAGCAGCGGCATGAACCTGAACTCGAACTCCACAGGTTTCACGATGGTCGGTTGGCCTGTCAGCTCGCAGTCCATGGGGCAGCACAGGCCTTCACCTGATATCAACGTCTGCTTAACTCCTCAGGAGTAGGATTGGTTGTCATTTTTTCTGTGGCCCCATCCCTGACACATTTTGTGTGGCATGGCAGCAACTGGCCGTATGCCATAGTTCAGCCAACCGGCTTGGTCTGTAGCGTTAATTGGGGGAGAAACTAAGCTAGAGTAAGGACATTTTAGTCAGGATCTGAATCTGACAGTATGGGATAGATGCTGTAATCTGATGATCTTTAGGAGATGTCTCAATTTGTTGGACTGTTCGTTGTGACATTTGCCGTTACTTCGGCGGTTACTTCTGCTCCATTGTTACTGTGGCTTCAGTCTGTGTATGCTTGGTCGTGCTGTGTGCCTGTGGAGCCTGTTCTGTTCATCCTAGCTGACCATGTGTCTATCAAGGATTCCGGTGTCTCGCCATCTGATTTATTGATAGGTGTCAGATGCACGACATGCCCTGTATCGTAGTGCAAGCTGGCTGTATTGATGGAGCTTGGATTACTGTACCATATGGTTGGTTGAAATGGGCGTCGCAATGAAAACACAGCAGAGCTCTGACAAGCGACCGTGCCAGATTCACCAATGCTTGGTACTCCGTACAGCAGATTGCTGCAATGGCGGATTTCAGCAGGACGCTTTCACCAGTAGTGACACGTACTTACACTTGGATGGATACGCCAAATGGCCAATTAACACATGTGGTTCCACGAGCACATAACGCGGCGGTAAGTATCTAGCCGTCGTGTAGATTTTGGGCTTTCATATAGGTTTTTACTGATGATTTTTTGATGTAATTTATAATTTTTGACTGAAAATAAATAACAATGATTAAAAGAAGTGATTTTTAGAAGAAGAGGACGAACGATGCAAAAAGTGAAAGAGATACATGCACATAACAGGAGTGCGAGTAGTTGGTGGGTGATACACCCGTAACCATCTGTTTTATTTCCAGAACGAGATGATAGTGAGATGACTGAAGAAACCGCTTTCAAAAACCAGAAATTCGTACTAGTATATGGTATTTATAAGAAGTCAGAAGCAGAACGAGAAGCATAAGTAAAAACATCGCCTTCAGCCTCGGCCACCTTCACTCACTTTCTAGACTCCTCCCTACTCACTCCTCCACCGAACAATCGACCCGCGCGCCTCCTTGATAAAACTCCCCTGCCATGGCTTGATCCCTCGCCACATTGGCAACAAGAACTCAGCAACCACTGTTGTTTACGACCATGTGTTGGCTACGACTATGCAATGGATACGACCACGTTGAAGAAGTCTATGACCACTCAATGTTGGGCTTTGATATTGGAAAAGATCGCTTCGCTTTGATCGTAAATCAGCGGTTGTAAATCAAGTTTCTCTTCGGACTGCTCCGATCGTACGCGATGCCGTTCAGACTGGTCTGAACGTTCTAACGCCGATCGGATGGTCCAAACATTTTCGATGATGATAGGATGGTCCGGATGTCTTCACTGATCGTATTAGTCTGATCTTCTTCATGCCATAGTTGATTTTCGAAAACTATGAATAGAGACAATAGAATAGCATGAAATCTTTGGTGGTGCTCAAATCATTGCACCTTTTCTTTGGTTTTCTTCACTATTTAAACACAACTTTTACAAATTAAATTCGGATACAGAAATTGACTATGAGACATAAATTTCTATTTCTCGTCTAACTCAGACTCCACTTGACATAGACTCTAAAATAGATTCGACAGGACTATTTCCAATAGCCACAACTTGATTTAGCACCAGCTCGATAAATTAGCCCATGAAACAAACCGAAACTTCCAAAAATTTGAAATTTCTTTTTGAGTTTAATTCCTTGAGCTTCTCTAGCCAATTCTCCTTTAATCCCAGCCGCCCAAACCTAGATTTCATCCCTGCAACTGCCTCAACGGTGAACTTTTGCGCAGTTACTGTGCATGGCCTGAAAAATCTCGTTGCCGTCCCCTGTTTCGCCACCTGAAATATCTCGCCGCCAGCTCGTTTCTTCGCCATCAAGTCCTCCGGCCTCTCCCGTGCCTTCCAGCCCCTCCCTACCTGTCAACATCCCCGCCAGCTCGCCTTGCCGACCCTCCCCGAATCCTCTCGGTCCCGTCCAAGTGCAGCCGCTGCCATGACCTCTCACGGCGCCGAACCGCCTTCGGGCAATTATAAAAGACAACGGCCATCCCAATCTCCCCCATACACCCCAGTGAAGCCCTCCCCACGCCCAATTAGCCTCCCATCTTCCCCACGGCCGACAATCCCCGGAATTCCCCTCGGTGAGCCCTAAACCGAATTCTCCGATATACCCAATAGAAATCCAATTGCTTCCGTTCATATACTCCCTGGGCTCCCAGGAACTTGTCCAAGCCACCGCCTTTAGCTCCCGAGCCCTCTGCTTCATCACCTCCGAGCTCCCCCGCCCGGTCATGGCACTCCACCGTGGTCGGCCTCGTACAGCTCATTCTAGCCCAAACCGCCACCACCCAGACCTCCCTGACCACCCCAAGAAGGTCAAATGCCCACCAATTTTAGAAATAATAGCCCCGGTAGCTCCCAAGCTCTAAAACACCGTGCTATATTCACAAGCTTGCCGCCGACGATTGCCGCCTCTTTCGGCCGTGCCGACCCCAAAAATGGGTTCCCGGCATTCCCCTGAGTCCATCCATGGTCTCTGTTAGCGTCGCAAAGCCCTGTAGAGCTGCCAGTCGTCGTCGCAAATTTCCCCTGTTCGGCTGCTACAGTGCGCGCGCGGGAGGTTGAAGATGAACAGTACCCACCCAGTACTGTAGCATCCGCCCGCAATGAACAGTAAATTATCCGTGGTGAATAGTAACCAGCCCGATAAGGAATAGTACCAGACCCGTTAAGCCTTTAAATAGCCCAAAAATACAAAAATATACTCTTTTGAATCGTTTCGAGCCCACGAATCCATTTCTCAAGTCCATTTCACTGTTTGAACCTCCCAAAAATCCTAAACCTATTTTATTTGGTTTTTCTTGAATTTTATTTATTTATTTTATTTCTTTATTCCTAGCTCACTTCCTTCGAGCGTGGAATTAAATATTATTTCTTGTTTTGCGCTAGCACACGATGTTGAAGGCCAGTTAACTCAAGGAGAAGAAGCTCCGGATCAAGATCAAGAAATTGAAGAATACGAAATAATTGAAGTCGAAAATCCACAAGGCAAGTCACATGTTTTTGATCATGTTGAACCTATTTCCCGTTAATTAATATTTATTCATATTTTCATTATGCTATTTATGCACCGTTATTTTATATACAAATATTGCATAAAATGCCATGCTATTAGTTAATATCCTACCACCCGAAAAAGCCCTGCTTAATTTGATGGCCATATTCACCTTGACAAAATCTAGTAAATAATAAAAGTATTATTAATGTAATCATGTAGTCCAGGATCTCAGCATGCTTTTACTATTAAAAGTCTTGATATTTTGTTAGTAAGAATGTTGAGAAATTCATCAATGTGATGATGTAGAAAGCCATGAGTTGGCTGAACCCATCCCAGAATGGGAGTTGAGTTGTGTTGTGAGCAGTGCAGTGGGCACTGGGATGTGAATTTGTATATGAAAAAGTGAATTAAAAACGTTATGCCAAGTAAAGAACATGGTGATCGCTCAACCACAAGCGTTGACTTGTCAAACCTGGTTTAGTAGCTGCTCAAATCAATTGAATCTCTAACGGAGTACAAACAGTTGGTATGGAAACGGTAAAACCATACTGAACAACGTTAGATCCTTCCAGGACGGGTAAAGATTTCCGGGTTTGAGTTGAGATCTAACGGGTACCGGAAAGTCGGTATGGAAACGGTAAAACCATATTGGACAACGATAAATTCCCTCAGGACGGGCAAAATATCTAGCCATGTCGGTAGATAATGTCTGGCCGTGTCGGCAGACACCCGGGTCTGTGTTGGAGTCTATCGGGTAGAGCCTTCATGAAGAGATGAGCAGTGAAACGACCTTGTTCTCTTAACTCTTTGGCCGGAGTTGAAAGATCTTGTGGGTAAAGATGGGCAGCTCTGCAGAGCCATTTTTAAATAGTATTCGAATACACTGTACTGTGTTTAATGGGTGATTCCAAGAAGCATGGCATAAGTAGATTGGAATGATGTTGGGAATGTGGAAGTGTGAGTTAAATCAAGTGTAAAACCCCCCAATTACCTTATGAAGTTTATGAATTAATATTTCGTGTTTAAAAGAAAAATGTTTACGAACAAAATTTGCATCCACATAAAATAATGAACCACATACCCCATTTCATGGCAATCTCCTGCATATAGTTAAATAGTATTCCCCATGTGACTTGTTGAGTACGGTTGGTTGTACTCACGCTTGCTAAAATAATTAAACAGAAAGTGCTTGTCAAGATAATGAAGGAGTTTCTGAAGACGATGCAGAATTCTACGAAATAGACGACGCCGAGTGTTAGGGTTTATTCTACACTCAGGCCTGCCTGTGGAGTTTCTTTTGGTAATGTATCTTTGGGTTGTACGCCCCTTTATGTAAAACTTAGCTGTTAAGCTTTACTTTTGTAATAAAGTTTGATTTTATGTTTAAGCATGCTTTGGCAATGATACACATTCTTCTACAAGATCGCAATTAAGCAGTCTGGCGATTGCGAGGGTAACTCTACTCCCGAAATGGGGTTGTTATGACTTCAACCGCCCAAGACCATCTGCGGGCAAGAACAAGAATAATATGGTGTAAATGCGCGTGATGCACCACAACGCGAAGGGCAAGAAGGTAGTGGAGATGATGCCCATCATGGAGACGCGGTGCCCAGAGGAGGAGGGCAATGTCGGAGCTGGCGATGAGGTGGACAAGGAGGCCGTGGTGGAGATGGCCGAGGCTAGGGTTGTCACTGAGAGCTGATCGTCGTGATGCGTGTGTGCGTTTGGGTTTGCTCCATGCTTGGTAGGATGTAACTATGTGTTGGTGTTACTGATCAACAATCGAGGTAGTGTGAAGCGAAACTTTACTGTTGTTGTGATTCACATCATAATCGGCTAGAAATATTCTCCTGCCATAAATTTTGTACTCTGGTTTCTTATCTTCCAACGTCGACAATTTCATATATTGTTTATATCGAATGATGTGCGGCAGTGACAAAGCCGCTATTTTATACATTCAACGTTGAGGGCATGCACTCCTGCTAGACTATTAGGTCTTGTTCATTTAGGCGACGACTTTTTACTATAACTAATAAATATTTTTGAGACAATATGAGATTGTTATTGGTCAATTTGTGATGAACAATTAATGTATTTGTTGAGTTAAATTTTGATTGTGCAAAGGAATCTCAACTTTTAGTTTTGTTGGTAATCAGTTGGTTTGACCAATTTGCAGAGGAGGTCAAACCGTTCAGTAGTAGCATACAAGGTGATCAGACTAGCTGAGGAGGACTTGGGCTAGAATTGCGTTGGATGGTCTGACCAGTATAGGATGAGTGGTCAGACCAGCCCAGGTAGCTTTTATGGATTTTTTAGGTTTCTGGACCAAACTATTATGTGGGATTGTTGGGGATCGGTTCGCACTAAGTTTCACTGAAAATGGAGTTGTGAGGCGAAACTAAATAGAGATATACCAAATTTCCAAAAAGGGTCCTCTAGGGAGTTAGCCAATTGATTGGATAGGTCTGACCAGCCAAACCAGTGTGGGCTAACTGGCATGGTGGTGGCAGTCAGACCGGCAGTGGTTTGGCCTTTATGGGAATTTGGATAATTTAAGAGATTTGATCTTCGTTCTATGGTTATGGCTGTATTGCATTTCATGATGCATTATTTTGACTAATGTGAGCCCATGGTTGCTTAGTCTTTGGATGTGCATGTGGCTTGGAGAATGTAGCGGTCGGTGGCAATGAATCAGGACTAGGTAGGGTACTAAAATCCAGAGTGGTCATGTAAGTCTGGGTGAGATTATATAACTCAAGCGAGAGCACAAAGAAGATAAGGATTGTGGAGAAGTGAGTTGGTGCATGTGGTGTGCCAAGTGATGAGGCCAATGCATGTAGAGACGGTTCCTTCTCGAAAGTGAAGAGGGACATCCTCGGTGATCTCCTCAACGTGACGGTCGGAAGGATCTTCGACCCCTTTATCAGCTTCGGCAGTAGCCATAATTACTGTTGTGGTTGACTTTTCGGCCACTGTCTCCACCATCTTTTTGATCATTGGCATCTCTGCAGGGGGTTTCTTGACAGGAGTATCCTTGGGTAGTGGAGAGGCCGAGCTAGAACCGCAAAAAATGAATCAACATGAGAGAAGACATAAAGGTAAAATGTAGTATTTCTACTTGTATTTTCATACCTTGGTGTCATTGCCTTTAATGTGAATTTAGAAGGAACCCTCCTAGAGAGCGGTTTCTTCGACTTCTTCTTTACAACCACGTCTGGTTGTGGGGAAATGAGAACCTCTTCGACCATGCCTGGTCGAGAGTCTTGAACTCTTTTGATCACGTCTGATCAAAAGTTTGGAGCATGAGTTGCTGGCCCTTCCTCCTTTTTCTAGTGATTAGTCTCGGTTTCGATCACCTTGAGAGTAACCACCTTTTCGATCATAGGTTCTGCCGCCGCGACAGTCTCCTTCGTAAAAGAAATAAAATTCTTTGGGTTTTCCTTTTCGAGTTGCTTGATAAAGCCTTGGGAAGGGCCAATTAGTTAGTTTTTAGTTCGTAATACAAGAGTACCTTGATCTTAGGAGTAGGATTCTCCAATATAGTTGCCGCTATTTTACTTGCAACAGTCACATCTGCAATAAACTTCTCAATGGGGCCACTCAGAGCAGCAGGAGGAAGAGCTGCAAGAGGAGTGACTACACTTGTGCTCCCCTTGTCTTTATTGACTGCCTTAACCAATCGACGTCTCTTTGCCGGAGGAGCTTTGATTTTTTTTCCATCTCTCCTCCGATGACCATCAATTCGACCCCTTGGTCGTCCTGATGGTGCTTCATGCCCACGCTCTGCGAGAAAGAGAGAACACTATTTAGTCGTTCCTCACGATTATGTAGTCTTAAAGATAAAGTCAATTCTTTGACTACCTTTAGGCATTCCTCCCTATCTTCGGCAGGTATATCCACTAGGATTCGAGGAGCCTCCACATCTAACGATGGAGCCTTCTCGTAGACGACCTTGACCCGGGAGTTAATTTCCTCCAAATCGAGATCTATTCAAAGAAAATGATCTATACACAGAACTAGAAAGAGGTATATTTAATCATGATTATGAGTACGAATGTTACTTACTGTTCTCGTAGTCCCTAATCGAATCTGAAGTACCCGAGTACATCCACATGGGGTACACTCGTCACTTCAGAGGACTGATGTGGCACGTAATGAAATCCTTCACCACGTGCCAACCGGTGAGTCCCTTATCCCTCAGCTCTTTGATGGCCGAGAGGTAGTGAGCTATATGTGTAAGATCTTTGGGAGCCAAATTCCAAAGATTGTTCTTCTCTGGACACTTTCCCATGAAAGACAAGCTATCATTGCTGGTCGTCTCCCAATAGAACCATCTTTTCTTCCAGTTCATCCACGAGGACCGAGTGTATATTGGGATATACAGCTCTGTTTTCCCATCATGGAGCTTCCGAGCGTAGCTTCCTGCAACTCCAGTTTGCTGGCCCATCTCGTAATAGAACCAGAGGAGCTTGAGGTCTGGCGGAATTCCCAAATATGCCTCACAAAGATATACGAATATGCTAAACATTGTGATCGAATTAGGGGCTAAGTTCACTAATTCGACCCTAAAGTATTTGAGGACTGCTATGAGGAAGGGATGAGTAGGGAGATGAAGGCCACAATCACTGTTGGCCTGAAACACCGGAATCTCTCCAATTTTGCTCACGACCAGTTTTGTCCAGTGGCTTCAATCCACTTGACGAATTGCCATGAAGGAATCTTCTCGGCATCTTCCAAGGCCTTCAATTTCGTATCATCCATCTCTGACACTGCCCAGGTAGGTGATGACTTTGCCATTTCTTTGGGCTGGTTGATTGTGGAAGGAGATGATTTCGCTGGTGGAGGAGAGCTCGAGTGAGTTGGAGCAGATGGGGAAAGAAGGAGACCAAGAATTACCTCATGGTAAGTTTTTATAACCGTGTGAATCAGTTACTCACCATGGGAACTGAAAGGTTATCTTGAAAACCGATTCGATGGACACAACAATAAAAAACAATTGAGTTTTCTCTTGTTTTGAAGTTCGTCTGACTTTACAACTCAAGCAAAATTACCTTATTGCCCAAGATTTTTTTGGTCAATAAGAATCGAAAAGGCTTTGCTTTCGATCATTTTTCATCTACGACCACTCTTTCTTTCTCAAGTATGTTAGTGTCACTTGAAGTTGGGGGCTAGATGACGAGGATGGAATAATCCTCAAATTATTATATTGCTACACTCACCAGATATATCCTTTACGGATAAGGGAGAAGATTCACGAAGTAGTCGTAAGTCCTCCTTTGGCTACTCATGGTTGCAAGCTCTTCTATGACCATGAAGTCGTAAGTTCTTCTACGACTACTCCGTGGTCGTAAGTTCTTCGATGACTATGAAGTCGTAAATCCTTCTACGTTTACTCCATGGTCACAAGCTCTTTTATAACCATGAAGTTGTAAGTCTTTCTACGACTATTATATGGTCGTAAGCTCTTCTACAACCATGAAGTCGTAATTTCTTCTACGACTACTCTATGGTCGCAAACTCTTCTACGGCTATCAAGTCATAAACTCTTTTACATCCTCATAGTCGTAAGCAGTTCTATGATCACCTTGTGATAGTAGACTATTCTACGATTTCTATATCCCCAATCGACTTATCAAACAACGTCTTGCTACATCGTTGGGGTGTCTGATAAGGCGGTTAGAACATGCGTTTATCTAATAACCGCACACGATCTCTCTCGGACAATAACCGCTGCATGACGAATGAACCACTACGTCTCTCTGATAATAACTTCCGCAAGACAGTTATCACCCAAAGCGTTAAGGCGTCTTCTAGCACGGGACAACGGCCGTCGCTTGGTCAGCTATTTAAAGGTTAACATCAGGGGAAGAAGGGAGGAGAAGCCAATTAGAGATAGTGCAGACTTTTCTGCATTAGACTCTTATAATCATTTTCCTTTGATTAGTAATCACATAGGACGTAGGGTTATTATTCTCTTAGGAGAAGGCCTGAGCCTGGATAAAAATTCTAGTATCCCTGTTCCGCAAGACCATAGCTTAATCTTCAGAGAAAATCCCAGAATCCAAATAAATTATACATAATATCGGATTAAAACACTGACAGGTATGACCGGCTTTGCCTGAAGGGTGTTAAATTTGTTAGCTCAGGTTTTTAGCTTTGTCTTGCTAAGTCCAAGTGGTGTAATATGAACTTGTTGACTTTATAGTCATTTGAGTAAAGAATTTAAATATCAGAAGGAAAAGTTTTGGGAATCATTCACCCTTTCTAATTGCCGGCATCGATCCTACAAGTAGTATCATGGCCTGATTAAGCTATCCCTCAAAGATTTTAATCGGTCTTAAGAGCCGTGGCATTATATAGGTATTCCACTAAGGCACTCGTCTTCGATGGAGTCAACTTCCCAAATTGGAAGGCAAGGATGGCTACTTTCATTCAGGTTGAAGGATATATAATATGGGAAAATATCAAGAGTTTGTATATTGTTCCTATGTTGTCCCTACTGCTGATCAAGTCACCCCGGTAAATCTTTCAGATGTGCAGGCAAACAGCAAGGTTGGGAACATCCTGATTCAGGAACTCGACAGAAATGAGTTTGACCATGTGTCGCATCTCACTTCGGCGCATGATATCCGGTAGACTCTCAGTAATTACCATAAGGGTTCTATAGCTATTAAGGAGGAGCGTTAAAATCAATTCAAGAAAGAGTATCAAAAGTTTGAGATGAGACCTGGAGAACCTTTGGATGAGTTCTTTGCTCACTTTCATATGGTCCTTAGTAACTTGCATGTTATCGGTGTGGTCTTTTTCGACTTTGAAAATACACGTTAAGTTTTTGGAGCCTTGGACATGATGGTTTGGGGGGATGAAAGTCACTTCCATCGTTAATACTGCTGTTATGAGTGAGCTCACTTGGATAAGCTTTATTCAAGGTTGAAGACTCATGAGATTAACTTGCTCTCTCGCAAGGACAAGTTGCAGTCAATGACACTTGTGACTGATTCCACTAAGAGCCCTTCTTCTGGCTCAGTTGCATTTGTTCCTTCTGATTTCTCCTTGGTTACTCTACATGTTATGAGTGATGATTAGCTTGAGCAGTTCCATGAGGATGACCTAGTTCTCTTATCCACTAAATGCACTAGAGCCTTAAGCAATGTGAGATTAAGAAATAGAGGTGAATGGGGAGATCTAGTCCGGTGTTTTAAGTGTGGTGAGCTCAACCACATTTGAGCCTATTGCCCCAAGCTCAAGGACAAAGATGTGAAGGAGTACGACAAGTGCTCACCACTCCGAGATGCCAAGAAGAAACACATTTATCAGAAGGTAGTTCACCGGGTTCTGTCTGGTTTTGAGCAACTCGACTTGAGTGACTTAGACTAGGAGTTTGAGGAGGAGAGTGAGCCTCGAGGCAAGGAGGTTCTTGATATTTGAGCTTTTGCCTTGAGAGGATTTTAGACAGGGAATAGGGGACCAGTTAGACCGGCCCTGGTCCAGAGGTCCGACCAGCTAGTAATCGGACCGGCATCAGCCCGATGGTTAGACTAGTTGCAAGCAGTTAGATCGGTTCATAAACAGCGGTCTGACCGACCTTGCATGAAGGGTGTCAAATTTATTAGCTCAGGTTTCTAGTTTGTCTTGCTAAGTCCAAGCGGTATAATCTGAACTCGGTAACTTCATAGTCATTTAAGTAAAGATTTGAATATCTAAAGGAATAAATTTCGGGAATCATTCAACTCCCTCTAATCGTCGGCATCGGTCCTACTATTTTGTCTCTACTGATAGCGGAGACGCCGATACAGACGACGCACATGATTTTAAACTTAGAAAGCCATTAAAAGAATCCGCTTCAAAAAAACCGTTAGATTTATTACGATTCTCCGAGAAACCATAAGCCACAGGACAAAAAGGGGCATATTGGGCTTCTGCGGTCCACCACGCTTCGGGCTGCAGCCACATATTCGGCTTTGCCGACTGCTTAATGGGCCTTCACGACCGCACCTCGGCGTAAACTGAGTAGTATTGGGCTGAAAACTAAATACAGCCCAAGACAACCGCTCTGGGCTTCGTCCAACTTCCACGCATAGTCATAATGTCAATTTCGTCGGCCCTGTCTGTAAGAGTGGGGGTTTTGTTAGGTTTTGGCACGAGTGCGTGCTCGGCGGCGGCGGCTGCTGTTTGCCTCCCGGAGCGGACAAGCACGCAGCCGATGGCGAAGGGCGACGACGCGGTGGCGCGGAAGCGCAGCAGGGTGCGGCGAAAGCGCCTGCGCAACAGCGAGAACGCCGTCTCCGCGCGCGTCGCCGCCATCATCGCCTCCAAGCGCCGCCGCAAGTCCGGCAAGCGCCGCGTCTGCGAGGGCATGTGCTTCTCCCTCCCCACCCCCGACGACCCTTTCAACGACCGCCACGGCAAGAAGCACAAGAGCGACGAGCCGACCGGAGACACCGCTGCCGCCGAGGACGACCCCAGGAGGAGGAAGAAGAAGAAGGACTCGAACAACGCCAAGAAGCAGCCGCCGGAGAGGGCCGCGGCGAAATCCAAGTCGAAGGCTATACCTGAGCTTAAGACGGAGAAGGAGAGGGACCGCGTGGAGTATGACCGGCCGTCAAAGTTCTTGGTGGTCTGTCTCAACGCAATCCGGGACGCGGTGGCTTCCGAGGACGGCGGCGGCATCCACGACAACGGTTCCTGGGGCCTAGAGTTCTGGAAGTGCTGCTCGGTGGCATCGCCCTCGGACGTGATGGACACCAGCGGCGATTACGCCACCCGGGAGCAGACGGCATGGCTAGTCTCCACCGCCTGCGACATCGTCGCCAGGAAGGAGAAGCTTGGAGTGGTCGTCTCTTGCCCCTTCTTACTGTACCTCGTACCTTCCCAGGAAAAGGCCGTGCAAGTTAGTTCTAACATTTTGCTCTTTCTACCCTGTTCTTTGTGTAGGAATGTCTTAGAGTACTAGGAGGCATGAGCAAAATGTTAATTGATCTTGTCATTAATTTGGTATTGCTTCATTGCTTGCTTGAGCAGGTGCGTTCGGTATGCAAACCGCTAAAATCTCTTGGAATCCATTCAATAAGCTTGCATCCTGGCGCTTCCATTGAACACCAGATGTCTGGGTATGTTTTCTTCAATCATTAGTATCCTCTATTGAATGTGAATTTGTTATCTGTGCGTGCAGTGCCTATGGATATCAAATTGCATTTGATATGTTCAGCGTTAATTCATTTTGTCTCGATTTCTCTACCAGACTAAATAATTGTGAGCCGGAGTTTCTTATATCTACCCCTGAGAGGCTTCTTGAACTCATTTCATTAAAGGCAATTGACATATCGAGTGTATCAATGCTGGTGAGTAAATGTGGCAATTGGAGTTGTCTTGATGATGAACCATATCAGTTCACTTGTGCTTATCATCCTTTTGCTCTATCCTCTATGTAATTTCAGTATTTCACTTTGAACATACGTGATTTTGAATAGTTTTAGGAAGATGTATAATCTTAACTCCTAATATGCTTAATTATACAACCATTTTAACTCCCAAAATTTTCGGTAATTTAGTTATCATATCATCAAGTTTCATCTAAAGATGACAACTTCATTTAACAGGTCATTGACGGTCTAAAATATTTCATGGACCTTAATATCAGCGATAAACTTTCTTCTATTAGAGACGCCATATTGATCGATCCTCAGATAACTATCTTCAGCGATCGATTTGACCAAAGTGCCGCTACAGTGGCAAGAAATCTACTCCGTGGAAGAATTACAAAGCTCACTATCAATGATTCCGTTACTTCTCGAAGTGCTTTTGTTGCACAATATGTACACTTCTGTCCGTCAGAGGAGAAGAAGACATCAAAGGTACTTGGGAGTGTTCAGAGATGTCCCATTTATTTCTTACTTTCATATCTTCCTTTTGTTGGTTGCATGACTTTAGGCATTATGCTCATTATTTACTGAAATAGCCGCACATAAAGTAAGAAAGTTCCTTTACTGGAGGTTGTGTTGTTTAGGTTGTCAAACAATAGATGTACTCGGACAGTAATAACCTGAATAGGCATTTGGACCCTGCACCAGTGCACCCTGCTAGATAACTACTTATATGCCTGTCCTGATTTCATGGCTGATAGATTTTGATCAGCAATTGTTCAAAATGCTTAGGTGATTATTCAAGCACACTGATGAGCTCTTTCTATTTCAGGTCAGGGAAATTCTTGAGCATGTCTTAAATAATCATGCTAGAAAGACAGCAAAGGTTCTGCTAGTGGCTGCAAATGATCATGAAGCACAGAACCTATCATCATCCCTTAAACTGGAAAATTGCACAGTGACTGATGATTCACACGGCAACTCTTTTACCATATGCAGCAGGTGCAGTGAACCATTCCAACGTGTAGCTTTTGTGAGATTTCATTTACGACTTACATTCCTCTGTATTTGTGCAGTGTGGGGCTGATGAATGTTCTTGTGAAAGACCGGGAGAGCATGGCAATGACAGACGTTGAGGAATTTGAGGTTGTGTTGGTCGTGGACTTGCCTCCTTCAGTCGAAGAATATGTTGAAATCCTCACAGGGGCAGCTCGTCATGCGGTTGTGGGGGAGGTTCATAGTATCTTCTCTGAGACTGATGCTCCTCTTGCAAAACCCTTGGCTGAGGTTCTTGCAAACTGTGGCCAGGTGGTGCCTGAATTTCTCAAAACTTTGGAATCCTCCCAGCAGAATTAGTCCTACTTATCAGCCAATCATGGTTGACTCAGATTAACCACCATTCATGTTTCTACCTGTCACCAAACAATTTTGTCAGTGTTGTGAGTTGTGCGTTCTTCTTCGTGTAATTCTCATGTGTAAGCATGGCGACAATCTTTTGCCTTGATGTAGATCTTAACTTATTGGAATTTCCGGCCATGTTGGCCCCCGGTGGCTCGGAAATGCCGCATTTGGCCACCCTCCAGCGGGAATTGCCGGTTCTGCCCTCACGTGCTGTCGGGATGTGCGCGAGGGAGCACGCCAGCTGGCCCTAACGCTGCTCTACCATAAAATGATGGCTTGAGGTCCATCTAAGTTGACAACTCATTTAGAATGCGAGTATTTTTCGTGAGGTAGAACGAGAGAGCCAGAGAGGAGAGAAGGGAGAAATGAGGGCTGTGAAACCTTAGGAATTTTGAGTCGTTCGTGATTTGGAATTTGAAGTTTGTGTTGTTGTGAAAGTTGCAGATCGACTTGCGAGCATCAAGAGAAGGTATTTTTCATTGACCTGCGACAGTAGTTTTAGCACTGGGATTAGCATTTAATTAGGAAAACGCTAGCTTCTTAGTACAAAAATGTGATAGTTAGCCTTGTGTAGTTGGCCATTGCTCTTAGTTGATGTTAAAGAAGCAGCGTTGTTAATGTTGCTAAAGCGTTATTACTGACGGTAATTATGTGAATATCGTTGCTTATGTGTAGGTAATTTTGTTTCCATGGGAACAAGATTGTATAATTTTCGTATTTGGAAATAGTTTTTGTATTTGGAAACGCTTATTATACTTAGTATTTTATATGATGTTTCGCAGAAACTGTTATACATGCATATTTTGGTCAGATTGTTGTGATTTGTGTAGATTTTAGTAAATATCCAATTGTCGCATTACCCTCATGTTCAAAATTGAATATCGTTGTTGTTTGCTTAAAAATATTATGCAGTACTGTTATGAGTAATTTTTGAATTTTAAGGTGGTACATGTGTCGTATGCTTAGTTGTGCATAGTTTAGCAATGGTAAAAGTAGAGCGAAATGGTGCAACTCAATGTTGGACTCTATAAAATTTTTTAGGTTAGTTTGGATGAAGGGATAAACTGCGATAATTGCGATGAAAATATGAAAATAAAGATGGTTTAGACTTCAGGAAATGTAAGTAATTTTGAAATCACTATTTCTGCCATTTTGTGATTTTTTTCGAAATTAGCAGCATTTAATAAAAATAAATTATTTAAAAAGACCAAAATGTCTGTACAAAAAGACGAAATACCTGATTTATTTAAAATAGCAAACAAACCTTTAAACATTGTGAAAATTCATAGAGTTGTTGTTTAATATGTCAGTGAGCTAGGAAGAATATTTGGAGGCATGTTCAAAGAAAATATGCTAATAAAGGGTATTATTTACAAGCAGAGACTAAAGAAGGTCTAAAAATTCTGAAAAAAATTCTCACATGCACCTAAGATGTCACATAGGCCAAAAAATTTTGCTTTTGCTTTTTTGTATAGTGAATTTGTCCCGGTTTAAAAAATAGCACAAACAGGATGATTTTGGAGTTGATTTTCAAAAATGGATGAAATGGAAGGGTAAATTCATGAAATTTTATATTTGAGTTGTACACTGCTCCAATTATCTAGAAAATAATTTCAGTATTTTTGGCTAAGCCAATTCGCCCTGGGAAATTTTTTATGTTAGTTTGTATGAGGGGTTAAATGTTATATTTGAGTTGAAAATGTGAAAGTAAAAATGGTTTAGACTCTAGCGAATATAGTTAATATTGAAATCACCATTTTTGCAATTATACGATTTCTGACGAATGTACAACATTTAATAAATGTTTTTCATATTTAATGAAATATGCGGTAATTGTGGACCAAATAGGCGGGATGTTTCCTTAATATGTGGAAACTTAGCGAGAAGTTGTTGGCTGGTAGCATATGATCCAGTAGTAGTACCGTTTGAATCTGTAGCTACTAGTTCGCTAAGATGATGAAGTACAACATCTCAAATCCCGCTTTACGTACGATAGCAGGTGTTACATGGTACGATTAATGCATATAGTGTACTAGCTGGACCTGTTCTGCACTTATTTTAGGTACGCCATGTTGGACATTCAGGATCTGTTCATGTTTTATGGGGGTCGTCTCGTATGTGACGAATCATATGGGGTGGACCTATCAAATTATGATCGGACCGTGATCTGGATGCCCAGTCTGAAGAACATGGGCCTCTTAGAGCTAAGGAGGTGCATCTGTTCCACGTTTGATCACGCCATTGCAAGGAACAAGCAACACATTGACACGTTGTATGCCTTGGTGGTGGGTGGTGTAGGGAAGACTTTTTGGCAACTTTTGAAGGTAACAAGTGACGCATTATGGGCCAATTATATGTAGGTTGTGTGCAACCCTGTTGCTGCAATATATGTTAGATTGATGGTATATGTTCAGTTCATGGAGTGGACGGAATCATCCAGCATGCCTGGTTCCGTCTAGGTGCTGGTGATGTAGTGCCTAGGTTGGCCTCTAGCGATGATGTTGATGGTTTTGTTGGTGGAGATGCGGCAAGGCGATAGGTGATGGAGACCTGAGGAGGCGTGCTGGCAATTTTGAGCCCAACAAAGGCACAGAGGAATGGTAGGTAGCCCATATTGACTGCCACGTGTACCTGGTTGACCAGGTGGAAGAAGTGGAGAGCGAGGATGAGGATGTGTAAACAACTAGTTCTGAAGATGAGGGAGATGGAGAAGCTGTTGCGAGAGGTGTAGTCAGTGGTGTTGTTACCTTTGATGTTGCTTATGTCTCCTCTAGATTGGATGATATCACAGCGACAGTGCTGGTTCCACCACAGCCAGAGGAGGCATAGTGGGGCTTCAATGAAGATACTCTACTCTTAGGGCAGCAATTCCCTAACAAGAGCACTACCAAGTAAGCCATTTCCAGATAGCCATGACCATCCGTCGGATGTATCGGGTGCGCAGGTCCAACCCTGACATTTATATCGTCACATGTGTGGACGAATCCTGCCTTGGCAAGGTTCGTGCACAGTGGTCAAGGGGCGGGGCTACGAACTTCTGAATCACGGTGCTGAAGGATCACACACGCGAGCTTGCTGACCACTTCAAAGGCACTGCAACTTGACATTCCCCTATGTTGCAAGCCTGATCAGCCACCTGTTGTTCCTAGATGTTTTCATTTCACTGAAGCTTCTATTGGCAGATGTTGTCAACATAGTGGGTTTCCCGGTTAGCTACAAGAAGGTATGGTGGGTGAAACAGAAGGACGTGGATCATATGTACGGCACATACAAAGAGGATTACAACCTAGTCCTAAGATTGCTCCATCAAATTACAGAATCAAATCCTGGGACATATATAAACAAGGTAGAGCTGGCGCATCCCACGAAGGGGCCAAATTGCTTTATTCTTGACAGAGTGTTTTGGGCCTTTCGTCAAGCGATCGACGGGTTCAAGTTTTGCCATCCCAAATTGGCGATGGATGGTGCCTTCTTATCTGAGAAGTACAAGGGCACCATCCTGACCATGGTTACAGCCGATGCCAATGATCATTTACTCCTCATGGTATTCATAATTGTGGAGAGTGAGAACACGGAGAGTTGGCTGTGGTTCCTGGTGAATGTGAAGCAGGAGGTGGTTTAGGACCGCGCGGATGTGTGCGTCATCTCAAACCGCAATACTGGGTTGCTATCCACACTGAGTTCAATACAGAACAGGACACCACCCTTGTTCATGTGGAATGACTTGATGAATCGTTGGTGCATGAGGCATCTCACGGTGAACTTCCACACAAAATTTCGAAGCAAGGAGTTGATGAAAACGTTCAAGAAGCTCTGCATGCAGATCCAAAGGTGAAAGTTTGAGGCCATGTGGAGACAACTAGATGAGGACACCAGCAAGGATGTCATGCACTCAGATGGCAGTGAACCAAGGGTAGCGGCAGGCAGATCTATGAGAGTTGGGGAGTTTACATAGTGGGTGAACACGCACATGACCAAAATCATGACACCGGCGATGCAAGGTATGGAATCATGACGATAAATATGCCTGAGGTGTACAAAGGTATCTTGAATGGTGTGCGATCCCTACTGATCACCACGATCATCGAGGAGTGTTGAAACTGCACTGTCGGGTACTTCGTGAACAGGGCCTTGATGGCTAAGAAATATATGGAGGAAGGCAAACAATTCTTGAAAGTTATCTAGGCATACATGGACATGAAGATGACGAAGAATCATTCGCACGTTGCTAAGCCCTTGGATGGTATCAGGAAAAAGTTTGAAATCCATCTCAGGGGAAAAGTACATTATGGGTCATGGCAGAGGAGATCATAAACAAGTCTACATGATCAATGATGAAGTGTCTGACATGCGTCATTTTTATATATATTTAGCCCTCATTTTGCCCTCATATTTTTCGCATTTTTGGACCATTTATCATCAATTACACGCATTTCTAAAACTAATTGCTCAAAATTGACCATTTTAGATTTTTTTTCGTATTTTTCTGCAGGCCGGCGCGATCGAGGCGCATAAATGACAAATCTGGACCTTTGGGCTACTCCGTGCAGAAGCACGCGTCATCACGCACGCGTGGGACCTTTTCGCGAAGAAATCGGAGTTCCAGAGGGCCAGAACAGAAGAAATGAAATGGAGAAGGACTGTATTGCAAATACCAGAAACTGCGAGGGCCAAACCGCAAATAGCCAAATCCCCACACCGGCCACTAAACCCTAGCCACCGCGCAGATCCAAATCGAGCCCGGCTTCTCTTCTTCCTCCATCCCCTTCTCCTCCTCCTTCAACCCCCTCCACTGCGGCGAGGCCGGCCTAACCTCGCCGACCGCCTCCACTCTCCACCGGCGCAGCCCCTTTCACCTCCGCGCCACCCTTTCCTCACCGCCGCCGCTCCTCACTCTGCCCCTTCTCTTGTCCACCGCTCCTCCTCTACCGCCGCCACTCTCCCCCTTTCTACCCTCCTTCTCCAGCGCCACCTATCCCCGCCGCCATTTCTACCACCGAGCCGCCTCCACACCTCTCCACCGCGCCTCCTCTCGCCGCTCCGTGCCGCCTTCTCCGGTGCGCCTCCGCCCGTCGCTTCTCCTCCCGCCTTTTCCTCAGTCCGGGCCTCCCGTCTCCTCCACCAGATCCGTTACTCCGGCAGCCGCTCCAGATCGACGCCGTCGACCGCCATTCACCGACGCCGCCGGCCTCTTCCTCGTCTCCACCGCAACCAACTTCATCGACCCACCGGCGCATCACCTCTACACCGACAGCGACGATCTCCGGCTCTTCTTCTACATCCCCGACACTCCTTCCTCTGCGGCTTCTCCTCCGGTTCTCTACACCATCACCTCCTTCGGCCTCCCATCTGCTTCACCTTCTTTCTCCTCGGTGCTGCTCAACTTCTTCCCCTTGATTTCTTCAAGTTCTTAATTACTGTTCATGATAATTGCTTACTATTACTCTGTTAACTCATTTGCAATGTCTTTGGTGAAATGTGAATTCAGATCTATCGAATTGTGAATGTCGGGATAGCAATGTGGTTTATGTTCATTATTTAATATATGAGTTTTTCTTGGACTTGTGTTACGTGAAATGTATCTCGATGTATGCATGTGTTCGGTGGTCATGTGATTGTGCTCTGCTAATGTGTTCCGAAATTATCATATATTCTGTTGCGATGGTTTAATTCTTCAATCAATCCTACATTTTGTTATATGTGTTGATGTTAGTGATCTTTAAGTTAGTAATTGTCATTTATATTTAGCTCATGTCATCGAGTTGTGTGTTAGATGTCGAGTTAGTATCAGTGGATCACCTTGTGTTTGTTTGCTTAGATTAGCGATTCGGCGACCGTTTCTTTTCCCCCCAGTGCTGTCTCAACCTCCCTTTGCTTCTAAACCCTCCCTCTTTGCTTTTCTCAGCGGTTGCTCGATAGTTAAGTCATGTGTTCGTAGTTTTGTGTTGTCCTGCCGTCGTCGTCTAGTTAGCTGCCGATCGTTTTCTCCCTCGTCTTCTCTCGACTCCCTCCGTGCTTCTAACCCTCCCCTATTGCTTCTCGTCTCACTACCTCTTTCTTTCTTGCGGTCGTTAGCTAGGTAGATCGTCGATCGGTAGTCGTGTTCGTTCGTTTAGTCTTGCCGTGTCGTTTGTTCTTGTGCGTCGTTATCGTTCTTTTAGTTAGTCTTCGTTTTGTCCGTTCGATCGTACAACGTCAATTCGTATGGTCGTTCGTTTCTTCGTTGTTGGATAGATCGTTTGGTCGTTTTAGTTTAGTTTTCTCCCCTGTTTCGTTTGACCTAGCTTTAGCTGAGCGCCGATAGCCTCAGTCTAGTCCCTGTGGAGAACACGACACTCGCCACTATTTCAGTGGCAACCCGTGCACTTGCGGGTGTGCTATTTTTGCATGATCAAGTATTTTGGTGCCGTTGCCGGGGACTAGCTTAGAGCGACAGTGTTAGGCTGTAGACTAGGTCGTTGTTTGTTTTTTAGCTTGTTTTGTGTTTGTGCTGACCTGTCTTTTATATCGTCATTGTTTATATTTGTGATATATTGCTAACCCCTAACCCTTTCCCTAGTTCTCTCTTTTGCGATTTTCGTATCCATTCTCGCAGGTTGATTGATATAGGTACTTATTGAGGCTATGGCTTACTATTCTGATTCTCGTGGTTTTATGAGCACCTCTACTTATGATACTCTTCAAGAACAGGTAAATCTATTGTCTCGTCAGTTAGAGCGCTATGCTTTAGAGCGAGGAGTTGTGTTAGAGAGCGGGCACGATCAGTACAGTTCTTTATTAGGCGATCGCTCTCCAGTTGTTCCTATATGCCAGACTTGTGGTTTTCGGGGCCATTCACCCGCCGAGTGCCGGCGTGGTTATTTGTCCACTCCAGTGTTATGGGATGAGCTTTACTCGGTAGTGGACCATACCTAACACTTATCACCTGGATGGCACGAGCACTCGAGTCTGTCATATGGAAACAACAACCCTGATATTTCATTATTTTCTTCAAGTACACCATTGCAGGGTTTTAGATATGGAGATCAGGATATTTCTCATTGGTCACACCAGCACTATCCTGTACTTCAGCATCAGACTCCTACTCCTGAGCTCGATCAGTTGTCTAGATTTGAGGAGAGGATCTCTAGGATTATAGGAGATTTCGAGAGTAGAATGAGTGGAGACTTCACATTGGATCTGACACCTCATGCATGCAGTTCACCTATTCCTTCACCGAGCCAGCTTACAGTTCCTATGTCTGAGTCCTTAGAGCAGTCTCATGAGCCACCTCCTTCACATGTAGATCAGTGCGGACTTGATGCATTGTGCAAGGAATGGTGACTGTACCTCTGGTGGTGATCGTGCGATGGCGATTCAGGATGAGATTGAGGCAATTATGAGCACCAGTTCTACTTCTGTGGATAGTTTTACCGTTTCACAGCCTTCCATTAGCACCACAGAGATAGTTCTGGATAGAGATGAGTGTCAGCCTTCGAGTCTTACACCTGATCTTGCTAGCGAGGGCCTGTTGTTGGAGACACCACATATACACTTAGAGGCACCTCAGTCCGATCCTTTGCCTATTGACTCTGAGAGAGAGATCATTGAGCTAGATGATGAGGATCTACTTCCTGATGATGATTGTTTCACTCCTGACTATGAGGATGATTTTGCGGTAGATCCACTCTTGAGTTGTGATGAGTTAGATTTAGATGATGAGAGCGTTGTGCCAGATGATGACGAGTTCACTATGGATATGCTTCTGAGTTCTGAGGTTCCACATCTTGATGAGGGGGCTGCTTCCGATGTTGAGGAGGAGCACATTTCTATTGATCCACCACTAGCTACTTCCTTCGTCGACATCGCCCCTCTGGAGATTTCTACTACCGTACGCTCTACTTCACCTACACTTCAGGTAGTTTGGAAACTCTTCCCCGACCACCTCAGGTTTGATTTCATTGGCCTTGACGAGACATATGCTATTATTGATTGTGCTCATCTCACTTATAGACCTCATGATGTACTTTATCGATATACCTACATGATTGGATATTCGATTGATGACTTAAAGGGTGTCAACCCTATCACACATACATACCATATCTGTGAGTCTATTTACAGGGTTATGCTTGTGTACCATCGACTACGAGTGTACTTGGCTCGAGTCGATATTCCTTGGGATCCTGGTGGATTTCGAGGCATACTGTTTCATGAGGGTGGACATGTGCCTTTTCCATGTCCCGTCCTTAGCCCTCCTCCCGCTACATCCAAATGAGCTTCTCTTTTCCCTTTTATTTCCATTTTGTTTGTTGGTTTCTCCTCTTTTCTTTCTTTTTTATTTCAGGTCCCGTGCTAGATCTTCATCCTTATACGTGCGAGAAGCCACGGGATGATTTGTCTACTTTCACTACATCATATACACCCGGTGAGCTGTTTCTTACCCCTTTAAGCGCATTCTTGATTCATTGCTCAATTTAAGCTTGGGGGAGGACTTGTATGTGTATGGATGATGTTCTAACATGTTTGTATTATATTTGTAAGCATTTGAGCTTATTGTCGTGTAGTTGATGATATATGGCCATTCTTGTGCTTCATATTATGCTTATGTGATGATGTATGGCCTTTACCATTGCTCTCATGTCATGCTTATTGTATATCTTAGCCATGTGAGCCCATGCTATGATTAATTAAGAAAGGCCATGCTGAAATTTTCATTGAGCTATATTGTCACTAGTTCCTTGTATGTCTTAAGTCACTTGGCATCATTTTATAGAGCTTGTGGTTTGGTTATTATCCTTGATGTGCTTAGAAACTTTGTGATCTTAAAGCATTTGATTCATTGCGAGTTACGCATGTGTCTTGACCATTTGCGGATTGAATTGGTTCTAGTCATCGCGTCTTGAATGATCATATCTTAGTTTCATTGCTTTGGCATATGTTATTTTAGATATTGATACTTTGCTTGAATGAAAAATTTGTGAAAGGGGTACTCCTATCTTGAGCCAATAACTTGGTTGATTTATCTAGGTATCCATGTCTCGGGACATGTGTTACTTAGCATTAATGAAAACCGGTTATAGATGCTTAATCAAAACTGAAAAAAATAATAAAAAAAGAAAAAATTGTTTTGCAAGGAGTGAGTGAGTTGAATAAGTGACTTTGTCACATTGGTTTGCAAACGTCTGAATAAGTGGCATTTTTGCCCAATTGAAGTTTGAATGTGTGAATAAGTGGCACAAGTGCCCATCGTGTTGTAAATTTGCTAAAAATCAACAAAAATTAGGTATCATGGCTCAAGTGTGGGCTTTTTCATAAATATCATGCAAGTATTAGTCTCTTTGTTTCAAATAACATATGCCTTAGCGTGACCCTTTGCTATGCTCATTCTTGATGTTATACCTAGTTCCTATGCCTTACAATTTTGGTTGGATACATGTGATCACTTGAGTGTATTTTGACACTTTTGTGTGTAACTTGATTTGGTCAAATGCTATAGTTATCACTTTGGCATCTTTGCTTGATTCATTATCATCTTAGATGGTCCTCAAAACTCGAGTTAGATAATTTCATTTCACATTGTTATATGCCTCTTGACTTTTTACATGCATTTAACTAGTCTTTTCTATAATGACTTGTCCGGGTTCGATAATATCATGCCATTTACTTGAGGACAAGTAAACGTTTAAAGCTTGGGGGTATGACATGCGTCATTTTTATATATATTTAGCCCTCATATTTTTCGCATTTTTGGACCATTTATCATCAATTACACGCATTTCTAAAACTAATTGCTCAAAATGGACCATTTTAGATTTTTTTCATATTTTTCTGCAGGCCGGCGCGATCGAGGCGCATAAATGACAAATCTGGACCTTTGGGCTACTCCGTGCAGAAGCACGCGTCATCACGCACGCGTGGGACCTTTTCGCGAAGAAATCGGAGTTCCAGAGGGCCAGAACAGAAGAAATGAAATGGAGAAGGACTGTATTGCAAATACCAGAAACTGCGAGGGCCAAACCGCAAATAGCCAAATCCCCACACCGGCCACTAAACCCTAGCCACCGCGCAGATCCAAATCGAGCCCGGCTTCTCTTCTTCCTTCATCCCCTTCTCCTCCTCCTTCAACCCCCTCCACCTGCGCCGGCGAGGGCCGGGCCTAACCTCGCCGACCGCCTCCACTCTCCACGGCCGCAGCCCCTTTCACCTCCGCGCCACCCTTTCCTCACCGCCGCCGCTCCTCACTCTGCCCCTTCTCTTGTCCACCGCTCCTCCTCTACCGCCGCCACTCTCCCCCTTTCTACCCTCCTTCTCCAGCGCCACCTATCCCCGCCGCCATTTCTACCACCGAGCCGCCTCCACACCTCTCCACCGTGCCTCCTCTCGCCGCTCCGCGCCGCCTTCTCCGGTGCGCCTCCGCCCGTCGCTTCTCCTCCTGCCTTTTCTCGGTCCGGGCCTCCGTCTCCTCCACAGATCCGTTACTCGGCTGCCGCTCCGGATCGACGCGTCGACCGCCATTCACCGACGCCGCCGCCTCTTCCTCGTCTCCACCGCAACCAACTTCATCGACCCACCGGCGCATCACCTCTACACCAGCAAGCGACGATCTCGGCTCTTCTTCTACATCCCGACACTCCTTCCTCTGCGGCTTCTCCTCAGGTTCTCTACACCATCACCTCCTTCGCCTCCCATCCGCTTCACCTTCTTTCTCCTCGGTCTTGCCCAACTTCTTCCCCTTGATTTCTTCAAGTTCTTAAATACTATTCATGATAATTGCTTACTATTACTCTGTTAACTCATTTGCAATGTCTTTGGTGAAATGTGAATTCAGATCTATCGAATTGTGAATGTCGGGATAGCAATGTGGTTTATGTTCTGTTATTTAATATATGAGTTTTCTTGGACTTGTGTTCGTGAAATGTATCTCGATGTATGCATGTGTTCGATGGTCATGTGATTGTGCTCGCTAATGTGTTCCGAAATTATCATATATTCTGTTGCGGTGGTTTAATTCTTCAATCAATCCTACATTTTGTTATATGTGTTGATGTTAGTGATCTTTATGTTAGTAATTGTCATTTATATTTAGCTCATGCAGCCGAGTTGTGTGTTAGATGTCGAGTTAGTATCGATGGATCACCTTGTGTTTGTTTGCTCAGATTAGCGATTCGGCGACCGTTTCTTTTCCCCAGTCTTTGTCTCGGCGTCCTTTGCTTCTAAACCCTCCCTCTTTGCTTTTCTCAGCGGTTGCTCGATAGTTAAGTCGTGCGGGTGTTCGTAGTTTTGTGTTGTCCTGCCGTCATCGTCTAGTTAGCTGCCGATCGTTTTCTCCCTCGTCTTCTCTCGACTCCCTCCGTGCTTCTCACCCTCCCCTATTGCTTCTCGTCTCACTACCTCTTTCTTTCTTGCGGTCGTTAGCTAGGTAGATCGTCGATCGGTAGTCGTGTTCGTTCGTTTAGTCTTGCCGTGTCGTTTGTTCTTGTGCGTCGTTATCGTTCTTTTAGTTAGTCGTCGTTTTGTCCGTTCGATCGTACGACGTCAATTCGTATGGTCGTTCGTTTCTTCGTTGTTGGATAGATCGTTTGGTCGTTTTAGTCGTTTTAGTTTAGTTTTCTCCCCTGTTTCGTTTGACGTAGCTTTAGCTGAGCGCCGATAGCCTCAGTCTAGTCCCTGTGGAGAACACGACACTCGCCACTATTTCAGTGGCAACCCGTGCACTTGTGGGTGTGCTATTTTTGCATGATCAGTGTCCTGCACGTCAACAAACCACGGCTCCTTCACAAGCCTTGCTCCTATGTGTACGCGGCCTGCATGGTGTGGGGGCAGGCCTCCATGCTGTACATCTTGAAGTACTATAACATCCACCACCTGAATGGCACTTAGAGTGTGGAGTTCAACTCATATGGGCTGGATGTGCACTACAGAGACCTCTAGCCAGGGGAGGTGAAGTGGGCACCGAATGACGTGCTCAAGCATGCTAGCCATGGAAGACGACAGTCCTACCATATCCGTAACGATATGGACAAAAGCCAGTGTGGGCAATGGATTAGGCGGCTGAGATGTAAACTCTACAAGATGGTTGGGCATGCTCTCAGCAACATGGGGCTCCTACCTTTTGCCCACATGTTGGACGTACCACATGCGTTCCAGTTGGACACGACACTATTGTCTGCGCTCATGGACTGTTGCCATCCAAAGACCCATCCGTTCCAATTTTGCTGGGGGAGATGACCATTGCCCTCCAGGACATCACCATGCTCCCAGATATACCACTGGGTCCTGTAGTAGTGCCCCCTTCCTGTCGACTAGACTAGAGGAACGAATGGCAGAATAGTTCAGTCAACCAATCCTTAAGAGAACATGGGGGTGCCACATTCGTGGCTACAACAATACAGGACTTGCCCCATGGACGCAACCCACCAGGTGGTGCGCATGCACTACCTTGCATATCTGTTGTTCCTATTTGGGTGGGTGTTGTTTCCTATGAGTAAGGAAGACAGTGTGTACTCTAGCTACATCCATCTGGCTAAGTTGTTGGTGGATGCATGGCTCGACGAGGTGCCAAAGTATAGTTGGGGCTCCATGGTGCTTTGCGCCACGTATCGAGGCTTGTGTGATGCCTCACAATGCAACACTGGTGAGGAGCCAGTCCTCGCGGTGTGCTACACCCTGCTGCAACTGTGGTTGTGGGAACACTTCTCAGCTGGCCAGCCATACTTCCGTAGTGTCGTGCACCCATTCCAGTTGAGCCATGGGCTGTACGGTGAGGGTGTGTAACATCCCAAATTTTGGCTTTTTGAAAAAAATTAAATTCAAATTAATTATTTTAAGGTAATTGGATTTTACTTGGCTTTTATTTGCCTTTCTGGATTTTCTGGATTTAAAAACCTATTTTTAGAATTTAAAAAGTAATACAAAATATGAAAATTAAATATCAACAGTAGTTGGAAATAATTTTATTAAGTCCAAAATATCTCCAGGAGCTTCTGTGAATTTTTCTGGAATTTTTGGAGGTATTTTGATATTTTTCTGAGGCCTAAATAATTTTCTAGCCTTTTCTGAAAATCAAAATCAAATTATAAAAATAAAAATCCCAATCCTTTTTCCCCGGTCGCCACGTGGACGGGTGGATACCGCCCACGTCGCCGCCATCTCTGTCGCTCGTCCCATCCCGCCTTCCCCTCCTCTTTGGGCGACGCGTGTGCAGCCCGCCTCATCTCGGCCGTCCCCGCTTCGCTCGCTCTCGGTCGCCCGATCCGCCTCTGGGTCGCGTGGCAGCCATCCGCACCGCCAGCTCACCCCCTCCTCTCTCTCACTGCGCCCCGGCCCCGCCTGTCAGGCCGTCGTCGTCCCCGCGGAGCCGCCTCCTTCCTTTCTTCTCTCCCCGCTTTCCTTCTTTGCGCCGGCGACCAATCCGAGCCGGATCCGGCCTTGCCTTCCCTGCCTCTCCCCAGTTTTGGCAACCCCGAGCCCCGTGGCGAATCCCAACGCCGTGCCTCCTTCCCTTTCCGGCCCCCTATTTCCTTTTTCCCCAAACTTTCCCCGCCGGCCACCGAGATCTCCGGCGAGCAATTCCGCGCCCGTGTCCCCTCCTCCGCCCTATAAAAGCCCCCCCTCGGCTTCGCCTCCTCTCGCACCACCTCCCAGAGCGCCCCACCGCATCTCTCGAGCCCTATAGCACCCCAGCGCCGTGCGTTCTCTCTCCCCGAGCTCCGCCCAACTCCGGCGAGCCTTCGCCGCCGCCTCGGTCATCCCCGGAGCCCGCCGTCGCCTCCCCGAGCTCCCTCTCGTCCGTGCGATCCTCCTCGACACCTCGGCTGCCCCTCCCGCCGCCGGGCGCTGCGTCGCGCCAGAGGACCCGAGCCAGCTCCGCCACCCCTCGTCGCCGGCCTTCTCCGCTCGTCGTCGCACCTCGTCGACCCCTCCAACCGAACCCCCTCCGCTCAAGGATTGCATTTCACGCACCGTCCGCACCCCTCCGACCTTCCCTCGCCGGCGGCAACCTCGCCTCCGACCATCTCCGCCGGCCTCCCCAGGTATCCTCAAGAGGGTTACCTACCCTTTATGGGTAGGCAACGCCGCCCGCCCGATCGTTACAGCGCTAACTCTCCCTCCTCGGCTCGGCCGGCGCGCGTTCGAGCCCCGGCTCCGCACGCGAGGTCGAGCCATTCTTTAAAATCTCGCGACAAGTGGGCCCCACACGTCGGCGGCCCGGCTCTGCGGCTGCCACTGCCGCTGGGCCCCACCTCTCTGTCTTTGGTCTCGACAAGTGGGCCCGAAGTCGAGGGTCCCACGTGTCGAGGTTAAGTCGGTGGGCTCACTGTCGATGGGTCCCACATGTCGATGATCGCCGATGGTTCTTGTTGATGGGCCCCACTGTCGTCTCTCGGAATAAAAATAGAAATTAAAATCTAATATCCCGATGGGCCCCACTGTCAGAAATTTGGGAATTTCTAGATTTATTCAAATCTGAGATTTTCAAATGAGCATAACTTTCTTATTTTAACTCCAAATTCAGCCATTCAAATTTCTAAATTCATCTAAAATCATAATCTATCCAACTATGGCCTCTGTTGAATTTTTGGATTTTTATTTGAATTTTGTTTGTATTTATTTGCTTTGTTTGCTTCGTCTTTTCTCGCGTAGATTCCAACGTTGTCGACGATCCCTCTTCACAGCAGCAAGAAGACCCAGAAACCCTGCAACAAGGCAAGTCTCCTTTGATCATGTTGAACCTATGATTTCGAAATGTTTTACTCATTTTAAATTATGTGCATTGCTATTTACATAAAACATTAGTTCAATTATTAAGGTATTAGTTACCCCAATTTTGTTATGCCCTCAGTTGAAATTGAATGCCATGTACCCTTGTCTCCGTAGGATTTCCTTTGGCTCTTTAGTGAGAGTATTATAATCAATTGTTGGTATTAGAATGGTAGAACAATGCTTAGCCACGCTATTGAATACCTCATAAATCTTGAAAATGGGAAATTATGAATTATTGTAATACCCTTGTGTTTACAAATTTAGTGGTAATTGGAATTACCACTGTTCTTTTAAAATAAACTAAAATGTGAAAGTTGGTTTAGATTAGGGTGGATGGTTGGTTTGGATTGGTGCAGGAAGCACGAGATCTTGTAAAGTGTATGTTCCACCCTAGTCAATTAAGGACCGACGCTTGTGTTTGTCCAGACTGAGCATTAACCGTACAACCACAAGTCTATATGGGTACGACCTAGTGACTAACTTATGATAGTCTAGTTTAGGTGCCACCGTGGAAAGTGGGTGCGAGGATGGACCGTTATTCACGGTGAGGGACAGGATTTCTTGTACTCATATGGCGCAAGAGGGGCTTCGGTTCGGCGGTTAGCCTACTGCGGTGAAACCTCGTGGTGGTATCTAGCTAGATTAGAGTAAGGTAAAGGCTTTGTGATATTTTATCTGGGTCTCATGCCAAAGGAAGCGTGTTGACTTTTAGGATAATTTATCTCTTGTGGGTAAAGTTGTACAACCTCTGCAGAGTGTAAAACTATTCGAATAGCCGTGCCCACGGTCAAGGGCGGGCAAGGAATGCATTCACATGGTAGATTTCTGGTTTTGGTTTTAAAATCAAAGTTTTTGTATTCCGAGAGTGGAGGGAACTCTCGGAAGGGAATCCTGGCGGATGGAGCCAGAGAGGGTGGATGTAGCCCGCAATATTAACTTGTTCAGTTGGAAATGATTAAGCTAGTGTTGGTGGATAGAGCCTTCACTAGAGAATAATTGTTAGTTCTGTTAAAATCATTTACTTCATTAAATTGATGCCTTCAAAAATAATTAGTAGTAATTGAATTTAAAATATTGCTTTGTGTAAAAGAACCATATAGCCTTCCTTTGTCAAGCCTTGCATCTATGCATTTTTCCCAAGACTTGCGGAGTACTTTATGTACTCACATGCTACACTTAAAAATAAATCTCAGAGGAAGTTGAAGCTCAAGAAGGTGTTTACGACTACTGCTTCGCTTGTGGCTGTGATGGATTCTTCCCGGAGGACTAGGTCGCGCTTCCCCAGTCAACTGCCTGTGGCATATTGATGGGTCTACTTTGAGTTTACTTTGCTTCATTGTGTTTTGATTGAGCGAGGTCTTGAAACCTCCAATGTAATAATGAGACACGGTGGTCGTACTCTTTATAATTGTAATAAATGCGTTGTTGGTCATGAATCATTTCTGTTTAACTGTGTGCACTAGCTTTGATCTGGGACTAGTGCAGTAATACACAGAGGGTCCGGGTTTGGAAATCCGGGGTCCCGACAGGGTGCTAGTGGGGACCCGTTGATAGGCCCACAATGAGCACGCGTTGGACACGTGCTCACCTAGGGTGGGCCCGAGAGAGACCCAGGCATGTGTACCCTGAGTTTCATAACCTATTCGAGACTCTCCATGAGGACGAGGTCATCTAGTGGCCATGCACTGCACAATTCCTTGCAGACATGGTATTCTCCCTTATGGTCAATCCATACAACCCACAGTGAGTCCTGAGACAGTTTAGGCTATACCAGTAGGTGCCATGGCCACTGGGATGAGTGCTTCAAGAGGAGGCGCACAGGTGTGTTGTCATTTGTTTTCGTCCGTTGCCCTATTTTCTACATCTCTCTTTTTGATTGTGCGATGTATGTATTGACTTGTAGGCAAACAACAAAAGGGTGAAAGAGTGATGACTAGACATAGGCTCAGCTATCGTACACAATGCAGTGGGTCGAGCGGGCAGCAATCGACGTTGTGCAGGAGGCACGACTGCACAACATCAACACATACACTTCTTATTTGAGGTGGTATGTTTTGCGCACCAAGTGTAGGCTTACTGGGCCGGCACCACACTGTCTAGTTGAGATCATGCACGATGCTGCTATACAAGTGGGTCCAGACGCTTACCAGGTAGCACAACATGACGAGGTGGTAAGCTAATCTTCGTATAATTTTCCAATGGCAACATGTTTGTAACTAGTTCTCATTTTCCTTATAGTACAATCACCTCAACCATGTTCACCACGAGACTATTGACGCTCTGCGCTGTGGGAGGAACACCACCGTCAAACACCTCCTAGGTACCATTTGTTCCATCTACGACGACATGAGGGTGGGACTAAGGACCATCAATTGTGGTCGGTAAAGTGACATGGCTGTTCCATGAGGCAGACACCGAAGATAGCCTCCACCCCCACCGCCCTCTACACCTCCCTGCGCACCTCCATCCGCACGTCCATCGTACTCCGGCAGTCATCGTAGCTATGGTCATTCATCCTCCATGCGCCTTGGGCCAGTGGTACGACAATTCGTAGATGTTATCCTCTTTTTTGTTTGTGCACTTCATTGTAACATACCTCTCAATACCGTTTGTTATTGCAGAATGTGCCAGGGGACATCACTCTGCTACAGTCGTCATTACCATGTAGGGAGGCGCATACTAGACTACCTCACCGGGCTAACGGGGACCGAGTGCAGATAGCGACCCTGACTCTCTGTTGTGTCGTGATGATGTGTTGCTTACGTTCACACATGGGACTCCATCCAACCTACATGAGCATGATGTCTGGTTTACCCAGATGTACAAAGGATACACTGTGCAGCACTACAGCGGCGATTGCCCTAGAGGATCGTCATCTGCACACCCGTATACATTGGTACACTGTAACATACTTAATAGAACATGTCTACACTACGCCACACTAATGCATCGGACATAATCTGTAGGTTTGGATAGAGAAGCTCGATCATCATGGACAGGGTTTATCGTCCGCACTTCGCACTCCCCAGGTACATGCATTCGAACAGTACTACGCATTGCAAATGTCGCAACGTCTACCCTAACCCAGCTGTACCATCTGCGTAGGATGTTGACCCCTCTACGACTAACTGGCTAAGTACTATACTTTGCCCTCCACCGTACCCCTACATGGAGTCATCTGTAGCCTTGCCTCCAACACAGGCCTAGCATTACGAGCTTCGAGACACACGCCGCTCCCGTGCCAGGTTCACCTTCTCCGAGGATCACCTACGCCATCCAAGGAAGGGGTGGCTGAATGCACCATGAGTTCATGTATGATGTCTTCAGTAGCGTCGCATTGTTACCTACAATACTTTGCATGATGTATGTTTGTATAACACAATTTACATTCAAGTATACCTTGCACATGAATTGGATATCTCTTAAAAATAATTTGTACACCACTATCTTTTTGTTGGACCGAACATTAGTACAAACTACATAAAATGATGCCATTTCATGTAAATAACATCTTTACTGAAAGAGCCATGATAAAATGCAATCTTGCATGAAATAATAACCGGCCTATCTCTATCTCACTGAGGCAGGTTTGCACAGTGATGCGACCCGATGGGTCACCCTTGTGCAGCAACGTGACCCAACGAATCAACTTTTCGCATTGATGTGACCCAATGCTGGCACAAGGTACCTCCTCGGGCCCGCGACGTGACCCAACTAGGCTGCTTTGTGCACTGACAAGATCAAACAAGACGGCCTTATGTAGCGACAAGACCAAACAGGGCAGCTTTATGCAGCAACCTCATACTACGCTGGTCCATGAATCGTCCAGCGTGCGGCTGCCTCGTGGACGCGAATTTGCCTAAACCGAATTAGAATTGTAAGACGTACACCGTGTCGGCTTAGCCTATAAGTACTACCCCTTTTGTACCGTGCTTCTTGCATCATGACTGCAACACTACATCGCTACTATAGAGAAGCAACGGGAGGAGATCACTTGCCTCACAAGGGCTGCAGCAGCCCAGGACGAATAAGCGGAGCATGTTAGGAGGCCACTTGCCCAAAATGAAGCCCTCCGCATCTCTAACCCCAACCCATACCTCAACATTCCCACCAAGCATTCGCCGCAGGACCTGCCCATGGGGGAGACGCCCACCTCTGCTGGTGCAGGGGTGCATATAAGTTCTTTAAGTCTAATGAGCGGTTGAGTTTGGGCATGCTTTACTAGAGTTGTAGTAACTACGTCTAGGACTATCCCGACCAACGCTGGAACATGGCCCGCTAGCGGCAGCTGGTAAAGACAGGATACAATATATTCCTCTACCAATTGTCTTCTATGGCATGCACTGACAAGCTCTCCCCTCTTCCCGCAATCTCCGAATCTGCAATGCACGTAACGTAAATGGATCGACCAGGAGATACACCGGCACAACTAGTGGCAGCTGGATTGAGAGGAGAGGGACGCCCAGACGGCACACAAGAGGATGGATGAGCAGCGGCGCAGCAAAGATTGAAGTGAGCGTATCCGACGGGAGACGCAAGCTCACCTGGAGGCGTGCAGACGCAGGGAACACGAGGCTTGCAAGGAGCGTGAACTGGCGGCTAAAGCTAGGGCGGCCGACGAGGACTACAATGTTGACCTCGCGAGAAAGGGCAAATGACCGCGATCCACGTAGTAGACCACGTCATTCCGTACTAGCCCGCCATCGTACCCGCCAAGCGATTCCTTAATCCAAAACGCATGCATTCCTACATGATCCCAATGCATATGTCGTTGTGTACTCTTGTAGTATCGTTGTTGAAAACAAAATCCAATGAGCAAGTTTTCTAGAAAACAAATTTCCAAGGATAATTCATAACGGTTAATTTCTCAAAAATTACACAAGCAAACACACTGTGTGAAAATGGCGTGCACGCGACACGTCGAAAGACCACCCGCTCTCCCCCACCACATGAAATGATGGTCATTTTTCACCCGGCCACATCAAATGACTTGAATTGAGATCTAAACCCTCAAGTTTTGAGACAATTTCATAGCATACAAATTTTGGCAAAAATTACACAACCAAATACACTGTGTAAGGAGCCTTCAAAATAAATTTCATAATTTTCGGACCCCATTTCCTATATTCAAAATTTCCTACAAATAATACACTCACATAAATTTTTCAGAATAATTCGAAATTGTTAAATTTACAAAAATAAAATTATGCAAGTGAGTACACTATGTCAAGATGGTCTACAAAAAATATATATAATTTTTAAGCCTATTTACTATATTTACAAATTCCTATAAAAATACTCAAATAATTCAACCCCTCGTGCTGCCGACCGTGCCACCTTCCTCGTGCGCTCCACAACCGTGCTACTCCCTCGCGCACTCCCCGACTACGCCACCTCCCCTAGTGTGCACCCTAGCTGTGCGCGGGGACCAAATCAGGCAACACACGCAGGAGAGGACCAAATAAGGCATTTTTGTACCGCTGGAGGCTGGAGCCAAAATGGTCAAAAATTCTTTCTTATTTTGCACGCTGGAAGTCCTTGCCTGTAAGAACTGATGCGCATTTGTATTCAATTGTGCCTATGGGTACCTAAAGATGAACAAGCTACAGTGAACGACAACACCGTACTCAGGTGCACTTTAACCGCGCTCTCTTTTCCAAGGGAAGCAGAAAAGGCACACTACTGATAGATCTCTGGACCTTAAAAGTTGTATCAAAATGTCAATGATGAGCTTATTTTAATGCACTTTCTTTACACCTTTTCAGTTCTCATCTTGCTTACCTGGTTTCCTCAAATCAATAGATTCTTCTGCTGCTGAGTTGGTTGCAACAAGTAAAGGAGCTGTTCTTGGGCATCCTTTGTCGTGCAGGATTGGTCCTAGTTATCATACTAGGAAACCTTTTGGGACGTAGCTAGATGGCTAGATGCTGATCGATCTGGTGGAAGATCTTGGTGATTTGGGACCATAATGCAAATGGCATATCGATACAGCAAGAAAGCCAAGTTTCTATGCACGACTTGGGCGGGTGTATTTGTATACGACTAGTTTGATGTTGTTGAAGTCTTACGACTACTCACTGTAGTCATATGACCACGTTGCAGTCGCTAAGACTACACTGGCAGTCGTTACAACCATGTTGTGTTCGCTCTGATCATGCCTCCTAGCTCCGACTGCGTATTCGTAACTTCAGCTGAAGTTGTGATCACGTTCACCGCCGCTGCGCTGCACTTCTTTCGACCACGGTCGATCACCGTAGTCGTTACTCGATTATGACCACGCAGTGATTCTATCAATCACGTTGAAGACGTTATCGACTGCCATTGTCGTAATTCTTACGATCACAGCTTCTGCTCCACGACCGTGGTCGTAACTCCTTACGACCACGTCTTCAGCACCTACGGACACCTCCGCTCGTCGCCGTGGTCGTAACTCCATTTACGACCACATCTGTGAACTCGATGTACTCAATAGATTTCCTAAAGTCAAACCACTCTTCTCTTCTTTATTTTTTTCTCTCGATCACACCAATCGCTACTATCACCGTAATCACTCTCTCTATTTTCCTTGCTATATGTTTTCTCCTTGCCTCTCGATACAATACTCTGCCATTTATACCCTATTCTACGACTACGACTCAGGTTCGACTACGACTACTACTCCTACGACTATGAAGCGGACTCGAACTCGATAGAATGATTTGTACTCGTACTCGAACTCGAATATGACTACGACCACTAACTCATAAAACTTCAACTTCTAAACTAAAAATAAGATTACTAAGGGCCTGTTTGGATCCACCCAGATTTTAAGAATCTGGCTTTTGGAAACTGGGTGGGATCCAAACAGACCAGTTTTTGGGGCAGTTTTTAAAATCTACCTACCCAGATTCTTAAAAACCAAGAAGCTGTTGATACCCAGCTTTTGCCAGTTTTTTTTGCACAAATACTCATTTACACTCATTAAAGACCACGCGCAGATGAGGTGGCTTGCGCATGGCTGTTTAAATATGCTGTTCAAGAGCAATAAATGTAAGGGTATAATAGTCTATTAGCACCAATCATAAATGAAATCAGCTTTTAAAAAGGGCATCTCCAATGGTAATAGCTAGTACTAGCTATATAGTCAGCTGACGTGGAGGTGAGAGATAAAAACAAAGACTATTTTATACTGTTGGACCCACATGCTCCTCTCTCATATTCTTGGACTACGTGAAATAGATCAGCTATTTGCTCGTCGCTAGTGACTACTCTCTCTCCTACTTTTTCCTTGCCACATCAGATCTAGCTAACTAAATAGCCAGCTGTTGGAGACGCCCTAAGGGATCCAAACAGGGTCTAACTCTAACAGATTTGATGACCTACGCTTTCTTTTCTTGATTCCTCAGCTGCGAAGTCATAGAGTAGCTTTCATCGATCGTATCTGTGCCGTCAGTTCTGCGATCCAATATAATGCTCTCTTGAGCGGCGAACAAGCATGCACGCTTGAATCTGAAGCCTGTCCTGGTGAAGCTTTTCTGATGGAGGAAAGCTCCGCTGGAGGCGCTTCGGCTTCGCCAACACAAAAGCTAGCCGTTCTTTCCAGATCATGAGCATCTCACGCTCTGCAAAGTGCGGGTCTTCGCCGCCGATAAAGCTTGTTGCCTAACAAGGAGGCAAGCTTTAAGTAATTAAATCACAGCTGGTAAAGTAACTCGAGCTTACCTCCCTCTGAAAAGGCGGTTTAAGCCCATACACACACACGCTAGCTTGTGTTACTAGTATTAATTTGCAAGTTGGCAAGCAACATATCTTATATATGCACTCAATGAACACTCACGGAGCACACCAATTAAAAAAGTCATAAAAATTCTAAGAAAATTTCTATATGTATTCTATAGTTTACTCTACGTATATCTAAACTTTCAAGTCTAAATTCATTGTATGTTAAGAGTAACTAAAAAAAGAAAATTCTGATAAACTTGAACTCTGAACTCTTGTCAAAATTTTCTCTTTTTTATCACCACTAACATAATGAATCTGAATTTATGCATAGTTAAAGTAAATTTAGAATTATATGTAGAAATTTTCTTAAAATTTTTCATAATTTTTTAGTTAAGGTACATCGTAAATGTACCTTTAAGTGTATAAGATATATTGCCAAGTTGACACATAAAGAAGGGAGGGCATGTACTGATCTTTTTTTTTCATCTCTTACTCTTAGAAGGCCGCCATAGCCATTCCAAGCTCATCAGCATCATCCATTCTCGATTGCTTTGTTTTGTTTTGATTGATTGATGTACGACTGTCTTAGTTTTTCATGAAAAACTTTGTGACCGCTGCTTTTCCTGCAATTTGAAGATGGACTTCTACACCTTTTTACTGTGAGGCGTGGAGAATGTTGCTGCACTGGAATACATCAAGGAAGGACAAAAAGTTGATGCGGCGCAGATCATACAATTTCGCTCAAGTACATGCATCATTCGTATGTATGCTTTCCTGTACGTGCATGATGTGTGTCAAAACATTCTTTTAGCTAGTGTGCTACGGTTTCAGCACGTAATCCGAAATATTCCAAGAGAAGCATTGATATCCTCAATGAAAGGGAGTGAGTTCCCCGCTTGGTTGGGCTGAAAAGCTGTGGCTTATAGCTGAAATTATATTATAGCGGCTGAAATTTTACTGTAACTGAAGGTGGCTTATTTAGCGTAATTGAATTTAAAAAATTAAAAATAGAAAAAATATGCTAGCTCATCACGGACAACGTAAACGAATACAGGAAAAAAAAAGAACCGGCAAAAAAGCTCAAAAAAAGCCAAAAATTCAGAAAAAGACGAAATTTATGAATAGTAAAAAATAAACCAGAAGCCAAAAACTGAAGCGAAACGAGCCGGGCCTCATTACGCCCAATGGCATTACGGCCATGAGGATAAACATTTACGTCCTGGCCTCCCAGCATTGCTAAATTAAGCATGCATTTTGCCGGTCCATTCATTCATACATGTTTGTGCAGCTTCATTGTCACCAACTCACCATCAGCTCAGCTCCATCGCCATTGTTAGAGAAAAAGGTCAAGGCTAGGGTCCCATGCATGCAACCTTCTCTTAGTTATTTGCACTTCACACTTGCCGTGATTACCGCTAGCTTCCAATGCTTTGATTGTCCTTTGTAAAACTACTGGAAACTGCATGTTTGTATCCGAATACGCTGATTGCATCACGGTATCTAACTAACGGGCGTTGGTATTGGTTTTTTCGAATGACTTTTGGCTGAAAATGAATAATAGTGATTTTTTGAAGGAGGAGGTAAGCGGTGTAAAACGTGAGGAAGAGATGCGTACGTATCATGAGAGCGAGAGGAGTGGAGGTAGGTGATACACCCGTAACCCTCTGCCTTATTCCCAGAGCGAGATGATAACGAGAGAAGTAGAGAAACTACTTCGAGAAACCAGATGCTTATATTGACCTTTAGTTTTTCTAAGCAGAAACCAATACAAACAGAACCTACATGCTTCCACTGGTTCATGATGATTTAGTAGCACTGTCCACGTGGAATGCATGATGAAGCGGATTATCTTTAGATCAATCCAAATCAAATACGTCGTATATCTTGGTCTTGTTTATTTAGACTATAGCTGATGCCTTTTGTCAATATTTTTTAATATAGTAGTAGATGGTAGAGACTGATGTAAACAAACAAACGTGTATGACTTGGGGCTCAAAAAGCCATTTAAAATATTTGCTTTTAAAAAGCTATCTGTTCAGTTTAATCTTAAAAGAACATATCACATATGTACATGCTTTGCTTGCTACCTAGGGGCCTTCTAATTGAAGAAAGAATCTTGACGCTGCAACTTGACTACTGTGGAGTACCACGCATGCATGCACGATGTTGATGTATCAAATGCCACCAGCCGTCCACCCGTGTGGTTTAAACAGGATCGAAATGGGGTCTGCTTTCTTTTTTTAACTCCGATTTATGGTTTTTATTGGCTGTTTATAGCTTTTGAGCTATTTATAAAAGATATTATGGAAAAATAGAAATTCGCGTACGGTTTTGACTGATATAAATGAAGTTACTATAGTGTGCATTACAAACAACTTGTAGACTCTGTATTAAAAAGATACTTTATTTAAAAGTTAGTTAATATAGAAACATCAAAAAAAAAATAGAAGTTGAAAAGAACATACCTATTGTTTAATTTGACTTGCTTGACGGACTAGGCATGTAGCAGAGATATGGTTGGATCTGTGTGCGATGCTCTTGACAGATATATATATAAGATCATGCATGTCCAAAAAGGAGATCTGATGAACTAGGTCAGATTAGTAAGTAAATATCCTAAATTAAGCAGGATCTTCTGATGCGACGTCATGCTCACAAGATTATGCCGTTCTAGCCAGGCCACCTGCATGCAGTACTTGAGTTCTTTGTGTGTGCGCTCTTAATTAGGGTCTTAAAGGAAAGATGCTATGCTTGAAAACGAAAGCTAAGTTGAGCACTTGCAAACGGATGGTATCCTTCATTCCTCCCCACTATGATCAATCAGTTACGAGTCGCAACTTCCTTTTCGACGCCATGTTTTACAATCTGTCTGTAACAGTCCAACTATTTATTTTAAAATTTTAAATAAAAATTAAAATTAAATTACTTTGATTTAAAAATAAAATTTTGTATTTTGATTGCTAGAATTTTAAATTTGATTTACCCTGTTTTTCTACTTTTGAAAAGACCTTTATTATGAAAAGTAATTTAAATAAAAATATAAAAACATTATTAAATAAAGGATATTTCGAATTTCTGTAAAATTCTAATTTAAATTAATTATTTGGACTTATTTGGCTTTTATCTGAATTTTTAAAATTTTTTGGTGTTAAAAATCAAATTTTAAAATTTAAAAGTATTTTCAGTATAAAAATTTAATACCAAATTAAGTTGTAAATTATTTTTCTAAGTCAAAAATGGTTCCAGGAATTTATGTGATTTTTTTTGGAATTGTTGGGCTTTATTTGCTATTTTCTAGGCCTTATTCTCTTTTCTCGGGATTTCTAAAAGTCTAAAACGAAGTTTAAAAATTAAAATAGCTCTACGGTAATCACTAGATTCAGATCACGCCCACAGATAGTCGGAGTGATCAATTGGATTTCTCTTTCCGTATCGTAGTAGTACGTACAGCAGTATCCCACCACTCACTCTCCAAAATACAATTCACGTCAGACCACGCATCTGTCTGTTCCTGACTCGGCTCCCTTTGCTGCAGGCCAGTGGCATCCATCACTGCATGCATGCATGCTCAGCTGCTTCAGAGCTACAGGGAGACGTTGACTCTCACGAACACCCCATCCCCATGCGATGATGATGCGAAAGCTACGAGCCCATCCGCCCATCGATCATTCACGCGCCCAACCCAAGATCAAATGGAGCGACGACGACGACGACGACCGCGACACGAACGCACGCATGCAGAAGATTCAGGAACGCGATGATGCACGCAGCTTTCTTCTCCTCTCGCGCCTTCTCGTCCCCGTCAAAGCACGGCGAGTGGGTGCGTACGCATGACCGCTGCCACTGCTAGAAGTTGGCGCCAATGATGCGGCGAAGTGGGGGAGGCAGAAGAACGCAGAGGGAGCAGGATTCCGACAGGGCATGGCCACCGGTGCCCGGTTGAGTGGCCGAGCCAACATGGCTAGGCAGCTTCCATTATGGTATGGACTACGTGCTACTGCTACTACGTGGCTGTGCTGTGCATGTGGGGGTGGGGCCCACTGCCATCCATGGTGGTGCATGGCCCCATGCATGCAGATGTAGGTTGGATAGAGGAAACATATCTTATGCACTTGACTACTTGAGTGTAGAATGTACTCATAATGCATCTTAACTAAAATGTTATTAAAAATTCTAAGAAATCTTGTATATGTACTTCATGGTTTACTTCACATAAGTATAAAATTTCAAGTTTAAATTTATTTTTTTGTTAAGAGTAGCAAAAAGGGGAAATTTTGATATATGATACATCTTAACTAAAAATGTTATAAAAAATTCTAAGAAAATTTTTATATGTATTTTATGGTTTACTTCACATATGTATAAAATTTTAAGTTTAAATTTATTTTATGTTAAGAGCAGCAAAAAACAAATTTGAACTCTTAACATTTGTTAGATTTTTCTCTTTTTTATTACCACTAACATATAATGAATTTAAACTTAAAATTTTATGTATAATTAAATCAAATTTAATATATATATATATATATATATATATATATATAATATATATATATATATATATATATATATATATATATATATATATATATATATATATATATATATATATGAATTTTTAGTTGGATGAACCGTGTGTACACCCAACCTTGAGTTGACAGGACAGGATGTCTACACATGCGGCAGCTCTGCCTCTGAATCTGCTGCTTGCCTTTCAGCCGAGCAACTTTGGGGGTGGAAATGATCCAGCACAGTAAACAACAACAGTTTCTGGACAACAAGCAAACGATATCAATATGTTTAACTCCATTTTTATTTCTGCTACTTTCGATGCCCTAATTAAGCATGAAATTGTGCTTGCTATAAGCAGGTCTTATCGCTAACCGGCTAAGGGAAATGTTTGCTTCCGCACGCAAGAGGGGTTTCCCCTGAAAAAATCGAAGCATGACAAGAGTGTATCATAATGTAACCAACTTCAGTTATAAAGCTTTCGAAAGATCCAAAAAATTATGTCCTTGTTGCAAAATGCCAAGAGTCCAGCGCATCTTTCTCTGGCTCGAACGTTGCATCCGTGAAGCGGCAGTTGCGCAAGCGTTTTTACAGCCTGCTCAGTTAGGCTAAAAAAAATGATTTATAGTTAAAATTATACTAGAGCTAGCTAAAATTATATTATAACTAATAGTGATTTATTTGATATAATTAAATCTAAAAAATTTAAAAATAGAACAAACAGGTTAGCTCATCATGAACAATGCAAATGAATACGAAAAAAAGAACGGGACAAAAAGCTCAAAAAACCAAAAAGTCAGAAAAAAGCAAAATTTAAATATAGTGAAAAATAAATCAAAAGTTAGAAACTTAAGTCAAAATAAGCGGGCCCTTCGCCTTTCGTGAACCGAGAGTTTTGTTTTCTGGAATCAGACCAAGAGAAACGATTAGTAGCAATTGACGATCGCATGCCCTTCGCCTTTATGTCGCTCTTTCATTGTTTATTGCTTTACAGCCCTAAAAAATACAATCCTTTTTGCTTTCCTTGCTTTCTGGGTGCACACAAAGCGGGAGCACATACTTTCGAAGTTGTACTACAATAGACTAGTTCAGATGACCCACAACTATATTCACACACAAATAATTTCTTGAGAATTGGAAACTAATGCTGATAGCAAGTAAACAACCACCTATCTATTATATTACTAAAACGGTAAAAAAAAAGCAACCACATTCGCTTTTAAAGACTAGAAATTACTAGTTAATGGTGAAAAAGAGAAGATCTATATTATCGATTAAGATAGATCTAAATTATAACGGTGCAGATTTAATTTATATAGATTGATTAGAAAAAGTTTCATGCATAGCTCTTTTACGAATCCAACCAGATTACTCCATGTGTATTTAGTAAGTTTCAATATCACATGAGCTTGAATCCATTTAGTAACGTTCATTTGCGCCTACTCCGGTTGGCACTGTTTAGCAAGAACAAAAGTCCTACCCGGTGCAAGAAAAGAGCTAGGTAAAAGTATCTAGAGGAAATTTTCGTCAAATATGTATTCAACTATCGAGAATGGGATGGTTTCATCTCCTGTGTACTGTGCATGTCTTCTCTCTTCACTGTGTGTGCTGCAAGTTGCAACTTGCTACTCAGCAATCCACTTAAGAGGATTATAAATAGCACCTCGCCACCACCGCGACCCCGCATACCCATTCTCTCCCAAAGCTTAGCCTACCAGCTGCTTACAACTCAAGCACTCACTCGCCCTTCGACAACGCAGCGTAGTTTATGATCGGTCGATAGGGATGAGGCGTTGCAGTATCTCTTCGCCGCTTGCTGCCCTTGCCCTGCTTCTCCTCATCTACTTCTTCCACTACGCAGCAGCTGCTCGCCTCCTGCCCACTGCGGATGGCCTGGTGCTCCAGGAGGGCAATGGCGATGAGGGCTCTGAGGTGAGAAGCAAGCAAAGCCTAACTAAGTTTGTACGACTTTCATCTTGAGACATCCATTCACAGCAGAAGTCAGAGAGGCTTGAGGCTAGAGCTAATCTTTCTGGTTCTGGTTGTGCAATATATGCAGCAGATGATGATGGGAGCAGCAGACGAGGCGTGTGAGGGGAACGACGACGACTGCATGCAGAGGCGGCTGCTCCACGACGCGCACCTCGACTACATCTACACGCAGCACAAGGGCAAACCATGAGGAAAGCTCGATATAGATCTTCCTCCGTTGATCTAGCTGGTTGGCTGGACAAGTAAATGCTGGGGATTATACAAGGAATCATCTAATAATAATAATAGTAGTAGTAATAATAATAATATCTAATCTACCTGCTGTTTTGGCTATATCCGTGATCCATCTAGGAATGTATGCGTGTCACATCTATCTGTACATCTCTAATAGTCTAATATACTACATGGTATCGTTTGCTTCAAGTGCTTGCTTTGCTACTGTTCAGAGTGGCGGGTGAAGGTGACGAGGTATAGCTAGCTTGAGACGGGTGAAGGTATTTTTGACGGAGTCTATAAGTTAAACGATGTTTAAAAGCCCAACATCTGTACCATCTAAAATGAAGTGAATATCTATCTCTTAGCGTAAATGATTAAAATTTAAAATTTCAGTCAAAAATCATAAGCTGTAGCGGTTGTCAAACAGGCCCTGAGCTTGGTTCATATGTACTATAGCATGCAGTGCAAGAGTGCTTTTCTCACTAGTAGTCTGGTTTGGCATGATGCGAAGTTGTGAATGGACAAGCGTATATTAAAACCCGTACGTTTCCTTGTAGAGAGTGCTAGTATGCGTGAGCACTTGCATTTGTTCTCTGGTGCATGTCTGTCTGCCTGTGACCCGTCTGAATCCCTGACTTCGTTGCCTATAAACATTTCTTGCCTTACGTCTGCTTGTCCCGTATCTACTTTCTCGATTTTTCTATTAGCCAAGGAAACAACCACTGTGATCGACCTGGCTGCAGTGTTTAATTGTGGGCTGATTGCATCGATCGTATCTGTTCTCTAGTGGTGATTATTTGGATTTTTTTTGGGTTTATAGCTGAAAAGCATTGTAGCTAGTTGAAAAACACTGTAGCTGATAGAGACTTATTTAGCATAATTAAATTTTAAAAAATATAAAAAATATGTTAGCCCATTACGTATAATACAAACAAATATGGAAAAAAAAGAACGGTAAAAAAGCTTAACAAAAAGCTAAAAGTTCAGAAAAAACGAAATTTATAAATAGTAAATAATAAGCGCCGAATCGATCACACCCATGTGATGGTGAGACGACGATGGCCACAGCTGGAAAAGGTCTAACACCGTGCAGCTACAGTGCCTTTGATAAATCAGAGCTGATAAGGAAAAGGGCGACATGCAAAGATGCTCCCCAGTCCCCACATGATTCATATAGTATTCTCCATTTGCAAGATAATTAGCATTTTTTTCCCGCAAAGATGCTGCTGTGGTAGCCGCGAAAGCCCTCGAGACATGAGTGGTCAAAAGTGACGAGATGAATGCGTTGCTGCATGCATGCGCATACTGACTGTAAGTAGTGTCCACTAGGTTCTTTCTCTTTTCTCGATGTGTTTGGTTCGTGCAGAGTGGCCAACAGTGCCCACTCCATTATGATCTGATCAAAGCTAAAGCTAGTGATCAGTACTGTGATCCTAGCTGCATCTGCTGCTGGCTCCTAATGGACTATGCTAACTAGTACTAGCTACTAATGTACACTATATGCATTTCACTGCGCGCGTGTGGGTTATTTTGCCATCAATTTGGCTATTTGACAAGTGTTTAGCCACTAGTTGGTTCACTTGCTCTTTTTACTATTCATAAAGTGCGCGCGTGTGGGCTTTTCAATTCGGCTTTATCTTTTCTGAATTTTTGGCTATTCATAAATTTTGCTTTTTAGTTTTTATTAAGCTTTTTGTTTCTTTTTTCCGTATTTGTTTGTATTATACGTAATGGGCTCACATATTTTTTATATTTTTAAATTTTTTTAAATTTAATTATACTAAATAAGCCTCTGTCATCTACAGTGCTTTATCAGCCAGCTACAGTGTTTTCAGCCATAAGCTTTTAAGCCGAACCGATTGGTTGGAGCTAGGGGTGGAAATAGAACGGATACGATTGAATAGTCTCAAATACGAATAAGAATTTATATTTTTAAAATAAATACGAATATAAATTTGAATATCCTTAAATACGGATATGAATATTCTTGAATACGAATACAGATATTTTCGAATATGGATTTTCTCAGATACGAATATCGGATAAAACGGATTCCTAGTGGTTTTGCCAATTTTTCATTGGTTTTTGACCGGTTACTGATTTTAAACCGCCTAAATTCAAAATTTTAATCACAAAAAACATACGGATTTTTCATGGGTTCTAGAAACGGATCAAATACGAATCGAATAGTCTCGAATACGAATATTCTCGAATACGGATAAAAATTTTCTTAAACACGAATACGAATATTTTTTTAATACGAATTTTGCTTATCACATTCGCATATTTCTCGAATACGAATATCGGATAAACTGAATGGCATGATCCATCGCCTCGTGGGCACGCATCTGCTTGCACTGTATCATGCATGTATAGATCGGCGAAATGTCTGGGAGGGCAACATTCATTTAGGTCAACCTTAGGTCGGATCGAGTAAGATAATGTAGGGCAGACAGGTCGACGATACGTTGTTAGGATAAACAGCGGTCGGCAGTGGCAGCTGGCCATGAGTGTCTGCCGGTTTGGGTGATAGGATACTCGAAACGGATTCTTTCTGATTTTTACTTAAAGAAATCAAAAGTTAATATAAATATCTTCACTTTTTAAAGTGACTTTTTTTAATTACTCTTGCTCTTATCTCACTTTGAGGATAAGATAAAGGATCACAGACATATCATGCACCTTACTACTCTCGCTCTTGTCTCACATACAGTTATTTTTTTCACCACTCGTTTTTTTAGAATTTGTTTTTTAATTACTGCTATTAATTTTCAGTCAAAATCATCAGCAGCCGCGGTTAATATAGACGCTGGCTAGATCTTACCAACACTGGTGGTCGGCATGTGCATCCATCCACATGTCATATAGTGGCTGTGGCGCTCGCCGCAAAGTTCATAGCCGGCCGGAGTACAAGCCCCGAGTGGTGGTAGCCCGGCACACGGAGGCTACTAACACGTTCGGTATACAACTAGTTTTGTAAATACAGCATAAAATAATATTAAATCTAGTAAAAAATCAAAGTAGGTAATTAAGCAGGCTAATCAGCCGGCTTAATCACCTGCCGCCCTCTCATAGGCCCGCCGCTCCCTCACCGGGTGACAGGCTACTGCCGTCTGCTGGCGGAGCGACAGGTGCCTGCCGCTGGTGATCTTTCCACCTGTTGTCTCACGGATGCTGCCATCCGGTCAATGAACGACATAAACGATATATTTATAAATACACTTAACATACTATTAATTTTATAAATATGATACGAATCAGTATTAAATATGGCTTTGTCTCGGCGGTAAGATGGTCGACATAGGCGGATACGTCTACGCGGATCAAAATTACTTGGTACTCTCCCTTGACGGCCAAAATCGTTGCAATAAAGCCATAAATCTTTGTAACAGGCCTCTCCTTGATGTCGTCCATCCATGTCCGAACTTCAGACAATGCAGGTCTCAGTTAGCTAGCTAGCTTGCTTTTCTCGAGTAGCTAGCTGGGACGCAGCTTACGCTCTTTTAAGTGAAATCTGGACACATGTGGACCTCTAAACACCCAAAAATTCTATTTTTGGCCTCTAAACTAAAAAAATTCCGTTTCTGGACCCTTCCGACCGCGCGTTTCGCGAGATGGCGCCACGTGTCCCGGCCGCGCGCGCGACCGCGCGCTCCGACCGCAGCGTCCGCCCGCCGCCCCGCGCGCGATCGCGCGATCGCGCGACCGCCCGCGCCGCCGCGCGCGCCGCCGGCCGCGCGTCGGGACACGTGGCACCAGCTCGCGAACGCGCGGTCGGGAGGGGTCCAGAAACGGAATTTTTTTGATTTAGGGGCCAAAAGTGGAATTTCAGGTGTTTAGAGGTCCAAATGTGTCCAGATTTCCTTTTAAGTTTTTATTGACTGTGACGGTGACCATACAAAGTGTGTCATGTCAAAATAAACAATACATCAAGTGGCAGGCTTGACGGTGTTCAAAAAGAAAAAGTGGCAGCTACAAAATTCCTAGACTCTGCTGTAAGAGCGCAGCGCCTGCATCAGAGCGTAGAGTAGTAGTACCATACAGCTCCTCCCCACGTGGAATGACGATCGATGCACCGTACCCCGAAGAGGCTATCTGTCGATAGCCTGTAATCATAGGCTCGCATGCATGCATGTATACATGCCCGTTCTTTCATCTTGCTTCTAAACCAGAATAATCATGTTAATTTCTTGATTTTATTTTTTATTTTTTGTTTGTGTTTTTTAATATTATTTATAGAGATATAACAATGTTTTTTTATTTTTTCTTTATTTTTATTTAATTAAATGACTTAGAAAAATTAACAGCAGCTTTAGTGTAATTTTTGCCAAAAACCAACAATCAGAAGCCACTGAAAAAAGTTAGATTGAACGGGACCTAATCGCAGCTTTGAATAAGAATTAGAGTACATTTGTTAGAGCTTCATATTCTTATTTTCTAATTTCTGCTTCGGATTCTCTAAAAGTCCATTTATCTGAAAATCTAGAGCCTTCTAAAAAATGTTTGGGTAATAGGTTGGCTCCAAAAATATAAAAGGAGGAAAGGGGATAAACAGACAATGATACTCTTTGTAACACTTCACCTGTATTTATGTCTTACTCCTTTGTGTTTGTACACAAATGATAAAAATGTTGTCTAAATTTTGTAAGACTATATATACACAAATTATGAATTGTTTAGCAAAATTTTGAAGAGTACATATGCAGAAATTATGAAGTTTTGATTCAAAATTTCAGCAAGTAATTGCGTTTGATTGAAATTTGAAAGAATCAAAATATGTACATGACATACCAATGCGCGGCACCATGTTGCAAAGACCATAACCATTTAGAAAGTTAACATTCAACTTCCATTCACAATTTTAACCACATCCTTGGTAATTTAACCAAACAAGGGACCAATTTTACAATAGAACACTAACAAATGTTGAAAGGATAAATAAGTGGAAACAAAAGACTGTAAATAATCATAAAAATTGTGCTATTCATGAACTTTCAGGAATTGCCTTGTAAGGTCATCACTAAACCTATCCATGCTTCTATCACTCGATTGTGATGTTGACACATCTGATGCATCATAAGGAATAACATATCTTATATATCTTGATGGTATTGTGGGCACATAATTAGGATCCCACTTAAATCCCCCAATTGATCATATACCCTCCATTTAGATGGAAATTTAGGATTTGATTTACTCTCCTGGCCCACGTGTCAGTGACTTATGATGACCCCATGTGTCATTGAGATGCGAAGGGTAAATCCTGAATTTCCCAACTAAAGGGAGGGTATATGATCCAATTCCCCCACTTAAATCTACAAAAATACTTGTCCGTCAAAGCATGATCACGTATGAAACTATGAAGTCCCATTGTAGATGCAACTATCATCTTTTGCCTGGACATTTTAAAGCTCGGCATCTTGAGAAGAATTCTCACTTTCATCTTCCATATACTAAAGGTCCTCTCAATGATGTTGTGACCACCTGAGTGTAATTTGTTAATTTCTTATTATAGTAAATCTATCAACAAAATGTAGCCAGAGTCCCGATTCCCAAATGACCGAATGGCCAAATCAAAATATCAATCTTCAATGGTTCATTCAATCCCAAAATCCCGACTTCACCAGACCAGCTCACGCCTCATGGTCAAAACTCGCCCTCACGCCTAGACAAGATGGGCCGGATGGCCACTCCCCACTTCTCGTCTTACCCAATCCCCAGCACACAGCCTCAACTTAGACGCGACGCCGACTGGCCAATGTGACACCCCTGCTCGGTTGCTCCCCAACAGCCCAGCCCCCAGCCGGCCAGGCCAGTTCCAGAGCTCATTGACCTCGACTGTCGCCTAGCGCCCACCCTCGTGAATCTGGCCGTCGGCCTCGGCTCCGCCTCCTCGGTCGTCGCTCGCTTGCCTGGACTCGGCCTTCGGCCTCAGCTATGCCTCCTTAGGTGTCACTCGCCTGCCCAGACTTGGCCTTGGTTGTCAGCTCCTCGGCCACCACCTGCCTGGATCTGCACGACGCTACTCGGATCTGCTCAGTCTGCTCCGGGCTGGCAGGCTCTGCTCTCTGCCCCTCCGCCAGGCGTGACTAGCCGCACGCCGCCAGGGTCCAGGTGCTAAGGTGTGTCTATCCCCACCTCCGCCATCTCTCTAGACTGTGGTCTCTGCGTGGTGCCATGGACTGTGGTGGCTAGCGTCTCTTATTGCGTCTGTGGTCTACCTGGGCCTTGGGGTGAGCAAGCCTAGCTTGGGGGGTGGGGTGTTCGGGGCGGGCCGAATGGTGGGCTGAAGCCTGATGAAGCTCACCTGGTGGCTTTGCTCCTAGCGCCAGGTAGCTATTCTCGGTGGCAGTCAGGGGGCTCCACTGCAAGACCAGGCAAGATCCTCACGACGAGGTAGCCAGCACTGCTAACCACCGAATTAGAATAGATCCACCAGGAAGGGAAGGAAGACGCCTAATGTAATGTACACAGGTAGAAGAGGGGTGGGACCCCCTCCCACTTGTTGCCTGTGGACTCGTTGGGAAGGAGATGGGGGCGGATCTGGGTGGATAGGAGGGTTGAGGAAGGAGATGGACACTGGCTAAGAACAAGAGGAGAGCCGTCCGGATCCACCATCTAAAAACGGAAGGCGGCTTTGCTATCACCTAGGTTAGTTTGCTTACGGACTACAGTAGCGTGCAGCTTAGGAGCACACTCAAGTCTTGACGACACGTTCGTGCATAACCTGACCCGTAATCCGTTCATCAACTGCATGCTGGCTCGATCAAATCCACCTAACCTGCTGCTATGCAAATTAAAGGAAGCTTATCCAGATGGACCAACCGAATCCTATTGGGAACCGGAGCCCGAGTCCGAGCAGGATTGATCATTGGTGCAGCTAGAGCATAGGCTTCGCTATATGCTGCAGCGTCCCCGTCGCAGATGCAGCCAATCCCGATCGATCACCAGTTAGCCAGGCTAGCTACATACAGTAACTCATCAGCAGCTCATTCAAGCATCATCCTTCCCCCGGATTCAGCTTGTACATGGCGGTCCATGTCCAGCGTGACGAGTGCGAAGATTTCATTCCGATCGACGAGGCAGGGGAAGCAGCAGATCCTTACCACGTACACACCGGCGGCGCCGGCGATGTTTACGGTTCTCTAGCCCCGTTCGGTTGGCAGCGAGAGTCGGGAGACGTCTCACGCCTCCAAGAAGCGGAGGATTCCGACCACCGCGCCGATGAAGAACGATTTGTCCTGCCGCGGCCTGTCCTACCCGTCGTCCTACACGGCTTGCCTGTCCGACGAGTCCAACACACCCATCCCTTCCCCATGCCTGTCCGCGCGGAGCTTGGTCAGGCGTACCCGAACGGCGGCTTCGGAGGCGTCCCCGCCACCGATGCGGCCATCGCCGACCTCGAGAAGCAAAAGTACGACGGGTCGAGGGAGGACGAGGGATGTGTCATCTGCACGCAGGACTACGAGGTAGGCGACGACATCAGCGTGATGCCCTGCTCGCAAAGGCATGCGTTCCACCGGAGTTGCCTCGCCAAGTGGTTGGCGCTTAGCCGCCTTTGCCCGCTCTGCCGCCATGCGCTGCTCACCAAATAAGCGCAAGATGTGCCAAAGGCATAGTAAGACCTCAGTTAGGTTTACGCTTGCAGAAGTTGATTGCATTTTCCATGTATGATTTCTCTGCGATATCGAGTAGCACATTGTTTGTTTGTGTTGCCGCAGCACATTGCTTGTTTGTATTGCTGCCGGGAGATTTACGAACAGCAACACCGTGTCCCTTCAGAGGAGTGCAAAGGTCAAAAGACATAGTGGACTAAGACGTGCTAGCTTATTTGACCGCAATCAGCAAGGAGACGTGAAACGATGGTGATCGCCAATAGAAAAATAACTTCGATAAAAGTTGATCCTGAACACACATCAATGCGAAACAATATCGAACAGAAACAACTCTTAGATGATCATAACCAACAAAGATCAGCATGTCGATACGAAGCAATATCAATTAACATCAATTAAAGAGGATAGATTAGATTTATTGGCTAAAACTAGAGACTAATCTAAGGTATGGAAGAAATAAAGATATATTATAAGGTAAACTTTAGATGCTCAATGTCGGTTTATACAGATAGCCTTCGGGTCTCATTTAGCTTGGAAGCCTCGGCTCATCGGTGGTCTTGACCTCCTCGTGTACGCTAAGAAGAAATATCAATCCAGATAGACACGAGGGAGGCTGAGTTTTTTTAGCTTATGATTTATGATTTCTCTTAAATAAATAAATATGACAGTTTCTTCACCGTCGTTTCGAATCGGTTTATCAGGATAAATTTTTTAAAGTGGTTTATTGATATTCGGTTTATTCACAAACACTCATGTTAGAATAAAAAATTATAAACCACAGTTACAAACAATAAACCATAGATGAAAAAAAAACCATCTGATATCTGTAGTCGGTTCCGTTTGGTTCCCTTGTTTATCTGTAGAAGAGTCGATGTTTGTTGAAATCCATGTACAGTACGTGGCTCAAACGGGAAGTGCAACATCAGTTCCTTTAAATCGTGCTGATGTCAGCATGAAATTAGCAATGCACGGCATCGGCCATAACTGGCGAGCGCCCGTGCGCTTGATGGTGCATCACCACGCCTAAATGAAGTCTGTTAGTGGACTAAGCTAAGCCCCCATCATATTCCGGCTGAACCGAAAGTACTCGGCCCTGATATTCGGATGATCTTAAAGGGTGTGTTTGATTGCCTGTATCTCCTTCATTCTGGATGGGTGGATCCGTATAATCTGAGAAAGAGTCTGTTTGGTTGCATGTATGAGCGGATACAGCCTGTATGAGCGGATGCAAAAATACGCCCTCATCCTGGATGGGTGGATACGCTTAAAATGAGCTTCACTAGCCATCCTGAAAAATGAGCTTCACTAGCCATCCGCTCATCTGAGCAACCAAACAAGAATGAGTGGATGCTGCATCCACTGATATCGATTCCATCCACGAATCAAACACACCTTAGGTGTGTTTGGCGGATGGGTGGATCCCACGTGATCGATGCAAAATCGCCTCATCTCGATGGGTGGATCGCTCAAAATGAGTAGCCATTGAGTGGATGCGATGTATCTTATGCGGTCCCCGTGTTAGCCTCTCGGGTTTGGTAGATCATCCGCTCATGAGCAACCAAACAACATCTCGCTTTTTTGTATCCGCTCATGCAGCCTCACCAAACATCTTCTTTTTCTGAAATACGATTCCACTCAGCCTGCATCCACTCATCCAGGATATACGATGCAACCTCCATCCACGAACCAAACTCACCCTAAATGGACGCCGGCATCCATTAGCTGGTGGCTCCATGGGCAAACTATAGCCCTGTTTTTTTTTGGCAAACTATAGCTCTGTTTTTTTAATGGCTTTTGGTTTCACCTTTTTCATAAGCTAAAACAAATAGAGCAGTTTCTTTAAATAGTTTCTTCTCGAAGTGAATTTTTTCTCGAAGCCATCTCTCCAAATAGTTTTTCGAGTTTAAAGACGTGTACGCCGTCTCCGCCGGCATCTTTATCATCTGCAGACTCTTGGAATCCTTTAGCTCACCACATAAAAAAGAGGGTTCAAGCGTGTGATGCATCCGCATAAGTTGGGAGTTTGGGAGTGGGCTGGTTTCTCCATTGCTGCCCTGTCCATCCTTCAATTCGCTGGTGGGTGGCAGCCCAAGGAGTCAGCCTTTCGGGCATCCGCGCCGTTCGGCTAAGTTTGGGCGGTCCAGATAGACGAGGATAAGCGTTAGACGGCGAGAGCACTCAAGCTGTGGAACAAAAACTACATAGGTGATGTCCAACAACACCTAGCAATAGACTCGGCACAAGGAATCGGCTGCGAAAATCCCTAGAGTCCCGGATGTTAGGACTCGCCGCCATCTCGAGGATCAAAGCAAGGCAACGTTCAAGTGTCAGTTGGTTAAAGGCCGGAGACGCCAACTTTGTGTTTCCATACCAAAGCAATTTCTTGCAGGAAAAATTCATTGCTGCACTGTGTACTGATAATGACACACCCACAACGCACCAACAAAAAGAAGCAGCTAAATTTACCCACTTTTCAGAGGTCCTAGGCCTAGTGGCAAACCTAGAATGAAAATAGAGGGGGAGCTTGTATGCCAAAACTTCCCCAGTTGTCCACGGCATCAACACTGTAGCTCGATACATGTGTGGTCGATGCCATCATGGCCTGCACTAGCACCGTTGGCCTCGTGCAAGCTCATGATCCGTACCTATTGCCACTGGCAATGGTGGACACAAGAAAGAATTTTATCCGAGAAAAGCCTAAATATGGCTAATTCATCGTAAACAAGGCTGATGATGATTAAATAATTCATTAAAAAGTCACTTTAATATATAATCAAAGCCCTTAAACCAATGTTGCAATAGCTTATGGTATAACAAATCTCGAGTACCACTAGTTGGAAAACATTGTTCATTTGTCCGACTAGCTACTACTCGGAAACTTTATAACCCGACATTTGGGCCTACCTGAGGCGATGTTTTATGCGATTATGGAAGTGGATCACACGCGCTCTCTTTCCACGACTGCTCCATGTTCAGCCTAGTATCTATGACAACAATGGGTCTGCGGTTGTTTCCTGGGGCTCTCCCTCATTGGCAACAATTGATCGACGGTTATTTGTCAAACCTCTCTCACCATTATCAACCGCTTACATGTGTGGACGGAAGGAATCGACAAGACGTCTGTTCATATCAACAAATCATGCCTCTTTAGCACTATTTAAGCCTTATCTGAAAGAGAAGATAGAACAAAGAACAATGACAAGACTATTCCGCATTAGGGCACATAGTATTTTTCCCTGTAATCGCTCATTTAGAGCAAGTTGTATTCTCTATATAGCAATAAAGACCAATTCCTCCTTTCCATCCTTCTATTAGGCTTGTATTTCCTAATATTGGTAAGATCGACGATTCGGCGTCGACAGAGTTGGTTTCCACATCATGCATGCGAAGTTCACAATCATAGTAGTTTTGGACTAAAATCAATCCTAAAATTAGATAGACAAAGGAAGCAAATTCATCTCTCAATTTGACTTACTGTTAGTTTCTTAGTAAGATAGTTCTCCCATTTATATATTCATCCTCAAATAATCAAATTTAGTATGTAGTCTAGTTCAAAGCCATTAGGGCTTAAATACTACACTACTAAAAAGGGGGTTCTCAACAAAAATTAAACATACCAAGACTGACATCGGGCGATACTCTAATGAACTCGAGTTCACAGCATTCCATCCAGTGTAGTAGTATTCATCCTTGTGAACTTTGTCAAGTCCTAGTAAACCTCCGAGCTGAGCCATTTCTAAACAAAGGAGGAAAATAGCAAGGGTGAGTACAGAAGTACTCAGCAAGCATTATTGACAAAATGCACTAGATGCTCATAATCTAACATTTCTTGAAATCCTCTTTCTCATTCTCATTCTCTTATTCATTCTCTTACTCATTCTCATTCTTTCTCTTTCTCTCTTTCCCATTTTCAAAACTTATAGAAAATAAAGGTTTTTTATGTTTTGAAAGAAGTTATGATTATTAATTTAGAAATCTACTGAACACTCATATAACGGCATCAAACCACCACTGGTTTCTGTAGCCTCCAATCCAGGAGACAGGCATGAATTCATGATTTATATAGTACTACGCATGTTTGTACCACTTTACCCATAGCCACTATGATCCTTGTTGTGAGTTGTTCTTCGCATTTCCTTAGATGCGATGCCCAGATCAGAGTATAAAACTTTTACATCTATCTCAGTATATTATATCTCCACTCAGCTACTCTCAACCGGCAGCCTGGGGCGGTCTCTCACCCTTCCCTAGACCCATCGATAGCAACATAGGTGTTGGTTGGACTGATTCATTCACCCTTACCTAATGCTCCACTGCGCTAATATATGCGCACAGAATCCCCCACTTCTGGGCTCTATCCAGTTCTGGATTCCTCCTACTTTTGGATCCCTCACTCCCAAGCTCTATACTGGTTCTAGGTTCCTCCACCTAGTTATAACTACTTACCCATGTGGAGAATATAATAACCATGATAGCGTTACCGGTTCTGCCTGGCTTCTGACGGAATAATGGTTGATACAGCTTATATGGTCCATTACACAAGCAAAGTCTAATTAACCTTATATTTTATCCCTATGTAGAAGATCATGTACCTGCCCTTCTCTTGCCTACCCTAGGGGTCGTTCCACCCCCTTATTTATGGGCCTGACAGTGACTTCTCCAACTATCTGCCCTAATCTCTTCTCTTTCTTTCTCATAGCATTCATCCGATTTAAACATCATTTTCATTTTTATGCAGAGTGATACATAATTTAATAGGTAAATACTTGTTTTACTGAAGATACTCTGATCGTATATTCAAAGGAATGCTTGACTAAGTTTAGTTCAAGTTCTGAGTCCCAAAGTCATTCTGGTAAAGCTCGCCCTCACTTCCTAGTTTCTTTCCTGTAGTTAGTACGCGTGCTACGGTTCAATGTACCGGTGTCAAATAAAATAACAAGTGGCAAATAATTGAATAAATTGCACTAAAGTGTCCCTGTGTGGTCCTTAAATTTTATTCTACTGCTAGCAGATTTTTTGGCTTTGTTGCTATTTTAGTCGTCTCATTAAAGTTTAATTGCTATGTGTAATTTTATTTAATTACGTGCGGGTTTTAAATCTTTGAATGACCACTAATTTATACTAAAAATCTTAATTAGTTATTAATGGGTTTCTACCATTTATATGCAACGAACAAATTAATTTAGTATTTAAACTTGTACCATAATGATTTAAACAACAGTATCAATTTAATCAGTACGCACGAGATCTTCATCTACTGGCGATATTAAATTTATTTTTTTAATAATCATAAATACTAATTAGTGATGTTTTGTAGTTTAACATGATTAGCAAAATTTTATTTAGTAGATTAGCATTAATGGAAGGCTGATGGACAATTTTATCGTGCGTGTTTATTCTCTCTCTTCCCCTACCTCTCTCTTCCTCTTTTTTCTTTCCTTTTCTTTTTCCACTCGGCTAAATGGCCACTGGCAACTCCTACTTGCTCTTCTCTCTCTCTCTCATCTTTTCTCCCCCATTTCTCTAGTTCCTTCACTCGGCACCTCTGGCCTTTGGTTCCCACTCTCCAGCTCTCGCTTCTTCGCTCGGCCTTTGGCTCCCTCCTGTGCTTTGTCGTTGGTGCGCTTGTGCATCACCACCCTGCTCGATCGCCGCCCCCTCCTGGTCGCCTTCAGCTTGGCTCAGCCTCCCCTCCAACTTCGCTTACCCGAATCCGTCTAGATCCATGGCTAGCCTGCCACCTGCAGCTAGGCTACCGTTGCTGCGACCACGGCTTCCTTGTGCCGCCCTTTGGCCTGGCCCTAAGTCACCGTCCCTCCGGCCCAGCTCTAGTCTGCTTGCCTCTAGCTCCAGCCTAGCCGACCTGGCCGGCTTCCACCTCCGTTTGGCTCTGCCTTCGTCCTCCCTCCGCCGGCCTCCCTTGGCTTCGGCCACTGCGCCTCTAGTGTCACCCTCTACTGCTATGGCTGCGCTACTCCAGCGAGCTCTCCTGCCCTAGCTGCTCAGCCTCCATGGCCTCCAGTGCCCTTTTCCCCTCTCCTATGTTCTCCCTTACTAATTTTCTTATGCCCTTTGCATGCTTTTAGTTATTTTCAATTTGTGGATTTGATTTGTTGTTTGTTCAGTGATTACACTTGTGTTGGTGTGCAACAGGGCTTGCTACAACGGGGCTCGAGGCCTTCCCATGTGCCGAGGAGCACGGGGTGGCTGTTGGGTGCGCGTGGCCAGTGATGGCACACTACAATCTCACCTTTGGTATACTCCTTCCTCTCTACTTCCTTCTCTGTGATGTGGATTTGTGGCTTGATATGGATGGATGGATGGTGTGAGAAAGGGATTTGGGAGTGGATGCTTGTGCTCCTCTGTGATGTGCCGAGATAAACTACGGGGATGGGGTGTGAGGACCTTACTTGGATCGGTTCAGTTGGGGATGGAAAGGCGATGACGATGACCGTGGTGGTGGTGATGCTCTCCGAGTGTTTCCATTGGTCCTTCTCGTCCCCTCCTTGTCTTAATCCGGTTCAGTCCTAGTGGTCCTTGTCGTCTCTTGGTCCTCACGGCCTTCGTCTTCATGCCATCGGTCTTCCCTAATTCCCTTTTGGCTCCTCTCCTCCTGGCTCAACTATTTGTCCCCTCTCTAGTGGTGATGCTTTCTTAGTGGTTATGGCAATGTGGGTTCTTGGGTGGCTATGGTTGTGTAGGATGACTCTCGGTTTTGGCTTTGCCTTGGATTGTTGTGGCTTTGGCTCCAGCTGGTTCCTTCCCTCTGGTGAAGCACTAGTACATTTTAAAATATATAAGGCTAAGGTGGAAAATCAACTAGAAAATAAATAAAATGGTTAAGGTTAGATCAAGGTGATGAATATGTTTATAACAAATTTGATAGTACACAACTTTGGTCGGGTTCTGTGTAAACGAAGCCAACACGTGTGTTTACTATAATTTTTTTTGCGAAACACCCAGTACAACACATAGACGCCACACACAAGCACACCACCACATGCACACACTCTCACACATGACACCTACAGAAGACTAGATAAGTAGAGCTTGACAAAGAAATGACAAAGTCACCATCGACGCCTCGCTTGCGACGGGCACGTCGCCTACCATCAATTTAATTTAGGTGAATGTGTCATTCTTTGTCTTTATGTGGATGACATATTATTGTTTGGGACAAACATGGATGTTATCAATAATTCTAAGTCTTTCCTCTCTCAGAACTTTGGTATGAAAGACTTGGGTGAAACTAATGTTATTTTAAACATTAAGCTATTAAAAGGTGAGCATGGGATTAATTTATTACAATCCCATTATGTGGATAAAATCCTAAATTACGTTGGGTTTGTGGACTGTAAATCAGTAGCCATACCATATGGTCCAAATGCTAAGCCACATAAAAATACTAGACACATAAAAGACCAGCTTAAATATTCATAAACAATTAAATCCTTAATATATTTGATTAGTACAATGAGGCATGACATCTTACATGATGTAAGCAGATTGAGCTGATATACAACTAATCCAAGAGATGACATTGGGTAGCATTAGAAATGGCGCTTAGGTACCTAAAGGGAACAAAAAAATTTGGAGATACATTATTCTGGCCATCCAACAGCCTTTGAAGGATTTAGTGACTCTAACTAGATCAGTGACTTGGATAATATAAAGGCTGCAAGTAGCTATGTATTCACTCTAGCAAGTGGGGCTGTCGCGTGGATATTTTCCGAATAGACTATCCTTACATGATCCACTATGGAGGCTGAACTAGTAGCACTTAACTCAGTGGTAGTAGAGGCGGAATGGCTCATAGAACTACTTTTCGAAAACTAAATTTGAATTTTAACTTTATGAACATTAATAATGATCTATCATAAAATAATCATGAATTTTCTCATACGATCCCTCGATACGGCTGTACAAATCAAAGTTTTCACCCGTTAGCTACATGGACTGATGAACTTAAGGACTGTGACATCTGAATCTTTAACTATTGTTAACTTAATTAATGCCCAGGAAGTAAGAACGAGCAGCAATCCACCAAGTACTATCATATGTCTCTCCACGTTTACTAGAGAAAACTATTCCACGGAGAGGGAAAAAAATGCAGAACAGAGGGTTGACTTTTGGCCAGTTCAGAGCGAGTAGATTAGTTGCAACTTGCAGATGATGCAAAGTTTGGGCTCATGTATGTTCATCTCGCCCACAAACTCAGCCAAGTAATTTGCATTCTTTTATGTTATTTGCCGTTGGTTAATTACGACATGAGTGATGAGATCGACAAAGACCAGACCAAATGGAGGCACTGCCTGCAGACACACCGGCCGTTGACCTTCTCATGATGTTGCATATGCACATATATAGTATATGCTACTCTCTCCTAAACATTTGACCTTTATCACGTTCTTTCTCTGCAATGAGGGAAGGCAAGGGTGATCCGGCGATCGCCGTCCTCGCCGCGCTCTGCTTGGCATCGGCAGTAGTATTTCGTGTCGACGGAGCCAAGGGAGAGGAGCTCGTGACGCAGATGTTGAACGGCTTCACCGCGACGCATTCCGCGGATGCGGCGGTGCCGTTCGAGCCGGTGCTGCACGCGCCCAACGGCGTCTTCGCCTTCGGCTTTCTCCGGGTTGACACGGTGTCCCTGGACCTCGCCGTGGTCCACCTCCCGTCCTCGTTCGCGCTCTGGCGAGCCACGCCGGCCCGCGTCGGGGACTGGTCGCGCCCGGCCACCCTCGCCTTCGACGGCCACCTGGTTCTCACCGATTCCAACGCCGGCGTGCTGTGGCAGACCCTCAACGTCGTCGGTGACATCTTAGCGCTCCTCAACTCCTCTAACCTCGTTATCCGGCGCTTCGATGAGCAGGGTCCGGCGTGGCAGAGCTTCGACAACCCGTCCGACACGCTCGTCCTGGACCAGAACTTCACCATGTCCTCGCCGCCGCTCATCTCCAAGAACCACCGCTTCGCGCTGAGCCTCGCCAAAACGTACATGGCACTGCACATGGAGTTCTACGGCGGCCGCACGACCCCGATGTACTGGCGGCACACGGCCCTCGAGGCCCAACCGGAGAATGCCACGCAGCCACCAATCTACGGTCGTGTGGATGGCCGCGGCTTCTTCGGTCTGTACCTCGAGGGCGGCGGCCAGAAGGTCGACGTGCTCTCGTTCGACACGTTCGTGCAGAATCTCATCGGCGCCTTCCGGCGCATGACGCTGGAGGACGACGGCAACCTCCGCGCGTACTACTGGACCAACGACTCGAAGGCTTGGACCTCCGACTACAGGGCCATATCGGAACCGTGCGACCTGCCGACCTCGTGCGGCGCCTACGGCCTGTGCGTTCCAGGGTGGCCCAGTGCCAGTGCCTCATCAACAGCACCGGGACATCCCCGCCGTGCCACGCCGAGGAGACCACCGACCTCTGCGGCGGCGGCGGCGGCCAGCTGTTCGACATGGTGCAGCGGAAGCGGGTGTCGGTGGCGTACAAGGAGCAGCTGCCGTTCGAGACGTACAAGACGGCGGAGGAGTGCGAGCTGGCGTGCGCGGTCAACTGCAGCTGCTGGGGCGCGGTGTACAACGGCGCGAGCGGCTACTGCTACCTCATCGACTTCCCCGTGGAGACGGTGGTTTACGAGGCAGACGACCGGAAGGTGGGCTACTTCAAGGTCAGGAAGGTGCATAGCCCGGCACGGCCGGCCATGTCAGCGGGCGCGACCGCCGTAACGGTGGTGCTGTCGCTGATCCTGGCGAGCCTGGCCGTGGCCGGGGCGTACATAGGGTACCGGCTGTGGGAGAGGAGGCGGCGGCGTCGGCGGGCCTGCGATCCGGGGATGGAGCAGGAGCTGACGCCGGGGCCGTACAAGGACCTCAGGTCCATGGGCAGCTCTAACAACTCGTTCAAGGCGTGATCCATGGAGCGGTTGCCGTAACTGCATTGAGTGAATTGGGCAATGTAATCTGAGCGCTCTCTCCTCACTGCATTGCATAGTTTGGAGGGGAGAAATGGACTGCTTGCAGAATTACAGAATTTGCAGCAGAGAATGGCTGCAAATAGGAGGTGTGGTGGTCAGTGGTCTGTGTCGCTACGCACGCATACAGTTTCCCCTGCCTTTGATCTGTATCAATAGAAGAGTTCATCAATACTGAAAAACATAGTAACGTTACCAGAACTACTTTGATAATATACTGATTAAATAACGATTAGCATCGTCGCAACTCTGTCCCTAACTGTAACCACACATATATATATATTTTAAAAAGGAATGTTACCACATATTCTTAAACTAGTTATGTACCCGTGCGTTACAATGGAACTCATTGAATATATAGAGAATCGTGCTATAGAAGAAAGTTGCTTTGATCGGTTGGAAAGTAGAGAATGATGAGAAGTTAAGTGAAAAGAGCGGTTGGAGGAGAATGGACGTACAACCATCAACTTGTTCTTTTATAATAGTAATGATGTTCATGAATCAACCGTTTCCGTTTGTGCGTTGTCTACCACTGTATGTCCTCCTCGGTAGTTGCGCTAATCCCGGATATGTTGGCGCAAAGATGGATGGTCCGTTCATGTTGGCTTGTAGATTTAGTTTATAAATAATAATAATTTATAGAAAAATTTATAAAGAGATATTTGCATGTGATTTTACAAGTATAAATGTAGTTATTATAGTATATACTATAATATACTAGTAGATCATATTTTAAAAAATATTTTATTTAAAAGTTAGATACTATATATGGCTTGGTGCCTTGGTACCTTCCAAAGAAGTAAAAAATCTCTATTTTTGATACTATAGAGTTTCTATCATCCTTAAGAGGTACCTCCACCCATTAAACTCTTAATACATCTTAATGCTAGCTTAATAGATGGCTTGGTGCCTTGGTACCTTTTAAAGATAGTAAAGATCTCTATTTCTGATAGTTGATAACTCAAATTAAGTCAATTTATGATTAAAAGACCAACCGCTCCGAGCTCCGGCCGTTGCACACATGTACGATGTATCGTCATAGTACCATCTACACTCTTGCCACTACTTGATACTACTAGTATCTTAACCACAGCCAATTAATTCATTAGAGATAACCGAGGGACGTCCGTTCAAAAATGTTATGACTCTTGATTGAAATGATACTGTAACGGTTGTTAGTTTTTTTCTAAGATATTTAGTTAAAAAATAAATAGAAAATAGAATAAATTACATGAAGAAATCGATACGTTACACTTTAAAAGTCAAAAACCCAAAGCTATCCAGAATAAAACCTAAGAGAAGAGGATTGAATTATTTACCACAGATCGCCAGTCGTGCTTGTGTGTAAGAGGACGGGGAGTAGGGCTGGCAAAAAAGCTCGGGCTCGTAAGCCAGCTCGGGTTCGGCTCGGGCTCGTGAAGGCTTGGCTCGGCTCGTGAATGAAATGAGCCGAGCCGAGCCAGTAAAAAAGCTCGGGATCTAAACGAGCCAAGCCCGAGCCACCTCGCGAGCCAGCTTGGCTCGGCCAACTGCCTGATGGGCTGTGGCCCGATCGACCGACCGCCCAAATGCCCCGACCCCCGACGCCCCGAGGGCAGCGATGCCTCCTGCCGTCTTGCCCTCGCCCTCCTCATCTTCTCGGTCTCTCACTCACGCGCCCGGCGGCCGGCGCCCCCTCCCCCTCCCGGCCTCCCCCACTCGGCTCTCTCTCTCCCTCTCGGTCTCTCCACTCACGCGCCCGGCGCCCCCTCCCTCTCCCTATTTCCTTGCCCCGACCGACGCCTCTCTTTGGTTCCTCCGGGCTGGCCTCTACTCCGGTCTCCGGCCTCCGCGCTCCCCTACGCAGCTACGCTCGGCCCTCTCTCTCTCCTTCCCGGACTTCCCCCTCTCCTGCGCCTCCTTGCCCGTCGGCACTGCTTGGTGAGTCACGACCCGCCCGCTCCCTCCTTGCCGCTCGGCGCCGCCCGGTGAGCTATGGCCAGATCCGGCCGATTTGATGCTTTTCCCCATATCCTACCCCGATCTATCGGTTTTAGTTTGCTATTTTTGGGTTGCTCTAATGGTTTGCTCGAGGTGCTAGCGCCCGCCCGTAACGCCGGGAGTACACGGTGGTGGTTGGAGGTGTGGCTATGCCGGTGGTAGCTGGGAGCTCGGCCGGCGCCCGACGGTCGCACACAGCCGCCATCCTCGTCGGTATTCGGTAAGCCTCTTCTCCCCTCTTCTACCTCTGGTGATATGCTTGGATTGGTTCCATGTGTTCTACTGAGGATGGATGCTTCATGCTTATGGTTTCTAGTTCAATGTTGGCTATAATGGATGAATGTAGTACATGGATGGTGATTTGTGGGGTTTACCTTTACTGGTGATTGCGAGAAGGGTTACGGTTTGGGGCTGGTGGTGGTGGTGGTCGCTTGCTTGCGGTGGGGTTGCCGTGCCTTTGTCTTCTTGTCGTGCCTTCGTCTTCTTGCCGTCGGTTCCCCTCCCCTCGGTGGTTGTTGGCTCGCGAGCCGGCTCGAGCTGGCTCGAGCCGCATCACGAGCCGAACTGAGCCCACAAAAAAACTTGATATCCTAACCAACCCGAATCGAACCGAGTCTCCATTCCACCAAGCTTTCACGAGCTGCCACCCCTAACGGGGAGCCACAAGACGAGGCCTCTGATTGCTCTCGTACGCCATGCACGCGTTCAGGAGAAGAAGGCGTAATCCGCGGAATACGCCTCCTGGGGCAAAATCTTCGCGGGAAACTCTAACCGAAACCACACATCGCTATGGCCAACCTCCGCTGCAGAGGACCGACAGAACCGTCCAAAACGGGGGACAAAAAATCCCCACCTTACTCCACCCATGCTCCTCCTCGCCCCCACCCCGCCGGCCGCCGGCCGCCGGAGACTAGGCGGCAGCGCTATCCCATGCGTCCGCTGCTCGAGCGTGCGCGAGCTGGAGAGGTCCGCGAGCCCTCGTCCTGGCGCGGGGCTGCCGCCGCTGCGGGAGGCGAAGCGGGTGGTGCTGGTGCGGCACGGGCAGAGCACGTGGAACGAGGAGGGGCGCATCCAGGGGAGCTCTGACATCTCCGTGCTCACTCCCAAGGGCGAGTCCCAGGCCGAGACCTCCCGCCTCATGCTCCTCTCCGACTCCTTCGACGCCTGCTTCACCAGCCCGCTCGCCCGCTCCCGCCGCACCGCCGAGATCATCTGGGCCGGGCGCGATGAGGACCTCATCCCGGACCCCGACCTCCGCGAGATCGACCTCTACTCTTTCCAGGTCGGACGCGTCTCCGTTTGTTGGGTTCTTCGTGGCGTGCTCGTAAGATGTTCGTTGGAATTCCTGAGTGAATGTTGCGATTCGCAGGGGCTGTTGAAGCATGAAGGGAAGGAGAGGTATGGGGTTCTTTACCGGCAGTGGCAAAAGAACGCGGCCAACTTCAGCATTGACGGGCACTACCCAGTCCAGGAGCTGTGGGACCGCGCGCAGAGCTGCTGGGAGGGGATCCTGGCTCACGAGGGCAAGTCGGTGCTTGTCGTTGCGCACAATGCAGTTAACCAGGCGCTCGTTGCCACGTCGTTGGGTAGGTGCTGCTAGGTTTTGATTTGGATTTTGTAATGCCAAATTGCCAAGGGTGTGTTCAAAATTGATGTGTGGATCCTGGTGTTTGTGTTTAGGAGTTGGCACAGAGTACTTTCGGATTCTGCTCCAGAGCAATTGTGGTGCTAGTGTGCTAGATTTCACCCCACAGACTAGTGGAGGCCCTCCAAGTGTATGCCTTAACCGCTTAAATCAGGTTAGTTTAACTTTGTTTGGATCATTGACTTTTGCTTTTTGTAAGATATTCTTTCAAAATGGACCTACTTCTTGCCTGTTTGTATTAGTGCGACATATTGCTACGTTATATCAACTTCTTGATTAAAGAAATTTCAAACAAATAGACAATGGATTTAATCTTTTCGCCATGTTTGTATTTGGTACAGACCCCAAATTCTCCGGTTGGTGCGGTAAGTTCTGGAGGAAGAAAGACGAGCAAGAGGATCATTTTGGCCTGTCAAGGGGCTACACAGAACAGTCGTGAGGTATGGAATCCCGTTGTGTGTGCACGTGTGCATGAACAAATTTGCACTTGTTCTATGGATCACACGAACTATTGTTCTAGGATCTGATTTTGTATTTCCTGAAGTTACCATAGGAAAATCGAGAGAACCAATCCAATTTAATATATTGTAACCTATGGCATGAAAATTTTGCAACTTAATCCCTAAGAATTTGGGAATCGAGAGAACCACACAGTAAACCATTTTTAGGTTTTTGAGTTATCTATATAGTTTTTTAAACAGAATTATCTATTTAATTTTCATTGCTTTGAATTCCAGATTAGTTTAGCCGGAATGGGGTATGCACCACTGAACATGCTTGGGATTATACAGGTAATTCACTTTGTTTATTACATCACCAATTTATTTCCAATTCAACAACTGAGCTCATTTTTGGACAAATACTTTCAGTCTCAGAAGACTGCAGAACTACTTCTAGATCTCAAGGTGAACAGTATTCTCTGTGGCCCACAAGTTGCAGCTGTTGATACTGCAACTACTATATGCGAGGTGACTATAATCTGAACTCTCCCTCTTAACTGAATGAAATGCTTCTCGCGTTTTCGAGAAAAAAACCTATAATCTGAACTAACTGTGAAGTTCAGTTAATTGTGTTATGTTTTGTTTCTACCTATTTCACCTGTCCAATCTGATCTCATGGAGTTATTTGCAGGTCCAAGAGGCTGCAGATTGCTTAGGTGCTGACTGCGTGCCTCGCTACGTGGAAATGAAGAAATTGTTAGAACTCGAAATTGATGATGCCTTTCAAACAAAGCAAAAGGTTAGACCATTTCCAATTTCTATGGTTTATGATAAGCATCACACTAGCTTTACTAGCGCATGGATGATTTGAAGGTCTTTTATATATCTTGAAAATTCGCATTTGCGTCATGTAATTGCGACATCTAGAGTTCAAAATTACTATGACCGCATGCCATATGTTTTGTTAAAGCTGTCTCATGTGCATATTGGCTGGTTACTTGGGAGCTTTTTATTACGTTTTTTGTCGCATTTTTGGGTGGAAAATAACAATTCCTTGCTTCCTTTCTACAGAGCTTTGGAGAAATAGTTCAGTCCGGTTGGTTGGGCAGGATGGAATACAGAACACTAGAGGGATTATGGGCTCAATCAAAGGATGCATGGCAAGCCTTGCTAAATGAGTTGCCAGATGATGCTACATCTGATGGAGTTATTGTTGCCGTAGGCCATCCTGCCATTCACCTAGCTCTAATTTGCCGGTGCCTTAATTTAACAGTGGAGCACATGTCATCTTTTCATCTAGACGATGGCAGCATCAGTGTGATCGATTTTCCTGATGGACCAAAAGGAAGAGGTGTTATCAGATGCACAAATTACACAGCCCATCTAGGAAGATGGTCAATACCCATTACAAGAACAACAGAAACTGATGAAGAATTCTAACTTCCTTGGAGGTAACCTCTTCTGTATTATTGTGTACCACCCTTACAGGAAATTCATGCTTGTAAACACCATACTGATGATGTACATATCTTATCAATATCTATGTATATAAAAAGCATATTTTTATATTATGTTAGTGCCCAATTGCCCAGCATTAATGTGCTACTGTGCTCTTGTGTGAACCTCTTCGTGGTGACTGCTGAGCAAGCACCATGTAGTGATGTAGATCCGACAGTATAATTTGAAGCTTGCATCTCCTCTGTGACACCAAGCATGGATAGTTTGCATAGATCTGCTCGTATGATGTCTGCTGCTCTCGAGTGGTTATCAGTTGTAAAGAGTGAAATGCACAGATGCACTCACGAGATGGTGACAAAGACGATTGCTATCAACGATCTGCATGGAGGAAGGTGCTCACAGTCATCAGCATGCCACGTGTCTTTCTCCTGCCACGTGTAGCTCTTCCCCTTCGAGCAGCACCATAGGCTACAGCAACCTTCGAACCTCTGCCGAGTTTGCTCCATTCCCCAAGTGTCCTACACCCGGCACTCTTCAACCCTAACACAAAATTAGTATCTTCAAAAGCAACGGAGTTAGCCTCTAACTCCATCTCTATTTATAGTTTAGAGCCTAAAACTTTGACTTATCTTAAACCCATGAGTTCTAATCCAATTCCAATAGCAAAGGGACCCGAAACCCTTCCTAATACAGATTTTCCAAAATACCACCTTTCTAACTTGTCACGTGTCAAAACCTCCAGGACTGCACCTCCCGTAGCTTCTCGACACATCATCCACCATGTGTCATAACCTTCGGACCGCACCGCAATAGCTCCAACAAGTATCATTCATCTCTGATCTCCATGCGTCCTAAGTATGAGCCCGACCATCTCGTGACCTCCTTGACCGTCTGAACATCGGATCTCCCATTCTAGTTCTGATCCACCTTATCACCGACCATAACCGTCTCCATGCTAAATCTATACATGCAAAGACTAAAGAATATTTTTCCGGCACAAGTTCGTCTCAACTTGACCAATATGAGTCTACACACGCAATACATCTTAAGTAACAGTAAGCAACATCATCATTTATTCATCACAAATTAACCATTGTAAATTATTCATCTCCAAAATATCCTAAACCTAACAACATGGTCTACCACTCTTCGTTTTAGTTTGGTAAGAGCATAGAAGGCTTTGTACACTATCATCAACTGCCCTGCTGTTTTTATTAAGAGTAAAATATTTTCTCTCCAATTGCGCAATGTTATCATGTCAGCTGGTTCCATAGTAGGTTAGAAACAGAAAGGCCTCTTTTGTCAACTTGTGTTTGCTTCATTTATAAAAACTGCATTGTCAACTTGTTCTGGTTTAGTGAGAGAGAGAGAGAAGAAACCATGTCCAGTGTGCATAATTCATCTATCTGTTGCTCCAACATACAAGTATACGTGCGCAGCAGCATACTATTTGCCAACTGGATTAAATCATGTAGACCCTTCTGTTTGAAGACCCACATTATCAGGTCTACTATAAGAAGGAAGTAACTAATTTGCTCTATTAACATTTGATTTCTGTTTTTGCCTGTTGTTGAAAGCTAAAGAGTTGCTGTCTATTGTTTTCAGGGATCCTGCTTCCCTTGTTTTCAGGCGAGTGCCTCATTTCTGCTTGACCAAGTATGCATTATGGGAGAACTATTTTTTTCCCACTCGAATCTAAAAACAAAGTCAACAAAGCATGCGCCGATTTTATAATGCATCTGGTATCAAGTGCCTGGTACTGCCGATGCATGAATCACATTCTCACCTCTCAGAGAAGATTGCTCCAGACTCAAATTAGTATATTCAGTCGAGCATTTTTTTTAGCTATATTTCACATTCTCGCTTCTCAGATCAGATCGATTCACTATGCAGGGACCAATTCATGGACCATGAGCTTGTGCAGAGTCTGCAGCTGCAGCAGGTGAGTCCTATGACTGTGCTGCCTATTACCTAATCTGTCACATTCTATCTGTTAGTTAACACAATGGATTGGGCAAATTTATGAGATTACGGAAGCATTTCCGTGCGCACACATTTTGTCTGCCAATTTGTTTGTTTGTTAGTTAACACAATGAATTGGGCGAATTTATGAGATTACGGAAGCATTTCCATGCGCACAGATTTTGTCTGCCATGTGTTTGTTGGAGTTTACAGTGTTGATACGTTAAATGTTGAACCACCTCACAATTAGGGTTGGAAACGGATAGGATACGATCGAATAGTCTCAAATACAAATATGAATCCATATTTTTAAAACGAATACGAATATAAATTTGAATATTCTCAAATACAGATACGAATATTCTCGAATACAAATACGGATTTTCTCGGATACGAATATCGGATACAACGGATTCCTAGTGGTTTTGCTGATTTTTCACCGGTTTTAAACCGCCTAAATTCAAATTTTTAATCACAAAATTCGTACGGATTTTTCATAGGTTCTAGAAACGGATCGAATACGAATCGAATAGTTTCAAATACGAATACAGATATGAATATTCTCAAATACGGATATGAATATTCTCGAATACGAATACGAACATTTTTTATACGGATTTTACTTACCATATTCGCGTTTTCTCGAATACGAATATTGGATAAAACAAATTATCCGTTACCGTTTTCCGCTCCTACTCACAATAGCGATATGAGCCGCTTTCAAGAAAAATGGGGACACTAGCCAAGTGACAACGTAGCAAGTTTTTGCTTCGTTTCTAATCCTTAATTTCTTTCTTGTTGTCGTCTGTTCATTTGTTAATCCTCAGTCATTGAGTGGTCACACATTTTGATATATGATTAAAATTTGTAGCTGACAAGGTCACAAACTTGCCATTGTATTCCACTGGATTTGTGATCTTGGGAGTTGTTGGTGTTGACGTATGCTTTGATGGATGACCGCACTAGGGGTACGCACCCACCCTTTCTGTTCATCATACTTGTAATCCAACGCTTCACCCTGCTGTCACTTCCATTCTTTTTATCTGTTTTGTTTCAGTGAAAAAAACCATGCCCACGGAAGCTTACACTATTCCATGGTTTCCATCAGCAGAACAAACTGGAGTGTGTTAGATAGCTTTGCAAAGCCAGAGGTGTTGGTCTGATGATCTCGTCAAGCGGAGAGCAGGGCAAGGTTGGCCAGAAACCAACAGCATTTGGTTGCATTGCGACCCTGTATGGGCGGGCTCGTGGAGACATGCATTCTGCATCGCTGCTGCCCCTCTTGCTTGACCAGTTCTCCCATGTTCCGCTCCTCCCCTCTGTCGACTCTCAACTACTCGTGACTAGGGGTGTCAGCAGATTGAACAGTCCAGATATAGATGTCAAATAAAACCGATAATAAAAATGTGATTGATATTCTTTGAGTCTCAATGTATTGAATACGAATCGAATAGTCTGGATATGAATACTGGATAAAACGGATAATTCAAATCTGATTGGCATCTCTACTCGTGACTGCATCTGAACGACGACGCCAGCAGCATGGCCTGGCCCCAAAAAGGATCAATCCACGAACTCAAAAAGAAACAAGCAAATAATCAAAAGAATAGAAATCTTCATCCAAGAAGTGTTGTAGGTGTGAAACCCAAACTAAGTGAGGAGGTGGACGTGGAACGTCTGATGGGCCATCACTTTTGGATGATGGCCTATTAGACGACCGACGTTCACCTCTCACGTGTGTTTGGATTTCACATCAAAAAGTTGCCTCTTTGCTCTAGAATCACCTTTTAAAAAGAAGAGCACACGCTCAACACTGTAATTGTCTGTGGTTCTTAGGACAAAAGACCCCACTCTAACTGGCTTACGGCTTTAATCTTCTGGTTGTGTCTTTTGACTTATGGTTGAAATTGGACCGTAGTGTTTATTAACTTTTTATGAGAAAAAACCGTTATATTGTCACAAACAATACAAAAGAATAAGGGAAAAAAGAAAAAGAAAATGCTACAAAAAACTCTAAAAACCCAAAATAAGATAAAAATTAAAAGTTGACGTGTTCCAAATAGCTTCTGATTTAAATAAGCAGAAAGTCAAAATAAGTCAGAAACTGAAACTGTTTGAAGCGAATCCATTTAGCTAGGATTGCTGTTGTGAGATCATCGTGGGATCATACTTACAAAGTCACGTTTACAAAGATTCAAAGAGCACGTTGGAGTGAAGAAATTTCATTAAATAGTTCAATTGCCACGCGAATCCATGAAAATTCCCCATGAACATAGGATCAAGAACAGAAAGGTTCGATGGGACCATAGAATTGTTAGATCCAATCATTTCACCTCCACTTCTTGTCTGATCGGACGGTTCATATATCCTCATTCATTATCCAACGGTCAGTGCCCTTCTCCTAAACTTAAAGCAGCGTCCCCCTCCGCTCCGGCAGTTAACAGTTCGCAAAAGCCTCGCCGCCAGGTCGCTATTATGAGTTCTGAGTGGAGCCAGTCCATAACGCATTAAGCCCACCACCTCCACCTCCCTCTCGACTCATTGAGTGTGTTCTTTTCGACCGCATCCATATAGTTTATAATTGTGCTTTATATTTTTCCCTGTCGCGAGTAACAAATTGGATATCGATAAGTCTAATAAACTGTTTCGAAAAGACTATTCTGATAAATCATTTTAAAAACATAATAAAACCATCATATTTATTTATTCGAAAGGATTCATAAGTTATAAATTGAAAAGGACTCATCATAATCTTCTCCCCACCTCGGCTTGGATTGAGATGCTCTGACCGTAGTCGTAACTTTGGTCTAATCTCAGTCGCCGGATGAAAAATGGACAGCCTAGATTGTATGGTTGCTACAGTAGCATAGCTACGGTGCTTTTCGGTACGGTACCTGCTAGGTTGCTACAGTCAAAAACCAAACCGATCTCGCCCGTTGGCTCTTGATCCGATGGGTACGAAGCAAAGCCATGTTGGTGTAGCAAGTCACGTTAATGCACGTAGCAGCACAGCCCACATCGTCGTCTGCCATTTCCTCGCCTGCGAGAGGATCAGCCATGGTGGGCGCGTCCAGCCTCCTGCTGCCCTCCTCCGTGCGCGACTTCGCCTCCTGCGTCGGCGACGGTGCCGTCCGCGTCGCCTGCACCACCCCCTCCTCCACCCTGACCACCTCCTCCTCGGATTCCCGAGCCCCCTCCACGCTCGCCGTCACCGCCTCCTACCGCGCCACCCCACTCTCCTCCAGCTCCCGGCCCCTCCTCCTCCGCCTCACCTGGACCCACTCCCCTCTCGGCCCCACCCTCTCCTTCGCCCCCTCCGCCTCCGCCCCCGCGCTCCTCCTCCGCAGGCGCATGGGCACCCGCTCCGTCCCGGCGGACTCTGACGACCCTGCTCCGCTCGCCCTGTTCTGGGACCTCACCGCGCGCTCGACCCGCGGCCTCCCGAGCCGCTCTCGGGTACTATTGCCGCCGCCGCCAACGCCGAGGTCGTGCTCGCCGTGGGCGACTGGCCGCCGAAGTTCGTCAAGACCAAGTTCGAGGCGGATCCCAAGGCCCTCGTCCCGCCGCTCGCGCAGGAGCGCGTCGTGGTGTCCGACCGGCGGTAATGCACACCGCGCGTCCGCCGTGGAGGCGGGCCGAGCACGAGGTCGGCGTCGGGTGCGCGGCGACCTCGGAGGAGGAGGAGCGTGGGTCGCGCATCGACGGCAAGCGGGCGTGCGCGGCGCGGCGGCTGCGGTGGAACCGAGGGCAACCAGACCGTGTTCGTCGACGGCGCTCCCGTCGACGTCATGTGGGACCTGCACGGATGGTGGTTCCGGGAGCCGCCGGGCTGCGCCGTGGTGCTGCTCCGGGCACGCAGCGCACTCGAGAGCCGGCTATGGCTGGAGGAGGAGGCCGCCGCTCCGGGCTTCTCCCTCGTCGTGCAAGCCTTCAAGACCCCGCCTTGATGGTCTTGATCGATGAGGTCTCATTTGCTCACTGCTCTGGCTACTTGGACATTGGTAGAATTATTAAGCAAACCAAGAAAGCAATGGTTGGTTGGTGCTTACAGTTTAGAATCTAGAAATTTCTTTTCGAGGGATAAATAAGTTTGGGAAGAAACAACAAGACGATGAACAGGTAGTGTACAGGGAGATTCCTATGCTCTCTCTGTGTGTGTAGGATGATCCTCTTCTCCTTAATTTCCTTTTGTTTTTCCTCTTTTCTTTTCTGAATCTTTTTTGAGTTATGTGTCCCCGTACAGTTTACAAACTACAAGAAGGAAACATTTTAGTTTATTTTGATTCTGCTGTGCTGTATGAGGTGGTGTAGAATTGTAGATATGATATGGGATACTGGTTTCTGCTTGTTGTTCAATAGAAATCAATTTGCACCTCCTCCATTGCTTGTTGTTCAATAGAAATCAATTTGCACCTCCTCCATTGGCTTTACTCTTTACTGTTCTTATGCAATGCAGATGCAGCAGTAACAGTGATGCAAGTGATTCTCGCACCATTTTGTACTGGTACCGTCTGTCTATACTATACTATGTAATGCAATCAATACGACAATGTCTGCATAATTACTTGCACTGTACCACCAAATCCCTTGCATAGTTCATCTGTATGCTACTCTCATGCTGCAATTCAGCTCTGATTCCTGAGATCCACCACATGTTTACGGATAGTATCAGCCTATCGTTTCATTGTCATGTCTTGCATCATACACAAGGTACTAAATAGCGTTAGTAGCGTCTGCAATAGCGGAGTAGGGTACAAATGTTACCAAGTTGAGGTAGTGTTTGAAAATAGTGGATTAGAACTTTGCGGCTGCTATAGTGCTATTGCCGCCACTATTTGTAGCCCACTACTAGCGCAATATTCTAGTGCTACTAAAATTTGTACAAGTCATTACACCAACGTGTAAATAGTTGATAAGCTCTAGCCAAATTAGTTGTCCTTACATATGAGACACAATCGTTCTGGGTATCGCCACCATTTCCCTCTTGCTCGATGGCGGCTGTTGCTCATTCTCAATAGCTCCATCATGACTGTCGTGATACAGTTGCAATTTTATCGTACTAGTAAGTCATGATATATACACGACAACTCAAAATTGTAACTATTTTTACATACCGATATTAGAATATACTGTCTGCAATATTGCTCACTACTCACTATCCGCTACATCGACACCAATCCATAACGATCCCGCTATCCACTATTTACTACCTTTATCATGCATATGCTGTTCTGCAGTAAACGCTACCTATTCCCGTCATGCCATTCTTAAGTCCTGTTGTTTCTACAGTTTTATTGTTGTCCCATTGGTGATTTGCCGTCGCACGACTGAGTCGCTGGTGCGGCACATGCTCTTCTACATTGTACAGTCTAATGCAGGTGTAGATGTAATGGCATTAGTTGATCTCACCTTGGTCCCAGCATACAAGTAGAGGAGGTACTGTTTGGTGTTTGCTTCCCCTCTCCCAGTACAACTCGTGAGAGCTACACCTTTTCTGCTGCTGCTTCTCACGAGAGAATGAGTTGTCTTAGATTCTGCATTCCTTGGTTGTTATGTTTTTGCTCTGAATTTTGTTCTACTCTGTAACGCCTCTATTTTTAGGGGCCATTAAGATACCATCGTAACTGTCCACAATTGTTCAGCTACGAGTACTGTAGATAAGTGTACACCATTGCCAACACAGGATTAAGCATAAAAGCCAAATTTTATTACAAAATTAAGATTTAGCAGCCAAGTTTTACATAGTAGGACGTATAACCTAAAGTTATATTACAATATAAAAGAACTCCACAGACATGTTTGAGTGTAGAATAAATCTTAACATCAGGCATCGTCTACATCGTAGTGCTCCTCAGCGTCATATTCATATATTTCTTCATTTTCTTAGTAAGCATCTTCTTCTATTTACGATTTTAGCAAGCATGAGTACAATCAACCGTACTCAACAAGTCACATGAGAAAATACTATATAACTATTTGCCAGGATTTCCAAAGATAGAAGTATAGGGATTTTGTTAAAGTATTTGTGGATGCAATTTTATTTATAAACATTTTATTTTTAAACACAAGATAACAAACCACGAACTTCTTAAGGAATTTAGGGTTTCAATATCTCGATTACCAAACTTCAATATTTCCAACTCATTTCCAAATATACTTATGCTTTGCTACTGGAATCACCCATTAAACACAACTTCATTAACCGGAAGCACGACATATTCGAATACCATTTATAAATGACTCTGCAGAGCTGTCCAGCTTTACCCACAAGATTTCTTAACTCTCACGTCTAGGTTCAAGAAAACAAGGTTGTTTTACTACTCATCTCTTTATGTAGTCTCTACCCAGTAGGGACTTGGCAACACAGGCAGTCAACATTCCACTGGCCAATGCAAAAAAGCACGATTCGACTCCCGTGTAATCCTACTGTTGTTAAGTATGGTTTTATTGTTTCCATACCACCTCTTATACACGCGGGCTATTCCCCTTTTGGAACCCCAATAATCTGTAGATATTCAATCAATTTGAGCAGCTACTAACCCAGATTTGATGAATCAACGCTTGTAGTTGGGCGATCGCTATGTTCTTTACTTGGCATAAGGTTCTAGTCCTTATTTTTCACTGGAACAACTTTGAACCATAAACCAGCAACTTATCAACAAAAGCTGAATCATTTAGTAGTATGAAATAATTGAATACCTAATCTACCTTGGATATTTTAATAGTATATTTAGTATTGCTGAGATTTGTCAAGGTGAATATGGCTATCAAATTAAGCATGTCTTTTTCGGGTGGTAGGACATTAGCTAATATCATGTCATTCTAAACATTTATTTTTAAGCAAATAATAGGAAGCAAATAACATAATGAAAATACAATAAGTAAGAAGTTAAAGGAATGTGGGTTCAATATGATTAAAAACATGTGACTTGCCTTGCGGATCAACGTATTCCATAATTTCATATTCTTCTAATTCTTGTGCTTGATCTTGAGCTTCTCCTTCTTGAATTGGCTGATCTTCGACGTCGTGAGCTAGCGCAGAGCAAAAGAAATAATTCAATTCCATGCTCAAAGGGTTGGGCTAGGAAGAAAGAAATAAAATCTAGAAAAATCAAATAAATTAGGTTTTAGATTTATAGGTGTCTACTGTGGTAGAACGGAATTGAGAAATGGGTTGGTGAGTTTGAAATGATTGAAATAGGTATATTTATGCTTTTTAAGGTTTTGTGAACAGTAATGGGTCGGGTTTACTGTTTAAACCGGGTTTTTACTGTTCATCGTGGGTTCAAGTTTGGGTTCTGGTACTATCGGGTTGAGTGAACAGTGACTACCCATCACTGTTCTTCTTCCCCGACCGACCGAGCGCGTGACAACGAAACAGAGGAGGAAAGCAACGGCTCTTGGCGGGGCTAGGGTGGTTTGCAATGGAAAATGAGACCATGACTGGGTTCCTGAAGGCATCTAGGTTTTGTTTTTGGGATTGGCGTGGCTAGGGGAGGCGGCGTTCACCGGCAGCGAGGCCTTCTTCCCGCAGAGTGTTTGAATGGCACCAAGTCGAGTGGGGGATTCTCAGGACATTAGCACTTGCATTTAAGCATCCTGGGATTAGGGCAAGCTAGGGGAGGCAGTGGCCTAGGCGGAGATGGTCGGGGTTGGGCTATCCATGGCGGAGCTTCTCGGCCGTGCGGCGGACCACGGTGGCAGAGAAGAGGGAGGCTCAGGAGCTTAAGGCGATGGTTTAGAGGTGTTTCTGGGGGCTTGAGGAGGCTATGGACGAAAGCAATTGAAAAGCAATAGACTAAATCGACGGAATTGAATTCAAACTTACTTTGAGGTTTATCGGCTATCACCGGCGAAGTTCCGGTCGATGGTCTAATTGGGGTGTGGAGGGGCTCACTGAACTCCAATGTGGTGCTCTGAAGGGGTCCGAGCATTAAATAGAGTCGGGAGGCGGTTTGGCACCGGGGAGGGGACAATGACGGCGACGGACCGACGGTCACACTGCAGGGGTCAGGAAGGCTCGAGGTTGCTGGCAGAGGGGATGCACCGGTTGTCTTGGGCATAGAAATGCGGTGGTCAAAAGGTGCCAGAGCGAGTCAGGTCGGCCGTGAGAGAGCAGAGGCGGTGGCGGAGCGCGGCCGGTGGCGCTGATACACGTTAAAGGCAATTAAGAGGTTGTCAGGGCGGGGAAAGCGAGGTAGTATGGAGTCTGACCGGGTGGCAGCGGCGTGGCAGAGGCTGGAAAACGTGGGAGAGCTCAAGCGATGGCAAAACAGGGGCGGTGGCGAAAATATCAGACAGTAAACAGTGCCAGCGCGAATTTGAGTTGGCAAGGTGATTTGGCAGGGGATTTAGGGTGCAATTGGCTAGTATTTGAGCTAGATTAGGCCAAGCTTCAAAGAAAATCAAATTCAAATAAAAATTCAAATTTCTTTTGAAATTTCAGTTTCGTTTCATACTCTTCCATTCGATGCCAAATTGCCAGTAGAAGTCGGGGGGAGAGACTTATGCTGATATCAGACACCCGACATGTGAGGTGTTGTCTCCATCATCAGCTCTACACTAACCCTGTTTGCCAAGCAACCATGTTGGTACATTATGACAAATTTGCCATTTCTTTTCCCCTCTTTTTTCCCTCGTGTACTTGCTATAATAGTGTACAACTTTACATGACCAAACATTTTGGTTTCCCTGTTTTGGACAGATTTCCATCGTTGCATGCATTTGATCATGAAATAGCTTTGGAAGTATCTTTTACTTTGTTTCTGGCTTGATACAATTTAACTAGACCGGCACGGCACGTCGGCGCTGATCAATGGAATGGACTCAACTCCGGCTGGCCGGTCTTATCTTGGTTGTGAGCTGTGACTTGATTGGAGGTTGGCTAAATGGAGTATTGCTTTCACGATTTAGGACGCATTGCTTTCAAGGTATGCAACGTATAGGTTGATGAATGGTGACCTGGTTTGTAGATGTATGACGGTATGCTGAATTGCTGACTGAACCGGGGTTAAAAGTTTCGTTTTGGAAAAAAATTCGAAGGGCACCGAGACGAACGAAATGAACGAAATTTCGCTCTTTCATTCAAAATTTCGGACGAAATATTCAAACCCCATTCGAATTTTGATAAAATTTAACCAAAATTTAAATGGAGACAAATTCGGTCAAAATTTGACCGAATCATATTTCATTCGGTGGGTGTGGAAAGCACTGAAATGACCAAAATTTTACCAAAATTTCGGCGAAATATTGAACCCTGGTTCGAGCTGTTTCAGCGATTTGTGATCTCGACGTTTACCTTAATTATTCATTGCTGCACGTCTGAGAAATTGATAATTGTGAGCATTGAGGAAGCTATGTCTGATTAGGTTAACGCTTGCAAGACTAGTAAACCTCTGGTTTATATGCGTATGATGGTGATTGGTGACTGTTGAGAAGCTGAAAGCAACGGGCTCACTCTTTCACCTGATCACTCTCTGAAGTCTTGGCAATCTCTCTGCGGTCTAATCCAATTCTATAAGTCGCAAAATCTTACTGGCTACACATTTCAATTGCTGCAAGAATGGTTCAATGGAAGAAACTGGAAAGTTGAAGAGCTATCAAATCACCGCCCGTGATATCTATAGATTATACTACGCATCTTTCAACTAGTGGCATATATGATCTCCACACCGTCATCTCATGTCATTCAAATATGCAATGGCCCATGGATTTTTCGTTACGATTGTGACAATATATATCATACATGGGATGACCATTGTCTTATTACCAAGCATCAATTGGGCAATAAGCACATCAAAAGAACATGAAAATTCTAGATGATCACTGCAAGATCTCCATTTCTTGTCATCCTTGTATAAGAACCGCTCCTCTTCGGACGGAATCAGTGTAAATGGCTTCACATGAAAGTACTGAGACATCTCACTGTTTACCAAGGTACGAGTAACCACCAAACCTAATCACCGCAAACGTGCTCTTGAGAAAGATTAAGCAATATAGTAATAAGCACGACTGATCCATAAAGCCGTTTAGGAATCCATCAATCCATCATCAAGACCGAAAAGAAAAGGGAGAAGTAACAGCAACCAGAAAGATGGCCGAAATTTATTCCAAGGATAACCAAGCAGCCTTTGAACTGAATGCATGGCATAGAGCTGCATTACAGCTCCACCAGCTAAACACTGAAGCAGCAGGAACAGCAATGAGGAGGCTTAGGTACATCATTCATACATCACAACTGCATATAGATGAATACCTGAAAAGGAACCACACAATGGTCGACGGACGCTTCCTGGACAGTCGATCTGGTCATGCCGCCGGCTGTGGCTTGGCGACGACGACGGGGAAATCGATGACTACGACCTTGTCGAGTGCGGCCATGAACGTGCCAGCAAACGCGGCGTGCTTCTCATGGCTCATGCAGCTCGCGAGATCTTCAGCGCTCGCAAAAGTCATCGAGAAGACATGAGTGAAGCCCTGTGTCAGCGCCTCCTGGTTCAGCACGTCTTTTCCCCTGCAACACAAGGAACAATGAGTTCACCAAAAAAGAGTTGGATCAGAAATGTTTGAAGTTGCAGTTCAATGGCTATTCTTTGAGCTACTGATACTCCTGACCCTGGGCATGGCTCTATCTGATAATAATGTAGCAAGATCTTCAGTAAAGGAACAGTCTTTGGAGAAGCTGGACATCTGTGTGCTGAAGTGCTGAGCAAAGCTGAACAACATTGATACTCTATCTTACTGCATTCTAGCTTATATTTCGTCACTGGTTTAAAGTATTCTGCCTCGAAAAGTTAGAATCTACTGAACTTAGTCTCAGAGCAGAAAAGGAAGTGCAAAGACAACGCATCGATGTATACCACTCCAAGGATTTCACCGTGTCAATCTCTGCAGCAAGCTTGGTCAGCTCTTGCAGAATGTCGTCCACCACGACGCCCTCCTTGAACTTCACCAGGCACAGGTGCTTGACTTCCGCCATGGTTGAAAAGCGCAAAGCTCAAAGCTCAAATCCCTCTTCTCCGATGGCTCTGCCGAGAGTGCGATCATCACGCCTTGATGCTCACCATTTTGAGGCCAGATGGAGCTCCTCTGCTCCGGTGAGGGCCACCACCACCGACAGGAATCACTGTAAAGCTTATTACGGCTTTTTCTTGGCAGTACACTTGATCGAACCATTTCAGCACAGTCCCCCGGTCTGCTGCAGCTGCTGAGGCGAGGCCCAGCCAGCCGTACGCACGGCCGAGGCGAGGCCCGGCCAGCCATGCTGCTGCAGCTGCTTGCTTTGAGCACACAGTTAGATCTAGCATGAGGCATGATTGGGACCCCCATAGGCTGTTCTTCTGACACAGGAGGTCCCTCCATGGTCTGCTTTCAGAAGAGATATCACCATCTTGACTTGTTTCTTATGATCTTGGATCAGCATTAATTAATTAGCGTTGTGCTGGTTCCCACCAATATAGATCATGCTTCACCAGTTAATCTCAGACTAAGATCAATTGGATTGGATCTCTTCATGATGGTGCGATCGGCCATCAAAGATGACAAAAACGGACATTGGAGCCACATGGTGCAGCAGCAGCCATACGAACAGAACTGTGCAATGTCAGACTAAGCGCTTCCAAGTAGATGCAAACAAGATGTCAGCTAATCCTGATGCTGTTCAGGAAGAACTTCCGCATGGCTGCATGAGTGAGACAACTGCATCTTGGTCATCAGTTAGCATGCAGTACAAGCATCATTATCGTCTCTAATGCTCTGATCAATCAACCAATCCAAACTCTCTCCTTCCCCTGTTTGCTGAGGGCATTATTGATTGGTACATCCTTTTGGCAGATCAGATGTACTGTTGTGACAACAATTCCTCAGTGGGCTACCATAAGTGGGATAAGCTATTGAATACAATGAACTGTTTAGTGCGATTAAAAAATAAATGTGGTTTCTTTAACAAGGAACCCAAATGATTTCTCATATTTACATCAAACCCCCGAAAGCTAAACTATAGCAGCCATCCATCTACATACCACGTGTAGATGTTTCTAGTTTTACAGGTCGTTCACCCTGAAGACTGAACGAAAGGAACTCCAAGCAGCAACTTGCAGGGTTCTAGCTGGGTAGATCACGACCTGTCAAGAATACGAGGACTCTCAATGTGCTATTTTACTGTTTGGTTGTTATTGCCACCAGGTGAGTTAGCCTCAGATAATGTCAGGTTGTTTCCTCCACCCACGGATGAACCACGCACTATCTGATTCGCCTGGTCAGGTTCATATCTAAGAACCTCTGATGTCCTTGGTGAATGCCCTGTGCTGACAAATAGGCAATGGCATGGATCTGACCTTGATGCTTCAGGAGAACATGGAGGTAGTATCGCTGCACTTGGTAGATGAGGCACGGCATGCTTGTTGTCAGGGTAGTCACACAATGAAATTCTACAAACTGGGCATGTTGAGTGCTGCTTTAGCCAAATATCTATGCAGGCCAGATGGAAACCATGGCCACAGTAAGGAAGAACGCGGAGTACATCTTTATCTTCGTATTCTGCAAGACAAACGACACACCTGCCAATGATGATGCAAACAGTTCAGAGTCTAGGTTCAGTGTAATCAGGGACAATTGTTAAAAAAACATCAACACAAAACAGAAATGGCAATTCAGAATATATCAGCAGAGTTAACAACAGTGTGTCACCATTTTTAATTGAGATGAAATAAAAGGATGTCAAACATAGTTACTCTTGTTTAATATAACACATTCACAAGAAAACATACCACATCACTAGGATCAACGCAAGCATCTTTAATTATGCCTCAGACCGAGAAACTGTTTTTCATCCACCTTTATCATTCGATGAACTGTTATTCTTTATTGAAATCTCAGCAGCGCAATAAAACTAAAGGCACATATGTCTGATAACCAACTTGGTTATATAAAAAAGCACTCAGCTGAAAATTTGTGTGAAATATCTAGTGTTTAATGTTTACAATGTCAAATTTTCAAATTCATGCTTCATGATTATGGACACAAATTGATTCATGCAATTAGGTTCCAGCACAATTTAATAACTTCTTCAGCTAATAGTCCAGTGTGTCAGACAACGAAGCTAATCCCTGCTTCCAAGACATCAAGCATAGGTGAGGATTTAACCTACTTGATGACAGTGCCCCATCATTCCTCTCTACCATCTTGTTCAGGAGCAGTTAAATATTTGTACTCCATTATGATGTGATTGATCAAGTGGTCTTAGCTGTTCAGTAACAGCGCAAGCTCCAGGACCTCATGGTTCAATGGTCAAGCTCCATTCGAACACAGCAATCAAGACTTCAGTACTAAAAAAGTTGCACCGTTTCTCTTGGACACCAACATCCACAAGGACAATTTCTTTGGTACTAAAGTATCTATGAACTTCTTTGGTACTAAAACACCTATCTCCCAATTTGGTACTCCCTGTTCAAGAATTTTCTGTAATTCTGTAACATTCATCTATGGAAGTGCCTTGCCCTGGTTGGATACGCAAAATATTGGGATTGATTAGAAACAAGCACACATTTGCCAACCATGTCATAATCCCAGATGACCAAATCCAACCCAGAATCATACAACTACGCTGAACAAAAGCATTTACCACATATGTGAAGATCCAGTACTATGAAGAGAGCACAGAACTAGTATCCAGAATGTTAAGGATAGAATAACACAGAACAATTCAAATAAACATTGAAAATGACATATGCTTAAACATCTAATTATAATGGGAGAGGGATCCCGGTTTAATTGAAGCTTGTGTGATTGGTTAGAAGAAGTTCAGTATTTTGCATGCTGGATGTAGTTTTTGTTAAATAATCCAGCTCGCTTACCGTGGTCGAAGAGTCAGTTGAAGTGACCATGGTCGTAAGTCGTACCCGTAAGAGTACTGTAACGTCATGATCGTAAGCTGTAGATACATTGTAACACTCGTAGTGGTCGTAATCGGAAAATCACTGTAGCAATCATAGTGGTCGTGGTCGAAAGATCACTATAGTTGTCATAGTCGTCGGGTCGAAAGATCATTGTAGCAGTTGTAAACACTCAACGCGTACTCAGTCCACGTGAGAGCAGTTTTTCCGGTTTGTTAGCGTCGTGTGCGACATGGCCTGGATCCGTGGGATCGTGCATATGGCGCATAATAAGGGTGGCTTAACCACCAGAGTTAGACTAGAATTTCCTTTAAATAGCAGTCTAATACAATAGAAAAAAGTTGCACAGTTTTCCAGAAGCGCAAAACTTTTGTGTTCTTGCTCTGTGTTTTTCAACTTTGTGTGTGGTCGTGTGTGAGCTCAGGCGTGTTGATCGGCTGAAGTTCCTGACATTTGGTATCAGAGCCAGGGAATGCTGATCCACGATGCAGCCAGGTGAATCCACGACACCCTGGCACCCCCAGTCTTCATCGCCACGTCCCAAAGATCGCGCCGACGGCAGCGGCAATGCTCTGCTGGCGAAAGTCAGGTGCTCATCCAGCCGACTGTACCCACTCCGACTCAAGATCTTGTAACTGGTGTGCCTGTCGACAAGGAGCTCAAAGGTGGCGTGACAGTGGCACGCAAGGTATGGTCATCTGAATTTCCAGACTTTGCGCAAGCTCGCACAGCACGACATGTTACGAGGGCTACCGCGGATTGATCAGGTGGATCAAATCTAAGACGGCTGCCTTGCCGGTAAACAGCGGCGTGCTTTCCCGGAGCAGGGAAAGGACCATGCGCGGGATGTTCCTGACCTTGTCCATGGCAATCTCTACGGGCCGATTACGCCAACGACACCGAGCGGCAACAGCTACTTCTTGCTGCTTGTGGATGATCTGAGCCGCTGCATGTGGCTCAGTCTCCTTGCGAGCATAGGCCAAGCTCCAGCGTTGATCAAGTGCTTTCAGGCTATCGTGGAGGTGGAGTCAGGGTGCAAGCTAAAGGTGCTCCGAACTGACCATGACGGGGAATTCACATTGGTGGAATTCGGGGAGTACTGCGCCAAGCGCAGTGTGCAACGATAGCTCGTAGCCCCTTATTCCCCGCAGCAGAACGGGATCGTTGAGCGCTGCAACCAGACGGTGGTCACCATGGCTCGTGGTGAGGAAGGTATGGTGAGCGGATAGGAACCTTTCACCATGGAGTATACTATAAAGTATGAACTAGGGACAGCAAGGACCATTGGCGCAGATGGAGATCAGGGATCACCACGCACGCCCGCTGGTGCGAGTTATGGCAACACAGCAATGCCAGGGGCGCAAGCGGCGATGCCGAGCACAGCGGAGTTCACCTCGCTGCCAACCAACCCAGGAGAGGTACTCGACGTTGACCACGATGATGCACCGCTTCGGTACCACACCATCAAAAACGTCATCGGGCCATTTTCATCTCGTGGTTTCGCATCACGCGACCTCGACTCTGCTGGGCTGCTATTAACCACAGCCGACGAACTAGCATCCTTTGGCGACGCAGAGCAACACGAGTGTTGGCGCAAGGCGATGCTTGAGGAGATGAAGTCAATCGAGGTCAACGACACTTGGGAACTCGTTGATCTCCTTGCAGGCAATCGACCCATTGGGCTCAAGTGGGTCTACAAGGAGAAGCCCGACGAACACGGCGCCATCGCCAAGTACAAGGCACGACTGGTCGCGAAGGGATATGTGCTGCGGGCCAGTATCGACTTCGAGGAAGTGTTCGCTCCTGTGGCGCGCATGGAGTCAGTCCGATTGCTGCTTGCTGTGGCGGCACACGAGGGGTGACAAGTCCATCACATGGATGTCAAGTCTGCATTCCTCAACGGCGACCTGACGAAGAAGGTATATGTGTGTCAGTCGCCTGGTTTTGTCATCGACAACGGCTAGTGCAAGGTACTCTGACTCCGAAAGACGCTCTACGGACTTTGCCAAACATCCAGAGCGTGGAACGCCAAGCTCGATGCCAGCCTTTCATCACTGCGGTTTTACAAGAGCGTCTCCGAGCATGCTGTGTACACACGTGGAGATGTGGGGCATCGGCTGATCATCGGAGTGTATGTCGACGACCTGATCATCACCGGCACTGAAGTTGTCGACGTTCGCACATTCAAGGCCGAGATGAAGATGTTTCGGATGAGCGATCTTGGGTTGCTCTCCTAGTACCTCGGCATTGAAGTGAGCCAAGGGCCAAGTGGCATCTCCTTGTGCCAATCGGCCTATGCGCTCAAGGTGCTCGAGAAGAGCGGTATAGAGGACTGCAATAGTTGTCAAGCGCCGATGGAAGCTCGCCTGAAGCTGAGCAAGTCGAGCTCCTGTGCGCCAGTAAACACCACTCAATACCAGAATATCATTGGCAGTCTCTGGTATCTGGTGAATACGCGGCCGACATAGCCTATGCGGTGGGCTACACAAGCCGGTTCATGGAGGAACCACACGAAGACCACCTGGTCGCGGTCAAGCACATACTGTGTTACATCGCCGGAACACGCAACCATGGAGTCCGCTACGCAAGGAAGAAAGACGGCCGGTCGTTGCTGTTGGGATTCAGTGACAGCAACATGGCCAGTGATGTTGACAACCACAGAAGCACCACTAGAGTGCTCTTCTTCCTCGGAGGCAACCACATCGCTTGGCAGTCGCAAAAGCAAAGGGTGGTGGGGCTGTCATCCTGCGAGGCGGAGTACATCGCCGCAATGACTGTGGCATGTCAAGGCATGTGGCTCGCTTAGCTGATGGGCGAACTTCTCTGCTTAAGAGCCCAGCGTGCCGGTGCTGAAGGTGGACAACAAGCCAGCCATTGCTTTAACCAAGAATCCTGTTTTCCACGCTCGAAGCAAGAACATCGACGCCCGCTTTCACTTCATCCGGGAGTGTGTTGATAGAGGGAGAGTCATCCTCAAGCATACTTACACAGAGGAGCAACTCGCGGAAATTCTCACAAAGCCGCTCGGGCACGTCAAGTTCCAGGACCAACATGCAAGGATTGGCGTCGTGGAGATCACAGGTGAACGAAGCAAGGATTAGGGGAGTGAATGTTGAATAATCTAGCTCGCTAACCGTGATCGAAGAGTCAGTTGAAGTGATCATGGTCGTAAGTCGTACTCGTAAGAGTACTGTAGCGTCATGGTCGTAAGCTGTAGATACACTGTAGTAGTCATAGTGGTCGTGGTCGAAAGATCACTGTAGCAATCACAAACACTCGATGAGTGCTCAGTCCACGCGAGAGCGGATTTCCCGATTTGTTAGCGTCGTGTGCGATATGGTCTGGATCCATAGGATCGTGCAGGAGGTGGTGCATAATAAGGGTGGCTTAACCACCAAAGTTAGACTAGAATTTCCTTTAAATAGCAGTTTAATACAACAGGAAAAAGCTACCCAGTTTTCTAGTAGCGCAAAACTTTTGTGTTCTTGCTCTGTGTTTTCCAACTTCGTGTGTGATTGTGCGTGAGCTCAAGTGTGTTGATCGGCTGAAGTTCCTGACAGTTTTTTCACTAGCTCTTTAGCTACAAAACTTTGCTGTTGACTATCTTTTTCCTTCTTTTTCAGTTCCTGTCACTGTGGTTGAACTGAGATTATCTGCTTTAACAAGCAGAGGCCGGAGATGTACCTTTCTATCTCCAGTATCTAAAAAAAAATGGGAGAGAGACCCCTCTTTCCCCACTCATCTGATGGCGCCCTCAAACTACAAGATCCTAATTGCAACGTTGGTTCCCCGCAATAATCGACCTAATCCTACCAAATAAAACGTGAGCGATCGAGCCTGAAAATTCCATTCGAACTGTAAATCCACTGCAATCCTAGCGATCAACTGACCGACCAAGCAGCCAATTCCTCCCCAACGCGATCATCAACTCGACTGCACGCTAAGCAGCAGGATCGCCACAAGGTAAATTCCAAGCTTAGATGGCACGCAACGCAATGCTACAGTGATAAGGTGCCGCACTGGCAACGATTGGAATCGTCAATTGACAACTCAGTGGCAATGAATCGCGAACGGTACAGGCAAATCGAGAAGCACTTACTGTGTGGCGGCGTCCGCAGAGTCGGAGTAGTCGGAGCCACGGGGACCACTGGCGGAGAAGGCGCGGGTGGGGAAGGCGGCGACGGCGGAGGCGTCGAGCCCGCCGCCCGCCGCGGGCTGGCCCTGGCGGTCGACCTGGATGGCGAAGGAGTAGTTGGTGGGGAGGGACAGTAAGCGGGGGAGCGGGGAGGGGCGGGAGCGGCGGCGGTGGTGGCGGCGGACGAGGGCGCAGACGAGTCGGGAGCAGACGAAGACGATGAAGAGGACGCTGACGCAGAAGCCCAGCAGCGTGAGCACCATGCTCGTCGACACGCCAGACGCCATTGCGGGCCGCGGCGGAGGCGGCGGCGAATGGGGGTGGAGTGGGTCTGCCTCTGTTGCGCACTCACCGTTGGGTTGCGTATGTTTCCACCAGAGTCGCGTCTCGGTGGCGGACGGAGCTCGGACGAGATGAACGCACGGTGGATTTTTTTTTTGGCCCTGGTTTCTTAATAATTTTTCTGATTTTTTTAGGCATTTTGTATTTTTTTTCACTTATTCCATTATATTATCCGTGATGATATATTTTTTAAATTTAATTACACCGAAAAAGCTAACAATAATTACAGTACAAAAAAGTCCCTACAATACAAAAAAGCCATAAACTCAGGTTTAAAATCCCAAATAAACACCACCTTTATCTCTCAGTGGGGACTGACATGATGTCAACTGCCATCGCCTGTGTCGACTGACGTGATGTCAATCGCCGCCGCTGGTTAAATTTAACCTTCATTCATGGTCGCATCGGATGGGGCCATGATACATGATGTCTAATCCGGCTATGTGAGCCATCGTCTAGACTCTAGAGCGTAGGACTGTCGCTATCACGCCGTCGACGTCTCTCCGCGCGCGACGTGATGTGCATTATGCATGGCTGCATCGCAGTCATCGATCATCCGCTTTGCATGGCTCGCATGCATGCATGCAATATTGCAATGGCATGATTGTATTGATTGATTGCGATTTGCAGCGCGCATCGCGTACAAAACAAGGCTGCGTCGACCGACTAGATGAGTTGATTGTTAAATTTTAACCTTCATTATATTTTTTAATACATAACGCATTTTAAGAGTTTGTTGGTAAATATATATATATATATATATATATATATATATATATATATATATATATATATATATATATATATATATATATATATATATATATATATATATATATATATATATATGTGTGTGTGTGTGTGTGTGTGTGTGTGTGTGTGTGTGTGTGTGTGTGTGTGCATAGATTTATATTTAGATAGGGGCCATGATACTAATGGGATACTAATGACGCGCGCATTGGCTGATGGGAATGAGATATTTCATCATTTGCCACGGTAAAGATATGTACTTTAGGATTTACCACTTCATGCCTCACTGACATGTGGGCCCTAAGACTATGTTAATGAAACATTAGTGGTAAATCCAGAAATGACATATCTTTAACAGTGACAAATGATCAATTCACTCATAAGAAATAGGATGGAGTAGCAAAAACGGCGAAGATACCAGGTCAACTTGAACAGTGTGCATAAAGAAACCTGAATACACAGAGAGAGGAAGACAAAAGAAGCTTCTTTGAGTGATGATTTTTGTTTACGTTTTTTGATATGGTGGCAGACGACGGAGAAGCTAATATGGATGACATATATGGTTTTAGACTCAAAAAGTCGTTTGAAGACATCTCTACATAAAAAGAAATAATCTGATATTATTTTTAAGGTGGATTTCAAAAAAGCTTATGATAAAATTAAATGGCCCTTTTTGTATCAGGTGATGAGAGAAAAAAAGTTTTGGTGATACTTGGTGTGATTGGATAATGAAAATAGTAAGGGGGTAAAGTGGGAGTGAAAGTAAATGATGAGATAGACCCTTTTTTAATACACACAAAGGGTTGAGATGGGGAGATCCATTGTCACCAATCCTTTTTAATGTTGTAGCTGATGTCTTGGCCATTTTGATTGGTAAAGCTCAACAAGAAGGATTGATTTCTGGACTGCTTCCTAATTTAATGGAAAATAGCCTTGCCATCCTGCAGTATGCAGATGATACTATTTTTTTACTCCAAGATGACTTTGAAGGTGCTAAAAATCTGAAATTTATTTTGTGTCTCTTTGAATTGATGTCTGGTCTAAAAATAAACTTTCATAAGAGTGATTCTTTGTTTTGGTGAGGCTGTGGCTAAGAAAATGGAGTATAGTTAAATTCTCACTTGTGAAATTGGAGGTTTGCCAATTAAATATCTTGGGATTCCTATTAGTGATAGGAAATTGAGTAATAGAGATTGGAGAGGAATTGAAGACAAAATGGAAGGAAGATTAGGATGTTGGCAGGGTAAACTTTTGCCTATTAGAGGCAGGTTGACTTTGTTGAATTCAAACTTGAGTAACATTCCTTTATATATGTTATCTTTTTACAAAGTATCTGTGGGTGTCAGACAAAGGATGGATTTATATAGGAAAAGGTTATTATGGCTGGAAGATCAAGAGATGAGGAAAATGCATTTGGTAGGTTGGCATATAGTATGGCTTAGAAACAAATATTTGCACTCCAGTACTATCACTCAATTGGAGTGTAAAGTTGGAGATTCACATTTTTGGTCTGGTTTATTGAAGATTAAGAAATGATTTTATAATTATTGCAAGAGGGTGATTAGTAATGGAGAAAAAACTCAATTTTGGAAAGATTTGTGGTTAGGAAATGCTCCTTTAGCTCATAAATATCACAGACTTTATGATATCACTTTTAGTAAACATATTACTGTGGCTGAGGTGATAATTTGGGGGGGGGGGGGGGTTGGTAAGATCAGATTTCACAGAACTTTGTGGGGTTAACTGACAGATTGTGGAGAAAATTGAGGCAGGATTGTGCTGGAATTATTCTTGGAAATGAAATGGATACAATTAAATGGAGATTTACATCAACTAGTATGTTTTCAGTTAAGTCTTTTTATCAGATCTTGAGATTGCAGAAAGTTGGGTTTGCACATAAATTTCTTTGGAAAGTAAGGATTCCTGTTACAATCAGAGTTTTCCTATGGGTTAATTGTGAAAAAGAGCATCATGACTAAGTAGAATTTGAAGAGAAAAGGTTGGAACGGATCTTATAGATGTCAATTATGCGGTCTGAATGAGACAATAGATCATCTTTTTTATGCTCTGTCCTGTGGCGCGGTTTGTTTGGAATGTGGTAAAATGTGTTTGGTTTTAGACATATACCTAAAAATATGGATAACCTGTTGGGTTCTTGGTTGAATTCGTTTCCCAAAATTTTCTTGTGGGTTATTTGGAAAGAACATAATGCAACATGCTTCAAAAATGAAATGTCGTCTGACCCTTTATCTTTTATACATCTAACCTGCTCTTAGATGAATCAATGGGCTATATAGCAGACAAAGGAGGACGGGCGCGAAGCAATTCGCTAGGGGGCAAGGCTGCTTGATCAAGTGGCTGTGGAGATCTTCACAGCTAGCAGAGGTTGAGGACCTAGTGTTAGGAGGATCATGGACAGATAAAGATGTTGCAAACTGATGGATGTCATGGAATGGATTGCTTCTTTTTTTTTTGGTAGCTCTGACTGCTGTGTAATCTCGTTCATGCGTTTCCTGGAGAAGTGGTACCTGTTTTCTGTTTTGATGGAGTGTTGGAGATGTCCTCTGTAATTTCGGTTACTCTGTCTTTAAGGAAGGTTTAGATGTGTGTGGGGTGTTTAGGCTAATGGTGGCTGAAATTAGTTCTAGATATCATGTCTCAGTTACTGCTCTCATTCCTCTATCTTTGTAGAACTTATGTTAGTTTCTGCTAAGAGAAATTGGAGGATCTCTCCCTCTTTATTTAAAAAAAAAAGAAGACGACTTTTTTTTTTAACTTTTAAAAAATTCAAAGACCAAAAGAGACCGTATACATCTCACTAGCGTGTAGGAATAGATTGTATGCCGAGCTAGCGTGGAAAACAAACGAGCATCTCTCAAGTTCAAACATAGGAGTTCGGAATTCTTCTCGAAGGAGCTCGAAGAAAAGGAAAACAACCACCTACCGTTGGAGATGCGGGGTATTGATCCCGTACATGGTTTCTCTGTTCTCTTCTTTCTGTCCTTCTCGTGTTTCCGTCGATATAGTGGAGATCGAGAGCATCAAGAAAACTTGAGGTGGACAGGGAGAATACTCTAGATCTTTGCCACGTCGACAGAAACATAAGAGAAACAGGAAAAAAGAAATAGAGAAGCTGCGTTTATTGATCCCCGTACCCCTCATATGTAATGTGCTAGAAAAACCAGGAGCTCAGAAACTTTTTGAGCTAATGTAATGCTAGCCCAGTAGCCAGCGTGAACTCTTGACGTTAATGCTAGCATGATGTGTGATGCCAAACACAAACGTCCAATCGACTAATCCCGAAATCAGTAGCCCATTAAGCTGAGTATTCATGCGATGCGACATGAGAGAGAGGAGATTCAGAACCTCGCGAGAGAGATTGTACACTCGCCATTGTCGCTGATCGATTCGAATCGAAGCAACAAGGCTGCAATCTTCGGTAAGGATCTAACAAAATCAAATTGTAATCGGAATCGCCGTAGAATGTTCAATGTATGATGCATCCATGGAATGGAATAGTACAAAACAAATATCTTATTTTTTCAACATTTCAGCAGTATCAATTGATACTATTTATTAGATCTATCAGCCATAATTTTAAAAAAATAGACCTAAAATCTCACCCCCGAAGAACAGGACCGCATGTCCCCTGGAATTCCAAACGTCAAAAAACATATGAAAGAACTAAAAAATCCACGCGGCTCGACTCAGCCTACCAAACCTGGCTTCAATCGGACACGGGGTTTCCGGCCCAGCCCAACCATCTACCAATCTCCCTTCTCTCTCCTTCCAATTAAAAAAGAATAAGTTCATATAACATGATAAATTTTATTTGAAATACCGTTCAACATCATGAACTATAAAGCCATACATTTGACCCCCCATCTTTACAATCCGATTTAAATAACACACTGATCTGATTTTTTATGGTGGTATTACCAGCGTAGCACGATGAGTAGATAGTTTTACCACATAGAATGGGTCCATGACATGTCGATCTCATAAGGGCTTCTCCCCCTCCCCCGAGCTCCCAGCCATGCTTTTATACCCACTGCCTCTTGTAGTTCCCTCCCTTTTTGTTTCAATTTGGAAGAGAAGGCTATGTATGCCTCACTCATTCACCTAAACTTAACGACATACGAATTGTCCCAAAATTCATGTTTTTTGAAGAATTGTTGGGTCTTATGAGAATATGAGATTTAGGCCAATACGAGGATACACGAGGCGACACAGTATCAACTGCCGATCCTTTTGATCCACTATCTCATCTTCCTCTTCACTAACTTTAGGCAATCTCCATTCATTGATAGCATCAATTGCCCCCATACGATCACGGTAATTATGTGAGGAGCGAGCTCGGCGCATCAATCTAGGTCGGCGTGGCCTTGCGGGTGAATCTATGAGGCACTCGATTGGCTCCCTGTCTGCATATTTCAAGTGGATTTATTGAACAAGCAATGCAAGAAAATGTGAGGTCAATCTATGAACAGACAGCAAAAGGAGCCACCTCTCGATCCAGTGAGAGAAGGGTGCACAGGCGTCTGTAGTCGATGTTTGCGGTGTAGTAGAAGGCTTCATGAAATCTCCTCTGGTTGGCAACCTCTCTTGCTCTTCTGCAGAGTTTGGCTTATTAACATCTTTGAATTACGTAATCGTGAAAGACCAAAAATAGATAAAGACCATAGCCTGAATACGGATTACAAAGCGCGACTACATGTCTGGATGTAAATCAATTCTTGGAACATTAATCAATCAAGAATATTTTGAAACGCTAAAACAATGCTTAGAAATAGAGGCATTTGTTCCTAGGATTAATGCAAGAAAATGAACATCCAAGAAACCATGCGCCGAGTTAGTGGAAGGAGAAAGGGAATAGAGTGGGGCGAGTGTCGGTTAGTTTTGATGGTAATGGAGCATCTTGTCCATGCCCTTGGGGCCGAGGAGGTGCGGAGGACATGCCGGCGGTGATGTTGGCCTTGAAGGCCCGCAGCCGCGTCTTGTTCTCCTGCTCCCGAGGATGATGAAGCCATATTGTAGCATTGCGGTGAGCCACTCCGTGCGGTCGAGGAGTCGGTCGGGAGGCGGCATCGCCGGGAGGCGGCGGCGCTCGGGATTACGGGAGTCGATCGATTTAAATGCGGAACGTGGGACGACGATCGATGCATGCGCGAGCGCCGAGGGACGCTGCACATCCATTGAAGGATTCGGATATGGTTGGAATGAAGGAGAATTAATCAGTGCGGACGTTTTTAGGATGGTGTAATTAAGGGTGCATATTGTGGTGTGGACGTAGTTAAGATCATGACTGTGGAGCAGGTAATTGTTGGGTGGATGTAGTATAATTTTAACTGGTGGTTTAATAGTGTAGATAATGGCGGTTCCTGTGCACTTATTAGGTAACAACGTCCATCCACAATAGAACACGGTTAGACTGTCTCGTGTGGAGAATCCAATCCATGATCACACTTCTTTTTATATTACGTATATGTCATTTTAGGATGCACACGAAATCAACCAAATGAATTTTTGAATGGCCATACATGTGTACAATCAGATTCATTAAGATTCACGTCTCATATATTGTATAACCAAATATTTATGTCACAGTCAAATCAACAGGAATACAAACAAGTGAAATTCACTCAAGAATGTGCTTGTAAACCTGATCATACCTTTGGTTCATGGTATATGTAATGGAGAGAATCAACCAAAGGATCGTCAAACATGGAAAAACATTGATCCTGGCTAAATGCTACTAATGGTACCTTGTGCTCCAAAGAATATAAGAATGCCTGCAACATGCCAATGAAGTGTCACTAATGTTGCAAATATAGAAGAATAGTTATTAGTTGTACCAAGACTTAAACAAAAGTTAGATATGATATGCCACTAAGCTCCTATACGCATTGAGTTTAATGAAAAATGCAGGTGTTCAGCACAAGCATTGTTGCTAACTTAAATTGGTGAAGATATACGATAATGATCTAACTTACTCAGATAGTTCTACAGAGTTTCATTTGTGGATCCACGTAATAAACCGGATAATAACTATAAGTGGGCCATAAGCTAGTGTTATCTTATCATCAACCTTTTTATGGTTTCATATTTATTTAAAAATAAAGGGCAAGCTGAGGGGTATAAACAGACACACTTGCTGTTCCTTGAATACATGAACATCCCTTCCAAACCGTAAACCAACAGACCCTACAATTGGAAGGATTTACTGATGAGAATGAGGAGCATGCTCATGGGAATAATCAATGATTTTCTTATTTACCGGATAAGAATAATGACTCATCGTATTGAGACTCGAATAATACGAGCATAACCAACATTAATGTGCAGAATGTGAAGGAGCATAGCCGCTTTTGAATGCGGGGAGAGGTAAGGATGGTTGGCCTGTCTTGTGAATCGTGACCAAATCGACACCATAACTCAATACAAGAACCAAAAGGAATATATACTATCGGAATAAAAGACAAGAGGATCCTTCAATTGTGTTTTATCTCGGCATATTTAATTAGGGTGCCGATAAGGTCGTGTTGCAGGCAACATGCATTCTTGACCAACGAAATGCACCTATGTTGGCATATCTCAAACCTATCAGGCCCACATGCTAGCAAGCAAGCAACGATCAGGATGTGTAGAACTGCCACATTCAACACTCAAGAATCAAGACAATTTATTTCTTATAAGATTCTGTATTTCCATGAAAACATACTTTACACCAACCTGAAGGAATACACCACACAAGAGTTCAAGCAAGACCTTCACACAAGATTTGGATGGTTACCTTCTCAGTCATGTAACTAACTGCTGCTGCAGCTACTACAACAAGATGTGTGTATGCGAAGTGAACTGAAGCGAGCAGATATCACATCGAGAGGTGTTTGTTTCGTCCAATACCTCGCATCGGGGGCTTCTTGCGCGCGGTCTCGGAGCTGAAGACGGCGTTCGGGGAAGAGCTCCACGGTCTCCTTCCTCGCCTCCCCCTTCGCGCGCCCGCGCGGAAGGAAGCTTATCGTCGCAGCGTCCTCAGCGCATCTCCGCTTCACCAAACGCAGAGCGTTGTACTTGATCAGATAAAATCCACATCCATCGGATAAGAAAGGTTTTAAATTTTCAGGTCGGTTGTGCAGAAATGAACTACATATACGTTATTTCACACACACACAAACACAGGGAGATAAAGAGAGCGAGCGAACATGCCTATATGTTTCACGGACAATCTTCCACTTCTCTATATCCAATGCATCCATGCCAACGTAGAGAAAGAGAAACGTCTCAGAGATAAAATGACAATGTGGCAAAGGCATGCCTGTTGTGTATACAATTATATGAGCATCAGCGCGGTCCACAATTTTAGGAAAGACATATTTGGAACCATCAAATTCAAATGATTGTTCAGGGAGGCACATGTTTGCTGATAGAAACCATGTAACTTACTTGGTTGTGACCTGGAACTTTCTGTTACATTGTGCGGTATAGTGTGACATTACAATACCACGGAAGAACACTGTGAGAATACCACTCGGATCAAGCAACCGCCACACAAAGCAACCAGTCAATATCAATTACAAGTGCGGTTAGCTTATGTTGCTGAAATATGTAGTATCTATATGATGTTAATAACGCAAGGTGCTTACTTCACCAAGCATGTAAGATAAATAAGCCATGAGCATCATAACGAAACTTCACGATCAGTAGAGTGCCTAGAACAAATGCCAAATTAGAGGAATAAGTCATAACGATGAATTACAAAATTATGAAATGTATGGTGATTGGTGAACAATCTGATGTGTTAATACCTTCCAAAGTACGGTTTCTTGATGACATAAGCACTGAGAAGTCCAGCCTTCACCGTAACATGCTTCAAGAAAAGAAACTTTGACAAAGCTAAAGGTGGGAGCAGGAAAGAACTTACAGCTACTCCAAGAAGTGTCTTGGTGGTGAGCAGATAAAGGAAACTCGCCGATAAATTTTAAGAATTTAATGCTACTGAAATTTCCAAGATCAAAGTTTTGGATTGCGTTGAATAAAGACAACTGATGTTGCATCATTGACAACACCTTCACCAAAAACCAAGCTGTACAAGAAGGGTGTCTCATCTTGGTTTAACACTGCAAGGTGCATACGGAGTCTGTTCAGGAGAATATTGCCCCAAGTGCTGAAAAAGTTCACATGAAGGAGTCAAAAGCAAGAACCACAGCATGTGCAATGTAAATGCTTATACTTTAGGTTAAAGAACTCGACCAAGATAGTCTCCAAGGTCAAGGGCACCTATGTTTAGCCTTGATATAAGTCCAAGAGCACTGTGACAGAATGTGCAAGTAAGCTAGGTGAGCGCAAAGCAACATGCTAAGTAAAATTTAAAGAGGATGAAACCTACCAAGAGATATTATAGTGAAAGAGATCAAGGTACCAACTGCACCAAACAACGGAATAGTCATGAAGTTGCGGAAGAATTGTTTCTTCTTCACTTGGAACTGGCTTAGGGAAAGAAAACGAGGAATTGTGAGTCATACATCACCTAGTCGCTTGAGCCAAATTTTCAGTTATGTACTTGGAGATTAATTCAGTATCACACTTTCTTGTTACTAAAAAAGTAATATTTCCTCATTCAAAGATTAGAGAACTGAATATCTATGCATCCGACAATTTCTACCGTGTTAATTAGCAAATTCAATCTCAAGCAAAAATGTGATAAGAGCAGCTCCATTCAACTAAAATTCCTAAAATTAGAACATGATTCTTTCTAACTACATGGAGCTCAACTAAAATTCCACCTGTTCATTCTTTCCATTTTCTTTCCAAAACATCTAAATGAAAAACACAGAGAACCATAACGATTACTATGATTGGCGTAAAATCGCTTACCCTGCATTGAAAATAATCGGCGGAGCGGTAAATGAAGAACAGATCCTCACTGAATACCAATATGCGCGAGTGCTTCCGCTCGACATCATCAAGATCATCTGCGCCGATGCTCAGCCCCTGCAAACCCACACACCACAATCAAATGACCCAAAACCTCACGCAGCAACACAACCCCAACAACAAACACGCGGAACTCCTCAACTCACAATGAAGAGCGCGGTGATGGACTCGTTCATCCACCGGTTCTCTCGGCAGTGGTCGACGATGACGCAAACGCACATGAGCGCCACGAACAGCCCCACCACAGCCATGGTAAAATTGCTTAGTCATCACGTCACGCGGGCAATACTACCGTTTCGAATTGGGTTAGGGTGTTATTTGAACTGGACACAAAGTTCGGGGGTTCAAATATCTGATTTCATATTTCAAGGTGTTAAACAGACTTTCGAGTAAAGTTTGGATGTTACATAGACTTTTTTCAATTAAAAACCCATCACTACTCCTCTCCTCCTCCCCTGTCTCTAATTCCGCAACATGCAATTCCATCTCCCAACCCGGCTTCCCTCCCTTCTCGTGTAGTCATCGCAACAATGCCTCCTGACAGCGATGCTGACCTAGCCGCAAAAGAGCCCTAGAGCCTCAGCTTCGGCTCCTCCGAGCGCTCCAGCTCCGCCTCCACAGCCACCGCCTCCTCCACCTCCTCCTTCCGCTCACTCCCCCACGCTCCACCGCCCCCTCCACCACCGTCCTGCACCTTGGCACCGTCGTGCTCTCTAACATCTACTTCGTGCGACGCCTCGACATGGGGGGACAATGGCAGTGTCTACCTGGCCGAGGTCAAAGGGAAGGGGTACGGTGTAACACCCCTATTTCTAGAACCGTTAAAATTTCTTGCAAATGCACAGGATATTTAGGTACAGAGTACTGTAAACGAGTGTGCATCATACAAATATAAGCTTACAACATAACAACCAAACTTTATTATAGGATTATGACTTAACAGACATGTTTTACACAGTGGAGTGTCCAAGCCCAAAGTTATATTACATCACAAAGAAAAACCACAGGCATGCCTGAGCAAAGACGAGACCTAAAACCACATATCATCTACACCAAAGAAATCCTCGAAGTCTTCCTCGAATGGTTCTTCATTTTCTTCCTAAGGTTCTTCTGTTGATGGTTTAGCAAGTATGAGTACAACCATACTCAACAAGTCACAAGGAGAATACCAATTATCTACTTGCCAGTATTTCAAGAGATGGGGAGGTGTTGTCTTTATTAATACTTTAGTGGATGCATGTTTATTTGTAAATGACTTTCTAAAGCAAAAGTTAACTTCTTAAGGAAAAATGGGTTTAATCAACTTAATTACCACATTGGATACATAACTAAAGCTACTTATGTCATACTAGTGGATTCACTCATTAAACACAGTTTTATTTATCGAAAGCATGGCATATTCTAATACTATAAATTTGACTCTACATAGTCAATGGTGGAGAGAGGGGGGGCTGGCACCCCCAACCTTCTACTAATCCTTCATTATGTGCAGGGTTTGCTTGGTATCCATTGGCTTGATTTCTTCTCTGTTTCAACATCACTAGCATTTAGCGAAAGAAACTTTTGCTAACTGGATTGAATCACGTTGTGATTGTACAGAGTTTAAGGACGTAGGTGGATGCAAAAACCAAGATAAAAAAATTTTGTTTAGATTATCAACTTTGAAGATTAAGATCCTTGGCCAAAATAAAATACCTTTGCAAGTTTAAGAACCTAGGCTTTAATCTCTCTCCAGCTCTCCACTAGTCACTAATTGTAACATATCAATCAGAACTGGCCTAATCGCCTACCTTTTTTTGTTTTCGGAGCTGTATTTGCATTGTACTTTTGTTTCTTATTGTGCAATTACAGGGGATTTAAGCCCATTTCCACCAAATACAGCCTCTGTATTTCTCCTCATATTTTTGTATGGACCAAATTGCCTTCGGTCTCTATCTCAGTTCACTCGCACCTCCCCATCTCACCCGAGCCATTCTTCATCCCCATCTTCTCCCGAGCACACCTGAGCCATATTTTTGTATGTAATTTTCTTTGCGTTGTAATTTGCGAAACATATTACTTTGATATGTGACTATTGGATCGGTAAATCCGACATGGTTCATTGGTTCTACTCTACTTGTTGTCCATGTTGCCCCCCTATATCCAATTCCTAGCTCCGCCCCTGTACATAGTTGCCCAATTTTACCCACAAGATATCTCAAACTCTCAATGTCATGTAATAGACACAAAACAGATAGCATGCGATTGAGTTAAGATAACAAGGTTTTTCACTATTCTTATCTTTTTAGCTTCTACCCGGTAGGCTTATGGCCAACCATTGTCAGTAATATACTGGCCAATGTGAAAACCGTGGACCGATTCTGGGTAGGCCTACCATTGTGAAATATGTTGAATAATTTTCAAGTCCAGCCTCCATACCACCCCCGTTGTACGTAGGCCATTCCATCACAATGGAAAAGCCAACCCTCTTGTAGCTATTCAATCAAATCGAGCAACTACTAAACCAGGTCTGACAAGTCAAAACTTATAGTTGAGCAATTTTTATGTCTTTTACTCAGCATAATGTTTTAGTCCTTACTTTTCATAAATGAGACAACCGATCACCAATCATACCAAAGTCTCCACACTAGGGTAAGATTGTGGATTCCAACCATCTATTGGCTTTTCAAAAGTCATCCTTAATCCTAGTACCATTTTATAAATATATTGGCAAAACACCGAAATAGCTTCGTAGTGTAAAACATTTGATTGTCTAGTCTACTGATGATTAATTATATAGTAGTTTATAATTATTAAGGCTATCAAGGTGAATATGGCCTTCAAGTAAGCATGATATTTTTCAGTAGTAGGATGTAACTAATTATTATGCCATTCCAAACAATTATTTTAAATAAATAGTACTGCAGATATAATAAGAATTAAAATAATGATAAATTAAATAATTTAACAATGTAAGTTCAATATGATAAAAAAAACATGTGACTTACCTTACGGTTTAAAGTACTCGATTGGTTCCAAGTCTTCGGTGTCTTGACCTGCTTCTGTGACAGATGGCTTGGTATATCCGGGAGCTAGTGCAAAAGATAGACAAATAAGCTCGTGGTTGAAAGAACTCAAGCTAGAAAAATAAAATGAAATGAAAAAGAATAAAATTCAAGAAAAACTGATAAGTGGGTTTGAGTCTTAATGGTTGGGAACCGAATATAGGTGGGTTTGAGTCTTAATGGTTGGGCTAAATGGAGTTAGGAATGGTTTAGACGGGTTTGAAATGGTCAAATAGGTACAAATGGGTTGACACTATTCATGACGAGTCAGATTCGTGTACAGTAATGGGTCTAGGCTGAACAGTATTGGTTTTGGGCTTGAACAGTATTGGTTTTGGTGTTTGAACAGTGTTGGACCGGGCTTTGAATAGTGTCGGTCCATCACTATGGGCTCGGCCCACTAGCTTGGCTAGGTTGGCTTTATGGCCTTTGGGCTGACTTGGCTGGCCCAACGCATAGCTTGCTAGGTCTTCAAGTTGGTTTGGCTTTGGCTGCGCGCCAATGGCGCCTGAGTAGAGCAAGAGTAAGGATGGGATCAGGGAGACCTAGGGAATCCATTTTTGGGTGCGCAAAGACCAGGGTTCACCGCAATTAGCTGGTGGCAAGGAGTGACTGAAGGAAGTGGTCAGACATTCGAAGCATTCATCGAGCACGGGCGAGCGAACCAACGTCTTGCGGTCGTAATCTACATCCGGTAATTTAGATTGTTTTTCTTCTACTTTTAGTTTTAGTTTCAGGTTCCAAAAAAGCGAAGATAATCATTCACTCCCTCTGATTGTACCGTACGATCCTACAGTATGTACCACGTGGTAAACATCTGTCTTTTCCGCTTGTTCTGGCTCGGTGCTTTGTGTGAAGAACGAGGGTCCTGTGCTGGGCTTTCATTTGTGGGGAGAAGTAGATCAGGCTCATTCTTGGTAAGAGTGGATGATGCAGAGTATGTTGGTGAGGTTTAACTTCGATTTTTACTGCGTTCTTTCACATTTGATGGCCAGATGTGACGGCTCAACTGTACTGATGAGTTTGCTGCTGCCTATTCACATTTTCCCGCAATATATGTAAATCTCCATGCCGATAAATACTGCTAGTAGTGATTTGGTCGAGGTTAAGCCTGAAACACTTTTTCGCTACAGTGTCATTATCATTCTATAGTCCACCTTTGTCAGTCCACTCCCCAGTTTTTCTGCACTGCAGATTTGTGATTTTCTTGCCTTATCCAGCAGAAGAACCACCATGCCTATGATAAAAACAAGCGGTGTAAAATACCCTGATGGGTGGGAGCTTGTAGAGCCCAACTTGTTGGAGCTTCAGGCTAAGATGAGGGAAGGTCAGCCTAGTTATCCATATCATCCATAATCTCATCAGAAGTCCATGAACTGTTGAAGTGCTAGTGATGATAATGCGTTGCTATTGTCGCGGTTTGGTGCAGCTGAGAATGATTCGCGTGATGGGAAGGATATATGTGCGAGGCACTGTGGCCCATCTTCAAGATCAATCACCAGAGGAGCCGATACTTGTATGATCTTTACTACAATAGGAAGGACATTGCAGGAGCTGTACGAGTTCTGCCTTGACCAGTGGCATGCTGACCGTAGCCTCATTGCCAAGTGGAAGAAGGTATGCATTTTGTTCTCTTCAGAAGATGCTTATGTGCTACGTTAATTTGTGGGCTTCTTTAAGTACAACTGAACCAAAAATAATCCATAAAAGGATTATTCCCCTATGACCGGAAATTAAAACCAATTCGCAATTGATTGGGGAAGTGTACTTCACTCATTTTGCTAATAGCTGGAATTCAAATTAGTTAAGTGTAATTGTCGGCATCTCGCAGCATGATAAGGATATGAGTCCCCTCTTTCTCAACAATTTATCTTGCAGTAGAGCAGATGTGAATTTTTTCAACAGACCAGTTGGATGCTGTGTATTTTCTGGTCTAATTTGAATGCCCAACTGATGGGGATTCTGCGTTGAATCATTGCAGCCAGGCTATGAACGTCTGTGCTACCTGCACTGTATCCAGGCGAGAGACCACAACTTAGCAACTACATGTGTTTGTAGGGTTCCTAAACATCTGAGGGAAGAACAGATCAGTGTGTGTTCACTGTGGATGCAAGGGCTGCACTAGTGGTGACTTAGTAGTGACTAGTATGATCGCTTCAAAATTATATCAGGTGTACGTTGATGAATGTAAACTGATGTGGTGATATCCCTGACGTACTTAGAAAAATGCGTAGCGTGGTTTAACGTAGCGTGGTTTTACTCTTTTACTTCAATAAACCATTTGTGCCTGTAAGATGCTGCATCTGGAATTGAAAAAAAAATCGAGTTTGCTACCACGCTGTTTCTTATTTTATTTCCTTCTTTTTCTGTTGATGTATCTAGAATTTGATAGCAGTCACCAGCTTGCCAGTGAATTTGATTCATTGCTACTATTGCTGAGTACTGAGCTATGATCCGTCCATTCAGAAAGGCGATGGAGCAACCTGCAGTTGGCACTTCCTTCCCGTGTTACATCAGTCATGACTTCTAGGTTCTGTCCCTGAATCTTTCCTGATTGTCGTAAACTCGTAATCAAACATACTATCATATCTGCTGCAAGCAGTCCTGATCATGAGCCGTAGGAAATTCTGTGCTGAAGCTATTTCTGCAATAGCTACATTCAGCACACAAAGCGGGAGTGAATATTGTTAATTTCAAACAACTTTGAAAAGTTATATAACGCTCTCAGCAAATCATTATGACGATACTACTACACCGTCTCTTGCTGCTGTGCACACTAGTTACATCCTCGATATCTAATTCTAACTTGGCTGGGGCAGGGAGGCCTGCATTGGCGCGAGCGGCGATGCTGGTAATGTGGGTGAGAGGCATGCCGGTGGCCTCCTCGAGGTCGTCGGAGTTGGTGCCCTTGGTGAGAGGTCTACCATCTCCAGTGCTTGCATTCTGAGCTCCATTGGATGATCCGTAACACATCCAATTCTTGGACCAGCCCCAGTGCTCCATTTCAGGGACAGCCTGTGGCCGAGCTGATAGGATTTTGACTTCCCCTTGGATTTCACCCTCTCGAGAATTGCCTTCTGTGGGACGTCGGCAGCTCTAGGGCTTTGCAGGCCACCTGACAAGGTTCTTTGGTAGGTTGGCTTGGCTTGCTCCGTAGGAACATTGTCGCCTTCATCACCTTCGGTTTGTGGAGATGGCCCAGATGCCTTGTCTTCAACCATGTTTGGAGGGAGAATCATTTGTGGAGGATTGGATGCCATGATGGCAGCACTAGGGTTCTGTGTGGTATTGGGCACCGGATCTTCGTAGTAGTCCTCGGTGGTGGATGCACGCACCTGAATATGCAAAACAAGCTCATTAAATGAAACTATCTTATATCTGGTAACATAGGAGTATTTATAGGTTGTGCTGGTCCGAAAATGTTGTACCTCGACTTCTCTCAGATCCACTCCATTCTCTTCAAGGAAGTTCATGAAGTTGGTGAGGTTTTCTGCACTTGGTTTGTAGTGACCACTATAGGCCCAGAGGGACTGAAATCAGAACATACCATCATAGATTAGCAGAATGCATCCAATGAACAAGCACAAGAACAAGACATAATGAAAGTATCAAATGATTATCATGTCCTCATAACTTGCATATTGGCCAAAGCATGATTATATGGTAAAATTGGCTACAGAACACCCAACTTTTGTGACTTTTACTTGAGGACACTGGCTTTTTGTGTTTTTGTTGAAAGACACAAAACTTTAATGGCTTTTTGCTATAGGACACTATGTCCATTAAAATATAATATGTGGTTGAAAGAGGGGAGAGAAGGTAGGTGAAATGTCTATTTTGCCCTTGACCCCCTTCTTCTCTCCTCTTCTCCCACCGGGCCTCGAGCTCCTCTCGCACCACTACCGTTGATGGTGAGCTCCCATGCCAGCCCAAAAATTTCCACGGGGTCAGAGGCAAAATAGACTTTTCAACCAACTTCTATCTCCTTTGTCAGCCGGATATTATATTTTAATAGACAGAATGTCCTACGACAAAGAGGCATCAAAGTTTAGTGTCTTTCAGTAAAGACACAAAAAAATCAATGTTCTGGAGCAAATGTCACAAAAGTTGAGTATCATGGCCAATCTTAGGGTATTTTCCAATCTGCCCTCACAAAAGAAAACATGTTCAAATAATTTTTCATAGCAGTCCATGAAACACAAAAGAATAGTTTCAAGTTGAAGGACCATGTAGTGATAAACTCCTGGACAATAATCAATCTTTTAGGTCACAGATGCAGGATTAAGGAACAATATAAGCAGTCATATCAGGGACGCAAAATACTGGGTGAAAATAGTAACATTTCAGTGGGGCATGGTTTCTCAACGATACCTTGATAACTCCATTTTCTGCAGTAAACCTTCCAGCAGCTATGGTAGCACCTCCTGCTAAAAAGCTGGAGTGCTGGAAAACCCCTTTCTTTTTCTGTGTGGAGAAATCAGCTTATGAGTAAGGGATTAAGCGATGCTCATAAGCAGAATCCTTGTGAGAGTTGGCAAATTACCATGCCAGCATAAAGTCTCTTTGCTGTGCTCATAACAAAAATCCATTTCGTCCCTTTAGGACCTTGACTTGTATCAAGTAGTTCTCCAGACTGTTTATGGATAATCTTTCCCTCTGTGATGATGTATTCATAGTGCTCACGCTCTTGCTGCAAAACTTTGTAAAGTTTTTAGAACCATCTGGTAGGCTTAGCTGCAGCAGAATATCATGTGACATTTTTAAAAAAAACTTTCATGCCACAATTTGTAGGATTTTGAAGTTATTCCTGTAGTTATCATTAGCAATTGAAAAAAAGATGTGAATGGAAGTAGGTGAGGGCATGTTAGAACCTACTGACTTGTGGACCTTTGGCTGTGTAAAATATAGCTCAAATATGCAGTGAATTAATAACAATCACACACACACATGTTTTCAATTTGAGATAAAAATAAAAATATGAACATGAGTTTAAAAAAAGTACAATATCAGTAATATTTAATCATAACTAAGGCTTGACGAAACAAAATTGAGGTTAGGATCAATGAAGCTAATACTATTAAGTCCTAATGTAGCTCTTCTCAGAATATTTTTAACAAGATAAATTATCTTGAATAAGGATAGGCAGCTATTACAGAACATGATCTTACGGGACCAAGATATTTTATGCATTGCTTCTTCAGGAGAGCTCTTGGACACTCTGGAAGATCAACATCCTTTCCCTCCCCAATATCAAACCTACATATGCAAAAAGAGACACTGAAATTTCTGGTATAGCAGTGCAACACTGAACATACCCTTATCTTATATGCAGATCTCTTTTGTCATACACTTTGCCCCGATTCGTTCCAATAACAGAGTTCCCAAAATGGGAAAAATAATACAAACGGCGGTCAAGTTCTTACCAGTAGAAGAACGGCTGGCCGGCCTGGCTTTGGCTCCAAACATCATAGTAGAAATGCAGATTGTGCCCATATCTATGCCGTGGGTCGATCTGTACAGCAACAGATGAACATCCCTGTCACGATTACATCGAAAATTCTGCAAACGAAAATATAGCAAAAAAGGGACAGAAACTTGTACGACGCCAAGCTGTGGACCTTTTATGATCAAAGTTCACACCTGACTAAAAGCCAAAGTCAACTGATACCCGAAAGTAGCTTCTTTTCACACACATGGCTACATGAGCAAAGCAGCAATATACCCAAAGCAAATACTAAAAAGAACAGTGGATTTGTGCTCACAGCCTCGATCCAGTGCTGGAAAGCCAGCTTCAGAGCCTTGCCGTCTCTGGATAAACCCTGACCCACCTGTATCGAGCTCACAAACAACAGCAACTTCATCACGGACAGCATAGCAATATTGGAGAATTCCAAACAGGAAAAGATCGCTTTCTTGAGGATTTCTGGTAGCAATTGATGCACAGAAGACAGAAGGAGCAAGACCTTGGATGCATTGAGGCTGACGCGGTTCCAGCGCGAGGTGGCAGTCTCCGGTTTGAGGCCGTCGAAGAAGGAGACGGTGCTGTGGCTGAGCCGCGCGAAGTCGAGCGCTTGCTCCCTTCATCAATCGCCACCACAAACTCTCGCGATTAGAATTGATGTCGCTACCCGTACCCATCAAGAAGAACCAAATCATAATTTTTTTTGGGGCACCAAAATCTCCAAGAAAGAAACCATCTTTTCATGGAAGCCGACTCATGATACACCAAGAACCAAGAAAAGCGAAGCAATAAGCGAGCAATTCCAAGAAAGGGGCCTTTTTTTTTTTTACAAAATTTAACGAGGCAAAGGGATGGAACAAATCGGGAACCGAGGAGCTTAAACAAGGAAAGGAAAAAAGGGGGGAAAGTTGGCGTAGCATCTTGTTACCAGAGCTCCTCGACGACGACGGCGGAGTCGGCGAGCTTGCGCCTGGTCCGGTAGCTCCGGTACACCTTCTGCAGCTTGGTCGCGGCGCCATTCACGCATCCGCCGCCGCTTGCCGCCACCGGCGAGGTGGCCTCCAGAAGATTCGACTCGAACATGGAAGAAGAGCCCACGTGATCCAAGCCGGCCGGAGGAGGTGTCGCCGTCTCCACCCCCATTCTTGAGGTTTGAAGCGGCTTCTCAAGACAAGAAAGACAGGTTGGTGATGGTTGCAGTCTTATCGCTATCGAGGAGGCAGCAGCAAGTAGGAATTCAGGCAGATTTGTGACGCTGTAACACGCCAAAATTAGAGAATAATTAAAGGCGTCTATTCTATTCTATTCTATTCTACGCTGCTCGCGGGAAATGCAGAGGAACAGACAGAAGAGCGTACAAAACGAAAATTGACAGTGTGGTGGCTGCCTATTGGGAGGCTGATTAATTTGGAGTTCGCAGAAGCTTCGAGCTTGCATTGGAAGTCGACGGGGATCGCTGTTGCTGCCTCGTGGTTGTGGAAAAATTTTATCATGCAGCGGTTGTGTAAGCCGGTTTATGTAACGGACCAGTGATGTATCAACACGTGACACAAAAAACACTGTAGCAGTAATGCAAAAGCTATTAAAAATTATTTTTCATACAAGTTTTCTAGTAAAATCTATGGTGTTGCTATAGTATCACCGTACCACATACATGTAGCTGTTTTGTTGGTTTGTTACGTAAGCTCGTCTACGCAGCTGTTGTTGCACGATAAAATATTGAGTATTGCTATACATCATGTGATTATTTTTGAGGATAAAAATAGTCAGATTGATCTGGGGCATTAGATCTTTATCCAACGGATCCACTCATACAAGTCCCCCTTCAAAAAAATGACTCCCTCAAAAAAATGATCTAGGACGTTGAATCTCCATCTAACGGCTCAAAATCTGACTAATAGTCACTTGTTATATAGACACTCTCTAGAATATTTCGTGGTTGTGGGGGTTGGCAGGAAGACGCTGACACGCGAGGTGGTATACATATACTAACTATTGCTAGTCCTCTCAAGGTCTCTATCCATGGCGAACAGTGAAAATGTCAAAAGTCAATACCACGCTATGCACGAGCGACTCGGTCCATAGACGATCAACATCAGAAGAGCGTACACGGGCGGACCCACCGGTGGGTCAGCCGGCGCTGACGCTCACCTACCGTCGACCGGCCGGCCGGTGGGTACTCCCGAGTCCCGACCGCCGTGCCCGCGGGAGCCAAACCGGAGGAGCACCGGGATGCCTAGCTCCATGTGTCGCCTCCTCTCCTGGGTAGGTAGCGCGGGTAGAAAATGGCAGGCACGACATTAGTGTTAATTGTTTATATACTAGATGCATGGGCGGACCCAGGGCCCGGCGACCCTGGCCCCTGCCCGGGCTCATCTCCGGCACCTAAACAACACCTCAGTGTCTCCTTGACCATGTATCTTTGAACACGAGAGGTAATGCTTATTTGATGTAATTGTTCTTACGGTTGATAATCACATAAGTTTGCTTTGGACATAAAATACAAGAAGGTTTTTCTATCATACTTGCTGTGTGTACATTTGAATTGTGAATGCTCTAAAATTATCGAATTTTTTTAACTAAGCACCTCATTAAGCCACTAAGCTAATGACTACTCCAGTGATGTTGAGCCAAAACCCAAGTAATTTTCTTAGGGAAACTTGGTTACTTTGACGCTATTAATTGTACCATGTATCATTGATTTCTAAACCATAATAGAGTTTTATTGCCTTTATTGTTTATTTATATAATTTATTTCTAGTTTGTTAGCTTTTCCTGTTTCGACTTTGAGTCATGCTAGTATGCTACCATCCATACCGACTCCCACCTGCTTAGTTTACAGCTAACATTTCGAACTGTAGATTGCTTTTGTAGTATTCTAAACTTGTGTTTTATTGTTACTCCCGTGGTCTTTTAAATGACATTGAAACGAAGAGGTAGTATTCTCCAAGCTGCTGCCGTGAATTACAGGGGCACGGGGACATAACGTAGTAGCGCTAGTAAATGCGCGACGACGGAAGCGAGGCGTCGCTCGGCGGCGGCGGAGCTCCCAATCCTCAAAGGCCCAGACTCTGTTCTTCGCCCAGGCTCGTCAAATTCTCTGGGTCCGCCACTGACTAGATGCAAACAAGATTTCATGAAATCATTTTTTGTTTAGTTCTCATAGACCTCTTCTTTTCAGTTTCTAAAAGCTATTTTTTTGATTTTTTTGCAGTAACTAATTTTTAAATAGAGTATTTTTTAAAATAGGATCTACTAGTTAATTATACTACATACTTTACTGATTTTATTTATATCGGTAAAAACTGCACATGAGTTTCTGTTACCCTGTAATCTCTCTTACAAACAGCCCAAAAGTTATAAACCGCAGTCAAAAGTAACAAGCCATATCTAAAAATCACAAACCGCAGCAAAAAAGAATAAGTCGTGATTGCTCCCTCTCTTCCCTATAAGTTGTCGTCGCCACCGCAACCACGCCGGCCGTCGGCTCGCCGGAAACACCACTTCCTCATCCTCCCCTACCGCCAACCACCTCCCAGCCTTTCGCTATCTCTCTGCCTCCCCCGCCAACGACAAATATGGTGGAAAAGATTGACGAGTAATGTATATGATCATATTCGTATAAGAAAGCCTTTTAAGTATTTTTATAAACTCCCGAACAAACGAGATGACCTCGAACACTTCTCTCACTACGCAGGCAATTGTGTGAGGACTGAGTGTTATACGTTTCACATAGCAAGACATAGTGTCAAAGATAGCATTGTATACACATTGTATCTTCTATCTTTGCTGTATAGGAGTTGTATAGGAACTCTTGTATTTCCCTTTACATGTCCTTGTACTCCTTCCCGGATACGGAATAGCACAATATAAAACAGAACCGGCCAGCACCAATTGTGCTTGAGCTGTGTCCATCAATCCTTTTCTATTGTCCCACGTTCGCATGGTATCAGAGCAGAATTGATCTGCCTGTTTGTTTTTTTCTTTTTCTTCCGCTGCTTCTTCTCAATGGAGGCCACCGGCGCCCCCAATCTTGCTGGCGTTTTGGCGATCTTGCCGCAGCTCTCGCCGCTGCTCAAGCCGCCACTACCGCTGGTGATCAGGATGCTCTTCTAGCTGCCTTGGCTGACGCTCAAGCCGCTCAGGTAGCCGCCATCCCCAAGGCATCAGGAATCCCTCCTCCCGCGGTAACGCTACCCCCGGCAACCACGGTCATCACAGCTCCCCCAGCGCTCGCTGCGCCCAGCGCACCCAGCGTCCCTGCCTCGACCTCCTCCGCACTCAGCATCGCGAGCGTCAAGACGCACGTCCCCGTCGTCCTCGACCTGAAGAGCCCCAACTATACCAAGTGGCGTACCTTCTTCGTCGCGTTCCTCGGCAAGTTCGGCCTTCTTCAGCACGTGCTCGAGCCCACCCCCACCGACGGCACCAGCGCCTGGGCTCAAGACGACTTCGCAGTTCTCACCGCCCTCTACTGCTCCACCTCCGCCGAGGTACTCGACATCGTCATGGAGCCCAATCAGTCGGCTCGCGAACTCTGGCTCGCCATCGAGACAATCTTCAGAGACAATCGGGAAACCAAAATCATCTACCTGGAGACAGAATTCCGCAGCCTCAACCAAGGGGATATGACGGTGACCGAATACTGTCGCCGCTTGAAGAATCTCGCCGACTCTCTGCGGGATCTCGGCGAACCAGTGTCAGATCGCACCTTGGTGCTCAATCTGATCCGGGGCCTCAGCCCCCGATTCGCGACTCAAGCGGAGCTCCTTCCTCTTCAGGTACCGTTTCCGACCTTCGCCAGGGCTCGCTCGTCCCTCCTCCTGGCAGAGATGCGACATCCCGTCGCCAACAACACCGGCGGCGACACAGCACTCTTCGCCGCGCCTCCTTCCGTCACCGGCGCCGTCCAGACCTCCTCTCCCGACCCTCGCAGCTCTGGCAACAAGGGGAAAGGGGGAAAGGAGGCAAGGGGAACCGACGCGACTCCCGCGGCAAGGGCGACAACGGCGCCATGACCGAACGCGGCGGCACGGGTGACCGCAACGGAGGAGGCGGCGCCGGCAATCGCAACGGAGGACAAAAATCTCCGGCTGCGTTTGCTCCTGGACCCTGGACGTTTGGTCCGTGGGCGATCCCCCCTTGGGCCGTTCAACAGCCGTGGGGCTGGGGCGCCTCTTGGAAACCGGCTGGTGGACCTGGTTTGCTTGGGCCTCGGCCGAACTTTCAGCCAACTCCCCATCAGGCCTTCACCGCAGATCATCCTCCTGTGGATTTTTCCAGCCAGCCCAGCTGGGATCAGTCCGGCCTGGTTGCTGCCATGAACAATTTGTCCATGCAGGGACAGCAGCCGGGCGATTGGGTCATGGATTCCGGAGCCACCTCACACATGGTCTCGTCCGATGGTATACTCCTTTCTTCCCGGATCCCCACACTTCCTACCTTTATTCTTGGGAATGGATCCTCCATCCCCGTCACTCGCATTGGTCAAACCTCCCTTGCTACTCCTCCCATCCCCTTTACTTATGCCCTCAACAATGTTCTTGTTGTCCCGTCCCTCGTTCAGAATCTTTTATCTGTTCGCAAGTTTACTCGTGACAATTATTGTTCCATTGAATTTGACCGCTTTGGTTTCTCTATTAAGGATCTACACTCGGGGACCGTGATTCTACGCTTCAATAGTGATGGCGACCTCTACACCATTCCAGCCGCCGCCACCTTTCGTCGTCCGCATGCCCTTTTCTCGGCCACCACCTCCCCAGACATTTGGCATCTCCGCTTAGGACATCCCGGCCGAGACAGCTCTCTTCATTTACAGAAACGCCTCACTATTCCTCCACATAATTCGCATTGTCATACATGTCGTGTGGGCAAACATGTTAGGCTTCCTTTTGCTCGTTCACATAGTGTCACCACTGCTCCTTTTCAGTTGCTACACTGTGATTTATGGACCTCCCCTATTTTGAGCAATTCAGGATTCCGTTATTATCTTATCATTGTCGATGATTACTCGCACTTTTTTGGACATTTCCTCTCCGTCATAAATCTGATGTGTTGTCTATCTTCCAGACTTTCATTCCCTATGTACACACACAGTTCAACCTTCCTCTTAAGTGCTTCTAGACCGACAATGGCCGTGAGTTCATCAATTCTGCCGTCCACTCCCTTTTCTCCACCCACGGTATTCTTCTTCGCACATCCTGTCCATACACTTCCCAACAAAATGGCAAGGCCGAACGTTCTATCCGTACAACCAATGATGTCATTCGATGCCTCTTGCTCCAAGCTTCTATGCCCAGTTCCTACTGGGCTGAGGCTCTTTCTGTAGCCACCCACTTACTCAACCGACGACCTTCCCAACCTATAGGATTTCTTACACCTTATGAAAAACTCCTTGGGACACCTCCTGACCTATCCCACCTTCGTGTCTTCGGTTGTTTATGTTACCCCAACCTTTTGGCAACTTCTCCACATAAGCTAGCCGCTCGCTCTACCGCTTGCATCTTTCTTGGGTACCCTACTTCTCAAAAAGGATATCGCTGTCTCGATCGTTCTACAAATCGAGTCATCATATCTCGACACGTCGTTTTCGACGAAATAGTGTTTCCTTTTGCAGCTGCAGCAGTTCCCGACTCATCTGAGCTGGATTTTCTTCTGGCTGACAAAGAAGTGCCACCGTTACACCACACAATGGTGCCCGGATCGTCACACACCCCTGGAGCCGCAGCATCTCCCACCCGGCCTGGACCTTCGGAGCCTCCTCAGCACTGGACCTCACCAGCTGCACCGGGCTCACCCAGGCTCGTCTCCTCTTCACCAGGCCGCCTGCTCACCATCGGCTGGGTCGGCACTACCGCCTGCTGGACCGGCAGCTTCCGTTCTACTCCCGGCGCCCACGACGCCCGGTGCGCCCGCCGGACCGACTGCGCCCGGCGTGCTCGCTGAACCGCGCATCTCCGTTCCTCCCAGCGCGCCTGCACCAACAATCGCTGCTACTCCACCACGTTCGTCACATCCCATGACGACCCGAGCGAAGGCCGGCATCTTCAAGCCCATTAGTCGCCTTAACTTGTCTGCTACTTGTGCCACAGTTTCGCCTCTCCCGAAGACATACCGCACAGCTCTTCAGGATCCCCAGTGGCTCGCCGCCATGCACGAGGAGTACGATGCCCTTGTTCACAACCAGACGTGGACTCTTGTGCCCCGTCCTTCTGGCGCAAACATTGTCTCCGGCAAATGGGTCTTCAAACACAAGTTCCATGCGGATGGATCCCTCGCTCGTCACAAAGCTCGTTGGGTGGTTCGCGGCTACTCTCAGCAACCCGGCATCGACTATGACGAGACATTTAGTCCTGTTGTCAAGCCGGCCACCATCCGTGTCGTCCTCAGCATCGCCATGTCCAAGTCTTGGCCCATTCACCAACTCGACGTGAAGAACGCCTTCCTCCACGGCACCCTCAACGAGACGGTCTACTGTCAACAACCCTCCGGCTTCGTCGATCCCGACCGTCCCAACCATGTCTGTCATCTTCACAAATCGCTCTACGGTCTCAAGCAGGCCCCGCGCGCGTGGTATCACCGCTTTGCCACCTATGCGCGTTCCATCGGCTTCACTTCATCAACCTCCGATACGTCGTTGTTCATCTACCACAACGGAGCTGATGTCGCCTACCTTCTCCTCTATGTCGACGACATCATCTTGACAGCCGCCTCGACCCGTCTTCTCCGACAGCTGTCTTCTCGGCTTCACGACGAGTTCGCCATGACTGACTTGGGTGATCTCCACTACTTCCTCGGCATCTCCGTCAAGCGCACTCCTACAGGGCTTCACCTCTCCCAGCGCCAGTACGCCATTGATCTTCTACAACGGGCTGGCATGGTTGAGTGTCACTCGACAGCGACTCCAGTCGACACCAAGTCCAAGCTCTCCGCTTCTGACGGTGTCCCCCTGTGTGATGCCGAGGCCACCGAATATCGCAGTCTCGCCGGGGCACTGCAGTATCTCACACTCACTCGGCCTGACCTTGCCTATGCCGTCCAGCAGGTCTGCCTTCACATGCATGCGCCACGCGACGTTCACATGGCCTTGCTTAAACGCATCTTGCGTTATGTCAAGGGCTCTGTGGATCTTGGCTTGATTATACAAGCCTCCTCGTCATCTTCGCTCACGGCCTACACCGACGCAGACTGGGCAGGTTGTCCAGATTCCCGACGTTCTACTTCCGGCTATTGCGTCTACTACGGTGACAACCTGGTATCTTGGTCCTCCAAGCGCCAGGCTACGGTATCCCGCTCCAGTGCGGAGGCTGAATATCGCGCCGTCGCCCACGCCGTCGCCGAGTGCTGTTGGCTTCGCCAACTTCTCGGGGAGCTTCACTCTCCCCTGTCCTCCGCCATGGTGGTCTTTTGTGACAATGTCAGTGCCGTCTACCTCTCGGCCAATCCCGTTCAGCACAAACGCACGAAACATATTGAGATCGACATCCACTTCGTTCGCGAAAAGGTGGCTCTAGGTCAGGTCCGCGTTCTACATGTGCCCTCGTCTCACCAGTTCGCAGATATCATGACAAAGGGTTGCCAGTTCAGCTTTTTGAGGATTTTCGGTCCAGTCTCTGCGTTCGGGAACCTCACGATTCGACTGCGGGGGGGTGTCAAAGATAGCATTGTATACACATTGTATCTTCTATCTTTGCTGTATAGGAGTTGTATAGGAACTCTTGTATTTCCCTTTACATGTCCTTGTACTCCTTCCCGGATACGGAATAGCACAATATAAAACAGAACCGGCCAGCACCAATTGTGGTGCTTGAGCTGTGTCCATCAATCCTTTTCTATTGTCCCACGTTCGCACATAGAGATGTTCTGATTACTCCCACATAGCTACGTGGTTATGGTGTTAGCTAGGTAATTATCTGAGTGACTAGAGGATCATCGACCATGCTAAATCAATAACCCTTACAGCTTTCAGGCGAAGCGACGAGGAACATAGAGAGACGGCGTTGGTTTGACCTTTGGGCACAATAGGCACCAGTATTGCTTGTGCCAGATTTAAGGAAATCAGGCTGGAAAGCCAAATATCTCAACATGCATGTATAATAATGTATTACGTCCCAAGTCACCAAATATAAATTGTTTTTTTTACGTTTTACTTTGACCATGTTTTTATTATCAAACTGGCAATACCGCTACAAGTTTTATCTGGACCATGTGACGGCCATCGTCTTCTCCTCTTACACCGGGGAGTGGGCACCACTGTCCTCCTTGGGCAAAACACGATGTATATCATAATTTCCAAGATAGCCCAAAATAGCATTTTTCTTATATCTTCGATGAGTGTAGCAGCTCTTGTGTAAGCCACGATAGCTCGGCATTTGCCACATCGAATAAATCAATAAGATAGTTTCTTTATCGTATTTTTGAATCAACTTATTAATATAGTACCTTTAAAATGGTTTATCGGTGTTTAATTTGTTTATGTAAGTGTTTGTGTTAGTATCAAAAGATATTGGTGAAGCGAAAATAACTGCAGAGTCTCGCCAACCCGTGTCATCCATGGGCTACAACGGTGAGGTGGCGAGGCTATTTGGAAGTCCATATTGATGATCAATAACCCTCCTAAATTTTGATCCTAGATGCCACTTGGTGTTCTTGCTTCAATGGATTCTTTGTGTGGGTCCATACACAATCAACGATTAGAAGAGCGTAAAACAAAAGTAGAAGGAAAATGTGGTCCATTCTTTTCAGCTTATAGCTGCTTCCTTCGAATAAATCAATAAGATAGTTTCTTTATCGTATTTTTGAATCAACTTATTAATATAGTACCTTTAAAATGGTTTATCGGTGTTTAATTTGTTTATGTAAGTGTTTGTGTTAGTATCAAAAGATATTGGCTGAAGCCGAAAATAACTTGCAGAGTCTGCCAACCCGTGTCATCCATGGGCTACAACAGGTGAGGTGGCAGGCTATTTGTTCATGTTGAAACTCATGAGGACAACAATGAGGAATTCCTTCTCATAACAAAAGATCACGGATATGGCAAAGAGACACTTGAAAAGTTTCCCTCACTCCCGTCTGGATTGTACTACACATACATCAACCCGTACCACATGTTGCTTACAAAGTAATTTTCCGAATGTTAACGCATTCCAAACTTGGCATGATCGTCTTGGCCATCCCGGAATAGGGATGATGAGGAAAATTATAAGCAATTCTGTTGGTCACACTTTAAGTGATGCAAAATTTCCCAATCCTCAGATTTTATGTGCACCGCATGTGCCTGCTGGAAATTAATTTTGAGGCCCTCTTACCTCAAAATTCATGCCGAACCTCTAAAGTTCCTTGAACGCATTCAAGGTGACATATGTGGTCCCATTCAACCATTATGCGGGCGTTCGGGTATTTCATGGTTCTAATAGGCGCATCTACACGATGGTCTCATGTGTGTCTACTTTCCACACGGAACCATGCATTTGGAAGGTCCCCGATGGGATTTCTATACCGAATCCAAGCGCAAATCGCAACATATATTGTGTAAAGCTTCAAAAGTCACTCTATGGCTTAAAGCGATCGGGAAGAATGTGGTATAACCGACTTAGTGAGTTCCTTTTTGAAGGATACATTAACAATGATGATTGTCCATGTGTTTTTATCAAAAAGTCCCAAACGGGATTTTGCATCATATCGATATATGTTGATGATTTAAATATCATCGGCAACCCACAAGATATTGATGAAGCACGCAATCATCTAAAGACGGAGTTTGAAATGAAAGATTTGGGTCAAACCAAATTTTGCTTAGGTTTACAACTTGAGCATCTTCCCACTGGAATTTTAGTGCATCAATCAGCATATATCCAAAAAATATTGGAGAAATTCAATATGGACAAATCACATCCATCCAAAACTCCTATGGTTGTTCGATCTCTAGAAATGGAGACTGATCAATTCAGACCACAGGATGATGGAGAAGAGATTCTGGGATCTCATTATCCTTATCTCAGTGTCATTGGAGCGCTAATGTATCTTGCAAATTGCACCAGGCCTGATATTGCATTCGCAGTGAACTTGCTAGCTCGACATAGCGCTGCTCCTACCAAACGGCATTGGACGGGAGTAAAACATATCCTCAGATATGTTAATGGTACAAGAGATCTTGGATTATTTTTTCAAAGGAACCCAGATCCTAATCTGATTGGATACACCGATGCCGCTATTTATCCGATCCCCATAATGGCGATCCTGCAGCGGGTTTTGTGTTCTTACACGGAGGAACGACCATTTCATGGAAGTCTACAAAAGACTCGGTGGCTACCTCAACAAATCACTCTGAAATAATTGCACTATATGAGGCATCACGCGAATGTGTTTGGCTTCGCGAGTGATTAACCACATACAACAATCGTGTGGCATTGGTGCCATCGATTCACCAACTATTATCTATGAAGATAATTCGCTTGTGTTACAGGATGGAGACGAGGAGCTGATTAATTTGGAGTTTGCATTGGGAATTGACGGGGACTTCTGTTGCTGTTGCTGGCTGTGGATGTGGCGTTGGCACGAAGACTTCTGTTATGGTTTTTCTGGAATAAATAGTTTTTTTTATAAAATCTAACTTTTAAATATAGTGTTATTTTAAGATATAGTTTACTTGTTGATTACAATATATACTAGAATGATCTTATTTATATCGTCTAAAATTATACATAAGTTTCTCTTTCTATACGACTATCTACAAGCTATTGCTATTCATAAGCAAAATCTAATATGAACGGACTATTGTAAGTCCTATCAACACCAGCCAACCGGCAGGTGTCTCTCCATGCCGGATCACCGATCTTGTATGAACCGCTTGATCATGCATAATACCGTACGTTTTTCACTCGGATTTCTAGTCCATACTGTTGCGGGCAGCTGAGGCTGGCGGTCTGGCGCGTCCGGCTGCTACGGACGCCCGAGGCCGGCGGCAGAGTCAGCCAGCGTGCTGCTTGGCGACGGGCGAGTGGAGGCGGCCGTCGGCGCGGTGCTTCGAGCACGGCAACCTCGAGCGGTGGCCAGGTGGCCGGCGGCGACGCCCCATACAGGAGGAATCACCGACGGCGGCGGCACCCCATGCGGGAGGCGGCAGTCGGCCGGCGGCAGGCCTGCGATCCGGCAGCAGGCTATCGACCAGCATCCCCTTTTTTTTCGTTCTCGCACAGGGCCCATCCAGAAACCGAACCATGCAAAACAAACAAATTTTTTCGTTTCGTTTCTAATCTACCATGCAATCAACATCTACCCCGTTTCGCAATCTACCGATCGACATTGTGCCGGCGACTTCAGGTCTGCTCGCGGTAGATTAGGGCGGATTTGCACCGTAGAGATTCAATCTAGAACGCGAAAGAAATACGAATTCAAAGCGATCTAGAAAATCCAATCTATTATGTGCTTCGATGATTACCTTCATTCACCGGAGCGATCTCGTGCTGATAATGTGTTGAGGAACCGTCGCTGGTGATCAGTCCGAGCGATTCCTTTACTTAGAACAAGTTCGAATCAATCACAGAAGACAGAATAATAGATTGAACACAGAGAGGTAGAGAGAACTCCTGGTCTTTCTTTATTGCTTTCAATTGTATTAGGTGTACAAAATATACCGATATAATTCTCTATTTATAGTATACGGTGAGGTACCTATAATAGACCAGAACTCCTGTCCTGGACCCAGATTTCTCAACACATACACGGTGTTCCGCCTAACAAAATCACAGCTCCGAATCCAAATCATGACTCGAGAACAGCACGTCGAATACCCCCAAAAAATGTTACGGCTACCTACTACAAACGTCATCCTCCATGACTGCGTGTGGCCCACATCGCAGTCAGTCACGATTGCACCGAATCGCTCGTGCATAGCGCGGCACGGCGCGTGCTTATTGACTTTGGACACTTCCGGTTCATAACACGACGGTGTTTCCTGGCTTCAACTGTTCCATGTTGCTGCTTCAGCTAGCAAATCGACCAGCCCGGCGAGGCTGGGTACCCTAACCGAGTGTGCGGCGAGCGGCCATGCGCTGTGATAGCTTTTCGGTTTTTAAAAGCTGTTTTTTAGTTTTTTCTATAGTAACTAACTTTTAAACAGAATATATTTTCAAAATAGAGTCTATTGGTTAATTGTAGTACAACTGTACCGACTTCATTTATATATACAAAAATCGTACGTTAATTTCTGTTACTCTATAATCTTTCACACAAACAGTCTAAAAACCACAAGCTGTAGCCAAAAGCCACAGCAAAAAAAAACAGGCCTAATATTATCTATACCGGTTTCTAAGTAGGATTTTGCTACTATGAATTTGTTGTATAGGTTTTTGTTTTTGATTTTAGTTTATAAATACTAACAGATGCATGTATCTATATAGAACAAAGATCGAGGTAGGCTCACTTGCGTGCATGGCAAACCGAAGGTACGTAAACAACAATTTCGGCACGTTTTCTTGGTATGGTTTGTCACGGGATCGAACAGCATTACTCCGGTGAGTCTGACGTACATGTCTCACACACAGGAAACTACCGGTTGGTAGATTGGTCCAAGCCATGCTTGTGTTTCGTGTGTTGTCGTTTTGACAGAGATAGAGAAGAATCGTTCAACTAGCTGCTTTTTTCGACCACGTTTGTCTCAGCTCCTCGTCTACACGGCTGATTATAGTAGATTTTAAACATAATGTTTTTTAAAGATGAGATTTATAAATTAATTATAATAGATATTGTACTGATTTTATCTATATTGGTCAAAATCATATATGATTGTCACTCTCTGTATTCTCTTACGATCAATCAGAATTCAAAAACTATAATTCTATAAACCATAAGCTATATAAGATACAATCGAAAAGAACTGAGTCTACACGGCATGAGCTGCACAAAGAACACATGAAAATTGAAGTGAATAGTAATTCCATTTGCTTTTAGTAACATAGGTAGCATGTTTTGCCTTGCTATGCGTAGTAACCACGAAGAAGAGCTCTTGTGTTGTGAACGTTAATTTTCCTACGTTTTCCTTTGAAACCGTATGCAAAGGAAATTTTCCTATGTTTTTCCTCTGCTCCGTTCCTACGAATCTTATGGCGCTAGGAACTCGAATGTTATATTTTTTTTCTTTATTTTTCATCAAAGCCAAATCAAAGAGACACAACTACAACAGAGGTTATACTGGACGATTACATCACAGACGATACTTATGAACCATCTATGCTGTAACTATCACAGATGACTAATACTAACAACCGTCTGATATTTTCACCGATTGTTATTTATACGAACCGTTTGTGATAAAACAGAACATCACAGAAGGTTCTTATTAGTAACCATCTGTGAAAATGCAAGATATTACAGATGGTTCGTATTAATAACCGTCTGTGATAATTCATAGACATTTATTTATAAGAACTATCTGTGATATGTGCATTATCATAGACAGTTCGTATAATAAACTGTCTCTAATAATGCCACAACACCGATCCGTGGCATCTCCCCTAGGATTCTGATCTCACCCGTCCATTCTCTCTGCATCGAACGACAGGCACCGGTTCCTCCCACCTCTTGCTGCTTATTAATTACTCCCCCCTCTCTTTCACTTCGAGATGTGTAAGTTCTATCGGCTGCTCCTAACTAGTTCATCTACTCCTAGCTTGTTCCTCGATGACGCCGATTACTGCTGTGAGCTAGCGCTTCCGTTGTGACACCACGGTCGACTGCACAACACACTCTTTTCGTAATGTTGTAAGAGTGTCTTGTGCAGTCTCACCATCATGACATAAAGGTGACGCTACTGCCACCTCTCCTTCATTGTAAGGCACCGTGGAAGCAGCTAGTTACCAAGACGGTACTCAAGTCGGCGTCAAGGACATCCAGCTCACATGCTGCTATGATCTCTCCTTCTATATTTTTGCCATGGTTCGTAGGATTAGTAGATGTGTTCTTGCCATATTTAAGAGTTTGGTTCGTAGGATTAAGAGATATGTTCTTACCATGCTCTTGTTGTGTTATATGGGTAACCTACTCATTATCTTATGGTGTTGTAATGGTGGATTCTAATGGGATATGCTGTTGTATTTGTTTGTTTTTAAAGGGTATAGATAACATTTCTTGAGACTAGTCAAAAAACAGAAAAATTTAGGTATAATATGAACTATCACAGACGATTTTATATTACAACCGTCTGTGATACTCGCCCCATCACAGACGGTTGGTAGCTAGAACCGTCTGTGATGTGTAAGGGCCTGTTTGGATCCCATGGGCTAACAACTAGTTGCTAATTTTTAGTCCTTGTGGATCCAGACAGGAGGGCTAATGAGTGGGTTAAAGTTTAGCCAAAGCCCCAACTAGTTGTTAGCCAACTAGTTGGCCAAACCCAGCTAATGAGGGCTAAAGGACCAGCCGGATGGAAAAAAAGACGTCGATACCCACGCCAACCCTCCCAGCGCTAGAGGCTCAGGAGTATAACAGACTTTGTACTGAGATAATAATACTTATTAGTCCTTGGATCCAAACAGGACTGGGCTAATCTTTAGACAGCTAACTACTAGTCAGCTAACAACTAGTCCTAGTCCATCCAAACAGGCCCTAAGTATCATAGACGATTTTTAGTTCGAGTCGTCTGTGATAGTGTTCTTCAAAGACGGTTCTGGTTACAAACCGTCAGTATTGTATTTATCACAGACATCTCACAAACCGTCTGTGAAAACCTTTGATTATCACTGACGTATAAATTCAGACAGTTCAAAAAATCATCTGTGACGATAATTTTAAACTGTCTATGATATCTGTTTTTTTTAAGTAGTGAGACCGCCACTTACATACAAGTATGTCGCTGTTTCCTACAGGCACGTACGTATCCTTTGTTTCTTCTGTACGACAGTATCGTTGCAATGTTAGACCTTCGAAACACCCCCAATAATCTATACGTGGTAGGGACCATTAGATCACTGACCCATTGGTACACTGCTTACCACAAGTTGTTTAATCTAGTGTGAACTAACCCGTCAAGCGTTATGCATGGCGTTGTCGTTCCGCTTGTTGCGCCAACGATGACTAGGATGCTACTACTGACTAGGATGCCGTAGCAAATTTTGATGATATAAGTTACATACATCCCTAAAAAAGCTGGTTCCGAATCACTTTGGCTTTTGTTTTTTATTTTTGCTATAAGAACTAATTTTTAAATGGTGCGTACAAATCGATTGTAGTAAACACTATATCACATTCAATTATATCGATCATAATCGTATGTGGTTTTTTTTTCTTTTATATACCGTCTTTCGTGAACAGTCATAATTCAAAAGGTATAAATAAAAATTCACAATCATAATCCAAAAAAAATCCACCAAAAAGCTTAATACATGGTAAAACCAAAACCACCACAAGGGTAAATGGTCTTACTCAACACGTACGGGTAGCTGGAGAGCCAGGTACCCTAGTTATCTCTCTTTTGCATGTCTCAATCGTGTGCCAGGTTTTACCTTCCATGGTGAAGTGACTCGATGGGTGAGCACGAGCGAACTCACTAATTTACGTATGGCCTCACCGCTGTAATGTAGTGGCGTGGGAAGCTACAGATATGCACTCAAGAATGGGCATAACGTATGCCGACATGCCATGCGTCTTTGACTATGGGTCTGTTTTTTCCTTTAAGGTTTATGGTTTTTTGCTACGGTTTATATTTTTTAGACTATTTATATAAGAGATTACAGAGTAACAGAAACTCACGTGTAGTTTTTGCCAATATAAATAAAATCGGTACAGTATGTACTACAATTAACTAATAGACTCCATCAAAAAAACACTTAGTTTAAAAGTTAGTTACTATAAAAAAAACTACAAGTTAAAACTAAAAATTTAAAAAGAACAGGGTCTATGCTAGAAGACAGATCACTCCTCAAGATGCATGGGCTAGCTCTTGTAAGTCCTAACACATGTACAGTATATATATGTTCACGTGCACGAATATACGTATAACTTATGCGACGACTACGACAAGATCATGTTATTAATTCTCAATGCTACTCGATCCCCAGAAATCTTCAATTTTGTTCACACACAAGCACGCGTTTGACCTCAAATTGAGCGAAAATGAATAGGACAAAAGGACTACAAGCCAGAAATAATATAATGTAATTTAGGACTACAAGGCCTATAGCTTCTTTTCTTGAAGAAACGGCTACAAAAGTGGCTGTCCTGTGCGGACAGGGCAGAACTTCCGCCCTCTGACTTTTGGCTTTCAATTAGTTTTTAATTAAAATTATACTATAATGCCTATTAATTTTTACTGAGATACTTAATTAAAAAATAAAAAATATCATTACATATCTACGAACAATACAAATGAGTAAAGTAAAAAAGATAAAAAAAATATTAGAAAAAGCTAAAAACTTAAAAAATCAAAACTAAGAATTCGATGTATTTCAAGTGGCCTAAGCTGAAAACCGAAACCACTTAGAGCGGCTCTTAGACGACTTACATTTCTCCTTTTGCAATTCACAAATTAAATACATGGCTCTTCGCTAATCCAACCAAAATAATGTATAAGCAGCCAGCGAGCTGGCTCTACCGGAGAACCCACGAGGCCACTTCGAAGAACTGAAAATTAAGCTTACAACTATACACGTACGTCGGTACGTGCATGCATGTAGCTGGTATATATAACCTGCATCTGCATGTAGTATAAAGCTCCATCCATATACGCATTGATCCAAGTACGCAAAATTATATTTTTTTTGCCGCTACAAGCTACACTACCATGCATATTGACATGCACTACGTTCGAAGCTAGCTAGCCGGCCAGATAGCTACTCGAATACTCGATCGATCGCCTGTAAATTCCCTAGGAATCATGCATGCAAACATACCACATCTCGATCGATTCATACAGCACCAAAACCACAACGAGCTAGCTAGTAGTAAGAGCGAGCTGAGCTTGTAAGAACTTGAATTAATTCAGCAAATGTATAGGATGGGAGCAGTGCTTCCCCTGGCCTTCGCAGCGCTCCTTCTGCTCGCTGCAGCGGCCGCCGCTGCGACTTCTGACAGGCCACCCAAGGCCAGCGCCACCACAGCAACACTAGCCGGGAAACATCAGAAGCCACTTAAAATATATCGATTTTTAACTTTTGTATTATCTATAATGATATAATAGTTTTTTCACAGTGCAATCGGAAGCTGAAGCCCACAGCCCTCAGCCGAAGCCTCTTTGAGCGCATTGTGTTCACAAAAAAAAAAGATGGTTCTCTTCTGTTTCCATAACTTCGTCAGAACCTGTCATTGAAGTAAATTCAGAAGCTTGTTTGTCTTGTGTACTACCAGTCTACCACTATACAAGCAGACTTCAATCCCACTTAACATCGAGATCAATTCAGAGCTAAGCAAGTAACTTCGACAACCACAGGTTTAGATACACTGACAATGGTTGGCAGCTCAGTTGTTGGATGCTGTTGCCTACGAATATTTCAGTGTTAGTGCACTGACAGGCTGACAGCACAGAGCTGATCAATATCCCAAGCCAGGAGATGTCTTCCTCTGCAACGGATATGACTCCACTCAACAACACGATAAAAAAAACTACTAGAATGACAGTAACCTGAAGAAAAAAACAAATCAGGAACTCATGGAAACGCAAGATGATGACATTGTTTGCCAGGTGCACAGCAATAAGCCTGTGTCCTTATTTGATGCATTGGAATTTGACTATGTATGCACGTTAATTACTGTGTGATGTTCTTTGCAGCAAAATTATTTTGCAAAAGGTGATATATGATTTTTCCTAAAAAAAATGTGATGTATGTGTGTGCGCGCCTTCTACGTGTACAGAGGATTAGCACACTCAGAAAATATAGGCCCATCATATAGCATTCTAGCATTCTAAAAGGCCATGGGCCGTGTGATACGAGAATTATAGGCCGGATTTTTTTGACATAAATTTAGCTTATGCTTATGTTATTTACCGTAACTAATTTTTAAGAGATGTGTTTTTTAAGACGAGGTTAATAGAAAAATTGCAGTAAAAAATATACTGAGTTCAGCTGTACCGGCCAAAATCGCATACGACTATTTCTCTCTGCGTACTGTCTCTCGCGAATAGCTAGAATTCAAATATCTTTACTATTATAAAAATGTGAGTTGGTGGTCGTCGGTCCGTTCTCCTTCCTCTATTTTTACTTAGTTTGGAATTAAAAAACAATCGCTAATTTCCTTTGATTTTTATTTTGAGTTTGCATTTTTTATTGTACTTCTTATAGTTTTAGATTGGAATTCATACATAGATCCAGCTGCTAACTTTTACATCAAATTTATGTTAATTTTGTATTGTACTTCACATAGACTCTTTCTTTTAATCTAAAATTTATTTTTATTTAATTTTGAATTCCAGTTTTTGGTTAGAATTCGTATACAAATCCAACTATTATTTTTCTTCTAATTTTTATTCCAAATTTTAGCTATGTAAGGATTTTAATTTGGAGTTCATACAAAAATCAAATTCCAAATTTTATTTTATTTTTATTCCAATTTTGTGTTATTTATAGTTATTTTGATTTAATTTTGAATTTCAGTTTCAAGTTAGAATTCGTATACAAACCCAACTACTAATTTTAGTCTGAATTTCAGCTATATAGGGGTTTTTATTTTAGAGTTCGTATGAAAATCACATTGCTAATTTTTCTTTTATTTTACTGGTTTTAATTTGGACTTTGTACAAAAATCAAATTGCTAATTTCCTTTTATTTTTCGTTCCAAATTTATGTTATTTTTTGTTGTTATTTTTTATTTAATTTTGAATTTCAGCTTTTGGCTAGAATTTGTATACAAATCCAACTGCTATTTTTTATTTTGAATTTTCAACTATGTAGGTATTTTAATTTGGAATTTGTATGAAAATATTGCTAATTTCCTTTTTGTCGACGATGTGAGAGCCAATCTTATGAGAAAACAAGGAAGAACTATGGCCACAACGCTATGGGGAAAAGATATTTATACATAATAACGCTACTGTGTGTTTTGTGTTGCTATGAATGTTTACAAAGGGGTACTCTCTGGTTGGGACTAACGGAGAGCACATATGTGTTAGAGCAACTCCAGCAGTAGCCCTCAAAACAGGGCCCCTACTTTTTATTTGAGGGCTCTCCCTACTTTTGAGGACTCTATTTTTTAGACTGCACTCCAGCAGAAGCTCTCAAAACAGGACCCTCAAATTCATTCTTAGAGGGGATGACACATAGGACCCACTCCTGGGGGGTCTGGAGGGAGCCCTTACTTTTGAGGGCCAAGGGGCAAAAAACTTACTCCAGCAGGGCCCCTACTTGAGCCCTCAAAAGTAGGGGCTCCCTCCAGACCCCCCAGGAATGAGGGCTCGAGGAGGAGATTTGAGGGCCCCCTACTTTTGAGGGTTCAAGTAGGGGCCCTGCTGGAGTGAATTTTTTGCCCCTCGGCCCTTAAGAGTAGGATGAGGGCTCAAGTAGGGGCCCTGCTGGAGTTGCTCTTACAATGTTGTTTTGTTGTTTTTCTTTGTTGTTTTTCTCCCGGATCTTGTGCCGTCTACCTCAAATCTTCTTTTTCTTGGTGGTTGATGGTGAACAGGTGTCCATGCGGTTGAGGGAGAAACTATCATCCGTTCGAGGGAGCAACTGCCCTTTTAATTATGCATTTATTTGTTTGTGTTGGAGATATAGATTATCTAGAAAATTAATTTATACCATATTTATATACCACTTATTTGGCATATTCTAGATATATGCCTCGAGATAAGTTGCCTTATCCGTCCAATCGGTTAAAGTATATAGGGTCCCAACTGGTTAGGATGTAGGTCAAATAAATAAATGATTAAATTAGATATTATATTTTTATCAGCTAGCTCTCGAATTCTAAGCAAAGTGATTTGCTCATATAACAGAGAGTTTATCGAGTTGCGTATGATATCTTGCAATTAGTTTCGTCTGACTGAAATGAACTAGTCGAGAAAATCATCTTTTGTTCGGATTGCATGAAAAAATGTTTACTTGAGTTAGTATTTTTACTGGTCGTGAATAATGACTACAAGCAGTATATCTTCCGACTGGATTTTGCTTAGTCGAGAAAGTTATTTATTCAATTGGAGTTGTATTTTTTTTAGTTTGAAGAAGAATATATGGTGCGAAACCAAGGAGGCATTTTTAGAAATAAAATTTTCCTAAGAATGTAATCTAGAGTTCATACAACCATATTTGTTATTCAGATTCTAACTGGTCGTGAACTTTTGTAGAGTATATTGATCGGATGAGCTTTGATTGGTTGATCCAAGGAGCCTGGTTAAAAGGTGGAGGAAAAAAAATTGTTCTTCCTATTCCAAAGAGTTAGTGCCCAATGAAAAAAAAGGTATTGATAAACATCATCCGGATGTTTTCTTTCTAACTATCATCCAGATTTGTGACTATTGGATTAGAGATCCAATGGTCATGAATTCTCCCCGCCCCCTCAAAAAAAAAACAATCTCTCCCCTCCAAAAAAATCTCCCCCCTCCAAAAATAAGAGGCCGTTGGATCTCCAATCCAACGGTCTGAAATTTGGATAATTGTTAGGAATAAAACATCCGGGTGATACATATACACACCCATGAAAAAAAATCTGTCATTGATGCTTTCCCTAATCCCTCGCTTGAAGCTAGCAATAACAATAGTGCTAAGAATGGAACTTCGACTAGGGTAATAACTAGGATAAATAATAATGATCTAACAACTAGCCTCGTCCTATTCACCTAGCTACTTAATTAGAGGTACTTGGTGAACAGGAAGAGTTGAAACCAGTTGGCTTTATTTAGACTACAATTGTATTTTTGTGTTCACTGTATTGGCAGCAAGAGTTAATGACAAGATTGACGTTAGGAAGCTCCTTTGAGTGGGTGGGACTACATGCCAAAAGGAGTGTAGCATCCTGGTTTTTCATATCTTTTTAAAGTTTTAAAATAAAAATAATTATTTGGATTTTTCTTGAATTAACGAAAGCTTAATATGAATTTTCTAAAATTAAAAATATTTAATAGGAATAAAGTAGATATCAATTGAATCAAAACCAATCTTATTTAGGTTTGTAGTGTTGTAAGAAATTTATCTGTATTTTCTTAGATTTTTTAGGGTTTATTTACTATTTCTTGGACCTCAATTGCATTTAGGGTATTGATAAACATCATCCAGATGTTTTCTTTCTAATTATCATCCAGATTTGTGACCGTTGGATTCGAGATCCAAGGGCCACAAATTCTCCCCACCCCCTCTAAAAAAAATTCACCCCTCCAAAAAAAATTCTCCCCCTCCAAAAAAAGAGACCGTTGGATCTCTAATCCAACGATCCGAAATTTGGATGATTGTTGGGAAGAAAACATTCAGGTGATACCTATACACACCCTTGCATTTAATCCAATTTCTGAAAATAGAAAACCCTATAAATTTCAACAACCTTTTTGGGCCGAATTCCCTTCCCCTCTGGCCCAGTCCAGTTCCCTCCTTTCCGGCCTAGGATAAAATTCCCCAATTTGACCAACCACATTTTCATGCACCCCACAAATTCCTTGTTAAAGAGGGCCTCTCCTAAAGGGAATGTAGATGGCTCAATAATCTCATAAATCTGAAAATATTAACGTAATTTCCTTAAAGACTTGAGGAGAGCATAGAGAAGTTTGTGAACTTTAGGGAAGTGCTCCTTTAGCCCGTATAAAACTTCATCAACATATTATACAGGTGTTTGAATTTTCTTTGCGTTCTGTGATCGGTGCTAAACTAATCGCTCGTGGCATAGCAGCCAAATATAAAAGTAGTTCTTCTCCCAGTCGAGGGGATACTAAGACCGGAGAATTCGATAAGTATTACTTAATACCAATGAAGGCTTGGCTTCTTGGTGATCATGGTCACTGGTAATTATGGTCAGGATTATAATCAGAACTGCGAGTGGCCATTTGGAGGGTGAAAACCACCAGACCGGTTGGTGTCTTCGCCACTTCAATTGAATTTACACCTTCACAAAATTGTAATCTGCACTTAGAATACGTTGAAGCTTTAGAGACGTATACCAGTTTATGAAATGCTGCACCTACTCTCCTATTCTCGAGGGTTAAGGGTCCCCTGGCATACATAGGAATAGGTTGTAGCAGGTACTTCTTAACATCACTAGTGTTTTTGTTTTGTTTCCAGGAGAAGTGAATTCTCCCGGTCGAGTTCTCTAGTGAAGATTCCTTCTTCTCGAGTGGAAAACATAGAATGGGAAAAACATGTGATAAAACAAAGGAATGAAAACACATTATTTTTGAAATCACTAGGTCGTGTTTTCTTTTATTCCAGCGTCATATCTTTACTTTCCTTTCTTTCTTTTATTTAGAAAGAAGAATTCCACTGCCTTGCCTCATGCGCATGTAAGAGCGTAGAAGCAAAAACTAGGGGGAACACGGCCTACGACTTAATTCTTGTTTTGACCGAAGGGAACAGTAATGTAAACAACATTGGAATCTTGTAGTGCATAATTTAATATCATTCACTTACCGTAGAGCTAATTGACTGACTGTGGACTCACCGGATGATGGCCTTATCCTTTGCCTGTTGCTTTGGTCCATTCGATGATTCGTTCCCATCCAGAAACGCATTATCCCTTCGGTTGATTTTTATTGGAGATATAGATTATATGCGACTATTGGACTAGAGATCTAATGGCCATGAATTCTCTTCCCTAGAAAAAAATCTCCTCTCCTTTAAAAACAAAGAGCCTCTTGATATCTAATCCAAGGGCCATAACTTTGAATGATAGTTAGAAAAAAAACATCCGATTGATGCCTAAATACGCCCATATTTTTGTACTGCTTATTCTGCATATTCTATAGATATGCGTGGAGATAAGTGGCCTTATATATTCAATTAGTTAAAGTATATATACAACGTCCCAACCGGTTCGGTTGGGAATGAATAAACGAGGTATTATATCACTTTTATTTTTTATTCTGAATTTTTATTAACGACTATCAGTGTGGTTGGTGAACTAGTAGAGCGGTCGTAATGACACAGGAGGTAGTCGTAGCCTCTTCAACGTAGTCGTACGGCTGCAGGAGGTGGCCGTAGCGACTACAAGGTGGTTGTAAAGATCCTGGGAGTAGTCAGGTGGACTGTAATAAGTGGTATCAGAGCTAGTTGACTTCAGTTTTGAAGAGCATGGGTGAAGCGTCACGTGGGAGACGTTGCAGACGATGCACGAGGGCGGTGATCGTATGGAGGAGGTGCACATGGTCCAAGAGAGAGGAGCGGGAGGCTCAGGTAACAGCGAAACCAAGGTGGCTGTGGAAGTAGGTGCTCCAGCCCAAGCAGGTGTACACGAAAGGACGGTTCGGTCATAGAGCAGAGGACGGGGAAGAGAGTGGAGGTGTTTGTAGGTGCTGAAGACGTGGTCGTAAAGGAGTTACGATCACGGTCACGCAACAGGAAGATGTGGTTATAAGGGTTACGACAACAGCGGTCGATAGAATCATTGTATGGTCGTAAGGAGCTACGACTACGGTGATCGACCGTGGTCGAAGGAAGTGCAACGCAGCGGCGGTGAACATGGTCGTAACTTCAGCTGAAGTTTATGATTACGTGGTCAGAGCAGCGAGGCGTGATCGAAGAGACCACAACGTGGTCGTAACGACTGTCAGTGTGGTTGGTGAATCAGCAGAGTGATCATAATGACACAGGAGGTGGTCGTAGCCTCTTCAACGTAGTCGTACGGCTGTAGGAGGTGATCATAGTGACTACAAGGTAATCGTAAATATCCTGGGAGCAGTCAGGTGGACTGTCACAGTAACCATTGCAGAAGTGTATCGCATTTTTTTCTTGCGATATCATCGGGATGTGGTCTGGAGGCATGGTCAAAGGGGAAGTGTTGAAGGACGGCCAGTGGTCTAAAGGTGGTAGAAGTCAGGGTGCTAGTTCTCATCCATCCGGGTACGGTTCGATCCCGATCGACACAATGTATTGTTTAATCAAAGTATATGTATGTGTATGTGTTTAGAGGAAAAACATAAGACAGTCTGCATTGCAGGAGGTTTTAGAGCCTCCTCAAAATTCTCCATTTGCAAAAGTCATCCATTTATTTCGGCTTTCAAAGAAACCGAAGCAAAAAAAAGGCATTGGCGTATCTCTGTTAATTGCAAACCTACAAATGTTGAAGATCCAGTTAAAGGCACTTTTGGTACTGTTTCTTATAGTATTTATAGAAATAGCCGTATGCATGTAGTATTTGCAAAAAATGTCACTTTTACTGTCCGGTAGGTGGGCGACAGTGCAGGCTAGGCGACACGCGGCGCTACTATCGGCGGTAGGTGCCTGCCGCCCCCTCACCAGACGGCAGGTAGCCTGCTACCCGGTGGGCGGATGGCAGGCTTGCCTGCCGTCTGGTGAGGGGGCGACAGGTAATTAAGTTAGCTAATTAGCCAACATTCACAATGGATAAAATTACCTAAAAATTACACTGTAAGGTATGTTATGTTGGGAGATTGTATATAAATTTTTGTAATTTTTTGAGCTCATTTGTATATTTAAAAATTAAACAAACACTAAACAAAAAATTAGAACAAACAATTAAGTCGGCTAATTAGGTGGCTTAATTACCTGCTACCCGCAGTAGCGCCACATGTTACCTCGTCGGCGCTGCCGCCCACCCATCAGATGGTAAAAGTGATATTTTTTACAAATACTGTACGTATATAATTATTTCTGTAAATACGATGTGAAACAGTAGTAAAAGTGGCTTTTAACTCCGAAGATCTCATACGTACGCACATATACAGATGCAATTGCTAGACTGATTTCACGACGCATGTTCCTCTCCAATATTTTTTTTATCGAGTGGTTCTTTGATCACTTGAGTGCTACTCGTTGTCACTGATTAATTAGTCCATGTGTTGTAGGCGGGAATTTTCGCACAAAAGTAGCAGTACTAGTATAGTTTAACAGTAAAACAAAGTAGATTAGTACGGCGCACGTTCATGCATGATTGGTTGAGAGACAAGGACGAAAGAAACCGTACCTGTCAATGCTCTTATATGGGAGTTTTCGCCGAAATGGTACATTTTAAAGTATGATTAGCAAAATTGATATTTTTATAGCTGTAATTGTAAAAATAACACCCTCGTCTGTACGGCCACCATGTGGGATTAGCCATGAGCGACACATGATGGAGCCTCACACGACCACCGTGCGAGATTAGTTACGGATCGACACATTATGGAGCCCCACACGACCATAGTGCGGGATTAGCCATGGGGCGACATGTGGCACCAAACCTGCAAGGTGGCCGTGCAGGGCTTCGCCACGTATCGTCCCGTGGCTAATCCCGCACGGTGGTCGTGCGGGGCTCCGCCACATGTCGTCCTGTGGCTAATCCTGCACGGTGGCCGTATGAGGCTCCGTCACATATTGGCCCGTGGCTTATCGCATGGTGGCCGTGCGGATAAAAGCACTATTTTTGCAAATACTGCTATGAGAGTATTATTTTTGCTAATCACAATTCAAAATTTACTATTTCAGCCACAAACTCCTTATATGGAGTATGGTCCTTGGGCATACGGAGAGGTGGCTAGAAAATCTTATTTCGCATGAGTGTCGTGGTTTTTAGTTGAAATGGTACTATAACGGTAATTGGTCTTTTCTTTTATATTTAATTAAAAAATAAAAAATAGAAAAAATAAAAATAAAAATAAAATGCAAAAAGAAAGAAAAAAGAAGCTGTGTTAAGAAACCAATACGTTTCAAACGGGTTAGACTTTTGGAGGTCAGAAGGCATCACCGCTATTTGAAACGGAACCTTAGATAGGCACCGACATTTCTCTTATACAATTTCAGGTGGTGATCATTCGGGCTTATTTTTTGTGGCTTATGGCTGAAAAGCACTGTAGCTGGCAGAAAAAAAACACTGTAGCTGACAGAGGCTTATTTAGCATAATTAAATTTAAAAAAAATTAAAAAATATGTTAACCCATTACATATAATACAAACAAATACGGGAAAAAAGAACCGACAAAAAAGCTCAACAAAAAGCCAAAAGTTCAGAAAAAGACAAAATTTATAAATAGTGAAAAATAAGTCGGCAACTAAAAACTGAAACCCAACCGATCACCCTCTGAAATCGGCAGTAACTTCCACCCTTCCCTTTCTATTTTTAAAATTTCAGAAGCGGCAGCAATTTGTGACGCATTCCGCCATTTTGGATGTTGGTCTATCAAACAAAAGCTCTCGTTGGGTTGCCGACATATCACAGGACCACTGCTCGTTCTTTTTTTTTTTAGGGAGATCACCGTTCGTTCTATTGCCGTACGCCCGTACGTAAGTTACACTTGGAAATGCTTGCAGAGCTCCAAGAATATTCCCTTTTAAGAAAAAGAAATCCAAACCTGACGTAGCACCGTACAGATGCCAGTTGAGTTAGTACTACCGCATGCATATTTTACTCGTGCTCGAATGGCAGGAGCGAAAAAGAGCTCAAGCTCGTCAAAGAATCAAATCAAAACTGCCACCAAGCTGTGGAAGAAACAACCAACCGATCTTTTTTTTTTTTTTTTGTGAGGACAACAAGAAGGCATTTACATACGCATGCACATATACGTTTGAGACCAGATGAAGATCGTAGAATCTCATAGAGCACATATATACGCTTTAATCAATAAACATACATACGTAATGTTTACTTAGATGTCACTATTTATATAAACAGTACCTAAAGAGTATTGTTTATATAAACACATTCGTGGACTCGAATCCAGATTAGAGGTGATAATTTCCTTCACGAAGAATTACAAGATCCCATGGGGTTAGGTCCCAGCGGGGCCAAGTCCCCCCGAAAGCTTAACAGGAACAGCGACGGAGTCTGTTGACGGGATCAGAACGGGACAGGACTAGGAGGCCCTTCCCCAGCAGTCCTCGCCCCTGTTGCCATCCCTAATCTAGATGAAGACAGTCGCATCAACCAAACTACACTAGATAAATCCTCAGGAAACCGACCGATCTCGTGTGGCCAAATACAAATAAACGCATCACCTCGTTGAGTCTAGTCTTTTACACGTCAGCTGCATCAGGACGGATCCGATCGTTGCCTTCTTGGGTTCTTCCCGCGTATGCGTGTCGCCGGCGAACGGATGGGTCGCGGTCAAAATGCATGCGCCCGTGACGGCCAGTTTAAGTTGAAATCAATGTAAACAACCTAGATCACTTTGCTTGTTCATGTAATCTGCCGCATAATCTGTTCGCGCGTGCAGCTCCGCAAAAGAGATCGGCCGGCCGGGACGTGAACATGCGCATGTGCATGCGCTGGTGATCGTGCGTGCGCGCTTCTTTCTACATGTACGTATCTGCGCACATGTCCTTGTCGGCTATCTCGATCCGTGGTAGGTCTGGTCTTGGAAGCCGGCTTCCCTGTTTCTTTCTCCGTGTTTCTCTTGTGTTCTCATCGATGTGGCAGAGATACAGAGCATCAGGGGAACATGAGGGGATAGGGAGAATACTCTGGATCTCTACCACGTCAGCGGAAACACGAGGGGAACACGAAGAAGGGAACAGGAAAGTCACGTTCCTGACCTAGTCGGCATGTCTATAGATAAACTTAGGGTGGGTTTTTGGGATGGCTTATCGTTTTTAGTTTAAATTTTAAATTTTATCTATTTGTAAGAGAGAATAGGAAAAAAGATACTTATATGTAATTTTGATCAATACAGATAAAGTTGGTACAATATCTACTACAGTCGACTTTAGACATACTTTAAAAAAATAATCCGTTTAAAAAAATAGCTATCGTAGAAAGCTAAGCCGTGAACATAAAAAAACTTACCCTAAATCTCGTGCGCATGATGCGTGGTGACAAGATTATCATGGGGTGTGTATTAGCTGTTTGATGTGACACGTCACTAAGTTCACACTGATGTACATTTTCAACGTTCTTTCCACGACTAGTGCTTCACGGAAGAAGAGCTAGCAAGCTAGCTACGGCGCCTGATGTAAGGGCCCAAGGTAACGATCATATCCATATCTTGGAATCTTTTTCCACGCGGTTGAAAATTTGCAATGCACACACAATGTTGCGTATGTGGAGCGTACAAGGATATACTTTTTTGGATGCTGTTCCACTCTAATTAAACATATGGTCATAGATAAAGAAAGGAGCGGATGGAGAGGAGTTACAGGCCCGGTTCTTTTCAACTTCTAAAAACTGTTTTTCGATTTTTCTACAGTGACTAGGATTTAAACAGATTATCTTTTTAAGATAGGCTCTATTAGTTAATTGTAGTACATACTGTACCGACTTCATTTATATTGGCAAAAACTGTACGTGAGTTTCTGTTAATCTGTAATCTCTCGCACGAACAGCCCTAAAACCACAAGTGTAGCCAAAAGCTATAAGTTTCAGCCAAAAAGAACAGGCCCACGGTCCAGTCGCTAGCCAGGAAGCACTTTTCCCTACCAAATTCTATCTATCCCTGTCTGAACTACTTGTCAATCTAGAAATTGTGATGTTAGACTGAACTACTACTCCATTCTAAAGTATTTTCAGCTTTTCATGATATATAGTTTTTATTGGGATACAAGTAGGCTACTCGAACACAGATTAAAATTTTCTATCATGTAAATAGGAAGCTATGCGAGTAAGATATTATAGATCGTTACCATTAGACGCACAGTGTAGCATTTGTAGAGTTAAAGCGGCCGCTTCAACGTAGCTTGTGTCGATGCAGTAGAAGTAGTTGATTGTCATTTGGTCAACTGTTTTCTCCTCGCGATCATTCTGATCAGCGTCGCAGTCGTAGCAGCGTCTCTACCAAAGTCCACACATCTAGGGATAAAACGTCGTGAGTCAGTGTGTTAGCACCAGTGCGCGTGGTAGGGGACATGAAAGGTGACGGCTAGGGTTTTGATGGGTGTATCTCGGGATATCTCTCTTGGCCCCGTACCTATCTTTATATAACCTCCAATCAAATTCTTATCCGATACGATTAAATATCAAATTCAACTCAGAAAGCCTCCGACTGGATTTTTATCCAATACGAGTAGAGATCGTATCTTACTCCGAGAACCTCCGACCAGATCCAATACGAGTAGAGATCATATCCCACTTAGAGTCTATCATCCGGACCCTTATCATTCCAATCTGTTAAGTGTGTGACCCTATATGTTCATGTATATTTGGCTATAGGTCGAAAACTTCTTTCCAGTCCATAAGTTGGTACCAGTCCCTAGCAGAACATAATGACTCCCAAATATACACATAGATTATATCGGAAGAACCTATATAGTGCTTATGTATCGATCCCTTTGTCTTACGATAGGTCAATTCAACACCATATTCTCTAACATGTGTCCATATTATTAATTTGATATCTCTATATCTATGATCCGTGAAATATGATCATCAATCAGTACATATACTGATCTATAAATCATAATTGTCCTACATAATGATATAAGATCAGGGATAATTTGATCTATAAATCATAATTGTCCTACATAATGATATAAGATCGTATATATATAAAACATAAAAATATCAATCTCAAAGTTGAACTCACAACACGAGACTTTTCTTTCGCTTTTGTCCATGGTGAAAACATAAAAAATATCAATCCTAGGGTTCGAACTCTCAACCTAAGGTTTAGAATGTTCACGCATTAACATGGGCGGAATTGGGGATAATTTAGAATATACATCAAAACATGAATAATCGCGGTGGAGAAGGTGGAGGCGGCGGCGGTCAAGGTCGTGCCTTCATACACCGCAGTGCGTGGCGGATCTCTCATCGCTCGGCAGTAATCGTGCTCTTTGGTGGGGTGCAGATTCCACGAACAAGTCACATATTTGTTGATCAATATGAAAGATATACCGACATGTGTTTATCGCATATTAGATTTTTATTTAGTTGTGAACTCTGTTGATTTAAATGGATGCTATAATTATTTGTAAACCTCTCTTATGTAAACTTCTTTGGGGTTTGGAGGGTGCAATGGTGGCAATTTGTCAATTGCCAATGGTTTGCCCGGGGTGTGGCTTGGTTCCAGTTGTAGTTGGTTTGCTTTTCTTATAACGGTATATATCTGTTGTACTACGCCCATTCCTTATATTTTATAAAATATGTACTCAATATTATGGTGCTCGCTTTATAAAATTATTATATATACATGTATATATAATAAATATTATTCGTTTCTATGACGCTTTATAAAAGCGCCTCAGTTGTCTGTGGGAGACGAAACAGAACGTCTCTAACCTACAAATATGATGTCTCCCTACGGATGTTTTGTTGTAGTGGAATAACATCAAAACATGAATAACGAGTTCCACGAACAAGTCACATATTTGTTGATCAATATGAAAGATATTTATTCAAAGAATAAAATAACATATTATTTAAAAGATCATAAATATAGGACTGATACAGTCATCTTCATGATCGCCAGGGTATATCACTAACAATCTACCATTTGCACTAAAGTTGATCATGCAAGTATCTAATACACATAGCTTTTGTGTATGCCTCATACTTTGGATGCGGAAGAGGCTTTGTCAATAGATCTGTAATATTTAAATCCATGTGCACTTTGCATATTTTCATATCACCTCTATCCATGATCTTACGAATAAGGTGAAAATGCCAAGTATGCTTGGATTTTTGATGCGATCTAGGCTGCTTAGCTTCCGTAATGGCTCCATTGTTATCACAATAGTGATCCATTGGACTAGAAGCACTAAAGACCACACCCAGCTTAGAGATGAACTTTTTTATCCCACAGCCTCCTTTGTAGCTTCAGAAGTCACAACATACTCAGCCTCCATTGTAAAATCAGCAACCGTCTCTTGTTTGAAAGTTTTACAGCTCATTACTCCTCTATTAAGACAAAACACAAACCCATACTGCGATTGAAAATCATCTTTATCGTTTTGAAAGCTCGCATCAGTGTAATCATTTACAACTAGCTCTTCCTCACATCCATAAACAAGGAACACATCTCTAGTTATTCTCAAGTATTTTAAGATGTTCTTTATAGTTATCCAGTGACCTTCACCTGGATCTGACTGATATCTGCTCGTAACACTTAGAGGATACGACACATCTGGACATGTACAAAAGCATGACACATATGATAGACCCAATGGCACAAACATATAAATCTTACTCATCTGATCTCGCTCATCAGGTGTCGAAGGACACTGAGTCTTGCTAAGACTAATACGATGTGGCATAGGCAAAAAACCCTTTTTAGAATCCTGCATGTTGAACCGCTTTAATACTTAGTTAATGTACATATATTGGCTTAATCCAATTAGCCTTTTAGTTCTATCTTTATAGATCTTTATGCCCAAAATATATGCTGCTTCTCCTAAGTCTTTCATAGAGAAACTATTTCTTAATGAAGACTTGATAGATTTAAGCATATGAATATCATTTCTTATCAATAATATATCATCCACATATAAGACCAGAAAAACAAGTGTGCTTGCACTAGTGTTTTTGTAAACACAAGGCTCTTCCTCACTCTTGATTAAGCCAAACTCTTTGATTACCTCATCAAAATGAATGTTCCAACTCTGAGAAGCTTGCTTCAGTCTATAGATAGATCTCTGAAGCTTGCACATCTTTTAGGCATTTTGGGGATCGACAAAACCTTTAGGCTATGTCATATACACATCCTCACTTAGGTTTTCAGTTAAAAAAGCTATTTTGACATCCATTTACCATATCTTATAACTGAAATATATAGCAATAGATAGAATGATCCAGACAGACTTAAGCTTGGCGACAGGCGAGAAAGTTTCATTATAGTCAACACCTTGAATTTGTTTGAAACCCATCGCCACCAATCATGCCTTATGTATATGAATATTTTCATCCATGTCTATTTTTTTCTTAAAAACCCAGTTGCACTCAATGGTTTTTACACCATCGGGTAGATCAATCAAGTTCCAAACTTGATTGATATAGGGCCTGTTCTTTTTGGCTGCGGCTTATGACTTTTGGCTGAAATTTTTGAATTTTAGCTGTTTACGGTACAGATTACGGAGAGATGGATACTCACTTGTGATTTTGGCTGGTACAGATGTTGGGCTTTTAACGTGTACTACGTTTAACTTGTAGACTCCATCTTGAGAAAATACTCCGTTTAAAAGTTAGGTACTGTAGCAGCTGCAAAAAGCCGACCGGCTTCCTCACTGCCGAACAGTGCCATATATGGATTGTATTTCGGGTCTCATGGCTCCATGCCTTTTCTTAGAGTTCAGGCCCATCATTGCTCCCTCATAAGTCTTAGGCTCATCATTATCTAATAATAAAATATTTTGCCAATATCTTATTGGCAATCAACATGGCTTTTTAGAGCTATATGGGGCTGGTGCCTCTTCCACAGACTGTACAATATTTTGTACGTCCTATAGCGGATTAGTAGGAGTCAAAATATTTTCTGATGGCTCCTGAATTTCTTCGAGTCACACCGTGCTCCCAGTAACTCCTTTTGAGAAAAATTCTTTTTCTAAAAAGACACTGTTTTAGGTAGTAAACACTTTGTTTTCAATCATTTTATAAAAGTAATATCCTTTAGTTTCTATAGGATACCCCATGAAGAAGCATTTATTAGATTTAGGTGTGAGTTTGTCAAATGTCAAACATTTTACATATACCTCATATCCCCATATTTTGAGGAGAGATAACTCGGGACACTTTCCAATCCATACTCATATGGTATCTTTTCTATGGCTTTTGATGGAACCCTATTTAATGTGAACACAACTATTTTTGGAGCATACCCCTAAAAAGACAATGACAGATCAGATTGGCTCGTCATGAACTGAACCATGCCTAACAAGGTTCAGTTCCATCGTTTAGACACCCTTTTCCATTGAGGCATTCCCAGGGGAGTTAGCTATGGAATAATTCCACATTACTTTAGATGATCACCAAACTTATGGCTCAAATATTCACATGCACGATCTGATCGTAGGACTTTAGTTATCTTGCCAAGTTGATCCTGTACTTTATTACGAAATTTCTTGAACTTTCAAAAGTTTGGTGAAATCCAGCCTAAGTTTTACTAGGACCAAAAGTTTTCAAAAGTTCAAAAAATTTGCCTGATGTAGGGAGGGTGTGTTTTATATCTCTGCATAATTTTCATTATAAACTCAATTGCATTCGCAAGATATGAAAATGATAAATTTCGCATAAACAGTGATTCTGCATTGTTAATATGTAATTTGTCCTTTTCATATCCTAAAACTGCAAGAAGTTTGATCTTGAAATTTTGTATGGCTATAGAACATGCCTTTCCCTACATATGACTTTTTGAAGTTTTTTCTTTAACTTCCAAGGCTTGGTTTTCATAGGTTTTCAATAATTAAGCAATGTTTGACTTTATTGGTTAATTATACATAGTTTTCTCTTCCACATTGAAAAATCAGATCTATTTATATCTCACATGTGCCAACATGCCAAGGAGGTACTATTCAAAGGATTGGATACATCGATGGCAACTCGAGTTGGGTACAGACAATAGATATTTGTGTAGACTCTAGATGGTTGACTAGTTACTAGCCGAGTTGGCTTATTAGTACCTAGTATGACTAAATCACTAGTGAGTAGTGATGGTCGATCAATTATATCTTATCTAGTTAACTCTTGCTAGCATATTCCTATGGGCTTGACAAAATTAGCAACCAAAGAACAAATCAGCCAATGCTACAAACGCATAGGAGCAAAGCAAATCAAATCTCTCCAACTTGATCTACACAATGATACGAACGTATCGCGTGCAAGTGAAGCACATAAAGAAGATCACAACACAAGCTCCAATGACAACTTGCAGTTGTGTGCTTGGCAGAAGCACATCCATTGGATTGTTTTGTCTGAGCTAACTAAGTTGACACAAAATACTGATAGAAATTGGATTTGGTAACTTTGGTACTATTTAATAATTTTGACGACATGTATTTGGCATTGTACTTTGCATGCATGATCTCTATGCAGATAAGATGAGTACTCTTAGAGATATGATCTCCCAGTATTTGATATTATCACTTGCCTTTGTATAGTTGGCATGTGATCTCGTCTATCCTGTGCTACTGTAATTTTGTGTACTTTCCATAGTGTTTTGTACTTTGCCTAGTAACACTCTTGTACACTTACTATTTAATTGAAGGAATGCAATCACCCCATTGTGGCATCTTCTCCAAACCTCTCTCTCCCCCATTTTTCATGGTAACAGAGCAGTCTCATTCCTGAGACCGGCTCTACCATGCCACGTTCTCCTTCTGCTGTCGAGCGCGCTTCTTCCCACCCACCTCACCTTCCATGTCTATCGAGAACAAAACCCATGCACCAACACCCTTGCCACTTCCAGCGTGCCAACAGTCGCCGTGGTGCCCTCTCTTCCTCTTGCCTCTATGCTTACCCCTCCTTCTGTGGTGATAAATGTCGCCAGTATCAAAACCCACATTCCGGTCACCCTCAACCTCAAGACACCGAATTATTCCAAATGGTGGATCTTCTTTACCTTCATGTTGGGCAAATTCAACCTTCTCCACCATGTTGCAGACCCTCCTCTGGAGGAGTCTAGTTCCACATGGGCACAACAAGACTTGATAGTCCTCACGTGGCTCTACGGTTCCATTGTGGAGGACATTCTTGACATCATCATGAAACCCAACCAAACTGCTCATGCTCACTGGACGACGGCCGAGGACCTCTTCCTTGACAACAAAGAGAGCCACATGCTGTACCTGGAGGCCGAGTTCAGCAATCTCACATAGGGTGACCTAACCGTCACCGCCTATTATCAAAAGCTCAAGACCTTGGTGGATTCTCTTCGTGACATCAAGACACCCATCTCTGATTGAATGATATTCCTCAAAACTCTTCGTGGACTCAACGAAGGGCTCTCTCACATTGGAGACTTAGATCACAATGCATACATTGTTCCCCTCCTCCGTCCACACTCACTCTCTCCTTCTCCTCGAGGAGATACGCAAGCACAACTCTACCAAGCTCACTACAGCCACTGCTCTTCTCACTGGTACCACTGGTTTGGGTGCGTCAGCCATGGGTTCCTTCTCGGGCATTGATCATTCCTCCTCCTGCTGCAACAATCACTATCGCAACAAGGGAAAGGGTAGCGGCAACTCCTCCAACAACTCAGGATGTGGCTCATCTAGTCCTTGGGTGTTTAATCCTTGGACCAACAAGCATGTGCCAACCATGCCATCTGTGCAGCAGGTAGCATCATAGGCTGGACAGTGGCGTGGCCCTCCTAGCTATGGCATCCTCGGTCCCCACCCTATGGCACCCCCGGTGCACCACTGCCTGTGGCGCAGTAGGCCTACAGTGCCACATTCGTGCCTACGTACTCGTCATCCCCGATACCCTCCACTCCTTCCTCTTTGATGTGGGATCAACCCAGCTTGATCGCGACGATGAACAACCTCCTGATGCAAGAGTCGACCCTGAGCGGCTGGTCATGGACTTCGGTGCTACCTATTGTATGTCTTCGGATGATGGTACACTCCTCTCTTCCACTCATTTCTCCTCCTCCTTCGATGTCACTGTTAGGAATGGCTCCACCGTTCCTATCTCCTTCATCGGGCGCTCATCACTCCCCACTCCCTCCTACTCCTTTCTTTTATGTAATGTTCTTATTATTCCTCACCTGGTAAAAAACCTCATTTCCATTTGCAAATTCACCTGTGACAATTTCTGCTCATTGAATTTGTCTCCTTTGGTTTTTCTATCAAGGTAGGGCTCACCTAGAGAGAGATTTTTGCTGCAATAGTGACGAAGACCTCTAGACTGTCGAACCGGCCGCATCTCCAACACCTTCCCATGAGTTGCTATCCACCACCATCTCCTCTGACATCTAGCACCATTGCCTCAGCCATCTCGGCCATGATGTCATGACCTTGCTTCAAAGATCTTCCCTTATTTCATGTAATAAAATTCATCTATTGACCTGTCATGCATATCAACTTGGCAAGCATGTTTGTCTACCATTTTCTAGTTCCACATCTACTACTGTCGCTCCTTTTGAGCTTGTTCATTGTGACTTGTGGACCTCTCCTAGTTTGAGTAATTCCAGCTATCAATATTACCTTGTGACTTTGAATGATTTTTCGCATTTTATGTGGACGTTCCCTCTTTGAAAATAATATGAGACTCATGTCATTCTAGAAAATTTCTACTCTTACATTTGCACACAATTCCATCTTCCTCTCAAAGACATTTAGGCTGACAAATGGCACAAAGTTTGTCAACTCCATGGTGTTCGATTTCTTTGACTACAATGGCATTCTTCTTAGTTTATCTTGCTCATATACATCTCAACAAAATGGGAAGGCCGAATGTGCCATTCACATTATCAACGATGTCGTGTGTACACTGCTTTTCCAAGCACATATGCCGCCGACTTATTGGGTTGAGGCTCTCACCACCACTACATAATTGCTTAATAGGCGCCCCTCATGGCCTATTGGTCTTCTAACACCATACAAATGCCTCCACCGCTCACCGCCCTTCCTTGACCACCTTCATGTCTTCGGGTGCTTATGCTACCCTAATCTCTCAGCCACCACCAAACATAAGCTCTCTCCTCGATCTATGGCGTCTGTGTTCCTTGGTCACCCTACTACCCACAAAGGTTACCGTTGCCTCGACATTGCTGGCTAGTCGTAAGATCATCATCTCTCGTAATGTTATTTTCTATGAGACCACCTTTCCATTCACCGTTAGCTCTCCTCCTACTGACGCTGTCTCTCTTGACTTCCTTCTGGACGTCATCTCCACTACTCCACATTCCATTGCCATTCCCTCATCCATACCATCTACCCCTGTTGCGGTCCAGCCTTCCTTTACTGTAGTAGAGCTTTCCCCTAACGTGACAACCTTTTCTCCTACCACGGTAGCACACTCATCACCCGCCACTATGATATATCCCATGGCCACACCGCTTCCCCCACAGATGTGCTAGCGCCACCTCCTCCACCAAGTCCAGTTTTGTGTCTCACACTTGGGCCCCACCATATGTGCACCAGAGCGAAGTGTAGCATCGTGATACCATTGGAGCGTCTTAACCTTTTTGCCACCACCACTTGCCTCTCTCTATTTCCTAAAAATTATTGAAGTGCCCTTGTTACCCCAATTGGCACAATGCCATGGTGGAGGAACACCAAGCTCTTCTTGACAACAATATTTGGTCCCTTTTTCCTCGTCCCGCCAGTGCTAATGTTGTAAGTGGCAAGTGGGTTTTCAAACACAAATTTCACTCCAATAGCACCCTTGCTCGCTATAAATGCATTGGGTTGTTCACAGTTATTCCCAACATGAAGGCATTGACTATGATGAGACTAGCCTTGTTGACAAACCGGCAACAATTTGTGTCATTCTCAGCATTGCTACCTCTCACTCTTGGCCTATTCATCAACTCGACGACAAGAATGCTTCCCTCAATGACATTCTTAATGAAACTGTTTATTGCCAACAGTCAGCTGGTTTTGCTGATCTTCATGTCTGATTCATGTTTACCTTCTTTTTAAGTCTCTCTATGGCCTCAAGCAAGCCCCTCGTGTATGGTATCAACATTTTGCATCTTATATTGGCACACTTGTCTTTGTCGCCTCCACTTCTGACACCTCTATCTTTGTCCTCAAAGACGGTGATGCTCTCACATATCTCCTTTATGTTGACGACATCATCCTCATGGCTTCCTCGTCGTCTCTCCTCCAGCGCATAATAGGCTACCTTCACTCCGAGCTTGCCATGACGAACCTCAGAGATCTTCATTGTTTCTTGGCATCTCTGTTTCTCAGACTCCTACTTGTCTCTTTCTTTCACGAGGATCTCATCCACCTCACTAGCATGGCTGACTGCCACTCTACTACCACTCCAGTCGATACTCACTCCAAACTCTCCACCACTGAGGGTGACCTTGTGTCTGACCCTACCGAGTACCAGAGCTTACCCGTTGTGCTCTAGTATCTCACACTGACATGCCCTTACATTGCTTGTGCTGTCCAACAAGTCTGTCTATACATGCATGCCCTACGTGAGCCACATCTTAGCCTTATCAAGCACATCCTACGCTATGTGAAAGGCACTTTGGAGTTTAGTCTTCGCCTTCATGTGTCTCCCACCAGCACCCTGACGGCTTACTCCGACACTGATTAGGTCGGTTGTCCTGACTCTTGTCGTTCTACATCCGGCTACTATGTCTACTTCGGCGAGAACTAGTTTCCTGGTCTTCCAAGCACCAGGCCATGGTGTCTCGGTCTAGTGTCGAGGCTAAACACCATGCCATCGCCCACATAGTAGCTGAATGTTGTTGGCTGAGCTAGCTTCTCCAGGAGTAACACCACCCTCTACGTTCAGTGACCGTGGCTTATTGTGATAATGTGAGCGCCGTCTACATGTCCATAACTCGGTTCAACACTGACGGACCAAACACATTGAGATTAACATCCATTTCGTTCGCAAGAAAATTTCTCTTGGTTAGATCCATGTTCTTCATGTCCCTTCCAATCAACAATTCGCCAACTTGATGACCAAAGGCCTCCCGACTCAGCTTTTTGCCTCCCGACTTAGCTTTTTTAGAATTCCGTTCCTACCTCGGTGTTCGGCTACCTCACGATTTAACTGAGAGCGCATGTTAGAGATATGATCTTCGAGGATTTGATATTATCACTTGCCTTTGTATACTTGGCATGTGATCTTGTCTATCCTGCTCTACCGTAATTTGGTGTACTTTCTATAGCGTTTTGTACCTCGGCATGTAACATTCTCGTACACTTGGTATTTAATCGAAGGAATGCAATCGCCCATTGTGGTGTCTTGCCCCAACATCTCTCTCCCGTTTTTCAAGTAGAAAGTCAGAGTACCACGACCTGTTCATTTGGACGGCACCGAGCAGGGAAATGAGGGCCAGTTGGTGCCTCCTTTTAATTGCATTCAGGCCATCCTTATATGAAGAAATGGTAGCAGTACTTTTCCATTTTTCAAAGGGAAATACAGCAAGACCAAGCTGGTCTTTCAGTACTTTTCCAAGTTTAGAGTATATATTTTAAGACACTGTATTTCAAGCATACAAAAAACTGTTTAAAATGCAAAGCTGTTGAAAAGAACAATTACTTGAACTCAGAAGATGTTGGGAGTAGGAGAAAGATTATAAGAGCACATGAGCAAGTGCGCCCGTTTTAGGGTCTGTTCTTTTCAGCTTCTAAAAGTTGCTTTTTAGTTTTTCTATAGTAACTAGCTTTTAAATGGAGTATCCTTTTAAGATATGGTCTACTAGTTAATTATAGTACATACTGTACCGACTTCATTTATATTGGCAAAAACCGCACATGAGTTTCTATTACTCCGTAATATCTCGCATGAACAGCCTAAAAGCCAAAAACTGCAGTCAAAAACCACAAGCTTCAGTCAAAAAGAATAGATCCTTAAACTGTCTGGCTACATTCGCATTACAAAACAAGCACATTTTGCAGGCCATGTCTGAAAACAACAGCAACGCCACCTCGTCATGATAAAATGACAGCAACTCTAATGGACGACAGTTGGAAGAGCAAAACTAATCTCCCTAATCACGCTTCAACTTTCTAACTGCAGTTTTGAAAAGGTGGCTGCATTTCCTCAAGGAGTTGTGAGCGAGTATCCAACTCCATCACTAGCAGAGGGGAAGCGTCTTTCCTTTTTCCTCAATACGACTGGACGCAAAAGGACAGAAACATGGGCAGCTAACGAGTGCTATAGCAAAGCAAACATGCCATGCCGCTAAGCATGTAGACGTCAATTTTCTTTCATCTTCTGGAACAACAATTGAATTGATGATCTCTTATCCATTTGTATTGGACTGTGTGCTGCAGTGTGCATGGCCCCAAATTTCCTCCCGATCCTTGCCGTCCTGGCAATATCAAGATGATTACGCACGTTGCACAAGAAGCACATCAAGTCGTCAGATTGGGAACCAACTAGGATCAGATTTAGGGGTGTTACTGGAAATAAATAGTGATGATTGGGAGAAGTGGTTTTTAGTAGAAGAGAGCGAGCGGTGGAAAAAGTGAGAGAGAGACACGTTCGCGAGACAGAAGCGAGGGAGTGGAGTATGTGATGCTCCCGTGACCTCATACCTTGTCTTCGAAGCGAGACGAGAGAGAGGAGTAGAGAAACCGCTTCGAAAAGCTAGATGTTCATATTAACTTCTGACTTCTCTAAACAGAAGACAAACATAAGCCAATACAAACACCCCTTTAGTGTTAAATATTGATGTTCTGCACCCATTGTGTTTCTCTAATTCCATCCATGACTCTTTGTATCAGAAGCAAGGTATAAAATAGTAATGGAGGCATTAGGTTTGTGTAGGGTGGGTTTTTTTCGGTTGCGGCTGATAGCTTTTGGCTCTAGCGTGAGTGTTTGTATGAACGAATCTAATGTCGATAAGTCATTTTAAAAAGACTGTCCTGATAAATCGCTTCGAAAAGATTTGTTTTTTTCGAATGAAGCTATGAGTTGTGACAGCTGATAAAGGACGAGCTGTCAAATTAACTAAAGAATTGACCTCGCCTGTATTATCAACCCTCATGTCAGTCTTAAATTTCCCTCAAATTTAAGGTGTGCATGAGTGAATGACTTAGCAATCTACTGTTTGAAATTGGAAGAGTCGGGAAGATTGAAGACAAAGGTTAGAAACAAATGAGACAAGTCCAAATGACTCATGGAAAAGGGAGAAATGGAAATGCAGGCTTCGGTGAGGATAGCATACTGCATCATCTTTTCAGAACGTTTTAAAGTGCATTTGTTCGCTTATCCAATAGAAGCACTAACTCTTTCGATGTGCGACTATTCTTCGACTGGACAACGAGAAAGTGATGGCAAACTGATAAAATCACACCAGATCAACAAAAAAAAATTTAGCATCATCTAATGAAATCCATCAAGCATTACATCTGATGAGAGATGGCCACAAATACAGGAATCCATTGTTTACACCATCATCATCTCTGCAACTGCACACACTTCATGCTAACTTCTGAATCCACGTCACTTGTCGGTACTCTATAGATAAATTTATGTGCAGAAACACACACTCAGCAGCAATCACTACAGGTTCCCACTTGCTTCTGGTGTACAGCGTTCGAGGCTGTTGAGCCAACAGTGCATCAGGCTGGTCTGAAACTGCAATTCCTGGGCATTTGCTGTTTTCTGGATTAAGCATCCAAGCAGAGCACTGGGAGATAGCACATGCAGGACACTATAGCTGGTTAAAGGTGTATTGCAGGACGACTTCCTTACAGCATGTTTGACCAGCACATAGATTATACCCAGTGAAGAAGTAAAATAAGAAACAAGCAAGATGATTGTAAAAGAAACATACTTAGTAATCAGTAACACCATCAGCCATTGTACTACTTCTTGGAACAGTAATGAGCTGAGGTAAATTTGTGCCCAAAATACTTACACCATAAAGCAAAGACTGAAGGAATCATTTTCAGATATCAGTGTGCTAAATATTGCAATGCTCTTGATCACATTACCCCCAAAATAGACATGACTATCTGCTCCGATTACCAAAAAATAATTTGTGAGTTCAAGTCCAATCTGTATCAAATTTACAGAATAACAATTAAAAGTTGGAAAGCATGAAGAAAACAGATGGATTCAATTTCTGTTTGTCTCATTAGAAACAACTTCCTACTGATTTTTCCTCTCTTTCTATGTACAAGGGTATGAATCGATCGCCTCTCCAATTTGCTCATACAGAATCGAAGTCTACTAGCTGTCTAAACGCGCCTGACCCTCACCGGGAGGCCGCCGCTGATGGACGCGGTGAGCCCCGGCACAAACTTCGGCGCGCAGGCACCGCCCCTCTCCCCGACCACCTCTACGTCGAACGCTCTCACCACCGCCACGCTGACGGCCTTCATCTCGGTGACGGCGAGCTCCTTGCCGAGGCACACGCGGAGGCCGGCCTGGAACACCGGGTACTTGTACGGGCTCTCCGGCACGAACGATCCGCCGGGGCCGGTAAGCCATCGCTCAGGACGGAACACGTCGTAGTCGGCGCCCCAGATGCGCGGCATGCGGCCCATGGCGTAGGGGTGGTACATCACGCGCGCTTCGCCCGCGACGTAGGTGCCGTCCGGGAGCACGTCGGCTTCGGCACAGAACTTGGAGTCGAATTGCACAGGTGGGAAGAGCCGCATGCTCTCGTACAGCACCGCGTGAGTGTAGTGCATGCCCTTGAGGTGCTCGTAGGTGACCGGACTCTTGCTGCCGGCCTCCGCGCGCATGGCGGCCGCGACCGCGGGGTTCTTGGACAGGAGCATGAAGAGCGTGCTGAGCGCGGAGGACACCGTGTCCCGCCCGGCGAGGAGGAAGCTGACGACGATGTCGCGGAGGTACTTGTCGTCCATGGCATGCACGTCTCCGGCCGAGGCCATGAACCGGGACAGGAGGTCGTGGCTGTTGGCGACACCCAGCTTCCTGCGCTCCCGGATCATCGCCGCCGCGAGCCCATCAACGAGCTTGATGGCCTTCTTGAGCTCCCTCTCGGATCCGATGTTAAGCAGCCGCTTCATCTTCCACACCAACGGCGACGCCGCCGCGCCCCGCATGGCGGATAGCCGCGACGCGGTGTCAAACGCGTTGGCCAGCTCCGACATGGCCATTTCCTGGTCGAGGCAGCCCGGGTCCAGCCCAAACGAAATCTTGCAGATGGTGTCGAAAGCGAAGCCCCGGAACACGTCCTGGAGGTCGACCACCTTGCCTTTGTCATCGGCGTCGGCCAGGATCGGCATGAGGCGGGTCTCCACCTCCTGGGCGACGATCTTGTATGCGTAGGAGCGCACGGCGACGCTTCCGAGCTCGAGGCTGGCCATCTTGCGCTGGTGGCGCCAGGCGTCGCCGTCGACGTTGAAGATGCCATTGCCGAGGAAGTCGCCGAGGAGCGCGGCAAAGGGCTTGCCCTTGGGGAAGTTGTCGAAGCGGGTCTTGAGCATGTACTCGACGTTGGTCGGGTTGGCGGTGATAGTGCAGCCGAGGACGTGGACGTGGACGGTGCCCGTCGGCGACTGGCGGAGCAGGTGGGCGTACCAGTCGCCAAGGTTGGTGAAGTCCCTCGCCCACGATCCCGTCAGGTACGCGCGGCACACATGGCAGCTGCACCATGGCCACCGCCACACGAGCAGGAGCACGGCGCCGAATGCCACCAAGCCGAAGGAGAAGGCCAAGAAAGACAATCCCGCACACCATGCGCCCCATGAAAGCTCCATGGCCTCCATGGCTCTTCAGTTAGTAGCTGAGAAAAGGGAAATTTGCAGTCAGAGGAGAAAAAAGTGTGTGTGGGTGGGGAGACTCGACGAGGCCTGCCTATATATAACGCAGGTGGACGTCGAAGCACATGGGACACGTGCGCTAAAGCTTAAGCAACGTTTCGCCTGCTGGCTGCTTTTGGGTGCACATTAGGGGTGGACAGATGGCTCGCGGCTCGCAGCTCGGCTCGGCTTGATATAGGCTCGGCTCATGGTATTTACGAGCCGAGCCGAGCCAGAGATTGAGCTCGGCTTCTTAACGAGCAGAGCCCGAGCTGGCTCACGAGCCGCTCGTTTGGCTCGCTCAGGAGGGTGGCTCGGGTCGGCCCATCTGTGTTGAAAAATGTAGCGACCTACCAGGATCTTTTTACGACCAGTACAAGTCGTTTACGACTTGTCCAGATCAATTACGACCAGTACCGAGAAGTTACGACCACTTCGGAAGCTTTCTGATGTCGTACGACCAGTTTGTCTCCCGTACGACCACGTTGCTCAGGCGTACTTCTTCAACGTAGTCGTAGCCTTCTTCAACTACGTTCAGCGATTTTACGATGTGATCGTAAAATCACTATACCTTTGCCGTAATCGTAACACCTCTCGCGTATCGCCGACTTTGCCTTGTCGTGGTCGTAGGTTCTTACGACCACGGTTGTCGTGGTCGTAAGCAGGCGCAGACCACGTCTGCGAGATTGCCGATCACACAGAACTTGCTCTTTTCTCCCCTCTATTACTCGCAAACACTTTGCGCCTTTACACGACTTGGTTGCCTTGCTCGACCTTTTTCTCGGGGTACTTAGATTACAGGACTACTCCACCTTTTATACCCGGCTTTACAACTTACACTCGGGTACGACTACGAGAATAAAACAGACTCTGACTCCGACTCTAAGTCATACTTGACTACGACTTGAACTCGGTTTCGACTTCTGATTACAAACTCGTATACGACTTCAATACGACTTCTAAAAAACAAGATTATTTCCAACAATCTCTCCCTAATCTTGTTTTTGTAACTTCGATCTTCTCCTGCTGCTTTGATTCATACTTCCTCCACCAGAGACTTGTTTCACAATCATGTGGTCTTGCTTTCGACCACGGTTCTTCACGACATGCTTTCTCCCGCCAACTCGGAATCCATCTTCTAGGCCTTTGACTGTCTTCGACTTCTCCCCTGTAGCTGTTTTGCTGTGGTCGTGGTGACTCCCGACCACACTCGGTTTTTGTTTGCCGTGGTCGAACATCTTCTCGACCACGTCCAAACATCTTTTGCCATGGTCGTAACACTTGTCGACCGTGCTCGATCATCTTTTGCCGTGGTCGTGGCACTTCCTGACCACGTTCGATTGTCTTTTGCCGTGGTCGTGGTGACTCCCGACCACGTTCGATCTCCATTTGCCGTGGTCGAATTTCTTCTCGACTATAGCCAAAACCTTCTGCCAACCTTCTCGTTACGACTTCCAACTCTTCCGACTTGTTGTTTACAACTTCATGTTGTTTTTCGACCACCAGGAGATGAAGTCTTTCAGGCTCTGGCTCCTTTAGATCATTCTTCATGCCATCTGGTCTCCAAATTTTCAGCGGTATTTTGTACAACCGATTTGCTGATTTTTGTGCTCTCATCAACAACTGCTCTCTGCTGTCAAAAACCCTTAGATAAACTCCTTTTAATTCAACTCGGCACCCTTCTTCAGTCAGTTGGCCCAAGCTTATATACTTGGTATATAATATACATCTGACAACGGTCTTTGACTTCCATCCTTGCACTTTAACAGAATTGTACCTTTTCCTTTGATTTGAACTGTTGAGCCGTCTCCAAACTTTACTTTACCGAGCACTCTCTCGTCTAGTTCATGAAACAACGAGTGTGTGCCCGTCATGTGGTTGCTTGCTCCGTTGTCGAGATACCAATCTGTTGATTGGTCTTGAGTCTTCTCTCCCACTTGTGGCATTGTATACTCGATTTGCCGGTTTCAGAGTTACGCTCACGACTGCTCCCGCCGTTGCGTCTTCCACCTCTCTTCACATCGTCGATGTGACTTTCATGGCTCTTATTCTCGTTCAGTGCTTCCCACTGAGCACGAGATAGCAGCAGGTGATTACCTCCTTCCTTGTCCTGATGCCGTCTCTTCTGACTTTCTTCGAAGATTCGCAAGCGACCGACTCTAGCAATGTGCAAATCCAGCTCTAGGCTGTTGGAATTCCCACTTCGCAGTTCGGCTCCACGCAAACCTTCATCCCGTCGACCTCTCTCTTCTTCTTAGCCACAGTGCAAAATATCCATGTTTGGATGCTGTGCCAGTTGCATCTTTCTCTCGTCCGTGCTGTGGTTACACAGTGCTCATAAATTTTGGCGAAATTTCGCTACCCAACAAAAAGAATTCAATCTAGTCAAATTTTTTCGTATTAATTTAATTATGAAGGTTTAAAGGACCAAGAAATCCTCTAACATGGCACACCAATCCTTCTGGCCATCGTCAGTCCCATTCAGTGGCGGACCTAGAACCAAATTTTAGGGGAGTAGTGGAATATGACTAACAAAAAATAGATAAACTAATATAAATCAAACTCTTTTGCAATGTAAAATCATACATAATTAGAACAAGGATATAATTAAAATGCAAAATACATCGAATATTACAGCTCGGTAATAGGTAATGTGCCTCCCAAAGCCCGTAAATATAAGTAAGTAGTTATCTGTACACCAAAATTAGTAAAGTCAGTGATGAAATCAGAAATTGCGATTATGAATCGTTCTAAAGATTGTAAAAAAAAGATAAAACATACCACTAACTAGGATTGAGTAGTAGTATTACAAGCACGAGGCAATAGCATTCTACGAGATTTCATGCTTTGAAAGCGTTTTTTTATTCTATCATCATCAAGGCTTCTAAAAATTTATGCAATATTTGTTTCTCCATTACTTGCAACTCTACGAATCGATAAATGATAATAAATGGAACTAAAATACCATATCAATCGCAATTGCGCAAATTTAAAAATATGTTTTTGATAGAAAAATTAAAAAGTAGATTTGTGTTTTATACATACTAATGCAAAGCCACGGTGACAGTCCCCCTCAGGTAGTTAGGTCCTCATAGCCGACTCCACCCCAGGAATTTGTATTGCTGTCAACTATCAAGGAGACTATTAATACATGAATACTAAAGTCTAAATAGTGAAGTATTGAAGTGAATTCATTATACATGACAACATAGTTACATAAGGCCACCATTTGGCATGTGACCAACTGACCAAGTCCCAACTGCCCGAGGCCCCAAGTCCAGATTCAATTCACTTCTACCAGTCTTGGGCTCCTCAGCTAGCCACACCTCACCTCCTCAGCAGTCGGCTCCTCCAGCAGTTGGCAGTGGGCACTCCCTTCGGCTGGCTGACTGGCGACTGCCACAGGCCACGGTGGCAATGGCGCCGCAGATCCGGAGGCCCCCCTCCTAGCCTCGGTCCTCGGAGACTCCCTTCCAACCCTCCCAGGCTCCTGCTCCCTCACGGCCTCACCATCTTACTGCCTCACACGGCGTTGGTGGGCCGGGCGCCCGGCGGTTCCTTGCCTCCATGGGCCCTGGCTCCCTCTTGGTGCGGTGGCGACTCATTTCTCTGGGCTGGGTAGCTGGCTCTTTTGCTCCAGCCTCCAGATTTGGCGCCCCAGTCCCTATGCCCCCACCAACCCACAGCCCGCCGCCTCGACCGCCACCGACACCGCGCAAGAATAAGCCTGCCCGCCTCCAAGCCTCCCGCCGTGCACTTGGACATGCCTACTCGCCCACCATTGCCAATGCCGCCTGTCGCCCATTGCCAACCTCACGAGGGGAAGCCAAGCATGGGTAGGGGGATGAAATCGAATCGATTGTTGTGTTGATGTTACAGTGTTGCTGAATTGGTGTATTGGATGGGCGATCTGCACATGTGGGCTTCACCACTTCGGTAGTTCATTTTGTCATTTTGCACTTTTGGTGGGCTTTTCCACTTCGGCTTTTGCCCTTTGTCGCTTTGCTCAGTTTGTTCCAATGCAATGTTGTGTGTTGCTGTTGGCCCAAGTGCATCTATCTGATCATGGCTTAGTTGCTTGGACTTGCTTACTCCCTCAGTCCTCATTGCCTCAGCCTCAGGTCGACGAGGCATGGTGGTGACCCACCGGTGGCCAGTGGCACCCTAGCCGGAAATAGAGGCTAGGGGGTACCCAATCTCCGGCCGGAGGTAGGGTGGGCGCCAGCCCCTGACCCTATGAGACCATGTGGAGGTCACCCATGGTTGTGATGAGTAATTGACCTTTGGATTAGAGTTTGTGTAGTGGTTGAGTTTGGTTTTTGAGGTCTGTGCAAAAGTTTGCTCTCTGCGACCACTGTTGTTCACTCTACGACTTCTGTTCATTTGACTTGATGTCGGCAGTGCCTTTTATGACTTAGTGGTTGGCAGAGGTTTTTACGACTTGGTGGTCGCAGAAGCTTTTATGACTTGATAGTTGCAGAAGCTTTTACAACTTGTTGGTCGCAGTAGCTTTTACGGCTAGGTGGTCACAATCAATTTTACGACTTGGTGGTCGGTAGTCGATTCTACGACTTGGAGGTTAGCAGTCAATTCTACGACTTTGTGGTCGGTAATCGATTCTACGACTCTGTGGTCGGCAATTGGTGCTACGACTTGGTGGTCGACAGGTGCTCCTACGACTTGGTAGTCATAGCTTCTACTGGTCGATAGTCGTAGGTTTGTTTGGCTGTGATCGATAGTCATAGCGCTACCTGGTCGTAGCTTTCTCTACGCGTGATCGATAGTCGTAGCTTTGTCTGGCCGTGGTCGATAGTCATAACTCTGTCTGGGCATGGTCGTAGCTATGCCTGGACATGGTCGATGGTCGTAGCATTCTGCCTGTGTGATCGTAAGCCGTAGCGACCAGGTCTGTTAAAGTCGTAGCTGCTGTGAGCGATGGTCGTAGCGATTGCTACGTGGTCGTAGCATCTGTCTCCATGGTCGTAACAACTTGCTGAGTGGTCGTACACAGTGGGAAGTCTTCTAGGGCTACAAGTACTTCTATATTGTGCATTAGAGTAGTCGTAAGTGGTATAAGACCAGCTAGGTTGTTCTTTAAGTGCATTCTTTTTATGCAGACGATGATTCCCGTGTATTGTGCGGTGCTATGTGATGCTTTGCTTGTCAGTAGTGTTTGCAAGAATTTGGAGCTAGGTCTTGGTGAGGTATGGAAGGATCAAGACTAGACACAGGGAGGTGTTAAGGTCCAAAATGATCAGGAGAAGCTGAAGATGACTAAGCCAACAAGGTGGTTACAAGCGTGGAAGGCAAGAAAGCAGGAAGCTTCCAAGAAGGTGGTAAAGGGGCAATTTGGTGAATTGCTCAATACCTGAAAAGGAGGCTTTTCTGTTAAAGCGTTTTTGTCCTGTATGAGCTAACGGGTCGATGTAAGTGGTGTGCTTAAGAAAACCCGGTGGTAGGTAGGGGGTTAACGGGTTATCCCTGCTATCAGAGGCTATAAAAAGGGATAGAGGGCTACTCATTCGGATGTCTCTCTGGTCTTTCATTTTCTTGTGTGCGTTCTGTGTTAGGGTTAGGGTTTTTGTGTGTGGAACAGTGGTGCTCCTGGTCCTCCTGAATGGAATGGTTGTAGACTTAATATTCAGAGCAATATATCTTTTCTTGATCAATCTTTTGAGTATTGCTATCTGTATGAAATTGAGTTGGCTTGATCTTGTTCTTCTGCTGTTTCGATTTTCCTCTGTTCTTTGATTGTTTCTTTCCTTTCTGGTTTGAGAGACCCTTCCTGCCTATGATTTGACTTTCCTTTCCCCATTTGGGCTTAAGCTTTTAACTTTTAGCTTCTAGTTTCTTGCTTCTTAATTTCGCCTTTTTCTGGCTTTTTGGGGTTTTTTTGCCTTTTCTTTTTTCTCCATATTTCTTTGCATTGTCCGTGATGAAAGAACCTATTTTTTTCTATTTTTATTTTTTAAATTTAATTATGCTATAAAAGTTTACAGTAGTTACAGTGAAAAATAAGTCTCAAATGGTGCCAAACAGTGCTAAAAAACTCAAAAGCCATAAGTTTAAGACCAAATTGCAGCGGCATATTACATTAATTAAATTAAAATAAAAGGAGATTTCATTACACTATGGATGTGTTAAGTTTGATCATCTGCATACAATTATGCCTGTGTGGAATGTCATTCTTTCATGTAGTTGATCTGTTTCGTATCATGTCGCATTCGAGATAGCCTGGCCAAGAGATGCAAAAAAAGACCTATTCGGACTTACTCGCTAATCTTTACTATTATAAAGTGTGAGTTGGTGGTTGGTCTATTCTCCTTCTCTCTTCTCAGCCATCCGATTTGATCTGGATCATTCGTCTCTCTCCTCCTCTCTCTCTCTCTCAGGATACAACCGCCCACCCCTCTACTTTTCCCATCTCCTCGCGCATTCTGGCCACTTTTCTCTCTCTGTCATTTGCTCTCCAATGTTTGATGTGTGAAGTTGGCCAGGCAATAAGTTTCGTCTCATTATTTTTATGAGTCCATTGCAATGTATAGGTCTATAACTAGTACAGCAAAATTTGGCGCATTGCACGAGCAACTTGCTGCTCAGCGAAACATGCTAATGCGCCAAAAGATGACGTGGTGCACGTTCAACCTACTATATTTAGCTAGAAATGTGCCAAATTTGGTTTGATACGCATGCAATGTACTACTTATTCAGACACTAATACGCTAGCGTACGTGCTTGTAGCTACCAACGCTCCGAAAAAGGAATGTGGTTACTGCCACACCATAGAGACCTCCATTTCGAACCATTGCTACAAAAGCAGGCAACCCCTTGATTAGCTCCCATCCATTATTTTGGTATTTTCTACTTTCTGTTTCACATTATGTTTTAGAAGCAATGTTGTGCATGTCAAAAAGGTATTCTGGTCTAGATGTGCATACTGCTCATGCCTTATTTCATGCTGTGCAAGGGTCCTGCAATTTAAATATATTGGTTTTCACGGATAATACGGCGTCTAAAAAATCCAAAAATGTTACAAGTGAGATAAAAAAAAGAATACTTGCCTTTGAAAAAACAATAAAAGAAAGACAAACACCCTTGCTTTGTAGTGTTCAATCCGAATAACCTTATCATCGTCTGGACAGCTTGTCCCACCTTAGTCAGACCTACTTGTATAATACAGTATGGAGAAACTCCGGCAAGCAAACTAACCTTAGATGACCAGTGACAATACATTATTTTAAACCATACCTTAAAGGATAGCCGAGTAACTATCATCCATCAAGGGTTCACTACTATAAAAAGGCTAATCTATATGCTTATATTACAGACGGTTCCTACGAATGATCATATGTGGTATTTTCACAGACGGTTATTTATACGAACCGTCTGTGATAATACAAGACATCATAGACGGTTCTTACTAATACCTGTCTATGATAATTCACAGAAGAACCGTCTGTGATAATGGTAGACATCACAGACGGTTTTTTATTTAAATTGTGTGATACTTCGCAGACAGTTTGTATTAAAAACAGTCTGCGATAATGAAATTATCATAGACAATTTGTATTAAAAATGATCTATGATATGTTTCCGTCTTGTAATCCCCCAAAATTTCATAATCTCCCGCCTGAGTCCGAGTAGAATTTAGTTTTGAGACACCTTTAGTAAAACGGATATAACTTTTGCATACGGTGCCCGTTTTCAACGTTCTTATACTCGTTGGAAAGCTAACGATGAGCCCGATTCAAAACAATGACTTGCTTGTGCTAGTCACCCTCTAAGACCCACAAAATCAGCCATCTTCAGTCCCAAATTTGGGTTTTAAGCTTTTAGTTTCTGTTTTTGCCAAAATTTTTTATCTTGACTTCGGAATTTGGGTTTTGCCTCAACTGCAAAGTTGTAGATCTCATCGAAACCTTTCAAACGAGTATATATAAGCCATATAAAATTTTGTTATTTTATCTTTTGAGACTAGCTATTTATATTGTACTGATATATTGTCTTTGTGACACCATTATCACCGACTATTTTGTTATGAACTATCTGTGATGTCTCTATCATAGACGGTTTGTAATCCGAACTGTCTGTGATGTCCCGCCATGTCACTGATCCGCGGCATATCCCTTAGGATCCCGATCTCACCTGTCTATTCTCTCCACATCGAACGGCAGGCACCATTCTCTTCCCAACCTCTTGCCCCTTATTAACCCCCTCTCCCTACTCGAAGAACCAATACCACTAGTACTACTACAACTCGTTTGTGCGCAGCAAGGGTGGGAAGGGGTTCGGCAGGGCGACTGAAATTTCGCTTGAAGCAAGATGGAAAGGAAGAAGGCAATGGCAAATCTACACTATTCTAAGTCGCCGGCATAGAAGCTATTAATTTTGGCATAGAAGCAAAAAATGGTGTTCGTTGCCTTTTTATTTCTGATACTTGAAATTTTTTTTACGCCACTTGTTTTAGATTGTAGTTTAATGAAGGATGTGTAAGTCTAACTTGCATTAGCCTGGAGTATCTTGTCATATAAGCATTTTTCTAAATTTGTAACTATGAAACTTATCTTTGTAAAATTGTAAGTGTCCTCTTATGTATACAGTGCTATGGGTAACCTACTCGATATCTTGTGATGTTGTGATGGTTGATTCTAATCTTAATGGAAATAAAATGTGTTGCTATGTTTGTTGATGTATTTGCTTGTTTTCAAATGATATAGTTAACATTTCCTGAGGATACCAAAAATAGAAAAAATTTATGTATAGAATAAACTATCATAGACGGTTTTGTGGTATAAACCATCTGTGAAGATTTATCAAAGGCATCTCGAACCAGAAGCCATCTGTGATGGGGAAGTATTACAGACGGTTCTATATAACAATCATCTGTGATACTCAGACATCACAGATGGTTCTAGTTATAAACCGTCTGTGATGTATTTATTACAGACGTCTCACAAACTGTTTGTGATAACCTCTGATTATCACTGATGCATAAATTCAGACGGTTCAAAAAACTGTCTGCGATGATAGTTTTGAACCATCTCTGTTAACCCTTTTTGTAGTAGTGGTTATATTTTATAGGACCGGTAAATGATGCCTTTAATTTTTTTCCGTAAGTATTCATCGAGTTTTCATTCCAATAGCTATGAGAACCTATGAACATCAAAAAACCAAAATTCTAAAAATCCACTACACTACAGTAAAATCAACTTGGTAAACAATAAAAATAAAACAATTTCAAATTCAAAAAATCTATATATCTTTTAATCCATATATCCAAAATATTTGAAACTTGAACTAAGACTAGATTATGACCTTAAGAACCTATCACAATAAAAAATCTTAAAAATATTTAAAAAAAATTGAGATATTTTGGTTCGTGAAGCTCGCTACACGAAAACTGGTCCAAAACCACAAATTGAGCAAACACTCAAACTAAGGCTCCAAATCATTTAAAATTTGGTGTGCACTTTTTTATAGAATGTCAGAAACATATTCCAATCAATGATCAAGAAAATCATTGCTAAAGTTCCACCTTTTTCGGTTTAAAGAAGGTTGTACTAAAACTAGGAAAAAACCAAAACGATGAATATGATTTGCTTGTGGGCGAATGATGGCTCTAAATGTATTTTCACGTGTGATAGCAAGGTAGAACACTGAAGAAATCAATGCAAAAACAACCAAATCAAGAAATAACTTAGAGAGACTAAATCAAGTAAAAACTAGACAACTTCAAGAAGTTGGCAAACCTGATGCATAGATAGATAGTGATTGATTTCTAAGATATATCTTCATCACTTACTCAATCTTCGCATATACTAAAATCAAGAAAGGGGAGAGGTAAGATCAAAACCAACCAAAATAAGAGCAAATCAAAGAAAACAAGGGGGTCCATGAGAAATGAGAAAAGTTGATATATTTTTACTTGAGAATGAAGGTTTTATAGCCACTCCACCTGAAAGATAAAAGAGCACACCACAGCACTTACACTTATCAAATCCTAGCCCTAGAATACTTAGCTTCAATGAGTAAAAGTAGGATGGTTAACTTGCAAGTCTCAATCCCAACTCGTTAAATAGATAAGACAACCAGCTCTATCTAACTCTAATGGATACTATCCACTTAGCACAAGTGAGAAAAACTCGTCAACTCTACACAACATAGGTTTTACATACACTTATGCACGCTCCTCAAAATACATAAGCCCAATATGCTAATTTCTTAACCTTTGATCAACTTGATCATCTCAACCCCTTCGTAACCTAAACCGCCTTCCCAACGCCACTCAAAAGCCATAGTTTTGATCTAAGGTAGTTTTCGGTATTTTGATCAACTTACTAGAATACCCTTTATTGACATGATCATTATCTTCCTTTGCAAGCATCATCATGCTTGCCACATGTAGATGCACCACTGGCTTACCACGTGTCGACAAGTTTCTTATGTTCCAGTTTCATCGGACCACACCTCATTTGAACCGACTAAGCTATGTGGTGTAACCCGTCGCTCGAACTTCCATTTAACATTTCCCGTCTTCCTTATACTATGCTTGAGCTCAGCCATCTCACCTAACATCCTTGATGGTTCTGGGCCTCGACTCCTCCATAAGCGTAGTACCGATCCTCGTCATTGATCATGGTTGACTTCAAGCGCCTCTGCATATCCAAAGACCAAGAAATCTTTTTGGGTACAAGTTCTTTAAAACTTGACTTACATTAGCTGAAACATGCATCATGCCACACATATGTACTGACCTAGGTCAAACCAAATCATCTCATGACTCAAAATTTCCAAATTCATCCATTTTGGCTGAAACAACATAAGCTGGCTGGTCAGACCGTTGTCTTTGTAAGCTATCCAAAAATCTGTAAATTACAAATTCTAAATTTTCACTCCCTAGATGACAATGGTTCATTGTAACAAAACCTTAGACCTTCTCAAATGGTCTTTCATATTGTCACTTTTCTAATTTCCATTTCAAATTGATGTTCAAGGAGCAAACTTTTCATGTGCAAAAGTTATTTAGCCTACGTATACATGCAGCCCATGCCTTGTAGCACATGTTTGCGGTGCCTGGCCTCTACAAAGGTTTGAAGGTATTACTTTGGTGTACGAGAATGTATACATTCAAATAAAGGGCAAAATTGTATAGCTGAGCTAAAACCAAAACCAAGTGCCAAGAACACTATGTAGTGTTACCCACAGCTTCTGTGCTGGAGTGAGCGAAAGAATTGCATCACTTTTTTTTTAGCGTGTACGAATATCGCATGTAAATATCTCTCTCCATAATATCTATCATGAGCAGCTTAAAATTTAAAGATTTCAATTATAAGCTATAAACGCTTAAAATTTAAAAATTTTAATCAAAAGTTATAAACCATAGTTATAAGTAAAAAAAGATCTGGCCCTATATGGGCTTAGTGATATCACATGGAATGTGGTCAACAAGCCACGTCAAAGGGACAGCAGCGCTGGGAAATGGAGGTGTGGTCGCCTTCATCTCCGGGTGCAGTGCACTCTCCATTGTGGCGCATGTGTTGATTGGAACAGGCAGGCAGCTCGACGTTTCTCCCTCTCCCTCCCTTTGAGCCGCCTGCCTGTCGTATTCTCGTAGCCGACTAGAGCGAAGCGCCATCACCCCGACCGTTCTTGTCGTCCGGGACAGGGCACGCACCGCGGCCGGCGGCACCGCTAACCAGCGGCAATATGAGGAACGCATCCACGACAATAGTAACAAGGCGATAGGCAACTTTTGTTGACCCGTGCTGAGTGAGAGATCCGATCATCGAAATGTGAAGGTAAGAACACTTCCAGGATACTTTACTTCAGAATGCCTCAAGCCAAAGATGAAAAAAGCGTTTGTTGCTGAAGTGCTTAGCGATGATGAATCAATAGTGCTTTGATGAAGAGTTGAGTCAGGGACATCGAGAAGTTGTGTCGCCGTCCAAACTCAAGTAAGGTGAAAAGAAATCGGAACGTTGAGGAGATGTGTCACAGTTCTGTATCAAGTATGAGTTTAGTAAGTCGTAGTTGAGACCGACTGCATCCATATTTTAGAATTTTTGCATCTGGATGGACTCGTATCAGATGAGTTGAATTCCTACATGTAACTTGCATGTAAAACGTTTCATGTGGAGGCGTGGCTGGTAGTTCATAACGCATTGAGACTAAAACTAGAATATGTCAAGTCAAGATTAAGGAAGAAATTATTAGAAATAATCTTAACTTAGAGTTTAAGATGTAGTAGAGCCTGTCTCTGTGTGTATCTCAAGTTAAAGTTGTATCCAACATGAAATCCGAATACATATACTAATAGGAGATTATTAGCCTATATATTGAGGAGGCTTGTAGCCAGTTTTGTAAGAAAAAAAGGAGAAAGGGAGTAAATAAGAGAATAGAAAAATTCAAAAATTTTGTTATATTCTCTCAGTTTATTTGCGATATGAACATTATCTCATGGAATAAAGTTAACAACAGGGACGTGGTCAACAAGCCACGTCGAGGGGACAGCAGCGCTGGGAAATGGAGGTTGTGGTCGCCTTCGTCTCCCGGTGCAGTGCACTTTCCATTGTGGCGCATGTGTTGATTGGAACAGGCAGGTAGCTCGACGTTTCTCCCTCTCTCTCTCTCTCTCTCTCTCTCTCTCTCTCTCTCTCTCTCTCTCTCTCTCTCTGAGCCGCCTGCCTGTCGTATCCTCGTAGCCGACTAGAGCGAAGCGCCATCACCCCGACCGTTCTTGTCGTCCGGGACAGGGCACGCACCGCGGCCGGCGCCACCGCTAACCAGCGGCAAAATTCTGCACGTTTTGCACTGTTGTCTGATAACTTCCTTGTCCATTCTGTGACTCCAGCGCCCAAGCAACGGTGGAGGTGATCCCCGTTGTTTTATACTATATTTTCCCAATAATTTCAGGCCAACAACAGTGGCTTCACCGGCACCGTGCGTGCTTTCTGGGGCAGCACGATGGCATCATATGTGGCGACTAAGCCAAATGATAAATCTAATCAATCAAAGGAAGTTTGACTTTTGTTATCATAAGCGCCCTGAGGATGGCATCACCGGCCAAACTGAAAAAATAGTATATATTGCCGGTTTATTAGAATGAGTACATACTCCATGCACTGCATATTTCCATGGTTTGACTAAACTAGCTATATTGTTTAAGTGACATGCATGCAACAGGTGGCAACTGGCGAGTGAGTGAAAGCACGCCAAACCTCGAAGATATATATATGGGTTAATTTAGTTGAGGAGCACACGTGGAGGGGAGAGATTTGTCGGATGAACATGGCTATGAACAATTAATCTGGCTATCTGGTAGCTAAACATCTGGTGTATATGGGATGTTCTTTTGGTCTGTAGCTTATAATTTTTAAATTATTTATGAGAGAGAGTATATAGTAAAATAAATTCATATGTGGTTTTGGCCGATATAAATGAAGTCGTTATATTGTGTATTACAATCAATTTGTACACCACGTCTTAAAAAACACTCTATTTGAAAGTTAATTATTATAGAAAAACCAAACAACGGTTTTAAAAATTTAAAAGAAGAGAATCACATGTTTTTTTAATACCACCTGTGTGCCTGGCTCTGGCAGAAGCACATCTGTTTGCCTACCACCAGCTCAGAATACTCATGGAAATCGGGTTCTGGTTGCTTTGCCACAATTTAACAATTGTGATGGCTTGCATTGTGGCATTGTGTTCTCCGTATGCATGATCTCTACGCGCATGAGATGACGAGAAAGTCAGTGTGTCGCGACCTCTCATTTGGACGGCGCCGTGCAGAGGTTCAGAGAAACGAGGACCAATTGATGTCTCCTTTTACTTTGCCCTCAGACCACTTGATCCTCGAAGTACACATGCATTGATAAAGAAATGGGGGTTGTACTAGCTTAGATGGTTTGTCTGCAGCAGGGGTGACAATTTCTCGCGCCAGGCAGGCCCCACCTAGGGCATCGTTCCGGTGAAAGTAAAAAATAATAGATTATAATTTTTTAATATAAGATATTGTATTCTTTTTTTAATATGTTTAGACTAAAATTTATATCTGTATGTTAGAATATATATATATATATATATATATATATATATATATATATATTAAAACTATATTTTGTAAACAATATGCATAAATAATTATAAAATAGTACACAAAGTCATATTATTATTTTAAAATATTTTAATCTATTTTTAAATTCCTGTAGGGACTAGGGGCAGGGGGCTAGATCCCTAGGAGGGCTACTAGGGCGAGCTGGCGGGGATCGGGGTGGGGCCGCGGGGGCCTTACCGGGACCCCTCAGACCATTGCCACCTCTGGTCTGCAGCACAAAAGAATAGTTTAACATGCAAAGAGATAACCAAACATAACAATTTTCTAAGAAGATGTAAGGAGGAATAGGAGCAAGGAAACATGAGCAAGTGCGACCACTTTAGGCTGTCCGGTCGCATTCGCATTACAAAACAAATATATTTTGCAGGCCATGTCTAAAGACAACAACAACTCTATCTCGTTAGGATAGAAAGACTTGTAACCTAGTCTTTGCATTTATAAATATTTGCTATAAAGAGTTCTTGATGAATTCTAATAGGATTAGAATTCCTATTTTTAGTAGGATACCTACTTCAATTTGGAGGGGGCTAGGAGGACTATATAAAGTTATGAGGGGTGGTTATAGAGAACCCAAGCAATCACTCATCCAAAGATAGATGTGCATGAGAGGATTAGAGTCTTAGTAATTCTTTAGCACTAAATTCTTACATAGTGCAAAGATCCAAGGGTCCTAAAAGATTCAAGAGGGTTATAAGAGACCGACAATCCCTTATACTCTTTTGAGGTTATGCTTAAAGAATTTATGGTCAGCTTCATCAAATTTTTCTCTCATGTCGTGGTTGCTTCAACATTGTTATTTTTCTCTACGAGATTTATCTTCTTCGTTCTTGATACCGTGTACTCTCATATCGCATTTCGCAAAATCTTATCCAATCTGGGGGCTATTGTGCATAAGAAGGGGTATCAAAGTATAACAAGTGGTATTAGAGCCAATGCTTACTTAATCTGATTTGTGACAAGATCAATAAAGCATTAGGTGGCACAAAATCAAGATTGGTGTCAACAATATGGAATCAAGTAGAGAAATTTGATGGTGGAAAAAAAATTTAGCATGTAGCAATGCGTTGTGAAGGATGTCCTTGTCTAGCAGAAGCTAATCGATGCTCTTAAAGAGGACAAACTGGAAAAGATGTCCTCTAAAGATCAGAAGGGGATGTTGTGGAAGGCTGTTAGTATAATTAGTCTATGTCTCTCCGATGAGGTAAAATACTTGGCGATTAAGGATAATTCGCTAAAGAAATATGGGAGGATTAGAAGAATTGTATATGGCAAAGTCGCTAACAAACTGATGGGTGCTGAAGCAATAACTATACAGGTTGCACATGGGCAAAACTACATGGTTCATTGATCATTGCAATGTCTTCAATAAGCTTATTACATAGTTATCTAGTGTGGATGAGAAAATTAAGAAGAACGATAAGGTCGTCATACTGGCATAATATCTACCACCATCATGGGAGCAATCAGTGATGAATATTTTTATTGAAAAAATCAATTTCAACTTTAATGAGGCAGTTACATATCTATTAGATGAAGGGTCCTTGAAGAAGCCATCGAAAACTTCATTCTCAAGTGATCAAGCATTGACTACAGTAGGCGTTACAGGTAGAAGCAAAGGTTACAAAAAGAAGAAGGGCACACATGTATGCTATCTATGTGATGAGGAATGTCACATGATAAAAGACTATCCGAGTTAGAAGCAAATGAAGGGTGCATGCTTAGTGGTGGTAGCAAAGAATAATTCGGACATACTAGTCATTAGTTAATCAGATACTTCTCATCGATAGATATTACATTCAGGTTGTTGCTTTCACATATGTTTAGCTAGAGATATGTTTGATGAAAGATCTCTATGCCCGGCGTATAAAATTGTTCACTTAGCGGATTGCAATGAGTATACAATTACTGAGGTAGGAACGGTTATATTGGAGATGTGTGATAGAGCACATTGCACATTAACGGGAATTTGGTATGCTCCCAGCTTAAAGAAAAGTCAAATATCTATGAGGTCGCTTGAACTTGAAAGTTGTAAGGTATCACTTCGAGGTGGATTTACGAAGTGAACAACGCAACGTGTTCAGTGAGTCTGGAAGATTGGTAGAAGGTTTGGCAGTAAAAATAGTCCGTAAAAGTGTTTTTAATATTTAACGTATTTATGAGAAAAGATTGAGATTTTATTAGAAATCAAGATTATGCATCGACGAAGTCTTCAGAAGATGCCGACTAAAAAAAGGTAGATGCAAAGAAATAAATCGTCAGTATGAGATTAAAGACACGAAGATTTGAAGACGAACATACATTATACCCAAGGAAAAATTGAGCCGACACGATAATTAAAGGACAATCTAAGATTAAATCGACTATTTTAGACTATAAATACCCTGCAATGGTTGATGGAAAAACATGCAGATGCCAATCTTTACCACCTTTTTGCATCTATTTTTCCTGTATCTTAAGAGTAGGCCGTAGCTTATTAATCTTATACTCGTAATTCGATTTTGATCAATATTGCTCCACATCGACGTGTTGATCAATCTGTGAGTTACACCTATCCTTTATTTTTGAGATTAGTTCCTGTTTGTTATTGTTTCGCAACGACGTTTCGTCCAGGATCAGTTTTCGTTCAGAACCTATTGACTTTGTCGGTTTTTTTGGAAAATCGGCTAACACATGGCATACACTGCTAGATGGCACCCTCCATAGAAACGCAGTGCTGTTGTCAGGAATTTTTCGCAAATGACGCTGCCAAAAAAAAGGGGAAATGGTAATTCAGACTTCGTATGAGGTAGCATACTGCATATACTATCATCTGTGGTACTGGAAGTCATATTTTCCACACGTTTAAGGCCTTTCCTTTACTTATCCAACAGAAATGCTAACTGAATTCTTCTTTTGGTACACGACAATTTTTCACTTAGACAACGAGAAAGACATGGTAACCTGATGATTTCACTTCACACCAACTTCGAAATTCAGCATCATCCAACAGACATGCTAACTGAAATATTCTTTTGGATAAGATACGCATTATGAAGCACCATTTGAAGAAGAACTAGTCTATGGGGAGGGCCTCAGGGTTTGATCAACGGTGGATTTTGGGGGCGGCCTCCCCGTTGAAAATCCTTCCCCATTTGAACTTTGAAGCCTTGTTTGCACGTCTGTTGAGAGATGCAGACAAATACAGGCACACGTTGCTTTCAACATTGCCATCTGAGCAACTGCAAACATAGTTTTGGGATACTGTAATGCTACCGTCTATACTCACTTCACATGTCGGTACTGATCTGAAGCTAAAATTGTGTGCAGAAACACAGAGTCACACTAGTCACTGCTACAGGTTTCCAATTGCCTTCAGGTGTATGTACAGAAACTTTGATATGAAACCAACGTCAGCTTTGTCAATATAATTAACAGCTAGAGTTGCAAACAAGCTCTCTTTAAATTTCCACTAGGTTGAGTTGTATGTACAAAGTACAATTCCTTGGCCTTTCATGGTTGAGCCAATAGTGGTGCTTGCACTGCTCCCTGATCAGGCTGGTCTGCAAGTCTGCAACTCCGGTGCATTTGTTCTTGCTTTCTGGATCAAGAATCCAAGCAAAGCCAAAGGATATTTCCTATAGAAATATTTAAGTTCAGATATACAGTTATAAACAGTGTACTCATTTTTGTGAACATACATGGAGGAAGAGCAGGACTGGCCAAGAAGAAACCTGCCACGAGGGAACTGAAACCTTTGCCGCTGAAGGGGGCTTCTTTTGAGATGAAGTAAGCTGGAACAGAGTTGTAGAAAATGAGAGAGAAAAATTAGGAGTACAACATGGAATCTGCAGGATGTACAGGCAATATTTGGAAGATGGAAGAGAACTCTCTTACAGGTCAGGGGATTCATAAACAATGATACCAACAATATAGCTGTGGATTTCACAGTTGCAATGAATCCTTGTGCCTTTCCCTGTAAAAGTGGAAAAAAAATGTATCAGACCTCAATCAGCAACAGAGAAAATAAGACTAAAAGGTATCAGGTTTGGATATACAAATCAAGCCAAGAAATGTTCTATTAGTTGAGTATACCTGGTCAGTTGAGACTGCTTCCCTAGATTTGATTGCATAAGTCTATAAATGTTCAAATTTTTTTCCCACAATAAGTGCATGAATTTTATTTAAATGCACACAAAACATTATTTCTGAATTTACTTCTGCAAAATTTGTACATTTGATGCCTTACTTTTATGTTTAATTTCCACAAACATCTTGGTAGTGCTTAAAATAAAGGTAAATACACAGGATAATTACTTACAGCCGGTTTGAGCAGAAAATAGATGATACCAGTGAAGAAGTAAAATTAGGAACCTGCAAGATTAACATAAGATAAAAGCAACAAACTTTTTAAGTCAGTAACACCGTCAGTCAACAACACTTCTTGGAACACTAATGAACTGAGGTAAATCTATGTCCAAATACATACACACTGTTGCAAATAACACACAGAAAAATAGAGACAAGAGACATGAATTTTTACGTAGAAAACCTTTGCGAGAAAAAACCACGGATGCTCGAAGTCAAATCACTATAATAAGGAGAGTTTACAATAGAGCGATTGCTCTTTCTATAGGCTACTGGAATATATTACATATACATAGTGTGAGGGAAAAGAGTCCCACTCAAAGAGGAAACCGAGTCAGAGTCGATTGCTACAGATTGATACCACGTCTGATACAACCTGTGCATGCACCTGCCATGCCACGTTTGGCATGAGGTGATGAAGTGTCTTACACGGACATGATACGAATTCGGATCAACTTTAACAATCTCCACATTGAGCCGAATTTCCTCCAGTAGTTAAAGAATATGTAGACTTATCTAATAAAATTATCATGTATACCTTAAACGCCGAAAGTCTAAAGGACTAGTGAGTAATACTAACTAAGTCTGAGCATAGCTCACACTTAGATGTAGGAACCGCCTTTGTCAACATATCAGCTGGATTATCATGAGTACTTATCTTACAGACTTTAATATCACCTTGAGTAATAACATCTCGAATGTAGTGATATCTGATATCAATGTGCTTTGTTATCTCATGGAACATTTAATCTTTTCTAAGGCAAATAGCACTCTGACTATTACAAAGTATTGTAGTGCAAGATGTACTTCCACACAAAGCTTAGTAAATAAACCTCTTAGCCAAATGACTTCTTTGCTAGCTTGAGAAATAGCCATATACTCAGCTTTTGTAGTAGACAAGATAACGGTAGCTTGCAAACTTACTTTTCAGCTAACGGCACACCCTCCAACAGTGAACACATAACCAGTGAGAGATATTCTTTTATCCAAATCTCTAGCAAAATAAGAATCCACATAACCAACGAGTCCATATCTAATCTTTCCAAACTGTAAACAAGTATTAGATGTGCCCCACAAATATCTGAAAATCCATTTAACTACTTTCAAATGCTCTTTTCCAGAATTAGCCATGTATCTACTAAGTACTAACTACACTTAATAATTGAGATAATCGGGGTGAGAACATACCATAGCATACATAAGCGAACAAACTGTACTCACATAATATGGAACTCTAGACATGTACTCAATTCATCATTTGATTGTGGACATGACGCTGAAGAAAGTCTGAAATGTGCAGCTAAGGGAGTACTCACAGGTTTGTCCTTATGCATGTTGAAACGACGAAAAACTTTATTAATATATCTCTTTTGACTTAGATATAATTTGCCAAACTGTCTGTCTCTAATGATTTCCAAACCAAGAATCTTTTTTGCTGCATCGAGATCTTTCATTTCAAATTCACTATTTAAATGTGCCTTCAACTTTGAAATTTTAGCCTTATCTTTTGTAGCAATCAACATATCATCAACATATAGAAGCTATCAACTACCTTCAATTAAACACAGCTATCATAATTAGATCTATTAAAATTCTGAGATATCATAAAGGAGTCAAATCTCTTGTACCATTGTCTAGGTAATTGCTTTAAACCATAAAGAGATTTCTTCAATTTACAAACAAAATTCTTCTTTCCCGGAATGACGAAACCTTCTTATTGCTCCATATAAATGTTTTCTTCTAATTCCCCATGTAAGAATGCGGTTTTCATATTCAATTGTTCAAGCTCATAATTATGCATAGCCACAATGCTAAATAAAGTGCGAATAGAACTAAGCTTCACAACAGGAGAAAAGACATCTGTAAAATCAATACCTGAAATTTGGTTGTATCCTTTTGCAACTAGTACCTAACCTCTTCGGTTTGTGAAACTCTTTTTTTTCTTCTTGAAGATCCATTTGCAGTGAATATGTTGCTTCTCAATTAGCAACTTGACCAGCTCCCAAGTGCCATTCTTGTCAAGAAATTCCATTTCATCATACATGGCAGTCATCCATCTTTCTGAATACTAGAAGAGATAGTCTCTAAATAAAATGAAGGTTCTGTAGTACCTTCAATTTCTTCTACCATATTTAAACAATAAGCCATGACATTAGCTTCTTCAATCAATCTCTTAGGAGGCTGAATGTTCCTCTTCTATCTATCAACTGCAATGGAACGATGTGTTGCGGCTCAACAATAGGGGCTTTTGAAATATTTTCTCGTCGATTTCTTGTGTAGATCCTGAATCAATAACATGCTCCACCTGCATGCTTGATTGCTTCTCAATGCCTAGACTCCGCTCCATGCCAACTGTCTCTAGCCACCCTTGATGCCGCTTGTCTTAACACACAGACTCTCCCCGAGGGTAGCTATTGCTCTCACCTAGTGCATCATCATTTTAGCCATCTCGGTGTGTCACACCGTGCCCAGTCCGTGACTCGACCCAACCTTGAGCTGCTCGGACCTTGCCTAGACTTTTGCTTGCTTGAGTTGGTTCCTTCCTACCATGACTTTGAAGAAGGCGACAGTATCCACTAGTCCCTCTGGCAAGAAGGACAGGGCCTCCGCCTCCAGGAAGGGCGTTGCGAAGATAAAGATGGCAGGCGAGGAGGATACTCCCGAGAAGATCATCTTTTCTCTCATCACTTGGGCCTTCTAGCATGAAGAGGGGCCTTCTGGAGCAACTTGAGAAGGAGGGTAAGATTGAGAGTGTCGATTTGGCCATCTTGCCCAAACCCAATGAGGTCTGCCCTAACCCAGGGTCAGGGATGCTCGTTGTCATCACCGCCTAGTTCAAAACTGGCATCCACATCACTCCAGTCAGGCTACTAAAGGGCGTTCTTGAAACATTTAATCTTGAGGTCTCCCACCTCAACCTAGGTCTCTTTGTCCACCTTTTGGTGTACAAGTGGGCAACACGGAGTTGGGGGTGAAGCATCCCTCAGCTGAGCCCTTCTACTTCCTCCACTATGCCACACTCATGACAGTGTACACCTACAAGAATGTGAGATCCTCGTACAGTGTGATAGCCTTTTAGCTTTGGGGCAGTTGACAAAAGTTTGAATTCCCCACTAAGGCTCACAAGGCCAAGTAAGAATTATGGAGAGATCTATGGTTCTACTACCCAGCTCAGAGTTTTGGCCTTGCCAGCATAGGGAAGAAGCCATTGGTGGACCGCTAGCTACACTTCTTGCCTTCCCTAGGTGTGACGGATAAATCCCACTAGAACCTTTTGCAAGGACTTGTTGCAAAGTTCAGCATGAGCAATCTCATCAAGGAGTACTGCATGCTGAGGATCGCACCCCTCTGCTAGGGCTGAAACTTGACCTTTGTGGAGGGTAGGGTATCGGGGAGCACCCGTGCTTTCTAAGGCTTTGCTAAGCCCTAGTATGAGTTTTCACGCCCCCTACAATGATATGTTTGCTTGGCCCTCTTCTAATCCCTACTTGGACATGTAGGCTTGATGCTCTCGCATGTGGAGAAGGTGGTGGTGGTCTTACTTGGGTGTGAGACGAGGGCAAAGCGCGGCATAGTAGAGGACCTGATCATGGGGGATCGCCCAAACCGCGTGTGCGAGATGCTTGGCATGCCTGTGCTCACTCACCTACCTTTCGACGAGAATGGTAGGTCCAGGTAGGGGCGAAACACCCTTGAGAGGTCTTGCCTCCATCACCTTGAGTCAGCAGGGTGCGGTAGCCCTCAGGGTTGGCCTTATGCGGGGCCTTCTAGCACCGTGGGCACCTCTCATCGCCCTGGTAGGGGGAAGGGACTTGTGACCAGCCTCCCTCTGCTAGGTTCTTCAAGATCTTTCACTTCCTCCCTAGGTGCTGCCTTGACCTTCAGCCCGAGGGGCGCCCAAAGGGGAGGCACCGAAGAGACGGCGATGGGCTCTATGCCTTTCACTGTCCCTCATGCATTCATTATCGAGGCACCTACCAATCGACTCATCCTCGTGGGGGAGCCAAGGTGCGAATGATGTGGCTATCGAGGTCAACACGATGGGCACGTCGTGCGATGAGTGTAGCTCCAACCGCTAGCATGAAGATCCTTGTGGATGAGGCAGCTCCAGGGCTTGGACTTGAGTGCGTGACTCCCACCTCTATACCGCGTGTGGGCATGCCTTAGGACGTAGGCTCAGGAACCCCTCTACTAATTCAGGGGCGTGTTACCATCAAGGACTTCGCCTTGCCAAAGCCTATGTTTGAGTTCCTGAGCGTGGCTGTCGCATGTGCTGTGCCCAACAACCATGATTTGACCCTATAGGATGATCCTCTAACCAAGAGACAAGTGTTTGCTACGGTGGAGTTTGACCTCAGGAAGGTAACTGGGTCATCCGCTTGCTTTGATTTGGAGAGCTCCTGATTGTCCTCCATGCAGAATGACATATTGATGGATAACAAGAGAGCAGTGAGGGAGGAAAAGTGTAGGACAACCGCCGCATAGTAGGACCTGGACGTAGCTCACAAGACGATCACTGAGCTAACCCGCAAGCTTGCCGAGCAGGAGTCCAACGTGGAGCGCCTTTGCCAGGGCTTGTCTCAGCTAACTGATGAGCTGGACAGGGTGGCCACCATCATTTTCTTTGCCACCATGAATATATGCAGCCTTGCCTAGGACTTGGGCATCTCCGTGGAGCTCCACTTCGGCTCGTCAGAGGTCACTGCGAAGACTTGGCTCGCTTGACTGAGTGTGACCAGTAAGGCAACCAGGGTGTCAGTGTCAGGCTTTTGCTACTACTTCACGAAGGCTTATACTGAGGTCCTACTTACCTTTCTCTGGCTGGTGGGCTGCTAGCATTTCATGACCTTTGGGACACTTTTCTACGAGGTGCCAAGCTCTACCTACTTGAGGGGAGCTGGAAGGTCATGACCGACCACGTTCATTTATTCTTCTCACGTGTTTGGAGTTTTCATGGGCTAAGCTACCTCGACGGGCTCATCCGCTGAGCCAACACTCATCTATTTGAAGGAGGCTCCTCTGGCACGCAAGGGGGGTGTTGAGGCACCGGTCCCATCCCAAGTGTGAGGCTTGTTATTAGTATGTCAATGCTAATTGCTTAGCTCTTTTTCGTACTTTAGCTCATTGGTGCACCATATTGGTGCTGGCCTTTGATGTAGTATTTTTTACTTCCCGGAAGCTGACCCCTTTGTAGCTATGGTGAAATCTATAGAATTGTGTCCTTAGGTCAGTTGTTCTTGGATGTGCTAGTGTGGTGGAAACTTTACAATGACTACATGCCTTTGGTCTGGTGTGATGCTTGCTACTCTTTACTAGGGGTATCCCGCTACCCAGTCTCTCATCAAAAAAACTTGGCACTCATGGTGAAGCCCACGAGTAGCTATTCACTTGGGGAGGTGAAGATATCGCCATCTCCATCAGAAAAAAGTTGGCACTTGTGGTGAAGCCCATAAGCGGCTATTCACTTGTGGAGACAAAGACATCACTATCTCCAATAAAAAAAACTTGGCGCTCGGGAAAAAGCTTGTGAGAGAATTGTTGCTTGAGAAGGAAAAAATGTCATCGTCTCCCATCGAAAAAAACTAGGCCTTTGGGATGAAGCTCATGAGTGACAATCACTTGGGGAGGTGAGAACTTCGCCATCTCCCATCAAAAACAAACTTGGCACTCGAGATGAAGCTCATGAGCTACAATTCACTTAGGGAGGCGAGAACATCGTCATCTCCTATTGAAAAAACTTGGCGCATGTAGCAAAGCTCATGAGCGGCAGTTCACTTGGGGAGACAAGAACATCACCATCTCCCATCGGAAAAAAGCTTGGCACTTGCAGCAAAGCTCATGAGCGGTAGTTTGCTTGAGGAGGTGAGAACATCGCCATCTCTCATCAGAAAAAACTTGGCACTCGTGACGAAGCCCATGAGTGACTACTTTCCTTGGAGAGGTGAGAACGTCATTGTCTCCCATAGGAAAAACTTGTTACTCATAGCGAAGCCTGTGAGTAGCTACTTCACTTGGAAAGGAGAGAACATTGCCGTCTCTCATCGAAAAAAATTTGGCGCTCATGGCGAAGCCCGCAAATGGCTACTTCGCTTGGGGAGGTGAGAACATTGTCATCTTCCATTAAAAAAACTTAGCATTCTATGTGAAGCTCATGAGTAGCAATTCACTTGGGGAGGTGAGAACGTCATCGTCTCCCATTGGAAAAAACTTGGTACTCGGGATGAAGCTCACTACTAGAAAATCCCCCTAATGCCACGAAACACATTGCAACGGCACAAAATTTGTTGCAATAGGTAGGCCTTATTGCCATTGTTTGGAAAAAATGTTGCGATATGTAGTCAATATTGCCACTAATTTATTGCGTTGCAAAAATCTTGACTTTCGTGGCAAAAGGTAGGTGTTATTGCCACCACTTTCAAAATCGTTGCGAGTAGCTGACAATATTGCCACGCAATTTCCTGCGTTGTGATAATCTTGAATTTCATTGCAATATGTTGATGTTATTGCAAGGAAATTCTAAGTGGTTGCGATGAGTTGACAATATTGCAACGAATTTATTACGTTGCCATAATCTTTAAATTACGTTGCAAAAGGTTGATATGTATTGCAACGAAATTGTAAAGAGTTGCATCAATAAATGTTTTATTGCCACGAATTGATTGCGTTGTCATAATCTTTAACTAGTGTTGTAAAAGGTTTGTATATGTTGCAACGAAATTGTAAAGCATTGCATCAATAAAGGTTTGCCACGATTTAAATTTGTTGGAAGAAAAACTTGTTGGGTGGCAAAAAGTAATTGTGTTGCCACAATTTATTTAAGCGAAAATAGAAAAAAAAAGCATGTCCTAGGTCTTGAACCCAGGACCTTAACGGTCATAAACCTTTTTCTTACCACTAGGCTAGGCATGTGTTTTGTTCAAATATTTGTGCACTTATTCTTTTACAGTATTTGCGTTATGGGAAAGGACACGTGAGTAACCCCTGGGAAATCAATCTCGCTGACGCGGATATGCTCATGTCTTGCACTTCTCAGTTAAATATATTATTTAACTGGAAGGAATTATTGAGCCGTATTAAATATTATCAGGTGAACTCTAATTTAATTGGGTATTTAATGATTATACTTGGAGTTTGTAACATCCTGAATTTCAGAGCCTTTTTGAAGCTTTTGAAATAAAATTCACCATTTGCATTTTTCTGAGATTAATTAAAGCTTAATTGGAATTTTTATGAATTAAAAAGGGTTTAATATGATTAAGTTAAACATTAACATTTGCCAAAACATATTTTATTTGAGTTCCCTGAGTCCCAAGGAATTTTATGGAACTTTCTGAGATTTTTCTGGATTTATTTGCTACTTTCTAGAGCTCAAAAAGTATTACTTGAATTTCTGGAAAAATAAAAACCCCAAAATCCTTAGCGGCGGTGGGCGAAACCCACCAAGCCGCCCAACCCGCTCGGCCACCGCCCGCCCATGCCACGCGGCGCGCATCCGCACCCGCCTTGACCCGTCCGATATGCGCCACGTGTTGGCCATCGGACACGCGCCGCCCGCATCCAACCGCTCGCCCCGCCTCCGGCCGCAGCCACCCGATCCTCCCCCGTGCCATGCGTCATCCATCGGAGGGCCCTTGCACTGTTCGTCTCCTACCCGGCGCCGTCTCCGTCTCCGACGGGACTCCGCCTCCGCCGCCACCTCGGCCGTGCTCGCCCCGGACTCCGCGCTTGCCATGGAGTCGGCCTCGGGACCCGAGTATAAAAAGGGGCCGACCCCCGGGGTCTCCTCTCCGTCCCAAGCCGCCGCCTTCGCCGCCGCCAGCGCCGTGCGCCATTGCCGTCGCCGTCGCCATTGCCGCCGCTCGCCGTCGCCATTGCCGCGCCGTCGCCGCCGTCGTCTGCCGCCGCGGTGAACTTCACCGCCATCGCTCGCCGCCATTGGTGAGCCCTGTCGCCAAGTCCGCCGCCGCCGGTCACCCGTCGGCGGACTTCCGAACCGCACGCGCGCCACCGCCGCTTTTCCGGTGGATCTGATCCACCGTGAGCTGTGTCTCCGACCCGTGGGGTCCACTGGTCAGCGTCGGTGCCGTAAATCCGTGAGCCGGTTAGCTGCGTCAGCATGCCACGCAAGCCAGCCACGTTAGCCCTAATCCGAGTCAGCACGCCACGTCAGCAATCGAAGCCGCCGATGCCACGTCACCACGCCCCGTCAGCATGACACGTCAGCCAGGTTGCACACGTGTCACCACGTGGCTGCCACCTCAGCCCTAGCCGCCACGCCAGCAGCCAGTCGCCCTTGCACTGTTTCATGCGCCGGGTTCACGGTAGACCGGTTATTCCGTGAGCCGGGTCCACAAAGACTGATGCAATTTCCGAATACTGACCTTTTTCCCCAATTTAGATTTTCCAGAAGCCCGTTCTCCCTCGTCCGAGCTCCGATTGACCCGATTTTTTTCCTAAATTCATCTAAAATTGAGCTCTATATTTTGGTTCTCGTTTGAAAGTTTTTTATTTTTGCACCTGTGAATTCTATAGGACATGGAGATGATGATTTTTTTGTTTAAATTGGGAACCTTGTGCTTGTGTAATATTGTGTTTTGTCTCTAATTATTGTTCTGCTGGAACACTCTAATTATTATTGTAATAAACGTTTCAGCTCTGAATCACTAGGCTGCAACACCGTTTATTAATAATAGTAAAGACATATTTATATATTTATTTATTTTTATTATATTTTTAGAAATCATAAAATTTTCCCTCCCTAATAACTTCCCACAATATGCGACTCCTTCTTTTATAATAGTAAAGATATATATATATATATATATTTATTTATTTATATTTTTATTATATTTTTAAAAAACATAAAAAAAATTTCCCTCGCTAATAACTTCCCAGTTCCCACAATACGCACATCCCGCCCAAATTCCTCAGCCCCCGTCCGCCTACCTCTGATGCTGAGGAAGGGTTAGGTAAAGTCTGATTCGGCATTTTAGTTTTACATTAACAGCCCTTGATTATTGCTATTTGTTTTATCTTTTGCTATTATAATGTTGTAATGCTACTGTGGATGTGCTAACAATAGCATGTTGTGAGTTAATGTTTTAGCGATTGATGACGGGATCCCATCCACAATTAAATGTTGATAAGTGGAATTTTAGTGTTATATTCGTTTGGTCTTAATAGTGGGCAGGTCTACAAATGTTAATTTATCATCTTGTGAATCCATTCATGAGTGCTTATATGCTGGAATATAAATGGTCCGTTGGCACTTCCGGTTTGTTGGGGAAATGCTGAGGTCCTAATAATATATTTTAGTGTGTCTCCTCGGCAATAGTGGTGTAAACAAGCTTATGCGATCTCAGCTTGATTGTGCTCAGTAACTCGTAAAAGGTTACTCTTAAAAGGTTTTTCACATATTAAATGAAAAAGCCTTTGTAGGGTTTGTTTTGCCTAACTTGAGAGTAGGCTTATCACCAAAGTAAGCTTAAGCTAGAGTCAAACAGGTAACCTTTTATATTTGGGTTTCATTCAGTTCTAAACCCAGTTCTACAGTATAGATAACCTTATCTAATTAAACTAGCTTTTGGGCTTATAAGCTGTAAAGTCCAGTAAGTTAAAAGTCACTAATATATAAGCTATACCTGTGTGGCCCTGTGGGGTTGTTCAAATGGCTTATTACTAGAGTTTTCAATACTGAAAGTTTAACGTATCTTATCCACTGTCAAGCTTTGTGGCTTCTGATCCAAAATTCTTCTAGGTCGGCTTGTGAGATTTAATGTACGATGAGGCTACGCATGCCTTCCGATGATTGTGATGTGATTGTCCCGATGGATGAAGTGCCTTGCCTTTTCTCTACATGATTGCTATCGTCGTTTATGTTTTAAGTTTCACCTTGCTAAAATAGTCAACTAGAAAATATTGTGATCCCCTATAATTTTGAAAATTTATTACCTTTCTATTGTCACTTTTTTGACAAGTAAAGTTTATAAAGTTCATTCTCGACCAATCATTTCTTGCATTTAGATCATGCCTCATTGACTAAGGCCATCATTCAGAGTTGAGTTAGTTGATGATGGATAAAATTCAGAGCCATATTTAGTGTAGACAGTAGACATGTGAACAAGCAAGCGGTATCCTAAACTGAAAATAGAGGAGGTAAGGACCAAATAGTGCAGTCCAAATGAGTAGGCAAGTTCCAAACATTTGTGGGATAAAATTCAAAGCCATATTTAGTGTAGACAGTAGACATGTGAACAAGCAATAATGATATCCTAAACTGAAAATAGAGGAGGTAAGGACCAAATAGTACAATCCAAACGAGTAGGCAAGTTCCAAACATTTGTTTCCAGACTCAATAAAATATGCTATGTGTAACTTGCCTGTCGAGCTGCTATAGGCAGGTTCCAAACATTTATTTCCAGAATAAAATATGCTATGTGTAACTTGCCTGTTGCGCTGCTATGTTCTTATGCTTATTCTGAAGGGAAAACAAATTGTTTGTTATTTAGCATGCGTGAATATACATGAGCCTATCCATGCCCTAATGGTATTTTGATTATTACTATTTCCTGACGTGATTAATCAACTGTTTTCCCATATCTTCTGTACAGATTATCAGTGACAAGTTCTTGAGATGGCGTTGCTCTCCAGTTAGGGCTCTCGCTTGGCAGTGAACGCACTATCCCTGGGATATTCTGTAGTCCCAGCTCTTCTACTTAGGTTCATTGTAGTTTGTAGTCGGGTAGTATGTGAAGATCGAAGACTAGAAATTCTTAGTGTAAAGCAATGTTGACATTGATGTATATTCCTTAAATTTACCTTGTTTTATTGACAAACTCTGACATTCTGATTTTTACCCCTTTCATGCTCATAGTTATCTTGTATGTGATGTACGACTTACTTAAGACCTAGAACATGTTTCTATGTATCCGTGAGTTTTAAAATATGTAGTATGATAAATTTTAAAAATCCGTAGCAATGCACGGGCATTCAACTAGTAAATTATTATGTGTTGAATTAATATATGTGTTTTTGATCCAACCGTGTTCCTAATTTGATTATTAATTTGCAACAACAAATTATAATAAACTATCATATGCTCAATATGCTACCGCAAATTTTACCATTGCGATAAATCTGTATGCAAAATTGGTATTTCGTTGTGATAGGCTGTTGCAACGCCGCTACTATGCTGCGATTCCACTATATGCCATGAACAATGTTCGTTGCTATAGGATCTATTTGCCACAAAACATATTTCGTTGCAATAACTTTATGGCAATGAAACGCCTTCCGTGACAATAAAACATATTGCAACGAACCGCCTCCGTGGCAATTAAACCAGCTGCAACGAAACGCCTCCCGTAGCAATATATCCTGTTGCAACGAAATGCTCCGTGGCAATAGGGTCTATTGCCACGAACCATTGGCGTGGCAATAGAACCTATTACCACGTAATATTTTCGTGGCAAATGATACTATTGCCACGACCAAACTTTGTGGCAAAAGAAGCTATTGCCACAAAGTCAGCCGTAGCAATAGCCTATATCGCCACGACATCATTCGTTGCAACAACGAACAATTGCCACAACACATTGCATGGCAATAACCATAGGTATTGCAACGAAACCACAATCCGTTGCACAACCTTTTAAGTACGCAAGTACTTGCCACGCTTGCCAACGGAAGTGAAGTGTTGCAATAGTTACATATTGCATCTATTTTGGCCCTATTGCAACGATTTCGCTCCGTTGTCCTAGACTTGAAAACTAGTAGTGTCACAAGTGGCAGTTCGCTTGGGGAGGTGAGAACGTCGCTATCTCCCATCAGAAAAACTTGGCTCTTAGGAAAAAACCCATGAGCGGCTACTTTGTTTGGGAAGGCGACAACATCACCATCTCCTATTGAAAAAACTTGGTGTTCATGATGAAGATCACGAGTGGCTTTTGTACTGTTTACTTACCTCAAGAGGCGATTATAGGGCAACTCGATCCCAGAGGGTGAACTATCGCTGGCTCAACCCCAGGGGATTGTTAGGCGACTTGACCAAAGAGGGCGAGTTGTCGCAAGCTCAACCCCAGGTGGGGGAGTGGTAGGTGACTAAACCCCAGAGGGCAAGTTGTCTCAAGCTTCACCCTGGAGGGGGAGTGGTAGGAGACTCAACCCCGAAGGGTAAGTTGTTGCAAGCTCGATCCTGGAGGGGGAGTGGTCAGCGACTCAACCCCAGAGGGCGAGTTGTCTCAAGCTCGACCCAGGAGGATGAGTGGTAGGTGACTCGACCCTAGAGGGCGAGTGTAAGCCGGTGAAGACTTGACCACTGAGAGTGAGCGGTCATCGACCCAACCCCAGAGGGTGGGTGTATGGCAGTAATGACTCGACCCTAGAGGGTGACTGGTCATCAACCCAACCCTAAAGGATGGGTGTAAGTAGTCAAGACATGACCCCAGAGGGTGAGCGGTCATCGACCCGACCCCAAAGGGTGGGTGTAAGGCGAAGAAGATTCGACCCTAAAGGGTGAGCAATTGTCAACCTGACCCCAGAGGGTGGGTGTAAAGCGATGAAGGCTCGACCCTAGAGGGTGAGTGGTCATCGACCCACCTAGAGGGTAGGTATAAGGCGATGAAGACTCGACCCTGGAGGGTGGGTGTAAGGCTACTCAACCCCGGAGAACGAGTTGTCGTAGGCTCAACCCTAGAGGGGATTGTTTGTTCATGCCGAGCCTAAGCCATCGATGCATGTTGGAGCTTATCAAGGCGAATCCATCGAGCTAGGGGCAGCCCCAAGTCAAGCAGATGTTGTCAAGCCGAAGTGAAGCCCAGCTGAGGCGAAGCCGTTGAGGCCAAGTTGAACCACGACAAGGCCAAGCAACTGAAACATGTTGGAGCTCACCGAGATGAATCCATCAAGCTAGGGGAGCTCCTAGTCAAGAAGACATTGTTGAGACAAAGCGAAGCCCTATCGAGGTGAAGCCATTGAGACCAAGTTGAACCACATCAAGGCCAAGCTATTAAGACGTGTTGGAGCTCACTGAGATGAATTCATCGAGCTAGGGGGAGCCCCTAGTCGAGGAGATGCCATCGAGGCAAAGTGAAGACTAGCCAAGGTAAAGTTTTTGAAGCCGAGTTGAACCACACCAAGGCCAAGCCATCGACACATGTTAGAGATTGCTGAAGTGAATCCATCGAACTAGGGGAAGCCCCTAGTCGAGGAGATGCCTTCGAGGCAAAGCCATCAAGGCCGAGTTGAACCACATCGAGGCCAATCCATTGAACTAGGGGGAGTCCCTAGCGAGGAGATGCCATCGAGGTGAAATGAAGCTCAACCAAGGTGAAGCCATCAAGGCCAAGTCAAACCATGCCAAGGCCAAGCCATTGAAGTGTGTTAAAACTCGTTGAGGTAAATCCATCGAACTAGGAGGGAGCCTCTAGTTGAGGAGACATCATCAAGGTTAAGTTGAACCGCGTCGAGGCCAAGCTAGTGAGGCGTGTTGGAGCCTGCCGAAGTGAATCCATCAAACTAGGGGAGCCCCTAGTCAAGGTGAAGCGAAGCCCAACCAAGGAGCATATTGGGGGTCTGAAGGAGGTTCAGACACGTGGCCCAGAGGGGGTCCAGAGGACATCAGCACCAACGGAGTCTGGGGTGGTTCTGAAATATCTCTACGTGGACAGAGTCCGGAGGAAGAATCCAGGGCATCTCCGTGTGGCAAAGTTCAGAGAGTCTAGAGGTGGAGTCTAGGGCATCCCGTATGGACGGAGTCCAAAGGTGGAGTTCAGGGCATCTCTGTAAGGATGGAGTTCGGAGGCGGAGGCTAGGGCATCCCCACACAGATGGAGTTCGGGACGGGTCCGGGGCACCTACGCACGGATAGAGTTCGTACCCACCGGGCGACCTTCCATGCCCTCATCTTCCTAAACGACATGGCTTCTCACCCAAGTTCCCACGGACAATACCAATTGTTGTCGATATGAGACCAAATAGTAAACTTAGAAGCATCTCTGGTCGGATGCGGAGACCGTCAAGGATGTGGAGGGACTCAAGGAGAAGCACTCAAATGTCCAAGTGTATTCAATATAGGTGTCTAGAATTATAAATGGCCTCCCCTCCCCACTTATAAAGGGTCCTATTTATAGAGTGGGAGGAGGAGACGAGTGAAGTTGCATGTTTGCCCTCGGGGCCTAGCTCACTCCTAAGGGTATTTTTGTTCTTCCCACCAAGTGGGTCCCGCCGCGCCCGAGGGACTCTGAGGTAGGTCCGCAGCTGACTTCTGACTTCGTCCGAGGTTGGCCCTGGACCTCATCTGGGGTTGGCTTCAGCCCCACTCTAGGGTTGGCTTCGCGAACCTCGCCGAGGTTGATCTCGCAGACTCCATCTGAGGTTGGCCTTGGACCTCCTCTTGGGTCGGCCCTGGACCTCACCCAAGGTTGGCTCCGGACCCCCTCCAGGGTTGGTTATGTGAACCTTGCCGAAGTTGGTCTCGCGGACCTCACTTAGGTTGGTCTGTGGACTTGGCTTGGGATAAACCTTCCAATGGGTGGCATAGCTCCAAGACAGTCATGAGCCCAAGGTAGTGCGGAACCCTCCCCTAACCTTTTTAAAAGACATATGCACATCATAGTAAAGAGAACATGTCGTCAATTAGCAACCTTTGATCTTTCACGCAAAATTTGAGCAAATGTATCTCCATCTTGTCATATCTCCCTCTTGTCCAAAACATAGAAACATGCTGTACAAATCAGAACCTCTGAGAAAGAACCACTGCAAATGCCTCATGGCCTAGTTGTTCATGTGAAGATTTATAGTTGATAATTTTAATAAGCACAAAAGGAATGATTGTTTGAAGAGGAAGCATTAATTCCCTCCTCAAATTAACTCCTCCAGATTAAATATTGACAAATTGCAGTTTCAAGTGTCACTTGTCAATGTACTCACTGCAAGTATTTTATTTAGTGTTACCCGCTACCATGTTGGTTTAGTCTCCTCTAACTCCTCTACCACTTATCTATATACTGTAAAAGGACTTGTTTTGAGAGATGTCCACAAAGTGGAAACAAACAGATTTTTGAGAATTTAATATTTTGTTTCCGCTTTGTATTAAACTAACATCTGCATAATATTAAATTAACTAAATTCACTTTGTTTTAAACAAACACAATTTAATGATCTGTATGCAGATATCCATTTCCAGAGTTGTGTAACAGAAGTAGATGTTTCTGTGCCTTTATTTTCCTCAGTCCCATACTTCCACACTACTTTGTGTGTTTTGTAATGTCCGAGCATCTGCATGTAGCTTATTTACAAGACATTCGTGTTGTGCGCACACTTCACATTAATCACGTGTGTATGACTGATTAGTCCACAGGTCAGGATAATAAGAATGGTGGGAGGCATTCTTTTGGTCGTTCTCCACTAACTTGATACTAAATAGGGAGATCTTTAAATATGATGATAGGCTCTTTATTTTTTATTTTTTTTGAGCTTTTGGCTTTTGTCTTCTCTGAAAATCGAAATAAGTGGGACGGTTTCTTAAAACGGATTCTCCAAATAGCTTTTCAAGCACAAAATAGTATGCACCATCTGTATCGACGTCTCTACCGTCTGCTGCCATATAGAAAAATATAGACAAAATCCATTAGTCGCAGCCAAAAGTCATCAGTCGCTCCCTAAGAGCAACTCCAGCAGAGCCCCTACTTGAGCCCTCATCCTACTTTTGAGGGCCGAGGGGCAAAAAAACTCACTCCAGCAGGGCCCTTACTTGAGCCCTCAAAAGTATGGGGCCCTCAAATCTCCCCCTCGAGCCCTCATTCCTGGGGGTCTGGAGGAAGCCCTACTTTTGAGGGCTCAAGTAGGGGCCCTGCTGGAGTGAGTTTTTTGCCCCTCGGCCCTCAAAAGTAGGATGAGGATGAGGGTGGGTCCTACGTGTCATCCCCTCTAAAAATGAATTTGAGGGTCCTGTTTTGAGAGCTCCTGCTGGAGTGTAGCCTAAAAAACAGAGCCCTCAAAAGTAGGGAGAGCCCTCAAATAAAAAATAGGGACCATGTTTTGAGGGCTACTGCTGGAGTTGCTCTAAGGTGTAGGCTTATCATGGCGGTGGAGGGCTAACATGGGCCACAGCGGAGCTCAATCAGGCATGAGGCGGAGCTCATGGTGCGGTGTGGGCTTAGCATGATGGCGGAGATGTAGCGCGAGCGAGCGGACCATAGCCGGGCTAGAGGAAGAAGCGAGGGCTCGGTATAGGCTGAGCCTAATGATAGTGGCTCTAGACATACTAGGATAATATAAGTTTTTTAATTCATAACAAAGTACGAACATTCAGCTAGTGTACAATAAATTATACATCTCGTGTACTCTCGAGACATGTCCTCGGCATGTCAGTTCATTGTGCTCATACATTGAAAAAGAAGCTGTCGGCTTCACTGTAAGCAATTGAACTGATAATAGTTACAACACGAATCCAACACGAATCTTTGTTGCTCTTGATGTTAACATTAACCTAGCGTTGTGATGCGACGGAATAAATGAATACGATCGACTGATGCGAAATGTTTAGTGACTAACGCTTGTTTCCATGAGTAGCTGGTGCATACTGCCCAGAAATGATGTCCGGTGTGAAACTATATTACTATTATCTGTGCCGCATACTCCTTGCAGTTTCTTGCTGCATTTGGCTACAACATCTTAAGAAGAGAACATATGACGTAAGGTTTTGGAGCACGTCGATTAGTTTGGCACGGGGAACTCGTTTTGACGCAGAAATTGGCAAGTTTTGGACCCCGAAAGATCCATGCTTGTGCTCATTAAGCATAAAGTACTTTAAAGTTTCTTTTCAATTATGGCCGATGAGTTTTGATCTTAACGTGAGCACTTATACGAACGAATCGAATATCGATAAACCGTTTCGAAAAGATTGTCCCGGTAAGTCATTTTGAAAAGACGATAGAGAATTCGTTCTATTTATTTGTTCAAGAGAAATCATAAACTATAAGTTGAAAAAAAGAGGGCTACTAACACCTCTAGAGAGAGAGAAGCCTGCAGGTTATAGAAAGAAACTTTGCACACTTAGATCTAGATTTTTTTAAAAAATAATCTATTTTTTATTTCGAATTACAGTAATATACCTGTGTTTTTTATTTTACACTAATGACTCTCTGTCGCTCAACCGTTGGACGACTAGACTTGGACTAGTCGCCCAACGGTTGGGTGACAAGTGTCCAAGTTACCCAACGGCTCAGGCTACATTTTGTTGTACGCGCCCTGATTTAGCTTTTATAACTGGGATGCTTGGCAGATATCAATCAAATCCAGGACCGGACCACTGGAAAGCCATTAAGAAAGCTTTGCGCTATATGCAAGCTACTAAGCATTTCATGCTCACATTTAAGTTTTCTGATAACCTTGAAGTTATTGGTTATTCAGATTCAGATTTTGCGAGATGTGTTGATACTAAGGAATCCATGTCAGGTTATATCTTCACACTCGCAGGAGGAGCTTTCTCGTGGAAAAGCTCCAAACAAACCCTTACGGCATCTTCAACGATGCAAGCTGAGTTTGTGGCATGTTATGAGGCTACCGGGCAGGCTGTATGGCTAGGGGTGGATATCGAGCCAACTCCACGTCTTATCGAGCTTTTTCTAAAAATGATATAGTTTGATTTAATATCATTTTACATATAATTTAAAAGTATTTTTAGAAACGAGCTAACGAGCCGAGCCGAGCCGAGCTTTAGCAAAATTCAAATTCATTTGAAATCAACTCATTTTAATGTTTAACCAATTAACAAGTATAATTGAAGCAATTTTGAACCGAGCCAACGAGCCCCACTAACGAGCTTTTTTTCCAGCCCTGTGTATGGCTTAAGAACTTTATCCCGGGACTTAGAGTGGTAGACAGCATCTCTAAACCACTCACTTTATACTGCGATAATGAACACGTAGTCTTTTATGCAAATAACAACAAGTCAAGTGGTGCTGCCAATCACATTGACATTAAGTATCATGTTGTGAAAGGTAAAATCCAGGATCAAACCATAAGTATCAAGCATATTAGTATTAAGTTAATGCTTACGGATCCACTTACTAAAGGCTTACCACCCAATATCTTTTGTGATCATGTTGCCGGCATGGGTTTATTGGAAAGCCCCTGATTCTGGATAAAAGGACCTCAAAGTAAACCAACTCCCATTAAGTATAATGAATATCTATTTCAAGATATGATAGTACACTATAGGTACTGGGGTTGTATGGCACTTCATTGGCCGTGCAACACATTGCCTTGGTATGTTGTTTTATCAAGAATGGACTTATGATGTTAGCCTTATGATCAAAGGGGGGAATGTTGGGTTGATCTCTCGGCTAACCACCTGAGAGTTTTTAGGGAGGCACGTCCTCCACTTCACACCCTGATCGGGGGCGTAACCAACTCTGACTTGATTTCGATCCCGGTCACCTAGCGCCAAATAAAAGGGGGTTTTGGGTTGTTGCTCAAGGCTCTACGAACCCTAACAGACCCGATCTATCACGGGCGCTACAGTGAACGAAGACCAGACCTCTCCGTTCGTGCACACGGCGACTACCGCAACTCCGGCGACCTCCTTCACGCCGTCGGCCACCTCAGTTTCGCTGTGCCACCGACCACATCCCTCATGGCTTCATCCAGATCCGGTATGTTAATCATGCTTCCGCTCTAATGTTTAGCAAGGTGTTCATGATATCGATCTAGGCTTAAGATTAAAGTTTATGTTTAGACTTAGATTAAATTCAACATTTCAGCGAAATTGAGGTGGCCGACGGCGTGAAGGAGGTCGCCGGAGTTGCGGTAGTCGCCGTGTGCACGAACGGAGAGGCCTAGTCTTCGTTCACCGTAGCGCCCGTGATAGATCGGGTCTGTTAGGGTTCGTAGAGCCTTGAGCAACAACCCAAAATCCCCTTTTATTTGGCGCTAGGTGACCGGGATCGAAACCAAGTCTGAGTTGGTTACGCCCCCGATCAGGGTGTGAAGTGGAGGACATGCCTCCCTAAAAACTCTCAGGTGGTTAGCCGAGAGATCAACCCAACACTCTCGAGACGTGTCCTCGATCGGCATGTCAGTTCATTGTGCTCATACATTGAAAAAGTAGCTGTCGGGTTCACTGTAAGCAATTGAACTGATAATAGTTACAACACGAATCCAACACGAATCTTTGTTGCTCTTGATGTTAACATTAGCCTAGCGTTGTGATGCGACGGAATAAATGAATACGACTGATGCGAAATGTTTAGTGACTAACGCTTGTTTCCATGAGTAGCTGGTGCATACTGCCCAGAAATGATGTCCGGTGTGGAACTATATTACAATTATCTGTGCCGCATGCTCCTTGCAGTTTCTTGCTGCATTTGGCTACAACATCATAAGAAGAGAACATATTTTAGATAATGGAAAAAATTCCGGCCTCTGCAACCACACACAGCCGAGACTTACAACGTTACTGCTTACAGCATTATTGTTTATTTGCTGACAAAGATAAAGAATAAGAGAGTCCTGAACTAGAATAAATCATATGCAAAGTCTATTATTACTTTGCCACCCATTATTGGCAAACACATGTAAAGCTATAACCTCCAACGCTTTGCTTGCCAATCTAAACGTCTCCCTTTTATCTTCACGCTACAGCAGCGCCCAGAACCGCAACCAATATGCTCCTCTGAAGATAGCCTGCATAAAAGAAATATTTTGTTTTTGCGCAAAGACAATGTCATTACGAGTACACCAAATTGCATAAATAATAGCAGCAGCCCCCACAAAAATTTGTTTCTTATCCTCCCTCCCAATGCCCGTGAGCCAGCCTCCAAGCATATGAGAAATAGATCTAGGTGGGGTTAACCCAGTAGCAATTTGAACAATATTCCAAATAATTTTAGCATGACAGCAATAAAAAAGGTGATTTATGGTTTCATTATGATCACAGAAGCTGCATTTTTGACTGCCAGTCCATCTCCTCTTAGCTAAATTGTCCTTTGTTAAGATAACACCTCTATGGAGGTACCAAAGGAAGATTTTTATCTTGAGAGGGAGCTTCAATTTCCAAATGAATCTATGAATGAAGGGGATACCCTGGTTCATCAAGTACGCATACATAGACCGTACCGAGAATTGACCATGATTATGTAAATCCCAGTTAAAAACATCCCTATCATTTGAAATTTGAACATGAATTATTTTAGCTACTAGGTTTAGCCAAGCCGTCAATTTATCCCCTGTTAAAGCTCTGCGAAAAGAGACATTAATAGGCACTTGATTCATAACCGTCTCCACAGTTACATGAGGGTTGTTTGCTATGTTGTAAAGATTGGGAAATTGATCTTTTAGGGGTGAAGATCCTACCCAAGTGTCTTCCCAGAATCTAGTTTGCGAGCCATCTTTTATTTTGAAAGACCCACATCCCAGGAAATCCTCCCTGATCCTTAACAAACCTTTCCAGAAATGCGAATCCCCAGGTTTAGATTTAACCTGAGTAAGGCATTTCGAGCTCAAATATTTATTTCTCAGCAAATTTTGCCAAGTTCCGTCTTCATTCAACAATTTGAAAAGCCATTTACTAAGAAGACATTTATTCTTGATCCAAAGATCAGGTATACCCAACCCACCTTGATCTTTTGGACGACAAAGGATGTTCCATTTAGCGAGGCGATACTTTTGTTTATCGTTATTGCCTTGCCAAAAAAATCTTGACCGGTAAAAATTCAGTCTTTTAAGAACACCCTTTGGGATTTCAAAGAACGACATCATAAACATAGGAAGGCCACTGAGAACTGAATTCAACAACACCAGTCTACCCCCATAGGATAAATGCTTAGCCTTCCAAGAACTTAGTTTCTTTTTAAATCTTTCTTCTATAACACCCCACTCCAAATTTCGAAGTTTTCGGTGGTGCATCGGGATTCCTAAGTACCTAAAAAGTAACAAACCTAAATTACAGCCAAACAGATTAGTATAATCTTGTTCGAACTGTTTGGCCTGTCCAAAACAAAAAATCTCACTTTTATGGAAATTAATTTTTAGACCTGATAATTGTTCAAAAACACAGAGCAGTAATTTCATATTCTTAGCCTGCTCAAAATCATGGTCCATAAAAGGATTGTATCATCTGCATATTGCAATATAGACAATCCATCATCCACAAGGTGATGAATGATTCCTTTAATTTGGCCATCATCCTTTGCCCGCTTAATTAAAATCGAGAGCATGTCAGCTACTATATTGAAAAGAATAGGTGACAAAGGATCACCTTGCCTAAGTCCTTTTTTTGTTTGAAAATAATGTCCTACATCATCATTTATCTTGATGCCTACACTTCCTCCCGATACGTACTTTTCAATCCACCTGCACCAAGTATGGCTAAAACCCTTCATACGGAGGGTTTGCTGGAGAAAAGACCATTTTACCTTATCATAGGCCTTTTCAAAGTCTATCTTAAGAATCACCCCATCCAGCTTTTTGCTGTGTAATTCATGGATGGTTTCATGTAATATGACCACCCCTTCCATGATGTTACGCCCTGGCAGCCACGATTATGCGAAAATTCGCTTTGTCCGCCTGCCCGTCCGCCAAGGTGATCACGGCCGCGACCACGCCCCCGGGCGAATGGCCTGGGTGGTCGACCACCTCGAGCAGCACGGCCTTGACCACCGAAGATACGACTGCCTGGACCGCCGCCGCCACTACCACCGTTACCAGCCCCGCTTTTCTCCGCCGCCGCAGCCATAAGAACTTGTGCGTAGGTGCGTCGGTCTCTCGGAGGGTTTCTGTGACTATGGGAAAGTCGCCGTCTCAGCAAAACAAGACCAGGGTTGCGGGCAGCCCATGAATATTTTGGGCCCACAGAAGCTAAAGATCCAACTTGAGGCCCAGTAGCTGACTCATTTGAATTTTGAACCAACCGAGGAAACCGGATCAGGGATTTCTGTGGATCTGCGCGAAGAACACTCTGCATCTGGATGGCCGGAATGGAAGACGAACGCAACCTTTCTTCATCCAATTTGGGCAAAAGGAAATCTCCTAAAGTCAAAGTAGCAGAATAATCTGGTTTGGGAATAGGTCCTTTCCATCCTTGCTTTTTGTCCCATGGCCAGCAACCTCTATTTAGTTGTTGTCTGGGACATTGAGCCTTCGTCGAGAGAAGAACCGGCTGCTGCACTGGACCTACAACCACAGACTCACTTACCTGGGCGGCGGAACTCGTTTTGACGCAGAAATTGGCAAGTTTTGGACCCCGAAAGATCCATGCTTGTGCTCATTAAGCATAAAGTACTTTAAAGTTTCTTTTCAATTATGGCCGATGAGTTTTGATCTTAACGTGAGCATTTATACGAACGAATCGAATATCGATAAGCCGTTTCGAAAAGATTGTCCCGATAAGTCATTTCAAAAAGATGATAGACAATTTGTTCTATTTATTTGTTCAAGAGAAATCATAAGCTATAAGCTGAAAAAAAAGAGGGCTACTAACACCTCTAGAGAGAGAGAAGCCTGCAGGTTATAGAAAGAAACTTTGCACACTTAGATCTAAAATTTTTTAAAAAATAATCTATTTTTTATTTCGAATTACAGTAATATACCTGTGTTTTTTATTTTACACTAATGACCCTCTGTCGCTCAACCATTGGACGACTAGACTTGGACTAGTCGCCCAACGGTTGGGCGACAAGTGTCCAAGTCACCCAACGGCTCAACCGATGGGCGACTTAGACACTTGGCGTATTTGCATACCTGTCCATGAAATATTCTAGCAGTACGGTGTATGTGATTTGAGTGACTAGGGGACTAGTTGTCGAACGGTTGGGCGACAAGTGTCAAAGTCGCTGAACGATTGAGCTACTTGAACATTTGTCGTTCAACCATTGGGCAACTAGCCCAAGTCGCTCAACCATTAAGCAACTTGGACAATTGTCGCTCAACTGTTGAGCAACTAGCTCAAGTCACTTAACGGTTGAGTGACAGAGGGTCATTAATGTAAAATAAAAAATGTAGATATATTACTGTAATTTAAAATAAAAATAGATTATTTAAAAAACTCTGATCTGTGCTGTCGCGTGCTGCAGATCATACAAGTGCACAAGAATACTAATCCAGTTATCCAATAGCAAATTCGGTGGCTAAATCTAGGTTGTTAGACATGTCTAAAAGAAAAGACACTCATCGTTCACCAATCATCTTTTCGTTTTCCCATAAAAAGAATATCCTTCATGTATACAGGTAAGATATGCTAGTGTAGTACCAAGCATCAGCTGCAAAGGAAATCAATAATGCTCCCATAACATGGTGAGCATGCAACTAGCTGGTAGTTAGTGGCTTTTGCTACAGTACCTAACTTTAAAACAGAATATTTTTTTAAGATAGAGTCTACAAGTTAAATAATCTACACGTTAAAAGCACAACATATGTACCAGCAAAAATCGCAAATGAGTATCTGTCTCTCCGTAATCTGTACCGTAACAGCCAAAATTCAAAAAATTTAGCCAAAAACCATAAGCCGCAGCCGAAAATAACAGGCCCGGGCAGCCAGCCAGCCAGGACCATGGAATTCAGAATTCAGAAAGAGTTCCAGTAAAAAACTACTCGTAGATAGCATAGAGGAAAGCAAGTCGTTATGCCAAACTGGAACGCCGGAAGAGAATTCGTCGGAGATGGACACGTACGTAGCACTTGGCGTTCTCCAGCCACAGCCATGACGTGACTGACGTTGTAGGATCGTCGACGGCAATCAGAGGGGGTGAATGATTGCAGCGTCTAGCGGAAGCTTTTCAAAATTTATTATTATTTTTAAACCTGCAAATCACAGAAGCACACACAAAAAATATCCAACCATAATGTATGCAAAACAATCTATATATGTATATATATTTGATGCATGCATGAATCAAAAGGTTAGAAGCTTAACGTAAAAAAATAACTAAGCAAAAAATATAAAACCTAATTAGCCTTACGTAATCCCTTAATACTAATTAAGTTTTCCTCTCTCCTCAATGCACTCTACAGATGCATGCAAAAAGTAATGGCATGAAAAAGTAACGGCATGGAAAAAGTAACGGCATGCAAAACAGTACGGATGAAAAGAAAAAACCCGATGCTTGATGGCAGCAGACCGTCGCTTTCAATGGCATCGTGCGCTTCTAATGCTCTCGATCACATTGACGCCGCCAAAGCAAAACACACACCTCGTCACGCACATCGACCACGCAGCATCGCTACCGACGTGCGAAGAGCCGAGACCAAAACAAATCGCTGCACGAGCACCAAAAACGGAGAGCAAACCGCCTCCGCAATCTTTTTCTTCACAAAACTAGACAGCAAGTTCGGTCTGAAAAGCCGTACAAAATCTCACGACTGGACAGCCCTTTTATACGGCCGCTACACTCCGTTTTCTTTTCCAAGAGCATGTCCGACTTCTAATCCTATCCCATGCCCTCGCTATCTCTAATACGAACTCGTTTCTTCTCTTCAATCTACTAGAAACCCTAATACCACTCATCCAATTGGACCTGAGCCTTTTAACTCAACCAGACTTTTAGCCCACTACTATTTAAGGGACCTGAAACCCTTCCTAACACGGGTTTTCACATTTCCGATTTTTCGACTTATCGCGTGTCGAAGCCTCCAGGACCGCACCTCCTGTATCTTCTCCACGCATCATCCACCTTTGATCTCCATGTGCTCCAGCGTGAGCCCGACCACCTCGTGACATCCTCGACCGCCTGGACCTCAGATTTCCCCCTCCTAGTCCCGGTCTTTCTCGTCACCGACAATGACCGTCTCCACGCCTAACCTGCACATGCAAAGACCAAAGAACATTTTTCCCGGCACAAGTTCTCACCAACTTGACCGATATTAGTCCACGCACACACGCACACGCCTCGAATAGCAAAACTAAGCCATGTTGTCAATTATTCATCATCATAAACATTCTAGACCTAGCCACATGGTCTTACAATCTCCCCCTTGATGAATACATTGACAACACCGTAAGATAGTATGATGAAATAGCTTCAAAAAGATATAAGTGAAGAACTGAAGCCGAAAAAATATTTTAAACCACAAATCTCAAATTTCTCCCCCTCAACACAAGAGAGCAAATTTCTTCAATATCTCACAAAACACACCAAATCTCTCCCCCTTTGGCAATGTAATCATCAAGAACTTTCAAAGAAGAACTATTATTAAAGAAGCAATGAGAATAAAAATCTAGAAGCTTTGTAGATTATCCAAGTCACTTTGAATTGATTTAGTAATTTAACCAAGCCATATTTTTTAGTAGAGCTATCTAGATCATATAAAATCATATATCATATAGCAATATCAAAACAAAGTTTTCAATATGATTAGACGATTTATATCAATGACAGACATCTCAACAATGACTAGACCAATTATAAAGAGCACAATGAGATATAACAACAAAACGTCAAAGTCTAAAAGTGAAGCAAATTTTAACTCTAGACGGGCTAGCAGACTCATGTAACAACTTATTGCTCCACACTCAATTCTTAGGCATGTGGCATGCTTGTAGCATACTTCTTTTCATAATGACATTTTTTGTGATGGTGGCATGCTTGTAGCATACTTCTTTTCAAAATGACATTTTTTTGTGATGGTGGCATGCTTGAAGCATACTTCTTTTCAAATTTTCCTTTATATATATATATTTTTAATAACATGCCAAATTGAGTGATCATAAAAATTGAAACATGAAACATGCGAGCCTCATAGCCAAGAGTTAAAATAAGACTCACAATCAAGCTAATCCTTTTCAATGGGCATCGCAAAGTAATAAATATAATTAATCTAGTCAACGTATTCTGCCATGGCATACTTTTAATTCAAATGTAACAAATTAATTATAACTAGTCATGATCAAAGCTACACAGCATATGAATAAACATGATAGAGATAGCTCCACAACTCATTTAAATTTGATGGCTTGGACTTGTTAATTTAATTGACAAGTATAATAAACAAAGCTTTCTAAACTTTTAAACATCAAGCTCCCCCTCAGAATAATCTCATAAGATGCAACACGACCAACCCACTTCACAAAAGAGCAAAATAAGGGGAGTTAAGTGGAATTGAAAGAATATCATCAACATGAGAATCCAACTCAATAGAGTGTAAGACAACATCACCTTTTTCACATGGTCTCTCAACAAGTGAAATCTCTTGCAAGTCATCAAACAAGTGAAGGACCATCAAGTGTTCCAATCAAGCAATAAAGTACAAGACTGGAATCCAATCGAGCTCATGTTCTTCATCCTTGTCAACTGTTCTTATATCACAGGAAACATCGGTCTCGCAGTACTGGGTTTAGTGAAATAAGATCTAGAAATCCAGTACTGAGACACACGAACTGGAGCAACAAAGGTAGAACCAAAATCACGTGCATGTGAATGATCGGAATGCCGAAAAGAACGTGAATTATTTGAATTAAATCCCAATCTAGCATGTGAAGAAGATTTAAAGCCATCATAAAAGTTCTCTAAAAACATAGTTTTCGCATTTGATCTAGGAGCAAAAGACAATGCACGTTTTTGTCTTAAAGCATTCAACATTTCCTTCCTTTCTTTCTTAGCCCGCCTAAAACAAAATTCATGCAAATGTCCATCTCTTCCACAGTAGGTGCAATGAAATTTAACATAACCAGAACTCTTTTGAGATGATGAGCTAGCACCTATATTATTGTTTGATGAACTTTGCACAAAGCCAGCAGATTTAAACACAGTTTGTTTTGGTTCAGATTTTACTTCAATCATTCCAGGTTCAAGAACCTTAACAACCTTAGGAGGATTATTTTTGGCATGCTCAACAAAATTAAATCCTAGACCACGATTTTTCACACTTGTTTTTGACTTGTCTAGAATCATATTCAGATTTTTCTTACCAAAAGAGAATCTCTCTAAAGTGTCCTTAAGATACTCATTTTCCTTAGCCAAAGTGGAACAAGTAGTGCATTTAACAGGTTCATTCGCAAAATTCTTGGAAGCACTAGATTGAGCAAATCTTTCTTTTTCAACGAAATCATTCAATTGCCTAGTCAAAGCATCAATTTCAATATTTAACTTAGGACAATTTGAGCAAGACATGTTCTCGTGATAAAGCATTTGTTGAATAGATTCTTGAGATGAATTAAGTCTAGCTTCTAGCAATTCACAATTAGAGCAAGCTTTAGATTGAGCATTTAAAGTACTTGACTCTAAACATGTAGAAGAATTAGATTTGAGCTTTTCAATTTCATCATTAGCAAATTTTAATTTTTCATCACAAGAAACATGTATCAATTTTAATTCATCAAATTTGTCAGTTATATCTCTAAGTTGAACCAAATTTGTTGCACTAATAGATCTAACAGCCTCCAACTCAGAATGTAAAACTTGGCAAGACTCACATGATTCATCGTCAGGAATTAAATCTCTAAGTCTATTAATTTCAGAATTTAGACTTTCAACAACACAATTATTTTCTTTCAATTTCTGTTTCGTCTTTTTTAATTCAATAGCAAGTTTAATCAAACCATCTTCAAGCTCATCATATGAAGGTCTTACCTCATCGGGATCACTATCGCCATCACTGTTGTTGCCTGCCATGAAGCACATGCCCGTGAAGTCATCGTTCTTCTTCTTATTGCCTTTAGCATCATCATCGTCGTGGTCATCGTCGTTGCAGCTCTCATATTCCACATCACTCAAATCAAGACGCTCAATAGCCGATATGATCTTTTCAGCAAGCTTGCGACGGAAATTGCCACCCTTGGTGTTGTTGTTCTTGGATGGCCGACGACGATAATTCTTCTCTTCCTTTACCACTTTTCCCTTGAGTTTGGGACAATCCATCTTAATGTGACCTGCCTCGCCACACTCAAAGCATCTGATCGGACCTGACACGCCACCTCGCTTCCTTATTCTCACATTGTTGAGTGCCTTGTATGCTCGTGAGGAGATCAATACCAAGTCCTCTTCAGGAAGCTGCTCGAACTGTTCCTCTGAAAAAGAAGACAAAGAAACACAAGACAAAGCACTCGACGAAGCATCCTGCACGGGGTTAGTCACAAGTGCTAAAGATGAAGATTTATTAATCTTAGATGGCAAAGCTTCCATCTCATATGTTTTCAATCTAGAATAAAGATCATCCATGGTTAAAGTATCTAGATCGACCGTTTGATTAATAGTTGTAACAACCATCAACCACTCAGAACCTAAAGATCTCAAAATTTTAGTTGCATTATCTTCATCAGCAGGAATAACACCAACACCGCGCAGATCGCTCAATATTTTCTCAAACCGAGCAAAGAGATCATCAATGGATTCACCAGATTTCATAGCAAAATCAGAATATTCTTTTTGATAAAGATTTTTACGCACCTTCTTGATTTTAGTGGTTCCTTCATGATAATCGCAAAGAGTTTTCCAAATTAAATGGGCAGAATTAATATGAGCTACACGATCAAATTCTTTACGAGAAGTTCCTTGAAATAGCAAGTTACGAGCTTGAGCATTTAAATCAACATCTGCTTTATTTAAATTAGTAATGATGAGTGAACCTCATATGGTGTAGAAACTTTATTCCAAACATCACTACCTTGAGCCTCAATATAAGCTTGCATCCGACACTTCCAAAAAGCAAAATCAGTACCATCTAGCATGGGGGGACGATTCACATACCTCTCTGACGCCATAGCAACCTGGCTCTGATACCACTTGTAGGATCGTCGACGGCAATCAGAGGGGGGTGAATGATTGCAGCGTCTAGCGGAAGCTTTTCAAAATTTATTATTATTTTTAAACCTGCAAATCACAGAAGCACACACAAAAAATATCCAACCATAATGTATGCAAAACAATCTATATATGTATATATATTTGATGCATGCATGAATCAAAAGGTTAGAAGCTTAACGTAAAAAAATAACTAAGCAAAAAATATAAAACCTAATTAGCCTTACGTAATCCCTTAATACTAATTAAGTTTTCCTCTCTCCTCAATGCACTCTCAGATGCATGCAAAAGTAATGGCATGAAAAAGTAACGGCATGGAAAAAGTAACGGCATGCAAAACAGTACGGATGAAAAGAAAAAACCCGATGCTTGATGGCAGCAGACCGTCGCTTTCAATGGCACTGTGCGCTTCTAATGCTCTCTGATCACATTGACGCTCGGCCAAAGCAAAACACACACCTCGTCACGCACATCAGACCACGCAGTACCGCGCCTGACGTGCGAAGAGCCGAGACCAAAACAAATCGCTGCACGAGCACCAAAAACGGAGAGCAAACCGCCTCCGCAATCTTTTTCTTCACAAAACTAGACAGCAAGTTCGGTCTGAAAAGCCGTACAAAATCTCACGACTGGACAGCCCTTTTATACGGCCGCTACACTCCGTTTTCTTTTCCAAGAGCATGTCCGACTTCTAATCCTATCCCATGCCCTCGCTATCTCTAATACGAACTCGTTTCTTCTCTTCAATCTACTAGAAACCCTAATACCACTCATCCAATTGGACCTGAGCCTTTTAACTCAACCAGACTTTTAGCCCACTACTATTTAAGGGACCTGAAACCCTTCCTAACACGGGTTTTCACATTTCCGATTTTTCGACTTATCGCGTGTCGAAGCCTCCAGGACCGCACCTCCTGTATCTTCTCCACGCATCATCCACCTTTGATCTCCATGTGCTCCAGCGTGAGCCCGACCACCTCGTGACATCCTCGACCGCCTGGACCTCAGATTTCCCCCTCCTAGTCCCGGTCTTTCTCGTCACCGACAATGACCGTCTCCACGCCTAACCTGCACATGCAAAGACCAAAGAACATTTTTCCCGGCACAAGTTCTCACCAACTTGACCGATATTAGTCCACGCACACACGCACACGCCTCGAATAGCAAAACTAAGCCATGTTGTCAATTATTCATCATCATAAACATTCTAGACCTAGCCACATGGTCTTACACTGACGTACATCACCACCGCCACCAAGAACCCAATCCCAACACGCGCAAACCGCCCGCCGGAGAACACTGCCTCCCCCCGGCCGGTTCCACATCCCTGCACTCAACAAGCATGCATGCATCTCGGTTTCTTCGATCACAAGACAACAGCACTAGTAAAACGAGTCACCCGAAGCTGACCAAACACCTGATCCAAAAAGTCAGATCCCTACCTCAAGAAATACATCCAAAATTGGATTCATTCATGGTTAGCCCATTGTTATCGTTATTATGTGATATATATTGAGTTGGCATTCTGCGTACAGGTACAGCCTTATGCATATACTTGTGGTCTCGTGCTCCCATCCATCCATCTCGACTCTACCTTCGATCACCTTTTGCATCCTTATGATGGCCATGGAATTTGGAAACATGGCATTGGCTCTCCTCGTCCTCGCCGCCTCCGCGCTGTCGCTGCCCCCGGCGTCCCTCACCGTCACGTCACCCTACGTGCGGCCGAGGCCGAGGGCGACGCTCTCCGTGCTCAAGGCCGACGACGACGCCGACGGCCAGACGCCGCAGCAGGTACGCTTGCTCAATATATATTCAGATTTGTTTCAAGACCCCAGATTCTGAAAATCGACATACAAGATTTGGCCATACAGCAAGTTGAATCTTGAAATACTATCAGTTATGCATTAGCACCGTTTCTTCGGATTTTTTGCATGGTGAATGTGTTGTGTGGTTTGTTCTCTGTTGGTCATCCAATTCAATTCAGTGAGTGAAAGAGAAAATGTTTTGGTGCATCAGTCCAACCAGAATCCCTTCCCACCCCAGTAGCAACCTGCTTGCTGCTGCATGTGCCACAGCGTGGCGTTCCTCGTGATCATGGATGGCTTTTGGTGTTAGTTTATGAATAGTATCAGTTCATAGAGAAGTTTGTAGAGAGACATTCGTATGTAATTTTAACCGATATAAATAAAGCCATAACAGTGTGTACTACAATCGATTAGTAGATCTCACTTTAAAAAGACATTCCGTTTAAAAGTTAGATATTATAAAAAATCATTTACTATAGAAAAACAGTTTTTAAAAGCAAATACGAACACAACCATAACACTAAGAGAATAGGAAAGTGCAAAGTAGGAAGGAATTATGCCTTTTAGGATACCGGTTGGAGTATCTTGGAGCAAGAATATGGTTGGATTGCGTTGAGAAACAAGAGTTGATTAGAACGTCCTACTGTTGATTTGCATTTGTTTAGTACCACCACAAGAACGCGACAAGAGAGAAGAAACAAGACGCTCCTTTGGGCTTCTGGATTTCTCTTGCTTTCCCATTCATCTCATCCTGCTTTTTTATCGTTTCTCACGATATCTGGTTGATAAGTTCTTGGCGTTTAATCATGAGCCACAGAAAGTAACTTGGTTTCGGTTAATGTTGCTGATAGTGCAATTAACAACCATATTGAGTGCTGCAATAATTATGAAAATCTTGAAACATTCTTCATCTTTTGCACCCATACATGTCAAATTTCGATATGGTCTGTGTGAAAACTATTACTTTAAACATAGTACTAGTACTGTACTGGCATGGAAGCTCAGGGCACAGCCAGAAATTCACCACTCTTGAAATGTTCACACCTGCACTAACAAGTAACAATTAGTATTCACGAGGGAGGGATCAGATCCAACAGCACTGGTTTATGCAAATTCTGAATGTAAGCAAGAAAGTATTTATCAAAACAAAAAAAGATTACAACAATAGAGAAGTGAAAGGAAAGAAGTTACTAGTGTATCCTCTATACAGTTGGATGCAGCAATTGCAATATTCAGATATGTCAAGAAATCTAACTCAAAGGTATGTGTTAGTCACGATGTTGGCTTTCCTCTTTCTTCTTTCAGTGATGCTTATTCTCTTTTGCCTAGGATGCGTATATTCCAAATATTTCCAACAAATCATGTACGAGCTTTCTGGTCTATTTGCAGTCTAGAAATGAAGTTTTAGACGTTTTCTGTCATACAGTTACCTTACATGGAGCAAGAAGCAAACATGTGCTTGCCAAGTTTTGTCATTGTCAATATGACATGGCTGGTACTTGAAAGAGGAGAAACAAAGCTGGAACACAAGTTGCTGCCACGTATTGAGTTAGGCGTGAACAAGTCAATATGCAAACCTGTGCTTCTCTTAACAATGCTCAATTTTGACGTCAGGAGTAGTGTCCTTGATCAAGCTTACACGAAATATTTTTGAATGATTTAAGGCTGGCTTTGACCTCATCTGGAACGCATTTCCACACTAAGTTTTGCAGCATGGCAAGTCCTTGTTGTCATGTTTTTATCTGATTAACTACTCTGTAGTGGTGAATATAATAATTAAGAAAAGTCTAACGTACACGCACGACTTGCGTAGCTGTAACTGAAGATGACAACCTCGGTTAAGTTTGCTAACAAAATAAGCAATAGTGTTATTTGTCATTGAAACACAATTCCTGATGCTCATGTGAGCAAGGAAGCAAATGAAATGCGTTAAGTAACAATGTGTGAATTATAATGGCGAGGATGTTGTTGGACTTAACCACGTCGCATCTAGTCGTATTAAGTTAGTGCGTGCATTAACTGAGTTAGTGTATGCGTTAAGTGAATTAGTACGTGCGTTAAAACAATTAGTGAATGTTATGAATAGTTCGGACGTGGGATGAAAGTCGGGTTAGTTACTTTGTTTTAACAGTATAAAGATCAACGAAGAAAAACACCGTAAACTAATTCAGGGCAGCACAAATACTATTGTCTCGTGGATTCATCGTTCTCTAGGGATCCGCATGTGTCATTTCTTCATGGTCGTAGCTCACTTCTAATACATTTCTTCGTAGTCGTAACTCACTTCATGTACATTTCTTCATGGTCGTAGCTCACTTCGAGTATGTTCCTTCATGGTAGTATATGAGTGCCTTTGTGGTTATATATGAGTTTCTTTATGGTCATATACGAGTGCTTTTGTGGTCGTATACAAGTGTGATCGCGTGCGTGTGCTCCGACTTGCTGCAACAGATGCCATTTCTGCAACTTTTTTAGCCTGAATTCTATGTACATTTTAGGGCATTGTAAGGTTCTATTAGTGAATTTGAATTTGGTAGAAGTGGAGGGAGAAAAACTAGAACCCAGGTTCTTCCTGAATTTGTGATCCTCGAAATCAAATCCTTCAGTACTGCTCCGAACAAAAATCAATGTTTGTCTAAGTTACAGTACGGTTTGCACTTAATTAGCTGCCAGAAAGAACTGCGTGGTAAGCTACTTCACTTGCTAACATTTGCATGTTTTGATGCCCTTTCAGGTGCATATATCAGCCGTCGGCTCCGACAAGATGAGGGTGACATGGATCACTGACGACGACGCACCGGCGATCGTCGAGTACGGCACTACTTCAGGCCAGTACCCATTCTCAGCAACCGGAACCACCACCACCTACTCCTACGTCCTCTACCACTCGGGGAAGATCCACGACGCTGTCATCGGCCCACTGCAAGCCAGCACGACGTACTACTACCGGTGCAGCTCCGACCCGTCGCGCGAGTTCTTCTTCCGGACGCCGCCGTCCAGCCTCCCCTTCAACTTCGTCGTCGTGGGTAATGCACCTTGATTTCTGCACATTCCACATCGAAGTCTTAATCAATCATGGGTCATGGCATGCCTTAATATGCTTGGCTTGATGGGCAGGCGACCTGGGCCAGACCGGATGGACGAAGTCCACGCTGCAGCACATCGCGGCGGCCGACTACGACATGCTGCTCCTCCGCGGCGACCTGTCATACGCCGACCTGTACCAGCCGCTGTGGGACTCGTACGGCCGCCTCGTCGAGCCGCTGGCGAGCGCGCGGCCGTGGATGGTGACCGAGGGCAACCACGAGATCGAGAAGATCCCCCTCCTCGAGCCGCACCCCTTCAAGGCCTACAACGCGCGGTGGCGCATGCCGTACGACGCCGGCGCCTCGCCGTCGGGGTCAAATCTTTACTTCTCGTTCGACGTGGCCGGCGGCGCGGTGCACATCATCATGCTGGGCTCGTACACCGACTTCGCCGCCGGCAGCGCGCAGTACAAGTGGCTGCAGGGCGACCTCGCCAGGGTCGACCGCGGGAAGACGTCGTTCGTGGTGGCGCTGGTGCACGCGCCGTGGTACAACAGCAACGAGGCGCACCAGGGTGAGGGCGACGCCATGCGCGCAGCCCTGGAGGCGCTGCTCTACGGGGCGCGCGTGGACGCGGTGTTCGCGGGGCACGTGCACGCGTACGAGAGGTTCTCGCGCGTGTACGGCGGGAGGGAGGACCCGTGCGGGGCGGTGCACGTGACCATCGGCGACGGCGGGAACCGGGAGGGGCTGGCCGAGAGGTTCGTGGACCCGCAGCCGGCGACGTCGGCGTTCCGGGAGGCGAGCTTCGGGCACGGGAGGCTGGAGGTGGCGAACGCGACGCACGCGCTGTGGACGTGGCACCGGAACGACGACGACGAGTCGGTGGTGGCCGACCAGGTGTGGATCACCAGCCTCGCGGCCAACCCGGCTTGTAATAGCAAGTGATCAGATTGAGTTGTGCTCGACATATGATCAATATTGTTCGATTGTTATTGATGTATTGGAAGTTAGGATAGTATCTGTCGTGTGATTCTTCGTGCTTAATGTTCGTCCCATGTAAATACCCATGCATGGTTGCTTGAATCTTGAAAATGAATCGGCAGTTTGTGTGTTCTTATCTTGTAGAAGAGTGGCATGTCGCGCGGCAGCCATGACCCGTATAAACCTGTGGCGAATTGCGATATCAGGAGCACGACAAGCCAACACGGCAGCTAGATGTCTACAATACTAAAAAGCAGTGACTGTGTTCTGACATAAAACCAAACAACTGAAGAAGTGACTGTGTTCTGAGATGTTCATTCTTGGCTCTCCATGCTGTGATTCGATGCCTTCTGAATCTCTGCTTCAAGAAAAAGCACAGACAACTCTGACTTTGGTGCATAGGAAGAATAAAATGTGGAGCACTGTAGCAAAGAAAGGTATTTGTCTAAACTGTGAATACACAGTATCAGCAGGGAAATGTCCAGACAAGTGCAGAGATTTGCATAAACATATGCTTTCAAATCTGGAAAAAGGTGTTGCAAAGCTTGTTAAATGTATTGACTGCTCAGCAAAACGACAGCAACGTACATAAGACATGTAGCTGGGGTTCACAAATAATAAAAGGAAAATTTAACTATTTACCACCCTTATGACTCGAGTGGCAACAGATTTGCCACCCGGTCCCATTGTCAGTGACTCAGGTGACCCCACATGTAAGTGACAGAGTGAATTGGTCAATCTTAAGAGTGGCAAAAAATTGAATCTCCCATAAAAGTACAATTTAAATGTACAATTTAAGACTTATGTCAGCTCATTGGAAATCAAAATGCCATGAGCAAGTAATTGGTGAAAGCCTCCCATCAATCTTATTATCCTGAAAACTACAAATGTCCCCGTCAAAAAAAAAAACAGAAACGTAGAGTGGAAATGTAGATAGACTAAGTGTTGGCTAACTCACCGGTGTGTATGGTCGGAGCGACCGCAGTCTGTGTGTGGTCGGAGCAACCACAGTTTGTGTGTGGTCGGAAGCGACTAGTGTGTGTGGTCGTTACAACCACGGTGTGCGTAGTCGGTTACGACCAGGTTGTGCGTGGTTGTTACGACTATGTTGTGTGTGGTCGTAACGACCAGCGTAGTAGTCGTAAGCGCCGGGATCATGGCGTCTGTGTCTAGCAGTAGTCGTAGTTGCAGTGCCGATGTCGAAGACAAGTGCTAATTAGAGAAGCATTCGTAGTAGGCCGTGGTCGAGCCCATGGCTGTGGTCGTAGGCGCCATGGTCGTAGGCACTATGGTCGTAAGCGACATGGTCGTAGCTCCTACGTTTCTATGGTCTTAGCGCAGCCTGTGTGTGGTTGAAGCTCCAGTGTCGCGGACGGAGACAAGCCAAGGATGAAGCTGTGGTCGAGGTCGTGCGGCCATCACTGTAGTAGGCGTCAACACGGGTGGTCGTGGATGACGCAGGTCATCCTTTGGTCGGTGAACTGCCCGACGTGACAGGCAGCTTGTCACTGTAGCAGTCGGCAACGGCTGAGCTAAGCGGTATGGACAGGCGGTGATCACTGTAGCAATCGTAGGCAGGTGATCACTGTAGCAGTTATAGGCAGGCGACTAAGCATCGCGGTCAAGCGGTTGAGTGGAGTGGGCAGTCAGCGTAGTAGTTGAGGCCCATGTCTATATATACCATGTAAGATCAAATAAGTAAACCGAGAGAGAGTGAAGAAAAGGAAGAAAATTACCCCCAAACTCTCTCCGACTCATACGACTTAGTTCTTGCCTTCTCTTGTTTCGGTTCTGCTCTGTTTCCCGTCCGACAACAGAGCACTTGGTATGTCCTCTGTTTTCACCATAGTCATAGGGAACTGCAGAGCACTTGCTCGTTTGTAGTTTGGGCGTGCAGATCTGGTGGCGTTTCCCAACACTTGTTGCCGGATTTTGCGAAGGAGAGTTGATAGTGTGGGTGATGAATCAACATCACCGTGTAATCGCCTCACAAAGGGTCGGAGGAGAGGACGGCTTTCAGGTACAAGAACTCCCTGAACGAATCCAGGGTGTGTAGGTCACTGATGTGCGCAAGTCCTCGCTCCGGAGATCGCCATCATAGTAGAAGATTCCGTACCTTTCGAGGTTGTCTGCTTCGTCAGAGAGTGCCCTTACCTGCTCGATGGTGGTGACAGACGGGAGCGCGATCTGGTCGCCGGTGGCGAGGTTGAGGAGCAGCAGCTCGGAGCAGGCATCGGCGGTGACGAACCAGCCGTGGGATGACCCAATGATGTAGCGGTTCCCGATGTGTGGTGTAGGATTATCGATGGCAATCAGAGAAGAGTGAATGATTGCAAAACCTAGTAGAAGCTTTTTCTAAAATTTTATGCCTTTTAATTGTTTAATCTGCAAAAAAATAGAAATAACGAAACAAAAAACAGGATCCTTTCCTGATACTATAGCAGTACCGTACCTATTATTGTAGCAAAACAATGTAGCGAATACTATAGTGCGCATTGTAGCAGTTACTGTAGCAACTAGATAATGAGTTGCTAAAAGTGCACGTTTTCGTTCAATCTTCCAATCAATTTTTAATTAAAACTGATCATGTATGTAAGCAAGAAAAACACCTAGACATAGATCAATGCATACAGAATTTATAGGAATCAAAAAACCAAGAAAAAGGATAATATGCTTACTAAAAAAACTCACAAACTTTATTAGAAAAACGAAAATATTGTGCACATGTATGTCCTGATGGATAACTTCACTTGAAGCTTCACGCTTGCTGCATGCAAAGTCTGATAGATAAAAAGTTGCTTGATGTAATGAATCGGCTCTCATGCAGTAGCCCAAACGATGTAACAATCAGGCATGCACTCGGCCAGACGTAGCGACGCGCAGGAAACGGCGCTCACGCACGCGGTGCTAGGCGCATGGCTCGTGGGGGACGCAGCGATAGAAGATTCCCGAGGAAATCGAGAACAAAGCCGATGATTTTTTTCTTGGAATGGATCTAAACTTTATTTCTGAATCATGGTGGCTACAAAGTGCCCTCCTGGCACCCCTAAACCCTAGCACGAAATTAGCATCTCCAAAGCCCCGAGGTTAGCCTCCAATCCCACCTCTATTTATAGTTTAGGACCCAAAACCTGGGTTTATCCTAAGCCTACGAATTCTAATCCAATTCCAACAAATAAGGGACCCAAAACCCTTCCTAACACGGGTTTTCCAAAATTTCAACTTCTCCAACTCATCACATGTCGAAGCCTCCAGGACCGCACCTTCTATATCTTCTCCACGCATCATCCACCACGTGTCGTAGCCTCCGGACCGCACCTCCGTAGCTCCTAACACGTATTATCCATCTCTGATCTCCATGCGCCCCAAGCATGAACCCGACCATCTCGTGACCTCCTTGACCATCTGAACCTCAGATCTCCCCATCCTAGTCCCGATCCAACTCGTCACCGACCATGATTGTCTCCATGCTCAACCCGCACATGCAAATACCAATGAACATTCTTCCGGCACAAGTTCGTCCAAACTTGACCAACATCAATCCGCAAACACGCAACACAACTCACATAGCAACGCTAAATAAAATCACCAATTATTTATAATAACAAATTACCTATTGTCAATTATTCATCACCAAAATATCCTAGACCTAACCACATGGTCTGATAGGTGGGTCGGGGAGAGGCACCGTGTAGGTCGTCTTATCGGCAAGGCTGTAGAGCTCGGCGGCGCTCGTGCCGGTAGTGGCCGAGGCGGCGGAGGCCACGGACGGCGGCGGAACGGAAGAGGTCCGAGAACTCGAGCTCACCCAGGACGTAGCCGAGGATGTCTGGCAGCAGCTCCGACCAGTCGGGGGCAGAGTTAAAACGAAGAAATATGGGCTCGGTGGAGGGGCGGAGTCGGTTGCCAGGTCACGAGGAAGACTAAGGTGACGTCAGCGAGGCGTGGGAGTAACCGGGGCGGTGGCGAATTCTTGCCAGAGGGTCTTTGGTGCTCGGCGACGAGGAGCGACGATTCTAGGGCGCCCTGGGCACAGGGAGGGGAAACTAAGGGGAGAGTGAGCTACGGTGAGAGATGAGGATGCTTGGAGGGTTTTTGTAGGGGCTTGGGGTGAGTGGGAGTGGCGTCGGTTACTCAACGGAGTAACGCCGGCCATGAATGGCGTATTACGGTGAGGTGAGCTTAAAGGAGGGGAAACGAGCAGAATTGAGTGTGGAGCGAAGGAGGTATTTAAAAGGTGCAATAGCTCGGGAATTAAATGAGGGAAACGGTCGAATTAAAGCTCGGGGAGGGGCCGGCAAATGGCAGCACGGCCGGAGGAAGAAGAAGAGAGGGGAGAAGAAGGAGCTGACATGCGGACCCCCGCATGTCGGTGAGAGAGAGAGAGGAGAAGGGGATGGGTGGACGGCCAGATGAGCGTCACGTGCCACGGAGAAAAATCAGGGCTGTTGGATTTAAAACGAAGGGTTATGTGGAAGGAGACGGCTCAGATTAGATCAGGCGGGGATGGATTGCACCAGGGAGTGACACATGTTGGAAGGAGGAGGTTTTGATTTAAAATTCGATTTTAATTTTTAGAAATACAAGGAAGCTTAAAAAATACTTAGAAAATAGCAAATAAAGCCTAAAAATTCCAAAAAAATCATAGAAATCCCTAGAGATGTTTTAGACTTAGGGAAAATATTTCCAACTTAAATTTGATATTGTAATTTTTATAAAAATACTTTTTAACTTTGAAATTGATTTTTAAATTCTAGAAAATTTTCAAAAAGTACTATAAATCAAGGAGAACTTAGGAAAAGCAAAAATAGACTCTTTTTGGCTTAGATAAAATACTTAAAGTAAATTTTCTTACTTTAGGCTTTGAAATAAAATCCAGATAAATCCAAATAAATTCCCAAAAAACAAATAAAATACAAATAAATTTTTTGGGATGTTACACAACTTTAGTTAGTTTGCTCTATCACATGACTGCTTCAGTCTTCTGCAGGCAGACACATACAAATTTTGGGCATTTTTGGCCCTGTGCACAACAATACCAGAAGTAGCCCCTAGTGTATGCAATGCCATTTTTGGTCCCCCCAAGCGCGGGACTCCGCTCGGTCGACGCGTGTGCAGTCCCATGCCCTGGCATCGCAGCACCCGAGACATACGGTCCAAGAGCGCATGATACCCCAGCATCTTGCTCCTATCTTCCCAAGCCTCGGCTCCACTTCGGTGAGCAATAACCACTACTCAGGGTCACTTCTGGCTTTGCCGATGACGTTGAGCTTCACCACACCTGGGGGATCACCATCGACCATTTCACCAAGCTCGAGCACCGTCGAACTCCCTGACTGCCAGAGCCAAAGTGCCGCTGCCACCTTCTCCTTGTGGCTCACGACCACGGTCGTGCACGATCGCAGCCGCTCCAACCAGGCTATTTGACCACAGTCGCCTTCGACCATTGCCTCCCTCGACTACCTTGACTTTCGACCGCTATCGCTTTTGACTACATCCACTTTCGACTGCAACCGCTTTTGGCCACATCCGCTTTTGACCACAACTGCTTTTGACCACCGCCGCTTTCGACCACCTCCGCTTTCGACTGCAACCGCTTTCGACAACCTCCGCTTTCGACCGCCTCCGCTTTTGACCACCTCCGCTTTTGACCACCTCCACTTCGACCACCTCCGCTTTTGACAGCAACCGCTTTCGACCACGGCTGCTTTCGACCACTACCGTATTTGACCACAGCAGCCTTTTTGACCACATACAGCCTTAGACATTTTGCCGAAATCATGCGCTCCTGGATCGAATGACTCGGGTGCTGTGGTGCCGGGGCGCGGGACTGCGCATGCGTCAGCTGGCCAGAGTCCCGTGCTCGAGGAGGAGGCCAGAAATGGTATTACATATATCTAGGAGGCTAATTCTGGTATTACTGTGCTACACAGAACCAAAAATGCCCAAAACTCACAGTCCAGCCTATAAAGTCAACATGTCTAATCAGAACAAGAATCCAAATCTTGGACCGAAGATTACTCTGCAGGTGGCTGCCAGTTTCCAAGATTCATGAAGCAGCACAAGGAATCACACCTGGAAGAACAAAAAGAACAGGGATCAGTCGAGGTCTGATAAGTCATATACTACGCTTATCTGGATAGATTCTGAAGAAAATTAACTCGTTAAGATAGGGCCGGTTTGGCAGAGCTCCACCAACTCCAGATCCACCAAAAACAGCTCCACTCCACGAATTTTTACCCAAACGCTCCAGCTCCACAAAATCTGGATCCACCAAAATACTGAATCTAGCTCCAGATTCATGAAATCCATGGAGCACCTCAAGGGGTGCTCCACGAAACCTTGTTTCGTACATACTCGTGGAGTTAGGTGGTAATTACCCACCTTTTGCCACTGGTTACACACCCCATCCCATACCACCATAAAACCCATGGGCAAAACAGTCCATTCCCACCAAAAACTCAGTTTCGTAGATCTGGAGCTGCTGTGCAAGCCAAACAGTTTTGTTTAGCTCCATGGTGGGATACCAGATTCACGGTGGAGCTGTTTTTGGTGGATCTGCTGCTCCAGATTCATTTTTCAGTGGTGGAGCTCTGCCAAACAGGCCCATAGTATGTCCTAAATTTTAGCCAAGCACTTCAACTCACTGGATAACAAAAAAATTGTTCAGGACTTCAGGTCGTCTCCTACTTACTTCCTAGTTTACTACTGTGCGCACTAGCAAGATCAGCTAACACCACTACTGAAATTATTAAGGTGGTGCTCAGTTTTGTGATTTTCACTGTAGCTAGAGTATTTTTTTACTGTAGCTGACGGTGACTTGTTTGGCGTAAATAAATTTAAAAAATGAAAAAAATAGAAAATCGGATTAGTCCATCACAGGCAATGCGAAGGAACACAGAAAAAGAAAAAATACTAAAAAACCAGAAAATTAAAAATTAAAAAAATTAAAAATCACAAACCAGAAATTTAAACTGAAACAGGCATGTTTTGAATGGCATGTTGAAAAATCGCTCATCTTAAAGGAGTAAAGATAAGACAGGATGCATTGTTCGCATCAAAATCTTGGTGTGCAGTGATGTGCCATGATGGAGGATTGAAGTCTGAAGAAGAGGAGGTAGATGGTTGCTGCCTCCTAGCAATACATGGAGCGATTGCAAGGAGTGAAGAACTGAAGACCTGCACTTGAATGCTGCTCCATCATTAGCTTATGCCTTGGGACAGTAAGAGATCTGGTCCTTAGATCAGCAAAGAGCATTTGAGTCGAAAGCAAAGACATCAACACACTGCCCACACTAGACTCTGCACTCTACTACATGCAGGTCATGATCGAGTACAGGCCTAAACAACAGTGTGCTAAATGTTCTCCCTTGACTCCTGCCGCCAAGCAAGCTCCGTTTTCATCATTGGCGTCCGGTAGTTGATGGTGGTAGCGCACGTATTAATAGCCTTGTAAGTTGTGCATTGGTCAACGTGAGATCAACTTGAATTGAATTAGTACGATTTCACAGCTCCGAGAGGGGTGTTCATATCAGTAGTACTGTACAGTATCAATATCTTGTCCTGCATGCATCAACTGTAAGGTAAATTTCCTAATGCATGGAGATGTAGCATCTGCATGCGTGTATATATATATATATATATATATATATATATATATATATATATATATATATATATATATATATATATATATATATATATATATATATATATATATATATGAAAATTACATAAGGCACTGGGTGCCTAAGCACCCACATCAAAAACTGTCCGATACACGTGTATGATTGATATTTTTTTTAGTTTGGGTATGAAAATGTTTTATACCCTTGATATATTTATGGTAAGTAAGTTTTGAATTCAGTTCAAACTAGTTTGAACTACTTTTGAGTTCGATGCGACTACAGTGAGTATATGCCATAAAAATAGTTCAAACTCATTAAACTGAAGTTAAATTTAATTTTTTCGGAGTTTGACATCTCAAATATACTTTTTATGGGTATATGAAGATACCCACATCAAACGTTACGAATCTCAAAGCAAATCAACGGGTATTGATATGAGTGCCTAGGCACTGGATGCATGAAACACTCGTCCTATATATATATATATATATATATATATATATATATATATATATATATATATATATATATATATATATATATATATATATATATATATATATGTGTGTGTGTGTGTGTGTGTGTGTGTGTGTGTGTGTGTGTGTGTGTGTGTGTGTGTGTGTGTGTGTGTGTGTGTGTGTGTGTGTGTGTGGTAGTGCAACTAGCTTTTGGTTTAAATTTTGTACTATAGCTTTTAATTTTTAGTTGAAATTGTATCTTAGCGGTTGTTAGTTTTTTTGAGAAAAACAAGACAAAATTGAGACAAAATGTTAAAAAACCATTATATTGTCACGGACAACACAAAGGAATAAAGAAAAAAGAAAAGATAAAAAAATTAAAAAAACTAAAATAAACTGAAACTAGAAGTTGATGTGTTTCAAATATTGTCCATGTGGATGAAAGCATATGCTGCTAGGGGTGGATATCGAGCTGGCTCGGCTCGGCTCGTTGAAAAGCTCGAGCTCGGCTCGTTAAGTGGAATATGCAAATTGCATCAATTCTATGGCTCGTTAGGCTCGCTATGTTTGAGATTTGCTTTTCTAAATGATAACTTCTATGATTCTCTAGAGTGACAGTGAAACCTATACAATAGTAATCCTATGACTGAAATTACATCAAAAAGGAAAGAGCATCTAATGTAGTAGGTTCATAACAAAGTAAGAAAAACTTGTAAAGAAAAATCCAGTTCCAGTATAAGCAAATATGATATCTGATGGTTCCTTTCCATAGGTGAAATTAACAAAGAAAAGAGTAATGTGTATTTTAATAATACATCTCAGTGACTAAAGAGCTGTGAAAATTGGCATGCATGCATGCATACATACTACTACTGTTGTATTAAGCCATTCACGTCGTGATGGGCCGAAGACGATGCCGAGCTGGGCCGACCGAGCCTAGCACATCGGTTTGCGAGCCGGATCGGCTCGACTCGTTAACGAACTGAGTTGAAATCCTGGCTTGTTAACAGACCGAGCTGAAAGGCTCGACTCGTTTGTATCGCGAGCCGAGCTAGCTCATAAGCCTTGAGTTTTTTTGCCGCCGCTATATGACCCGGGGGGGGGGCGCATCGGCCGGAAGAAGCGCAAGCGTATCTTTGGATCGAACATGAAGTGCGTCATCAATTCATCACCATCATCACATTTTTCTCGACAGCTAGCTACCACGCAACGCTTAGCTAGCTGCAGCCTGCAGAACGATGGCTCGCAGCAGGTACATGCTGCACTGCACACACTATTCCTTGGGGCCTATAAATACACACCCAGACGCTCCTACTCCTGCGCTGCTTAACGTTCTCAAGCCTTCTTCCTCTGCCTCCTTCAAGGCCAACCGCTTCGGACTTCATAGCTAGAGGTGTGATCATACAAGATTCATGCTGTTTTCCCTGAAGCATCTGTTTTCTTTCAAGTAGTTGAATGCATGTTTCATCTTTGGTGCATTCCCTGTTCCTTTTCGCTTGAGCGTCTCTTTTTTTGTGTTTAATCAAATCATACTTTGAGATGAGAAATGCATGCATGCCATTTCTCTTTTTCCTTAATTTTGTCCCAAAACGTGCATGCAAACTTGACTCACATCGGTCTTTGACAAGTGTTTTCTGAACTGAAGTGCTAACTTTATACGGATGACTTTCCGTTGCTGCAGTTCAGCTCGCTGGGTGTTCGCGGATTGGAGGGAGGATGGATCAGGTGAACTCAAACCTGTACCTGGAGAACCTGCGCATCATGCAGGAGAACGAGCGGCTCTGGAAGAAGGCGCAGCTGCTGGACCAGGAGAACAAGGCCCTCCTCGCCCAGCTCAAGCTCAAGAAGTCGTCGTCTGCTGCTGCCGCCTCCTCGGCGTCCCAGCCGGTGGGCACAACACCGTCCGGCCCCTCCGGCCGCGGCGCCACCGCGGGCAACCTCAAGGCCGCGCCGTCCAAGTCCGGCAAGTAGCCAAAGTGATCAATCCGCGTGCGTGCATGAAGATGACGTGGATGCCGTACTCATCTTTTGTAACTAGTAGCCAGGTTGATAGGTTAAGTACAGGAGCATGCATGCACCGTTAGTTCTACTTGACTTGTAGTAGTACGGAGTACGGACTGATCAGCCAGTGGCGGCAGCGTTTTGGGCTAGGTTTGCGCGCAGTGTTTTGCATGTGGTGCTACGTACGTAGAATCGTTTTTCCTTCCTGCAATGTGCTACTAGTAACATGAGATGGTTTAACGTTAATTCCAGCACTTCCTTTGTGCAGTACTGTCATAATGCCCCCTATATATATATATATATATATATATATATATATATATATATATATATATATATATATATATATATATATATATATATATATATATATATATATATATATATATATATATATATATATATATATATATATATATATATATATATATGACGCTGAAATAGGACACCAGAATGCCCGGGCACCAAATCTCAACACAGAAGGTGCATTGTGACTCTCGAAGGAATTTGTAACATGAGCTTAGATCTCATGATCTCATGCTAGAGTTCTTTAAAAACTTGTAAAATTTTTTGTATCCTATGAAATACCTTTGAAACAATCCTACAAATCAGCCGTCCCTAATATAAATTTTTTAGATTATTTTTTATTTTTCTTTAAAATTCCTTTGAATAAAAATACCCATGAATGCACGAATAATCTAGAGATACTAATTATATTGTTTTGGTCATGAGCCATGACCTAGTAGATCTGCTGTCCTGTAAACAACGTTACCAGCTAGCGCGTGTCGCACATCGATCGAGCTCAAGAATGAAATTGCATTTTGCAACCGATCGACAAAGCACATGACTCGAGGTTGACCATGCATGAGCCATTGAGCGCTGCAGGTGACGTCATCTGCACTCGAGGGTGGGCGTGTTATTTTGAGCTTAGGTTTTAGCTGCATTTATTAGTTTTATTAGTTAATGAATAGTGATTCTCGAAAAATTAGGGGCCTGTTTGGATCCACCTAGATTTTAATAATATGGCTTTTGGAAACTGGTTGGGATCCAAACAGACTAGTTTTTAGGGTAGTTTTTAAAATCTACCTACCCAGATTCTTAAAAACCAAGAAGCTGTTGATACCCAACTTTTGCTAGTTTTTTTTGCACAAATACCCATTTACCCTCATTAAAGACTACGCGCAGACGCTTCCAATCATAAATGTAAGGGTATAATCACTTTGCTCTGACAGACCCTATCACGAGCGGTTCGGGCCGTCATCACGAGCATTTCTGAACCGTCGGTGTTTATATGTCGATGATAGTTGGTGGTTATCACGAGCGGTTCCGAGCCGTGCGTGATAAAAGCTGTCTGAGCGGTCTTGATTACTAAGCGTGCAGTGATGGCGAAATATCCTGAGCGGTTTTATAAGCAGCGTCGGTGATACTCGTCTATCACAGAGCGGTTAGTAATCAAGACCGTCTGTGATATCCAAATATCACAGAGCGGTTTGTATTACAAACCGTGCGCGATATTTGGATATCGCGACGGTCTTGATTACTAACCGTCGTGATAGAGCAGTATCACCGGCGATTGCTTATAAAACCGTCTGCGTGATACTTCGCCTATCCTGACAGGTATTACTAACCGTCTGTGATATTGTGTATATCACGGTATCGATTAGTAAAAGTAAATGCGTGATAGCGGTCACACCACACATACGGCACTCTTTGAAACAAATGCGTGATATGGTATCACGACGGTTTTAACAATGAACCGTCTGTGATACCAAGTGCATCATCTGTTTTATATGATGTTTCTTGGCTAGCCTCGGGATATGCTAGCCATGCCCTCTGAAAAGCAAGCAGATTACGGATAAATGACGGATATAAGTTAATTGCAACTCATACTAAATTACAACAAAATTCGATACGGATGAATGTAACAATATCACATATATAGAATGAAAATTGTTACACAAAATCGACAAATGTATTCAATTGAAGGAATTGTTTGATTTATGCAGATTGAATCAATGTTTCAACATCTAATTATCATCATCGCGGCGTGGAACTCTCCCCTCTTATTTATGACCTCTGCTAGCAAGAATTGGGAGATGATTGCACGAATATCGACGAGATTGTCAAGATCATATGCACTTCCGTCGAAGTTCACCATTATCGCTAGGAGCAATGTTAAGTCATTAATTAGCATGTGTGTGTAATATAATCAGAAAATAATAATTATTGGAAGGACACGACAAACCTCGGATCATTGATCTTAGTACCCATGATTTCCATCATATGGCGGCAAGCGTAGAATCCACATACGTTGCCACTGTAGCTGCTGGTGGCACTTTGCAAAAATAGAATTACATACATCGGTATTGTCAATTCTAGAGGCATTATTAATTACAAAGTATGATATAGGATTATTGTGTTGTGCGGTACGGAAATCGCGTGTTGTGTCGTAGCGTGTCACTGGATTTGTCGTGTGTTCCTCCTTGGGCAACATATTCGCAAAGCGCCCTCGTGATTCAAAAACTTAGCCTCTACCGTGGCAAACAAAGAAATATTACAATAGAGTTATGTATGGAGGAAATGAGTTTACTGTTAAGTACTTCTGCACACACAGTGAAGTCGTGGTTGCTCTAAGGAGGGAATCAAGGTATATTACCTTGCTCCACTTTAGTACAATCACAATCAAAATCCAGTGATTCCTAGTCATATGTGTCGCCATAGTGATTAATCCTAAGTTCATGCTGCATGTAAAGTACAAATGAAACATATGTGTGGCAACTAGTGAAGCACTTACCCTTGGTTGAAGGGTACCATGACGTACTCCTTGTCGGTGTGAGCAATCAATCCCCTCGTTATGTAACCTTCCACGAAGGATGCATCTGCGTTGATACATTGCTCGGAGACCAAGTGAGGGTCGAGAAACCCACGATCGTCGCGATTTCCGGGCTTGTTGGATCATGTATCTATACATAAAGAAAGAGTAATGACATTTATCGTATAACGTGAATGTAGAACTTCATTGTACAGTACACTTACGATGTCGGCATCGTAGAAGTGAGGCGTCGAGTTCGTCGAGATTGAATAGTAAGAATAAATCTTGAATGTCACGACGATGTAGCCCAAGTCATGGAGAAATGCGTCTCTTTATATTTCACAGTGAATGCACTCTGCCGGTTTGGCTTCATGTTGGACTTCTCCATGTACCAGGCATGCAATGTATTGCAAATCATACCAAGCTGGCGTAATTGTGAATCGGGCACCAACGACATTCCTAGAATAAACTTCCATGGCACGGACCGGCTTAATTTTCTTCGCATGAGCCTTGGAGGCCTTGGAGCCTCGCTTATGATATGTTCTCGGTGGCATCTCAGCGAGAGCCGATGCAACAGACTTTACTAGATTTGGAGGTGGAGGTGGAGCCACCGGAGCCGATGTGCCGAGTCGAGCGGCGTCCTCTTGGGCCCTTTGGATGTGAAGATTGTGGCACGGACATGTCGAGGGCGATGTCCCTCTTGGGCCATCGAGCGAATGTGTGGGCGGCATCCCTAATGTCTTAATCTCTTCGTTTGGGGCTTCTCAAGAGGGCGGGCTTAAAAATATCATTAATCATGTCCACGGACCTTTATGAAACCGGTGTCTACTTGTACACCGTGCACTGCGTCCACGGCAGCAATGGATACACCATGCCGCGCCGCGTCAGCGGAATAGAGCCAACAAGCGACTTTGAGGCTGCAAGGCATGGGCCTACATAACGATACAAGAGATGAGTTAAGGCGTCCACGAGAGAGATCTATGTACCATTCTAAAGAGGTACATTACAGAATGTCATCAATACGTAAGTGGTCGTCGCTATGTTCAGAAATTGGTGTGGGGCGCGCTCTTTGCGGCGTTGAGGGGGAGGTACCGCGATACTAGGAGTGGGTTGCGATTGGTTGCGGACTTGTCTCGATTCTTCCATAGCGAATCTATCTCTCCTCGAAGTGAGCGATCTGCTCTTGAAGTGAGGCGGATAGTTGTTCCTCAAGTTGAGCACGAAGCTCTGTTTTATTTGTTATTGCAGTGCGCCTTGGATCTCTTCCTACTCCTATATGTCTCGGAGTAATCTGAAATCCGTTCCTCCAAGGTACATAAACCCCCATGCCTCGTAATGCGACTGGGTGCTCCTTGTTTCCCAAGGCTGTGATAGTAAATCTATCTCCTATCTTCTTCAAAGGAGCCACGAGAAGATTCGGTAGTCAATGATTCTTTGCAAGAGGCAATTAATCATGTTATTTTGAACCCATGAAGTTCAAGAGGTGTTAACAACTATGTTGTTTAACATATTTTACCATGCGTTAGGACACTTCCTCATCTGCGGGGTTTTGAAAGAGACACCGAAGATGTGGTTGATGACCTCGCTCTTAACGATTCGCGCGCTCGTTTGCGATCCGGCAAATGGCGGAGAGGCCTCCGATCGGATTGCAACCTCATCACGCATCCTCCATTGCGGGATTTTACCCGCGTACCAGCGGTGCGAGTGCTGTGAGGTGCGTGTTTTGTATTGGAGATCCTTGTGCGCGCACTTTGTTGTACAAATTCGGGCGTCGTCTTCATCTGCACAAAGGCCTCCCATGTTTCGGCGACACGAAGGATACGCCGTGAAGGCGTGACATCCTCGCCACGTGCCGTCACAAGAGTGCTCTTAAAATTCTTCCATGCTTTTCCCATCGCGAGGCGCTTGCGTTGCACGAGTCCACGTGCTTCGCTGGGAACTCGAGCAATTGTAAGTTCCTCCCATAGCTGATTTTGTGATCCTTTGTCAAATCTTTCCAGCTTGCTATGGTGATGAGGACCGTTGCCTTCCAATTATCCCGCGGTAGTCCGAAATGATGACGCTGCTTTCGGCGGTTCGAGAGGACCCCATCGGAGAGACCACCGTGATGGTCCTTGGCCCTCGGCCTTTCGATACTCCTCGGCCACGTTTAGATTTCGTGATCTTGGGGCGTGAGACCCGGATAGCGGCAGCGAAGGCGTGTGGGCGCCATCTCTCTTCTAAGAAAAACTAAGCGAAGTGAGCCTTGGAGTGTGTCACTTGCTTTATGCCCTTTGACAAAGTTCTAACGATTAGCTAATTGCAGTGAGCTATGGGCCTTCCAAATAGACCGTGCGAGCATATAACATGTGAAGCATATATATACATGTGAAGCATATACATGTGAAGCATATACATGTGAAGCATATATATATCATGTGAAGCATATATATACATGTGAAGCATATATATATCATGTGAAGCATATATATATCATGTGAAGCATATATATATATCATGTGAAGCATATACATGTGAAGCATATACATGTGAAGCATATATATATAATGTGAAGCATATACATGTGAAGCATATATATATCATGTGAAGCATATACATGTGAAGCATATATATATCATGTGAAGCATATACATGTGAAGCATATACATGTGAAGCATATATATATCATGTGAAGCATATACATGTGAAGCATATACATGTGAAGCATATATATATCATGTGAAGCATATACATGTGAAGCATATATATATCATGTGAAGCATATACATGTGAAACATATACATGTGAAACATATATATATCATGTGAAGCATATACATGAAGCACGGGAGGAGGAGGACCGGCGTCGGGCGGGGCGGCGCGTCGTCGAGGCGGCGTCGGGAGGGAGGACCGCGTCGGGCGGGACCGCCCGGCTCTGGGAGGACCGGCGTCGGGAGGGAGCGCGGCGTCGGGAGGGAGGACCGGCGTCGGGGACCGCCCGGCCGGGAGGAGGGACCGGCGTCGGGAGGGACCGGCGGCCGGGAGGCGGCGTCGGGAGGGCCGGCGGCCGGGAGGACCGGCGGCGTCGGGAGGCGGCGGTGGGAGAGCAAAACCTAGCTAGCGGCGCTGCGAGTGGAGACAAGAAGCTGCGGCGAGCGGACTCCATGAACCTAAGCGCGGGTATTTAAAGATGATCTATCACGAGCGGTTCTATAAATATAACCGTTTGTGATATGCATTATCTGACGGTTCTATCTATAGAACCGTTTGTGATAGGAATTATCCTGAGCGGTTATATCTATAGAACCGTGCGTGATAATTCTATCACAAGCGGTTCTATAGATAGAACAAATCTGTGATAATGATATCTGCGGTTATATTTATAGAACCGTCTCGTGATAAATCATCTTTAAATACCGCGCTAAGGTTCTGGAGTCCGCTACGCGCGATCTCTGTCTCCACTGCAGCGCCCTAGCTAGGTTTTGCTCCCTCCCACCACTACCCATATTATCGCAGGCGGTTATATCGATAGAACCGGTGTGATGTGTTATCACGACGGTTTCTTTTGATAAACCGCTTTGTGATAGTTCACTATAAATACCATGACTAGCTAGGTTCCTATGTCATTTATGAAAAGCATAAGCATAACCATAAATATAACTATTTCTTAATTCCTTAGTCATTTTACAATTACAATGCATGGGTTCCTTAGTCATTTTACAATTACAATGGAACATACATACATTTATGAAAAACACAAGCATAACCTATATCATTTATTACACTTTGGCTATATCATTTTAAATAAAGCCCTTCATGATGATCGATCGCATATAGCTTGCTTCATCGCCTTGTTCTTCATCGAGCACGATCACGAGTCTCGAATGGAGGCAAATCATCAAATTGATTGTACTCTTCCTCATCCACAACATTCTCAACCCGACAATCCTTCTTTTCACTGAAGAACTACATGGCGCTTCTTATTTGCGGTCGGTTACATAAAATACTTGAACAACTTGCCTCGCGAGTACGAATGGTTCGTCTTTGTATCCTACACATTCGAGGTCCACGGTAGTGATGCCGTACTTGTCAACCTTTACACCGTGGGAGTTGGACCCAACGGCACGAAATAGAGGAATTTTGAAAATTACGTAGTCAAGCTCCCAAATCTCCTCTACAAGCCCGTAGTCTGAGCTTGGGCGTGAGTTCTGCCGTGCGAATCATAGGCATCTATGCGGACACACGAGTTACGCTTGTGCTCTTTCTATCTTGATCATTGTATAAAATGTGTAGCCATTAATGTCGTATCCTTGCCATGTCACAATTGTAAATTTTGGCCCTTTTGCCAACCATTGTAGTGTTTCATTTGGCGACCTCCTAGTCAATTGCGCCTTCAACCATTCGTTGAGCCGCGGTTGTGTTGTCTCGTGATCCAAACTTAGCGCTGCATTCTCGGCGTAGCATGTCCTTGTGCTCTTCAATATATGGGGTCACTTCAGTCATGTGTTGTAAAACCATGAAATGGGCTTGAGCATCGTATTTTGATCAGGGTTATTGCTTTCCTCCCGATAGTCCCTATGCCCTCTAACCTCCTCGTGGCGAGATAGAGGTACACCTATCGGCTCTACGAGCCATGTAGCCGATCAGAATTCAATGACCTCTTACGTTGTATAACCTTCGATGATGCTACCCTCCGGTCGAGATCGATTGCGTACATAGGACTTGAATTCCCATGTACCTCTCGAAAGGGTACATATGGCGTAGAAATACGGGGCCACATATTTTTATCTCTTTCACAAGGTGGACAATGAGATGGACCATGATATCAAAAAATGATGGAGGAAATACATCTCTAGATGACATAGAGTTGTCACCACCTCGGTTTGCAGAGCATCTAGTCCATCCGGATCAATGACCTTCTGAGCAATTGCGTTGAAGAAATAACATAGCCTTATGATTGTCACTCGAACCTTGTTTGGCAAAATACTTCTAATTGCAACAGGTAGCATTTGAGTCATTAGCACATGACAGTCGTGAGACTTCATGCCAATTAATTTCAAATGTTCCATGGAAACAAGTTTCTTCATGCTTGTCGAGTGACCGGATGGAACTTTCACACCATTTAGGTGGCACAATTCAGTTCTCTCGGACTTAGGCAGTGTAACATCTTTGGGGAAGGTGCGTCCGCCTTTATCGGTCTCTATCGGTGCTAACTCGGTCACGATGTTCATAGCGACCAAGTCACGCCTTGCGTTAACACCATCCTTTGTTTTGTCGGGAATGTTGATAAGAGACCAATCAAAGCTGTCACATACATTCTTCTCTCGTGCATGACATCGATGCAATTGCGAACTTCTAAGTGCTCCCAATAAGGCAAGTCCCAAAATATTGACCTCTTTTTCCACATGTTCTTCCTCAATTTACGTCCCTTTCCAAACACAACATTTATATCCTTAACCATATCATACACCTCTTTCCCGCTAAAAGGTCTTGATCTTGAGTCATCCTCTTTTTTCCGTCAAATTGTTTCTTCATCTTGCGGTATGGGTGATACTTTGGAAGGAACCTACGGTGGCGCATGTACACGATTTTCGGGAGTTGTTCAACCACACACTCTCCGTATAATCTAAGCGGTGCGGACACGCTTTGGCTCCTTTTATACTAAACCACGACAGTTACCAAGGGCGGGAAAATCATTAATGGTGCGAGAACAACATGGCGTAGAGTGAAGTTCTCTCGTTTGTCGCATCCCATACATGTACCCCTTCATTCCACAGTGTTGCAAGATCTTCCACCAATGGGGCTAGGAACACATCAATATCGTTGCCGGTTGCTTGGCCCTTGGATAAGTAGTGACATCAAAATATATTTCCGCTTCATACAGCCAAGGAGGAAGGTTGTACATGCACGAGTCACGGGCAGTGCTATGTTGATTGCTCATGTTACCAAAGGATTCATTCCATCATACTCAACCCAAACCTTATATTTCTCGGTTCCACACGAAATCTACAAACATCCTATCGATGTTCCTCCTTTGCGCGAATCAGCAACATGTCTTATCATTCCGTCTTTCTTACATTTGCTCGCGGTGCCAGCGCATCAATCTTGCATCCTTGCGGTTTGCAAATAAGCGCTTCAAGCGGGGATTACGGAAGATACCACATCACCTTTGCAGGAGGTCCTTGCTTCACCTCGATGCCCTTCCCATCATCGAGTCATTTTACGTTTGTATCGGGATGCTTTGCACACGGACAAACATGTAACTAGCATACTCTTTACGATGCAGGATACAATCATTCCGACATGCATGTATTCTTTCTACTTCCATTCCTAATGGACAAAGAATCTTCTTGGCTTGGTAGGTGGTTCTCGGCAACACATTTCCGTTGGAAGCATGTCCACTAGGAGACCTAATAATGCCGTGAAACTCTTGTCGGACCAACCATTGCTTGCCTTCAATTTTAATAATTCTAGAACTGATGACAACCTGCGTGTATTGCGGCTTGCAGCCGGGAACAAAGGTTTCTCGAGTCCTCCATCAAGCCTCGAATTTACCAAACTCTCTCTCACTATAGTTCCATACGCATCACGTAACATCGATCCAGATTGTCATCCTGCGACCTATCCTCATGATCCAGTTGTCATCCTGCGACCTATCCTCATGATCCAGTTGTCATCCTGCGACCTTTCCTCATGATCGAAAGAACAGTCCACAAGCGGCATATCGTTGCCTCCTCGACTATGTCATAACTACCTTCTTGTGTACTCTTCTCTTCAGTGTTGGTCAACATTTGTACCCTTTTAAAACCCCTTGAATCAAGTGAGCTTCAATCTGTTGAGTTGCTAAACATCTTGAGATTATCACAATCAATACATGGGCAATACATATATTTCATCCCCTTCTTCAACATATCCAGCTCGGCGCCCTTCTAAAGCGGACACGCCCGATAATGTACTCTTCACGCACACGGTTCTCAATATACATCCAGCTTGGTCCATCTATGCTACACAAGTGAAAAATGGGTGTCAAAAATGATTATTACCTCTACTACTAACCTCGATCAGATCACTAAGAATGTTAAGTAATTGAATACTAATCTCGATCGAGATCACTAAGAATGTTAAGTAATTGAGTATGCTAACCTCGATCGAGATCAATAAGAAAGCGGTGATATTTTTCACCCCAACTCCCTAAAGCGCGCCTTGCTCCACCGATGCAGCGCAATGAAGACAGATCGGTGTCGACATCCTTCAAGCAAATACGCCAAGTAATTAATACTTGAGAATATCACGAGACGGTTCCAACTACAAGCGATGCGCGAAAATTAATATCACGAGCGGTTCGTCTTAATACCGTCTGCAATTATCACAAGCGGTTATTAATAACCGTGCGAGATAATCTCGTTATCACGAGCGGTTCGTAACACGAACGAAATGCGTGATGTACATAATATCACGAGCGGTTCTAAATATAAACGTGCGCGATTTATGCGTATCACGCAGGCGGTTTGTGTATAGAACCGTGCGCGATGATCCTTCCTGAGCGGTTTACATTACAAACCGTGCGTGATAGTTACGAGGATGAGCTGTTTCGTCGGCGCATGACGCAACTCAAAGCATATATAGCATAGCATTGAGGCACATCGAGGCTTTCTTCTTGTGTCTTGAGAATGCCAGAGCTGGTCTTGGATGTGGCTGCCACATCGAAGACGGTGTGGTGCCACATCGAAGACCAGCTCTTGGCATTCCTCAAGACACTGCTGAGCCTCGGATGTGCCTCGAATGCTATGCTATATATGCTTCGAGTTTGCGATCATGACTGACAAGCGTTCATCTTTCGACAAAATTCAAGGCAATCTTATTACAATAGTGCAAAGAAAAGACATTGCAGATTCTTGGTTGAGTGGTGAGGAACATGCAAATACGAGGCAAGCACAAAAACTCAACAACACATTGAGATCGATCTATTACGGGATAACAAGCTAACAAACCCTTCGTTGTACGGCGGTTCACACTAAACTAGACACACTTACGGCAGAGTGTGTTGTTTAGTATGAACCGGGCGTGCGCGATGAAGTGCTAGCTCACGGCGGAGGAGATGCATGCGGGAAGCTGGCTAGTGTGGATGAACTCACGCGTGACTAGTACCGGTGGAAAGGTTGATGGGAGATATTAATAAGGGCACGGCCGTGGGAGGAAGCGGTGCGGCCATTCGATGTGGAAGAATGAGCGGGTGAGATCGAAATCACGTGTATCGCCAATTATTGGTGACATGTGATTATTACACACAATTATCGGTGACATAGGATTATTACGACGGTTCTTAAGCGGAACCGTCGTGTTATCTCGATTGGTATAGGCGGTTCGTATTAAGAACCGTCGTGATGTCTCAATTATCACAGGCGGTTCATGTTATTAACGGTCTATGAAATTATCACGACGGTTTTTAATGAAAAACCGTGCGTCATAAGCTTCATACGAGAATTGTTTGCGCGTGTTTGATGCGAGCAACCGTGTTTGATCGTCTTACGTCTCTCGGTCGTTATCTGAGCGTCTATATCATTAATGTTTGGGTATCTGAACCGTTTGTGCTAAAGGTTAAATATGCGCTCCTAATCCATGGTCTCTTCTACGTCGTACAATACAATATACAATACAACATGGCTTCTACTACTGTTCTTGTGATCATCTCCTTCCTCTCATCTGTTCATCACGAATTGTTGGCGGAACCTTACAGAGCGGCCAGCAATTTGCATCTGGGCAACTTCTCGCACCATACTGCTCTCCTTCCCGACTTTCTTGCATCCGTCGACTTGACCTGATCCTCCGCCGTCGACGGGCGTCTGTGTCGCTCAAGAAAGAAGCGGCCCTCACCTGGTTCTTCTCCACAAATGCGCAATGCGGAAGAAGCTCTACTCGCATTGCTGCGGTGATGGATAGCCTTGCGCTCATGCGAAGCGATTGTGAGAATGTTTTAATGCTATCCTATCTGAAATGATGGATCTTTGATCATTTGCCCAGCTGCACGAGGAAGTCGAGAGGACAAGGGCAATCTTAACGGCGTTCGAGAATTCAGCGGTGATCCTCCAAGTCCCAAAGTCGAAGAAGAAGCGTCGAAGCCCAAAGAATACAATCAGGAAACTCTGTACTGTGCGACTTTTGTAATAAATTTGCCTCTAATTGAAATTAATAAATTTGCCTTTAATTTGTGATCTCTTGTCTTAGTAGTTACGTAGTTAAGTTATTAGAAGCAATGTGTACTTATATATTAACCTCGATCTAGAATATGGCAGAGAAAGGGACATCACGATCGGTTCTTGTGAAAAACCGTGCGTGAAAATTCGAGCGGTTCTTAATAACAACCGGCTGTGATAGTCGACACAACACGAGGCGGTTTTAATAAAAAAAAATGCGTGATAATCTAGATTATCACAGGCGGTTTTAATAAAAACAAATCTGTGATATTCGATATCACGAGCGGTTGAGGTAAGAAACGTCGTGATACTCCTTTTTCCGCCACAAATCGGCGAGGCGGCCTTCAAATTAAAAAACCGTCGTAATAGTTTCCATTCGAGACGGTTTCACAAAACCGTGCGTGATTTGCCGTCTACTATTAGCCTTTACGTAGTAGTGAATAGTCTATTAACACCAATCATAAATGAAACCAGCTTTTAAAAATTAGGGGATCCAAACACCCCATCAGTTTTTGCTTAGAAACCAGCTTTTAAAAATTAGAAGTAATAGCTGGTTTTTAAGAATCTGAAACTGATCCAAACAGGACCTAAAATCTACTCGTCTGCTGAAAACCTAAGAAAGCTAGAAAAACAAGCTTACTATTCGGTAATATCAACTGAAAAGCTAGAAAAACAAGACCTGTGTCCAGAGGTAGACCCACCAGAAAGCTAGGTGGGGCTGACACCCCCTACCGCTGGCCGCCCCTCCCCCTACGTGTCGAACCTCGTGGCCTCGAGCACCGATGCACACCCACTTGGCGACGCGCCCACATTCAAAGAGTATACGCGGCTGTTGCTCGACGCCCTCCGCGCGCTCCCATCTGGCGAGAGGGCGGTGCTCGTGGCCCACAGCTTTGATGGCATGAGCATCACGCTCGTTGCGGAGGTGTTCCCAGAGAAGTGTTGAATAATCCAGCACGTTCACCGTGGTTGAAAGTTGTAAGTCGTAGCTTATGGTCGAAGTCGTAGAGTACTGTTACAGTTGTAGATTTACTATAGCGGTCGTAGAGTACTGTAGCAGTCGTGGAATTACTGTGTAGTTGTAGAGCTACTGATCATAAGTCGTAGCGGCCGTTGTCGTAGTCGTAGTGGCTGTGGTCATAGTCGTAGTGGCTGTGGTCGTAGTCGTAGCGGCTGTGGTCGAAGAGTTGTTGTAACAGTCGAAAGTGCTTGACGCCTGCTCAGTCCACGCAAGAGCACGTTCTCTGCTTTGTTAGTATCGTGCGCGCTATGGCCTGGGTTCGTGGGATCGTGCAGGCAGTGGCGCGTAATAAGGGTGGCTTAAGCCACCGGAGTTATACTAGGATTTCCTTTAAATAACAGTCTAATACAACAGAAAATACTGCTAGGTTTTCAACAGCACAAAAACTCTTGTATTCTTGCTCTATTCTCCCAACTTCGTGTGTGTTCGAGTGTGAGCTCAAGCGTGTTGATCGATCAAAATTTCTGACACTTGGTATCAGAGCTAGGGAACGCTAATCCATGATGAAGCTAGGTGATTCCGCGTCACCCCGATGCTCCTAGTCTTCATCGCCACGTCTTAGAGACCGCGTCGACGGCAGCGGCAATGCTCTGGTGGTACAAAGGGTGGTCAAGGCGGTTAGGGGATCAATAGCGTATCCGACACTCACGAAGATGAACTATTGTGATTGGGCCTTGATGATGAAGGTCATGCTCAAGGCGCGTGGGCTCTAGGACGCAATCGACATCGGCGGGGCTGAATTCCAAGAGGACAGGATGGCACTGGAGGCCATCCTGCGTGTCGTTCCGCCAGAGATGATCTCCATGTTTGTCGTCAAGGCAACCGCCAAGAAGGCATAGAATACCCTAAAGACCATGCACGTTGGCATTGATCGAGTGCGCAAGGCCAATACACAAAAGCTCCGTAAGGAGTTCAAGAGCATTGCATTCCACGATGGGGAGTCTGTTGACGACTTCACGTTGTAGCTCATCGGGCTGGTAAACCATCTTAGCACTCTCGGTGGCCTGGATCCGCCACACAAGGTCATCGAGAAGTACTTGCGTGTTGTCCCCCAGGTTCTCCCAAATTGCTCTGCCAATTGAAACTCTACTTGATGTCTCGATGCTCTCGATAGAGGAGGTGACCAGGAGATTGAAGGTGGCGGAAGACCATCTAGACCCAACGACTATCGCAGAAGCTAGCGGGAAGCGGCTCCTCACAGAGGATGAGTGGTCTACACAGATTAGGGAGTGATAGTAGAGGGAGGGATCCCCTGGCGGCTCCAAGTCTGGCAACCACCAACGTAAGCCACTGCAATGATGGGCTGATAGTGGCAGCGCGGATGAAAGAAAGTAAAGGCCAGGATCTAGTGGCGGACACGACTTCTCGAAGGACAAGTGTCGCAATTGCGACAAAATTGGTCATTGGGCCATGGATTGCCGCAGCTGGCAGAAGCGGGCCGAGGCTCATCTAACGCAATCATTCTCTACGACTATGTAGTCCTAACGATGAGGTCGATTTTTTTATTACCTTTAGGCGTTCTTCTCTTTCTTTGGCGGATATATCCACCAGGATACAAGGAGTCTCCACTTCAAGTGATGGAACCTTTTCGCAGATAGACTTGACCTGGGAATTAATTTCCCCCAAATCAAGGTCTGTTCAATACAAATGAAGAGGTTAGTGAATAGTGCTCAAAGTTTAATCTTACTATGAGTACAATTTTTTACTTACCATTCTCGTAGTCCTTGGTTGGATCCGAGACTCCCTCCACGCAGGATGTGCTCGTCACTTTAGGGGGCTGATGCGATAGGTGATGAAGTCCTCACCATATGTCAGCCAGTGAGCCCTTTCTCCCTCAGCTCTTTGATGGCTGAGATGTAGGGGGCTATCCGAGTAAAGTCCTTTGGGACCAAATTCCATAAAGTTTGTTCTCTGCAGCCTTCCCCAAAAAATAAAGGCTATCTTCGTTGGTTATCTCCTAGTAGAACCATCTCTTCTTCCAATTCGACTATGAAAACCTATTGAACATCTGGACGTACAGCTCCATCTTGCCATCGTGCAGCTTCAAATTGTAGCTCCCGACGATTCCGGTTTGTCAGCACATTTCGTAGTAATACCGAAAGAGCTTGATATCCGGCGAACTACCCAGATACGCCTCACATAAATACACGAATACACTAAGTATGGTAATCAAATTGGGAACCAAGTTTACCATTTCAACTCCAAAATATTCGAGTACGATGGTGAGGAAGGGATGAGCAGAGAGACGAAGGCTGCACTGATAGTACTCTTAGAACAACAGAATTTCTCCAATCTGTCCCAATGACCAGTGTTGTCTGATAGCTTTGATCCACTTGAGGAATCTCTGCGGAGGAATCTTCTCAGCATCCTCCAATGCCTTCAATTTAGCATCATCCATCTCTGATACCGACCAATTTAACAAAGACTTATCATTTTTCTCGAGTGGTTGGTTTGGATTTGGAAGAGATTGAAGGAAGAAGAAGACCTAGCCGGCGGCGGAAGGCTCAAAGCGGATCGAAGAAGAATGGGAAGTAAGAAGACTAAGGTTACCTTGTGGTAAGTTTTTATAACCGTATGAGTTATCTGTCTTGGGAACCGAACAGTTATCTCAAGAACTGATCTAATGGATAGATTGGTGGAAGTTGATTAGACTTCATTAATTCCTCTATTTAAAGTCCGTCTGTCTTCACAACTCAAGCGAAATTACCCTATTAACCAAGCTCGCTTTTGGTTGATAAAAATCGAAAAGGCTTTACTTTCGACCATCTCTCATCTACGACCTCACTTTCTCAAGTAAGTTATTTTCACTTAAAGTTTAGGGGTGAGATGACGAGGATGTAGTAATCCTCTAATTATTATATCATCATATTCTCCGAGTATACCCCTTATCGGTAAGGGAGAGATTTCACAGAGTAGTTGTAAGTCCTTCTATGACTATATGGTCGTAAATCCTTCTACGACCACATGATCGTAGGTCCTTCTGCGACTACTCCTTGGTCGTAAGTTTTTCTACGACCATATAAGTCATAAGTTTTTCTACGACCACAGTCGTAAGCTGTTCCACGACCACCTCGTGGTCGTGGACCTTCCTGCGACTAGTCTATCTCTAACTGGCTTGCCTACGACAACCTATTGCATAGTGGCTTTGTCTGACAAGGTGGTTAGAACTTGTGTTTATTCATAATAACCACACATGATCTCTCTCTGACAACAACCATCGTACAACGAACGGGCCACCACATCTCTCTGATAATAACTTTCGCAAACGGTTATCTTCCAAAGTGTTGAGATGTCTTTTGGAGCAGGACAACGACCGTCGCTTCGTCAACTATATAAAGGTTGATGTCAGAGAAGACAAGGAAAAAAGCCGAATGAGATCGCAGGAGATCAGATCAGGAGATAGTGCTAGACATTTTTGCATTACTCTTTGTTGTAATCAATTTCTCTGAGCAATAGTCACACAGGACATAGGGTTATTATTCTTCCAAGAGAAGACCCAAACCTATATAAAAACTCCCATGTCTCTACTCTGCATATTCATAGTTTGAATCTTCTAGAGTTTTCCCCGAATCCAAATAAATCATATGTAAGATCGATATTAAAATATCAACAATGCTGGACTTCTTTATCTTTCTTGCCATTGACTTTGTATCTTACAACGGTGTCTTGCTTACCGATAAACACAACAATGGGAAGTAGATTGTCGATGATCTCCATTGATATGTAGGACCTACATCGGAAGGAAATCATAGGTGATTTATTTGCACCCTCTCGACCCGGTGTCAATTTCTGTGGTAGACATTACCATCGTCGTCTAGGTGAGTTGATACGATAAAATCTATCGTGGGTAAATAAAATCCAGCTAAGAACTCACCATAGAAGAACAATACTAGAAAATTTAATCTAGGAAGAAAACAGAAGAAACTAAAGAAATCTAAAGTTACTTTTGGAAAAAAACAATGGGTTCCCCACCCTACTCAACGCCGATAAAAACATTCGAGAAGAAGGAAGAGGGATCGACACAGGAATATTATCCACACGAAGCCAACACATACGTCAACTAAACATAGTTACTAAGCACATTCCATACTATCAAACCACCGTTACGCTAAAAAAACGCTAACGACATATTAAGCGCATTGCTCGCATGGGAATGAAATATACCTTTTTTTTAAGGTCTTCACCAAGTCTACACTCCTTCTAACAGCAAAATCTCCTAAATCATAGCAAAATCACCTCGAAAAACTATTACACAATGGCCTTCTACTCTCTCTCTCTCTCTCTCTCTCTCTCTCTCTTCTCCCTTATCTCTCTCTCACTCGGCAAGAAATAAATTGAGGTACGCCGCTTTGAATGAGAGAGCAGAGAGTGACGCGACCCATTTTATGCATGCGGGAAGATGATCACGACTGACAAAGCCACACAGGTGCACGCAGGCATGAAGGGCCGTGGAAACCACTACCAAATGCCATGGGAATCACTGAAGAGTCGTCACTAATTGCAGTTGGCCACCGAAAGAGAATTTGCCATGGCCTACCCACCTACCGAGCTCCCACTGCTTGGTAGGAGCTGGCATGACCTACCAAGCCAAAGGAGCTCGGTAGGCCGGTGGGCCCTGCCGACTCCTGCTCGCATGCCTCTCCTACTACGTTGGTCCAGTCCTACAGAGCTTCGGTGGCACGGTAGGAGACACATGTCGCTTGCCATGCCTGCCGAGGTAGGGGACGGGGCTATATTTACAAAATGGATATTCAGGGGTCGAATTTGAAAAATACACTACAATGTCATATGTGTGAACAGTATGTGACACCTCAGCCCATGTAGAATTAGGCCCATGATAACCTATATGTGTGTGTGCACATAAGGGTATGGGTTAGTCCCACCTTACTAGTTTAGCTTAAGAAGTACTAACATATAAGTCTAGGGCTTCCAATGGTAGCAACCTCTGGTTAACTGTTTTGCATGAAGCGAGAATGAAAGTGCAAGCGGGTTGCTACGTGTGCATGACCTATCCAGAATGGGGTTAGGTCTAAGCTGATTTAGACCCTAGAGCGTTACACAGTACCTGCCGGCTCTGCCTTCAACTTGCAGAGAGTTGGCTATACCATTGCCCCCAACGGCAGAGCACACAAATACAGTTTTTGAGATTGTGTTGTCATGGCATACAGTTGATTAGTGTGTTACAGAAAACGAACATGTAGATGGGGCTAACATGATTCAAGGTTACGGGGGATAGAGGGGTTAGTATGGAATGCCCATGAATGTGTATAAAATGGATTTATGACGTTTGGTGTAAGGGAATGGTGAGGGCACAGTTGGGGAAAAGCCCAGTACATACACATCCCCATCCTTTTAGCATTTCTAGTGGGTAATCCTCTAGATACGTTGGATATCTCCCTTTTATATCCATGCGTGTTGGAATATTGTAGCAGTGCAATACAGTTAGGAGGGTCTTCATTGTTCTACAAGGTGGCAACAATATCTAACAAAGTTCATTTCCAGGAGATTGCATGTCAGAAAAGCCGCACATAATGTGGAGCCAGCAAACGACATACAGTAGACAAAGCTTGTTTGCCGGTTGGGGTTGTCCACCCGATCCTGATCTCAGTGATAGATTGGCTCGTATGAAACACACCGTGTTCTTAACTAGCCTTAGTTGCTAACAATGAAATTTAAACACAAAATTAACCATATAATTAATAAAGAAATTACTGGCCATTTCCATCTTTAAATTGTACGCCAATGCAATCGAAGCAAAACGACAATTAAGTAAAGAGGATGCAATAATTACAAATAACATTTCTCACGATTACATCACTAAACTCATACATTACAAATTCTTACAATTGAGTACAATATACACAATTACAATTAACCAGATACTTTAGAACCTTCAATTGGGCACAACCTGGAGTAACTGGCATTTATTATTTGCAAGAAGAACTAGTGTCTGAAAAAGACCGAACAAAATAAGTAAATAAAAGCCAAGTTGCATCAGAACCCTCGTTAGGATAATAAAAATGGGTGATTTACTCATCGAGATAGGGACAAGGCGGCAACCAAGGAACTAGTGGTGGCCGATTTTGGCAGGAGCCAGCAGGGGCGGTGATCGGGTTGAGGCAGAGCTGAGGTGTGGCGGTAGGGCACGAGGGAGAGGGGGTTGGCTAGGGGAGAGGGCGGCGGTGTGGTGCTAGGGAGCCAGTCACAGCCAACCGAGAGTCACCATAGGAGGAGGCCACGATTGGCAACGAGGTAGCTTTGGCCAGGTGTGGAGAGGAGAAACTGATATAGAGGAAGGGAGTGAGCAAATGAGAGAGAGTGAGTGTCAGGAGTAAATGGGCCAAGCCCATTCGGCTAGCAGTGAGCAGAGAGAGGAGGGTAGAGATTCACACACACACATGATTTGAGTACTCCGATACACATATAATTGCATGTATAATCAACTAGATGGTATTTGACTCATGGGAATTAGATAGCAACCCTTCGTAGATACTAAACTAGAATAATTTAACCTTATTAAACTAGGGAATGTCGGGTATAAGATATCATTTACTTGTAAATTCAGCAATCGGCTAAATCGACCTAGGGAATCACTACGGGAATGCATTGACATAGTATATCTTTTATATCAGTAAATTAAACCATAGAATACACATTAAATGCAGAAAACAAACTGGGTCTAGAGGAAAGGTTTCACCTGAGCACACCTAAGATCGGGCCTTATGACCAATTCGCATGCAAGCACACCTTGGAACATGTAATCATATTATCTTCAGTTAAAACAAACTATTTACTTACTGAAGTACTATCACCTGCATCAAATGAAATTCTATTTAACCCAGATGAATGATATGTGAAAGAATGAAAGGGGAATGCCGGGTTCAACTGATGGAGTAGTTGACCTGCAGTATAAGTAATTGGTGGGCAGAGGGTGCCTTAGGAAAGTGATAAAGGGAAATGTTGGGACCCTCTACATATGGGTAAAATCTAAGGACTTACAAACTTTCACTCATGTAATGGACCATATCGGTTGTATCAACCACTGTTCCATCTAGGACGGGTAGGATCAGTAACTCTATCGAAGTTATTATGCACTCCACAATGGGTATATACATTTATTTAGGAAAGAAACTAGGCAAGGTTTCAATTGGACTCAGAGCCATAAAGGACAAGCCCGATGCATATATTTAGCAATGTGGAGTGTCGGATGAACCCGACCAATGACTAGCTCATAGTCTGGTAAGTGCCTGGTGAGGGTAAAAACCGCTTTGGGCCAATGACTATGACTAGCCTGATGAAGATATAATATATTGAGATTGAGGAAAAAGTTATGTCGTCTAATTTAAGCATCGTATCTAAGAAAATGTGAAGAAACATTCATTACAAAAATCAAGGTGACCATGGGTAAAGTGGTACAAACCTGCACAATGCTATCTAAACCGTGGATTCACGACTGTCTCCTGCACTGGAGGCTACGAGAACCAAATGGAGGTTTTATCTAGTTATGTGAGTGTTCAAATTTTTTTCTAAATTAACAATCCAAAATTCTTTATCAACATAAAAATATTTATTTTTGCGATGATACGAGGTTAGAATGGATTTAGTGAGATGCTAGCTCATGATCATAAACACGTATTTTACTATTAATGCTTACCGAGTACTATGTACTCACACTTGCTATTATTCTCCTTTGTTTAGAGGTTAGTCAACCTGGGATCCCACTTATTGTGTAGGATGCCGATCCAAAGGAGTTATGTACCGAGTGAGAGGAAGATGATCTTAAGCATGATACATATGTGGTGGATGTCTTATACGAGACATGGGACGAGTAGGGTTTCACTAGAAGCTCGAGCACGACCCTTAGGGTATAATAATGCAATATTGTATATTTTCTAGTACTTGTGTAATTATTAGTTGACTTGTGTAATTATTAGTTGGACTAGAACTATTTCTTTTAATGATGTATTATTCAGGCATTTATGAACTTGCCATAGATTTTAGCCCTACATAGGTATAATAATGCAATGTTGTTTGCTGCAATACCCTGATTGACTTATTATTTAGCGAAATAGTGTTTCAACAAATAATAATCTATTGACTAGTGTCATTACTTGGTAATGACATAGGTCGCCACAGTACATGACTTTGAACCACTTAGTATACCAGCATTTGTCATCTTACTGTTTATGAAACAATCTTATATTAATAAAATCTGCAAAAATGCATTTGATTTATTTGTAGATTGACGACCAAGTGATGTAGGAAAGAAGCATTGACTTCAGAGTTCATAGAAGGAAGGTCGGAGAGCCTTTATCATAGCTGCGACAATGAGATCTGGATTTTTCAGCGCCTCCTGGCAGCAGTCTCTCTCTGAGCATTGAAGTAGACAGCAGCCACAGGCAGGCCAAGGTCATTCTCCTCAGCGAAACGGCGGGTGATGAAATGATCCCTGAAGGATGGCACAGTTACAGTCTGCCTACGCTTCTGCTTGAAGAGCACAAAAATGAACCTGTGGATACCAATGTTGGGCTTTGGACTCTCGTAGCTTATGACCTCTCTTCCTGCAATTCAAAAGGTGGATGGTTATTTTATTTATTCAAAGGAACAAATGGATGCAGAACATATGGAACAGACTATTACAAATCTCAGATGAAGGACCTACCAAAAGAAGCATCTGTTGTCCCAGGTATATCAGTAACAATCCTGTGCAAATGTAAAGGGTAATATTTAGTGACTCTCATTGTAAGTGTTCAGAAAATAGGCTGTTTCGTATAAATGCAATATAAAGATGTGGAGCTATCTTCCTTAGAAACATATAGTCTCTCTGTTCTTTTTTACTTGACTTCCTAGAATCTGTGCCGTCAAACTTTTTAAAATTTAACTACCAATAGATTTAAAACTATCTAGATTGGCAATACGAAAATTATATCATTAGATTTGTCGCTAAAAGTACTCTCATAATATTACAATTTTATTAGTATATCTTAGTGTAAAATTATAAAAAGTAGCGGCTAAAATCGTATCTCGAAGACTGTAAAAAAATAAAAAAAAATCAAGTAAAAAAAGAATGGAGGAAGAACTACTGTGTAATTTAACAATAACTACTTAGCAGAAATAAATGTACGTCTTTTGGACAAGAAGTGCTGAAGATTACCAGTGAAGGTGTTCCCTTAGGTATGGATCACTTGGTCCTGGCACATCTGGGTCCGTCATAACCTAAAATATGAACACTTGTGGCCATTAAGAAACAAGTATAAAATACTCAAAGTTAACTATGCTACTCCTAGTGTTGAACTGAATGCTCCCTACCAGTGTGAAGAAAGACCGCAAATCACCTCCTTGGACCTCTACTCTTGGTTTAGACACAACTGCTGATGGGTAGAGCTCAAGGCCATTGAAGACAAGCTTGTTGGAGTTGTAGGTCACCATCATCTTCACGCATGGGTTAAAGGAGTCGAGAACTTCTCCAATCACCCGCCCAACAATGAGAGGCTCCAGGGACCTAGACATGGTAGGAGGGACAGGTATTGGTATTTTGCACAACCAATGCTCTGGCTGTTGTAGCAAAGCTGATGCACTTCGATGTGCCGTGGGCTGCTTATTGGACATTGGTAGAGTACGAGCCTCTATTTATAGTGGCAGGAAGCCTGCTGTCAATTGTAAGCACAAAAGACAATGTGAGACATTAGTATGTGTTTTTTTAGTTGGGTATGCAGTGGAAATAACTGAAAAGGCCACAAAAGGGTCTACCACTTTTTTCCAAGACAGCCAACCAAGGGTCTCAATTCTTCTCTAACAGTTGCAGATAGAATCTTTACAAGCAATACTTCATGTATCTTCTTCACCAGAATCATAAGATAGGAATGAGAATGACTACAAATGTGCACAATTGTTTGGTCTTCTTCGTTGATATATCTCTCTTCAGGGCCTTTCTTTGGTAATTGATATGAATGTTTCGTAGATAAAGAAAATAGTATTTTTGTTTTGATTGAAATGAGAAGTTTTCCAAGTCAATGTGCGTTATAGGCTTAGAGCTTTGTCCTCCACGAAGGAGTGTATATAAAACATTTCTCTCAAAGTGAAATGAACATCCAAATCTCATTCAAGTGAGTTGTGCTATAAATTCTTTCTTGTGTTTTGATATATTTGGCTTTCTTGTTTGGTTTTCATTTCCTTCTAATCTCTCTCGGTGCCAAGGAAGCATAAGAGGTAGAGATATCTCTCGGAGATCAGATCCCATCCATCTAGACACTTTCTATGAAAGTTTTTGTAATTGCCTGGTTTTGCTCAGGTTAGATGTGACTTTGGGGTTTTGATGTTGAGAGCATTTTGGCTTGAGTTTGTGTTATGATCTAGCTAGCTATGATATGTGAGAATCCATCGGAGGTCATCTAGATCATTAAGGACTCACGAGCAAAACCAAATTGGGGTTTCTCTCTTTTGCCCGATTTTGATGCAACATTTCTTGTTTTGAATAAAGGTCAAAACTTTGGCATTGACTTCATGATCCATGATTGAAATAGGTTCCTGACATCCTAGGGAGGATTTGTATTATCCTGTTTGGATCAATGGTCTATGAGTTAGCTATTTTCTTGGTCACATGCCGTGCTGATTTTTTTCGTTCGGCGAGTAGTCAGACCGCTATGACCCGAGCAGTCCAATTGACCAACTGGCCTGACTGGTGAGACACTTTTAGTCGGACCAGCCAAGCGATTCGATCGCCCCATGGCCAGCGGCCAGACCGGTGAGACAGTTCATCTCAGGTGACTTTGTGATCCTTGGCTCTTAGCTTTAGTGTAGCTTGTTGGTTTATATTTTTCACTGCATCATCTTGCTAATACCAGGTAAAGATTTTTGGAAGTCATTCAGCCCCCTCTGACTCGCCATACCCAATCATATAAGTGGTATTAGAGCCCAGTTAACTCTTCTTCACAGATCCTAACCAGTCTTTTGAGCAATGGCGTTAGAGAGGTATTACAACAAGCCTTATGTCTTTGATGTGGTCGACTATCCCTATACATCGAAGCTCAAGGCCAAGTTGTTAGAAACAAAGTGAGAAATCCCTTTGTTGTGCTTGCTGATGACGTGTTGCTCGATGCTGCCATGATAACTGAGGTTGAGGCAAATTCTAAGGCATGCAACTTTTTAATCCAAGGCCTAGAAAGAAATGAGTTTAATAGGGTGACTCATCTTGCATCCACACATAAGATCTAGATGACCCTCTCAGATTACCATGAGGGCACGTCGAAAACCAAAAAAGTTCATGAGACTCGGTTCAAGAAAGACTACCAGAAGTTGAAAATGGAACCTGGAGAATCCATTGATTCCTTCTTTGGTAGATTCCATAAGATTCTGAGTGATTCAAGGTCTATGGGAGTCACTTTTACTAATGCCGACAATTCAGCTCATGCTCTAAGTGCTTTTGACATGAGTGTTTGGGAGATAAAAGTCACATCCATTAGTGAAAAGAAGAACTTGGCAACTATGATTGTTGATAAGTTGTATTCATGGCTTAAGACTCATGAGGTGGGTGTCATAACCAAGATGTCCAAGGCTTCGCAAACGATGGCTCCTGTGGCTAATCCCGCCAAGGGTGATTCTTCCTGTGAGAATGCTTCTTCTGGCTTTTCCTTGTCCACTTTTCAAACTATAAGAGATGAGTAACTTGAAAGCCTTTCACAGATAATCTAGCCCCTCATCACTAGTAGATTCATCCAAGCCTACAAGAAAGTAAGAGAGCGTAGGAGTGGTGGTTAAATCATTTGCTTTGGGTATGGTGAGATGGGTCATGTTCGTGCTAGTTGTCTAAGCTTGTGAACAGGGGAAGAGATGATTGTGGCAAAAAGGATTACAACAAAAAGCCTCATCTATTTAACAAGCATAATGCTGCACTTAAGTGGGTTGCTATAGCAATGATCTCATCCTTCACTGATCCAGACCTTAGAAATGTTCACTCATGGAGTAATGAGGAGAAGACGAAACGGACAAAGGAGAAGAAGACTGTCAACTTCACTGGCATGTGCTTCATGGCTGCAAACGAGAATGATCACGACAGCAAGCATGCCAAGGATGATCTCTACATTGAGCATAATGAGGTAGATCCTTATGATGCACTTATGCTTTGAAATGATAGAGTGGTGGCTGATCACTTGAAGCAAGTTGAGGTATGAAATGTGTCATGAGAAGAATGGTAAGCTAAAATTTGAAAATGAGACCTTGAACATTGAAATTAATATGCTTAGATCTCTTATTCTTGATGATAATAACTATAGCTCTTGCCTTACTATGCAAACTGAAATTGAAAAATTGAGATCCTCTAGATCATCCTTGCTAGAACAACTAGAAAGTGCTAGGGCTGAAGTTGTTGATATCAAGTCTAGTCCACGTTCTAGTTACTTAGGAGCTGGTGACAATTTTCAAGCTAGTGCTTTACCTTGTATGAATTATGCTGAATTGAAAAAGAAACTTGCCATTGAAACTAAAAATTGCTCTAGTTTTGTCCTAAATATTCATGTGCATATTGTGAGTTTAGAGAGAAAAACTCAAAGAATTAACTAATAAGTTTAATTGTGCTAGAGTTGAATCTTCTGATGATTGCCCTAAGCTCGCCACTGAAATTGAAGCTCTCATTAAAACCTTGCAAGACAAATGTGATAAATAAACTCTTGATTTTGTTCATACATCAAAGAAAGTTGGTTCTATTACTCCAATAGCTTGTGCATTTTGTGCTGAAATTGGAGAAGATTTAGATGCTATGCATAAGGCTTTTAAAGTTATGTTTGATGAGCAATTGCATAGAATCAAGAATGTTTATTGTGTGTCTTGTGAGGCTTTGATGCTAGAAGTGGATGTGTGTAAGGAGAGATATGTTAGGACAGTTCAGAGTCAGGCATGTGAGTCTTGTGATACTCTAGCTAAGAAGAATAATTATTTAAAGAAAATTCTCAAAAAGTTCTCTAGTTGTGGAAAGAGCCTAAATCTAATTTTAGATTAATACAAAATGAGCAAAGCCAATAGAGTTTTAGGGTTCAACCACTATGAATATTTCAAGAATCATCCTCCTATGGATCAACTCTGCCTAGCTAGTGTCCCTAGAGTTATCTCTAGACCTTACTTTGTAGATATGTTCTTTGATTCCTTTTGTGGTGATAGAGAGCGATGTGGTTCTAGGTTCCAGCTGAGTGGGTTTAGGTCTAGAGCTACCCCTACACAGTATTTTTGTTGTTTTGGTCTACAGCGAGGATTCGAGAGGGGTTTTGGTAGCTCTAGGATGTGTTCTAATGCATATCATGCTAATCCATACTTCGGCGCATTTCTAGTCGGTCTTGTGTCTCGATACTAAATACCTAGATCATATTTCACTAATCTCAGTATCGAGGCACCGGCATCTTCTGTCTCTTTGATGTAGGCTTTACCGGTGAGAAGGAGGTCATGTGGATCCTATCAATCTCTTTGGATCTCTACCTCATTTTGGATATCCAATGATGGATTTAACTTCTCATGATGCAGCTTGCTCTAGCTACGACTACATCAACTACATCTCACTACCAAGCGGTATGACACAGGTTTAATGCTTGAGCTTTGTCAACACCAGTTTTCATACTCAATATTGCATAGCGTTTGGGAGACTCAGGGTTTTAGGTAAGTTTAGGGCATTGTGAGTCACACCTTCTGGCTTGTGTCTTTCTTAGACACTTCTCTTCTCTACTAGGCTCTCTAAGATCTCTTACCCTGTCTAGGTTAAACTCGCTTCTTCTTTCACTAGCGTCTAGAACTAGAGATAGCTAGTGTAGCTAGTGTGGTTGATTCGTTCCTTCGAAGTGCGTTTTGCTTGGGCTAGAGACCATGTGGAGTAGAGGTTTTCCATTCTTGCAAGTGGTTTCTTTTGTTACCTAACACCTCCATTCAAACTCATAGTGGATCGCTCAAACAAGAAACTATAATCTACTTCTCTGTCTTTCAGGTAATCAAGGTGGAGCCAAGAAAAATATAGTAAACAAAAAGAGAATGATGATTAGAAGGATCAGTAGCCCAGGTCGCATTGGAGTACGCCTGAAGCTGTAATGAGTTGGAGCTAGTGAAAAACAAACGATGAGAGATAGTCTCATGCAAGTAGCGATGAACACGAAGAAGGTGGCTATACTAAAGATGGGTAGGGTAAGCTATGAATTGACTCAAGATATGAACATCATGAACAATATCAGGACGAGTGCTCACAAGATACACTAAACTCCCAACAAGATAGCGATAATGAGTAGGATCCTGAAGAAGATCAGCATCGGTGGCATGAAGCTCAAGGGATAGCTCTATGGGAGTCTCAGCAATGCGAGTGTCAGTCAGACCAAAACGATCAAGAAAATCTTGGACATACTTCTGTTGAGAGAGGTTGTAGTCTTTAGATGTGCAAGTGACCACAATCCTAAGGAAATACGTAAGAGAATCAAGATTAGTCATCAGAAACTACTAACAGAGATGCTTCTTCACATACATGATGAATGAGGAATCATCACCAGTGATGAGCATATCATCCACATACAGAAGAAGCAGTTCCCTACCTCAAGGTGAAACATGGACAAAACGAGCAGGATTGTGGGAACTAATAGTGAAACTGACAGCGGTAATCACAGAGGTAAAACACACAAACCAAGCATGAGGAGCATGTTTGAGGCCACAAAGAGCATGACGAAGATGACAAATGTGCCCATCTAAAATAGAATACCCAGGTGGTGGCTGCATGTAGACCTCCTCATGTAGAACACCATTAATAAAGTCATCGTTAACATGTAGCTAAGAGATAGACCACCAGCGAATAGAAACAATCATAATAAGAGTACGAATAGTGATCATATGGGCAACAGGGGCAAAAGTCTCATCGTAGTCACGGCCGTACTCCTGCTGAAAGCCGTGAGCCACAAGATGAGCCTTGTAGTGCTCGATAGTACCATAAGGCTAGGTCTTGATCTTGTACACCCACTTACACATGATAGGTCGAGCATGTATAGGTGTCGGTACAATATCCCAACTCTCCGTACGCTGAAGAGCATCAAGCTCCTCTGCAATAGTGAGCTGCCACTCAGAATGAGGAATACCCTCATGATAAGAACCAGGCTTGGTGATAGAGAGAGCATGAGTTGTCAAAGCAAAACCAAGATGATTAGGAGGGCAAAGGGATGTATAGTCACAAAGGGTATAGTGAGGAGCATCATCAGGAGAATCAAATGAAGGTGTCAGCAAGATACCAGGAGAGGAGGCTGGTGAAGGATGAGGATGCCTAAAGTAGTAAAACCAGAGAAACAAGATGATGGTGCTGTAGGAATAAGAGGAGATGCTGCAGGAGGCACACAGAAGGTGAGGGTACAGAAAGAACCATTGGAGACAGACTAGGGGAAGACAGTGATAGTGGAGAAATGGGTGAAGAGTTAGAAATAGATAACCATGAAAACGTCTCAATGGTGGAAACAAGAGAAGGAGCCAAATCTCACTAGAAGAAAGGTCGAGATTCTTCAAAGACAATGTCTCGTGAGATCTTGATCCAACGAGTAGAAGGATCATAGTAGCGATAACTCTTCTGCTCAAAACTGTAACCAAGAAATACACACTCAACTGACTAAGCTGATAGTTTGGTGTGCTCACGAGGCTGCAGCAGGACAAAATATGTGTAGCCAAAAACACAAAGATGAGTGTACTGAAGGGCTCGAGAGTAGAGATGCTTTATAGGACTGACACCCTTAAAAGCAGTGAAAGGCCACATATTATTAAGATATGCAGTTATAGAAACAACCTCAGCCCAGAACTATGATAGAACATGAGAGGCAAGGAGAAGAGAGTGTGCAGTCTCAATCAGATGGCGATGTTTGTGCTCAGCAACCCCATTTTGAGCATGGGCACCATGCCGAGAAGACTGGTAAAGAATGCAATGCTCAGAAAGAAACTATCTAACAGTGCTACAATAGTATTAGCCAATAGAATTACAGTAAAAAGTGTGAATTGAAGACTTGAGTATGAACCATGATTGCAAAACTACGATAGATGGAAAAAAACTGATCACGATTAGGCATAGGGAAAAGACATGTGAAATAAGAATAATCATCAACAAATATCACATAGAATTTTATACCCACCTTTAGAGATAATAGACATAGGTCCCCACACTTCTAAATGAACTAGATCAAAAGAGTGAGAAGACAATGACTCACTAGAATAATAAGGAAGTTGTAGCTACATGCACATCTTACAACCCTATATGGCCATGTCAATAGTAACACATCTAAGAACACCCTAATAGACTAATGAAGAAAGGCAGGACTCACACAAGTAACCTAAATGGTAATACCACTACGCAAAAGCTCTATAGGTGGTGGCAGTAGTGGTGGTGGAGGTAGACGTAGAGGTGATAGGAACAATTGAGGTGGATGGAAGATTAAGATGTTCGAGGATGTAGAGACCCTAGTGATTCCTACGACGTCAACCAGTACTAAGTACCATCCCAGTCTGTCGATCATGACAAAATAGGAGTGAGAGACAAAACCAACCCTACAAACACGATCAATGAGCTGACCTACCGAGAGTAGCTGCATGGTAAGCTGGGGAACATGAGGAACAGTTGGAACAGAAAAGTCAGTGGACAAAAAAATACCTTGATAGTTGACAGATAGAGGAGTACCATCAGTTGTCTGAATAGAGATAGGAAAAATAGGAGGTCCTAGTAAAATGAGACATGTGGAGTCTGATGTGATGTGAAAAGAGGCCTAGAGTGTACAACCCAAGAGATACCTGGAGGAGATGTCTTAGCTAGACTAGCAGAACATGTTGAGCTATGAGAGAGTTGCTAAAGAATAGTCTAGCAGAGCTGCTAAATAGAGTCACCTCACTGAGAACCTAATGAAGGACTACGGGTAGGCTACGCTAGCGCAAATTAATAAAAATTATGCGTAAACCAAGATCACTGCGATTATAGATCACGGAATTACCACTAAGCGCGGTGCGGAATTGATGCAGCACGTCGGGGGCGAGTAGTCGTACTACGTCGATGCAGACGCGTCGGGCGAGTAGTCGTACTACTTCCTCGTCCTCGTCGCGGCGTCCAACGTACAACTCTCTCTTGCGGTTCGTCCAAGCGCTACTGATGCGCGCCGCCAAAAGGTATCCACACGTGCGGGAGGAAGCGGCGCGCGCCGGATTACTAGATCGCGCGGCGCCGAGGCGTGGGAGGGTGGCGGCCGGGGTTTGAGGAGGTCACGAAAATCTCTACCAACCCGTGCGCCCTTGCCTCCTTTTATAGGCGTCCTTATAATGGGCTTGGCGAATGGAGGCCCATTAGGACTCAATACCATCCAACCGGATCCAATCCGAATTAGGCTTCACCCTTAAGTGTGTGACCTATGGGTTCACGTATGTTTAGACATGACATGAGTTTACCTACTCGGTCAATAGTTGGTAGCGGCCTCTAGCAAGGCGTGCCAACTCCTAAACATACATAAAGATCATATCGAGCGAACCATCACAACTTTATGTACATGCCAATCCCTTTGCCTCACGATATTTGGTGAGCTCCAAGCTGACCACTCTTTCTCGATCTGTGATGGAATCCCTTACTAGGTTAACTCTTAACCTTAAGTAGCATGGCCATGCATTTGGATCCGATCACTCGAGGGCCAGAGATATCTCTCTCGGTAGAGAGGAAAATCCCATCTTGATTGACCATGCCTCGTAGCATGCTTCATGACAAACCGAAAACTACCTTTATAACTACCCGATTCTGGAGTAGCGTTTGATAGCCCCTAAGTAGGTCGATTCACATCTCAAGTACATGCGACAATCTCGAGGTCTAAGGACAAGGCGTACACATTGTGTAGAGAGAGAACCATAACTATAATTGTTATGTCTCATGTTGGGTCGGTCCAACCCCATGTTCTAAACATGTGTCCACATTATTGGTTTGACATCTCCATGTCTATGACCTGTGAAACATGGTCATCAACCGATACATGTGCTAATCCATTATTCACGTGTGTCCTCACATGAACTCCGACTAGGGACAACTTTAGAATAACCATATAAGTAAAGAGTTTCACAAACAAGTCACATACTTGTTAATCAACACAAAGGCAATATTCAAGGAACATTTATTAAATCATGGATACAACGAAATATCATCATCTCTATGATTGCCTCTAGGGCATATTTCCAACACCTAACGTGCTGATCTCTCCTCCTATAGAGAAAGGGCCTCCCTACCCCCTTGGATCATCTATCCCCACGCGCCTTGTTCCGTTTCTTCTACATTGCACAACTTTGGTAGTCGTGCCCAAAGTTCTTGCAAATTAGTGTGAAAACAGGAGTGAAAACAAGTGCCTATGAAGGGACCGTAGTCGAGACAGAAGCCATGACTGTAGTCGAGGTAGAAGCCAGGATTGTAGTCGAAGAATAAGGGGCTACAACTACATCCAGAATACACTATGTTGCTAACCCATGGTGAAGCTCTTCAAGATGCATCATCAAAAGGGCCTCAGTGACAGTCAGTCCATGTGATCGGCTCAAGAGTTGAGCCCTGATAGGCTCAAACTTAGGGTGAAGAAGGCAGATGAAGTCATAAAGATGAAAGTGGTCATGATCCACCTTCTATACCTTATGACAATCCTGGTAAAATGGAGAGACCAACTCATTCAGCTAATGCCAAAGACAGGCCAGGGCTCGGTAGAAGTCATCAACGGAAGAGTCCTCCTGGCAAAACGTCTCTAGCTTACACTAAAACGAAAAGAACTGAGCATCACTACTCTGCTGATATCGCTCAAGCAAATACTCCTAGATCTGACATTGGCACGGATTCAACGATCGACGTGATCGGCGATGGTGAGAAGCTGAGGTAAGGGTGACAGCAATTAGAGGAGGCAGCTAGTCTAGGCGGCAGTGATGGCCTGGGGAGGGCGGTGGTAGCCTTGTGGCGGCCTGACCTTAGTGAGGCAACCATGAGCTAGCGACGGCTGCCAGATGGCAGCAGAAAAAAACTATGTTAGTGCCCTAGCTATAATACCATGTTATGAATATTGTGTATGTATTTATGAGGCCCAATGGGCAATATATTTAGAGAATACAATAAACTATATGCAAAGACATCCCTACAAATATAAACAAATACAAAAGGAATATACCTACTCTAACACATACATGACATTGCATTGTAAGATATGCATTTTTATATGAGCTTTGACTGTTACTCAAATGTGATATAATTCTAATTTGATATTGCTCATTGACATGTTATGCCTATCTAGCTAGCTTTGTCATGCTTTTATATGTATGGTTAAATCTTTGCCATGCTTGCTTAATTTGCAAACTTGAACTAAAATTCGCAAGTGATATCAATTTCTACAATTGGTATCTTTTAATTTGTAAGGTTGGATCTTTTGATTAGTTTGCTCTCTAGTGATCCTTTTATGATATATATGCTATGTCAAAAATGCTCTATTGAATGTTGAGTCTAAATTGATCTTTATTTAGTGCTATGCTAGTTCTTTAGTGAATCATGTCATTGCTCAATGAATTAGTGCCTAACTTGAATAAATGATCTCATTTGTGCTTAATCTTGAATATCATCAATTATTCTTCATGAGACACTTGCCACTGTACTTGGCATAAACTTAGGGAGAGTCTTGTATGATTAAGACCACTCTTTTAAGTGTAGTGTTTGAGATGGTTTACAATAGCTTGAGATCAATGAAAATATAATTAATTCAAATTGATTGAAGCTTAGGAGACAATTGTAGATGACTCCTAGTCTATGACTTGCTTTACTGAGATAAAAAAATAATTGTGAATAATGGTTGAAGCTTAGGAGGCAGCTATAGATGGCTCCTACTTCAGGACTTGCTTTGCTAAGAGAAAACTACAAAATGATCTTCCTAATCTCAAATTTGACTTTAACTAGGTGCTTGAGCATAATTGGTCTTTATTGAAATTGTAACACTCTAATTTAATTCAATTTGAGCTTATTGGTTCCATTTAGCCTTCTTGATATGGCTTAGCTCGTTTGGATATCTTTAGATAAACTTGTCATTTTTAAAGCCTTACTTATCTTGAAATCAATTCAAATGCTTTAAATTATGCTATCTTAACTAAATTAGTTATATATGCTTCATCATGATCTAGATAGATTTATATATATTCTATGGCTTTAAGTGGTATCTTTTTAATTTGAACCTGAATAATTTTCAAAACTCTTTTAGATTATGCATTTGCATTCATGTATACATGCACTTTCTTTTGCTACCTTGTGCTCTTCTTGTTAACATACATATTTAAGGGGAAGAATTAGGAAGGGTGAATTTAGTGAGCTTGCATAGCTCCTTGACCCTTGATGACTATTTTGCTAAAAGGGGTGAATGATTAAGGCAGAATGCTGATTTAGTCAAAAGGGAAAAATATTAAGAATGATCTTCTAAGGGGAAGAATAAACTAAAAATGTGAAAATGAGTACTGTGAGGTTGAAAAAGAGCAAAATGAGCTATTGAGTGAGAAAGATGCATTTTAAGTCATAAATGAGATCTTGAGTTGAAGGAAAGCTCATTTGCATTGTATTTGTTCTATTTTGCTCTCTTGGTGCTTGTCTTGCTATGAAAATAGTTATGTTAAACAATTGTTCTTTTTCTTTTGGTGCTTGACTTTGGCCTTTGAGAAGCTTTAGGTGTAAATTAAAACTTTTATTAAAAAATTGCCCTTTGTTGGTCTTAGTGCCATTCCACATCTTTCCACATTTGTCATATTCTTTTCTTTCTCTTGAAAATGAACCATTTGTGGCTCTTGCAACTAGTTTGGTTTTTTGTCCAAATTCAAACTCAAATTTTTATCTTCCCGTGTGTTTGTCAAATCACTCATCAAGAAGGAGATTGTGAAACCATGTGGAGGTCACCCTATGTGTATGATGAGTATTTAACTTTACTTTGCTTCGTTGTCAAAGTTTAAGTTTGATTTATGTCATTTGCTCTCTAGATTTTCCTGTCAGGTTGAGAGCGGTCTAACTAGCCTGCTGACGTGGTCAGACCGCTGGGCGAAAGTAGTCTAATCAGCTGTGGGCAGCAGTCAGACCAGGGTCCAATGTGACCAGCCATGAAGAGCGGTCCAACTAGCTTCTGAGTTTTGGAGTGAGTTGAGTTGGTTTCGATTGTGTTAGTCATGGCATAAGTCTATACAAGTATTAGTCATGGTAGAAGTCCATGCCTTATGAGAATCTTGACGTAGGTATCAAGTGATGTACGTTTTCATCGATTTTGTTAATGAGAGTCAAGTGCATATCACTTGTGCTTAGGACGACTGCTTGTTCTTTGATGTGTAGGGCGCTTGGTGATTATTGCAATCAACGGCAAGACCGAGAATAGTGTGCAAGTGTGTTGAGTGTAAAATCCATTTGTGTTTGGGTTACCAGTTTTTTTATTTGTAAGTGGTTGCATCCACTAAGTATTGGGCTAGTTGTTAGGGTTTGGTGGGAGATGAGGAGCCACCACTATATAATCCCTTATGAGTATTGAGAGATTGATGATATCTTGTGTTGGAAAGAGAGGCTAGGGTTTCCTTATATTGAAAACTGTGTGTGTCTTATAGAGTTAGAGATCTATCCTGTATGAGGGAGTAGCTGTAAAATATTCCCCTCATAATAGAATGAACATCCACACTTCATCCAAGTGAGTTCTGTCATAGATTCCTCCTTGTGCTTTTGATTTACATTGCTTTTTTGTTTGGTTTCCATCTCCTCTTGATCTCTTTTGGTGCCAAGGACGTGTAAGAGGTTGAGATATCTCTTGAAGATCAAATCACATTCATGTAGCCACTTGCTATAAAAAGTTCTTATGATTGCTCCATTTTATTCAAGAGAGAGGTAAATATGGTGTTTTGATCTTGAAGGTATTTTGGCTTGAGTTCATGCTGTGATCTAGTTTACTATGACATGTGATAACCCATCAAAGATCATCTAGATCATCAAGGACTCACGAGCAAGAGCATATCGAGGTTTCTCTCTTTTCCCTGATTTTGGTGCAATCTTATTTTGGATAAAGATCCGAACTTTGGCATTGATATTCATGATCCATGATTCAAATAGGTTTGTGACATCGTAAGTAGGATTTGTACTAAGTTTCATCCTATTTGAATCAGTAATCTAAAAGTTAGCTGTGAGACTATGAGATGGTCATGCATGTTGTTGATGATGAATAATTGACATTTGGTTTCACTGAAATTTGCATTTGAGAAAGTTTCAGTCAATGTGCATTTGGTAAAACTGGATCTTATGTTTAACGATCTGAATGCTTTATATTGAGCTGTCTGACCGGCTGGCTTCGACCACGCACGGAAGTCAATGGTCTGAATGGCCTTGTATCGTTGGTCCGAACAGCTCTGTGCTGAGTGGTCCGAATGGCTTTGTCCGATCAACAAATTTCGACCATGTCCGACTTCGACCACTTTGACTTCGACTACGTCTGGTTTACGACCACGGTAGACTTCGACTATGTTAGTCTTCGACCATGTCTGACTACGACCACGTCCAACTTCGACTACATCTGGTTTTTTACCACGGCAGTCTTTGACTACGGCATTTTTTACTATAGCAGAACGACCACTCTAGGTAATCGGTAAGCTTCAATCTCGACCAGTGAACTAGTCTTGGCCACATTACTTTTTTATGGTCATAGCTTCAATGGTTGATCGATACTCGATAGTTGTATACTTAAGCTTTTGTGATCGGTTGTCGTAGACCCCATGATCGGTAATCTTAAGCTTTTGCGATTGGTTATCGTAGGCTTCATGGTCAATACTCGTAGACTTCATGGTCGGTGCAAATGCTTTAATTCTTGCTATCTTTGAGTACTTCGAGTACTCATGTTAGGCCAGTGGTATGACTGGCTGGTACATGGTGATCGGTGATCAGTAAACAATACTTGGCAGTTAGAAGAACTCAGTACTCGGTAATCGTAAATCTTGCTGGTGGTTGTCGGAGGCGTAGCGATCGGTTGTTAATACTCGATGGTTCTATGGTCAGTAGCGATGCTTATTATTCCCGAGTGTTTTGAGTAGAGCGATAGTAATTCCTAAGTACTTGTTATTTTTCGAGTACTCGTTGAGTTAGCGGTCGTAATGTGTGGTTTAAGGTTGATTACTGTATAGGGATAGGATGTGTGGTCATAAATGACTTGGTTGATGATCGTGGATGACCTGGTTGATGATCGTGGATGACCTAGTTGATGGTCATGGAAGGTTTGGCTCTTGTCTACGAGTAGACGAGGGTGTGTGGTTCGTGTGTGTACTGATGACGATCAAGTTGGAAAGGACTTGTGCCGGGAGAAAGTTTCTTTGGTCTTTGCATGTGCAGATTGGCGTGGAGGCGGTCATGGTCAGTGACAACGAGGACCGGGACTAGGATAGGAGATCTGAGGTCTAGGCGGTCGGAAGATGTTATGCGAGGTGGTCTGGTTCACGCTGGAGCACGTGGAGATCAAATGTGGAGATTTGTGGAGAAGCTACGGGTGATGCAGTCCTAGAGGCTTTGCCACCAGCGGTGATGGTGCGTGATGAAGGTTCAGGAGGTGCTATTCTGGAGGCTACGTCACGTATTGGGTTAGAAGTTGTGGATAGAGTCCATAACTAAGAAGATTGAGAGTTTGAATAAAATCTATGTTCGGAAGGGTTATGGGTCCCTTGATTTGAGGAAAAGATGGAGTTTTTGTTCGTGTTTGAGGTGGACATGGTTGGTACGTTAGCCTATAAAAGCAGGGAGAGCTCAGGGTTAACATGTAGCTTTTAGAGAGTTCTAGTGCGGTTCTAAGAGGGATTTCGTTGAGAAGGTTTTTAGGGGTGCTTATGAGGGCGCTTTGTAAATCTACAAAATTCCAGCAATAAAGTTAGTTTAGAATTCATCTTGTTCTTGATTTGCATAAAGTACGCTGGTGATTGCTGGTGGTTTGGATCATACGACGATGAGCAAAGCGATCGGGTGAAGCGGTCGAACAGATCAATCAATTGAGCGAAGAAATCGAATAGATCGGTTGACCAAGTGATCGTACGCTGGGCATCTGATTAGGCGATTGGTTTCCGAGTAGTCAAAAGCATCATCAATCGTCTGGAAACTTCGAAAAGGTGGCAACAATCATCCACCCCCTTTGATTGTAGTAATCGATCATACATTAGCCATTTTCTTGGTTATGTGCCGTGCTGATTTCTGTTTCTGTTCGACAAGCGGTTAGACCGCTGTGACCCAAGCGGTCCGACTGGTGAGACACGTACGATCAGACCGACCGAGTAGTCCAACCACCCCCAACTGGCGACCCCTTTGAGTCGCTATACCCGGTCCTACATTGTGTATCTTAAGGAAAAAAATAGATGATCTATTCCTCAACATTTACAGTAGCATTGCAGCAGCATCTGCTCTTTAGAGAGCACACTTCAAATATCTTTAAAAAAGAAACATCTAGATGAAATTGTTCGCGCCCGCTATCTTGCTGATATTCTTATCCTCCTGTTTTATAATGTTTTTTGTGTTATCTATGAGAACAAAACATGCTGCACTGTCCGCGTGGAAGCCCCTGCACCCTCAAATGGTCGTCTTTGCAGCCTTGTTTCTTGATGTAAGCCTCATTTAGCTTCATTTAGAGATGTTGAGTTTAGTTGCTGCTAGAATCTTTCCTCAAACTGTGATTACCAACTGGATTACGTTATTATCTGTTTATTCTCTTCTTTGGAGTGCTATGGCAACACACCATATACGGGAATAAAGGAATGGAATGCAGTGCCGCCGCCACTTCATTGTGTAGGGGTGCTGTCTAGTGCTGAGATGTCATTTCTAGATTTCCATAAGAAGTGGAGCCAAGTGCAGCTTTATGCATTCCAGTGTTTTCTCCACATGTTTCGGTTCTAGCTTTTAACTTTTAATTTTTTACTTCTAGTTCACTATTTCTTAATTTTAATTTATTTTGTTTGATTACTTGGTTTTTTTGGGCTTTTTCATATATCTTTGGATTGTCCGTGATGGACTAACATGTTTTTTCTATTTTTAAATTTTTTAATTTAATTACGCTAAAAAAACTACTAGTAGCTATAATACAAAATAAACCAATTACAATGATAAAAGTCATAAGAAAAAAAAAACAAGTTAAAGCAGAGCAGTGCATGACTGCTTCAGTGCTTGACACTTTGTGCAAGTAGAAGCAGTGGATTCAAGTACAGCTTGTGACATTTTTCTGCTCCATTCTAATGCCATGATAGTTGCTTGACACCTAGCTGAAGTAGTGGAATCTCATAGCTGTTCCAACCAATGGTAACCGGTCTGTCTCCATTGTTAGGAAATCCCAGCAGGATCTCTCTTTTTTGGGCAAATTTATACTGTTGAGTGATTCTGTTTTTTTCTTTTCCTACTTCAAATGATTTCCACTGATTTCAGTGAGTTTCACGTTATTTTTCGTTGTACTATAGTTTAGTAGAAAGATGGGTCAAATCCGCATATCTCGCCAGCATACCAAGTTGTATGAAGGAAACAAAAATACTCACCTATCAAAAATTCGTATACAGAAAATTTCATAGCCCTGCAATGTTCATCTTTTGTTTGTACGCTGAATAGGACAGGCTTTACCCGCAGGAGTGATCACCTGTAGTTACCAGTCTGTTGTCACATTGCTTACTTTGCTAATTACTCTACAAGAACATGAACTAAAAAGAGAACATTGCTTATCAATATTCTACTTACTTAGTGAGTTTTATATATCCTTAGACGCAATAACCGCTCTTCACTTTCATGCAGATGAAGATGTTTTCTGTCTGCTGTCATAACTGTTGCTCGACACCTCTGAAATGCCTCTGCGAAAAGGAGCCGCCGGCCAAACATCAGGCCCCTGGCATGCAGAGTGGTATGTAACATGAATGCATGTTGATGGGAGGATCACTGTGGGCCAATGCGGTGAAGCAATTAGATATTCAGGTGGTGACAGGGAGACTTTGGAGTGAGGATGTCATGTCCCACAGAATCTCCATGGATCAATGTGTCGCCTCTTGATCTGGCTTAATTGAGCTTCAGTTTTCAACTTCTACTTTTTTTAAATTTCGTTTTTTATTTTTTAGTTTTTTAGGGTTTTTTTTGTTTTTTTGTATTCCTTTGTATTGTTTGTGATGAGAGAATCTTTTTCTATTTTTATTTTTTAATTTAATTACGTTAAAAAAATTTACAATAGATGCAGTAAAAAATCAAACAATATCAAACAGTGAAAAAAACCAAAAACTTAAGTTAACTTAAGCACCACATAAGTAGGACTATACAAGTCAGTACCAAGTACACAAGATAATACGCAAGTAGTCAAGTTGTTGTTGTCTTGGTTGACACTATGGGTGAAAACAGATTGGATAGTTTTTGACCGATCTAGACGAAAACGAATACGGATTGTGTCGGATTGGATTTTCTTTAGATAATTCTCTGATCGGATACGAATACGGATTTTTTTGTCGGATACAAATACAAATACAGTAAGCCTAGTATCCATCGAATACGAATACGAATTATCCGGATAATACGAAACCGGATATCCGGGATTTTAGCCCAATAGCCATTACCCAGCCCATAACCGACGGGCGACGGCCCATCAGCCCAGGCGCCAGGTGATCTAGCCGTCCACTCCAGCTCTAGGCGATCACATTTAACGGCCGCAGTCCACAATCCACAAGTCTACAGCGGCTAGGGTTCCTCATTCGGTCATTCCCGACCGACACGGTGACGCTGAGTGCCGACTGCGCGAGCGTGACTGCCGTGCCAACGGTGCATCTCCCTCCGCCCGCCTACCGAATCTTGCCTGCCTCCGCCGGCGGCCATCTCGCCTGCCTCCACCAACTACCCCTCACCTTCGCCGACTCCCCCTCACCGCCTCACGACCCTATGCCTCTGCTGGCTGCCCTGCGTCTTCGCCAGCTCCCCCTCACCGCCTCACGGCTCCGCGCCTCCGCTGGCTGCCCTGCGCCTTCGCCGGCTCCCCCTCACCGCCTCACAGCCCCGTGCCTCAGCAGGCTGCCCTCATCTTCGCCGGCTCCCCCTCACCGCCTCACAGCCCTGTGCCTCCGCCGGCTGCCCTGCGCCTTCGCTGACTCCCCCTCACCGCCTCACAGCCCCCTGCCTCCGCCGGTTGCCCTGCGCCTCCGCCGGCTGCCCTGCGTCTTCGCTAGCTCCCCCTACCGCCTCACAGCCCCGTGCCTCCACCGGCTGCCCTGCGCCTTCACCGGCTCCCCCTCACTACCTCATAGCCCCGTGCCTCCGCCGGCTACCCTGCGTCTTCGCCGGCTCCCCCTCACTGCCTCACAGCCCTGTGCCTCAGCTGGCTGCCCTGCGTCTTCGCCGACTCCCCCTCACCTCCTCACGGCCCCGTGCCTTCGCTGGTTGCCCTACGCCTCCATCGGATCCCCCCTCATGGCCACCTCCCCTCACCGCTGGCCACCTCACTGCTCACCGATACGTCGCTCCAGATGCAGATCAGATGCACCCACTTCAGCGTTAGTGGTAGGCTAGGTTGTAAATTAAGTGTTTGTCTTGTTGAGATTTGAGACTATAATGGTTACTGATAATCAACATCAACGATTCACAGATGATCAGTTTAATCAGTTTGAGAATATAGATATATAGTTGTTCATCTTTTTCTTTCTATTGACTGTTTAGAAGATTTGAGCTAAATTTAGCAGAATGGCAAGCACTGACAATTCACAGATGATCGGTTTAATCAGTTTGATTCACAGATGACAATAGCATTTTAATCAGTTTGAGAATATAGACAGATGATCTTTCTGTTGATAGTTTAATCAGTTTTCTGTTCACAGATGACAATAGTAGTTTAATTCGATCCGTTTGCATCCCTAGTTGACAATGGGCGTGTTCCGTGTGAGTTTTGTTCATGATGAGTCGATCAATGGCCAATAGTCGTGGAAATATTAAAAACTTTGCCCCACTTGACGGCAAGCCGGTGATTTGTTGAAATGTGAATATTTTAATCTTTCTTTAAATAAGCTTGACGTGTCGAATTGCTGAATCGCAAATTGTACATTGCAATGGAAGGGGTTTTATGCTCACGCCTAGGGGCGAATCCAGCGGACATCAGGCTTTAGTCTATTCTCCACTAAAGGAAGCCAGCCGATCGGCCACCAACCTTAGCCAGGAGTAACTGAGGAAGAACATATTACATATGGACTTAGCTCAATTGTACAGCCCACAAAGCAATAACTAGTCTATAAGGGCCACAATCAATAGTAGCAAATAGCAACCTATATTCATAAGACTAAACCGAATCACACCTAGGGGCCTGAGGTAGTCCCGAGTTGAAGAGGTGAAGACTTAAGCCAATCAAGCCATCGATGGTCGGCAGCGCAGTCGAGCAGGGAAGGCAGGGTGACGATTGGCGGTTTGGCCTGTTGGAGCACCATGCGAGGCTTAGCAGCCGGTGGAGGGAGGCGGCCAGGCAGGCGCAGATATGCCTCCTAGGGTGGCGCCGTGGGACGCAAGAGCAAATCTACCGATGGCGATAGCGGGAGCAACCGCGCGAGTGACCAGGGGCCTAGCTGCACTTACGGGGAGGGGAGAACCAGAAAAGTGCCTAGGGTCTGGGGAGATTTGGGCTGAAGAACAAAAGAAGTGAGGCCAAAGGACGTGAGCCTTGAAAGGTGCAGTGCATGGGGAGGGGACTACATTGTGCACTGGAAGCGTGTCTATGCCGATCAGCTGACGGGGTGAACCAATCAAGGTATATAATTTGTAATTCAAGTAGTATTATTTGTTAATTCAACAATTCAAGTAGTATTATCTCTTTACTATTTAGTGTTTAGTGAATTATTATTTAATGTTTAGTAATATTTGTTAATTGTTAGATATTATGTAGTGTTAGACTATTAGTGATGAATCCTACAATTTGTTTATAGATTTACAAATTGCAATAATGGAGAAACAAATTTTGTGCATCTTGCAAGAGAAAATATGTATTAATTGAAAAGTATCAGATGCCTTGTTGGAGAAGTTAGAGAATGATTTAATTTCAGTTAGGACAAGATTGCATTAGGAAACTATCCTAGCTAGACCTGAAAATACTCAATGGGGCTCACGTCTCGAAATCTTGCTTCATATGTACAAAATGTGAGAGGCAATGGTGGATATACTAGAACTTATAAGTGAAGATGCTTGTTAAAACTCAAGTTATAATATAGCGGCAGGTTTGCTAAAAAAGATATAATGCTTAGAATTTGTATTTATCATGCATTTCTTAATAATCTTGTTGAGCATAACAAATGAGCTATCACTTGTTTTGCAAAAGAAGTATCAAGACATTGTTGAAGCTATATGCTTGATACGAGATGTAAAAGAACGCTTACAAAATATGAGGGACAATGGGTGGGACCCATTGTTTGACCAAGCCAAAGGATTTTGTGAAGCATGTGGGATTGTTGTGCCAAATGTGGATGAAGCAATTGGAGTTATGGGTAAATCTGTATGTCAGAAGCACAGAGTGACCCAATATCATTACTAGGTTGACATTTCCAATGCTGCTTTTGATGCAACTATGAATAAGATGAATCATCGACGTGCATATATGTATATCTACACATGAGTTTGGAAGGTTCCACTTACCAGAAAATTTGTATGCAAGGGCGTTTGACTGCCAATAGTGTAACTGAAATTGCACCACATAAATGCTGATGTTTAACAATCCAACTATCTAATATGTGTGTTCGCCGTATGTGAGACCAAATTAACGATTAATGGGGTAGATTTTCAATTCATCATAACCACACATCGATTGATTTGTATGCAAGGGCGTTTGATGTTCATATAAGATAGTCTAAGATATCCTCCTGAAAAAACCAAAACCAATAGTGTAACTGAAATTGCACCACATAAATGCTGATGATGTGTGTTGCTTTTATTGCCGAGATATCTTTATTGTATTTCTTCCTTGTTTTGCTTTGCTTATCAATTTATGTGTGGGGTAGATTTTCAATTCATCATAACCACACATCGATTGATGTGTTATTGAATTTGCATTATTTGAGCGTTAGCAGACAAAACGTGGAAAATGTTTCCAACTTCAGTATGCTGAGTGTAGCTAGAAACAGCCTAGAGTGGGTCAGTCTCCGTATTTGCTTTTTTATTCACTGGCCCGGAAGCAGCGGTTTGGAGCTTCCATGCTGTCTTGCTGTGAACAAGGTGCAAAAACAGAGTTGCTGCTCAAATCAAATGTGTGTTGCAACGTATTTGAACCAGAATTCGCCATTTTGGCATCGTTGTTCAAAGTACTTTGCATAATTTGATGCATGAATTCTGGCGTTTCTGGTCCTTCTGAGGAACAAGAAGCCCAGTACATGGTCTTCTTCTTCTTCCCATGGAAACCAAGCTAAAGCAACTAATCATCCTATCTTCATTGGGAATTCCTTCTTTCAGTTACCCTCACATGGAACTTTTGAAAGATTCTCCTCGGTACCCACTTGTATTTACAGGCGACGAACTCAGTGACGCTGTTCATGTCATCGAGCGAAGATCATGGAGGGAGTACGTCGTAACTACAGATGAATATCTGCTTCTGATATCAGCCGCACGCCTCCGATCTTATCTCCGCTTACCTCCATTAAGGCCCTCTTTGAAACAAAGAAATTTTTAAGGAAAAATGGAGGATTGCATTCCAAAGGAAAAATTCATGTACATTGTGTTTGGATCATAGGATTGCATCAAAGGATTTTTGTAGGACAGTAATTTTTTCTATAAATTTTGGAGGAAACCAAACATGAGCTCCAACCTCGTGTTAAAATTTCCTTTGAGAGTTCCAATACACTCTCCCTCTCTCTCCCCTTCTCTTTCTTATCAACTAGCATCTAATAACAAAATTTCTGAATTTTTCCTGTGGAGCATCCAGACACTTCTTTTAAGCAATTTTCTATGTTTTTATTTTATGTAGGATTCAACAAGCCACGACATTTCAATCCTCAGGCCCCCGGCATGCAGAGTGGTATGTAACATGAATGCATGTTGATGGGGAGTTTTTTGTACGGATAATCCATTTTTTATTCGAATTTACATAAATATACCCGCGGGAAAATTTTTTGCAAAAATAGGCTCCAGTCGCCTAATGGTTGGGCGACTGGAGACTTTCGCCCAACCAGACCGCGACAGCTGGAGAGTCTACGAACGGTTGGGCGATTAATTGCAATCGCCCAACCGTTGGGCGCCTTCAATGTAGTCGCCGAACAGTTCGGCGACTGAAGGTGGATATAAGGCGACGACGCAGCGCCGGACTGTTCTTCCATTCGGCCAGCGCAGAGAAGAGAGGGGAAAGAGGGAGAGGGAGAGGAGAAGAGAAGGGGAAGAAGAGAAGGGGGAGGAGGAGTGCGCGTTTTTCAGGTAAGTTTTTGTGTTATATTTTTTGTTAGTGTAGAAAAAATAGTTTAGAAAATATAGTCTAGAAAATTAGTTTAGAAAATATAGTCTAGAAAATTAGTTTACAAAATGTAGTATAGAAAATTAGTTTAGAAATATAGTTTAGAAAATTAGTTTAGAAAATGTAGTCTAGAAAATTAGTTTAGAAATATAGTTTAGAAAATGTAGTTTAGAAATTTAGTTTACAAATTTAATTTTCAAATTTTGTTTAGTAAATATAGTTTAGAAATTTAGTTTACAAAATGTTTAAACTAAATTTTGTATACCGTTTATAATGCATTATTGTACAAAAAATAGTATTTAAATGTACATGTACAAAATTTAATTTTGCAATTATTGTACAAATTTAGATGTAGAAAATTTAGTGTTGAAATTTACATGTAGAAAATGTAATGTTGAAATTATTGTACAAATTTAGATATAGAAAATGTAGTGTTGAAATTTAGATGTAGAACATTGAATGTTGAAATTATTGTACACATTTTCAAGGTATGGCTCGTGCTGGACGTGACTCGGAGTGGCGGTTCGCGCTGTTGGACGAGCACGTGGACCGCTCTCATCGCGCTTCCCGTCTAGTCCCGCCACCGGGGAGCACGGACGACCCGCCTCAGCTGGGAGTGGTCCGGACACGCACACCTCGCGTGGCCTGGGGACTCGACCCTCGTTGGACCGCCAGGTTTGCACTACTCCAGCGTTTAGTGCGACCGTAAGTTCGTTCCGTGCTGACCTTCACTTTGTTTGCAGGTGCGGGATGCGGGCTACTCCTCTTGCCCGGATGGTGCAGGCCACGACGAGGATGGGGGAGGCGCCGCGGCGGGCGAGGACGAGGGGGACGAGGCGGGCGGGAGCGATCACGGCGCTCCGTTCGACCGTTCCTCGGCGGCGGCTTTGGTGGACCGTTGGCGGCCCGAGACGCACACTTTCCACCTCCCATTCGGGGAGATGACGCCGACCTTGCAGGATGTGTCCCTGCTCCTTGGGCTTCCGATCGCGGGAGACGCTGCCTTCCTACCGGAGGCCCCGCCCATCGGGCGCGCGACACGCTCACCGATTCGGTGTCGTTCCACCGGCCGATGACCACCACGTGTTCGGAGAGGACCAGACCCATGGGCCGACACTGAGGTGGCTCAGACAGTACCGGGTACGTGGTATATAAAATCGATCGTGTCTTCGAAGCTCTTATTTGTGGTATTACGTACTAATAACAACTTTTTTGCATTCAGGTGGAGCGCATGGTTCCGCAGGCAGACGATCAGCAGGTCTCGCGGCACCTGGAGGCGTACGTGCTGTGGTTGTTTGGTTGGGTGCTTTTCACCACCAGCCACGGCAACTCGGTGGATGCGCGCCTCATCGCTTATGCGAGGGCGATCGCTGACGGCGAGCCCCACCAGTCGGTGGGATCGGCCGACTGCGCGCGCGCATCGCCGCGCACTGCGTGCGATGCGTGCACGAGGTCAAGGCAAACTCGATCCTCGAGGCTGTCCCCTTCTATCGCGATTGTGGTCGTTCGGCGCTAAGCATCGGACGACTGTGGCTGACGACATGGGTCCGTCACGGGCACGAGATGTATCGGGGAGGGGGAGACGTCGACCGGCCGGCGATGGGTTCTATCCGGTGCGTCGTCGGTAAGTGTTATCACGATCTACTATTTCTTTCATCGGCGATCGTCAATCTAAACAACTTGTCTTTCTTGCAGTACAGTTCGCGCCGCGTGCAGTCACGCGGCGTCTCGGTCTTTCTGGAGCGACTCGACCGCATCACATCCGACGACGTGCGGCGGGAGCCGTATGTGTCTGGCGGTGCAGGCCGTGCTCCTGCCGGTCTGTCCTCACTTTTTGGCGTGTGAGCAGAAGCCGCTCACCCGCCGAAGCTCGTGTACCTCATCTACGTGGAGGACTACGCACGCCGGTGATGCGGCGATTTGGGCTACGGCACCGGTTCTGTATCGATCGGACCATCGCTTCCGCGGCACGTGCACGGGTGAGTGATCGTTTGTGGTAAATATGTACATACTTACTACTGCGTTCGCAAGTATCTCACATTACGTAATGGTTCTATACGCAGGCACAGCGCGAAGGGAGTGAAAAGAGGACGGAGTGGTCGTTGAAGATGCATCCACGGTCGGCGGTGGGAGGGTGCGCTCGACGACCGCGTGGAGGAGGACCGCCCGTACGACAGCACGGAGTACGCGGAGTACCTTCGCTGGTACCAGCCACAGACCCGTACCAGGCTCGTATATGTGGTAGACCCGTCTGCCACACACGTCGCCGCTCCGACGGACACGTACCCCGCGCACTTCGCGCGCGACGCTCACCTCGCGGTACGTTAAATGTCATTTCAAAGATTCCCGAATGGTAATGTCGTTTGATAATCGACCATTTCATTTCATGTCTTTGTGTTCGCCGACGTCGGTTCGTCCTATGTGCCGACTCGCGACACGATTTGAGAGGCTCACGGTGGTGGGCGGTGACCCATGACGAGGGCGTCGACTTTGCGCGTCGGATGCACGATGGGTGTAGGCGTATTGTTAGCCTCATCGTCCCGCACGAGGCTACCGGCGGTCTCCACGCCCACCGCTCCGCTGCTTTCGTCCACGATGCCACCCGACCAGCGTGGCACTACTCGTGCACCGACATGGACACGTCCTCCACCGCCTCACCCGGAGCGGCCGGGGTTCAGCTGGCGGGGCCTCCTACACCGGTTCACGCCACGCCCTACGCACACCCCTGTCTTTCCCACTCGATGGCGCCGGCTACGGTACGCAGAGGGTCTTATATCGTGTTTATCCGAAGACGACATGCAACGAACGAACGATATTAATATTGCAGGTACTTACCAGAAGCACGGCGTCTCCCGTGCCCGGACGATGTGGACCAGTTTTTCGCGGAGTGGTCCGGGCAGTTCTCCAACGCAGCACGGAGGTTCTCTCTAGCAGATGCCCTCCCGGTGCACCGGAGGGCACACGGCCGAGGTGCGGTGACTCCACCAGCGCAGAGGCGGATAGACACCCTCTGCTCGTTTTACTTTTCGGATCGTCCTAACCCGTTGCAGGAGAGAGGCCAAGCGAGGCCGTATGGGAGGACGCGAGCGCGTGGGGCACACCGGGGTGACCAGTGAGGCGTGTTGCGAGATGCTATATATGTTATGCATGTAATGAAAAATATGCGGCATGTTACTCTGATTATATATTATGAAGTTTATTTAAATTTACATAGTCTATCATCTCTCTCCCACATAAACTATCTCACTTAACACCGTATGTATCGATCGTTTTCTACTCAATCTTTCATAAAAAAATTTAAAACTTTTACATACCTACAATATACAATGAACATAAACTTTTATTACAACTTCTTTGTATTTTTACCGGTTCAACGTTACAAAATTCACAAAATTTAAAACAATCACGGGCTACATGCGATCGCTTAACGGGATGGCGGCGCATGCTAGTCGCTAACGGGATAGCGACTACAAGTTAAGTCGCGAACGGAAGAGCGACTTAATGTAGTCGCTCTACCGTGCAGCGAGATATATTGTGTCGCGGTCTGGTTGGGCGAAAGTCTCTAGTCACCCAACCATTAGGCGACTGGAGCCTATTTTTGCAAAAAAAATTTCCGCGGGTATATTTATGTAATTTCGAATAAAAAATAGATTATCCGTACAAAAAATTCTGTTGATGGGAGCATCACTGTGGGCCAATGCGGTGAAGCAATTAGATATTCAGGTGGTGACAGGGAGACTTTGGAGTGAGGATGTCATGTCATAAAGAATCTCCATGGATCAATGTGTCGCCTCTTGATCTGGCTTAATTGAGCTTCAGTTTTTCACTTCTACTTTCTTAATTTCATTTTTTCTGATTTTTTTAGCTTTTTTAGGATTTTTTTGGTTTTTTTCTTTTCCATATTTCTTTGTATTATCTGTGATAAGATAATTTTTTTCTATTTTTTAAATTTAATTACATTAAAAAAACTTACAGCAGATACAATACAAAAAATCAAACAATATTAAACAGTGAAAAAAAAATCAAAAGCTTAAACTAACTTAAGCACCACCTAAGTACGACTATACGAGTCAGTACCAAGTACACAAGAGAATACGCAAGTAGTCAAGTTGTGAAACACCGGCTTCTTCGTGCAGTGCAGTGCCGCCCAACCTAAGGTGGTGATCAGTTGGGCTTAAAAGCTCATACTTTATGGCTGAAAATATCGTAACTGATTGAAAAAAATATTGTAGCTGACAGAGGTTTATTTAGCATAATTAAATTTAAAAATTTTAAAAATATAAAAAATATGTTAGCCCATTACGTATAATACAAACAAATACGGGGACAAAAGAACCGATAAAAAAGCTCAACAAAAAGCTAAAAGTTCAGAAAAAGATGAAATTTATGAATAGTGAAAAATAAGCTGAAAGTCAAAAACTTAAGCCCAACCGATCACTGAAATTTAATCCTGGATCTACAAGACTACAACCGATAGCAACGAGAATTGCGCGGCGACAAACAAAATCCCTGAGCTATTTATAACCCACAAAAATCGCATCTGTGCATCCCCCTTTCCGAAACAGATTATAAATTTCCATTGACAGTGAGAAACTGAGAACGTTGAAAGCAACAAGTTACGGCCCGGTTCTTTTCAGATTCTAAAAGCTACTTTTTAATTTTTCTACAGTAACTAACTTTTAAGCAGAGTATCTTTTCAAAATAGGGTGTACTAGTTAATTGTAATACATATTGTACCGACTTCATTTATATCTGCAAAAGTTATACGTGAGTTTCTGTTACTCTATAATCTCTCACATGAACAGCTCATAAACCACAAGTCACAGCCAAAAGTCATAAATCGTAGCTAAAAAGATCAGGCCTTTGCAGACTAGAAACATAGAGCTGGGTCTACTATTTGTTTACAGTCAGCAACAAGCTAAAGCAATGGATCCAGAATAAAGAAAGCAACACGAGGGGTTCCACGCAATGATGTGAACAGACTACCAGTGGAGCAAAGAAGAGCCAATATTGCTGGTTTGCCCCGCCGCGCAAAGATACCTTCGCAATTGACATCTCTCACCTGAAAGCACTGGATCTGGGAGAAATGCTTCCAAGGTTACTCATCGTTTTGTTGGTCGTGCTGCTTGGTCGGGCCTTCCAGGCGATTCTCCGGCCACCACCTTCAAATCTGTGCGGCTCGCCGGGTGGTCCTCCGGTGACTTCTCCCTGCCAGGATCAACCTCAGGGACGGAAGGTACCTTGCACCGGGAAGATTGGGTACGGGAAAAAAAAATGGGTTTTTGTTAAATATCATTCGGATGTTTTCTTCATAACTATTATCCAGATTTAGAACTGTTGGATTAGAGATCCAATGGTCATAAATTCTCTTCCTCCCTTTTGAATTCTACCTCTTTTCCCTTGAAAAAAATCTTCTCCCTTAAAAAACAAAGAGTCACTTGATCTCTAATCTAAGAATCATAAATTTAGATAATAATTAAGAAGAAAATATTCGGATGATGCCTAGACACTCTAAAAAAACGAGTACAAGATCATCACAGTGCATGCATTTGATAGCAGCACATCCCCTTGCCGATTTCTAAGGTAAAAGGCAGACAGCACAATTCAATTACATTGAAACGTACTGGAAAGTGACATCTTGGTTTATTTCAATTAGATTGAAATGTACTGGAAAGTGAAATATTAGTTTATTTCCTCAAATTTTGCTGAAAGAATTCTTTGTTCGACAATTGACATAATACAGGAGCTCGTGGGAGAACTGGGAATTTTCCTCCTTGCTTTTGATATAGCAAGGTACAGGGAAAGCGACCCAAAACCCAAGCAGAATGTCTAGAGCGAGGCATTGGATATTGAGGAGCTCGCCGACCAACTGGAGCTTGGGCACAAGTTCTATGTCTTGGCGGTCTCGATGGAAGGATACCCAATTTGGGAATGCCTCCACAGTATATACCTCACAGGCAAAAACAGAAGCTCAAGCCATATGTATGTTCATTAAATATGTGATACATTTAGCAAGCATGATATGGAGGTCATTCAAAAGGTGATGGCAATGCCAAGAAACATTGAGGTAAATCGCTGATTATGCCCCAATTATAAATGTAAGAAATATTTCACCAACATGAAACTCTACTTCACAGAATACTTTAATCACAGATAAACAAATGCAACACTCACATTCTTCAAAGACTTGCTTGCTGTGTCCTTATGCTGTAGAGATAATAATATATTTACATGAAAATTTCAGGAAGAAAAACTGTCAAAAGACTAACCTAAAGCAATGTTTATCATAAACTGCCCCTAGTTCAGATACACTGACATAACATTGATTTGCTCCTTCCATTTTTCAGAATAAATCAAGGCAGCAAAGCATTTATGAATAAATCCATCGTGATTTACTTGTTGCTTTTGGAAATTGAGAGTTTGATCCAATGAATATTGCCAATCCATTTCCTCAAAATGAGGGTTCTGTACACATCTGCCAAGGATATGAAGATAGGTTGGTGCTGGTTGAGCTGCAGCGGCACATTTCGAAGCTTCTGTGGATCCAGCATCATGAAGCCCCAGAAGGACATCTGTTCATGCTGGTAGATGGACTGACAAAATCCTCAAGGCACTCTTGGTAGAAGAGTCCTCAGCACTGTGACTGTGAAGATCCATTTTCAAACTGCCGAGCACTGCAGACAATATTAAGTGCTATTGTCCAAGTTTTATCCCTTGAACATCAAATTTAGTCCGATTCAAACAGATGATGGATGATGATGTCACTTACTCACTTGAAACTACTGTTCTCCAGTACATTAAGTAATTACAACATGTCAGATATAACATGATTATTGGCACTCCTCAAAAACAAATATCTCATAACTCGTCAGATATATTTTCCCTTTTAAGTATGGAAATGGGAGAAACAGACGCCTAACCTTCAAAAAAGGATTAAAAAGGCAATGGCCAATAAAATTCAGAGATGCATTGGTTGATAATATATATGTATTACATAAGAATTTGATCAGACCAGAGTAATCAAATGAGAAGTTCCTGACAGTGAAATAAATCATTTTTCAGAAGCACTTAAGAAGAAATAGAACAAGAGAAAAAAAATACATAGAGCACATGCTTCAGATATCAGAGTTTCGAGACTGGGCAACTTCTCAACCGACGAGGCTGACCCCACAGTTATGGGCAGTTGGACACAATTACCATGTTTCAGGAGCAGAAATTAAATGGAATTTGACCACTCCAAGAGTCAGCGAAAGACATTATGCAGGATTGTAATGTAGATCCAATCTTTAGCAAGCTGTGCAATGAATTTAGCACACAAAGAAGTGAAACATCAAACACTAACGTAGGTCAACCAATTACAGTGCCTTTCCACTGTAGTGTAGTCTCGTAAGTAGACAATGTTTTGACATATCAAAAACAGTTGACAGAGAGTTTCCCTCCACCATAGTTAACATTACGAAAAAAAATTCCACTAAATGATCCAAAGAACAGGAACAGTGTTACATATCTGAGAGGTCAATGTATGTGCCAGACGCCTATGGCAAAATTGTCTGTGATACAAGGATTATTCATTTTACAGAATTCTTGGTAGGTTCTTGCCAAGAGAAACCCTATAAGCTCAGTCCCAAAGGTCCATAGTCATTTCACTTTTTGAGATAGTAGGTATATGGGATATGTGGTCAAGAGATTTCCATTACGCCCCCATCAAAAGAATAGAACAGGCAGAATGTTATCTCCATGAGCATATGGCCAAGGAAAAACTGTGACGAAGTTTATGCAGAAAGAAAAGGACCTGTTTGTGCTTAACTATCTGTTTGGAAAGCACCCAGTTCCTTTATCCACACAATGTTGCCCACTTGCCCCAAGCTCCATCTGTCATCTGCTGATTGAAAACAAAAAATAAAAATATGATGGAAGAAATGAGCATAGGTAAATAAAGAACAACTGACAAAGAGAAATATGACTATAGGGGAAAGTGCTTACAGGGATTTCCACAGGCAAGGCCAACACAATCATCTTTCTCAAAGACCTATCTATGCACCCAAAACAACATTCTCCAAGTACTGAATTGCATGGTGCATGTGGCCTTCACCAAATCCATTAAACAAGGCATTATGTGTGCAATGGTCTGGACGAATACCTTTCTGATGCATTTCACAATACAATCTTACTGCCTCCGCCCAGTTACCTTCTTTACAGTTCCCATCTATCAACAAGGTGTATGTGTATTTGTTTGGCACCAATCCCCTTTCCAACATCTCGTGAAAATGTTGATACGCCAAGCCAGTTCTTCCCATCCTGCATAGTGCATGCATGAGAACATTATATGTTACTTCATTAGGTTCCACTCCTTCCTCCAACATCTTCCGAAACCAACCATATGCTGAATAAAGATTTCCCCTTCTACAATATGTGTGAATAAGAATGGTATAGGTCACAGCTGAGGGTGGCAAACCACTTGCAACCATGCCATCAAAAATATTCTTTGCTTCACTTAGGCGCCCCCTCTCACAATGTGCATGAATCAAGCAAGTATATGTGACACAGTCAGGCTGTAAGCCATCACTGACCATCTTCATCCACAACACATAGGCATCTTTCAGGTTACCAGTCTTGCATAATCCATCAATAAGAACATTATACGTGACTGTATCAGAAGAAATTCCTCTCAACATCATCTCCTCCCTCAAGTGAAAAGCGCCAGAAGTAGCACCTAGAGTCAGCTCCGCGGAAATTCTCGTATTGTAGGCAAAGCAATCTGGCTGCAAACCTTTGCTCAGCATTTCATCAAAGAATTCCCTCGCCATAGCAAGGTTCCTCACCTTGCATGACCCATTCATAAGAGTCGTATATGTACAAACATCAGGCACGCAGCCCTCCTCTATCATCTCCTCCTTGAATCTCCTAGCCCCCTCTAAATCACCTAATCTACAATAACCATCGATAAGAATGTTATATGTCAAAACTGTTGGTGCTAACCCTTCATGCCTCAAATCACCAAGCAACCAAAGTGCCTCCTTCAAATTCCCTGCCTTACAATACCCATTTATTAAAGAATTGTATGTAATCAAATCTGGTAGGAATCCCATTGCCCTCATTTCCACAAGTTTTACCTGCGCTGCATCCACATTCCTGTTTTTAAACAACCCATGAATCACTGCATTGTATGTCACCACCGTGGGCACAATGCCCTCATTCTCCATCTCCAACTGCAAAGCTCCAGCCTTTTCAACAAAACCCCTTGCGAACAACCCAGCAATAAGTGGATTATACGTGAAGGCTGACGCTTTCTTGGACAGTCGCATTCTGTCAACCAGCTGAGCTGCCTTCTCCAGCTCACCGTTCCTGGCCAACCCACTAATCACCACATTGTACGTGACATCATTCGGCAAGCACCCACCCGCCCGGGCCTCCATCTCCCTGAGCAGCATGACAGCCTGATCCAACCTCCCCTCCTTGCAGAAGGAATCCAGCAACGTATTGTACGTGACAATGCTCGGCTCTACCCCAAGCTGGAGCATTTCTGCATACACAGCACGTATGTCGTCCCACCTGGCCGCGTCACGCAGCACACGGAGCACGCGGTTGCAGTCCTTGACGAAAGGGGCCACGCCGTGGCGCGCCATCTCGCGGAAGGCGTTGAGGCATAGCGTCGAACAGGTGGTGGGCGCAATGTCGTGAGCTTGGCATTCGGTCGAAAACTTGGTGGACAAGCGTAAGAGGAGGTTGAGGAGGTAGTGGGAGGAGGGGGAGAGGGGATGGGTGAGGAGGAGGGACAGGAGGGGGAGGAGCAGACCAACCTGGAGGGCGCGAAGGGAGACGGGGTAGGCTGCGTGGATGTGGTGGGCCTCGGCGAGAGGGACGAGGACGGCGGCGAACGCGGAGGCGGAGCGCGGGAAGCCGCGCGGGGTGGTCTCCGCCCACCGGAACAGCTGGCGCGCGAGACCCGGGAAGCCGCGGAGCGCGGCGTGGACGTCGCCCGTGGCGAGCACCTGGCCGAGCGCCTCTGTCGGAGGGGGATCGGAGGTGAGGAGTGGGGCGAATGGGTTGTGGTCGGGCTGCGGCGGAGGAATCGGCGCCAGCAACGAGGAGGAGAAGCGGAGGCCGGAGATAGCTGCTACGGAGGCGGCGGCGACAGGAGTTTGAGATTTGCAAGATGGGATGGAGAATAGCATGGGTTAATGTTCGAGTCCTCCCCGGCGGCGCCTCGCCATGAATGGCGGCGGCGGCGGCGAGGAGAAGTTCGATGCGGTTTGTAATATACTAATATGTTTGCGTGGCCTTCCCTTCGGCAGCATACTGCATACACAAGTTAGGAGGATGTGCTTGTAATAGTTAGTTTTGTATGGGCTTTTCTGGAAATATGGGAGTGTCTTCGCTTCGTGGGCCAGGTCTTAGCGTGCTGATTCGTGGCTCGCTACTATGGTCCGGCTCAAACAAGTTACGGCCTATTTAGCTCGTGGACCGTGCTTAGGCTAAGAGAGCGGCACACTGGTCGGCATGACATGATAATGGTCATGGGTCGTGCCAGCACGGCTCGGTATGGTTAGCAACGGGCGTAAATGGGCTGTGCCAACACGGCACGACCCCGCCCATTGAAAATAGCCGTTTTCTGGCTATGTTTGGACCATTGGGGTGTAAAAATTCAAAAAAAATATAGAATTTTTTCTATAAATAGGGGGCATCCAGCTTGCATTCTCCACACCTCAAAACTGACTCCCATCTCTCTGTTTAGCTGTGAAAAATTCGGAAGTGTTTGCGCAAATTTAGCAAAATTAGTGAGAAATTCGTGTGAAATTCAGAAAATTCAAAAATCTTCCAAGAATTTTCTAAGAGTTGCAGAAGAGGTAATAGTACTGCCTTATTTTAATTTTTTTTCTATTATTTGTTGATTCAATAGTAAATTAATTATACTTTACTATTTCAATTTACAGTTGATTCAATGGAGAATTACGATTTTTAACTCTTCGAATTCGGCCTCACGGCGGAGGATATGCAATCCTTTCAAGAAGGATATCCATCAGCGAAAGGTTCACATCCACAACAAATTGGAGAGGCAGGAGAAGTGATGACCCCGACGGCGCAGGGTCCAATCGATCCATCTTTTGCTGGCTCAACGAGTGTATCCACAACCCATTCTGTGAGGTATGCTATTTTTAAAATTTGTGGTAATGAATTGTCTACAAAATCTTCAAGTAGGACAGGTCACCTCTAACGGCATGTTGCAAGCTACAAAAGAAGGTAAGGAATACAAATGCGTTAAACACAGCTGCAATATAACCCTGACAACTCGGTACATACTTGAGAGTACAACCCAGAGGTAGCCCGGGAATCCCTTTGTAGATTAATTGCTTCTCAAGATTTACCTTTAAATTTTGGTGAATCTGATGCTTTTCAAAAATATATTAGGATTGACCATAACTCTCGATTTAGTGTTGTATTTAGGTAAACTATAACTAGATATTTAATTAAACATTATAACAACGTTATGAAAAATTGAAAGAAATGTTTCATACATGTCATTCTCTATTACTTAAACATCAGACATATAGAGTGATAGGGAAAGCGAGGATTATATTAGTGTTGTTGCTCACAATGTTAATGATGACTGGTTAATGGAAAAAAGAATTATAGGAGTTAAATTAATTAATGTTTTGCATACTGCTAAAATATATTGCAGAATGCATTATTAAAGTTGTAGAAGATTTTGGCCTCACGGATAGGATAAGATTTTTTCTATAACTTTAGATAATGCAGCTGCAAACACTAAGGCTATGGAAAGCTATGGAAATTCTTACTCCTTTGCTTAATACTTATGCACAATTTTTCTTATTGCATCAATGTTGTGCTTGTCATATTATTAATCTTATTGTTAAATCTGGTTTAAAAAGATTAAATGCTTGTATTGATTCTTTTAGGGATGCAATTTCATATATTAATTATTCTAACTAACGAATAGCCACATATAAGAGCTTTTGCGTAGTAATGAACGTCTGTCCTAGAAAATCCTCTTGCTTCTAGTTTTGCTTTTTTTTTTATTTGTCTTTTGTTTGAATTTATTTATGTTTTATTTTGCTTCCTCTTGCGTTAGATAGCGTCTTCCAAGGAGCAGAAGCAGGATCTGAAGTTCAAGGGTTAGTAACTAAGCAAAACTAAGGCAAGTCATCAACTTTGATTATATTGAATCTATTGTTTTAAATCTATTATTATTATTATTTTATTTTAAATTATCATGCAATGCTAATTTAATACAATCCTTTGTACTTGGCAGTTATCAACCAATTTGATTAGTCCCTCCTAGATAATTTTAATGCCACGATTTCATTATGACCATAGGATGGTTAATTATCTAGTGATGCAATATTATTATCCACTTGGGTTGTGCGTATAATATGCTTAGCTATGCTTATTGTTATGTTGGGTTTATCATTACATGTTGATCAATTAATTAATGTTGACTTAATGAGATATTGAATCATGGTTGTAGCCACAGTTGTAAAACTTATGTACCATGACATGAATGTGTTATTGGTCTTGGTTAAATAAAAATGGTTTTTACTTGGGCGAGTGATTGTGCAGTATAGTGGGTGCTAATAGCATACTGGGATGTAGATGCTTTGCCTGGATAATGTTTAAGGACTTAACTTTGTGCACCATTGATCTGAGCCTTATCGTACAATCACATGTTTAGTATGGGATGGACCTGGCTAATTAATTTGTGATATTTCAACCTTAAATTTGCCATTGAGATATTTTGTTTGCGCAAAAGGGGGCTTTTACTGGTAGGATTGTCAACCTCCTCATCTGTGAAACCTTAGCGGAAGAGATCAATTTGAGATTGAACATTGTAAAGATCTTATTGCAATCTTTTTGATCGGTATGCCTAAAGAAGCATGTTATACCGGTGACACCACAAGATGGTAATATCATGTGGGTAAAGTTGTATAACCTCTGTAGAGTTTAAACTATTCAAATAACCGTGTCCCCGGTTGTGGACAATCTTTGGTGATTTCATATGATTTCATAGGAGGGGTAGGATTTCTTAAAACTTGTGTTTGATTGGTTTGGGAAGTGAATGGCTAGTTCATTTATGGTTTATTCAATTCCTTGAATTAATTGATAATTATTTTCAACTAGTGCATTTCAATCTATTTATTCTATTTACTCTAGATTGTTGCTTTTTTTTACAAAATAACCATTCAGCCATTACTTGATAAGCCTTGCATAATTATACCGCATCTTGTTACAAATGACTTGCTAAGTACTCTATGTACACATGGTTATGTCCATTGGTGCTCAGTTGCTGAAGAAGAACTATATCAACCGAAGATACTAGAAGAAGGATTCTTCGATGACTTATTAGACTTTGTTTTTGATTGCTTGTGGCATGTTGAATGGCTAATATGCTTATTTATGTTTTTTGCTACCAGTTGGTTTTGTTAAGCCCTTCAGGTTACTATCTGTAAATTTAGCCTTAAGGTTACTACTCTGATAATTAATAATATTTGAGTCTTTTTTAGTTAATTGTGATTATAGTTGATATTTCATCTATATTTCTACTGTGTGTACTAGCGTTATCCTGGATTGGTGCAGAAAACACAAAGAGTTCGAATTTGCATGGTCTCGACACTTTAGTTCCCGGCTTCCCCTACCTCATCCTTCCTCTTCCCCTCTGCGGCTTTGCCTCCCCCCTCCTCCCCTAGTGTTGGCCACCCCTCCCACTCTCTCTTTCACTACACCATGTTTGAGTCTGGGCCGTCTAGATCTGACTTCGACACAGCAACCACCCCACTTGCACTGGAGCAGTCGCCGTTCTGCATCCTTGTCGTCTGATGTTCGCAGGAATGCGAGCTCTAGACCGAGCGATGAGAGAGCATGCTCTATAACACCAATGCCCGTCTCGGGACTTTAGCTAGATCGCACGGGTTCTGCACCAACCTATGCTACCGTTCCCGCCTTCATGGTAGGCGAGAACAGTGTCAGTGCCTGACACTGTGGTAGGGACACGACAGAGGTGGCTGAGTGAGGAGCCATAGTGAATGTGGCCGTGGCTGGGTGAGACTCGACGGCGGTGGCATCAGAGACGCAAGGTACAAGTACAACACAAAAGGGATGACGATGGTGCCCACCGGCACCAGCATTGCGGCTGCCTCCATTGCCTGCAGCTATAGGCCCATAGGGCTGGGCCTAGACCGATATGGCACGACAACAGCCCGTCCAACCTTGGGTCATGCCTAGACCTTGTCAGAGACGAGTCATGCCAGCACGGCATGACGGGATGACTATGCCGGGCCAACACGGACCGACACAGCTCGAAGCCTGTCGCACGGCTGTAGGGCTCCGACTTCCAGGTCTATACTACTGTTTCGCTTTGCGGCTTTATCGGAGACGATGAGTGGGACGTCACGTGGGATTCTTTCATTTATCGTTTTTTTTCTGTGCCACTTGGACTGCATTATTGGAGGAAATGAGACGAGTGGGATGTGCGCTGCACCGTTCAGTCCAAGTTATACGGGCCTGCCTTGCCCATGGGCTTTATTGGGCCGCATCGGTAAGCCCAGCCCAACCTCTTCGCTTCATCTCCTCCGAGCAACACAGACCTTTGGTTTGGAGAGCCGAAAAAGACAAGAAAAAATCGTCGAAAATAGCATGCCTCCCCGATTATGCCGGGAGAGGAGGACCACGACCATCCCATCCATGGCCGTGTCCTCCCCTTCCCGCTTTGTCGTCCTCTGCTCTCCAACCGCATCCGCTCCTCTCCTCCCCACCCTCAATCTCTCCCGAGACCGAGGTAATCCTGAATCCCTGATGCGCTGCTCCCTCTTCCTGTCTCCTCGCGCGCCAACCTGTGGTAATTGGTTCAGATCAATATGGGGTCTTGGCTATTGTTTGTTCGTCGGTTCTTGGTCCGTTCTGTTTAGATTTAACCGGCCTTAGCCAAATGGTTTGATCTAGGTACGATCTGACTTCCTGGTTCTTGATTGGATTGAAGTATTGGACCCCACCCCAAGAACGCTGGAGCATACATGACTCATAGATGCTCCCAAACTAACACAAATGGGTGGCATTTAGGACTGTGTTTTAAATACCAAATCTGTTAATGGATTTTATGTTGGGCATGGTGCGACGGTTAGTGCTAAGCTGGATCCTTCATTTGTTTCTTGTCTGCATTGGTTAATTGGACCAGGCTTGGACGACTGAAAATGTTAGGTCAATCAAGCTTGTTGTGGGATTTATAATTTATTATTCCTTACTATTGTGTTAGTGTCTTCAGTGTTGCTTTGCTTGTACGGTGCCAGTATGCAGCCGCGCCCGTGATTGAAGAGACGCTTGCTGCTAAATTCCTAGGCATTGTTATCATATTGCTCATTGTTACGGGACCTAGGGCCACAAGAAGCCTTTTTTCTTTTGCGTATTGTCAGGATTTTAGCTTCCAAAAATGGTGCATACAACATGTTGGCTTTTTTTTTTCTTTTTGCATGCAAATGAGTTAGTGGCATGCCAACATTTATCGTATTCAAGAATGCATTGGAAGACCAAATTATGCTTGCCACGAGTGTCTTACATGGCAAAACTTATTCTCTACTGCTTTATCAACATATTTTCTGATGGCAATCTTCATTCAGGTTTAGCCTTGACAATACCAAAGAGGTTTTAGTCATAGCAGACAATAATGGGGATATCCAAGGTGACCGGCACTGCTGCAACAGTTCTTCTTGTCACATCTGTTAGTTTGTGGGAGGTTGGCATGCGAATTGTGCCGATTCCTTTTCTAGCCACCAGTTTTATTGCCTACATTGTCACTGTAGCATCCCATAACACCATCAACCTACCTTGGATATTGGGGAAGAACTCAGAGGGGAGATTTCCTCTTTGGTCAAATATACTCTTTGGTCCTTTCTTGATGCTTGCTCGGGCGTATGCTATGGTGAAGAGATTTATGAGGAAGGAGGCTGTGTATGACAAGATTGCTGAAGGCCTATATCTGGGAGGATGGCCATTTATTTTGAAGCATTTGCCCCCTGGAGGCCCATCTGTTATTGATTGCACATGTGAGTTGCCAAGAAGTGCCTTTGTTCCAACAGATGAGTATCTTTGTGTTGCTACTTGGGATACAAGAGCTCCAGCACCATACCAAATTGAATTTGCGGCACGTTGGGCATGCGAAAAAAGAACCGAGGGGAAACCAATTTACGTCCACTGTGCATTTGGTTAGTAAATCTATATCTTCAACTTTTTGCAAATAATTAATATAATGATCATAATTTGATAATGTAGTTATGTACATAATTATATCTGCTAATTATTTTAACATTATAAGAACGGTTTTATGTTTTGTGCATGATTTACAACATCAGGTCATGGAAGAAGTGCTTGTGTCATGTGTGCAATTCTAGTAGCACTGGGCATTGCTGAAAACTGGAAAGATGCTGAAAACATCATCCGAGAAAGAAGAAAGATAAAAATGAATGATCTTCACCGGAAAACCTTGGAAGATTGGTCCAAACATCGAGTTTCTCAGAAAAAGGAGAATTAGCTGTGAGTTGATTTTTCTTACATGATGTACTGGTTTTGTGGTGTTAAAGCATGTTTGGAACACGATACAGTCATGTTGTGTACAAATACCAGAGCATTCTTAATTTGAGATAATCCAATGAATATGGCCGTCATTTGTGGAACAAGAAAATCCTTCCTTTGGTAACTCTTTTATATGCTTGATAGATGTATGTGTAGCGCCTCCTGTAAGCAACTCTTTTGACAGGATACCCAGTGTTGTGCGATGTACACCTATTTAGAATGACTAGTATCAGAAAGAGTGCAGACCAAGATCAAGATCTTCGTGTTTTACCCTTAAAACCGGGATGGAAAATTATAGCAGGGTTTGAAAGGCCATTCTTTTCTTCCTCCTACTTGTTTGAAAGGCCATTCTTTTCTTCCTCCTACTTGTTTTTCTGCTGCAAGCGGACCTTTGTCTTAATAAATTACTTATATGTAGCCTAGTATCAGTATGTGGATAAAGATACCGATTGATACAGATTACAGTATAATAACCAAATATAGTTCGGAGTTCGCACACAATATTGTTGTTTGCAATATCAGACTTTGAATGAGGTACCAGAGAGACTTGACATTTGGTAAGATTCATACACAGAGATTATCCCTTAACCCCTCATGATAATAAATTATAATTGAATATCGTGTGATTCCATCTATTCTATATAACCTTCTATTCATTTCTCGGTAGTGTGATTTTTTTCATATTCTTAGATAGCTCACCCATTCGATCCAAGATATTCTGGTAGTAATGCATGCTTTTATTATTTTCTGTCCTAACCACATCACCTGTAGGATCATGTAGAAAGTGCTCTTATAAAAATGTAGGCTTGGCAGAATCACGAGAACTCATAAATAAGTACTATTTCAACAATACATTAAACCATTTAACCTCCCAGGAAAATTCTCATGAAAGTTCTATGCATTCTGAGAAATTCTCCCAGTTCTGGAGCTTCCTTTGTTTCCCAGCTCTCTTCTGTGTTTCTCACATATCTGCTAGATTGCATCCAAAACTTTTTCGTCCCAGTTGGTTTTGCTCCTACTTAGGTTAGTTACAAAATACATTTGAATCAGAAGGCTGAAAAGTGGCTTTCAGATGGATGTGCTGCAATGCTTAGCTCTCCACAATTGCCTTCATCTGCCACCAGTATCCTGCAGGCAATACAAGCACCAGCAACAAATAGATTAGGGATGCATCCAGAGAAAAATACTACTATAGCTGCTGATCCTATTCTTCCTTTGGGCCCTTACAGAACTTGGTTAGTTGGCTGAAATAGTTGAAATATCTAGAGAAACGTGAGAGAAACCATGTATAGTCCTTATTTTTTACACCATAGAATGCATTTTATTTTATCAATTTTTTACGGTTAAGAGGTTCTCAAAGGGATCACCCCTGATTACATTAAGCATAGATGAGTACAAGCACGCTAATTTACACTTAATATAATCAGGGGTGACACCTTTAGAGACCTCTTAACCTTCAAAAGGAAATGAGAAAATAAAGTGCATGCCATGATTTACAAAATAAGCTTGCCGACTTTTGATTGCTGGTAGGAGGGTGGTCCATTCCATGCTAGTAGGGCACATCTTGGGATATTAATTTAGATGCTTCATGCCTCTATTGAGCCACCATGGCTCATTCATATGTACTCGAAATTTTCCAATCATCGACAAATACTACCTTCAATAACTACTGGTAGGAGACTTTTTTTAAGAATTTTTCGTACGGATAATCCATTTTTTATTCGAAATTACAGAAATATGCCCGTGGTAAATTTTTTTACAAAAATAGGCTCAAGTCGTCCAGTGGAAGAGCGACTGGAGCCTATCGCCCAACCAGAAGCCGATTCTGTCCCTGTCGCTCTACCATCAGCGATCGATCCGATCGCCTCCCATTGGGCGACTTTAATGCAGTCGCCCAATGGTTGAGCGACAGGGATCAAACCTTCGCCAAAAATAGTAAAAATTGGTGGAGATATTCTTCATTGATCCAAAAGCCTTCAGAAAAATTTTTGAGCAATTTCGGCTACGGGATCAAAAGTTATAGCAATCGAGGAATACAAAGAGAGGAAATGGGGAGTGATTGAAACTGCTATAACTTTTGATCCCGTAGCCGAAATTGCTCAAATTTTTTTTTCTGAAGGCTTTTGGATCAATGAAGAATATCTCCACCAATTTTCACTATTTTTGGCGAAGGTTTGGTCCTTGTCGCTCAACCATTGGGCGACTGCATTAAAGTCGCCCAATGGGAGTGCGACTGGATGTAGTCACCTGATGGTAGAGCGACAGGGACAGAATTGGCTTTTGGTTGGGCGATAGGCTCCAGTCGTCCTCCCATTGAGCGACTTGAGCCTATTTTTGTAAAAATTTTCCTACGGGTATATTTCTGTAATTTCGAATTTAAAATGGATTATTCGTACAAAAAAAAATTCCTTTTTTTAACCCCCAAAAAAAAATCAGCTACAGGTAGGACACTGGGGCTAGGAATTGCGTGGTACTTACTCTCGAGGGCGGGAAGCCCAGAGGGAGCTTAGGGCACGGAGGCGGTTATGGTACTTGCCAATGGCCAAGAAACATCGAGCTGCCTGCCTAACTGTGAGAATCCTGTGCATCTGGTGAAGAGTCTGCTGCCTCAAGTTATCAGCCTGGAATACATGTCACACGTGTAGTTTTAGTCCATTTTGCAGGATCCTTATTCTTGGCAGCTAAAAATTAAAGCAGATGCTAGTAATAAATTTGCTCCGATTATTTCATGTTATGGTTAAGGCTCTCAACTTTTTGATCTTGAGAATGTTTCATTCCTAGTCTACCCTAACTTGTTTGGGACAAAAGGTTTTGTTGTTGTTGTTATACTTCATGTTACGGATAAACAGATGCACTCCAAAAGAAGGATAATGCTACATGTTTAAGTGACAAGTCGTTTCTTTGTACAATGCAGAGACACAACATCTCTACATGTTGATGGCATTAACTTGTTACATTCTCTTAAATGAAGAAACTGCTTATTTTGGCACAGTTAGTTGTGGCACTCATGAGGTTTAATAATTTTTTCAAGAACACTGATGATGTTTAACATGATACAGGTGTGGCCGAATAAAATTTCCCCTGAATGCAGACTGTTGCTACAATTTTTTACGCCTACTAGTTTTACCAAGTGGCTTAATTGCTCGTCTACAAAGATGAGACAAATGAAGAGATGTTTTAGCAGCCCCAATCTATACACTAATGTAGATTGAAGAGTAGTGAGATATCTTGACCTGTATGACAAAATCTTCAAGGTTGGACAGCTTGCCGAGGGCAAGGGCCATATGACCCATGAAGCTCCCAATGTTGGCTTCCTCGATCAGAGACCCGCTGGCCACCGTGTCCGCTAGTGACTGACGGAGCTGCTCCAGGCCCTGGGAGAGAGCCTCCTCTGCCTGCAGTGATGATTGTTGCAGGCTGCAAATACCTACCACTTGCTGTTCAGTCAAGGGATCTAGCTGGGGTATCAGTGTCTGCAGCAACATGAAAAGCATGTAATGAAATTAGAAAATCATATATGTAAGGATTAGCTTTATTTCATTTTTCCTCTACTGAATTGATCGGTGAACACTGAACTGTTTGCATATTCAACTGTGAATGAGCTTCATACTTTTGATGTCAGGTGTATTTTTCTGACAAAATTTGCATTTGGTTCAATTTAGCAAATATCAAGTTAGGAGGATGCCACAATCATGTATACTGCAATTAATTTGATATCAGGTGTTCCATTCAGAATTCAAGTCCATACCTTGAGAACATCGGAGTGCCGGAATCCGCCCATCCAGAGGAAGCACCGCTCGGCCGGGGTCGCCCACATCCCGGTGATGAGATGGAACACGTCGGACTTGGCCGCCACGCCCCGGAGGCGGAACAGCTCGTCGTAGTGGGTCAAGGTGTTGTCGACGATGGCTCTGAGGTCACCGTCCGGCAGGTGCGCGTGCAGGCCGGCCTGGAGCTCGGCCATGTGCCGGCTGTGGTCGTCCAGCCACCGGGCGTACTCCACGTCGAACACAGCAGCACCTGAGCTGCTGTTTCCACCGAATGGAGCTCCTCCATGCAAGAAGCCCTATACAAATACACACGCTCGGTCGTTCAGATTGCACTGTATAAGATCGTCTAGATAGATGTACATGATCATCAGTTAGTACACGGTAAGAAGTAGTACCTGGGAACGAGCCCGCTGGAGATCATGCTCCAGCTGAGCAAGCTTCAGCTTGCCGCTCTCAAGCTGCTGAATATAAGCCTATGGTCGATACATAGATAGAACCGTCAGGAACTGAAGAAATTCACTGCTGAATACTTCAGTTGCCGAGTAGGTAACGCTCAGGGAAATTCACCTTCTTTCGCAGTCGGCTTTTACGCGCAGCCTCTCGATTCTGAGCTAACCTTCTCATCGTCTGGTGACACCAACAGAAGAAGAACTCATTTATCTCAAATTGTCAATCATGATTAGCTTGCATTATTGCATGGCTCCGTACTTGCATATATCCGCCATGCATGCACAATTGGACACGCCAGCACAATCTAAGCACCAATTGAGAGAGCAAGATTGATGGTACCTTTGGATCAAGTGTCTTGCCAGTCCTTTCGCCATGATTGGAGCTTGTTGCCATCTTCTGCATGCCAAGTGGACAAACAAGTCACAAGATGCAAAGTACCACACCTATGTACTATTAGAAACTAGGAGATAATAATGCTATATTGCTATGCATATGTGTCTATGGTGTAAATAATATGATGTGATCTCTACATGCACATTACATCAAGCACAAATAAAAAACAGTCGTGTACATTTGGTGGAAGCCACCCACTCTAACAACAGACAAAACCTGGTTTTGATTTTTGTTTATGTTGCTGTCGCGCCCTAATTTGAAAAGTTCTCTTTCAGTTAAGTGTGACTTAATTAGTTGATATAATTATTTACCCAATATGATCTTGGCAGTTCATCACTTGGCCAGAAATTAAAGTACCTAAAGCACCACCGACCAAAGTGCCATTATTTAAGCACCGGTTAGTGCCTTTCTATTAGGGCACAATTTTTGCAAGCTAGAGACAATATTGTAACAATGGTCACTTGTCGCCTACTGCAGCACTAACATATCCTCTACTAGACTTATCCACACCTCTTTTGTTAGGGGGAAGAATGACTAGGTGGTGATCAGTTGGGCTTAAAAGCTCATGGCTGAAAACACTGTAGCTAACTGAAAAAAACAATGTAGTTGACAAAGACTTATTTAGCATAATTAAATTTAAAAAATTTAAAAATATAAAAATATGTTAGCCCAGTATGTATAGTACAGACGAATACGGGAAAAAAAGAACCAGCAAAAAAGCTCAACAAAAAACCAAAAGTTCAGAAAAAGACGAAATTTATAAATAGTGAAAAATAAGCCAGAAGCTCAAGCCGAACCGATCAGGGCCCGTTCTTGTGGAAGATGTTGTCCATACCTCTTACAAGGAAGCTCAATCAAATGAAAAATTCCAAGGATGAGCGATCATATTCTTCACCTAATATTAGGACTGGTCCTATGGAAGAAGCCTCAGGACAAACAAGTTGGAACTTTCTATAGGGCCGAATGATTCACCGAACGTGTTGGGATCGGCGATCTTGGGAGCAGCAAGATCTTAAATGCCCCTGAACAGTGGGTTCTTCTACCTATAGGAGCATTTAGCTACAAGAGCATCTTAGAAGTTATGGGCTAGCTACTAGCTAGTGACATGACGCCTCACTAGGGAACAATACACTGCATTTGCATGACAAGGATGATTAGGAGAGATGGAGATCGAAGCAAAGAACACAGACATATCCAAGAAGTATACCAATGCATCAAGAAAATCCAACATGTAACATCAATTGATATGACCACAGTAATATGTTTTTTTTAAAAAAAGACCACAGTAATACGTACCTTGTGTTGCTGCTGCTGCTGCTGTGAAATTTGATCGAACTGGCTTGACATGTCTACTACTACCCCTTGCTGATCTGACGAAGCCTTGTGGTTGCTGTTGTTCTTGCTGCTGATCTCCGAGTCTGTTCTGTCTGCTGTCACATTTGAACCCTCCTACATGCCAAAGCAAAGGCAAGAGAGCTCAGTACGCAGCTGTAAGCCTGCAGCTTTATGCATGCATAGCTTTTCTAACTTGTGTGACTTCTGTTCTTGCTACTAGCTATAGATGTACAAATACAAGTACCTGTAGACTTGTAGCTAGTCCATACCTTGGGGGTGTGGAGAGACCTCATAGGCCAAGAGGGGAAGATGTCCAGTGTAGGAGGAGGCCTGGCTGTAGCTGTAGCAGTAGTGGGGAAGGCTGCAAGAAGATATCATAGGGGAGAAGGGGATCAAGACATGTATCAACAGTATCAGAGGTGAAAGGCTGCACTAGGGTCACAAGGGAGGGAAGTGGGGCCATTGTGGCAGTGAAAGTGAGTAGAATTTATTCCCTTCGAGTTACCTGTGCTTGCAGAGAGAGAGAGAGAGATGGTAGGATGGTACTTGTACTAGCATGGAGACTTGTTGCACTCTTTACAGTGTGTGTGTGTGGGAAAGAGAGGAGACACATGGTAGTCACAACACACACAGGCAGCACAACTGCCACTTCTGCTGATCTTGCATGGCTACTTTTGACTATGATGCCCTAACTTCTCGGTAAAGTGCCTCACAAGGTTGTGTGTTTTTGGTCTCGGTCACAGAGAGAGAGAGAGAGAGAGAGAGGGAGAGAGGAGAGCGTACGCGTGGTTTCAACATGATGAGCGGTGGAGGTGGTTGCAGTTTGTTGAGTCCTCCTGAGAGTGGCAACCTGATGCATCAGAGCCTCCTCTAGTTCTCCAAAATAGGTAGGAGCTCCTTCTTCTTGCTCGCTGCCAGGCATGCAACAACATTGGGTTATTGGGCAAGATGATCTATATACAGATTCTTGTATACGTAGGAACATATGCAGCAAGCATGAAGAACAGTAAAGAAACAAAAAGGCCACCAATACCACAAAATAAGGAATGGAAATGGAAATAAGGATTGAGCAAGTTTGACTGAACTTGAAAGGAAGTTCATGGTGCAGCTCATGTTTCTTGCTGCCCTTGCATAAATTGTTATCGCCAAAAGGGGAAAGAAAGATGGAAAAACGAAAATAATCAGAGAGAGAGAGAGAGAGAGTTCTTACAAGAAGTTTGCAGAAGGCATGGAGCTGGCCATGGTGCCATGGAAGCCATAGCCAAGAACATGAGGATTCAGCGTTGGATGTCCTGAACTACTACTAGTCTCTCCCATCCTATGAGGGGCTACGATCCCGGTATCTCCACGAAACAGAAGCGCAAATTCTTCTACCTCTTCAAGAGAACTAGCAACCTTGCTTCTGCACTCAGAACACAAAAACACACATGATTACTACAAGATACACCTATCTCATAAAACACATGTAAAGAAGATGGGGTCAAACAACATACCAGGATCTTGGCTTCTACCACAAGCAAGAGCACAAATGAGAACGGACAACGGAGTAGGTATCAGAACAGTACGGCAGAGAGGAAAACCATTGTAGGAGGCCAAGCAGGTTTGACCGTTTCTGCGCTCAGCTGCTCTTGCTCGCCCTGCAGCTTCTTGATATCTGACACTGTAATAGTTTCACCGTCTGGGTCGTACTAATATATCCCACAGTTCAGAGGAAGATCTTGTCCTTTCTAGGCTGGTTCTGTTCTTCCCTGGCCTTTGGTCTGGGCTGGGGGGAGGAGGGGGAAGGTCTAGGGTCTTGTCTTCACTTGAAGGCTTTTCTCATGAAGCCAAAGGAATCCCTGACTGCACTCTTATCACATTGGAACTGACTGCTCTCTTTGATTGGTCCCAGCAAGTCTAATTTCTTTATTTAATGTTCACCCTTCTTTTCTTCTAGAGGCTGAAAGGTAGACCTGTAGATGGATGGATATGTATTGAAGTACTTTTCAATTGTTAGGGTACCTGTAGTGTATATAGCTTGCTGGCTTTTAAGGTGAGCCCCACATCATTCTTAAGACCGACGCTGCAACGTTTGAGGCCACCGTCGGCTGTAAAGAAAGGTCCACTCGGCTATAAAGAAGGGGGATGTGGCAATTGGGAAGAGAGAACAATAGATGTAAAGAAAATTGTATTTTAATGTTTGTGGCCAGGTCTTTAGCTTGAGGACCAGCCTCAAACCTTTTTTGCTTATGGCCTGCTTAAGGTCACCCCTGTAATGTATAAGGTCGACCTTAAGGTGACTTATGACCCCCTATTTTCATACACTACAGATGCCCTTATGAGCTGTAGAGAAAATTGCAATTTGATGAACCATGTGAAGGTGACCACATGTGCGTGATGAGTAATTGACATTAGTTTGGGTAAGTCGAGTTTGGTTTGGGTGGTTCGGACCTAGTCGTTGCGTGGTGCAACGGGCTCGGTCGGACTGTGGTCAAACTTGGTCATATGGGATTAGGACGCTGATTCTTTGATTTGACCGGTTTGGTCTTCGACATGATAAGTATGATGTTGTTTATGCTTTCATATATCGAGCGGTGCTATTTGATGTGTTCTTTGTCTGTGTGGCTGCAGGCAGGGGCGGAGCTAGAGAAAAATTGAGGGGGGTGCGGCACTTTCTTTATGCCATGTATATGTATACATACGGTAGCAGAAGAGGTGCAAAAGAGGTGAAAGTTTAGAGGTTAGCACTGATTTTCCGATTTTCACGTGGGTGCGGCCGCACCCACGATCTCTCACGTAGCTCGCCCGGCCGCAGGACATTGGGCGAGTCGTGGCGAGACACGGTGGACCGGACTAGCGCAGTGGCGCCGAGGTCGAACGGTCGGGATGTGTCGAAGACGACGTGGACTCGAGGTGGTTGCGAGGCGTGCGAGGCAAGGAGCGCGGAAGCTTCCCGGAAGGTGCACGAGGGGCGAATCGGGAAATTCGCGTGGCTGCACAAGCGGGAGCGGACTCCGTTGGACGTAGCGGGCGTAACGGGGCGGATACCCGTTAGCCAAGGCTATAAATAGGATTGAGGGGCTGCATGCCCACTTAAGCACTTGTGAGAGAATTAGGGTTTTAGAGTCAAAAGAGGCTTTGGGAAGGTTGTTTCCTTTAGCTCTTTAGTTGGTGTGAGTTGGTGGAGGCAGAGTGTGCTCCCTCTGTTGACTGTTGTCCTCTACGATAGTTTCTAGGTGTGAGTCCTAGTGGGTGTTCTTCCTCCCTCCATGGATGAGTGTGTGTTCTTGAGTTGGGAGAGTGAGGAGATGGATTGGGAGTCTTGTATCCATATCCTTGTCCTAATGTCCATGCGTATCGGGACTCCTATGTATTCCTTGTGATTCAATGAATGAAATCTGGAGTTTTGATTTCAGTTCGTACCCTCTGTTCTTCTTTTCCCTCTGTGCAAGATATCTTGATTTTTGTTGTTTTAAGTTCTTGCTTGCTGAGGAGTAGCAAAATGGGTTGCTATGACATGGGAGATGCTCAAAAGCTATTTGGCTAGTTGATCCAAAGAGCAAACCAAGTTTAATTTCAGTTTTCCCTTTTGGAGCTCCTCTGTTCTTGTGTTTTGGTTTCTAGGGTTTTGATGGTTCTCGGTTTTCCCTTCATGAGACGACCTGATTTTTGGTATGAGAAGTCCCCTGGGTATTTCTAACATAACTGCAAACTCTCATGACCAAAGACTCAAGGATTGAGTGGGAATTTGATTTTTGTTGGAAGCCTTTGGTAGTTTTCAGTTCTTGTGTCATTTCTAGGGTTTTGAGTTAATTCTTGATTCCCTTCTTGGTTTGGCTTGATTTCTGATCTGGGAAGTCATTATCCTATTACCAACATATGTGCAAAGCCTCTTGGCCAATGGATGAAGGAATTGTTGGGAATTAGAGTTTTCTGGATTGCTCTATGTAATGTTCGGGCTTTTGTCAAGTCTCTGAAATTCTTGCTCAAAAGTTGGTATTCTCAGCTCCAGAAGTGCCTAATTCTATTTAGTTTATATTCATGCACTTCTGAGTTGAAGAGGAAAAGGAATCATCTCAAATCCCATTGCTTTTGGTCAAGTTCCTGAATATTCATGCTGTTTTCGGCCAAGCTTCAGTGCATCAAAAACTCTCTCTCTCGGCTGCATGCAGTGAACTCCATTGTGTTTTCTATTTGTCACTTTTGTTCCAGTCGGCTAACAGAGTGCTTCTTGTTTCCTACATGCACTAAAGACGATTGGAATTTTTTGTCCTGTAGTGCTTGTGTGTTGGTCCAACTGCACTTTCCTTCTTTGTGTGTGTCTTGGCTGCATCAAAAAGAGGACTATTTGAAGATTTTTGCCAGCTCTTTCTTTCCTGTTTTTTTTGCTGAAGTTAGTCTCCTGTTGCTGCTCTCTCTTTAGGCAGTATTTTTTTGGCAGTCCGTTTCTGTGTCCTGTCAGCAGATTTTGCTTCATAGCTTTATAGCTATTGGAGAAGAATTGCAAGTGGATACTTGGGGTATTTTTTAAAGGGCTCCATTCACCCCCCTCTGTCGCCATTTCGGTCCTACACAATTCCACACTGGTAAGAACATAATCTTATGGGCTATTGAAAAATATTTGTTGTTGGAGCAATTGTTAATTTTTTCTACTCAATATATAGCTCAAGTCCATCTCTCCCATTTAGACTTTGACCATGTCTATGGTCTGATTCAGCCCCGCTCGTTTCGGCTTGAGCTTTAGGCTTCTGGCTTATTTTCACTACTACGGAAAAGGTCATCACAGATGGTTCAAAAACGTCATCACAGACGGTTTTGCGAACCGTCTGAATTTATGGGTCAGTGATAATACGAGGTCATCACAGACGGTTTTCGAACCGTCTATGATGCAAATATCACGGACGCTAAAAACCGTCTGTGATTATAACTATCACAGACGGTTTTTAGTACCTTCTATTCCTAAACCTATTTCTGTTTATTGGCTAGCCTCAGGAAATGCTAGCCATGCCCTCTGAAACAAGCAGATCAACATGTACATGTATACATCCAATTCACATCTCAATTCATTTCACAAACATAAAACATCCATTTTTATTAAGATTAGAGTCTACCATTACAATATCCCAAAACAACGAGCATGTTACACAACAAGAACAACGAGCATGTTACACAACAAGAACAACGAGCAGGTTACACAACAAGCAAAGATCCTCTATGTCTTCTCACCCCTGATGCAACGTATGAGCTAAATGTCTTTGACAACCACCATCGTCGGCGTTGATTGAGCGTCTGCCCGGTTGGCACGAGCTAGATGCTTCTGCGTCGTCTGCAAGGAGGAGGACAGCAAGGAGGAGGAGAACAACAAGGAAGAGGACAACAAGGAGGAGGACAGCAAGGAAGAGGAGACCAGCAAAGAGGCTGGATTTTGGTTATATTTATAGGGGAGGGAGAGGGAGGGAGAGGCGGGAATTCGAAATTTTCGGCGCGGGAACGGAAAGGCGGAGCTACGATTCGTGGGGCTGAGGATTGGTAGATTTCTATTGGCTAAGATTGGGTTGAGGAGGATCGACGGGCCCAGCTGTCAGATTATCACAGACGGTTCTATATATAGAACCGTCTGTGAATTGGAGCACAAATTTTATATACCGATGCAATATAAACAACTAGTCTGAAAACATAAAATAGCAAAGGTTTATATAGCTTATATATACTCATTTGAAAGGTTTCGACGAGATCTACAACTTTGCAGTTGAAGAAAAATCCAAATTCCGAAAATAAAACCAAGAAAAAGGGCAAAAACAGAAACAAAAAACTTGCAACGCAGGTTTAGGTCCAAAGATGGCCGATTTTGGGGGTCTTGGAGGGTGACTGGCACAAGCCGGTCATTTTTTTGGATCGGGCTCGTCGTTAGCTTTCCAACGAGTACAAAAACGTCAAAAACGGACACCGTATGTAAAAGTTATGCCCGTTTTACTGAAGGTGTCTCAAAACTGAACCATACTCGGACTTAAGTGGAAAAATATGAAATTTTGAGAGATTGCAAGGCGGGAAATGTATCGCAGATGGTTTTTATTATAAAACCGTCTATGATATTCTAGTATCACAGACGGTTTTATAATAAAACTATAAAACCGTCTGTGATAATCTGGAATATCACAGACGGTTTTTATTATAAAACCGTCTGTGATATTCTAGTATCACAGACGGTTCAGCGGTAAGAATCGTCTGTGATACTCCTTTTCCCACCACAAATACCACAGACGGTCTCCAAATTAAAACCGTCTGTAATAGTGTAAATCACAGACGGTTTCACAAAACCGTCTGTGATTTGGCGTCTACTATTAGGCTTTCTGTAGTAGTGTTTGCACTATTCATAAATTCCGTCTTTTTCTATACTTTTGGCTTTTTTTAGTTTTTTTGCCGGTTCTTTTTTCTCGTATTTGTTTGCATTATACGTGATGGGCTAACATGTTTGTTCTATTTTTAATTTTTTTAAATTTAATTATGCTAAATAAGCCTCTATCGGCTACGGTGTTTTCAGCCAGCTACAATACTTTTCAGCCATAAGCCACTAAAAAAAAGCTCTTTTGAGCAGGGTATCAATAGATCTTCGATTTAAGACCGCTTACCATATTATGAGTTGATTTCCATAGAGTAAGTTTATTATAGATGGGAAATTTTTATCGGCCGATCACTGGCTGACAACCAGTTTTATAAGTGACCTCAGTAAAATTTTAAACCAGCTCTGAAAATTTTGTTTTGCATAAATTTTATCAAATTTAGAAGAATTTTTTGGTCATACCGGGCCCTCTCGGTTATAGAAACTTAAATCTATCGGATAACATAGACACATCATAGACTACAAAAACATTGTGTACCTTCTATTACCGTACACTAACAATTCCTTGCACTTCATCCTACCTCGATTTAAACACATCTCCCAGCCCCCATGATGTGTACTACTTATCTAACTGTAGGCATGCAAGTTCGTAAAAGAAATATATACATGATGTACTATGGCTAATTCAAAATAGATTAGAAATCCAAAGATAAATTGACTGAACGAACTAAAAGCATTGCAACTATACAAACAAATCTACCTTGAAGGAAATCTTATATCCACCAGTAATTAAGTACCATTTGATGTGATCTCCAATATTCAATGTAAAATAAAGCAGTAAGTATACAAAGCAAGAAATCAACTGGACAGCAGACACTAGTATGGTCTTTAATTAATTTCCTGAATTTAATTTGCTTGGCATCTTCACCTGTTAATGAGTCAACATCCATGCCTTGTCAAGCAATACCTAAACCCACACCTCGCCAATCATATCCGTTTCCGCAATTGCAGAGCTAACATATTAAATTTTGCGAGTCAGTTGTTCAGTCTAATCAATCAGAAGGCTTGTTTTGCTAGTATGTTGTCCTGTACTTTTCGTCATACATTTAAGCTAATTACTCCATTGCAAGAATGCTTCTCGGTCAACTCACAGCAACGCGAGCTGCATGCTGAATATATACTGACTTGTGATTATTGATGTACCTGTTGTATTGAGCCTCTCTTAGAGCAAGTACAATAATGGTTTTATAGCCAAGTTAGTCAACATTTTTGCTGATGTGGAGGAGAGAAGAGAGCTTGGCTCTCATGCAAGCAACAAGCTGGGCACGGAAGCCTATGCAGTGGTGGGCCTATATAATAAATGTATGTGAGGAGGAATAGGAAAGAGAATGTGAGACATGATACCACATAATAATAAAAAACTTTTTGTAGGCAAATTATTATATAACTTGGCTCTTATAACTTGACTTATAGCCAAACACTTGGCTCTATTATTGGACTTGCTCTTATATATGTTTTAATACCTCCAGGCATAGGTATTAATTAGAACAGCAACTCAAAGCACCACTGCCATGTATACAGCAAATCCAAAACTTCTCCATTGTTCCCCAAAGTTGCCCCTCAACTTTATAGTAGTGAATCTAGTATTATGCTTCGACTGGTGTACTTTACTCGACACTATGCACAGTGGTGAAAAACAAGGCTTAATTAGCATGTTTACTGAATAGAAAGAGAAATCCATTATTGTGTGATTCCACATCAGATGCTCGCAAAGAGTCATATAAATTTGGTCCGTAGGTGTTATCCTACCATGATCCCTTGTCAGTTATCACTACTTCACCAGCAACAAAGCATACAACCTTTTTTTAATGGTGAAGAGGAGCTGGAATTAGAGCAAACGTCACTTTCAATTAACAATAATACTTGAAAGTACTTGACTAATTTATGCTGTGCCTATTAAGTCCCTTTTTCAGTCCTCACATACTATTTTCCTGTGCAAAAAAGAAAATGTGCCCAAGACATTACAAAAGAGAGTTTATATTATTGGATTAGGTGATGCATGAACCTAGCTACTAGCAGAAAAAAAACATTTTCCCATCAAATCTCATGCATGCATGATTTCATGTAGTTCCTTTAGCTTCTATGGGGGCGTTTTAATTCACTTCTGCTTTTGACTTCTACTTGAAGAAGTTAGAAATCAATATGAATATCTGACTTCTCGAAACGGCTTTCCCACTTCTCTCGCTCCTGTCTCGCTCCAAGTATAAGGCAGAGGGTCACAGGCGCATCACACATCTCACTCTTCTCGCTCCCGTCTCGCACATGTATCTCTCTCTCACTTTTCACACCGTTTGCATCCTTATTATAAAAGTCACTTCTTTCAGTCACTACTATTTATTTTCAGCTAAAAGCTATCAACTACAGCCAATACGAACGCCCTTTATATATATCACTAGTAGAACTAAGTGGTGCGGATCACATTAGATTAATAGTTCTATGATTAGTTATGTGGTTGAGTACAATTTTAAGAAACAGGGTAGGAGCTGAAACTTGCCGAGCTAGGATGCATTATGCGTGCATCGGTGAATGACATAAGGGTTAGGTCATTCCTTCTGTTGGAAACTTCCTCCAGCCAGGCCCAAGCCTGAGCCAGGCCCTCGATATGCAAGGGGAGGTGTTTGGGTTGGGCCAGGATTAGGGTTAAATTGCTTGGTTCACTGGAGCAGTACGTTGTTGGCATCATAGGGGTGGAAACGGATCGGATACGATCGAATAGTCTCAAATATGAATACGAATCCATATTTTTAAAATGAATACGAATACGAATTCGAATATTCTCAAATATGGATACGAATATTCTCGAATACGAATACAGATATTTTCGAATACGGATTTTCTCGGATACAAATATCGGATAAAACAGATTTCTAGCAGTGTTACCGATTTTTCACCGGTTTTTGACCGCTTACCGGTTTTAAAATGCCTAAATTCAAAATTTGAATCACAAAATTCATACAGATTTTTCATGGGTTCTAGAAACGGATCGAATACGAATTGAATAGTCTCGAATACGAATACAGATACGAATATTCTCGAAGATGAATGCGAATACGAATATTCTCAAATACGGATATGAATATTCTCGAATACGAATACGGACATTTTTGAATACGGATTTTGCTTACCACATTCGCGTTTTCTCGGATACGAATATCAAATAAAATGAATTATTCGTTACCGTTTTTCACCCCGCATCACACACCCCACTCTTTTCGCTCCTATAAAAGGGTCATCATAAATGGTTCAAAACTGTCATCACAGACGGTTTTTAAACCATCTAAATTTATGCGTCAGTGATAATCAGATATTATCATGGATGGTTTGTGAGCCATCTGTGATAAATACATCACAGACGGTTTATAACTAAAACCATATGTGAAGAACACTATCATAGATGGTTCTAGCTATCAACCATCTATGATACTCACACATCATAGATGGTTCTAGCTACCAATCGTCTGTGATGTGTGAGTATCATAGACGGTTGATATATAGAACCGTCTGTGATACTTCCCCATCACAAATAGTTGGTATATAGAACCGTTTGTGTTATTTCCCCATCACAGACGATTTCTGGTTCGAGCCGTCCATGATAATTTTTCACAGACGGTTTATACCACAAAACCGTCTGTGATAGTTCATTTTATACCTAAATTTTTTTTCTATTTTTCGGCTAGCCTCAGAAAATGTTAACTATATCATTTGAAAACAAGCAAATACAGTAACAAACACAGCAACATATTCTATTTCCATTAAGATTAGAATCCACCATTACAACATCACAAGATATCGAGTAGGTTATCCATAGCACTGCATACACAAGAGGACACTTACAATTTTACAAAGATAAATTTCACGGCTACAAATTCAGAAAAATGCTTACACTACGAGAAACTTCAGGCTAATGCAAGCTAGACTTACACATCCTTCATTAAACTACAATCTAAAACAGGTGGTGCGGGAAATTTTTAAGTAGCAGAAACAGAAAGGCAATGAACACCATTTTCGGCTTCTATGATAAAATCAACAGCTTCTATACCGGCGACTTAGAATAGTGCAGATTTGCTATTGCTTTCTTCCTTTCCATCTTGCTTCAAACGAAATTTCAGTCGCCCTTGCCGAACACCTTCCCACCCTTGCCACGCACAAACGAGTTGGAGTAGTACTGATGGTATTGGTTCTTCGAGTAGGGAGAGGGGGTTAATAAGGGGCGAGAGGTGGGGAGGAGACTGGTGCCTGTTGTTCGATGCAGAGAGAATGGGCGGGTGAGACCGGGATCCTGGGGGTTATGCCGCGGATCGGTGAGCGGGACATCACAGATGGTTCAGATTACAAACCGTCTATGATAGATACATCACAGATGGTTTATAACAAAAATCGTCTATGATAATAGGAGATATCACAGATGGTTAATAATAAAAATAGTTGGTGATAATGGTGTCACAAAGATAATATATCGGTACAATATAAATGGCTAGTCTCAAAAGATAAAATAGTAAAATTATATATAGCTTATATATATATTTGTTTGAAAGGTTTCAATGAGATCTACAACTTTGTAGTTGAGGTGAAACAAAAATTCTATAGGGAAGAAAAAAAAAGTTGGCAAAAAACAGAAATTGAAAACTTAAAACACAAATTTAGGGCTAAAGATGGCCGGTTTTGAGGGTCTTAGATGGCTACTAGCATAGCTAGTCATTATTTTAATCAGACTCATCGTTAGCTTTCCAATGAGTACAAGAACGTCGAAAATGGATACCGTATGCAAAAGTTATGTCTGTTTTACTAAAGGTGTCTCAAAACTAAATCCTATTCAGAGTTAGGCGGGAGATTATGAAATTTTGGGGGATTACGAGATGGGAAACATATCACAGACGGTTTTTAATACAAACTATCTGTGAAGTATCACAGATAGTTTAAATAAAAAACTGTTTGTGATATCTGCCATTATCACAGACGGTTCTTATCAAGAACCGTCTGTGATAGTTCACAGACAGTTCTCGATAAGAACCATTTTGGATGTCTTGTATTATCATAGATGGTTCGTATAAATAACTATCTGTGAAAATAATACAGATGGTTATTCGTATAAACCGTCTATGATACTTATAACACAGATGGTTCCTAAGAACCATCTATGATGTAAGCGTCCAGTTTAGCCTCTTTTGTAGTAGTGTATGTTACGAGCATGTACCTTCTACATTAAAAGTTTTGGGTATTTGATTAAGTTGAGATCTTCGTTAATTTACCAAGAACTATCTTTGTGGTAATCTACACAAATAGCTGCATTATCCTGTGCTCATCTACATAGTGTTCATTTCTATTTTTAAAGTGACAAGAGTAATGATGGTTCAATGGCGAACAAAGGATTAAAATCACAAGTTTAGGCTCATGGATTATGTACTATATATGACTAATCTCTACTACTTAAAAGGAGTTGGTGGTGATGGTTCATCTGCCTCTTCCCTTCTCAGCCATCCGATCAAAAATTGGCCATCTAGATCCAAATAGGCACTCCCACCTCCTTACTTATGCACACTTTGTGAAAACTCCCCGGCTTGCACCCCAAACTTTATTTGTGTATATTCAAAATACATTTTCAATTTTATCATAGAACACATGTCTTATTTAAAACTATTTGAAAATTTACCCTAGAGGCTCAGGATTGCTCATATGTGTAGGTAAAGTCTTTTAATAATTATAGGAATTCATACAAAAATTATGCGACAAATTTCAAGAAATTCAGAGCTATTTGAAATAAAGATAGCCCAAGGAAAATATCATGACTTTTGCTTGCATTTAGGTCAAAGTGTGCTCCTAATATTAGATTAGGCTGTGCATGGTGCAACATAGTAAAATCTTAGGGATTCAGCTCGACATGCTGAGATAATGTGTTTTTTATTTGTAGCAAAGCACAGGCATTTAGCTATATTATTGAAGAGGATATAATAATCCTCTAATTATTAGTCATAAAGTCCTACTACGACTGCTCCTTGATCGTAAGTCTGTCTACGACCACATAGTCGTAAGTCGTACTGTGATTATTCCTTGGTCGTATGTCTCTCTATGACCTCATAGTCGTAAGTCTTACTGTGACTATTCCTTGGTCGTGAGTCTCTTTACGACCACATAGTCGTAAGTCTTACTACAACTACTCCTTAGTCGTAAGTCTTACTACAACTACTCCTTAGTCGTAAGTCTCTCTATAACCATATAGTCGTAAGTCTTACTATGACTACTCCTTGGTCGTAAGTCTGTGTACAACCACATAGTCATAAGTTCTACTACGACTACTTCTTGGTCGTAAGTCTCTCTACGACCACATAGTCATAAGTCTTACTACGACCGCTTCTTGGTCGTAACTCAATCTACGACCTCATTAGCGTAAGTCTTACTGTGACTACTCCTTGGTCCCACGTAGTCATAAGTTTTACTGAGACTACTTCTTGGTCATAAGTCTCTCTACGACCACATAATCGTAAGTCTTACTATGACTGCTCCTTAGTCGTATGTTTGCCTACAACCTCATTGTCGTAAGTCTTACTACGACTCCTCTTTGGTCATAAGTTTTTTTACGACCTCATAGTCATAAGTCTTACTGCGACCTTAGTTGTATATCTCTCTACGACCTCATAGTCGTAAGTCTTACTACGGCTATTCCTTGGTCGTATGTCTCTCTATAACCTCATAGTCGTAAATCTTACTGCGACTACTCCTTGGTCGTATATTTCTCTACGACCACAAAGTCGTAAGTCTTACTGTGAATACTCCTTGGTTATAAGTCTCTCTATGACCACATAGTTGTAAGTCTTACTGCGACTACTCCTTGGTCATAAGTCGCTCTACGACCACATAGTCGTAAGTCTTACTGTGACTACTCTTTGGTCGTAATTCTCTCTACGACCACATAGTCGTAAGTTTTACTGCGACTACTCTTTGCTCGTAAGTCTTTCTACAACCATGTACTCATAAGATGTCCTACGATTTGGTCATAGACTTTCCTACATATAAGCTATCTAGTGCCTCGTAGAGTCGCTTGACAAGACGGTTAGAACATGCACTTATCTTTAATAACTGCATACGATCTCTCTCTCTGACAACAACCGTTGTATAGTGAGCCGCCCTCATATCTATCTGACAATAATTTCCAATAGACGGTTATCATCTGAACCATTAGAACGTCTGTTGGCGCAAGACAACGACCATCGTTTTATCGACTATATAAAGGTTGATGTTGGAGAGAGCTGGAGAGGGGGTGGATCCAAGCAAGAGATAGCGCAAGACACTTCTCATTACACACTTTGTAATTTTCCTCTCCAAGCAATAGCAACATAGGACGTAGAGTAATTATTCTCCCAGGAGAAGTCTTGAACTGTATAAAAATTCCCGTGTTTTCCTTCTACATTATCAGATCTTAGTGATAAGAGTTTCCTCCGAATTCGAACAAATCATATGTAAAATCTGTATTAAAACATCGACAACTATAAAGGATGGACTTGGTGGTAGTGAGTCTTTCATCTACTTCACCTCTTTGAGTTAGTGGGATCTTTTGTAGATAAATACATGCACACATGCATATGTTATCTAAAATATCTTTTGTGGATAATTAGATTACATACGCTTGGGCTTGTGATAAGATTCTATATGGTTTATGGATTAGATGCACATTATATATGAAACTAAATTGAAATCTTACATTATGTTTATTTGAAATCCATTGAACACACGACTCGGCTAGTATCACTAATATGCAACAAGCTCGTCGATACACACATGTCGAATTGCCAATCGTGTCAAAACTATGCGCGTACATGTAGGGATGAAAACGGGTCGGGTTAATCCCGACCGATCCGGCACCGAATCCGATTGGTATCGAATCCGACTAGTACCGAATCCGGAGAAAAAAAATATGGGTTAGGATATGGTAACAGCAATATCCGTCCGAATCCGAATATCCGTCCGAATCCGATACATCTTCAAGTTTGATTTCAGGTTAGTGCTACTATTTGAAGTTTCATTTTCTTTTGCAATGGTAAAATAAAATCTTCCACATCATCTATTAAATAGTAACATCAAGTCAGTGCGTCCTACTCCATTTACTGCACTGTATGCATTCCTTACAAACAAGTAGGGGTGCAAACGAAATGGGTTAATCCCGACCGATCCGATACCGAATCCGATTGGTACCGAATCCAGAGAAAAAAATATGAGTTAGGATATGGTAACAACAATATCCGTCCGAATCCGACTCGTTTTCACCCTACGTACATGAGCCATGATCACTAATTAACTAGACACAATTTACAGTTCCAAAATCTTCAACGTTTACTTTTCATTTCTTACCTGTTCGTGGATGATGATGCAAACGTGAAAACCTGCGCAATGAAAAATATTTTTTACGAGCTACAGAACAGACTTGGGTGGTTCATAACCGTAAAAATAGTGAAAAATTGACCATTGAATTAACACGGACAAAATGGCTAAAAACTTACGGGGCGCTCACTGCCTTGCACTCTCGGCGGTGGAGGTGGACCGCCGCCGCCGGCCGCCGAGCCTTCCTGGTCCCCTCCGTCTAGCCGGCGCCGCGCTTCCCCAGCTCCCCTACCATTCTACCAACGCCCATCACCGGGACAGAAGTCGGTGCACCTGCGGCGCCGGACTATTTGGGAAGACGGGCTGGTATGAACTTGACCGGGACGCAGGCGTTTGGCCCTGTCAGGCCCACCTCCCTGATTGGGCCTTTTTCTTTGGAAATTCTTCAGCAGTCGCGTTGAGTTCTATTCTGGAACTTCCTTTGTTGGATTTCATCTGCCCATTTCAGAACTGGGCCTGCAATTGTCTAAATTTTTTTCTCATTAGTTTATAGGCAGATATTTCGTCTAGCTAGCTAGGCACCAATAACAAAAAAATGATTGAATTGAAGTCGTTTTCACTTATCTATTTAGCTCTCGGCCAGATCCATATAATCACGCCCAGGTTTTGATGAAGGACATGTAGAGCCAATTTATATTGACTTTTATTGATGATTTTTAGCTACGGTTGATAAATAATAGTGTTTAATGAATAGTAGTGACTTATAGAAGCGGGTGATGCATAGTAGTAGCTAATGAATAGTAGTCATTATGTAAAAATAACGGTACAATGAAAGACACTACAACATTTGGACTATCATACGACTTACATAATTGTGATATAATAAAATATAAAGTATATTACAATATGTTAAAGCGAAAAGTAGTGGCTAATGAATTGTACTGGCTGATAAGCGGCTTATAGAAGCTGGGGTGTTCGTATTGGCTCTGACTTCTGAAAACAAAAGCCAAAAACAGAAACCAATATGAATACGCCCATAACTAAGAAATATATCTTTCTCCTTGAATGTTACCCACCACTAGTTTATAGGGTAATATAATTAATGTTGGAATTCCTTTAGAAATTCTAAAACATGTATGATTATCATATTGTATAGTCATGTGGAGAGAAGATAATTTATTAGATAGAACCCTTGTCACTTTTTCAAACATGTGACACGTGACTTGTAGATAGCATGAGAAGAATTTTGGCTTAACACATGCGCACGCGCACACCGAAGCAAAAAACAGTGAGCAATTAAAGCTATTTCGGCATTAAATGCAGCAATAGAGGGTCAGCCGAATGGATCAAAACAAGCAATAGAATTGCTAGTCGAAAGTACATGCATGCAGTCCTTTTAAATATCCATAAGAAGGCATTAAGAGCTGCAACAAGAAAGTCCCTTGACAAAAAGAAGGATTCAATTGGAAGGACAAAAGAACCGAGAAAAACAAGGAAGCTGCGGCTGCTTAAAAAGAAATAAAAGAAAAAAAGAGAACCGAGCTACTGCTTATTGGATCAAGAACTGCTCCAAAAGAGACAACCAACAGCTAAGAAGCTTGAACTCGCACTTGAAGACATGGCCAAACAAAAGGACTGCACGCAGGAAGAAATACCACAGAAGGAAGTGAGGACTTCAAAGAGCCATGCAATCCATTCCTTGATTTCTTTTTTTTTTGAAACAAAACTAGAACCCAAATAGCATAAGCACTTCAGGACAAGGCAAAGAACTCAAAACCAAATAGCTCAAACAGATGAAATGCTAGAAGCATAAGAACAGAGAACTAAACTTCAGTGATTTCATTCATGGAAAACAAGGAATACAGAGGAGTCCCGATACGCCTGGAGAGCATAGAGAGAAACTCTCATTCTCAAATTTTCATGGAGAGAACTAAGGAACTTCATGAGGTGTTGTGAGCTGTTTTTGCCAAACACCCTTTGCAAACAACTTCATGGGTGAAGCTCCTTTTTGTGCTCTCACAAAGGAATGGGAGAGGTGAAGCTGAAAAAGTAGAGCATAGAGATCCTAGAACCCACTCGTTCACCAAAATTACACGCATTTGCCACTAGTCCATCCTTCTCTCCCATTCACGAAACATAAACAAGGCACTTATATTGCTTCCTAATGATTTTAATTTTTATTATTTTTATTTTAATGTTTTAATTCATACTCATTCAAATATATTATTTTTAATTCATATGACCATATACAAACATACAACTCCAAATGTTAGAACAAGTCGTAGACAGGGCATCTTGGACAATTGCCCTCTCACCATGCATGAAGTTGAAGCTGTTTTGCCTTTTCCAAAATGATTTAGCTTCATCGGTGAAGCTGCTCGTTTGAAACAAAAAAACAGCTTCACTAGTGAAGTGAGGTACAAACGAGCCTAAATGGAACCCTAAAACTTACACCCACTCTCTCAAAATTTCAGCACACATCTCCTCTCTATTTATAGCCTCTACTAATGGGTTTGCACCATGCTTTACCCATTAGGCCTTCAACAACTCGGCGCTTTATCCAAACCCGCTTCCTTTGTGCCGCTTTTTACCAAACGCCCATCGCGCACCTTCCGAAGCTTCCTCATCTCTTGCCTCACAAGCCACGCAGCTTCCCGTCTTCGCACACCTCGACCGTTCGACTCGGCGCCACCGCGCTAGTCGGTCCATCGTGCCTCGCCACGCTCCGCTCGAGTCACGTCGTCTTCGACACATCGACCGTTCGACCTCGCCACCGCGCCTAGTCCGTCCATCGCTCGCCACGCTCCACCTCAAGTCTCGCCGTCTTCGACACATCCCGACCGTTCGACCTCGGCGCCACCGCGCCTAGTCCGGTCCTCCGTGTCTCGCCACGACTCCACTCGATGTCCTGCAGCCACACATGCAAGAAACACATCAAATAGCACCGCTCGATACATGTAATCAAAATTAGCATGATAAAGCCCAACCCGATCGAAACGAGAAATAAACGACCTAAACACGTCTGACCGCGATCGACCAAGTCCGACTGAAACAATTGCACCATGCAACGTTTTGACTCGAACCACTCAAACCAAACTCAGTCTATCCAAACCACGAGTCAATTACTCATCACCAACATGGGATTAAGACCACATGGTCTCTCAATCTCCGCCTTGATGAGTATATTGACAAATTCAGAAAAAGCATTAAGATGAGTTTGATTTGCAAAGTCCAACATGGTCTAAAGAAGGAAAATGAGACTAATGACCATGTCGACAGAAGGAACACTAGAGCAACAACTGAAAGAGCAAATTGTTCTTCAAAACTCTAGAAGGTTCCCAAATGACTTTTTGTCCTCTATTCTCCCCCTTTTGGCAATAAACACATCAAGAATGCAAAAGAGAGAATATGTCATGCATATGGATGAAATGGCTAAAGTTTGATTATTCTAAGCATTTTGAGCCATGAGAATTATCCAAGATGACCAACAAATATTACACCAAGCCATAACACATAAACACGCTATCTAGATCATGACAAACCAACATATGTAAGCTAGCTAAACCAAAAAGAGGACAATATGAAATTTAGTGCAATTTGAGAGCAAGTCAAGTCATCAATAAGTAAAGTCTAGCTAGAGATATCTAAGGATTATGCAAGCCATGTCAATAAGCTAAGCGAAAACAAGAAGCTAGCGTTGAGTCAATTAGAGTGCTACAAGCTCAAGAGTTTATCATTTGTTTAAGCACTTTTCATTTTTAGACGATTAAGCAAATTTTGCACAATTGACACATTTTCTTTTAAAGCTTATGGCTGTTTCCAACCAGAAATTTTGTCATGTGCTAGATCTCAAGCCATATGCGACTACTCCAAGCGAGAAGCTTAAGAAGATAGTCTAGATCATCCAAAACTCCCCCTGAGTTCATGCCTAGTGCAATGGCAAGCCGTCTCATAAGAAAGAATTGGTGAAATCAGTTTTTTCGCACATAAAAAGAGATCTTTTTGCTTTTTAACAGATTGTGCTAACTCATGATGTATCAAGATGCTAAAATAGCTCAATCTAAGATTCAACCTAGATTCAAGACTCAACTCAGCTTATTTGACATGGCATGAATCATACAGGGATAGCTAAAGATAGACTAAACTCAAATGCTAGCATGACAAGTTTTAATTTTAGTTGAGCAATTTGAATTAACTTATCATGGCAAAAGCTAGTCTACACATATGAAGTCATGATAAATCTAGCAAATAAGCACAAGTCATGGTAAGGTGTAAAGCATTTAAAGCATGTCATACAGGATAATAATCAAGGCTCAATGTAGTTATATTACAATGCGAAATGCTAAAATGTAAGAAAATTCAGCTCCCCCTCAACATGAGATGCAACTTTTAGTTCAAGTTGAGTTAGGTCAATATTAAGCTCCAGAAGCTCCCAAATGAACTCCCCCTGAACCAAAGCAATAAATCGAGAAGCTGGGAAAGAAAACAGCAAACGGGCAGTCCTTAAAGTATAGATAAGATATAGAGACAACTGTGACTCAGACTGACTCTCATCTACCCCATATGACTCCAGGACTATTAGCTTGACTGTAAAACATACACTAGAGAGCAAACACGTACCCTGTCTACCCGAGGGTGGCCCAACCCTCGCTAGAACCTACAAGAAGTGTGTGAGCTCAATCTAGTGAGATAAGAAACAGCTAATAAAAAGCATCCTGGAAGCACAAGATAAGAGTAATAAGTCTATGCAACTAGACAAGAGAAGCACTCTAACCTATGCTAGAAGGACTAAGCTCAATGCACCCCTAGTGCAAAGCGACAGAAATGAGACAGAACCATAATCAATATAGTAAAGCAGTAAAGCCCAAAGCTCCCCCTCACTACAGTCCACAAGGACAAACCACCCCATGCTCTCCCCGTAGAGCTGAAAACCTCGAACTATCCAAAGGCTTGGTGAAGATGTCAGCCAACTGGTGGTCACTCTCCACAAACTGGAGCACTATGTCACCCTTCTCTACATGGTCTCTAAGGAAGTGAAAGTCCAGGATCCTCTGTGTAAATCGCACTAGTCCAGGATCAGCTAGTGCACACAGCGGATAACAAAGATAAATATCAAGCAACATGACAATATTATTTCAATTAAACATAGTAAGGCTTTATGGCCAGCGTTTACATCATCGCCCATTGGCAAACATTACTCAAAGCAAAGGAATACTGCGGAAGCAAGCTGGAATCAAAACGAAGCCCAAGTCTGCCCACAGGCAAACGACGGCAAGACGTGTCCTACTCGTCCTGGTCCTCACCGTAGTCGACGTAGTCCTCTTCTGTGATGAGACAGCAAGAATGAGTACAAACATGTACTCCGCAAGCCACACGGGAAAAATGCAATATAATGCTTAAGGCCACAAAGGAAGGCATATAGGGTTAATCGTGCGGAAAACATCATTTCTAGGAATACAATAAATAGATTGAAACTGCTGAATTTAATACAATAGATAAAACAATAACTGCAATTAAAATTAATACCGTTAGTGCAGGCTCCGACCAAACACTAACCTATTCTCGGGCATCCCACCCGGTCCAATTTTTCCAAAAGCTTTCACGTGGCTCCGACCACAAGGTTTTATAAATCATTTTAGAAACCAAAGTCTAATCCATGAAAAACTTTACTCAGCATGCCCATGACCGTGGGCACGGCTATCCAGGATAGGTTATACACTCGCAGAGGTTGTACAGACTTTACCCACAAGACACGATCATCCCGTTTTACCACTAGATTACACACTTCCTTAGGTGTGCGGTTAGGAGTCGTGACAAGGCCTTTACAATGCAAAGTCGTCAACCTGACCATGCCAACTCTAAGGTTTCACCCAGAAGGACTCCACCGCATCGACCCCTCTTGAGCCGAGTGAGACTTCTCATGGCCTACGCCACGCTCACTTTCATCCTACGGCATGGCCCAGGCTGGGACACGCAAATTATTCAGCCAGGGCTGTCCCATACCAGCCTTGTGGTAGTACGCTAGGGCTTTGCAACAGTAGCTCACAGACCGGTCCTTAATTGACTTAGGCTCAACCACATATCCCCTGTGCACGACAATCAACACTGTGTCTCCGAACAACAGTGCATGCCTGCACCCACCACCTAACCATTAGCCTAAGTCTAAACCAGATTTTATATTTTATTTTGAAATGTTTCATAAACCTTCTTGACTCACCGAAGTCAAGAATACAGTTCAAAAGCTTAACATTTTATGTAAAAAGGATAACCCAAAACCAAGGTTATATCTGAGCATGACTAAGCATTTGATTTAAAATTCTCTAGCCCATACTAGTGTACCAACTAGAGTTTGATTCTAAGGTGACAAGGTATAAGGATTTGCAATGTCAAAGGAGGTAATAACAAACAGGTATTAACTAAAGTTAAAACTGAATTGAAATACGTTGAATAAAATTATGCATGCAATATAATTTAAATCAACATAATTTTATTTGTAATCTGGGATCAACATGATCAAGGAGTGTGACTTGCCTTGCTCCTCAAGTGGGTGTAAATCGTCGTCGAAGAATTCTCCTAATCGTCATGATCTACACGTGAAAATAACTCAAATAAAACCAAATAAATTCAAATTGACTTCAAAAATTTGAATTGAGGCCACAAATGTATAGAGGGGAATTTTTGATGAATTTAGATATTTGAATGGGCCAAATCGGAGTTAAAACGAGGGAGAACGGGCTCCGGGAAGTTTGAAAAGAGAGAAAATAGAAAAAGAGGAATTTCTGGAATTATTTTTCTAAAGGAAAAGAATTTATGGCGTCAGCATTGCGTCATCCAGGGATTTTCATTTTCAGCCGAAATATTTTTCAACGGAAAATTCTGGGTTTAGTGCATCAGCATGACGTCAGCACGGGATAAATCCCACTGACAGGTGGGCCATGGGTCCATGGACCGAGCCCACGGAGGAGAGGGGTGGTGAGGTGGCACGGTAGCGGGCCGGCTGGCGTGGCGCCGACGGGGCGGAGGCCGACGTGGCCAAGACGTGGCGCCGACATGGCGCCACTCACCGCCACGCGCACGGTGGCGGGCGGCCGGGCGACTGGGGTGGCGGGCTCGCCGGCGCTCCGGCGGCAGCGACCAGCCCGCGAGGGCGCAGGAGGGAGAGGCGTCGCGGGGATCTCGGGGGGTGGGTGCGGTCTCACCGTGGGCAACCGGAGGCACGCCGGCGACGAGGAGAGGCGGTGGCTTGGCTCGGGCTACGGCGGCGACGGGGTTCCAGTGGCGGAGAGGCGCGACCGAGGGGCGGGGGCTCTTCGCACGAGCGCGGGGAGGCCGAGGGAGGTGGCGGCGGGGCACGAGGACGCCGGAGGCGGCCGCAATCCCTCGCCGAAGTAGCTCCGGCGCTCGGAAGCTTGGGCGCACGGCTCGAGGGCGCTGCGGTGCCCGGGGAGGGGAGAAGGGAGCGGAGGGAGGTGGTGTGTGGAGAGGGGAGGCCGGGGAGCGGCTTTTATAGGGGTCGGGAGAGGAGCGGCGAGATTCTCGCCGGAGATGGTGGCGGCGGAAAGGAAAGAGAGGGGAAGAAGGAAAGAGGGGGCGCAGAAGGAAGGCGGGGTGCGGGATTAGGGACAAATTGGCCGCGGCGGCGATTGGGTGCCAACCGAGAGGAGGCGGTGAGGCGAGGCCGGGTACTGCGCGGATTCGTCGGCCGGAGCAAAGAAGGAAAGGGGGAAGGGAGGAAAAGGAAGGCGGCGCGGGGAAGAAGACGCGCCCGACAGATGGGCCCGGGCGGTCAGCGAGAGCGGGGAGAGGGAGGCTGCCGGGTGGGGTCCGCGGGCAGAGAGAGGCGGAGGGAGGGAAGAGGGCGCCGACAGGTGGGCCGGGGCGTGCGGGGAGAGAGAGAGCGGGGCGAGCGTGCGTCGGATGGAGATCCGGCGGTAGGGGATGGGAGTGGGGGCGGATGGCCAGATGGGCCGAGGGGCGACGTGGCCCGGATCGAGCCCGTACACGTGGCGAACGGGGAGGCAGTGAAGGCGGGATGGAGGCGACGACGTGGGCGGCAATCTGGCCGTCCACGTGGCGGCCGGAGGAGAGAGGAGAGGGTTTTATTTTCTAATTTTGTTTTCAGGTTTTCAGAAATTGCCAGAAAATTCGATAAAGCTCAGAAAAATATGAAATAAATTCCAAAAATTCCAGAAAAATTCACAGAAGCTTCTGAGATTATTTGGAACCCAAATAAAATATTTCCAACACATCATTGCATTGAAATTTAGTTTTTGACTTTCCTTTTTAAAACACTTTTAACCTTTAAATAATTTTTTAAAATTCCAAAGAAAATTTGGGATGTTACAAACCTACCCCCCTTAACAGAATCTCGACCTCGAGATTCGAACAGGCTAGTAGAAGAGATGGGGATGGTTGGCTTTCAGGTCCTCTTCTCTTTCCCAAGTGGCTTCATCCTCGGTATGATTACTCCATTGCACTCATGTAAACGAATTGACTTCCTTCCGGTTTGGCGCTCGATGTCTCAAGGATCTTGATAGGTTGCTCTCTATAGGTGAGGTCTTCTTGTAGATCAAGAGTTTGAGTTCGCCGCTCTGTGGGTACTCAAGGCACTTCTTGAGTTGCGAGACATGAAAGACGTTGTGTACCTCGACAAGGTTGATGGCAATTCCAACTGGTAAGCAACTTCTCCTTTACGCCCAAAATCTTGAATGGCCCCACAAACCTTGGCGCGAGCTTTCCTTTCGCTTGAAATCTCTTTACTCCACGGCGGGACACTCTTAGATAGACTAAATCGCCTACCTCAAAAGCCAAATCACGCCGTCGGTTGTCGGCATAGCTCTTTTGACGGACTGGGCTATTCGAGTCGTTCTTAATTTTCTCACCTTTTCCTCCGAGTCTTGGAGTAGGCTTGGGGTAGGGTCTTGGGTTTCTTGGGTTGTTCCTACGAGCGGGGTTCGCACTTTCTTCCATATAGTGCTTCAAACGGCGCCATTTGTAGGCTAGACCGATAATGTTGTTGTAAGAGAACTCGGCGTAAGGAAGGGTGTGATCAGCTAGTGCCAAAGTCCAACGCACAAGCTCTCAAAGATATCCTCCAATATCCGATTAACTCGCTCGTCCGCCGTCGATGCGGGGTGATAGGTCAGGCTGAAATTAAGTCGGCTACCAAGTTCCTCATGCAGCTTCCGCGGAACCTAGAGGTGAATCGCTTCCTCGATCGACACAATCCTCTTGGGAACTCCATGCGGACATACGATTCTAGCCATATATATTTTCGCTAACTTACTTCCGAATAGGTAGTCTTGACCGGTATGAAATGTGCTACTTTGGTTAATCGGTCTATGATGACCGGATGGAGTCGTGGCGGACCGTGTTCAGGTAGTCCAAGAATGAAGTCCATGCCTATATCTTCCCACTTCCAACTGGAATCGCAAAGGTTGCAACAATCCGCAGTTTCGATGATCCGCCTTGACCTTCGGCGGTGTCACAGCTTCTATGAACTCAAAGAATCTCCCTTTTCATGCTAACCCACCAATACCTTTCTAAGATCTTGATACATTTTTGTACGCCCGGGTGAATGGAGTAAGGGTCTCGTGGGCTTCTCGCAGAATCATCTCTTTGATTTGTTGATTTTTGGGTACACAGATACGGTTTTCATACCAAACCGCTCCACGCTCATCCTCACCAATCCTATAGCTTTACCCGCCTCATGTTCTTCCCGATTTCTTGGATATCTTCGTCTACTTTTTGTGCTTCATGAATTTGGTCCGCCAAGGTTGGTTGGACTTCTAGGACAGAAAGTATGCTTCTTGAGGTGGGTTTAAATTTAGACGGCCACTTCTTCCCGGTTGAGTTTGGACTTCATCCGCAATGGATAGGCCTTCCCGCTTAACGATCGCTACGACATTCGCCTTGCCCGGGTGATAATGTATCCCGATATTATAGTCTTTGATCAACTCCATCCATCGGCGTTGCCTTAGGTTGAGCTCTGCCTGGGTGAAAATGTATTTTAGGCTTTTATGGTCTGTATAGATCTCACAACGGTTACCTAAGAGATAGTGTCGCCAAATCTTCAAGGCATGGACCACGGCTGCCAATTCTAAATCATGGGTAGGATAATTGCACTCGTGTGGCCTTAGCTGGCGAGACGCATAGGCTACCACTTTGCCTTCTTGCATCAAGACACATCCTAGTCCTTGCCGGGAGGCGTCACAAAATACCTCAAAGTCCTTGCGGATGTCGGGCAAAACAAGTACTGGGGTAGACACCAATCTCTTCTTGAGGGTCTGAAAACTTTGTTCACAAGCTTTTGTCCATTCGAACTTCTTATCTTTCTTCAGGAGCTGGGTCATAGGCTTGGCTATTTCATTTGAATCTCGCTATGAAACGCGATAATATCCAATGAGTCCGAGAAAACTTCTAACTTCTCACACCGAGGTAGGTTGCTTCCAATCTACTACCGTCTCAATTTTTGAAGGATCTCTGCAACTCCTTCAAAGAGATATTACGTGTCCTAAAAGGCTACTTCACTTAGCCAAAATTCGCACTTCTTGAACTTGGCGTAGAGTTGATGTTCTCTCAATTTTTCTAGAACCATTCGGAGATGTTCCTCATGCTCTTTCTCATCCTTAGAGTATATGAGAATGTCATCAATAAAGACTACTACGAATTTATCCAAAAATTCCATGAACACCTTATTCATTAAACTCATGAAGTAAGCAGGTGCATTCGTCAATCCAAAGGACATGACTGTGAATTCATATTGGCCATAACGAGTGGAGAAGGTAGTCTTGGGTATATCCTCCTCCCTAATCTTTAGCTGATGATATCCTGATCTGAGGTCTATCTTAGAAAACACCTTGGCTCCTTTCAACCGATCGAGCAGTCGTCGATTCTAGGCAAAGGATATTTGTTTTTGATGGTGGCTTCATTGAGTGCTCGATAGTCGACACACATCCTCATACCGCCATCTTTCTTCTTGACAAAAGAACAGGTGCTCCCAAGGGGATGAACTTGGGCGAACATAGCCTTTATCCTCTAGCTCTTGTATTTGCTTTTTCAGTTCGGCTAGCTCGTTAGCGGGCATCCTATATGGTCTCTTGGAAATAGGTGCGGTGCCGAGACTAAGTCAACTGAACTCAATGTCCTGTCGGGAGGCATTCCGAAAGGTCTTCTCGAAATACATCGGTATTCGCTAACAATGGTACCGACTCTACTCCCCGGTTGGTTAAGTGTACACTCCTCAACTCTTGGAGCGAGTGCGGTGAAAGTTACTTTACTCCTTGTCCATTGGTAAGGGTGATGGATCGGGTGGCACATTCAATATGCCCTTTATTTGCGTAAAGCCGTTCATTCCAAGAATAATATCCAGCCCTTGGGATTCTAAAATTATCAGGTCGGCGATGAATGGTATTCCCTCTATGAACAGGTTCACCTTTGGGCATAAGGTTTTAGCTTTCATCTCAGCTCCAGGGGATTGAACTAGCATGGGGAAACTAAGAGGAACCGAACCCATCCCATTCTTCTCTACAAAGGCTTTAGAAATGAAGGAATGCGATGCTCGAATCAAATAAAAGCGAAGCTGGCATCGAAGTTAGCCAAAACGTACCCAAAACGACGTCCGGTGCGTTGACAGCTTCTTCGGCCGTGATGTGATTCACACGTCCCTTCATGAAAGTCTGGGGCTTTTTGGAGACTTGCCCCGAGTTTTGTCCTCCCGTGTTGGCCATGGCTTGCAACTTCTTGGGACAGGCCTTGGCGAAGTGTCCAGCTTCCTTGCAGTAGAAACAAGTCACTCCATCAGCAGTTGTAGAATTCTTGGTTACTTGACCTCCGGTGTCCCACGAGGAAGCGGTGGAGTAGGGCGGTTGATTTGCTGTGGCGCCCGATTCATCGAGGTCCTGAAGTTACTTGACTGGGGTGGAGTGTTGCGGGCCTTGGGGAAACCACCAGGATTAATCCTTTGAGCAGCCATTTTTCTTTTCCTACTTTCAATCTCCACTTGCTTGCCCTCCTGGCGAATAGCCTTGCTAACAAGCTGGTGGAAATCGGCGTAATCATGGGAGATCAACTGCACAGCTATGGTGTCATTGAGACCTTCGAGAAACCTTTCCTGCTTAGCCTCATCTGTGGCCACATCCTCAGGAGCGTACCGGGCCAAATGGTTGAATTTCTGTAGATACTCGCTCACGGTACGTCCTCCTTGACGAAGTGCCCTGAACTCCTTCTTCTTAAGTGTGATGGTGCCAGTCGGGATGTGAGCTTTGCGGAAATTGCGCCTAAACTCCTCCCAAGTAATAGCCTGTGCGTTACCATGAGCGGCGGTGAAAGTATCCCACCACTCTGAAGCATGCCCATTCAATTGATGAGAGGCGAGCGAGAACTCGCTCCCTATCGCTGCATCGAAGGATGTCTAGCTTCTTGCCGATAGCTCGCAGCCGTCATCCGCGCCCATTGGGTCGGCGCTCGCATCGAAAGTTGGAGGACGATTCTCATAAACTCCAAAAGGCGGTGCGGTGATTGAATGTTTGCGGCGGGGTTTGATGGAGCAGGTTATTTATGGTCCGACGGAAGAACTAAATGAGTTGATTTTGATTTGCCATCATCTGGGCCCAATCAGGTCCGTTGGTGGGAGGAGGCGGGGGAAGTTCGTTGTTTTGAGCACCATTGCCGTTGTTCCGGGTGTTAACCATCTGCTTGATGCTTTAGGAGAGTTAGGGATAGATTTGCTAAGAGGGGTTTGTATGCCCATCCCAAAACAACCAAAGAACACCACAAAGATAACGATAAACAAAGGCAACTTCAATATTATTAAGCAACTTCGAGTAATGATAAACTAAGGTTGGGACTGACGACATAGGATTCGCAGCTCACCAACAACGCTAAATTATTACAGTATTATTATAACTCTAAGGCATCCTAGGGGTGGCTGAAACGGGCTAAGTACTTGGTCTTGTCCCGGTGCGACGCTTCTTGGGTGGAGTCTCAAAATTGGATCCAGTGGTTGAAGAACCTCATCACTCGCGCAATACTGACTAATTCGCTCGGCTCGCTGAAGTTTGAATGTGGTGTAGCTTAGCTCATCCAAAGCGGCTTGATAGGCGTAGTACAAAGATCGCGTCAACTCCACTGTTGCTTGAGCCGAGGATTATCTTCCATCTCTATGGATGCAAAGATTTGGTGTGGCTTGCGGGGTATCTCCGTGGGTATACCGAACTCGGTATTCAAGCTCTCGGCGTAGAGCTCCCTTAGGCGACGAATGGCCTCGCGTGCAGCATCTTGAATACCGGTGAAAAGGTATCCCGTCTCTGAGCGTCGAAGATGTGGAAAGCGGTGTGTCTCCGATCTGGCGTAGATCCGAACTTCTACTCTCCAAGACTCTTGTTCCCGATGTTATGCAGATAACCATGGTAAACTCGTCGTGCCTCGAATCCTAGCTTTGCGGGAGGTTCCAAAGGCAGTTGACCAAGTACCCGGCTTGAGTGCCGAAGGTGGAGTGGGTAGGGGTCTCGGCCATCTACAATTTTTGAAGAAGGTAAAAGTTAGAAAAACACTTTTGAAGAAAATGACAGAAATAAGTTAAGAAATTACGAGAGCCTTTGAAAATTAAGTTTGTAAAAATAGTTCCTTAGGATGATCCAGTTCTATTCTATCTACGGTCACGTCTTGGGGTCATTAGGGCTCTGATACCATCTTTGTCGGAACCCGGAGTGACAACTCCAGGATCCTCTGTGTAAATCGCACTAGTCGGGATCGGCTAGTGCACACAATGGCGGATAACAAAGATAAATATCAAGCAACATGACAATATTATTTCAATTAAACATAGTAAGGCTTTATGGCCAGCGTTTACATCATCGCCCATTGGCAAACATTACTCAAAGCAAAGGAATACTGCGGAAGCAAGCTGGAATCAAAACGAAGCCCAAGTCTCGCCCACAGCAAACGACGGCAAGGCGTGTCCTACTCGCCCCGGTCCTCACCGTAGTCGACGTAGTCCTCTTTCGTGATGAGACAGCAAGAATGAGTACAAACATGTACTCCGCAAGCCACACGGAAAAATGCAATATAATGCTTAAGGCCACAAAGGAAGGCATATAGGGTTAATTGTGCGGAAAACAGCATTTCTAGGAATACAATAAATAGATTGAAACTGCTGAATTTAATACAATAGATAAAACAATAACTGCAATTAAAATTAATACCGTTAGTGCAGGCTCCGACCAAACACTAACCTATTCTCGGGCATCCCACCCGGTCCAATTTTTCCAAAAGCTTTCACGTGGCTCCGACCACAAGGTTTTATAAATCATTTTAGAAACCAAAGTCTAATCCATGAAAAACTTTACTCAGCATGCCCATGACCGTGGGCACGGCTATCCAGGATAGGTTATACACTCTGCAGAGGTTGTACAGCTTTACCCACAAGACACGATCATCCCGTTTTACCACTAGATTACACACTTCCTTAGGTGTGCGGTTAGGAGTCGTGACAAGGCCTTTACAATGCAAAGTCGTCAACCTGACCATGCCAACTCTAAGGTTTCACCCCAGTAAGGACTCCACCAGACCGGGACCCCCTCTTGAGCCGAGTGAGACTTCTCATGGCCTACGCCACGCTCACTTTCATCCTACGGCATGGCCCAGGCTGGGACACGCAAATTATTCAGCCAGGGCTGTCCCATACCAGCCTTGTGGTAGTACGCTAGGGCTTTGCAACAAGAGCTCACGATCGGTCCTTAATTGACTTAGGCTCAACCACATATCCCCTGTGCACGACAATCAACACCGTGTCTCCGAACAACAAAGGCATGCCCGCACTCCACCACCTAACCATTAGCCTAAGTCTAAACCAGATTTTATATTTTATTTTGAAATGTTTCATAAACCTTCTTGACTCACGAAGTCAAGAATACAGTTCAAAAGCTTAACATTTTATGTAAAAGGATAACCCAAAACCAAGGTTATATCTGAGCATGACTAAGCATTTGATTTAAAATTCTCTAGCCCATACTAGTGTACCAACTAGAGTTTGATTCTAAGGTGACAAGGTATAAGGATTTGCAATGTCAAAGGAGGTAATAACAAACAGTGTATTAACTAAAGTTAAAATCGAATTGAATACGTTGAATAAAATTATGCATGCAATATAATTTAAATCAACATAATTTTATTTGTAATCTGGGATCAACATGATCAAGGAGTGTGACTTGCCTTGCTCCTCAAGTGGGTGTAAATCGTCGTCGAAGAATTCTCCGGAATCGTCGCAGTCTACACGTGAAAATAACTCAAATAAAACCAAATAAATTCAAATAAATTCAAATTGACTTCAAAAATTTGAATTGAGGCCATAAATGGATAGAGGGGAATTTTTGATGAATTTAGAAATTTGAATGGGCCAAATCGGAGTTAAAACGAGGGAGAACGGGCTCCGGGAAGTTTGAAAAGAGAGAAAATAGAAAAAGAGGAATTTCTGGAATTATTTTTCTAAAGGAAAAGAATTTATGGCGTCAGCATTGCGTCAGCCAGGGATTTTCATTTTCAGCCGAAATATTTTTCAACGGAAAATTCTGGGTTTAATGCATCAAAGATGACGTCAAGACGGATAAATCCCATCGCGGGTGGGCCATGGGTCCATGGACCGAGCCCACTGAGGAGAGGGGTGGTGAGGTGGCACGGGTAGCGGGCCGGTGGCGTGGCGCGACGGGGCGGAGGCCGACGTGGCCAAGACGTGGCGCCGACATGGCGCCACTCACCGCCACGCGGCACGGTGGCGGGCACCGGGCGACGCGTCTGGGGTGGCGGGCTCGCGGCGCCCGGCGAAGGCGACCAGCGGCGAGGGGCGCAGGAGGAGAGGCGGCGCGGGATCTCGGGGTGGGTGCGGTCTCACCGTGGCAACCGAGGCACGCCGCGACGAGGAGAGCGGTGGCTTGGCTCGGGCTACGGCGGCGACGGGTTCCAGTGGCGAGAGGCGCGACCGAGGGGCGGGGCTCTTCGACGCAGCGGGAGGCCGAGGAGGTGGCGGCGGGCACGAGGACGCCGGAGGCGGCCGCAATCCCTCGCCGAAGTAGCTCCGGCGCTCGGAAGCTTGGGCGCACGGCTCGAGGGCGCTGCGGTGCCCGGGGAGGGGAGAAGGGAGCGGAGGGAGGTGGTGTGTGGAGAGGGGAGGCCGGGGAGCGGCTTTTATAGGGGTCGGGGAGAGGGAGCAGGCGAGGATTCCTCGCCGGAGATGGTGGCGGCGGAAAGGAAAGAGAGGGGAAGAAGGAAAGAGGGGGGGCGCAGAAGGAAGGCGGGGTGCGGGATTAGGGACAAATTGGCCGCGGCGGCGATTGGGTGCCAAATCCGGAGAGGAGGCGGTGAGGCGAGGCCTGCATCGCGTGGATTCGTCGGCGGAGCAAAGAAGGAAAGGGGGAAGGAGGAAAAGGAAGGCGCGCGGAAGAGAAGACGCGCCAGCAGATGGGCCCGGCGGTCGAGAGCGGGAGAGAGAGGCTGCCGGTGGGGTCCGCGGCGAGAGAGGCGAGGAGGGAAGAGGGCGCCGGCAGGTGGGCGGGCGTGCGAGAGAGAGAGCGGGCGAGCGTCGCGTCGGATGGAGATCCGCGGTAGGGGATGGAGTGGGGCGGATGGCGGATGGGCCGAGGGGCGACGTGGCGGATCGAGCCCGCACACGTGGCGAACGGGGAGGCGATGAAGGCGGGATGGAGGCGACGACGTGGCGGCAATCGGCCGCCCACGTGGCGGAGGAGAGAGGAGAGGGTTTTATTTTCTAATTTTGTTTTGTGTTTTGAAATTGCCGAAAATTCGATAAAGCTCGAGAAAAATATGAAATAAATTCCAAAATTCCAGAAAAATTCACGAAGCTTCGAGATTATTTGGAACCCAAATAAAATATTTCCAACACATCATTGCATTGAAATTTAGTTTTGACTTTCCTTTTAAAACACTTTTAACCTTTAAATAATTTTTAAAATTCCAAAGAAAATTTGGGATGTTACAAACCTACCCCTTAACAGAATCTCGACCTCGAGATTCGAGCAGCTAGTAGAAGAGATGGGGATGGTTGGCTTTGTGTCCTCTTCTCTTTCCCAAGTGGCTTCATCCTCGGTATGATTACTCCATTGCACTCGTAAAACGAATTGACTTCCTTCTGGTTTGGCGCTCTGATGTCTCAAGGATCTTGATAGGCTGCTCTCTATAGGTGAGGTCTTCTTGTAGATCAAGAGTTTCGAGTTCTGCCTGCTCTGTGGGTACTCGAAGGCACTTCTTGAGTTGCGAGACATGAAAGACGTTGTGTACCACGACAAGGTTGATGGCAATTCAAGCGGTAAGCAACTTCTCCTTTACGCCCAAAATCTTGAATGGCCCCACAAACCTTGGCGCGAGCTTTCCTTTCGTTTGAAATCTCTTTACTCCACGAAGCGGGGACACTCTTAGATAGACTAAATCGCCTACCTCAAAAGCCAAATCACGCCGTCGGTTGTCAGCATAGCTCTTTTGACGGGACTGGGCTATTCGGAGTCGTTCCTTAATTTTTCTCACCTTTTCCTCCGAGTCTTGGAGTAGGCTTGGGGTAGGGTCTTGGGTTTCTTCGGGTTGTTCCCACAGAAGCGGGGTTCGGCACTTTCTTCCATATAGTGCTTCAAACGGCGCCATTGGTAGGCTAGACTGATAGCTGTTGTTGTAAGAGAACTCAGCGTAAGGAAGGGTGTGATCCCAGCTAGTGCCAAAGTCCAACGCACAAGCTCTCAGCATATCCTCCAATATCTGATTAACTCGTTCTGTCTGGTCGTCGGTCTGGGGGTGATAGGCTGTGCTGAAATTAAGTCGGCTACCAAGTTCCTCATGCGACCGCGAACCTAGAGGTGAACTGGCTTCCTCGATCTGACACAATCCTCTTGGGAACTCCATGCAGACATACGATTCTAGCCATATATATTTACGCTAACTTACTTCCGAATAGGTAGTCTTGACCGGTATGAAATGTGCTACTTTGGTTAATCGGTCTATGATGACCCGGATGGAGTCGTAGCGAACGTGTTCAGGTAGTCCGAGAATGAAGTCCATGCCTATATCTTCCACTTCCAACGGAATCGGCAAAGGTTGCAACAATCCTGCAGGTTTCTGATGATCTGCCTTGACCTTCTGGCAGGTGTCATAGGCATCTATGAACTCAGCAATCTCCCTTTTCATGCTAACCCACCAATCTCCACGAAATCTAGACCCTCAATCTGGGAGAACCCCTGAGCTACCAGTCTAGCCTTGTTCCGAATAACCACTCCATCCTCGCTTTGCTTGTTCTTGAACACTCACTTAGTCCCAATAATATTGTGACCTCGCGGGGGCTCGACAAACGACCAGACCTTGTTTCTCTCGAAATTCTCTAACTCCTCATGCATGGCATTAACCCAAGACTCATCGGAAAGAGCATGAGAAACATCTTTGGGCTCAAAGGAGGCAATGAAAGCAGAATAGAGACAGAATTGAGATAAGCCAGATTTTGAGCGGGTAACACGCTCGAAAAGGTCTCCAATAATCTGCTCTGAAGGATGCCTTTTCTAGATATGTCGGGGAGGTCCTGGATGAGAAGAAGAAGTGGCCTCTACCTCGTGTGCAGACGAGGCAGGGACAGAGCCACTAGCTCGGAGGAAGCAGTAGGCAAGGGCTGATCACCTTGAGGTACCGTGGAAGAAGGCATCTCACGGGGAGGATGAGGAGCTGGATCAGGTAAACAACCATCATCTCCATCGTCCTCATCATCCACAAAGATGGTCTCGGACTGCTCTAAAGAACTTGAGATATCTGGCCTAGTCCCCAGACTGGCCTCGTCAAAGGTCACCTCACAGGTCTCTACCATTTTGCTAGACTCGCAGTTCCAGACCCTATAAGCCCGCGAAGAAGGCGAGTAACCTAGAAAGATCCCATCACAAGAACGTGACTCGAACTTGTCTAGGTTCTCGGACTTCAAAATAAAACACTTGCAACCAAACACACGAAAATGAGAGACGCTGGGCTTTCGCCCGTATCTCAACTCATAAGAAGTGCGGTGCAAGTGTGCCCGAAGAAAAACTCAATTTGAGACATGGCACGCGGTGGCTATAGCCTCAGCCCAGAACTTCCGCGGTGTAGAGTACTCATCAAGCATCGTCCTGGCCATCTCGACCAAGGTACGATTCTTTCTCTCCACAACGCCATTTTGTTGTGGAATGTGCGGAGAGGAGAACTAATGCTCTACACCTGTCTCATCACAGAAACTCTCGAAGTAGGAATTCTTGAACTCCGTACCATTGTCACTGCGGATCGCTCGTAAGACACCCGGGAGCTCAACAGAAAGCCTACTGAAAAGACCTCGGAAATATGAAAATATCTCATCCTTCGAGGCTAAGAAAAACACCCAAGAAAACCTCAAATAGTCATCGACCACGAGAAGAACATACCACTTCCCTTCGGCTGACTGCACTCGAGCTGGTCCGATTATGTCCATGTGGAGCAGCTGTCCTGGTGCATCGGTCATGGTCATTGTGACCGGAGGGTGAGAAGCGGCAACCATCTTGCCGTGCCGGCATGGAGCACAAACAAGGTCTTTGACCATTTTGAGCTTCGGCAGACCACGAATGAGGTCGTGGCCGCTAACTCGAGTCAAATGGTCAAATCCGATATGACCAAGTCTCCTATGCCAGAATGAAAGGTCGCGGGACTCAGAAGCAACTAAACACCTGAGAGGATCACCAGAAGACTCAGAAAAATCAGCACGAAAGATCCTCCCAAAACGAGAAATCCCGCACACTAGACTACCCGAAGAATCAAGAATTTTACAATTGTTTTTCTTGAAGCTCACCTCGAAACCGTCATCGGTAAGCTGAGAAACGGAAAGCAAATTGTACTGCAGCTTACTAACTAAGGCAACATCCTTAAGAATAAAAGAAGCATTAACATGCACAGTACCTTTGGCGATGACGCGCCCAGACGAAGCGTCTCCGAAGGTGATCATCTCATCACCTGGAGCGCGGGCTACGGAGGAGAACCAACGGGAGTCTCCGGTCATATGTCGAGAACAACCGGAGTCTACAGGCCAAACCTTCTCCTTCTCTACCCGGCGAACCTAAGTCAAACAAAGAGTAAAGTCTCAGTACTGGGGTAAATCAAGAGTGATTTTGGCACCCAATACTGAACAACACGTCGAGCAGATGAAGTCGTCAAGCACGACTGACCTCTATCTACCCTACGCTCTCTGTGACTCAAAGAAGCGAAGGTCGTGTGCGAACACTGCCGCATTGCTAGGTCCGACTGCTATGGGAAAGTGAGTCGAAACACCGGCAACCTGCTGATCACGCCGTGGGTAACTGTCTCGACGGGGGAAACGAGATGTAACCTCAGGACGGCGGAAGTCACGACCCGGAGCAGCACGAGGACGAAAACTAGAAGACTCAGAAAAACCAAGTCCTCGATGCTACCCAAACCAGTCAGAAGCAAACCTGGACCTCGTGCTAGTCTTAGGTGCACTCAGGATCTGGGGCTGACCCTGAATACGCCTAAGTGCCTCTGCACGGTCTCTTCGCGCAATCCTGGCGCGCCTGAAGCATCTCTCGATCGAGTGCCCATCCTTCTGACAGAAGGTGCAATGGTACTTCACCTTCTGAGAGGTAGAAGTAGCACGGGGAGGCTTCGCCTTCTGAGAGGCCGAAGCTGCAGGTGGACTCACCTTGCTGTCAGAGATCCCTTGGACAAAGCCCGCTGATTTGAATTTAACCTCATCAGATCTGGGCTCGACCTCGATCACACCTCCTATTATGGGTCGGAGAATAGCAGGTGAATGCTTCCTCATATCCTCATAAAAGTCGTATTCTAGACCTTGATTGAACTTGTAAATCTTGGATTGGTCTAGAATAAGATTAAGCTTCTTCTTGCCGCCTACAAATCTCTCGAGAGTGTTCATAAGATACTGACACTCCCGAAAGAAAGAGGTGCAAGAAGAGCAGGGAGAAGAGGGAACAACAGAGGATAAGAGAGCAGAAGAAGAACCAACAGTAGAGGAGAGAATGGCTTGTGCATGCACAGCCGACTCTGAAGGGACAGTCCTACTACTAGCCGGTTGGTTTACGTCGCTAAGCGTCTCCATCTTACCCTTGCGCTCCTTCCCCTTCTCAGCAATCACATTACAAGCTGATGGTTGCTTCTCTAGTAAGTCCTTAGTTAGCTTCACACATTTATCATCCAATGCAACCAAGTCAATTTTTAGTTTTTCACAATTTTTGCATGGTGAGCTAACAGGGTTCTTAGAAGCAAACTGAGCCAACTTCCTATCATGATCAATCATTTCTTGAAACTGTTTGGAGACAGCTTCAAGTTCAGCAGTTAACTTAGGACAGTTCAAGCATGAATCAATCGGCTCAAGCAAAGAAGCTTGTAGTTCAGCAATTTTATGATCTGCCCGTTTTAGATTCATGTTCAAGTTATTGCAATTTTCACAAGACTCGGGCAGATCAAGGAGCATGGCATAAGGTCCTCTAGCAGCAATGTCCTTAACCTCACATGAGGTGGGAGAAGTAGTCTCATCAGTAGTAAGTAGGGTAACAGACATCCTACTCAACTCTAACTCAGCAAGCAGACTAACATTCTCCACCTTAACAATATCAAGCTCGGAGGACACACTATCATGCGAGGTCCTTAGTTTCTCCATGTCACCCAATAGAGCACAGCATGTATCACAATCATCACGGGAGGAAACAGATGTAAGTGAAGTAAGCTCCTGTGATAGTCTATCTACTTCCTTCTCTAACTCGGTACACCTAGCCCTAGCTCTAGCATGAAAACCACCTAGCTTAAGAAAAGCATGATTGAGCTGGTCGTAGGTGGGGCATACCTCGTCCGAGTCGGAGTACAGCTCGCTGTCGCTCAGTTCGCCCTCGAGGGCCATGAAGCACATGCCGGAGAAGTCGTCGCCGCTCTTGGGATCTTGGTCACCCGTTCTGTCGTCGTCGCTCCATCCCTCCACCTCACTGAGGTCGAGGTCGTCGAAGGCGGTGAGGACGCGGTGAAACAGCTTCTTGGCCTTCCCGAAGTCGCGGAACTTCTTCTTGCCCAGCGTCTTAGCTGGAGTCTTCTTGTTGCGGTTCTTGTCGGTGTAGTCGTTCTTGCCCGAACCGCCGTAGTCATTCTTGCCCTTCTCCAGCTTGGGGCAGTTTGCCCGAATGTGGTTGGGGCCACCACACTCGAAGCAAATGACTGGTCCGCCTCTCTTTCTGTCCCTCCTCCTCTCGTAAGCATGGGAGAACTTCCGAGCTAGGAGGGCCAGCTGTTCATCCTCTAGTTGCTCTAATCGATCATCGTTATGTCACGAGAGCGATTAGGAGAACCCACAAAGCGAATCGGCGGAAAACCGTGGTTTAACGGGATCGGTGACTAGAGCCATCGATCGCGACTTCGACTTACGAGAGACAATGTCGATCTCGTGCGTCTTGAGGCGCGAGTATAGCGCGTCAAGCGTCAAAGTCGAGAGGTCGGTGGTGTCCTTGATGGTAGTCACCTTCATCTCCCATACACGCAGATCAAGTACAGTGAGTATCTGTCGAGCATTATCCGAGTCGGAGTATGTGAGACCGACGGCTCGGAGATTGCTCAGAATCTTGTGGAAACGCGCAAAGCACTCATCAAGGGACTCGCCGTGAGCATTTCAAACTTGTTGTAATCTCGCTTGAATCGTCTGTCTCACCGTCTTAATCTGGGTGGTGCCCTCATGGTATGCATCGAGGGTCTCCCAGATATCGAAGGCGGACGGAAGATGAGAGATACGGTCAAACTCACTACGACTCAAGCCCTGGATAATGATGTTCCTTGCCTTAGCGTTTGCCTCAACATCAGCCAGGTTCCCAGCATTGATGTTCTCATCGGCAGGAACCTCAAACCGGACCTTGACCTTGCGCCAGATGGCGTACCCCTGAGCTTAGATGTATGTCTCCATTCGGCTCTTCCAGAAGGGGTAATCGATGCCATCGAACACGGGCGGCTTGGTCGAGTACTTGTCCGTCGCCATGGCTCTTGAGACCGGTTAAGATCTATTGAAAAGAGCTAACCGGCTCTGATACCAATTGTTGGACCGAAATGGCGACAGAGGGGGGGTGAATGTCGTCTCTTTTTTTTAAAATAATAATAATCCCCAACAAGTACTAACAGGTAGTTTCTCAGAAGGCAACCAATGCTATGAAGAGACAGAGGTAAATTTACTGGAGACTTAAAACAGAGAATAATATAATTTGCTAACTAAAACAAGGAACACTGCTACCTACCAAAAAGAGCACCCAAAAGAACCTGAACCAGTGGAAGAATAGGAATTGCTACTTGCTGCCTAACCAAGGATGCACTAAAGAGGCAGTCGAAAAGACAGGAACAACCAAAGATAAAACTCTTTAACTGATGCCTCACCAACCGAAAGTAGTACCCAACTGCAGCTGCCGAGAACCAGGAAAAACAATAGAATTTGACCGAGTAAACTACTCCCAGCTGAAGCAAAAAAAACAGTGAGCAATTAAAGCTATTTCGGCATTAAATGCAGCAATAGAGGGTCAGCCGAATGGATCAAAACAAGCAATAGAATTGCTAGCCGAAAGTACATGCATGCGGTCCTTTTAAATATCCATAAGAAGGCATTAAGAGCTACAGCAAGAAAGTCCCTTGACAAAAAGAAGGATTCAATTGGAAGGACAAAAGAACCGAGAAAAACAAGGAAGCTGCGGCTGCTTAAAAAGAAATAAAAGAAAAAAAGAGAACCGAGCTACTGCTTATTGGATCAAGAACTGCTCCAAAAGAGACAACCAACAGCTAAGAAGCTTGAACTCGCACTTGAAGACATGGCCAAACAAAAGGATCGCACGCAGAAGAAATACCACGAAGTAAAGTGAGGACTTCAAAGAGCCATGCAATCCATTCCTTGATTTCTTTTTTTTTTGAAACAAAACTAGAACCCAAATAGCATAAGCACTTCAGGACAAGGCAAAGAACTCAAAACCAAATAGCTCAAACAGATGAAATGCTAGAAGCATAAGAACAGAGAACTAAACTTCAGTGATTTCATTCATGGAAAACAAGGAATACAGAGGAGTCCCGATACGCCTGGAGAGCATAGAGAGAAACTCTCACCTTCTCTCCTTCTCTCTTTCTCAAATTTTCATGGAGAGAACTAAATGGAACCCTAAAACTTACACCCACTCTCTCAAAATTTCAGCACACATCTCCCTCTCTCTATTTATAGCCTCTACTAATGGGTTTGTACCATGCTTTACCCATTAGGCCTTCAACAACTCGGCGCTTTATCCAAACCCGCTTCCTTTTGTGCCGCTTTGTATTTTTACCGAAACGCCCATCGCGCACCTTCCAGGAAGCTTCCTCATCCCTTGCCTCGCAAGCCACGCAGCTTCCCCGTCTTCGGCACACCTCGACCGTTCTGACCTCAGCGCCACCTGCGCCTAGTCCGGTCCATCGTGCCTCGCCACGGCTCCACCTCGAGTCTACGTCGTCTTCGACACATCCCGACCGTTCTGACCTCAGCGCCACCTGCGCCTAGTCCGGTCCTCCGTGTCTCGCCACGACTCCACTCGATGTCCTGCAGCCACACATGCAAGAAACACATCAAATAGCACCGCTCGATACATGTAATCAAAATTAGCATGATAAAGCCCAACCCGATCGAAACGAGAAATAAACGACCTAAACACGTCTGACCGCGATCGACCAAGTCCGACTGAAACGATTGCACCATGCAACGTTTTGACTCGAACCACTCAAACCAAACTCAGTCTATCCAAACCACGAGTCAATTACTCATCACCAACATGGGATTAAGACCACATGGTCTCTCAGTTTTGTTTATTACATCATTAGTATTTATCTCTAGGAAAATTTGAAATTAAAAATACTACCCACATTTCTAAACATTAATTTGTCAACTCAAATATTCTAGAACATCATCGTGCGCTCGGCACGCATGCAAATGCTGACATGAGAGACCTAGATGGCTAGGCGTGGATAGATATTTTTGGTCATATGTAGGATGAGGATCGATGGATACGCAAGCTTAGCTATAGGGCTGTTTATATTGGTTATTGCTAAGGAATTTTAGTTACAGTTGATAAATAGTAATAATTGATAGAACCTACTGATTAATAGAGTGTATTATGAAAAAGATGGTGCAATAAAATACACTATAACATTCAGATCACTATACAATTACGGAATTGTGATGTAATAAAATACAAAATATGTTACAATATGCGGAATTATGATATAATAAAATATAAAGTATGTTACAATATGTGAAAACGAAAAATAGTAACTAATAAATGGTAATAGCTTATAGAAGTGAATTATAGAAATTGAGACGCTAAGCAGAAGCTAAAAGTAAAATCTAATATGAACACATCCTACAGAAATCAAGAGACGAATGGTGCAATGGCATAAATTTGCTTCTTGCTGTGAGGTAAAAGACCCTGGACTACTCTCGTAGCAATCATGAAGTTGCTAGGTTGATCTCAATTATATCTTTGCACGCGCATGCTTCCAACTATAGCTAGCTCCACATTGCTCATGTACATAACTACGTTGCCCGGCGGTTTTATAACAAGGATGATTGATTGATTAAGTAGGATTCTTCTAAAGAACAATTGTGTATTGCTTCATCTAACTAAAACCACATCAGAATTGCTTCAAGTCTTTTTAAAGCTGCTTTAATTTCAGTTTCGTTCTTATCCATGGTAGTTTAAGAAAATACTTCCTTGTAAATAATTCTCGTCTGTACCTTTTCTCGATCGTACAAATTGCAACGTGCTGCTTGCCTAAAATATGTTGCGGAATGAAAAAAAAGCAGAGTTGACGTTTCCTCCATTTCTTTATAGGATGAGTTATTTTTGAGGTTATAGTTTAGTTTTCTATAATAACTAGTTTTCAAATAAAGTATATTTTAAAACGGTGTCTAAGTCGATTGTAATTGATACTATTCTGACTTCATCTATATCGGTCAAAATCACATGCGAGTATATCTCTCTCTGTACTCTCTCATGAACAGCCAGAATTCAAAATATTAAGTAAAAAACCATAAGTCACAGGCTAAAAGAACCCACAACACGCACACCCCCCCTCTATACATCACCATACAAAAACAAGTGCACCCCAAGGCCCCAACATATGCCTAGAATAGTAGAATTATAGAGCCAAGATAAATCAACATCTCACGATGCATAGGTACACGTTTTCATACTTAGGTACACTCTTGTGGGCAACCTAGATTTGAGCCCTGGCCCTGGTGGATGGTGCGATACTCCCGCTACTCCACCAATAAACAACAGTCTTGTGTTTTTAGTTGGGGATTGTTGTGCAAAGTTTTGAAGTCGTGTGCTATGAATGCAGGGCGGAATTAGGCCTTGGCTTGAGTAGGCTACAACCCAAGACCCAGCAATGCTACTAGTACTACCTCCTCTAGTATATACCCAGTAATATACCTGGTATAGCAGCCCAGCCCAAGGCCTCATAAACTATCAGCCCGACAGCCCAAACAACGAGTCAGCGCACCAAAATGGCAGTCGACAGCCCATCCAGGCATGAGACATCCACCAAGACCAAGTCAAAGAAACCCTAATCCCCAACCCTTAGCCCCCAGCCACCCAAATCTGACCACCGGCTACATTGCCACAACCCCAGCCCCAGCCACCCAGTCCCCGATCCGCCCTCGCCCGCGCGTCCCCACTACCGGCCACTGCCCTTGCCTGCGCTGTTGCGCGCACCCCCACCGACCACCGCCCTCACCTTTGTGTGCTCGGCGCCCCCACCGCCGACTACTGCCCTCGCCTGCGAGCGCCCTACCACCGTCTACCGCCCTCGCCTGCGCGCACCGCATGTGAGCTGGCCACCGCCCTCGCCTGTGTGCGCGACGCGGTTCACCGGTCGTTGCCTTTGGTGCACTCCCCTCACTCTCGACACGACGACTGCGAGCACGCTGAGCAACTGAGTAGAGGTGCAGCTAGGGACTGCGAGCACGCCGAGCAGCCAAGCAGAGGTGACTCAGGTGGGAGCATGTAACAAATGAGAAATGATAAATGTAATTATCTTTTATATTGATACAATGAGAAATTGGTTTTGTTGATACAATGAGAAATTGAGAATATAATTAGTATGAATTATGTTTTATGTTTTGAAATTAGTACGAATGATCAGATAAAATCATGAATGACATATGTTCAATGCTTTACATTTGCTATTTAGAAACTAATTGTTAAGGTTTAAGGATACAAATTACAAAATGAAGAGGAGGAAGACATTGTCATCGTGTTTTCCAACACAAGATACACAGTCAAACAGATTATCCAACTTGAACCAATCTTGAGAAACATTAGGAACTAGGGCTAGTAACACTGGGCAAAATATTCAGCTTAATTCAGGTAATATTGTTGCCGATCCTGAGCTTCGAAAATCGATAGAGGAGTTGGATGTGAATATTAGAGATGCCGCTAGAAGGGAGTATTTGCAATTGGGACCATGCCAATCAATTGGACATAAATTTCCATGGAGGAAACAGGGAAGTCAAAAGAGGAGATTTCAAGAATCATGGTTCAAAAAGCATGATTGGTTGGAATATAACATTGCTAAAGATGTGGCTTTCTGTTTTTATTGTTTTCTCTTTAAGCAACAAAGAGCTGAAAACTATGGTGTTAATGCTTTCATGAAAATAGGATTTAGTTATTGGAAGAATGAAACTCAATCTTTTGATGAACATGTTGAATAGTGCTCATAATAAAGTAAGAAAATATTGCAAGGCGTTCAAAAACCAAAGCCAGAATGTGGGTTATGTGATGGCTGTTGCCACCAAGAAGGATGAGGAAGAATATAGAGCCCGTCTACTATTATGTTAGACATTGCAAGATTTTTTCTATTACAAGCCCTTACTTTTCATGAACATAATGAATCATTTAGCTCAAAATATAGGTGAAACTTCCTAGAAATACTAAAATGGTATAAAGAGAGGGACAAGAGGATTTTAGAAAGTTTTCAAAGGGTGAGGTTACGCAAAAAACAACTTTCTCATGCAAGTGATAAGTTAGTGTATTTCAAATATAATATTTATGGTCTTTGAATTTATCTGCATGTATGTTTTATTTTATTATATTTTTATATTGTTTTTGTAGGTAATGGTTCTTGTCCTACTATTCATGAGGAAATGGTGGGCTAGGTGCATAGGATAGTGAGCAAATCTCCATCATTTAGGATTTGAGGTACTCGTTGTATCTTTATTACGCTATATTCTTTATGGTTTCATATGCTTTCTTTATTGTGATTTATATTGAAGACTCAAACTCTTTAAATATTCATCATTAAGCAAAATTTTCATATCAATGATATATTTATGGCGTAATTTTTTGTTATATCATAATATAATTCTAGAATTGAAGTATGCTAGATTGTTATTTGATTGAAATTTAGCCCGGTGTGTGATCAAATCCTGGATTTACCACTGTGTGGGCGTGGCTGACAGGGACCTTGGCTCTCCCATGCAAGATTTCACCATGTAATTAACATAGCGATGAGTTTCAATTGGCCTACTCAATGATTTATCTTGTACCATTTGGCTGCCCTAATTAATGAAAAAGTTTTCTGTCTCCACCTTGCTTATTCATATGCAAATAATAAGATTATTCATGGCAAAGTCATGTCTACTGTATTTTTTTCTGTCCAAGATTAATATAGATTATAGAAGTATATAACAAAACAAAAGTAAGATAAATAGAAACATTATGATCGATGAAGGTAATTAAAAAGACACACCGAAATATACAAAACCCTTTTGAGGTTCTTGTTGATAAATACTAAAGCTAGCTAGCTTGGTGATGAGTGAGGACGCAGTTGACACTATATGACCGACCTGCTGCTTGATTTCCAGGATCATCTTTACCTCTTCTTTACAATCATGCGACCAATAAGAAAAGATAAAGAGAATCCTTATCTCAAAACTCCTATACGCACCATATCTATCTATCTCTGTATTCACATGTATATTATATGCTATTTCTTACACTTATTCCAAAAAAAAATATCTTGTATGCACGAGAACTGACGATCCCGGCCGGCCAGCTGCTAGAAATCACTGCCTTCTGGTATGCTCTCCAAGGCAGGCTGCCATCCTCTGCAACACAGCTGCTCTCTCGCACGATCGCTTACTTCTTTTCGCATGAGAGAGACCATGTCGTCCAAGGACATGGCCTCCTTGTTGAGCATCTTCTGGAGCTCCTGCTTGCTGATGACCAGTTTCACCCTGACGGCACCCGGGTCGGCGACAGCCGGCGCCTTCGCCTGGAACAGGTGGTGGAGCCGCCCGACAGCCATGTCGGCCGCTGGGTCGAGGTGCTGCTGCGCCGGGAGCGCATCGGACATGCCGTGGCCCGGCGGGAACTCGGCGAGGGCCTCCTGGACCTTCAAGGGGGACGGCAGCTTCAGAATCTCGCCGTCCATTCTCATGATCTTGATCTCCTTCCTGTGTTGAATCACTAGGCAGTTTCCCATGATGATGAGTTACAAGGAGATTTGTGACGATGAACTGTGAGGCAGAACACAATGGAAAGATCACCCAATTCACAAGTGGGGGCCTGGGGAGGGCAGTGGAGTGCTCTATTTGAAGTGTTTTCAGAGAATGGTCACCTATTCGAGAGCATATTTAGGCTCTGTTTGGCACAGCTTCATCAACAGCTTTATGAGCTGTTGTGAGCTGTTTTTTTTTTGCCAAACACCCTTTTTGCAAATAGCTTCATGGATGAAGCTCCTTAAATCATGCTCTCACAAGGGAATGGGGTGGGGTGAAGCTGAAAATAGTAACTTTTCACAGCTCCCTCCCTCAGACTCGCAGTTCTAGGAACTCACTACCCTTGTAGTTGACAAAAATTACAGCACTTTGCCACTGGGTCCCCACGTCTGTTTCCTCTCCTCCCGTTCGCACTTCTCTAATGATTTTAATTTTTTTTAATTCATACTCATTCAAATATATTATTTTTTAATTCATATGACCATATACAAACATACAACTCCAAATGTTAGAACAAGTCAGGTAGACAGGGGCATCTTGGACAATTGTCCTCTTTCAGCCATGCATGAAGCTGTTGGTGAAGCTGTTTTGCCAAACAGTTTTCCAAAACAGTTTTAGCTTCACCGGTGAAGCTGCTCGTGAAGCTGAAACAAAAAAAATAGCTTCACTAGTGAAGCTGAGCTATGCCAAATAGGACCTTAATAAATGCCATTGTCCTACCTGATTACCTCAGTGAAGTCGCCTCCTAGCTAGATACTACAAAAGCAAATCTATGGCCACTGAGCCGACCTGCAGCCGCCCTTTTGTTCCTTGGTGTCGTTGAGCACCGTTGAAATGCGTTTTGGGTTAGGTCTCATCAAAATTATGTGGCGCATGCCCAACATTGTACTAGGCTACTTACTCCTAAATAGTAATCATGAGCAAAACCAGTCTGACCACAGACTATAATTAACGAAGTAACTTCAAAAATATATTAACATCAAACAATCAATATATTATCACAATTCACAAAAGAAATTCATTACTGCCACTCAGATGGCAAATGCGAATGGCAAAACTATAATTATGGGCTAATTGGAGGGTCTTGCGATGGGAAAGTCGGCTGCAACATACTAGAGAAAATTCCCTACATCCCATTAAAAGTTAACACCTTTCCTTCTATACCACTAAAAAAATGTGCTTCCTTTTATGTCATCGAGTTTCTTTCTAGTGTCCCTTCATACCACTCCTGTTAGCTCTGTCAGGTCACATTTATGTTATCCCTGTAAGATCTATCACAAATACCAAAATCCTTCCACTTGAAGTGCAGAATTCTAGAATTAATAAGCCTCTTAATTACGCTTTTAGATATGTGACCGAGTCACAAATGCCATAAATAAGATTATGATCATGTGTTCCTATCATTAGTATTCCTCACTATGGAGTTATTTTCACCAACTAAGTAATCAATATTGTTATCATCTGATAGTTCATTAAAGAAAATAAATACCTTTATGATGAGTTCCACTATGTACTATTTTCATTTAGCAATATTTTAGCTCTTCCATTTTCAAACAGTATATCATAACCAATAGATTCTAACTGAACAATAGAGATTAAATTCTTTCTCATGCTAAGTGAATATAAAGTGTCCTGTCATAATAACATTCCTCTGTTGGGGAGTTTTAGAACATAATTTTTAATTCCATGTATATCAGCTTTAGCATTAGTACCTAAAAAGATATATCTATTTCCTCTTTGAATTGTTTGTATAGAAGTAAAAGCTCTATGATTTTTAGTAATATGAGATATAGCACCAGAATCAACAACTCAATTATTTGGAAAAGCAATAATAAGTAAAGATTCAGTACATACCAAAATATCAGACATACCGTTAGGCGAAAAATTGCCTTTACTTTCAACTGGTTAATTGTTTTGAATCTTTTACTTATTTTGCTTCTTTTTTCTACAATTAGATCTGAAATACCTATACTGATCACAGTTGTGACACTTGAGATTCTTGTATTTATCATTCCTCTGAACTGAGTTATAATTTTCACGATCATTCCGATCGCTCTCAACTCATCTTTAGGCTTGCTCTTTTGCCTATTCCTTTTATTATTATGTTTTTTCTCTCCAAAGTGTAACTCAAAATTATGAGTATTTCTTTTCTTTCCTTGAGAGAATTTTCTATCTTCTTTCATAAGCAAATGATGTCTTAGAGCGCACATATTGAGTATCCTCTCAGAATGATAGAAAGATATCTTAAAATATTCCCATGCATATGGCAAAGAGTTTAGAATAACCATGACATGCACTTCTTTAAAAAAAAAAGGATAGCCAGCATTTTTAATTCCTCTGCTAAAACACCGTTTATTGAGATGCTCATTAATTGAAGTGTTATCATACATCTTAGTAAAATGATTAACAAGATTAAGTACTTTAATAAGAAATACTTCACCAAAAACTTATTCTAGACTGCACATTATTTTTGGCATATTCCGTTTACCCTCATACTCAATAGGTAAAGAATCAGTCATTGGTCCTAGAATAAAAGAATGACCCCTTTTATTATCTCTAGTCCAAATTTCATATTCTTCTGTATAATTTTCCTTTTCTTCAATAGTGGCATTTTTTTCTTGCTCTTCCGGTTCATTTTTATCTATTACAAAATTAATGTTTTCAGCAAAAAGCAAAAATATGATTTTTGTTTTTTAAACCGTAAAATTTGAGCCATCTAATTTGTAAAATCTAATGAGGTCAGAAGAAAAAATGCTGTTGGTTGCCATTGCGCGAAAGTGTTCCCTAAGTCTGTATAGCTCAACAACCAATACTCCCTTAATCAATCTTCCTTAATTAATGCTTTCTTCTTTAATTAATGTTCCCTTGATTATCCGAGGTTGGCTGAATGCATGCACAGGAGAATAAAAAAAAAATCGATCAATGCATGCACTGGAGAACAAAAAAAAAATCGATCATGCATGCACTGGAGAATAAAAAATCGGCTCAATCCCCAGCCGTGTCCCAACTCCCAATTAATCAACTCAATGCATGCGGCAGGGGGTGTGTTTGCTCTCCTCGATTCCGTGCGCCGTGAGGAAATCTCCCACTGAGCACGCCAACGGAGGACGAAAAGACGCCGCCGCGCCTTTGCTTCGTGGACGTTGTCGACATCGCTTCCGCGCGGACGTCCGACGTGCGCGCCGCCTCTTAGTCGTCTCTTAAATCATAATCTCCTATGCTTTAATACCATATTAGGTTTTCTTTAAATCCTTGATTGATATTATAAAGACTTTTATATCTACTCTCTATTCTTTTGTCTTTTCTATGGTATTGCTCATAATTTCAAATAAGGCTAGAGGGTAGAGACATATTTATAGATTTCACTTCTAGGTGTTACAAAACGACTCGCTTGTTTCTAGTACACCGTGAGACTCTTGAACCATATCATCAACCAATTAAACATGCGAGTTTTATGAGTTTAAAATATATTAGTTCATACCACACATGTGAATTATGTGCTATGATCAATTGCTTATGAGACAATTTTAATCTGATCATAAAACAGCATGCAGCTGAGCCAACCATGTAATACAAATTTAGCTATTCCATCCTGTGTTGTATATGAGTTAAACATAAATATGCATATTAAATTCCAGTAGACTCGATCTTAATAAATGTCTACTACCCAGTACAGTCGTCCTTGGCACCTCGAGTATTAATTCTTCGAGTTAAATTCCGCATCAAATTATTCTCTTATTAATTCTTCAAGTTAAATTCTGCATCAAATTATTCTCCATACATACATTAATAATATGAACAATTCCACGTTGAGTTAAACATACAATAACCAAATATTAAAAGTCACATAAAAATTCCAGTAGAGGCATCCATGGCTGTTTTGTTGTCCGTTTTTCTTTCTTTATTTCAAGTTTGATGTGGATCTAGATAACATAGGGCCTGTTTAGTAGAGCTCCACCAGCTCCAGATTCATGAAAAACAAATCCAGATTCAATTTTTCCAGCCAAACACTTCTAGCTCCAGCAGCTCCACCATGGATCTGCTCTACGAAAATAGTGGATCTGCCCCCAGATCCACCAAATCCATGGAGCACCTCAAGGGGTGCTCCACCAAACTCAAGTTTGATGGAGTTGGGGAAAATTACCCACCATGCCACTGATTACACACCAAAAAACGGTTTGTTCTATTAATTCTTCTTCTCCGCACGCGACCCCAACCTCGGCCGTTTCCCGCGCCCGCCCGCCATGGCCGCTCCAGCCCCGGCCGCGAGCTCCGGCCTCCACGTCAGCTGCGCCCGCGAGCTCCGGCGAGCGCAATGACGCGGCTGCGCCCGCCCGACGCGAGGCCACGCCCGCGAGCTCCGGCGAGGCGGTGAGGCCACCGCGCTGCCGCCATGGTCGGTCGCGCCGCGAGCTCCGGCGAGGCAGCGAGGCCGCCGCGCCGCCCGGCCGCCATGGCCGGCCATGGGAGCCGCCGCACCGCCAGCCCCGCGCGTCCCTGCGTGTGCTCCGTGCTCTGCTCAGAAGAGGAGGAAATTTGAGGATGAAGAGCTGACGTGTGGGCCCAGGTGTCAGTGAGATAGAGGAGAGCAAACTCAGAGCTGGAGCTGTACCAAACACTTGGATGAAACCCAGATCCACGGTGGAGCTGCTCCACGGTGGATTTGGGTGGATCTGGTGAATCTGGGTGGATCTGGAGCTGCTGGAGCTCTGCCAAATAGGCCCATAGGAACTGGTTCCAGACAATTCCAAAAAATTTCTCTGATTCTAGTTTTATTTTCAAATTAGAATCTATCCTTATGTTCAATCTGATGTCGGGATTGTGGGGGTGCTCGAACTGGGCAGAGGAGAGGGAGTGATGAGGAGGGAGAAGTTGACAGGAAGAGGATGAATGAGAAGGGTAAGTTTGTCTTTTTATAGCCCACTTAACAGCAAACTAATTGGCGAGGGATGAAGAGGCATGAAAGAGAATAAGAAAGAAACTCGATGGCATATAGTATATAAAACTTTTTTGAGTGATAAATCAAAGATCAAGACAACTTTCACTAACATATAGGAAATTTTATTAACATACTATGGTAAGAAGGAGATCAGAAACCATTAGGATTCATGTGGGGCCCAACATTTGGCAGGCCTAATCCATGTTGTGCTTGCTACCTTTTGGAAAGTAGTGGAGGTAAGAATCATTTCCATGTTGTCAAATTTGCAATTGAAAATGAAATAAATCCAACAATGCGTGCGCTGGTGAGTGGTGATATGCGGGACAGGCCGAAAGCGACCCCTCTCGATTATTCACTAAAAACAACCCTTGCAAACATGTATTCACTACTACAAAATCCGTTATATTGAACATCTCATTACAGATAGTTCTTTGGAACCATCTATATTATAATTATTGCAGACAGTTTTACAAGCATAACCGTCTATATTACTAGCGATGGCTAAAACTATCTATGATACATAATTATCACAAATGATTCGATTAAAAATCATCTATGATATATCTGCAATTATCACAGACGGTTTCACGGAAGATTTTTAATAAGAATCATCTGTGATGTCTAGAATTATCACAGATGGTTCGGATTAAAAACCATCTGTGATGTTGCAATTAAATACTGTTTGAAAATTCAAATCCTCTTATCTTGTTTGAGTTGTTGGATCTCCTAAAATCCAAATCCGGTGTGGCTGTTTTTCCAATTGTGCCGTGTAGAACTTCCTAAAAAGGTGTTTTTTCCAATTTTGCCATGTAGAACTTCCTAAAGTGTCTACCTTCCCAAAAATTCAAAAACATGCCAAAATTATGCCAAATCTAATGAAAATTGGTGGAGTCCTATATATAGCCACAAACAATCACAAAAAAATGCAATATTGGCTCACAGGATTGAAAGATATAGCAGTTTCAATTTAAACCCGAGACAAATTCGAGTCCGAGTAGGATTCTGTTTTGAGACAACGTTAGTAAAACGGACATAACTTTTGTGTTACATGCTGTCTACTAGTTAATTATAGTACATACTGTACTGACTTCATTTATATCGACAAAAACCGCATGTGAGTTTATGTTATTCTATAGTCTCTCACGCGAATAACCCAAAAGCCATAAACCGCAGCTAAAAGCCTATGGGCCTGTTCTTTTCGGCTGCGGCTTATGGTTTTTGGCTGAAATTTTTGAATTTTGGCTATTTACGGTACAGATTTCGGAGAGATAGATACTCACTTGCGATTTTGGCTGGTACAGATGTTGGGCTTTTAACGTGTAGATCGTTTAATTTGTAGATCCCGTCTTGAGAAAATATTTCGTTTGAAAGTTAGGTACTGTAGCAGAAGCCAAAAGCCGATCTCAAAAGCCCAAAAGAACATGTCCAACTTTAGCCAAAAAGAACAGGCCCTATAGCAGTTGACATTACATCATAGTACATGCTCCCATACTCGGTAGCAAAGTCGTCACACATTACTCATTATAGGTATGTTCATGCTGTCGAACGATTAATTAGCCATTTTCCCATTAATCACATATTTTTAGATTAACTAGTCAGCAAAATTGTTTAAATTACCTTTGTAATAGTATTAATGATCAAAGTATACAAAAGTTCTAAAAGGTTAGTGTTATAAAACGCACGATAAATTTAGATGATCAAAAGAACATGAGACATATATTTAATAAAAAAAACTCTTGCAAGAAAAACTATGAACGTATGAAGACAAAGTTCACTATATAAGGAGATATTGCAATGAGGTTTTTGGTCTTCCTATGGACATAGGTATATATATAGGGCAAGAGAGACGAGTCTCAAATGGAGAAGGAAATTGAACCAGATTTGAATACGCCAGGCATTGCCACGTCTGATATGGCTTGACACACACGCTATTCGGCGTCACATCTAGTGCAGTGTCCTACATAAATATGATATTGAATTTAGATCACACTTTTAACTGTTAACTTCATGGATCCCACGTGGAGAATGTATGAGCGTCTTTCGTTGGCACGACGTTAGCTAAGGGTTGAAGCACAAGAAAACAAAAAGCACTATGGAAACAAAGTTCCAGCTCAGTAAGCCTGTCTTGGTCGATGTAGATCAATGGAAGTATCCTTTGGCACATTCTAACCCCCACTACGATCCTCCTTTTTGTCATCTTTCCTTCACTTTTCTATGTTTCTACATTTTATGTTTGTAGTGCGCACTATGGAAATCCATTCTTGCAGCAACATATATAGGAACTTTGTTACCATCGCGGACAATAAAGTGATATGAACTAACTTGGTCAGTCAAAATACCTGCAAGACGAATTCAATCCCTTTAAAGAGTGGGTTTTTAGTTACATTCTGTCCTCTTTAATTATGCACATATCGTATACCAATCCTCTTCTTCCCAGTAGGAGCCATCCGATCAATACAGGAATTGACAGTGTCTGTTGAAACTGATCTTTTGGTACTAGATTAGCTAGCAACCTGTCATTTTTAGCTTTATTTTATTAAGCATTTTCGCTTAATTGTCAAAGGTGTGCTAGCTCCTCAAAATTGAAAACATAAACACTACTACAGAAAACCGTATTACAGAGGTTCAAAAACGTCATCACAGACAGTTTTCTGGACCGTCTAAATTTATAGGTCAGTGATAATCGAAGGTTATCACAGACGGTTTTTGAACCATCTGTGGTGTAAATATCACAAACGGCTTGTAACTAAAAACCGTCTGAATTTATGGGTCAGTGATAATCGAAGGTTATCACAGACGGTTTTCGAACCGTCTGTGGTGTAAATATCGCAGACGGTTTGTAACTAAAAACCGCCTATGATAACTGATAATCACAGACGATTTTTAGTTACAAACCGTCTGTGATTATCACCTATCACAGACGGTTTTGACTTAAAAACCGTCTGTGATTATCAAGCTATCACAGACGGTTTTTACTTACAAACCGTCTGTGATATTCTTTTCTACCCCTAAATCTATTCCTATTTATTGGTTAGCCGCAGGAAATGATAGCCGTGCTCTCTAAAACAAGCAGATGAACATGTACATATATACATACAATTTACATCTCAATTCATTTCACAAACATAAAACATCCAATTCACATCGCACTTTGAAATTCCACAGAGATCCTGCAATAAACATAAGTCTTGAATCAATGTAGTTCTTGTTTTGCTCATAGATTGGTTGTGATTGCAGGTGTTGTGGATCTTACGATATCGTTCAAAGTTATCAGGTGAGCAATTGTGCAGAGTGATCGGCTACACGGTTGTAAGCTGAGCAATTGACTAGGTGGTTTGGTTTCAAGTGGTCGAGATCTTTTCTGACTGTTGAACGGCTTCAAAAAGCAGTGATAATCATTCGCCCCCTCTGATTGCTGTCTTTGATCCTACAGGTGATATCAGAGCAAACTAACGATGGAATTAGAGAGGTATGTGAATCATCCACCCATGCTAGATGGTAGTGATTTTGCTTTTTGAAAGTGTTGGATGCAAAGTTACATTGAGGCTTAAGGTAATGATGTCTAGAAAAAGGTTTCTCAAATTTATGTGGTTCATGTAGATATTACTGCCAAAAATAAAACAGATGTAGATTTGAAAATGCATGCTCGTTACTTTTTCAAGGAATTTCTCGCAATGAATTTCATCGCATAGCTGACATTGCTTCTGCTCACTTAATCTGGAAAACTATTTGCGATTATCACGAGTGAACGACTAAGATTAAGAAAGTGCATAAAACTCTTTATCAAAAGGAGTACTTGAATTTTTCTATGAAGCTGGGTGAACCTATAGATGATCTTTTTGCTTGTTTTCAAAAGATCTTGAGTAATTTGCGTGGAGTTGGTGTTGTTCCTGTGGATGGAGATAATGCTACTAAAATCTTAAGGTCTTCAGATTCCAAGTGGTTGATGGTCGTAACGACTATTAATCAAAATGTCAATCTAGATACTCTGATAATAGGCGATTTATACTCTAGATTAAAAACATGTGAGATGGTAGCTTTGCTATCTAAGACTGATAAATTTTCATCTTTAGCACTTGTGTCTAACCACATACAGACTACTTCATTGAGTACAATGTCTTGTGTTTTCTTGTCTGTTTTGACTTCCTTTTTAGAAGAATAATTTGGGCAGCAACCCGAAGAGGATCTAGTGTTGATCTCCTTACGAGTATATAAGGCACTCAATAATGAGGATGAGAAAACGTGGTGGCACTCCAAGTTCAATCAGATACTTTGAGTGTGGCGAGCCAAGCTATATCAAGATGGATTGCCCCAAGCTCAAAGGGAAAGTGGTCAAGGAAGACAAGACTTATGGTCGATGACTATTCAAGAGTAAGACAAAGGGTGGATCCTTCTGTTGTAAGGTTCTAGCAGCCATCGAGCACCTTGATCTGAGTGATGAGGATTTTGAGAGCTACGATGATGACGACCATGACGACGACAATGCCAAAGGCAAGAAGAAGAGTACCGACGACTTCATAGACATGTGTTTCACAGCAAACAGCAACGACAACGGCGACAATTATAGCGATCCCGATGAGGTAAGACTGTCATACGATCAGCTTGAAGATGGGTTAGTTAAATTGCTCTTGAATTGAAAAGGACTAAAAGAAAATTGAAAGAAAACAATTTGTTTCTTGTTTTGCTCGTAGATTGGTTGTGATTGCAAGTGCTGTGGATCTTGCGACAACGTTCAAAGCGATCAGGCGAGCAGTCGTACAAAGTGATCGGCTACACGGTCATAAGCTGAGCGATTGACTAGATGGTTCGGTTTCAAGTGGTCGAGATCTTTTTTGACTGCTGAAAGACTCCAAAAAGCAGCGACAATCATTCACTCTCTCTGATTGTTGTCTTTGATCCTACAGGCGGCTGACCACTGTGGTCATACCGCCTGGCGTGGTCTGATTGGCAACACACTGGTTGTCTAACTGGCAGCAAGCCAACGGTTAGACTAGCAGTTAGCCAGCGGTCAGATCGGTCTACAAATTTGACGATAGTTCATCGTAATATTATTCTGCACCTTCTTACATAACCCCTCAAGTAGAGATCGATCAACCCTTAAAATATATTTGGATTTTCTTGCTGCCTCCTTCAAATCCGCACGTTCTGCGTCCTTGCATTGCGTAGAGTGAGTACGTGTTTCAGGCTAAATTGATAGCTCGATGGATTGGACGGGCTAGCAAGCACGACTGTGGCCGGCGGTGCCGACTGGGACTTCACCTGGCATACGTTCTACTGGGCCGCAGCGAGATAGACGGGTCATCGTTTTCATCCATCCATAGGTACTCGGTTCCTGTTCTATCAATGGTCTGAATTCACATCACATGGTATCTCCTCTTCTTTTTGCGTCCGACAGCAACAAATCAGCGCGATCCTTCTTCCGGAGTAAACTACGCTAGCTTAATCACCTCAGTGCAATCAGGATTTCTCATCAACACCACGTACAGTACTTTCCAATTAGGACATGGCAAGGGAACGGACGAAAAACTCCTATGGAAACGGAACACTATTCTTGGCACGGCTGAATTCGGTCTTCACGCGAATTTCCACCGTGAATTCGCGCCTCTAGCTAGCTACTCCTGTTCGCTCTTCGAACTACAAATCCGTATCACAGAGATCTCAGTTCATGCATATACGCGCGACAAAGTGATCGATCGAGCCCGGTCTCCCCTCTGAAGAAGGTTAGCTAGCTAGTTCAAACCAGGAGAACTACGTGCAGTAGTGCAGCTCATCAATGGTGCCTTCTCTCTCGGCCATCTTCCTCGTCGTCGGCGCGTGGGCCCTCGCCGTCGCTCTCTCGCGTACGTGACCGTGCAAATGCCTAGCGTGTCTGCATGCAAACTAAGTTCAATTGATAGTGCAATCGATGCCTAGTTTACACGTACGCATTGCATGCTAGACTACGTGAGTGCGCATGCAGACGATGAGAACAAGGAGGAGGGCCCGGAGTACACCTACGCGGCGGGGAGCAAGCTGGGGCCGGAGAACTGGGGGAAACTGAGCCCCGAGTGCAAGCTGTGCGGCGAGGGCAAGCGGCAGTCCCTCATCAACATCGTCACCAAGCAGGCCCTCCCCAACCCCAACCTCGACTTCCGCTACCGCACCTACGACGCCGCCAACGCCACCCTCGTCAACAACGGCAAAGACATCACGGCAAGCTCGATCTGCGCTAGCTTACTACTTCATGTATGATATACTTGTATAACATAAACATGGGGCCGGTTATATCATAGGAGACTAAAATTTTGTAAAAATTCAATCACTTTTCAACGGCTTAGATTGCTCCAAGATTCATGCAGGAGTTATAACTCTAAGCCCGTCTTCTCCAGGCATGCTAACTCCCACCGATCCAGATGCCCCTGCAGCTCCTCCTCCACATCAATATGGTACACGGCTGCGGCATAATATCAGGTGTCCCAAGAAGAGAACCGACGGAACAATCGCCTGTGGTCACTGCTATTAATGCATTCACCGAGCCATCAACAGGTCATCACCTGTTGATGCTGCACTTGCTCCTCAATGGAAAGAAGCAATGGATGGTGCATCAAAAATCGGAACTACTCGATCTTAGATGGCGGTAGTACCGTACTTTGAATTCAAATAATTTTATATTCAATTTATTATCTCATTATTTGTTGAGATTATCATCAATTACCAAAAGTGAAAGATTGAGAATCTAGTCCCTCCATTATGAGTTAATGGTGAGTTTTGGTAATTAATGACAATCGATTTGTGGGACTAATATTTTTCATGAGTTGGGTGAATAGGTTAGGTTTCATGATGATGGCGACTTTAGATGACTTCATGAGTTGAAGGTCATCAAGAAAAGTATACATCATGTGTTGATGCATATCAAAATTTTAAAGAGAAGATGTTCATGAGTTGATCATCAAGAAGATGGTCATGAGTTGATCATCAAGTCAAAAGAAGACAATGACCCGAACTCGAAGTGAAGATGTACGCCGTCAAACTTCAAGAGGATGCTCAAGGCAAAGGTATAAGTAGCTAGGGCTAAGGATGTGTTCCTAGTTTTTTATCGGTCTTGGTGCTTGGTTGAAAGACCGAATTGCTAGTATAGGCTTACCGTACTATTAAGAGAGGTCTTGTCTAGTAGTTTGAATCTCATCATATGTTGATAGCTCAATCCCGCTTGCTCTAACTCTCCGTGGCATGATGTCATTATTTGCGAATGTGTTTTGCAAATAGTTGAGGCTCATGCATCTAATCCCTGTAACATGTGACTATACTTTGCAAATGTATTTCGCAAAACGTTGAAGTCCATGTATCCACTCCGTGTGGCATGATCTAAGTTTGCAAATGTGTTTTGCAAAAGTTGGAGATCATGCATTATCCCTTGGTATGGTCTAAGATTATTTATTGCTATTTTCTTTCACATTAGACCATGGTAGTGACTCTTTGGATGTCTTGTGATTTATGCATTGATCTCATATGTTTGAGATTATGCAAATAGATGAGTTGTGTAGCCATCTGAATAAGCTTTCCATAGAGTCCAAGATCACTCAAGTCCGACATCACAATCAAAAGTTATGACCGTTTTTCCAAGTATTGTCTGTGCTAACAAACCGAAAACAGAAGTACCGCCTGTACAACTACGGTAGTTTCGAAAAACGGAAGTGCCGTTTTTATAACTACGGTAGTTCCGCAAATGACTGAATAACGGCTATTTTTCTAGCCGTTATGATGGGGAGCGGAAGTACCACTCCTATAACGGCGGTACTTCTGAAAAACCTGATTTTTTACTCCAACGGCTAGTCTTGAGATATGGGCTATAAATACTCCCTTGTGGCCGGTTGGAATTAGATTTTTGGCACTCTATTTCACTCTCTTGAGCTAGTATGAGCTTCTCCTCTCATTTGTGCACGTGTTGCACCTTGTGAGCAAGGAGAGAAGTTTCTAGTTGCATGTGTTGCATCTAGAGGTGGATTTTGTATCCACTTGAGCTTGTGCATTCATTGCACGTGGTGAGAGTCAAGTAAGGGGCTTGACTTATTACTCTTGGAGTTTGCCGACTCCTAAACGGCGTTGGAGGCGTCGTGTGCGGTGATCTTCTCAAAGAAGGTTGTGAGAAGTCCTAGCAAAGTTGTGAAGGTTGGAGCTCACATACTCGGAGTGGGAAAAAGCTACCACTAGTTAATTTGAGGTGGAAGGCTTAATTTGTGGAGCCGGTCCAATTTGTCTAGGCTAACCTCAACATAGACTAGGCGCGAACGGCAAGTCACCGAACACCATGGTAAAAAGAGACCGTGTCTATTGTGGTTTGTTTTTCTTGTACTCAATTTACTTTCAAACAATTTACATACATAGAATTAATTTGATTGCTTGCCAACCTAAAATTACAAACCTTGACCTAGGCTAGAAATCTTGGTGCACTTAGGCGAACTTGATTGATTTAGGCTCTATTTGTACTAAACCAATTTGATTTAAACTTCCACATTGTTTACTTGGTTTAGATAAATAGAAAAGATCTTGAATTGATATTAATAATTAGAAAGATTTTTTAGACTGCTTATTCACTCCCCTCTAGTCGGTTTCCTCAATTCTACACCAGCCTGGCCCAAAACGTCATGACAGTATAGTAATCTGAACACAAAATCAAAATACTCTAAAGTATTGCGTACTTTCTACTACCCTCCAAAAAAATCAAATTGAAAAACAAAAGTCTATAATACCCCATAAATCAATGGATAAATTTTATTTCTACTATCATCTTTCTAGTATCAGTATAATATACTTAAAAAATCTCTAAACCATATGTCAGAACATCGAGGGAAGTTAGTCCTATGTTTTTTTTGAGGGGGTGGTGGGGGTTGGGGCTTATGCCACCCTTCAAATAGTTTTGAAAAACAAGTACAGTTACTAAAAAATAAATAGTCTTAGGAGAAGTCAAGAGACCGCAAAATAGTGCTTAGCTGTTCTAGAAAAAGCTGTTGACCATACACGTAACTATGAAAGATGCTTGGGCATCTGGCTTCCAGAAGTTAAAGAGTCAGAATAAATATGTCCGTCTTTTTCCCGTCTTTTTAATTTTGATATTTTTTTGTTTTATAGGCTTTTTCTTTTATTTTTCTTTGTATTCTCCGTAAGGATATAACGGTGTTCTTTATTTTTATTTTTATTTTTCTTTATTTTTTAATTAAATAACTCAAAAGGCCAAAAACCGCTACGTACAATTTCTATATGCATTCGCTTCCCATCTTCAAAATCATCAACCAAAAGCACACTACTCCCTACGAAATGGTTTGATATGGCGAAGTCATAGGAGCAGATAATCAATATCTGAATGTTTCCGACGATTTTCATGCAACACTCCATACCAAGAACCATTGAAGTTGCAACAAATTAACAGAAAACAAGCCGAAACAGAGAGAACAAAAAAAAAAGTCTAATTTGTCAATCTAATTCTAAATCCAATAAATCTCATGTCCTAATTTTAGTATGTCCTACTAGTAGGGGTGAAAACAGATCGAATATGGATCAAATAGTGCTAAAATCATATTCACATCTATATTTTTTCGGATTTGAATACAAATCAAACAAACGTCAGATACGAATTTGGATCGAACAAATACCAAATATGAATTCGAATCGAATATCTACTAAATTCGATCGGATCTAGATATCCTTATAACTTATATAGAATGAAGACATTAATGACATTTTATTCTACGTATCATCACGTTTAATCATTCTAATTTATTTACTTCACCTAAAAAAACACGAATTCACTTTCAATTAAAAAACTTATCTAAATAATTTGTTATATTGTGATAAAAAACATATGTATTGCTTTGTCAAATATGAATATGGATAGGGATAGTCTGGATAAAATGACATTTTCGAACGGTAAAATCCATACTATATTCACATCCATATTTTTTATACGAACTCGAATTCAAATATGAATATAATAGAAATTATTAACAAAAAAATAGTATATTTATATTTATTAAATACGATAACCGAATAATACGCATAATTTATATTGAGTTCTCACCCCTACCTACCAGCAGACGCACAGAAAGCCACATCGAACCAAACTGTCCTGTACATCCTGCCTATTCATTCCTGCACACACTACAACGGTCCAGATCTCGCCACGCGTCCGTCCACCTCCATCTCGGCCACCCAATCCGCCGCCCGCCTCCCCGACGCGAACCGCCTCATCCCTGCGAGCCCCGGCGCCGGCGCCGGCGCCGCCTCCTCCGTCTTGACCTTCTTCGCCTCCCTCCTCCTCGACGCGGCTGCTGGTGAAGGAGGCGGAGACCAGTCAACGCACTCCACGGCGCTCTTCCTCGAGCGGCTGCGACGTATCAAGAAACCGAACCCAGGGCAGCAGCCGGACCTCATCTCGGGCGACCTCGCCGGCCGCTGCCGGCGAGATCTCTCGCGGCGGGAGAGGACCTTCCCGATGCAGGACACCTTGGGAGAGCTCGGCTCGTGCTCCGGGACTGCCGGCTTCGGGTTGCGCCCGCCGCCGCCGGTCTTGGCCTTCTTGGGGAACATCGCCGGCGGGTGGTGCCGTCGCGCGCCGCCGCCGCCCCGGCCGAGCTTCCCGGAGATGCCGATGATGGTCGCCGCCGTGGGCTTGAGGTTGCCGGAGAACCTCTGCGACGCGCCGTTGCCGTTGTGGCCGGGGTGGTTCTTGAGGAGGCACTTCGGGTTGGTGTTCTCCTTGAGGGAATCGTCGCGGTCGTAGACGCCGCCGACGTCCGACCAGGCGGCGTCGTCGCCGACGCGGAGGCGGGTGGACTTCGGCGGGTCGCGCGCGGCGGCCATGGGGAGAGAGGCGCGTGATGGAGTTTGGCGTGCGTGGTTTTGAAGGAGTGGTGCTGTGGAGGGATCGCCAGGAGCGTACGTATGTGCTATTTTCTTTTCCTTCTTTTTGGTTTCGTAAATAAATAAACGATTGGAGACGGATAGAAGATGGGGTTTTCTGTGGACCTGGTTTACATGGGAGTACAACATTGATGATTTTTTGTGATTTATATCCCCAATATAAGTCTGATGCGTATATTAAAATATATACTATTTAAATAGCATTTCATGAAATTAGATAGTATCTATTTTTAATAGAAAGAGTAATACTATACATATCTAATAGGAATAATTATGGTTCAACTCTATTAAATATTATTTAAATAATATACTTTGTATGTGTGTGTTGAATTTATATTACCGGAGAGACATATTACGGCTAAACTTGGTAATCACGAACAAGGTGAAGAAGCGACCTTAGAGATTCAACCACTCTGTTGCGGATCGATTAAAACACCAAGGATGAAGATGAAGAAATTCAAAAACTGAAAAAGAATATCCAAGAGAAAATTCATCAGAGTATGCGCTAGACGAGCATGGAATCCTTACTTTCCGTGGTCGCTATTGCATACCCAACAAGAAAGAGTTGAGAGAGTTAATCTTATCTGAAGCCCACTCCTCTCAATTCTCAATTCATCCAGGAGGCACAAAAATGTATCAAGATTTGAAGAAAAGATATTAGTGGAACCAAATGAAGAGAGAAGTGGCAGAATATGTAGCTAAGTGTGATGTCTGCCAACAGATCAAGATAGACCACCAAAAACCATCGAGTTATTACAACCTTTGCCAATTCCTGAATGGAAATGGGATAGCATTGGTATGGACTTCATCACGGGACTTCCCAAGACCCGTGAGGGATATGATGCTATTTGGGTCATTGTTGATAGATTGACCAAGGTGGCTCATTTCCTCCGATCAAGCAAACTTATGGGAAGGATAAACTTGCGAGTTGTACTTGACGAGAATTGTGACGTTGCATGGAGTTCGAAGAAGATCGTGTCGGATAGAGGAGCACAATTTACATCTAAGTTACGGGAAAAGTTGCATGAAGCCATGGGCACCGATCTGAATTTCAGCTCGACATATCATCCCACAGACGGATGGACAAGCAGAGAGAACCAATCAGATTCTAGAAGACATGTTGAGAGCTTGTGCGATAGTGTATGGAGCAACATGGAACACTGTCTACCATTTGCTCGGTTCTCATATAATAACAGCTATCAAGCCGACATTCAAATGGCACCATTTGAAGCACTTTATGGCGAAAATGCGAGGACTCCACCGAATTGGAAGCAGGAGAACGACAACTCATTGGTCCCAGTTGCTCAAGATGCGAAGCACATATCGAATTGTCGAGACAGTGAAGATGGCACAAGACCGATGAGAAGAATTATGCGGATAACGCGGAAAGACTGAGTTTTGAAGTTGGAGATTATGTCTACATTAAGGTCACTCCCTTCAAAATAGTCAAGAGATTTCAGGTCAAAGGCAAATTAGCACCAAGATATGTAGGACCGTTTCAAATAATTGGAAGAGTTGGGAAGTAGCTTATCAAGTGCGACTTCCGCCCAACTTATTTAGAATTCTAGCGTGTTTCACGTATCCCGGCTTGGAAGTGTCTCGTCGACCAACAGATAAAGTACCATTATCAGATATTGAATTGCAAGATGATTGCACATATGCTGAAGAACCACTACAAATACTTGAAGCAGCGGAGAGGCTCGAAACAAGAACGTCGAGGTTTTGCAGAGTACAATGGAAGAATCATACACCTGAAGAGTCAACTTGGGAACGAGAGTCGGATTTGCAGCGAGATTTCCCCAACTTACTCCCTGGACCAAGTTAATCTCGGGGTCGAGATTCTTTTAAGGGGGGTAGGTTGAAAAGCCCTGAAAATTTCAAAATAAAAATTTCCAATTTTTGCTGCATTTTAGTGAATTTTGAAAACTTTCCTTTCAGGAAAGTTTAGTGAAATCGCTTTCCTTTCTCGGCCTTTCGCTTTCTTCTTCGGTGGCGCCTCGCCTCCTTTCCGCCTCCCCTTCTCTCGCGCGCCCCGCGCCCGCGTCTCCCGCTGGCGCCGCCTCTTCTTCCGCCTTCCCCGCCCGGCCTCCTCGCTCCCTCGGCCGCAGCGCGGCTCCCTCGCCTTCACCTCGCGCCGCGTGCGTGCGGCTGCGCGCTCACGCCGGTGGCGCGCTGCGCCGCGCCGTCCCGCGCCGCCCGGCCTCCCTCGCGCCTCCGTCGCCCAGCGGCCCGGTCGGAGGTGGCGCCCCTCGCGCCACGTCGCGCGCCGCGCCGACCCACACTGGCGGCGCCGCCTCCTCTCTCTCGCGCGGGCGCGCGCCTCCCCTGCGCGCTACACGCTCCGTCCCTCGCCTTCAATGCGCTCGGCCGGCGTCCCGCCTGATCACCGCCCGTCTGCGGAGAAGACGCGACACACTCCCCATCTCCCACTGTCGCCCCGCGCCGCGTGCTTCTCCCGAAGAAACCCCCTCCCCTCCGCGGTATAAAGCTCCCTTCCCTGCCATTTCTTCCCTTTGCTTTCCGAGCTCCCCAAACACTACCATTTCCTCCCCATCCTCCAGGCCCTCCCGGCGTCCAATTGAGCTCCCGCCGTAGCTCCGCCACCGCCTCCCCTGCGCCGACGACCCGAGTCAATCTCCTACTCCCTCCTCATTCTCCAATTCCTTTGCTCCCGAGCTTCCTCGACTCACGACCCTCCCCATGCTCTTCCTGGACGGGAGGACCTTCGAGGAGCTCATCACCGTCGACCTCACGGCCGCACCCACCTCTCGTGGCGGCTCACTCGAGGCCACGAGCCACCGCCACCACCAACGTGAGCTCCCAACCCGTAGATGGTGTAATCCCGGCCGATTGGCCCCTCTCGCCGCCGGTGACCCCCTCCGCGAGATCCCGAACCACCCCTTCTCCCTCCCTCTCTCCCTTTGGTCTCCATAAATGCTAACCACCGAAATGGGTTCCCGCTGTCCCCTCTACCCGCGGTACCCTCGGTGATCGCCGCGAGCCCTCCAGCGCCAGGCGCCGTCGCCACCGTGATCTGCGCCGCGGTCGCTATGTAGTGGAGGTAGAAGACGCGGACGTGGCCTCCTTCGCCGTCGGATCTTACCCCCACCTTCTAACCTCGGCCGTTGGATCTTCCGTCACGTTTCCCGCCCCTTGAATCTCGGCCGTCCGATCTTCATAACCGTACGCTCCGCGCCGTTGGATCTCTCGTGCGGTTCGCGCCTCCCTTAAACCTCGGCCGTCCGATCTCGCTCGCGTCATCCGGCCGTCACCCACCCGCATCGCTCGCCGACGCGGAGCCTCCGTCCGGGTGGACGTTTTCGGCGGGCTGGTTCGCCGGGCGGCCACTACCGTTCATTAGATTTTCCAGTGATTTATCAATTTCCAAAATTCCAGAAAACTCAAATAAATCCTAGAAAATCACAGAAAATCCCAAAAATTCCCAAATTTCACCACATTGCTCCAAATATTATTCCTGACCCAGTGGTGAACTCCTTTTCCACAGATTCATCCTAGAAAAATTCTCAAAATTCTATTTGGAGTGTTTATGAATTTTATTTCTTTTTAATAGATTAATTTTTCCTCGCTTGATTAGTCTCAAGCTGGATTTAATTTATTTTACGTGTTTGCGCTAGTATCGGAGATCCCGGAAGCCGGGAGCGTGGATCCGGTGCTTGACGTTTGAGCTCATGAGAGATCATCGGATAGACGGCAAGTCCCAAATCCTTTGATCATATTGTATCCCATAATGTTTAAATATGTTAATATGTTATTTGCATTGAGCTAGTTCTGAAATGTTAGTTCGAAAATAAAAATAAAATGTTTAGAATGACATGTGATATAGTTAGTCCTACCGTTAAATGGGAGTACAACATTGATGATTTTTGTGATTTATATCCCCAATATAAGTCTGATGCGTATATTAAAATATATACTATTTAAATAGCATTTCATGAAATTAGATAGTATCTATTTTTAATAGAAAGAGTAATACTATACATATCTAATAGGAATAATTATGGTTCAACTCTATTAAATATTATTTAAATAATATACTTTGTATGTGTGTGTTGAATTTATATTACGGAATGACTAGAGTATTATGTATCAACTGTCAACTAGATACTTTATTAGCCAATTGCATACTGTGGTAAAATTAGTAATGAGCTGGAATGTGTGAAATTCTTGACATGTTGCGCTCCTGTTCACAGGAGTTTACATGCAAACTATCAACTAATTGTTCAACAAAACACCAACAAATCAATGTAAGTAAACTAATACATCGGTTATCATTGTTAAACTTACTATGCCTATATCTGATACACAATTAGTATAACTTTTAGTGATAAAATGCTGCAAAATGAGCATGACACTTCCTCAAGTAAGCATGTTTTTTCCCCTTGTATCCACGGCTGGTACATGCGCTACATGTTGCAAGCATGCGTGTTAACAATACTGGTCCAGTTGACCGTGCTTAGGTAGAGAGAAGGCACTACAGTGACGGACAGCATTGCGTATACGTACGGGCAATATAATTGATATTAGCGTCGAACAACCTTGCGATTAACGACAGGTTTAGAAAAGGAAATCGCTCCTAGAAGTTGCCCTTTTTCGAAATCTGGACACATGTGGACCTCTAAACACCCGAAAATTCCGTTTTTGGCCTCTAAACCAAAAAAATTCCGTTTCGGACCCGCCGACCGCGCGTTTGCGAGATGGCGCCACGTGTCCCGGCGGCGCGCGACCGCCCGCTCCACCGCGCGACCGCCGCCGCCAGCGACGACCGCGGCGCTCCGGCCGTCGCGACCGCGCCGCCCGGCTGGCGTCGGGACACGTGGCACCGGCTTCGCGAACGCAGCGGTCGGGAGGGTCGAAGCGGAATTTTTTGATTTAGGGGCCAAAAGTGGAATTTCGGGTGTTTAGGGGTCCAAATGTGTCCAGATTTCCCCTTTTTCTAAGCTAGACCGATCGACCAGCGGCCATCTCCTCCTCTCGTGCATACCTGATTTCCCGCGGTTTTGGGACTTTTTTACCTTGGACTGTGCAGGACAGGGTCCCACGCCCCCCTAACTTGACAATGGCTTCTATGTTTTCCTTCTCTCTGTTTCTTCGTACGTTGCAGTAGTCTAAGAGAAATGAATGTTGTTGCAAGCTTACAAAAAGTAAAATAGAATGAATAGACTTCTGCCATGTATAAGAGAACAAAGACCAAAACAGGGAAGCTGCATTCCCGTAACTTGTGTTCATGACTGACCATGGACTGTACTGAAGATCCACCGGGTGATGCAACAATGGTAAATTAACTCATGCTCCATGTGATCTAGCGAGCTCACATATCATCAGTGTCAGCACTGAGCGCCATGTCTTTCTTCGGCGCTTTTTTTCTTTTTCTTCTTTGTTTTGTTGGGCTTTTAGTTTCGGCCATGGGAGGCTGCTCCAAGGTCGGACTCGCCGGGAGGACGAAGAGGAGGTTTCAGTCGTCAGGAGGAAAAAGTTTCAGGCGCTGAGTGAGGCCCACAATTGATAACCATAAGCCTGGTCCCCTGGTGGCTTGGTCCCGTCCCTCTACCCAATTGACGACGGCTCAGCGAGCGGCGACTCCCACCACTCGGCGCTCAACGAGTGCCAAGCGGCGCTCGGCGACGAGGCAGGCGAGCGAGGCGGCAAGCGGCGTCTGCAAGGCGGAAGCGCAGCCAGCGAGCTATGCCCTTAATATCGGTTCTGTTCTTTCAAGTTTCTAAAAGTCATTTTTCGATTTTTGTATAGTAACTAACTTTTAAACAGAGTATCTTTTAAAGATAGAATTTACTAATTAATTGTAATACATACTGTACCGACTTCATTTATATTGGTAAAAATCGCACATGAGTTTCTATTACTCTGTAATCTCTCGCACAAACAGTCCAAAAATCATAAACCACAACCAAAAATCATAAGTTTCAGATAAAAAGAACAGACCCAGCAGCTATAACCCTTGAACGCTCAAATCTCAATGTCATGGTCATAGTTGTCTCATAAATCTTTTCCTATCTTGAGTTTCAAACATGTTGTTTTTGTAGGTCGCTGCTGGAGCCTGCAGTGCCGGTGTTTTGGACTTTTTGTGGCAGCCGCCGGTCCTAGTTAGTACTATCTTTTAGCTCTTAATGTTGTATAGCCCAAAAAAATTCCGAGTCATACAACAAATTTTGTGGCACCCCGCACACGCTAAGTGCTGTGCTCTCCCAGCACCTGAGCCGCACCCCTTTGAGGGCCTGTTGGGATGTATGAATTTTACGGAATTTTCATATGAATCAGCCTATAGAAATCAGAAAAAGCTTCTTCCAAACGCGGCCTCGGTAAACATTTCCCAGTGATCTCAAATCGAGATCGCTACTGTAGATGCATGCATCGTACGTGTTTGCTGTTGTATATCCTCGGGTTTTCCTCGGTAAAAAGTTCCCTGTGATCTCTAATCGAGATCGCTACTTGCACACAAATAAAAATGTCGTTTTGACCACCCATCGTTTCAGCATTGTCTTTACGTTTTCTTCAAGGAATATTTAGTGGGATTTATTGATCATATACCCTCCATTTAGATGAAAATTCAGGATTTACCCTCCTGACCCACGTGTCAATGACTTATGATGATCCTACGTGTCATTGAGATAAGGAAAGTAAATCCTAAATTTTCCAACTAAAAGGAGGGTATATGATCCAATCCCCCTATTTAGTGGCATTGGAAAAGGAATGTGCTCTTCTATTTTTTGTCAAACGAATATATGTCTTTGGCATGCATCTTTAGACTTGGACTACGAACGAAAACATATATACACACACGGCACATATCTTTCTACCAATTAACGCATGCCACTTGTGACCTTGTTGTCAATATAGCAACACAGAATGAATTTGCAAAGGATAATGACCGGAAGAACAAAGAAGAAGAAGAAGAAGAAGAAAAGATTTGAACGCAGGCGTCCACATTGCAAACGTTTCATGTACTTGGCAACAATCAACTGAATGAAGAGTACATTACTGTATTTTTTCTTTCTTTGACCAGCACTAGTCATTTCTCTTGTTTCTTGAAGCGGGGATATTAATCGTGAAGGATATGTGAGAAGGTCCATGATATTATTGTGATGAACCATTGCAATATTTGTGAAGTGGTCAATTGGTTTTGCAAAGATTGTATTTAATTTGGGCTATTTTCTGGAACTGTTAGAAAAATTGGAAGTACCACAGGTGTTTGTGCGGTATTACTGTTGAGCGGTACTATCGACGTTATGAGCGTGATAGTTCTGCTCGAGCAGTAGTTCTGGTCTGAGCAGCGGAACATTTTTTCCAGAAAGGTCCTGTGCGAGGAGCAATGGTGGGGAAGTACCGCTTTGGGGCGCGGTAGTATCGGCGTGTTAAGAGCGGTACTACCATTTTCACAGAAGAACTGGATTTTCACTTTTGAGTTGGGATGACCACGTGGTCATGATATGAGTGTTGTTGCTTGTATGCATATGGGTTTGTTGTTTAGTTCTAGATTTAGGATCAGTATTTTGATTGCATACATTTTGTATGGTGCTTTATATGGATGAATAGTATCAATTGATGATTTTGTGTGTTGTTGATTGCAGGACTTCGGAGTTAGGTCATGGTGAGGCGTAGGAGGACCGGGACTAGGCACAGGGTAGTGCAGAGGTCCAGAACAGTCAGGGAGACGTTGAAGATGATCAGAACTTGCGGGGTGGTTGCAAGTTGGGACGAAGAGGAATCGGAGTGGGAGCTACTAGTGGTGATCATGACGCGCAACGGCAAGGTGGACCGGGACTAGACTCAGGGAGGAGTTGAGGTCCAGACGGTTGAGGCAGGTGTTGCCATGTGCGAGAAGATACACATGGTGTGCCAAGTGACTTGAGTTATTTTGCAAGCGAGGACAGTTCGGTGGGATTCAAATACGTGAGAGGCCTAGCGGCAAGTCATTGGGACCACATGGAAGGTGGCAAAGCATGGGTGATGCTTCATGGTAAAAGAAGCGGGAAGCTTCGAGGAAGGCGGTAGAGAGGCATTTTGGTAAAATTGCCCAACATCGGAGAAATATGTGTGAGTAAAATCCGGTGTTAGGTGGGGTTAACGGGTTATCCCCGGTTTGGCCTAATAGGGGATTCATTAGGTTTTGGATTTAGGTTGTGAGCCTATATAAAGGGAGGAGAGGCTATAGTTAGGGTTTGAGAAGGTTAGCTAAGCTTTTTGGTGGCTAGCTCCTCCTTCCTTCCATGAGGAGATTAGGGTTCCTTGGCTTAGACCCTTGTTGTGTGTGCTCTAGGCTTAAAGCTCTGTCCTCCTGAGTGGAGTGGTTATAAAATCAATCATCTCAAGTGAGCAATACAACAATCTTTGATCTTCCTTTTGTGTATCTTTTTGTCTGATTGAGTTTACTCTGTTTTAAGTTGGTTTTTCTTCTCTTCTCTCAACCCCTTCCTAATCTCGTTCTGTTGTTTTTGTTTCGCTTGGGTTGATCTCTCTTCTGCCCCTCTCTTGATCTTGTTGTGCCAAAGACATGGATGAGATAGAGACAATCTCTTGAGATCGACCTCCAATCATTTAGGCACTTAAATAGCAAGTTTATCAACAAATCCTGTGCTTACTTGATTTTGGCCCTGTTAGGTGATTTCTTGATATGGAGGTTATGGATTTTTTTCTATTCAAGATTGGAATAGCCTCCTGAGACCTTAGGCATTATGTGTACAAAGTTTCGCAGCCATTTGATTTTTTTAATCAAAAGATATGTGAATTTTAGATCTTACGGTCATGCGATTGCTCTGTTCTTCCGAGTCATTTTCCACCATGTCTAGTTCGGACCGCTCTTGGATTTTCGATTATTCATTGATAGTCGGTCTCACTGGTTGAAGTTCAGATTGGTTTGACCTCTCTGGTTATGATCACTGGTTGATTGTTGACCCTTCCGGTCATATTCAGAACTGTTACGACTTCTCTGGTCATCGACTACTTGATTGGTTTTCCAGTCAGAGCTTCTGGACATCGACCACGAAGATTATGATCGCATCAGTCTCGTCCACATTAGTTTTCGACCACTCATTGGTCATCGACCATGCTGGTCTTTCGATTGCACACTGGACATCGACCACGTCGTTTTTTGACAACGTTGATTTCAACAATGCTAGTTTCAACCACGTTAGTTTTGACCACGCTGGTTTTGACTACGTTGATTTTGACCACGTTGATTTTGACCATGTTGATTTCGATCATGTTGATTCAATGGCCATGAATGCTCCCCCCTCCCCTTTAATTCTACCCCCTCCCTCTTGAAAAAAATCTCCCCACTTTAAAAATAAGGAGCCCCTTGATTTCTAATCCAAAGGTCACAAATTTGGATGATAATCAGAAAAAAAAACATCCGAGTGCTACCTATACACTCCTTTTTTTGTGCTTTTCTTTGTGCTCTTTGAATTGGCCTGCTCTGATCTGGAGTTTCTAGAACAACTCGAAAATTGGAACCATTCCAACATACAGTAGTAGGAGCAAATTTGTTCAAAGTACTGATGTCACAGTGTCCACTCACACTTGGGCGTCGCCGTCTCAACGGTTGAAATGCTCATGTGTAGATTGCCCATGATCATCTCATGCAAGTGGAAATTAACATTAATCTAACCATGCCCTAAAAGAGCAGTATGTATTCGATGTCATTGTTCCGATAAGGTATTCTTTTCTTCAGAGATAAGATCCTTCCCTAAAACCTTGTTTGGAAGGTCTATTCTAGCCAAAATTTAAGTGGATAAGCCGATAATTTGAACAAAAATTTTGATCCATCTACGTATATCCCGACCGAAATTAGCTTTCCAAAGAAAGGTTGGTCGTACTGCCAACATCGTCAATGGCAGCTATCATTGGAAAACCAAGATAAGGTAAAGAGCAATTCGTCTTGCTCATGCTGTCGTGCTTCGTACTCGAATTTTTTTTATAAATAATCTATTTTTTTAATCAAAATTACAGAAATATATTCGTATAAAGTTTTTACAAGAACGGCCTCTAGTCACCAAACTGTTGGGCGACTGGAACCTGTCACCCAATGACCACGTGGCACGGAGTTTATCCGTGGGCCGTTGGGTGACATATTTGCAGTCGTCCAATAGTCAAGCGACTGGGACCTGTCAATGGATGATTTTGCCATAAAGCTGAGGATGATCACCAATAGCATCTGAGCGTTGGGCGAGCAGGGAGAGGAGACAACCATCGTCTGTAAATTTCTTCGAGCAGTTTCAATTCTTGTCAATCATAACGCTAATCAAGCAATTCGGTGACCTAAAGACCATATCAATTAAGAAGCTAGTCAGTCACCTTAAACCTTTAAGGAGAAGGTTCAAAGCTACGATGACAAGGAAGAGTAGTAGCATCTGTTGTTCACACACTTGAAGGGGATGGCACGCATGAAGAAGAACGAAGGAGGGGAATCTTCTATTGATTCGAAGGGACACGGCGGTAACAACAGCATAAGTCATGGCTGTGGACACGGCAAGGGTGGCTGTGATGACACCTTACCATCTACTGATGCAAAATGTGACTCTGGCAGTGGCAAGGATAAAACCAAGATTAAGTGTTTTAATTGTGATGTTTACAGTCACTATGCATCTGAGTGCTATAAGCCTCGCCGCAACCGTGATCGAGATGAGAAAGCTAATCTCACCCGAGCATAGGACGATAACCCTACCTTGCTCCTTTCTGTGGACATGTAGGAGGCACGTAACATGTTGCTGATGAACAAGGAGAAAGTGACGCCATGACTGTGCATCGATGCCGAAGCACATCTCGTGTCCAACGAGTGGTACTTGGACAACGATGCTAATAACCACATGACGGGTCAGTGGTCCATGTTCAACAAGCTAGATGAAAGCCTCTACAGATAGGTCTAAGTTGACGATAGATCCATAGTGGAGATCAAAAAGGAAGGGGTCGATCCTTCTTCAATGCAAAAAATGGAGAACAATGTGGACTCTCTGAGGTATATTTTATATCGAGCCTTTGCAACAACATCATTAGCCTTGGTCAGCTTGTAGAAGGTGGTTGCAGGGTGGTTTTGTACCATGCTCGACCATGGGTCTATGAGTGCAATGAGAGACTCCTGATGAATGTAAAAAAGATCCAATAACCAATTGTACAAGATTCTACTGTACTCAAAGAAGCTCGATGATCGCAACACTGCCATGGTGTACCTCAGTGTGGAACCTAGCAGCAAGGCTCATCGACTTTACGATCCTCAACAAGTGAAACTTCACATCAGTCGCAATGGAGAAATTTCGATATTTGACACTGAATACGTGCGCCTCTCAACTTTTAACCCCCAATTCGCACGCCTTTGGAAATTTAACCACATCCTGCGAATTCTTTTGATTCAAGGATTCTCTTCATTTTCGCGATGACAAGTGTCAAAATATAAAAGGAGAGAAAATGAGGAGAATCTCTTGAATCAAAAGAATTCGCAGTGACAGGGTTAAATTTCCAAAGGCGTGCGAATTGAGGGTTAAAAGTTGAGAGGCGCACGTATTCAGTGTCAAATATCGAAATTTCTCGTCGCAATGTGGTGTTCGAGAAAGGAAAGGAGTGGCCATGTAACGATGACATCACCAACGATGTAACTAACGTTTCTCAGACTACGTTTATTGTTTGGGTAACACATGTGTAAATGAAATGGGCCAAAATGATGGGCAACTGGAGGCCATCCCACATGACCTCATAGGCGGGACACCATTTGGCTCGCCAAGTACGGTGATGCCAAACACTATCCCTAGCATGGAGGAGCCAGAGAGCACATGTACGGTGAATCCTCTAGGTACATTAGAAGTCACAGGAGGCAAAACAAATGCAGGGACCATCTCATTTAACAAGAGTGGGCTTCGCAGATATCAAAACCTCAATGACATCTACGTCGCATCTGAGGAGATTGATGGTGTGGATGAGCTGTACCTCCTACATGCAAAAGAGCAAATGGTTTATCGCAAGGGTGCATGAGAACAACATTGGCAGGAGACAATGAAGAGTAAGCTTGAGGTCATCGAGAAGATTGCAGCTTACAGTGATAGTAACTTGGCAGGCGACGTGGATGACAGGAAAAGCATAAATGGCATATTGTTCTACTTCAACAGGAATATAGTCGCTTGGGCGCCTCAAAAACAGAAAAGCATCGCCCCTATCGTCATGTGAAGCTAAGTTCATGGCTGCCACAACAGCAACATGTCAAGGCATATGGTTGCAAAGTGCTAAGTGAGATAATGAGAGAAGCCCCAAGTCTGGTTGTCTTGCATGTTGACAACAAAACAACAGTCACATTAATGAAGAATCCGGTTTTTTATGCAAGAAACAAGCAAATTGATACCCGATTTTACTTTATCAGAGAATGTGTGGAGAAGGGACCAATTGTTGCCAAGCACATATGCACAGGGGAGCAATGTGCAGATATCATCATGAAGGCACTTCCTTGAGTCAAGTTCAAAGAAATATATGATCTGCTAGGCATTAGAGATCTCACGCAACTATGTCTAGATTAGGAGAGAAATTGTTAGGAAATAATCAAGACTTGCCAAGGTTTGTAGATATCATGTACTGTCCATGTCTTACACAGTAAGTTACATGTTAGAGTTTATATGCAAATCTGTGTCAAAACAGTTTGTTTTCTTATTTAGTTATTGTATAGACAGGTCTATGCATGTACTATAAAGTGTAGAGAAACACAGAAAAAATTGCCCCAAAAATTTGTGTGTTCTCTCCTATACGTTGCTATAGTTAGTGATGGAAACGGATCTGATAAGATCAAATAGTCTCAAATACGAATATGAATCCTTATTTTTAAAATGAATACAAATACAAATTTGAATATTCTCGAATACGAATATAATATCGTAACAGATACGAATTTGAATTAAATATGTACTTAATTCGATCGAATACGAATATCCTTCTACAACTTCTGTAAGAAATTTCAGTGGAACAAATTCCTAACGGTTTTGCCAGTTTTTGACCCGTTATCGAAACGGTTACCAGTTTTAAACCATCTAAATTCAAATTTCGAATCATAAAATTCGTCTGGGTTTTTCTCAGGTTCTAGAAACGGATCGAATGCGAATGCGAATACGAATATTCTCGAATACAAACATTTTCGAATACGGATTTTGCTTATCACATTCACGTTTTCTCGAATATGAATATCGGATAAAACGGATTATCCGTTACCGTTTCCTATCCCTAACTATAGTTAGTTGAAACCAACAGTCAAGCTGCCGCGCGCACCGTCTACTTGTTCTTGCTGCCGCTGCAAAGGTGCTGCAGGCATCTGATCAAGCATCATCTACCTCAGCGCTAGTGAAGGATCGGGCACGTCGCCATGAAGGTTTTAGGCAATTCGACTACGAGCCACGCCCCGTGCTGCAGGTGCCGCGCACGGGGGCGTCCATCTGCAACCAGGAGCACCTGCTCCTGCTCCTGCTGCTGTCGCTTATTTGAGAAGAGGATGCAACGGAGACGACGGAGCTATGAACGCAACGCATGAGCGCGCGAATGTGTTACTTACAGGCGGCGGCAAATGCGAAACAGATTCGGTTTCCTAACTCGCGCCTTCTCCCGTGTGTTATCGGGTAGGATCCGGACTCAATCCTGTCGTACGTTTGGCTACCTAAAAATCTTCTCTTCTTTTTCTTTCCTGGAACAACCACACAGCCCAAACAGTGACGAATTAGCGCACTCGGTACTTTGTTCGGCCTGCGAGGACCTCAGGGCAAAGCTTTCGATCGTTAACGTAAATCATAAAAACAAATTCAAGCAGGCCTGAGTTGTTACGAGATGAACTCAACACAAATTCCCTTCGCCATGGCACTCCACTGTTGACGAGATGCGCGTCGATACGACCCGCCTGTACACGAGAGAGCTCGCTGAGTGAAGCGCGTTCTCCTTTTCCCGGACGTGGCTCACCTGCCACCGAACGTGTTCCCTCTGTGGAACCTAAAAAGAGCAGACGTGATCTCTGTGGAGCCTGTTGACGTGATGATGCAGCACCGCGCCCCCTGCTTGTTACGAGATGAACTCAACACAAATGCACAGGATTTTTCCCCGGGGAGCCAAACCGCTCCACCTTTTCTTCGTTTATTTGTTTGTGCTGCTACCCAGCTTCCTCACATTATAATGCTCGATCACAACTGATCGCTTCCTTACTTCGTCTTGTCGATTACAAGCCTCTTCCTCAATTGCTTACATACCCATACACCTGACTAGTATATGGAAGCAACTAAAACAGGGAAACGGACTCAAATAACGAAACCTGACTCAGCTTCTTACTCAACTCGTATATGTACACAGCAACAATGCGTATATGTATATGGCTTTGGATACGACTAAGCAACAGAATTAAGATTACTTCTAACAATAACCTCTTTAATCTTGTTTCTCCATCTTGATCACACTGATCATTTCTCTTGCTTCCTCTTCTTCCTTTTACCTGCACTCCCGTGTGCCGTTGCTTCCTGAGCCGTCACTGCCTTACCACCTGCGTTTGTTACATCCTGAGCCTCGTACAATCTAACGCTTGCTGCATCTCACACCTGAACTGAACTTGTCCTTCCTTGCACTTTTGCCTGGGCTAGAGCACCTACCCCCACAACCACCTTGGCTTCGTCGTTACCTGAGCCTCCCACTCCTTTCTCTTGTACCAAGTCTACCCACTTTCCCATGTACACCTTAGCTGAGGCTATACCGCATCTAACTCTTGTCTCCAACGCTTCCCACGTTCTCTCTGCAAAATCACAGAAAAATTGCACCAACTTGTACCCCAAGTCTTCCTCTTAGACCTTGTGCAATTTTCCACTTGGAGGCCCACCGCCTTAACTTCCTATGTTAGCTACACCTGCATGTACACCGCATGCGCCTTCGGAGGTGCCGCCTACAACTGTGTGCGTGCCTGCATCATGGGGCACACCGTCTTGAGCCAAGCCATCACATTCTGTGTCGTCGCCTAGCTCCTCCAGGCTGCTCTTCAGACAAACCAATTTACAAGTTTTCAAAGAAATCTTGTATAACCGATTTGGGGATCTCTTCACTTTCATCAATAAATCATCGTTCTTGACATAGACCCGCAAGAACTCATCCTGTAGCACCATTCTGCACCTTCTTTTTGTCATCTACCCAAGACTGAGTATATTGTTACACAGACTCGGTATATAGTAAATTTCTGTCAACAACTTCTTATCTTCGTTCTTGCATTGTAACAACATTGTTCCTTTGCCTCTTATTTCTACTGTGGAGCCATCATCAAAGTTGACCTTGCCCCAAATCTTCTCGTCGAGCTCATAGAACATGGAGCGATCTCTCATCATGTGATTGCTTGCTCCATTGTCCAAGTACCACTGATCCGTGTGATCGTGGCTGCCTTCCTTCATGCGTAGTTTTGGAACTACGTTCTTCTCATTCAGCATCACCATGACTGGTGCCTTTTCAACATATGAGGAGAGAAGTTGTACCAGTCCATCATCTACTTCTTTGTCCCGTTCTTCTTCTTGCTTCGGCAATCTAAAGCATAGTACCCGTACTCGTTATAGTTCAAACACTTTATGTGGTTGCGGCACCCTGACGCGTAGTGCCTGTATTTGCCATATTCAAAACACTTGACATGTGACTTATCACAAGTTCTGTCATCACCGCCTTGCCCAGCCTTGTCTCCACAGCCACCTCTGCTGCCTCGACCGCGCCATCACCTGCGACTACTTGATGAGCCACCACTTCTTGTATCTCCCTTTACAGCAACGCTTGCTTGTTATGAGTTTGGGATCCCTGCTCATTGCATGACTGAAACCTCTTTAGTAACTCCTCATGCGCTTTGAGGGAGCCCGTGATCTCCTCTATCTTCTTCTTGTCTAGATCAAAGGAGTACATAAGTGTGGTAACAACAGGTACATACTTCTTCGCAAGCGCGCACAGATATTTCTTCACCACCACAGATTCCTCCATCTTGTCGCCAAAAGAGTTAATCTGATTATACAACGAAGTCAGCATGCCGGCTAACTCATCGACCGACTGGGTCTCTCCCACTTAAAGATTCTCGAACTCGCTCTGCAAATTCTAGAGCTGCACCTCCTTCACACGATCAACTTTCTCATGCATCGACTGAACCATCTCCCACGCTTCCCGTGCCGTCACCTTCCTGATGAGCTGATACATCATCGAATCTGGCACCGCCTGATAGATCACAGCAAGTGCCCGCCCTGCTTGTTACGAGATGAACTCAACACAAACGAACAGGATTTTTACCCCGCGAGCCAAACTGCTCCACCTTTTCTTCGTTTATTTCTTTGTTCTGCTACCCAGGTTTCTCACGTTACAATGCTCGATCACAACCAATCGCTTCCTTACTTCGTCTTATCGATTACAAGCCTTCCTCACTTGCTTATATACCCATATACCTGACTAGTATACGAAAGCAACTAAAACAGGGAAACAGACTCAAATAACAAAACTTGACTTGGCATTTTACTCAACTCGTATACGTACACAGTAATAATATGTACATATATATGGACTCGGATATGACTAAGTAACGAAAACAAGTGTACTTCTAACACATTTTATACCCGATTGATGCCGGAAGAATCAAGCAAGAATATATTATGCCTTGGAACTCGGGTGTTGATTATGCGCCTTCCTCGTAATCCCGATTCTGTTGTTCATGTGATGATTTGTTTGTTCAGTGGAGTGTGACCTGACCAGTGCAGGGTATGCGCGGCGTGCGTGTGTTCGCGCGCCCATGCCTTTGAGCGGCCAAGCTCACACGCACACACGCTCGCACTGAGACAGAGAGACCGAGCTGGGTGAGTAGAGAAGAGAAGAGAAGAGAGGTGGGCTGGTACGGGCAGCACGGGGCCGTGGCAAAATTGCAGGCGAGGGGGCCACCCGAGCGCTTGGCATGTGAGCCTTGTCCCCTCCTCCTTCCTCGAGTTCCACAACGCCACCAGCACCTGCTCAAGGTAGGGCTGTAAAAAAAGCTCGAGGCTCGCGAACTGCTCGAGTTTGGCTCGTTCTGGACTTGATTCGAGCTTGGCTCGAGCCCCAAACGAGCCGAATTCGAGCTTCATCCTAAACTCACGAGCTTTAACGAGCCGAGCTCGAATAGCTTGCGAGCTTAGGATTTTTTTACCCCTCCCCCATTTCCCCGCACGGCCGCTCCCGAATCCCGCCTCTCCCGCACGGCTGCTCCCGAATCCCGCCCTCTCAAATCACGCCCCTCCCTCCTCAGTCCTCTCCCCAACCCGGCCGGCGGCCACCCGCCTCCGCCTGCCCCCCGACTCCTCGTCGCCCCCCGCTGGCCCGCCGCCACCGCCCCTCGTCGCCTCCGCCGTCGGCCGCCCCACCTCCGTCCCCTCGTCGCCCCCTCCTCTCCCCGCCGCCGCCTTCTCGCCCACCCACCTCCTCGCCGCCACCGCCTCGTCGCCCCGCCGCCGCCGCCCTCCTCGGCTCCTCCCGTCCCCTTCCTCTCCTGCGCGCGCGCCGCCCCACCGCTCTCGTGGCCACGTCCCCTCCTCCAGTCCCCCCGCCGTCGCCCCTCCTCGGTCCTCCCTCGCCGCGCCGGGATTGCTGGCGCGAGCATCCGATGGTCGGCTGGTCGCGCCTCGTCCGCCTCGGCGCCGCTCGTCCCCACGCCGCCGCCCGGATCGCTGGCGCAGTCGGCTGGTCGCGCCCCTCATCCGCCCCGGCGCCGCTCGTCCCCACGCCGCCGCCCCTCCTCGACCCGGCCACGGCTCCCGTCGTTGCAGGCTGCAGCTCGGCCACGGCTCCGCACTCCGCAGCGCAGGTACTCCCTCAGTCCACACCGAGCCTACACGAGCCGAGCTCGAGCGAGCTCGAGTTTTGTCCGAGCCGAGCTCGAGCCCAGCTTGAAGTTCGATGTCGATCTCAGGCTCGCTCGAGCTCGGCTCGAGTTTCTACCGAGCTCGAGCTTGCCAGGTCAAGCTCGCTCGAACTCGACTCGTTTACAGCCCTAGCTCAAGGTAAATGCCTTTCTACCCGACTGCAGTTCCTCCGTATCCCCAAACACCTCCTCCAAAGTCTTGTTGCACACACTAGTACACTGCTGCTACTTCACACACACTCTTAAACTGAAGGGGAAAAAAATCGAATACAAGAAGGTTCGAGTCATCCTGCAGCAGAGTATTCCTTTTACTCTCAAGTAGCATGGTATAAAAATTGCGTAATCGCCTCTCTTTTTTTTTCTTGTGAGTTGAACTGTCACCTTTTGTCAGTATTAGTTTTAAGGAACAATTGCCATGTACTGGGCAACACGCAACTACTTGTGGGTAACACGTTGTTAGTTCTTTTTAATTTATACCTTATAGTTTCTCTTGAATAAATAAATAGAATGATTTTTTTATTTATTAGAATATTTTTTTTAAAAAAATAGTTTACCGGTATTCGACTTGTTCGCACAACGTTTATGTTAGAATCAAAAGCTATTGGCTGCAACTAAAAACACACCCACACATCTCTACTCCTTAAAAGGAGGAGTTCAAGGCGATGGTGCATCCTACACTTCGCTGTCCGTCTAAAAAACCTTGCGCCGATGCACCTCCCGCTCTCCTCTCTCTAATCTACCCCCACCTCGCGAAACTTCCGTCTGAGACGCTGCTTCCCCCAACCACCCCGCGCCGCCTCCTTCCACCTCCCACTCCGCCCTCGCCTCTTCCTCCCCAGCCCACGCCGCCGTCGCCGCCTCCTTCCCCACTCCTCCGCTCCACCTCCTCCCCACGCCGTGCCGCCGCCTCCTCCTCCCCCCACTCCTCCGCTCCGCCGCCGCCTCCTCCTCCCCCTACCCCTTTGCTCCGCCGCCGCCTCCTCTCACCACCCATCTCCCGCTTCTAGGGCTTCCTCTCCTGTCCTAGGCGGCGCGGCGGCGAAGTCCAAGTCGAAGTGAAGCGAGCCACAACAGAGCTCGGCGATGGGCGTGAGAAGGAGAGCCTCGACCTCACCGACCGCAACACATCCCTCCCGGCCGCCACCGCCTCGACCTCTTGCTCCTTCCCTGACCTCAGGGTCCAATCCATGTGCGTTCTTGCCTTTTTTATCCTTCTTGAGCTCCTCTTCTTGCATTTTTTCCTCCCCTTGTCCGTGATTAGATTACGCACTTCTCTCATTTTCCTTTCTCAGGCAGCCAAGAAGAGCCGCCGCAGCCTGCGCTCCCGCAGTTCGCAGTACCACGGCGTCGCCTTCTACCACCGCACTGGCTGCTGGGAGTCCCGTATTTGGTCCGTACACAAATTTTCTCCAAATTTGCCTTCTTGCAGGTATTACCAATCCATCCGTTCCTGAACCTTTTTCCCCTCTTATTCATTAGTAATGCAGGCGTTGCGACAAGCGAGTGTACTTAGGTGAGCAAATTGCTTCTGCTACTTAATTCTGATCTTACTTACCTATTGATTTGAAATCATGTTCTAACCATGGAGATTCAACCAATTGTGCAGGTGGATTCGGCACTGCTCATGCTGCTGCAAGCTATGCACACATATGTGCTCTGGACCCTGTACTGAAATCCCATATATTCACTTTGTTTCACCAGGTTAATCTTGAAATGGGCTTACATGGTTCACAGGGCGTATGATCAAGCGGCGATCATAGTTGAAATGAAATGAAATGGTATAGTTGTTAGATTTGGCCTTTTGTAGGTGCAATGATTTGCCGATGTCCTTGTGCCAGAATATAATCCAGATGAAGTGCTGAAATTGAAATGAAATAAAGGCTAGAACATAAAGGCTACAACCTATTTAGAGGTGTGCTATCGCTTTCATTCGTATCATTGTGATGCAGGTGCTGGAAACCCCATTAGATCAGTACTTATATCAAATTTAAATTAGCCAATGATAATTATCAATTTTTGATTTGGATTGTTGGTTATCAAATTGTTTTTCCAGAAGTTGTCCCTCGTTGGGTTATCAAATTGTTTTTCCAGAAGTTGTCCCTCGTTGAGCCGCGTAAACAGTAATTCCGTATCACATTATTTTGCTCAAAGTTGATACATGTACAATCTGTGAAACTAATTGCATCCTGGCATGGAGAAGTTTACGAAGAACTCCAAACGCAGTAGAAGACCAACAATTGATATACTTGAACTGACTGCTTGCATTGGACATTTTGTCACATTTTGATCAGTCCACACATTATTGGGTGTGTTCATTTGGCTGTTTTCATGAGTAGTGCTTACCACTATTTGATTAATTTGTGTGACATAGTTCAGATTCTTGGTATTTGCTGGTTCTGAAGTTGGGTGGTAAAGAATAAAGATGGGTAGACCACAGATCAAACCTCTCTTATTTTTACTGGCCCTCTTTGCCTAATCAGTTTATAGTTGTAATTAACAATTCAGAGATGATTAATAGTAGTGACCTCTTGTGACTCAAATTTGGGTTATGTGGATATGCAAAGAGATTATTGCTAGACTCCACACACTGGAGCGGAAGGTCCGAAAATTGGAAGCTTAAACAAATAATTTGCTTAGAATGCTTACATTTCGTTTAGCATCATCTTTCATGTGGCAAATTCTGATTTTGGATTGTTGGCTATGGAACTGATTTTTCAGAAGTTGGGTTGTGGTATTGGAGCTTGTTGGTGCGGATCTAGATTGTGGAATCCTCCTCAACTAATTGTGTTTGCTCGATTACCTAGGGTCTTTTGCTATTTCTAATTTCATTGGCAAATGATTAACTAGCAGCACAACTTTGTTCCTTTCATAATTCTTGGCGATTGCATATTTCAACTCTGAAGTATGGGTGCAAGTAGTAGATTGCATATCAAAAATTCGATGTTCGTGAGATTTTTCTTCATTGCCTTACACATCCTGGATTTTCTATTTTCTAAGGCCAAAACTCAAAGCAAGACAAATCCTGTGTTCACACATTAGATCCCACTAAACTTTTGATCATTTATAGGTAATTAACCTGCAAAAACTTTCTGTATGTTCTATTCATGTTGATAATTACACACTACTTATGGCATGTTCTATCTACACTAATGGCATGTTCTATCTTCCGAGATGAGAGCAGTGTTAGGATTCCCATTTCTTAACCCTCACCAAGTGGGTATTCATGGATTCTGGCTTCTTTTCAGTCAGGTTTCAGAAGCTAGCTTGCTTTCTTCATGCTAGAATTCTACATAATTTACATTTGATTATTGTGTGCGCCCATCTTGCATATAATTTGTTTGTTACAACCCTGTGTGCAGTTGTTGCATTGTGTCTGCAAATGTTTCCTTGGGACCTCTACCTGATCGTGTGACTTGATATGATTTGTTGTTTGTTAGTGTTTGCTGATTGGTGGTTTGTATTGTTGCAGTTTAACACTGCCGTTGCCAGGCCCAAGCCCGGATGAGAAAATGTGGAGGGAACTGCAAGTAGCTCCTTTGTATGATTCGCAGATAAAGGTTGTGTTGTGGGGTGCCCCAACCCTCAGGCTTTAGGATTGATTAGCAGGCCTTAGGGCAAATCCAATTCCCTCATTTTCTTGGAATCATTCTCGTTGTGTCAATCTGATCAACAGCTCTGCTCTTTTTGTTTAGACTAGCTGAATGCCCGTGCGTTGCTACGGATTAAAAAAATTAGAACATATTTGTATGCACGTTCCAACAAATTTTACCACGAGTTAGTTTTAGAACATGTAGTATGACTAGCTGAATGACCGTGCGTTTCTACGGATTTTAAAATTTTATCATACTACATGTTCTAAAACTAAATAGTGGTAAATTTATTGGAATGTGCAAACAAATATGTTCTAATTTTTTTTAAATCCGTAGCAACGCACGGGCATTCAGCTAGTAAAGAACTAAAGATAGAGGATAAAAGAAAGGACCGAAGTACCAACCCAAATTACCCAACTGCCAGCGCAAGGAGCAAATTCTATTGAGCCCACAAATATCACTGTTCTCGGGTCGCGGGGTCGATCTCCACTTCTCCTCCAGATTTTCCTCCTCACCTTAGCGGCTCCTCCGAGCTTCAGCCGTCCGACGTCAGTTCGCAGTCGGCAACCACTCTTCGTCCAGCCGGTTGGCTGACCGGACCGCCAACAGCCTATCACAGATCCCTCCCCTCCTAGCCGACTCACTCACGATGCCTCTCACGCGGTGGCTCGAGCCTCAAGAGCTCGGCGCAGGCGAGACGCCCAACGCCCGACGGCAGGCGGCTCTGGCCTTGGAGCTCCCTTCCTTTCCTTAGGCGGCTCCAGATCTGGCGCTAGACACCCCCACTACCGGCACCGGTCAGGCACCGATGCACCAGCCCACAGGCCCACTGCACCACCTGACTGCCGGCGGCGCTTGCACTAGCACGGTAGGTCGATAGCACTCCTCAACGCCGCTGCCCGCACCAGATGTAGATGGGAAATTGGTTAGGACTTGGTCACATGGAAATTTGTTGGGGATCGATTAGATTGGGGATTGGTTGGCTATTGTTTTTTTCAACCTAGAAATTGGTTCATTTGTAGGCTTCGGTATTTGGTGAGCTTTGCTATAGTGTGTTGTACGGTTGGCTTAGCCAGAATTCAAAACTTCTTGTGCAGTCCATATGATGCCGAGCAGAACTGAGGAAGACTGCAAGAGGAAGGCATGGCAGTGGCGCCCCTGCCAGAGCTAGGAGGGCTAGGAGTTTAAACCATCTAACAAATGTTTCAACAATACACAAAGAGCTAATTGATAATAAACAAGATTCGCAAACCAGAGTAAGAATAAATAATTCACAAAATAAAATTTAGGTTACTCACATCTAAGAACGATCGAGACCACATGCCAGAGAATACTCGGGACCACGTGCCCAAGAACACCCAAAACCATATGTCTAGGAGCATACATAAACTTTCAAATAGAACAGTACTGAGGAAATATACATTACTATAAAAGTATCCTAAAGTTCATCATCAGTTTACGAGGGTTATATTGACTAAGTTTCAGATTAGTAAGCTAGTTTATTAAGCAATATTAAGAGAGATAAAGATGATGCTTTATATCATTATTATTGGATGTGGTGTAGAAGTACTAGTCTCATTCCTGATGCATAACGCCTCATCGGTCACCTAAAATAGCAACAAAGTAAGCATGAGTCTAAGACTCAGTAAATACATAGCAAAACAATAAATATTAACGCACATGATACCATCTCACACCACGTTTCATTTACCATTAGCTCTTTCATGTACAGTAACACTTCATTCTACATTAACTTTTCATTATTGTTAATGCAATGCAAATACACATGCACATCTCTACTATTTTCTCTAGCTTATACCGGTATAGCTGAGTGGACATCTGTCGATGTGCCACACCCTCATTCTAATGCACCACAATGCTTGTGCATATCTCTACTCTTTTATCTAGCTTATACTATTACAGCTGAGTGGACACCCGTCGATGCACCACACTCTCGTTCTAATGCAGCGCAATGCTCATGCACATGCATGTGCATATCTTTACTCTTTTCTCTTTATACTGGTATAGCTGAGTGGACACTCGCCGATATATCACCCTCTCATTCTAATGCAGCGTAATACTCATGCACATGCACATCTCTATTCTTTCTCTAGTGTACACTAGTACAACTGAATAAACACTCGTTAATGTGCCACCCTCTCATTCTAATATAGTGCAATGCTTATGCACATACATATCTCTACTCCCTCATGCCATAAATATGCATTTAATGCAATGCATGTGTTTCATCATTTTTTACCATTATCTTTTTTCATTAATGTGCCACCCTCTCATTCTAATGTAGCTTATTTCTTAATGTCGTCTCTAATGCTTTCACTTTAAGACAACACTAGAGACAATTTTTTCAATAGTAAATCATTTATCTGACTATTTTATACCATTTTCACCATAACTTTCTACCCCATTCTCTCTCACTATTTGCGTTGGTTTGCAGGCTCAAGCTGTCTCTTGCATAAGAGATAACATATTATCTCTCATCACCTCCTCTTTCCTCCACATAAGATTTTATTCATTTAATATAGCTAAAAGATGGATGAAATGGCACTATTGGAGATGCCCTTAGTCATCATCATCATCATTTAATCATTGTGAAAACATGAGTAAATATAGCAATAAAGTATGGTAAATATTGCATCAAGTTTAACTAGTAACATTCATCAATCTAATTTATTGTTTTATCATACACTTGCCGCTTGACCACGAGGATGATGCACAGACATCACCGATCCTAAACCTCCACCTGAACAAATATTACCCAACCTCAATACATCATAACCACATATACACACATACGAAACAACATCGTCCCTAAACTCGACATGAGCGCCTTCCTCTTTCTTTCCTCCTTCACCCGACTAGCCTCCTTCCTCCTCTTCCCCTTTCCTTCCCTTCTTCCCCTTCTCGATCGGGCGCAAGGACAACAACTGATGGCGGCGTCAATGGCCTGGGGAAACAGGTCGAAGCGAAGGAAAGGCGATGGCTATGGAGCAAGGGGAGCAGGCTAGCGTAGCGTGGCCAGTGCGACGGCTGGCTAAAGACGCAGTGGTGAGGCTGGCTAGCGGTGACGGCCTCAGCAAAGCACAACAAGAGCTAGGGCAGTGCCGAAGGAGCAACAAGCTAGGCGATGACAAGCTTGGCTAGAACGGTGGCAGTGGCGCACAGCAAGGGCGACGTGGCGTGCGGCGCACAAGGGCTGGAGTGGCGATGGCATGGCACAATAGTAGGGGAAGGAGAAGAGCAATGGCGGTCTAGGAAGGATGTCGTGGCAACATCAAAGAGGAGGCTAAGGCAGCTTTCTCTCTCCCTCTCTCTGTCCAGCGCCCTCCTCTTAAAGGCCACGACAATCAGATGGGCTAGGCTGAGCATGGCTTGGCCCAATTTCCTTTCCTCTCTAATATTTATTATTATTTTTTCTTGAATATTACAACTCTGTAGCTAGGGTTCTGTTGACACATGCGTCGAATATTATATGATCAGAAAAGATTCAGGCAAACTTGCTGCTTGTGTTGAGGCAGAAGGCATCGTTTATAAGGGCCTGTTTGGGAGAGCTCCACCACTGAAAACGTGGATCTGGAGCAGCAGCTCCACCGTGGATCTGGGATCCCACCATGGAGTGTTTGGCTTGTACAGCGGCTCCAAATCCACGAAATTGAGGTTTTGGTGGGAATGGCCACTTTTGGTGGGATGGGGTGTGTAACCAGTGGCATTGGTGAGTAATTACCACCCAACTCCACGGTGGAGCACCCCTTGAGGAGCTCCATGAAATCCATGGATCTGGCCCTCAGATCCAGGATTTTGGTGAATCCAGATTTCGCGGAGCTGGAGCGTTTGGGTAAAATTTCGTGGAGTGGAGCTGTTTTTCGTGAATCTGAAGGTGGTAGAGCTCTCCCAAACAGGCCCTAAATAGCTTTCAATTTACTCCGCCTTTATCACCAGTGCAAAGTTTCCAACCTAGCCAAACCAAGTTGTGCCCAGTCACACTCACACAGAGAGAGGAGGAACATAATTTCTTCTTTCTTGCTTATTAAAAAACGTTTGTTTGTTTTGTTGAAGGGACGAATAAAAAATTGCAATGCAGTTACGCTTACAAAATAGTAAGATTGTGAGATTGTCAGGTACACACGAGGCCTGGAACCTTGAGGAAATTGGCATGCATTATCGGGGCATGCCTAGCTTTTGCACAAGATTCTCTCTCAATTAGGAAGTGAGGGAGCTCCAGCATGCTGGCCAGCCCAGACATGCTGTTTGAAAAGATTCTTTCAAAGCTGTTTGAAAAATTCGTTTGAAAAATTGATCTATTTATTTTTGATTTTTGAAAAAAATCAAGGGTTAAAAGCCAAAAGGACATGACCAGGCCCTGATCGGTTCGGCTTGAGCTTCTAGCTTAATTTTGACTATTCATAAATTTCATCTTTTTCTGAACTTTTGACTTTTTGTTGAGCTTTTTTGCCGGTTCTTTTTTTCCCCGTATTCGTTTGTATTATACATATTGGGCTAACATATTTTTTATATTTTTAAATTTTTTAAAATTTAATTATGCTTAATAAGCCTCTGTCAGTTACAGTGTTTTTTTCAGCCAGCTACAGTGTTTTCAGCCATAAGCCATGAGCTTTTAAGCCCAACACCTTTGTTTGTTGGTATGCACCTCTGGATGATGAAATGTTGGAGCGGCCAACGGAACCGCACGGAAACCCTGGAAGGCCCCACGGCTGGTATTGGTCAAATTACAACCCTGTCAAACTAGTATATTGCACGAATGAGCTGTGTGTATATACTGTGGTGGCATGTGGTTGCCGACAGAGCAAGCTCAAAGGCATACGTGGTTTAGCTGCCCTCAGAGCTCAGTTGACTACCGGTACACTTTTTATTTAGTGATGGTTGAGTTGTTCGCCGCGCGCGTACTTAGGTTTTGTACATCCTCGTCCTCGAAACTCTGGTAGATTTTTAATCTAGTCGAAGTGCGTGAAAACATAAAGCACTTTTAAGTGTATATTTGGTGTATTGAACCAAGATAAGTTCAATACCATACCATGTAAGCATGTTCAAAACTTATTACATTTTTCTCTAATAATGTATTGAACTTAATACACAAGAAATAAAAAAATCCGGAAAAGACAAAAGAATTAGGGGTGGCAAAAAACCTTGAGACCCTGAGCTGACTCGGCTTGGCTTGACTCAGCTCGTGGCACAAACGAGCCGAGCCAGGTTTCAGCTCGGTCCATTAATGAGACGAGCCGAGCCAGCTCGCAAGCCGCTTGCTAGACTCGGTAGGCTTGGCCGGCCCAGCTCAGCAGCGTCTTCGGCCCATCACGACGTGAACAGCTCAGTACAACAGTAGTAGTATGTATGCATGTCAATTTTCATATCTCTTTAGTCACTGTGCAGTATTATTAAATTACACGTTACTTTTTTCTCTGTTAATTTCACTTATAGAAAGGAACTATCAGATGTCATATTTGCTTATACTGGAACTAGAGTTTTCTTGACAAGTTTTTCTTACTTTGTTATGAACCTACTACATTAGATGCTCTTTCCTTTTTGATGTAATTTCAGCCGTAGAATTACTACTGTATAGGTTTCACTGTCACTCTAGAGAATCATAGAAGTTATCATTCAGAAAAACAAATCTGAAACATAACGAGCCGAGCCTAACGAGTCATAGGATTGATGCAATTTGCATATTCCACCTAACGAGCCTAACGAGTCGAGTTCGAGCTTTTCAACGAGTCGAGTCGAACTTCTCTTTTAACTCGTTAGCTTAATGAGCCAAGCCGAGCCTCTTTTCTAACGAGGCTTCACGAGCCGAGCCGAGTCAAGCTAGCTCAATATTCACCCCTAAAAAGAACACATACTCCCCTTCACAACCGCTCTCTGTCTCTCTTCACTCAATCTCTCGATTCCAACGCGAAGGGTCTCCCTCAGGCGGGCAAACGTCGTCGAGCGGCTCGGGGAGCAGACACGGCGATGCAATAGCGACAGACAGCGCATCTGGAGGCCGGCGGCGGCGAAGGGAAACGGTGAGCAACCATGGCGACAGCGACGACAAGCGGCCATGTCAACCGTGACAGCGAGCGTGCTAACAAAGATCTAGAGTGCGATTCCAAAGATCTTTTTATTAGAACCGATCTCTCTAAAATCAATATGAACTGATCTAAATCGATTCAATGTCTTCGCTACCTTTTTTTTGAATCGGCTAAAACCTCACAATCGCGGATGGCCTAAGTAGCCTTCTTCAGAGATCAGAGCACGTTGTCTGCTGTGGGCTAACTTGTACATTCTACGTACACCTTCCAGATCGTACTACGTGTATCAATTAATCGGTGTATGCAAAATGTAGTGGATGGATGACTGGATGCATGCATCATGCAAACATGCACCATGTCAGTCGAGTCGTGATACAAGGTCAGTTCTTTTTCTTCAAAACTGATGGCTTTTAGCTTTTGTCATAGTATCTAACTTTCAAATGGAGTATTTTTTCAAGACGGGGTCTACAAGTTAAACGATGTACACGTTAAAAGTCTAACATCTGTACTCAGTCAAAATCGTAAGTGGGTATCTCTCTCCATAATCTATACCGTAAACAGCTAAAATTCAAAAATTTCAGTAAAGAATAATAAATCGTAGCTGTTGCCAAATAGGCCCATAGGTGTGCACATTTGGCTAACTGCTTCAAGGTTGGTCGCACTAGCGTGTCAGTGTTCATGTGTCGCGTCAATTAGTGATGGGGCGAGTGGGGCGGGAAGAAGCATTATGGAGCCAGGAATCCTGCGTCACGGATCGCGCGCAGCAGGCACGTCGGTCGGTCTCTTCACAGGCCAATCAATCAAGCCAACTCTCAATCAAGCCACTCTTATGGCTTATGTTATGTATTTTTATAAGACGAGGTTAACAAAAAAGATTATAATAAAAAATTTATTGAGTTTAAATGTATCAGTTAAAATTATATGTGATTACTTTTCTCTGTATACTGCCTCTCGCAAACAGCTAGAATTCAAAAATCTAAATCATAACCCATAAATCACAGACTAAAGAACCCACCCATATGATTCTTTGCCAGTGGTTCATTTTCATTGCTATTAGGCGCGGGCAAGGTACGTGATTCATTAAGCTTTTACATAGCGAGCATGCGCGATGTTGACGTGGATACGTCAAAGAACCAAACACATCCTAAGCTTTTACATAGCGAGCATGCGCGATGTTGACGTGGATACGTAGGTACGCACAGGTAATGGCGTCAAGCGAGTCACATGCCCCAGCTACCGCTGGACCTGGTATTGAATGTACAAAGAAATATATCAATGTATCCTCACCTCTTGTAATTATTAAAAAACAAGATGAACAATTCCCCTCCTATCCTATTCACATAATTAAAGGGCATGTTCTTTTTGGCTTTGGTTTTTAGCTTTTGGCCGTGGCTTTTGTCTTTTTAGCAGTTCATGAGAGAGAGTATGGAGTAACAAAAACTCGCAGGGTTTTGACCGATATAAATGAAGTCACTGCAACGTGTACTACAATCAACTTATAGACTTTGCCTTGAAAAGACACTTCGTTTGAAAGCTAATTACTGTAGAAAAGCTAAAAGACAGTTTTTATAAACTGAAAAGAATAGGCCAAAGTCCTAAGGGAACATTGTGAGAGGGTAGGCTCTCATTTTCCTCACGAACTCTCTCTCACACAAACAGGTGATGGTCCCATCAGTTCCACATCCCCAAGGGTAAGAAGGGTAGTTTCTACCCACTGTTTGGCTGGTTGACACAGCAGTTGACACTATTTATGAGGATTGCACAAAGAAAGGCACTAGAGACGGCCACCACCAGAGGGATTTTCCTGGTGTTTAATAGAAGGTAAGGGGACAAGACTCTATCCCCTCCCCTAATCTCTTGAGAAAATTGCTATAATGGGACTCCAAACAACGTGTTTCGCTATAATGGGACTTCTAACGTTGACATCGCTAAAATGACACCAAACATTGGCTTCGTAATACATGACATTTGGCTCTGGTATTTGAAACATTAGCCAAATGGTACGAGAAGCCAATGTTTGGTGTCATTTTAGCGATGTCAAGACTATTATAGCGAAACACGTTGTTTGGAGTCCCATTATAGCAATTTTCTCCTAATCTCTTTGGTTTCCAAAGGCATTGTGATGGTACGACACTTTTGCCTAGTATTTCATCATTCCAACTATTACATTCCTACACTCTCTTTCTACCCTAGCGCCGCTGTCATTCAACCTCGCTACCCACATGGGCGAGCCTTACTAGACACATGGGCGCACCTCACCTGTCACTGCGTCGACCTCGTCCATCTCGAGCTCTGCGCCAGCTTTGTTGGCCTCCACACTGACTTCACCTCCGGTCCGAGGCACTGGACCATCCTCATCTTTGTCGGCCTCAACTTCACTTCGCTGACCTTCGCGTCGAGCATCTCCATGTTGAGCTCCACGTTGTTGTCGAGCGCCTCTAGGGAGTCAGCCTCCTTCATGTCAAGCTCCACGCCAGCCTCGCTGTCACCACCAACTTCCGCATTAGGTGCCTCCACGGCGAGCTCCGTGCTTTCATTGAGTGCCACTAGGGAGTCAACTGTTAGAATATTTGATCTAGTGTCAGTTTGGGTCGAGTTGTTGAGCACGACATCCTGGTCATGCGTGTCAAGTAGTTAAGCATGACTTCCTAGTCGTTTGCAGTCATGGGATGGCATGACCACATAGTCATGGCGTACATGTAGGAGGGGTTGTTCGGCCATTACTTGTACTCATTCAATATAAATAGAGTCCCCATAAAAGCTGCAAAAGGTGATTCGGAGTGCAGAACAAAAAAACCATGTGTCTTCCATCTCTATCACGTGAATTTTTCCCAAGTGTTTGAGGTACTCGTAAGTCATAGAGCATTTATGACTTGCTAGTCAGAATTGACTTGCTAGTCGTAGAGTCCCTCTGACTTCCTAGTCATGTCGACTTTTGACTGCCAGCTGCGACTAGATACTCGTGGTAGCTCGAGTACTCGTATACGACCTCGTGGTCGTAACTTTGAGTGCTCCTAAACGACTACGTGGTCATAGCTCGAGTGGTCATAAGACGTTTTGTATAGTCATAAGTTCGACTGCGTGGTTGTAAGCTCAACTATGCGGTCGTAAATTGTTTTGCATGGTCGAAATGGGTACCAGGTACTCGTAGTCGTGGGACTGGGTTTCAACAAGTGGTATCAGAGCTTCCTCGACCATCTAGGAGATATGTCTTCGTCGAGGGCTCGACCAGGAAGGCAGTTTATGACTCCTTCGCGGCAAGACCGTCCGTGCTCGCCCACACCACCTCCGTGCTGACTGCAGCACTATGATGACGGTGGTCGTGTGCTTGTCATCCAACGCGTCGTCAGGGAGGCTTCGGGCTCGATGATCAACAAACCGTCTTTGATAAGGCACATATCAGAAACGGTTTGTTATACGAAATGTCTATGATATTGTAACAGCCCAGATTTTTATTAAAATAAAAATAATTAATTAATTAATTAAAAATTGATTAAAATAAAATCTAAATTAAAATAAGTATTTTTGTGCCTAAAGTTTAAATTTGGATTTGCCTTGAATTTCTATTTTTTAAAAACATAAAATTATTATTAAATAAAATGATATTTTGATTTTATATGAAAGTCCTAGTTCAAAATAATTATTTGGAGTTATTTGGTTTTTATTTGGTTTCCTGGATTTTCTGGAGTTCAAAAATGTATTTTTGAAATTTAAAAGTATTTTAAGTATGACAATTAAATACCAACATTAGTTGGAAGTATTTTTATTAAGTCCAAAATATCACCAGGAGCTTCTGTGAAGTTTCCTGGAATTTTTGGATGTATTTTCATATTTTTCTGAGCTTTATTGCTATTTCTCGGGTTTTCTGAATATCAAGAAAATAAAATTAAAATTCAAAACCCTCTCCCCTCCCCTCCGGCCACCGCGTGGACGGCCAGGATCGGCCCACGTCACCCGACCGATCCCGCCTCTCCCTTCCCCCGCCGCACTGCCAATCTGGATTGCGCGCGCCGCCCGCCGCCCAATCGCCCGCCCGCCCGCGCTCCTCCCTCGGCCGCCCGATCCGCTCCATGCCGCGTGTCACCATCCCGGCTGTCCGCACCCCTCTCTCCCCTTCTCTCTCCGAACGCCCGACCCCACCTGTCGGCGCGCTCCCGCTCCCTCCTCTCTCCTCCTCCCCGGCCCCACCCGTCAGCCGCCCCCTTCTCCCTCTCCCGCTGCCGCCCGGCCCACCTGTCAGGGCCATCCCCTCCCCGTGCCTTCTTCCTCCTTCCGCCCGACCGCGCGTTCTCCCGCCCTCGCCGCGGGATCTCTTTCCTTTTCCCGCGCGCACCGTGTCCCACGTGCCGACCCATCCCGCCATCTCCGCGCCCGAATCCCCCCGCTGTCCCCCTAATCCCCATCTCCGCCGTCGCCCGCGCATCTCCGGCGAGAAATCCGCCGCGCCTCCCCCTCTTCGACCCCTATAAAAGCCTCCCCCGACCTCCGTATCAACTCGCCCCACCTCCCTCCGCTCCTCCCTTCCCCTCCCGGCCGCTCTACCACCGCCGCGCCGAAGCCTCCGAGCCGCCGCCTGCGCTCGCCGCTAGCTCGCTGCCGGTCGCCTCCGGTAAGCCGCGCCCCTCCCCCGAGCTCCCCTTCCTCCCTCTCCCTCCTACAGCCGTCGCCGTCCGCCGCCGACCACCGGTGCACCGTCGACGCCGCCGCCCGCAGCTCCGGCCGGCGCGCGCCAGTGCACACGTGGCAGGCACGTGGCGCCATGCCAGCGCCACCTCAGGCCGCCCCGTCCCCGTCAGCGCCACACGGGCGGCCATGCCATCTCAGCATCTCCCTCCGACCCGTGGGCTCGGTCCATGGACCGAGGGCCCACCTATCAGTCAAACCCCTCTCAGGCTGATGTCATGCTGACGCAAGAAATCCGATTTTCAATTGAAAAATAATTCGGCTGAATTAAATTCCCTGCTGACGCAATAATTTAGATTTTCTTTTAGAAAAATAATTCCAAAAATCCTGATTTTCCATTTTCTCTCTTTTCAAATTTCCGGAGCCCGTTCTCCTTCGTTCCTAACTCCGATTTAGCCCATTCAAATTTCTAAATTCATAAAAATTCCCTCCATCCATTTCTGGCCTCAATTCAAATTTTTGAAGTAAATTTGAATTTATTTGGGTTTTATTTGAGTTATTTTCACGTGTAGACTGCGACGATTCCGGAGAATTCTTCGACGACGATTCACACCCACTTGAGGAGCAAGGCAAGTCACACTCCTTGATCATGTTGATCCCAGTTTTCAAAATAAAATTATGTTGATTTAAATTATATTGCATGCATATTTTTATTCAGCGTATTTCAATTCAGTTTTAAATATAGTTAATGCCTACTTGTTAATTCCTCCATTGTTATTGAATTTCTTACAGTTTTAAATATAGTTAATTCCTTATACCTTGTCACCCTAGATCAAACCCTAGTTGGTACATTAGTATTGGCTAGGAAGAATTTATATTAAATGCTTAGACTTGCTTAGAAATAATCTTGGTTTTGGGGGGTACCTGTATTTTGACGTCAAATGATAAATATGGTTTGACTTAGGCTAATGGTATTCTTGACTTGGATGTTTGTGAGTCAAGAAGGATTATGAAACAAAGTTTTCAAAATAAAATATAAAATATGGTTTAGACTTAGGCTAATGGTTAGGATGGACCAATAATAATAATAACAATAACAAATAATTTCAATGGGTAGATTTTGTAAATAGAAATGTGAACTGAAATTGAAATTTAAATTAAAGCCCAAATTCTAAAGTTTTGCTTAGTCTTTTCCTCTCTAATTTCTTTTCCCTCTCTATTCCTCCTTTATTGCAAGTGGGCCCTACCTTTCTTTCTCTCTCCCCCTCCTTCCTCTCTGCCGCTGGGCCTGGCGCCCCCGCCTCCTTTTCTCTGCGCCTGGGGCCAGCCTGCCGCTACTTTCTTCTTCCCCCTTCCTCCTCCCGACAGCGCCCACTGCTCCCCACGCCCCCGCACGTCGCCGCCCGCTGCGCTCGTGTCACCCGGCCCCGCGTCTCCTGTGCGCGCATCAGCCGGCCCTGCTCCTCCTCGTGCGTCCATCACCGCGCACCTGCCCCATCACCATCGCGTCGTCTCCGCGCCTCTATCACCCTGCGCGCGCACGTCGCCATGTCTTGTCCCCGCTGTTGTGCCATGGTCACCGGCCACAGTGAAGCGCAGCAACTACCCCTCCTCCGCTGCTATAAATGTCCCCGGCTGTCCCCTCTTACCTCCCTGCGCCTCCCTCTTCATCCCCGTCCTCAGCCCAAGCTCAACCGCGCTAGCTCAAAGCGCCGGCCGACTGCCCTCCTCGCCGCCCTGCTTTTTCGCTGTATAAAAACCCCGGTTGAGACTTCCATTAGCACCGCCCAAGCTCCCTCTTCCTCCCCTAGCCTCCGATTTGGCTCCCTTGCCGTCTTCCTCGCCGGCGCCACCCTCTTCCCCAATTCCGGCCGCCGAGCCAATCCACCAAACCGCACCGCCATTTCTCGATTCCTTGCGTCTGCACCCTCCCTAGGTCGTCATGAAGTCAACCGAGAGGTCGGCCGAACCTCCCGGCCACGTAGCTCACGGCGTCGATCACCTTCCTGGACCGCCGCTGCCGCCCGACGCCGACCAGGTCCCGGTAACCCCCGGCCGCCGCCTCTACTTCCGTCGGCTTCACCGTGATGCGAGCACCCCATTTTGCAGGTCGCTAGCCCCTCCCCGGCCTTCCGTCGCCGACGAGCCCGCCGCCTTGCGCCGCCGGCTTCCTCTGCTTCGGCCCCCCACTTTTGCAGCGTTGGCTTAATTTCTCTGCGCCCCGTATCCTTAAGGTAACACCCGAAGACCCGGTTGGCTAGCAGCATGCGCGCTCGTTCATGCGACCCGAGTTCGATTCCGGCTGGCCGCAAATGCTCACCCATATTTTATTTTCGTTTTTGTAGCTCATATTAATCAATAAAAATTAGGGAAAATTAGGAAATAATCCATAAATGATGTAAAAATTTAATTAGGGAATTAGTGAGTTTTTAGAACATTTAACCATGGTTAATTAATACATGTTAGTAATAAGACATAGATACTTACTTTGCATCTTGAGTAAACAAAAGCCTAATAGAACTAGTAATTAGGGGCATGTGTTTATGAAATGATAACTTGGTGAATAAGGGTTTACATACTAGTAAATGGAATATTTCCTAAAGATTGAGTTCCCAAAAGTAGTTATGAAACTAAAATGCAAATAGAAAGGTAAACTAACAATATGTTGCCAAATAAAGTAAGGGAAGCCAATAAATTTGATTAGTATAGAATATATATATATATATATATATATATATATATATATATATATATATATATATATATATATATATATATATGAATGTTAAATAGTTAATAATGGCTTAACTATCATATGTGCATAATTAAGGTAGTTTAAATAATTATTTAAACATCAATGAGATAAGTAAATACTCCCGTGCTTCAATGAAGTATTAAGCTAATCATTAGGTGCTTATTTAGAAAAATTGGTAGACAATAATTTATGGCTGGCCATTCCAAACTAATAAAATGTGGATTCGGTTGAATGTCCAAACTTAATGAAGATTACCCTAGGGTATAATTAACATATAAAATATATGCCCCGACATTTAACATAACATCGCTAAACAAATCGCCAGGGTAGAATCGCTTAAATGGCAGCGTTAAAATGTGACCCTGCGTACTAAACTCACCTAGATAAATAAGCTTAGAATAAAAATAAAGCTAAGCCTAATTATAATTAAGGTATAGACAAAACGATAATGAGCCCTAAATTAAATCTTAACATTAGATTTAGTGAATGATAATAACCAGTCAAGGAACATGAATTAAGCAAAATGTTCAAAGTATCTGGAATAGGATGTCCATCTAAAAGTTAGAGACATTTAGAAGCAAATATGTATGTGCAGATGAGTAGTTAGAAAAATGCGGATGACATATATGAATATATGAGTGCAATCCTGTATGCACCTTAGACCTTATTGAAAATATAAACCCTATCATTAACCTATTGCCAACCATGAAACCTTAAATAGTAGCCTTAAATTAGTAAAGATAACAAAATGTAATCATATGTAGCAGGCTCGATTAATAAAGGTATAAAATATCAATATCAGTAATCTTCAGAGCACCTTCAAATTAAGGGTCATAATAGCATATAGGTGCTAGAGTATAACAGCCCTAAGCCACCAAGCGTCGAAATAATCCCACGAACATATATGTAAACACTCTAAAGTAAATGTTTAACAAATAACATGGTTAATTAAGGTCACATAAAATGCTACATATCAAATTACTAATAATATGAGTTAATCCGATAAGGTAAAATTTGTATGCATCGTGTATATAGTATAATCCCGGAATATTAGCGCTCGATAAAATGATACCCAGTTAAATTTGTACACCAACTCATAGGTCTAATCTGCCTCATGGAACTTCCTTGATAAATACAAAAATAGTAAAAGAGATTATTAGTAAAAAGAGACCGAACCTCGCCTTTCTCCCATCGGCTATGTTTGGCCACTTCTTTTCCGAAGCAAATAATTCCTGTAGATACTTCTTCATTTTTGATCTCTTATTTTCCTAAAATTTTCCCTCACGGTAAAATTATTTAGATAACTTGTTCTCCCACTCAAATCCAGCTACCATTGTGTTTGCAACACACTAAATCGAATCATCCATCTATTATCAAATCGTAATAAATGCATAACTTAAATTAAATCGGGCATTTAAGTTATTTGGATCTATTTGGATCTTTTGAGTTATTTGCTTTTACTTGGATTGATGCTTATCACGTAGTTAGAAACGGGAGCCTTGAAGATTCAGTGGATCGAGTGAGATCAAGATCGAGGTGAAGATGCAGACCAACGATAAGAAAGCATTGTGTGAGCTCAAGACCGCGGTAAACCGTGCCAGGCGAGTCAATACTTTGATCATGTTGAACCTACATTTTCTGCAAATTATTTTTGTTTAAATTATCAAATTGCATGCTGTTATTTTATATGCAAATACATGTTTAATTTAGAATTCTAGCTAAATGCCTATTATCTAACTTGATTAATATTGCCCCTCCTTTGGAATATTTGAACATGAGAACCTTGTCGCCCTAGCAAAATTATCATAGTAATCTTTTGAAAATAAGTCCATAATTATATGACATGCTTAGTTTTGCTTAGATACTTGTGGGAGTAAGAACATCCAAGCATCACTTTAATCATGAGAAAAGTTGGTTGGGCAGTCATGGTGGTAATGACTGGTGTATGTTGGATATGGTAATTTTATATTCCCAAAAACCTCAAATTGCTTATTTATCCAGGCGGATGGTTCGGGGTATGGTCTTTGGGTGCACGAGAGTGTGGTTTGTGGTAGCACCATGAGATAACTCTAAGGACTGAATCTTGTCATGACCTCCTGTGTAAAACAAGTGCAACCACAAGTCTGTAAAGTACAACTTGGCCTAGTAAACTTACCGGACCCCGAAAATCATCATCATCGGTGGAGGAGAAGTGGTGGTGCAAGTAGCGATTCTGGGTGACGGCTTGAATGGGACACTCTTTGTGAGTGAAGTTCTTCTGCGGCGTGCTAGCGATGGGAGTCATTTGCTAGGCGCATAGGAGGAACATCCGCACAACGTATGGGACCCACCACAAGTGGGAGCGGCCCATAGGGTGAGATGATGGAAGGGGCGAGGTACTTTGAACGGTTACTGTGATGGTTTGCTCAACTGCACGGCTAAGGAATCGTGTGGGGCAACGAGTAAACTATCTCTTGTGGGTAAAGTGTGCAAACTCTGCAGAGTCAAAACTATTCGAATAGTCGTGCCCACGGTCAAGGGCGGATATGGGAACTTAACTAGATATAGTTCTATTTTAAAAATGTTTGGAAAATGGGAATGGAAAAGTGGAGGGCAGTGGAAAGCCCTGACTTGAGTTGTCCTGGGTGTCGTCCCAGTGGTAAGTTAAGCGGCTATAACAATGAAAGATGTCAAATGGTGTGATGACATATGTATGGAAAAATTATGGTGATATTAGGCATATGGTGTGATGCCATATGTATGGAAAATCATGTTAATATTCCTTGAACATTATGTTTTGTTCCAAAGCTGCTAGGTCTCAGGAAATTTTATGTATTGTATTTCAAATAGTGGCATTTCTATTCCTACAAAATAAAATATGGAAAGAATAAGTAGGGTCGTGAGTAAAGGAAATAGATGTTTGTAGTGTAAACATAAAGGTATTGGTGGATTCATGTCGATCATAAATAGGAAATGATAGTGTGGGTTCTAGGAGAAATAAATTGGTGGAGTCTAGCTGAATAGATAGGCTAAATAGATGATCTAATTGAATTTTCGGGAATTTGGAGGAGTAATACAAGTATTGGATTATAGTTCCTGATTAGTGATTTACTTGGTGGGAGGATACTAGTGGATCGTAGAATTGATCAATGATATTCTTGGTGGATATATAATATTGAATCGTAGGCTTGATCAAAGATATTCTTGGTGGATTTGAACCAATAATAAAAAGGATTGGATTGTTAGAAAATCTTGATGAGAATGTTCGGTGGATTAATTAGATGAGGTCACCCGCTGTTTGGAGATTAGACAGCAATCAATTTGGAAAGAGTATGTTTGGCGGAATACCTAAATAATGTCACACGCTGTTTGGAGTTCTAGACAGCAATAAATATAGAAGGTGTATAATCGGTGGAATAATTGGATAATGTTACTTGTTGTTTGGAGTCTTAGACAGCAGTTAATAAAGAGCGTGAGTCTTTGGTGGATTAAGTCAATGGTGTCATTTGCGGTGAGGAGTCTTTAGGTCACAAAAATGACAATATGATATAATAATAGAAATGCTACTAAACGCGTTTTATGGCAAATAAAATAACCCGAGCATCTCCTTTGTTTAGCCATGCATACTATTTATTTGCATTCTGTGTATTGGCTCGCGGAGCACGGGGTCGGAGTGCTCACGCCGCTTTGCGACAAAATACGAATCAGAATCAAATCACCTCGCCTCGGCAACAAGATTGGACAAGCCGGAGAGAAGATGAAGATGTCAAGGGCTAGGTCGCGCACCTCGGTTGGTCGCTGTGGGCATGTCTGAAGGTTCCACATGTGTGCCGTTTCATTTCTTGCATCTTATTGATTTCGGCCAAAGCGGCCCGTGAGTAAGTTTACTACTATATTTACGCTTCCGCATGATATGTACTTTGATATTGAAGCGTAATCTGTGAGCACTATCTCGATCTGAGGGAATAGTGCGGTAGAATCACGAGGATTCGGATTGTATAATCTGGGTCCGACATGCGAGCATGCACTGTTGTTCGGAGACTCAGTGTTGATTGTCGGGCACAGGGGTATGTGGTTGAGCCTAAGTCAATTAAGAACCGGTCTGTGAGCTACTGTTGCAAAGCCCTAACGTACTACCACAAGGCTGGTATGGGATAGCTCTGACTGAATAATTTGCGGGTCCCAACCTGAGCCATTTCTTAAGATGAAAGTGAGCGTGGCGTAGGCCATGAGAAGTCTCACTCGGCTCAAGAGGGGGTCCCGGTCTGGTGGATTCCTTACTCGGGTGAAACCTTAGTGTTTGCTTGGTCAGGTTGAAGGCTTTGCATTGTAAAGGCCTTGTCGTGATCTCCTCGCCGCACACCAAAGGAAGTGTGTAACTCGCGTGGCAAAACGGGATGATCATGTCTTGTAGGTACAACTGTACAACCTCTGCAGAGTGTATAATCTATCCTAGTTTTTCATGGATTAGACTTTGTTTTCCAAAAATATTTTTGAAAACCTTATGGATGGATGGAATCCACGAGAGATGAAAACTTTGCTGATGGATGGAATCCGTGAGAGATTGAAACCTGGTGGATGGATGGAATCCATCAAAGTTGCGCAGTGAAAGCGTGTGGATGGATGGAATCCATACGTGAACTTTTGAAAAAGATGGTCCGGGTGGGATGCCCGTGGATAGGTTGGTGTTTGGTCGGAGCCTACACTGACGGTATTATTTTCAAATACAAGTATTGTTTTACTTACTGTATTAAATTCAGCAATTTCAATCTATTTACTGTATTTCATTAAATGTTGTTTTATGCAAACTAACCCTATAAGCCTTCCATTGATGCCTTTAGCATTATATTGCATTTCTCTGTGTGACTTGCGGAGTACAAGTTTGTACTCACCTTACTATCTCCACACAGAGGAAGACGACTTCAACTACGGTGAAGACCTGGACGAGTAGGCCGCGTCTTATTGTCGTTTGCCTGTGGGCAGGCTCAGTGGGTTTCTTCCGCTTCGGTTTTTCTTCCGCTGCTTATGTTTAATTTTGGCTTATGTGCCGTGGATGTAAACTTTGGCAATTCTGCCCATATTTAATTAATAAATATTATTATGGTTGATATTTATCTTTGTTGTTCACTATGTGCACTAGCTGATCCTGGACTAGTGCGATTTACACAGAGGATCCAGGAGTTGCCGCTCCGGGTTCCGACAGATATTAATATCATAGATGGTTTGGTATACGAATTGTCTGTGATAACGCTTAAGTATGCGCGCCCTAATCCATCTCTTCTAAATTGTCCTCTTCCTCATCTTCTTCACCAGATTTCTCAATAATGGCATCTAATATTCTTTTGATACCCTTCCTCTCATCGATCCATCATGAGTTGTTCGGTCGCAAGCTTAAACAGGCGGCCAACAATTTACATCTAGAGTAGCTCCTCCGCTCATGCCCTGCTCTCCTTCCTCGATTCACATACATCCATCAGCTAGACCTCATCATCTTCCATCGACGGAGGTGTCTCATTATCGCTCAGGAAAGGGAAACTGCCCTCAGCCTCATTCTTGTTTGCAATGTGCACAAAGCAGAAAAAGCTCTTACGGTAGTGGAGAGACATATGGATAACATTGCAGATCAAGCAGAAGTGGCCAATTCTGAGGAAGCTTATCATGGCATCCTCTTTGAGATTATGAGCCATGCTAATGATTTTCCCAAGCTAGAGAAGGAAGTGGAGAGGGCAAGGATAATCTTCACGACATTCGAGAACTCAGCGGCTGATCCTCCAACTCCAAAAGTCGAAGAAGAATCATATGAAGCACAGAAGACTAAAATCTGGAAATCTCTTTTTTAACACTTTTGTAATAAATTTACCTTGAATTTGTCTCTTATCTCAGTAGCTTCTATAGTTCATACGACAAAGGACAAAACACAGACGGTTGTAAATAAAAACTGTCTGCGATAGTTTCATAGATGGTTCTAATTAAAACCGTCTAGCTATGATAATGCGTATATCATAGATGACTTTTAAACCTAAATGTTTGTGATAGTTTTAGAGACAGTTTTAGTTATGAACCGTCTATAATAATCAAAACATAGATGGCTCTACATGAACCGTCTGTGGTGAGGCATCCAGCATAGCTTGTTTTGTAGTAGTGATGGCGGTCCAGCCGCCCGCCCTTCGTGTGTACAAGCGCTTGTCTCGAGCTACCACTGCATGCTTGTGGGCCCTATCTTTGAAGGTAGAGGAATGATGGTCTGGCAACACTCACCTACATGTGTGCAAGCGCCCGCCTTAGGCTACCACCGTGCGCCCTCGGTGGGCCTTGTCTTTGAAGGAAGGGAAACGGAGGTCCGACGCCCTGCATTTGTGTGTACAAGTCCTTGCTTGTGATACCACTTCGGGCCCTAGTTTTGAAGGTAGGGACATGATGGTCTGGCCTTCTTGCCTCCACATGTGCAAGTGTCCACCTCAGGCTACCACTGCGCACCCTCTGCTAGCCCCATCTTTCAAGGTAGGGCAACAGTGGTCCAGTTGCCCTGTCTCTGCATGTGCAAGCGCCCGTCTCAAACTAGTACCTCGCACCTATCTTTGAAGGAGGGGAACGGTGATCTGACCGCCCTGCCTCTGCGTGTACAAGCGCTCGCCTCAGGCTAGCACTGTGCGCCCCCCACGGGCCCTATCTTTCAATGTAGGGGAGCGATGGTCTGTCCTCCCCGCCTTTGCGTGCGTTAGCCACTACCTCGGGCCACGCCAGTGGCCCTCCATGAACGCTGTTCTTTCGAGTAGGGGAATGGTGGTCAAGTCTCCTTGCCTCCGCATGTATTAGAGCCCGCCTCAGGGGTAGCGTTGCTTTGATCCACCTTGTTTTAAGCATGGCAGCATTCATCCTTTCATGCCACAGTGGGATGTCTTTGGCCCTAGAAAGCACACCAATGTGGCTGAAGGGGGGACGATACCCAGTCATTTGAAAAGGCAGCAACAAGGTGAGTGTTGTATGGTGTTGGGTCGTTAGTAAGGGCACAAAGACATAGCCTCGGGGGAACGGCCACGACTTCGCTGTGGCACACACCGCATGCCTCATAGGCTCTGCCTTGGTAGGGCACTTTACCTCAACAGCTCTGGCTTTACATGTTACCTACTTTGGAGGCATAGCCTTGACAGGACGGCTACAGCTTTGCCATGGGACACACCGCTTGCCTCGTAAGCCCTACCTTGATAGGACGGCCTTACCTTGACGGCCTCACCTCCGCGTGATGCCTGCCCAGGAGGCATGCCCTCAACGAGATGGCCACATCCTCGCCTTGGGACGTGTCGCCTACCTCGTAGGCTCCACCTCAGTAGGGTAGCTTTACCCCAACGGCTCTGCCTTTACGTGCTGCCCACTTCAAAGGCACGACCTTTGTAGGACGATTACGAATTCAACAAGGAAAGAGGGGCCCATTTTAGACGATCTTTGAGCATCCTGACTCCTGGGGGGTGGGGCGACTGGTTGCGTCATCTCGCCCGTCGGGACATCCGAGTTTACTATCGATGGAGTACTATTGTGAGGGTGCCCAGCCCCTTGGGCTGTCTAGGTTGCCAAGTGAGCTCTAGAGTAAGTCCAATAGGATAGTGTTGTATGTACAAAGTAATATACCCATGTGCTCTCACCTCTTGTAATTTTTGAGGGGTAGGATAGACAATTCCCCTTCTATCCCATTCACATATATGAAAGTCCCTAGGGGGCATTGTGAGAGGGCAGGCTCTTATTTTCCTTACGAACTCTCTCACACATATGGATAAGTGGTGGTCTCGGACTCTCCAAGTTTCGCATCCCAAGGGCAAGAAGGGTAATTCCTACCCATTTGGCTGGTTGCCACAACAATAAGACTATTTCGACTGGTGTCCTCGTGTCCTTGTCTTCTGAGAAAACCATGAACAAATTGTTCAAGTTGAGGCACAGTAGGATTATGGCTCTATACTTTTGGGCTACGAGTAATGATTTTTAGCCGTAGCTGGTAACTCTAATAGATAGTATCAGCTGATAGAAACTAAAGCCAAAAGCCAGCTGAAAATGCGAAGTCTATTAGAGCAAGTCCAATAATAGAGCCAAGTGCTTGGCTATAAGTCAAGTTATAAGAGCCAAGTTATACAATAATTTGTCTTCTATTTGTCTACAAAAGGTTTTTTATTATTATGTGGTACCATGTCTCACATTCTCTTTTTTATTCCTCCTCACAGACATTTATTATCTTGGCCCACCACTGCATAGGCTCCCGTGCTCAACTTGTTGCTTGCATGTAGGGCTGTGCATTTTTCAACCGAACCGAAAAAACCGATCCGAAAAAACCGAACCGAACCGGTCAACTCGGTTTGACCGGTTTTCGGTATTCGGTTCGGTTTTCAAAATTTGGATTTTTTTGGCATTCGGTTTTTTCGGGAAAAACCGATTAAAAACCGAAAAAACCGAAATACCGAATAGCCCAAAACCGGCGATTGCGGGCGCCGAGCGGTCACTACGGATGCTTTGGTCCCCCTGTTCCCACGGATGATGCCTGATGGGCCCGGCCCTTCTCTGGAAATCTCTCTTGCGGATGCTTGCGGGCCGGATGGATTCTCTGTATATACAAGTTTCAACTCTCTTGCGTGGCGGCCTGGCGGGTTGCATCATTGCATGAGCGAGATCTGAGAACTAGAAGATGAGAGCTTGACTGCTTAGAGTGATGAGTGTTTCTCTGCTTAAGTTATTCAAATAAAATAAGACTAAGAGATAAATATTTTTAATGGGTAGAGAACATCATTAATTATTATGCTTTATTACTTTATGCATATGTCCATACTACATTAGAAATTTAGAATGCTTCTAAAATTCTAATTCTATTGCCAATAGTGTATGTATTATCGTCTACTCGTCTCGCTAGTCGTTATATTGTTTGCAATTAGCGTCAACTTTGGTAAATATGGTATTTACCGATAGAAATAAACTAAAGTACTTCCAAATACAAACAGCCAGCTGAAACCGATTGCTTGCATGAGGCCAAGCTCTCTATTCCACACAAAGAAAATGCTGATTAGTTTGGCTATAAGACCATTAACCGGCTGGGTCCTAAAGCTTTAATTCTAAATAAGAGCAAGTCCAATAATAGAGTCGCTATAAGTCAAGTTATAAGAGCCAAGTTATACAATAATTTGTCTTCTATTTGTCTACAAACGATTTTTATTATTATGTGGTACCATATCTCACATTCTCTTTCCTATTACTCCTCCACCCGTGCCTAACTTGTTGCTTGCATGAGAGCCAAGCTCTCAAAAAAATCTTGACTATCTTGGCTATAAGATCATTATTGTACTTGCTCTAATTCCTGCCGCAATAAAGCTAGTACTCGGCTCTACAGGCAGTTATGCATTCCCAACACAGTAAAGCTAGTGCTCGGCTCTACAGGCAGTTCTGCATTCCCAACACATACACTAGCCATATATGACTTCGAAGCAAGCAAACAGCAACTCCTCTGCAATGATTCAGTGCAGTGCATCCCCAAGACATGGCCCGGAACTCGCAGCTTATTCTTTTGACCTACGTACGCTCACTTTCCTGGGTTTGTGACATGCCCAAATAGATAGAAGCATAATCAGTCGTTGTAGCAATGCATTTTCGGTTCCACCACCTGGCCCACTTCAGATTGTACTGAATCTTACTTAAGCATCGATCGAATATACAAATACCATGCGACTGAGCTGCAAACATGTGAAGATGGAGTATGTAATTCTAGGATGCATTCACGCAGATAAATAAGGGTGTTGATAATTATCATTTGAATATTTTCTTTCTAATTATTATTTAGATTTGTAACCATTGGATTAAAGATTCAACGACATGAATTCCCCCTCAAAAAAATCTCCCATCTGAAAAAAATCGCCCCCTCTAAAAAAGGGCCGTTGAATATCTAATCCAACGATTCCAAATTTAGATGATTGTTAAGAAGAAAATATCCGAGTGATCGCTAAACACACCTGACGAAGAAAAGGTGGTGGACGATATGTACTGTATGTAATTCAAGGGTTTGCATTGCAGTGGATGCATGCCAAACTCCAGAGCGTGCTTGTCTGATTTTTGCATGGTGTTTATGGCGGTAGCTGGACAGGAATCAATGGATGGGAGGGACCAGGCAAGGCAGTGGTGTGCGTTGCTGTGGTCATCGTATTGCTATGTGCAATGGTGGTGTAAACGAGCCTGCATGCAGCTGCTATGAGCCCTATCTATCTATCCTTACCCCAATCAACAATGCAAGTGCAGGGTGCAGGAAAAAGGAACCATAGCCAAAACTGCGGCAGCTCTTCCTCCCTTCTCACATGGACCACCACCACCAAAACCATGTCATGATCATTCATTCAAACCGTATATAAATGGTACTATAGCTATTTTTTTTCAAATTTAGCACTCAAATACCTTTTTTTTTAACAAATCTAACCTCCTCCTGGTACTTATCAAGCCCCTCTAGCTCGGTAGGTCACCGCCCACAAGCTCCCTTAGCTCGGTAGGTCAATGCCCGCCGCATATTAATTAGTGTTAATCATATTTACTTAGTGCTAACTATATTTAATTTATGTAATTGTATTTAATTAATACTAATCATATTTAATTAGCACTAATCATGAGCCCTTAATTGCTATCACTGTTAGGGGCTTGACAGCTCGTTCTAACGAGCAACTGTAGCTCACCAGCACCTACCAAGCTTCTGTAACACGGTAGACGATACATGTCGCCTGCATCGGCTCTGAGCTTAGGAGAGAACTAGATTTACAAAATCAAATGTCCGGATGCCAAATTTGAAAAAAAAAACATAACTTAAGCGCCATTTATATAAACAGTTTCATCCATTCGTCCCCTCCATCCTTGCTCCCACAATTATCATCACCACCTTCACCGTGGCATGAAGTACTGTATATCCTCATCATTTTTTTCTCTCACAAGGCAGGCAGAGAAGCTGAAGGCATTGAACTGACGACAATCCACTAACACTAGCATGTAGAAATAGCTGGCCGCGCTACCAGCCATGCATCCACATTCCACAAAGAAGAAGAGAAGAAAAGGAGGGAGGGAGCTAGATGATGTATACTAATCCAGGGTCTTTCAACCAAGATGACGATGATGTTTGGTCACTGTGATCTCAGGAGGAGTTCCTTCCGGTTGGCCGGAGAGAAAGCAACCAGCCACTGCATTGGCATGGCAGGCGGCATATGGCCATCTCCCCTCACATCACCGAGCAGCTGTTGGGATTCTCGTCACTGAAGTAGTTGTAAGCCTCGCCATGCTGGTGCGGCGGCACCCGGTAGGACATCGGGTACGGCGGCGGCGGCCGGCCGTACCCGTAGCCCATCGGCGGGTACACCGCCGCGCCAGCAAGACCGTGGCCGCGCCATTGCCCATTCATCATCAGCTGTTGCTGCTGCTGCTGCATCAATGCCATGTACTGCTGCTGCGCCATGGGGTTCCCGGCCGCCGCGGCAGCCTGCAACATCTCCGGCCTGAACGTCATGTCGCCGCCGCCGCCCTGGTAGAACCCCCCCGCCGGCATGGCACCGCTGCCACCCTGCACGCTCCCCATGTGGGGGTGGCCCATGGGCATGCCGCCCATGGGCCCACCCGTCGGGCCCATACCGGGGAACCCAGCACCGCCCATCATGTTAGGCCTCATCATGGCCTGCTGCGGCGGCACGCCGCCCAACGGGCCACCGACACCGACGGCGGGGTCACCGGCGCCGCCGCCCTTCTTTCCCTGCCCCGGGTGGTTCCCGCCAGTCGGGGCTCCTCCTCCCTTGGCGTTGTTCGGCTGCCCGCCGCCTCCTCCGTTTTTACCTCCGCCGTTGCCGTTACCACCTCCGCCACCTTGGTTCTGCTTGCCACCTGCGTCTTTCTTGCCGCCGCTGCCGTTGTTGGCGTTCCCCTTGATCTGCACAGGGATCTCGTTGCCGCCCCCGCCACCCTTCTTGCCACCATTGCCGCCACCGTTGCCACCCTTCTTGTCGCCCCCACCTGCGTTTGGTGGCATGACCATGGGCTTCATCATCATCTTGGGATCATCATGATAGTCGTCGTCAAGCCCTTCATCATCGAAATCTTCGTCGTCATCAAAGTCGTCGAATTCGTCGTCGAACTCGCTGCCACCGTCGTCCCCGAAGTCGTCCTCGGGGAGGTTGAACTTGACGGACTTGGGGTCCTTCATCGGCGCGGTCGCCGCAAACGGCATCTTCGCGTCCATGAACTGTGGCATCTTCAGGCCCTGTATCTGCTGTTGCAACTGCTGAAGCTGCTGCGGCGTCAGCTGCGGCATTACCATCTTTGCGTCTTTGCTGCCACCTCCACCACTGCCGCCCCCTCCGCCCTTCTGGCCTTTGCCGCCGGCGTCCTTGGGCGGGCCCTTGCCACCGGCGTCCTTGGGCTGGCCCTTGCCACTGCCGTCGAGGTGGGACTTTTGGAAGTGGTTGGCCACGCTAGCATTGGAGCCCCAGCGCTCGGCCGGCTTGCCGGCCTTCTTCAGTTTCTTGATGATGGTGGCCGGATCCACCGTGCCGGACACCATCACTTTCCCCTGCTCCGGGTCTATGCTGGTTCGGTACACACCTGCAGATGCAGATGAATCCAACGTATTTCCCTTAGAAAAACAGTGCAAAAGGGGGCAGATAAAGATATAAATAAACAAGAATAAAACTCAAGCAATTGGCTTTTTAAAAAACCCTTCTTTTTTACCATCAATCTTCTGGAGGATCTTCTTGACCTTCTGCTGGCACCCATCACAGTGGATGTTCACTTTGAGCACACAAGTCTGGGAGTTTGGGAGAGACAGAGAGCACACAGGTTGAGCAAAATAGCAGAAAGATTTCAGAGGACACAGCATGATACATGGAAGGAAACACAGGTGAAGAGAAAAGCAAGCTGCCTGCCTGATAAAAAAAAATGGCAAAAACAAGGACTATGGAATGTCTGCAATGCCGCTCGAGTTGAGAGGAAGCCAAAAAACGCACCTGTATCTTGAGGGCTTCCTCCTTACTCATCCCTGCCTGACTACCTCAAATGCGGCACCCCCAAAACCAAAGGCACAAGAGGCTTCACAGATCTGGTACACAGAGGCCTCAAATCAGGGGAGGAACAGCAACAAGGAGGATACGGTGGTCTCTCTAAAAAAAACACAGGCTGCGAGACAGGGTATGAACAGAGGAGAGGGGAAAAATGCCTTCTTGCTGAAGATAACTTAACCAAATGATTCAGCGCCTCGGCGATTCCAATCAAGAACTCACATTTAAGAAGTCGTGGACGGATGGCGACGGGGAGCGGCGGCGGCCTGCTGGGGCTGGAGGTCGGAGGTGGAGGAAGGGGTGGAGGTCTGTAACAAGGGGAACAGGAAGGGGACAGAGCCAGGAGAAGGAAGCCAAAAAATTCTAATGTGTTCCAGGGATCCACCGCTCCCCTTTTTCTCAGCAGCCTTGAGTATTTGTACGGCAGTTTTTTTTAACTTATGTACTGTTTATTTCGGTTTGTTTTTTAGTTTTTTGTCGGTTCTTTTTTTCTATATTTATTTACATTATTTATGATGGGCTAATTTGTTTTTTCTTGTTTTGAATTTTTTAAAATTTAGTTACGCCAAATACGTCATTATCAGGTACAGTGTAATTTCAGTTAATTACAGTGTAATTTCAACTATAAATCAACTTATTTTAGCCTAACCAAGAGGCACAATGGTTTGTCCGAATAGTAAACAAGATGGTTTCTTCATCATGGTTTTGAAGCGATTTATTGAGATTTTTTTCTAAAAAGCTTATGAATTTATTGATATTCGATTTGTCATATAAACACTTGTTTTAGAGAAAAAAAACCATCCGCAGCTGCGGTGGAAAAAACGGAGCCTTGCGTGCGAGCAAGGTCAAGCCCGTACCATTTCCAGTGCTTAGACGGCCCATATTCGTCTGACTTTCGCCTTAGAGCAAGTCTTACAATACAGCCTTCAGCTGGCTGTATGGATACTTACAGCCCACTTATCAGCCTACTCATATAGTAGTTACAGCCAGCTAAAGGCTGTATGATCTACCCCTTCCTCTCACAAAGTTTCTTGGTTCTTGTGCTTTAACTGACTGTAAGCTTACAGCCCACTTCTCTTCTCTCTCCTCCTCTCTCTCTTTCACTTCAGCATACAGTCAGCTTACAGCCTCTTATAATACTCGCTCTTTATTTACCTTCGTGTCGCTCCAAGATGAAATGAAAAAAAAAAATAGGGCAATCACGCTGACTCCATCACATCGCGCTTACGGAGTACAGTTGCAGAGCCGAGTCGAGCGACGTTTGAATCGACTCGACGGCGAGGGCAGCATCTCGTGCTTTTTTTTATATATATAAAAAAAAGATCTCGTGCTTTGACATTGCCAGTGCATGACAGTTTTGTGTGTCGCCGTCGCAGGCCCAGATTGCGCACTGTGCGAGTGGACTTCACTCATGCCATCACCATTAAACAGGTACCCATCCATCCATGCACATGCCGGGAGCAGCACAACGATTCCATGGTTCAATGCACCAGCAGATAGAGGTGAAAATTAACGGATCGGAAATGATCAAATAGTCTCAAATACGAATATAAATCTATATTTTTAAAATAAATACGAATATAAATTCGAATATTCTCGAATACGGATACGGATATTTTAGAATACAGATTTTCTCGGATACAAATATCGGATAAAACAGATTCGTAGCGGTTTTGCCGATTTTTCACCGGCTTTTGACCGGTTACCGGTTTTAAACCGTCAAAATTCAAATTTTAAATCATAAAATTCGTACGGATTTTTCATGGGTTCTAGAAACGGATCGAATAGTCTCGAATACGAATACGAATATTCTCAAATACGGATATGAATATTCTCAAATACGACTACGAACATTTTCGAATACGGATTTTGCTTACCACATTCGCGTTTTCTCGGATACGAATATCGAATAAAATGAACTATCCGTTACCGTTTTCCACCCCTACCAGCAGATCACTGCCGTTCATAAACTAAACCAGATGCAAAAATCAGGAAGCCGTTCATAAATTAACCAAACTAGATGCAGTATTATCTATGTACATTCAATTTATCACTTCCGATAGAGATATACATGCACAACGATCTCGACCAAATCGAGGATATGGATCTGTTCATCTCTGATGATGAGGACCCGGTCGTGCATGTATGCGCTGCTACAGATACACTGATGTCACCATGTCTTCCGGTGCGTCTACAAGGTGAAGGACAATCCACAATTCCTGGACGGTTAATTCCTAGTTACTTCTATTTTTTTCAACTTCAGTTGCTTACACAATGTGCTCGTCTCCTTTGAATTATTTTTGAATGTATGCATCTCGTAATTGCATGCATGATGCATATATGCCAAATCACGACTGCATTGAATCGGTGTGGTTCGTTAATTTACCATCTCGATCTCAACCAAGCAAAGTAAAATACTTGATATATTTTTTCACTAGTGATACTGGAATTGATCTGGTCCAAGCGTCTGCAATTGTGGGCACTTTGTGTGTTTTTTTAAAATAGAGTTTATAAGTCGATTATAATAGATATTATACCGAGTTTAACTATACCGGCTAAAATCGCATGCTACTGCTTCCCTCTTCGTACCATCTATCAGAAAAATCACTGTAGCTGGCAGAAAAAACACTGTAGCTAACGGTGACTTATTTTGCATAATTAAATTTAAAAAATTAAAAATAGAAAAAACATGTTAACCCGTCACGGACAGTACAAACGAATACGGGAAAAAATAGAACCGTCAAAAAAGCTCAAAAAAGCCAAAAAAATCAGAAAAAGATGAAATTGATGAATAATGAAAAATAAATCAGAAGTCCAAGCTGAAATGAGCGGCAGCTACCGCACGCCCGCTCTTCTGCCGCCTGAAGACGGCAGATGCCGCCGCCGTTGGAAGGGTCGCTAGCCATGGCGCAAAGCACTAGGGCTCAGTCTCGACGGCGTAAGAGGAAGATAGCATTTCCAGCACCGCTGTGGTCAAGGTGAGTAGTGCATGGCTTAGCTCATCTTTTTCAGGGGGTTAGCGTTTGCAGGGATTTGGAGGAAAATTGGGTTCTTGTTGAGATTTGGCACGAAGAGAAGTCGTCTGTGTAGTTCATTTCCGGGTTTGTGGTGCAAAATTTTCTTGAATTGAAATTCGGCTTGCAGGAGGTTGGTGGTGGCCTGGTCTTTTGTGGGAAAGTTCCCTTCTATCCGGAGGACTCGGACTGTTGTAGGGAGGAAGAGGGCAGGCACCAGTCGGTTGGGCTGAAAAACTATGGCTTATAGCTGAAATTGCACTGTAGCTGAAGGTGGCTTATTTGGCGTAATTAAATTAAAAAATTAAAACTAGAAAAAATATGCTAGCTCATTACGGACAACGCAAACAAATACAGGAAAAAAGAACCGGCAAAAAAGCTAAAAGTTCAGAAAAAACGAAATTTATAAATGAATAGTAAAAAAAATAAGCTAGAAGTTAGAAACTGAAGGCGAAACGAGCGAGGCCGTAAGGTTGCTTTCAAATGGGGCAAACATAGGCAGAAGGTTCCTTGGCTGTCCTTTGGAAGTTTGATGCTGAGAAGTCAAATGGTTTGTAGGATTGGTACTTTTATTGATTTAATATATGTTAGTCTTTTGATTTGCAAGAGGATGATGAATGCGATTTAGTTAAGTGGGTTGGTCAAGAATAAACTGCTAAGAGTTCAGAATACCATGGAGTAGCGGTTGAAACTGAACCCATCAGCTCCGATAGCTACTCGCTGGGACAAAACTTACATATGGTTTTCTTCTTTGGAACAACTCACGCACACGAGTAGGAAGGTCGAATGAACACAGGATAGACTTCTCTTTTGAGGCAACACACGCCTTCTCTTCCTCTTTATTATTCACTCGCAATGCCCTCAAAATGTTTAACAGATTAAATGGCTTAAATAAGCCTCACGTACGTACGGTTACCTGACATATGCACGCACCCACTAACTCCACTAGTTAGACTACTTGTGATCTGGTTTTGCTGTCCACGATTCCCTACAACTCGGTGCACATTGTGCACTACCCGCAAGACTCGGTTCTGCTGAGACCAACTCAGATGCTTGCGACCACACACGGACCTATCCATGTCTACGACCACACACTGACCTGACAAGTCGGCTTCTTACGACTTCGAGTCCTTTTCGACTACGGAGTTTCGACCACGCTACTTCGACTATAGCTGCTTGATCACAGCTTCTTGACCATGTCTTGTCAACCACTTCACCAACTACGACTTGTCGACCACAGAACTTCGATCGTATCTACAACCATGGCTTCCCTTTGACCGCTTCACCGACCATGGCTTGTCGACCATAGTTCTTCGACCGTATCTCCGACCACATAGGTCTTTGAGCACCGACTGTCACTGTAGCTTACGACTGTCCACCTATGACTATGACTGCCACAACTACTGTAGCTATAACCACTACAGCTACTGTAGCTATTAACTTAATCATGAATTTAATGAAAAAATTCCCATGGTTAAGTTAACCCGAACAAATGTAGCTAATTCGGACCGCATAAAATTTCTAAAAACATTACATAATAACTATTACTGCATCAGAAGGCTTCACATAAAATTTCGTAATTTTTCGAGCTCGTTTGTTATATATAAAAGCTAATAAAAAATCAAAATTGTATAATTTTTTATCAACATTTGCCATGGATAAAATTCCTCAAAAACTATACTACGAGGAACGTTGTGTTGGGATGTTGTACATAAATTTTTGTAATTTTTTGGGCTCATTTGGTATATTAAAAATTGAAACAAACACTAGATGGAAAAGCAGGTAATTAGGCCGGTTAATTACCCGGCCTAATTACCTATTTTTCTATCTAGTGTTTGTTTGATTTTTAAATATAACAAATGAGCTCAAACAATTATAAAAAATTATGTATACCCTTCCAACAGAACGTTCCTCGCAGTGTAGTTTTTTTGGGAATTTTATCTATGGCGAATGTTGCTCAAAAATTCATACAATTTTGATAATTTTACGAGTTGTTACATATAACAAACGAGCTCTAAAAATCAAGAAATTTTATTTGAAGTCTCCCGATGTAGTAGTAGTTATTATGTAATTTTTTGATAATTTTATGCAGTCTAAATTGGCTATGTTTATTTAGATTAACTTAACCATAGAATTTTTTTTTAAATTTATGATTAAGTTAATGCGAAGAAACATGACTAATTTGGAAATTATAAAATTTCCAAAAAAATTATATAATAACTACTACTATATCGGGAGGCTTCACATAAAATTTCGTAATTTTTGAAGCTCGTTTGCTATATATAAAAACTCGTAAATATATCAAAATTGTATGAATTTTTGAGTAACGTTCGCCACGGATAAAATTCTTCAACAATTACACTACGAGTAAAGTTGTGTCGAAAGACTGTATATAAATTTTTGTAATTTTTTGAGCTCATTTGGTATCAAATACTAAACTGGAAAAAAAATTAGATAGGTAATTAGGCCGGCTAATTAGCCGGCCTAATTACCTGCTGCCTGGGGGCTGGCGATAGGCGCCTGCCGCCGGGCGACAGCGCAACGCGTCACCTCGCGGGCGCTGCCGCCCGGCCCGCCGATGGCAAAAATGACATTTTTTGTCAATATGTCTCGCATACTGCTATTTTTGTATATATAGTGTGAAACAGTGTTAAAACTGGCTTTGATTCCATTGTAAGCGGGTAGTAGCCTCTGCGTATCTCAGTTCATCGATAACCGAAATACTTTTCTGTGTAACGATTTTTTTATTTTTTATTTTTGCGAGGGAAAAGAGAAACTCCTCATTCACGAAATACTTTTCTGTATACAAGTAGGGATGCCAGAAATCCAAACCACGCTATGTGTAACGAATTCTGCTCTCTCTTTTTGAGTATTGAAAGGTGTTTCAAATACGTTTTTTTAAAAAAAAAGGTGTTTCAAAGACTACGATTTGAGTTCGTAAACTACACTCCAAGAAACGAGACACCGGCCATATACATTTTCAGAAGAAAACAAAATTGATCCTGTTTCATTGGAATTTATACATAAAATGTACACTGGATATAGAGTTGCAAGTTGAAGCCAGAGATCACAAATGCACAGATTACAACTTACAAGCCTCTGTAATGGCTGTATGAGATTGATCGGCTGACTGTTTTCTCATAAATCAGAAGCCAAATCGGTCGCCAAGAATATCAGTAACAAATAACACCTGGTGATCCCTGAAACTAGCACCCGAAAATCATTTCATGCTCCACTACTGATTTCTGAATCCAAGCCATGTCCATGGGTTTGCGTTGTCATGCAGAAAGGCAGACAGCGGCCACTTCCAGTCAGAACCGCCAATGAACTTCTCACCGTCGACGGAAACCACGCATTGCATCCAGATCCCGCCGCCTAAGGTTGCCATACTTCCTCCTGCGCCGTCCAGTTCCGGCGGCAGCCTGAATGATCACAGATGCACAAAGTCTTTTAACTCCACAAACACAGAACTACAAATGTCTGCCCCGAGCTGTTGACCAGGGGTGCCTTTACCTGCTCGTCAGCCTTGAGGGACTCCATGAGATTCTCCATATCGGGAGAGTCTTTTCCTTGCATGGCTCCCATCATTTTCTGCATTCGAGCACGCATTTGGAAAAGCTGCGCAACTAATTGGCTCACCTAATAGTGAAGGGAAACTCAATTTAGCTCCATGGGGGTTAGTCAGGTTTATGCTGGTGCGTATAGGAAAAATTAGTGATGACTGATGAGGTAAGAACTGAACCTGCTGTTCGGTTTTTCCGGACTCCTTAGCCACCCTTCTCCTCCTCTCGCGTGATTCAGCAAGTAACTCTGGTCTTTCTCTTTCCTCTGCACAAGGTCAGGGTAAATATTACTGGGCATCTATTTATGGCATGGCGATCCATCACTATCATGCTCCATACAATTACGAATAAGGTTCTATTTGATTGGTAACATTGGCTCACATAATTGGCACAATCTCAACTATGCCGACTGAGACACTATTTAGATGGTGGCCTCGGATTTTAGCCTTACCAAGTTATATGTCTAGCATGCCTTGTGTATGTGCCAAAAAAATAAGCCTAGGCATCCCCCGCAAGACTAATGAATCCATTTGTTTCTAAAAAAGATAAATTTAAAAATTTTAAAGAAAAATCAGATTGGTTTTTTCAAAGCAGGGTGTTAGAGTCTAATCTTGTTTAAGTTTCTGTTTTCTTGCCGTATCCGAGTACGAGTCCAAGTATACGAATACGTATACGAGTTGTATACATGCGTCGTTTCCGTTTCCGCGTGAGTTAATGAGTCCGTTTTAGAATTTGAGTCGGGTTGTGTATATGCTTTAAAAGGCCAAGCATGTAACGTGGTGTGGTGAGAAATAAAAAGAGCAGAAAGAAAGATTGAGAGAGAGGTAGCAATCTGTTGTGATCAAGTGAGTAAAAGGGTGAGGAGAAGAAATAAAGAAGAGGAAGCAGGTTGGCTTCAGAGAAGAATAAAGAAGAGGAAGCAGTGCATGCGACGGCTCCAGGCGGCTCCAACACACGAGCGGTATTTCTTGGGAGGCAGGGTCATCTCTCTCCACGTCGCGTTGATCAGGTGCCAGTCACGGCGACAGAGCTTCACGTGAGGACAGAGGAGGCAGGAGGCTTCGTGTGCTCCTTCACGCATAAGAGAAGATAAATTGTAACAAGTGGTATCAGAGCATAGGTGACAAGGCGAAGGCTCATGGTGGGCTAATCTCCCTCCAGTACCCTCTCTTGATGATTGACAACTACCCGGCATGGGCAATAAAGATGAAGGTGAACATCATGCGCGCCCAGGGAGTCTGGAGGGCAGTCGATCCAAAAGGAAGGACAAGGAGGTGGACGACAAGGTAGATCAAGCGACTTTAGCCCACATTTACCAGGCGGTGCCAGACGCGATGATGCATCAGCTCATCGGCAAGGAGACGGCACAGGAAGCGTGGGAGGCGCTTCAGACGATGCACGAAGGAGTTAATCGTGTCAAGGAGATGCGGCTCCAGAATTTGCAGAGCGAGTTCGAGAATCTAAAGATGGAAGAAAACCAGTCGATGGACGAGTTCGCCGGCAAGCTGAGTTCGTTGTACAATCAGATTAACTCTCTTGACGACAAGATGGAGGAATCTGTGGCGGCGAAGAAGTACATGCGCGTGCTTCCGGAGAAGTACATACCTGTTGTCACAACACTTACGTACTCCCCCGATCTAGACAAGAAGAAGATAGAGGAGATCACTGGATCTCTCAAGGCGCATGAGGAGTTACTGAAGGGGTTTCAATCGCGCAAGGAGCAAGGATCTCACAACAAGTAGGCGTTGCTAGTAAGGGGGATCCAAGAGACAGTCGTGGCTCTTCATACAACCACGGGAGGTGGCGCGGTCGTGGTGGCCATAGTGGTCGAGGCGGCAGGGGTGGCCGTGGAGACAAGGCGGGGCAAGGCGATAGTGAGCGATCCTATGATTTGTCACATGTCAAGTGCTTTGAATGTGGCGAATATGGGCACTACGCGATAAGATACCGCAGCAATAAAAAGTGCTTCAACTGTAACGAGTTTGGGCACTTTGCTTTGGATTGCAAGAGTAAGAAAAAGGACGGGGAAGTGAACCTTGCTAAAGACGAAGAAGAAGATGACGGAGAGCTAGTACTTCTCTCCTTATATGTTGAAAAGGAGTCGGTCATGGTGGAACTGAATGAGGAGAACGTAGTTCCAAAACTACGTACGAAGGAAGGAAGCCATGATCACACGAATCAATGGTACTTGGATAATGGAGCAAGCAACCACATGACGGGAGATCGCTCCATGTTTCACAAGCTCGACGAGAAGATTTGGGGCAAGATCAAGTTCAGCGATAGCTCCACGGTGGAGATAAAGGGCAAAGGGACGATGATGCTGCAATGCAGGAACGGGGATAAGAAGTTGACAGGAATCTATTATATACCAGGTCTATGTAACAACATACTAAGTCTCAGGCATATGACGGAGAGAAGGTGCAAGGTGGTGCTGGAGGATGAGTTTTTGCGAGTGTATGACAAGAACATAAATTTGTTGATGAAGGCGAAGAGATATCCAAATCGGTTGTACAAGATTCCTTTGAAAACTTATAACAGGTTTGGGTGGAGAGAGGTACAGATGGACGAGGTGTAGAAGTAGTAGGAGACAAGCCTAGCGCACAAGAAGTCGTAACAAGGAAGGAGACCGAGTCGGCAAAGAAGCAAGACAAGGAAGAAAGCATGTCGTAACTAAGAACGACCCCGAAGGAGCATGTAGCAAGCATGCAGTGATCGTAGCAAGCAACGCAGGAGGTGTGCATAGGCATGCAGCCAACTCCGAACGAGCGCATGCTGGCGGAGAGAAGAGGAGCGACGGCTTGGGTGATCGGCACAGACCACATGCAACAGGCATGGTCGTGGCGAGCAGAGGCTCAGGAGCAGCTCTCACGCGGATAGTAGAAGGAAGTCGGAGATGGGTCCCGAGATGGCGGGAGGTAGCACAGCATGGAGGACAGTGGTCGAAAGCAATGGCACACGACAGTGAGAGGGGGTGCTCGTGGAGGAAGCGGAAGCAGGTGCTCCAGCCTAAGAAGGCATGCAAGGAAGAAGCAGCAGCAAGAGAGAAGATCGACAGCGATCAAGATGGGGAAACAAAATTAAGGGGTGATTGTTAGAGTCTAATCTTGTTTAAGTTTCTGTTTTCTTGCCGTATCCGAGTACAAGTCCAAGTATACAAATACGTATACGAGTTGTATACCTGCTTCGTTTCCGTTTCCGCGTGAGTTAATGAGTCCGTTTTAGAATTTGAGTCGGGTTGTGTATTTGCTTTAAAAGGCCAAGCATGTAACGTGGTGTGGTGAGAAATAGAAAGAGCAGAAAGAAAGATTGAGAGAGAGGTAGCAATCTGTTGTGATCGAGTGAGTAAAAGGGTGAGGAGAAGAAATAAAGAAGAGGAAGCAGGTTGGCTTCAGAGAAGAATAAAGAAGAGGAAGCAGTGCATGCGACGGCTCCAACACACGAGCGGTATTTCTTGGGAGGCAGGGTCATCTCTCTTCACGTCGCGTTGATCAGGTGCCAGTCACGGCGACAGAGCTTCACGTGAGGACAGAGAGGCAGGAGGCTTCGTGTGCTCCTTCACGCATAAGGGAAGATAAATTGTAACACAGGGTAATCTCAAATTGTGGCAACTTTAAGGTATGCCTTGCGGTGTGAGAACACCAACCAAACAGCTGATTGCCAGTGGAAAGCTAATCTGTATATTCACATTATCTCATACTTTGTAATAAAGCAAGCATGGACTGCTAGGTACATGGCAAACTCTTTGAGTTCATAAATCAATATGAACTAGAATTTTCAGGTACAGGCCCCAACATGCTATCCAAGGATTTAAATAATATGTAAGAAATATAGAACAGTTACACTAATATAGCAAGAGTTCAGGAGGAACATGCAAACATATATCTTCATGATGTCTGTTGAGAGTAGATTATACATACCAGTAGTCATTACGTTGATCATTGACTCCATAAACTTAAGGTTTTTCTCAGCTTCACGAATTTGTGCAGGGGTAACCTATTCAAAACGCAGCAAGAGTTGTGGTCTTAATAACATCAAACTTAAAGATTAAACATAAGCGCCGTAATGTCAATTCAGAAGACCAGTTCTAAAGTAAAGTAATAAATGAGGTCCAGAAGTTCATAGGTAGTTCTAAAGTAAGGTAATAAACGAGGTCCAGAAGTTCATAGGTTCACCTTGTTCATGCCTGGAATCATGCCAATTATACGACTAAATGAACCCATTTGTGCGATAGCTTGTGTTTGCTTCAAGAAGTCATTGAAATTAAATTTTGCACTCATGATCTTCTTCTGTAATTCCTCAGCATCTTCTTGACGCATCTACTCACCAGTAGGTTACACCATAGAAATATCAAATTATTGTTTAATGAATGACAAAAGGAAAGGGGCATTTCACAGGAAACTACTTACCACTTCTTGTGCTTTTTCAACAAATGAAAGTACATCCCCCATTCCCAAGATACGCTGCGCCATGCGATCTGGATAGAAAGGCTCAAGATCTTCCATACGTTCTCCTCGCCCCACAAACTTGATGGGCTTTCCAGACACCTGCAAAGCCATTGGTTGTTCATATGTATTATATACATACTAGCTAAAGGAAGAAATAAATAAAAATTGCTGATTGATGTAGGCACAACTCAAGTAAGCAGTGAATATTTATTATTTAGCCATGCTCCATAAGCCATCCTGTCTTTTTCTAAAAGTAATAGAGAAAAAGATAAGACAAGAGGAAGAGTAAGGTACAGCCCCTGAGAATAAGTAGAAGGAAGTCATGCCACACAAAACCCTTCATGAATACATTATTGAGCATCAAATTTGTGAGTATCAATCGAACTCACATTACCAATGCTTTTTTTTTTTGCAGTAACGAGGAATCTAGAGAGGTTTTATCAAACCAAATGTATGGGAAAAACATTTGCAGCTCCTTCTTTGCATTACCATGAATAGGTACTTTCTTTTTGAAAGAACCATGCATTAATAGTTGGATGGACACACAAAATGACGGATGAAAGTTTTGCAAATTAAGAGACCTCTTTGATACTTAGTGCTGCTCCACCTCTGGAGTCACCATCCAGTTTTGTCAGTATAGCACCAGTTATACCAATCTCAACATTGAAGGTGCTGACCAATGCTGACCATATCAGAAAAGCAATAAGGGTAAGTAACACTGCAACTCTAGCAAATGATGAAAAGTTTAAGGTTTGATTTCAATAGAATGGCATGTCCTGCTATTTATAGGGAGCATCTTGTGCTTTCTCTCCTTTGAAAAGAACACAAGAAATTGGGGAAATTACTGATGACATTAGTTCATTATTGTGGACCAAAAGATGTTCATATATATATACACATGCATATGAGACATGATGAATATGGGACCTCCAAATCCAAATACATGACACATATACATTAATAAGAAGTTCTGAAGTCAAATTTCGAAGGGTGAATTTCTTTTTCTGCATTCCATGAAGTGCATCAGGTAAGTTGCAATAGACGAAGTATAAAACGATGGTGACTAGAGCACTAGACCACATGAAGAACAACGAGAAGCGGCTACATACCAGCAGCTTCTTGGCCAGTCATGGCATCAACCACAAGAAGAACTTCTGTAGGATTCACTGCATTTTTTACTTGTTTCAACTCATTCATCATTGCTTTATCTACCTAATGATAGAAAGATTAATCAGCTGGTAATCTGGTATCAGTAGTGCTGGTTAAACATAGTTGCAAGTAGCAGGAAGGAGGCACTGGCTACCACAAAGTACGCCATTTGGAATTCAAAAACTATAACTACATAAACATGCATCTAATACAATCTCACTTTTTACACAAGCTCGTAACAGATTATCTTTTAGTTTAGGTTTAAAATATTATGCTAGAATGACCACTTTTGAATAGAACTATTATAATAAGTTTGAAATAAACATGGAATAAATATCTACAATTCATCCAAAATCTCTAAAATACTGAACCAATTTTGAGTTGTTAGTTGTTACAGACTTACAACTTATTAATAAGTAAAACTAGTGCAGATTAATACCATATGTCAAATAAAGTAACATTTCAGCGTTCAGCTAGATTATGGTGTGGACCGTGTGGTATCCAAGATCTATGTGTGCAAGAAGTCAACTGATGAAAACTGGTACACAAGTAAAATAACCAACATTCATTTTTGAGAATCATAGTTGAAACAAATCACAGGAACAAAATCAAAGAAACAAAATAAGAGTGACCTGCAGTCGTCCAGCAGTATCCACTATAACTACGTCAGTCTTCTTGCTTTTGCCTCTCTCAAACCGTTCTTGGCAATTTGTGAAGGTTTTGCATCAGTTCCTTCTGAGTAAACTGGTATACCAACCTATCAACATTCAAATGTTTTCTAATGAAAGCACATTATTGTAGCACATTCAAAAGAAAGCGTAATTTTAACTTCAATAGGGGGATAGAACACGCATCGACTGACACATTCTACAGGCTCTTTAAAATCTAAGAGAGTCGCAATGTTAGGTAGAAAAGGTTCCCAAGTCAATATTGCAGTGGGAAAATTTATCATAAGTACCTGTTTACCAAGAATAGTGAGTTGATCAATGGCAGCAGGCCTGTAAACATCTGCAGCAATCAGCATACAACTCTTCCCCTGTAACCTGAGTCTGGTCTATAAGCACAAATGGTCTGGACATATTAGGAAATGCTTAAATTAGAAGGATAAGGAATGCACCATTTTTTTTAGATAAAAGGCAAGCTTCGCACAAACAGTAGTCTTCCCAACACCTTGCAGACCTGCCAATAAGATAACTGTTGGGCCAGATTTTGCAAATACCAAATCTGATACCTCCCCACCCATCAGTTGTACAAGCTCATCATTCACAACCTGCATCACTCAGCCGCGTTAGTCCTCCAGTGCTAGAAGCATATAAATTAGATTGGGAAGAGGAAGGCCACATTCATTTAGTCCAAAATAACCACTGAACTCATTAATTAATGTTGCTTGTGTGCATAATAATACTCTCCATTAATTTATCTGGCTCTTGTCCCAGAGAGGGGGAAAAGGGAATGTTTCTGTTAAATATCCACCATGCAATGGTGGCTAGTAGAGCAAGTCAAAGTAAAACAAATAAAATTATCCCTAAAATACTTCTGTAGAGGTATTGTTTATACAATTATACGTCCCTAGAATCCGAGTATACCTTCACCAGCTGCTGCTCAGGTTGGACACCTCGTATCACATCAGTGCCCACAGCCTTTTCAGTAACAGACTCAATAAACCTTCTCGCTACTGGCAAACTTACCTGCAAAGTAAATTCTGCATTAGATTGCCAAGGCAATGTATAGAGAGAATAACTAACAAAAGCATGTGGCAGTAAGAATGGTACATACATCTGCCTCCAAAAGTGCTCTTCTAATATCCCGCATTGGTTCAGCAATGTTTTCCTTTGTCAGTACATCTTGAACCAGAAAAGGAATATCATTCATTAATATATTTTTTTCAAGATTGTCATTCATTAATAATTATGACCGGCTTATAGAGGGTGCAGATCAGCACATTTAGTTGCTGAATAAGTTTGTAAAGAAAAACCGTTGTCAAGCATCACATTTGACATATGCATTGAGCGTTTGAACAGAATGTTCCATGCATCACAAACTTAGACAATTGTTATTCATTACTAGCTAGACGCCCATTATAATACTACCTCACAACAGAGAGACTCGTTCACTCGGAGAAATAATTTGACCCAACACACATGCACTAGTAAAGTTGATTACGGTTAACGCATTGTCACGAGACGAGAGCATCATTACATGTGGCAAGAACAAAATCCGTAGAAGTAAAACAGATGAACAGACAAACTCACCGACGCCACGCAGCTTGTTCCACGCGGACTCCAGCCCGGTGGTGAGCTGCCCGAACATCTCCGCGCGCACCACCAGGCCGCTCCCCCTCCTCTTCCTCCTCCATCCCTGAACGCGCCCCAAAGATAAATGGGTACGAAAGGTTAGTCAGAAAACGAGACCTTTCACCGAGGAAGAATCCAAGAAGTGGGAGGATGCATGGGAAAGAACCGGGAAGGAGGAAGAAAGGGCGCGAAAGGCGGGGCTTTGGGCCACGCGGAGGTGGAAGGTGGGAGTGGGTGAGCGGCGGAGGTGGAGGGAGGCGACGGTAGCCGTCGCCGGCGGGCGGCGGGCGGCGGAGGGAGACGAGGAGAGCGTGAGTGTACTAGTGGCCTCCATTAGAGGGGGAGTATCTGGGGAGGGGAGGGAAGCAACGAAGAGGATAAGATGTGTTTGGTTCATGGGACCAGGTTGGGAAGCGGCGGGTCTGTGACTTTTGGGTGTAGCTATAAAAATAATATTAAGGGATATCCTGATAGAAGAGAATATATCGTGGATATGCTCTCAAATTGGGGATGAGATTTACAAATGAGGATGGTGAGGATGAAGTGGGATGAGTGAGTAGAGGTTACCTCTACTAAAGCACTCAAACATTTAATACTTGGATCCAATATATCGTGGGTCAACTCTTGCATGAGGGTAGTTTATCTCTCCTCCCTAAAAATGGGTTGGAGGTCATCCCTCTTGCATGACTCTGAACCTTGCACTCTCTCTTCTTTTCTCTCTCTTCCACTTAGGATTGTGCTGATGTGGATTTCACTAGTGACTTTTGGGTGTAGCTATAAAAATAATATTATAGCAGTCGTTAGCTTTTTAATACATATTTAAAATAATAATAAAAATATCGTTATATCTTTACAGATAATATAAATGATATAAAAAAGGTAAAGTAAAGAAAAAAGCTACGCCAAAAGGCTATCTATCACATAGGCGACTGAAAAAAACATAAGTTCCAGTCGATTTTCACAACTCTTCCATCCGGATCCTATGGTCTTCTCTCTCTCTGTTCATTGTTTTGTTTGAGTCAATTTTCGTGGGCCAACCTTTTTGGACCCTTAACGGGTTTGCGATTCTAAAACCACGATCCCTTTTATGAGCGCAAGAGCTTTAAATACTAACACAAAATCCAATACTTTCATCCCAAGAACAAAAGCTTGAATACAAAGCCCATATTTTCTCAACATGATTAAAAACTTTAAACATGACCAAATCACACGATCTTACACATCACCAGAAAAGGACAGGGAAGAACAAGAGAAGAAATAAGCCAGAAAGAAAAATAAAAAGAGAAAGGAAGGAAGAAATAAAAAAATACAGAACATGAGTATGGATCTCAGAAGCATGAGCCAGAATCCCTAGGTGAGTGTTCTGCTGCTGAATTCATACTTTGAAATCCATAGATTCCTTTTCTTCTTCTCACCAATTCAGGGAAGTCAATGTCATTCAATATTCCTTTGCTCCTTCTCCATCAATACTGCAATCTAGTAGATGCCATGCAGTAATCATTTGCTTCTTCACCATCAATGTAATCAAGTATATGGTATCCAGTATTCCTTTGGGTCTTCTCCACAATTCAGCACCAAAACTGAGAAAAACATTGTTCAAAGTTGCATGTTTGCTTTCAGATCAGATCATGAGTTCATATAAAGAAATCTTAACACACATGGATGACATCTCTGAAAGTGGAAATTAGGTGAAAACATAATGACATGTTTGATAATATAGCAAGATATAATTTCAGTACCCTACTATGTAACAATATCATAAACTGAAGAAACAATAATGATTTTACCAAGGACAAAAATGTCCAGACTCAAGTGAACCCTAACATAAAACAAAATAAAAAGAAGCAGACATTATTCTACCAAAGACATAAAAGTCTTGACCCACGTGAACCCTAACATAAAACATAAAAAAACCTAAAAACATAATTTAATGTAGAAATGAAAGAAAGGCCTAAAAAATTGGACTATACAAGAACTTAAATTGCATATTACATCGAACTAGAATTTTGTTAAAATGGTATGCAACTTTTGTTTGACATGTGTTGTCCATAGCTTAACTATATATCATTGTTCATAAGTTAATTCTATAATGAACAGACAAGTGGTAAATGACTATGTGAACCAAAATAGAAGCAAATGAATTACTTACGTAGGAGATGCACATGTAGAAGAATCAAGACAATGACACTAAAACAATAAATAGATAGAACTTCGGACTAGTAAAAAAAGTATAATAAAAAAGGGCAAAAAGATAATTGTTTTACAAGCCTGGAATGGATGAATAGCTTATTGTATTGCACAACCTTAAAGTGGCAATATATATAGTGAATACATGAAAACCTTAGAACAACAGGAAATAACTCTAATACCCTTAACACCCCCTCAAATACAAGGCATATGCAATAACATTGCATTTGGAAGGGTTTACACTAAAATAGAAAAAAAACCCGAAGTACGAGCCTTGAAGATGTCATCATAGTTTGCGGTTCTTGAAAAATTATGTCGAATACCAAACATCCGAAATCGTGCAACAACCTAGCAAGCACAAAGTGTAGGGGCTGGAAAAGTATAGGTAGGCGGGAGCAAAGTTGATCACGGCAACATAATAAAAAGGATGTGGAAAGTGACACAAAAAGAGAAAGAGAGAACTGTTAAATCAAGTCAAAGAGAGAGATAGAAGCATAGTGGTGCAAATCGAAGCCTGAGATGGCGATGGTATAGAGGGAAAGCGCGGCAGCTCAAAGAGAAGTGGCAGCATTATAAAAACTTCTACGATTTGCAGCTGGTCAAAGAGAAGAGCGGCGGATACGGCTATGCGAAAGGAAGAAGAGAACAAGATAGAGTATGGTTAGCAAAGCAATTGGTTGACTGATAAGGAATTTATAGACTCGCACGACTTTGACAAACTGAAAAATTAGATGCTACAGACTTAGATGGGTGCAACGGAAGACTCAAAGCAAAATATTCAAGGGCTAGAGATACCATGGCCCTCAGATCGCAGATCCAACGGTCTTATATCCACCTTAAAAAAGAAAAACAGACCACTCCCATTTCACCCCCTTCTCTCCTGTTTCTTAAATCTCTCCCTCCCCAGCCCATTCCCTCCCGTCTCTCTCCACCACCGTCTCTCTCCCGTCTCTCTCCACCACCACCGTCTTCTTCACTAGAATCAATATGCATGGAGTCTCATAAATCAAAGTCTTCTTTGGGATTTGAATCATCACCAATTCACCACCACCATACCCAATAGATACCCCCTTCGTCTGTTGTATGTGCATGGAAAAAAATAGATAGAAGCTACATGAAATCATTTTAATAAGTTTAGGAGCACAAAACTACTAAATAGACCGCACAAAACAGAACCGGGATACTGAACTAGAGGTCAAAATATCAAAGAATGAGACCACATCAAAGAATGAGACCACTGAAGGTAATTAAGATACTATTGTGCTATAGGAACAAATAATGCTATATTAACATATCAGTTTAGTTCAGTTGGAGGTAGGTAGTCACATATCAGTTTAATTAACTACTCACATGAACTGATAAAATGCACATCCATATCAAAAATCAAAATATTGCAGAAAAGAACTTCTAAGATATCCCATTACCTAGTACTCCTTTTTTACTAAAATACTATGCGATTCTTTTAACATAATTGCAAAAATGAACCATAGTCATTAATGCAAACACTAAATAGAGCTCATACCCTGATACTGAAACTGAACATCATGCATTAATCATTATTTGGCAATCATTATCAACCTTAACGCCTAGTTCCGGTCAATGGAATTGAATCTTTGCTAGCTAGTGTCGTAGAAAGACAAACATAAACATCCTAGCTAGCTAACAAGCTCTCATAGCTCAGTACTTGCAGTAGAGTTACAATAATGCCTAGTAAATAATTAGTACCATTGGTCAGTACTATGACGGGAAGCATATTCCTTATGATTTTTATTTCATAAATCAGAGACAAATGAACCATAGAGCATAGCACTCGGAGCAATGTTAACAACACAAAAAAATGTGACCGTAACAAGGACAATGGCTTAATCAACCCAACATCAGCACAAATGATTCGCATAAGTAACCTCTAACACTACTCAATTAAACTCAAATAAATGAATCCTAGATGGCCCTCTAAAAAGCACTCATAGATACAGACATAATCAGATCGACTAATGCTATCTACATGTAATTCATATCTGACTGTATAAACCAAACTCTAACTTCAATTAAAAACATGCAGATGCACACAAATAAATCAACCCTCAATCTAATTTTTTTTGTCCAAATTTCATCAACAAATAGAAGATTTAAACTCTAGGTAACCAAGAGACTAGCACCACCAATAATCAACAAAATTAGCACTACAAATCGACACCTGAAACACCAGAAGAGAGGAAAAATCGACGCAAAATAGAAGCCCCAACCTCCCCAAAGTAGTTGTTGCCTTCAACGCCGGCAACCACCGGACGGTGACACACTTTCTCTCTGCTCCACTACTGGAGAGATCAGCACACGAGAGTGGACGTCGTCGAGCAAATGAGAAATCGGATGATCAACATGTAATTCATGCACAGATCTCACAGAGAAATGGGATGGCCACTGAATCGACTGTGATTTAAGATATTTTTAGGCGAATGTGCAATAGCACAACCGAACAATGAAATGGCACCAGAATAAGGCGGGCGATACAATGAGAATTAAGGGCAACATCCCTGAAAATCCAGACACTTCAGAACGTAGGCATTTAAAGAAATTTATGTACAAAAGGAAAGCAACGACCTCTGTTTCATTAACTCAAACGATCAGGAGAACTCATAAGCAAGATACAAAAGTTAGTGTAGATGGGGAATGAATCTCAAAATACAACGATCGTGATCCAACAGGAAATGATACGCACATCAAAAATGCAAAATAGCAGAAGCAGACAGTTCTCGGTCCTATTTTCAGGAAACATTGGGTCAGTGATCTATTACACAACAGCAATGGCCATGGCATTTGATTTCATCTCCATGCTTCGATCCGTTCAACCTTGGAGTTTATCCGGCTCACAATGCTCGCACCTCTGGTTTTCTCAGCTGGAGGGATGGCACGTGTTGCAGACTGCCCCTTGCACTTTCTAGTCCTCCTACTATTCAGGCTACGGCATCCCTTGCCTAGTAGTGAGTTCACAGTGGCAGCACTGGAAGCATCAGCAGCAGCCGGAGCAACAAGAGCAGGTTGGAAGCAACTAGTGGAACCCTCCATGCTCGTCAGGAGTTCACTTGTCTGGCCAGAAGCTGCAGAGTCTCCTTCGGCAGGATTAGTCTCATTGGGCTTGTCTTCAGTGCTGTGTGCAGGACTGTTCAAAAGGGGCTCCTCACTGACGAAAGAGGGGCGCTTGGATCCTTCCTCACGGTGAGAATCAACGGGGAGGCTGGGTTTCTGATGCCCATTTTCATCAGATGGGTCCTTTTGGGGCAAAGACCCATCCTCCAGATTGGACTCTTCTCTATCCTTGAGGGTCTTCTGTATTAGCATCTTGAGAAAATTCATCACTTGCACTGCATACATCAGTGCAGTCAAAGGATCTGCCATCTGCATTACATGTGTGCGACAGTTAGCATCCACCGAACTGAATATTGCTAGTCTGCTATTAGGACAATGCATTACCTGAGTCATATTTGGTGCAAAAACCATAGCAATATTGCGAGCATTCATTTTGTTTATCTGCTCTTCTTGGACAACATCAGCCATCAAATTAACAGCCCAGTCAAGTAAGGCTGCTTCAGCCGGTGGAAGGCATTTGGCAACCCGAGCACAGTCCTCTTCAGATTGGCATTGCATCACCTGTTCAGGTGGGATTGAGTCCAGCACACCGCTAGGCAGTTCCCTAAACCAGGCCTGAAAAGGATGGAAAAATAGATGGATTGAGAATATGCTTTTATCATCAAGTTTGTGTGTCTTGCCAAGTAAAGCTAATCAAGAGCATAAACCCATAATTGCTTCCAAAAGCAAGATTAGATTCTCCAACAGAAGATTGCTGACAGCATGTTCACAAGTTTGTATTTATTGACAAATAGTAAAGTGTGAAAATATCTTTGTGCAAGAATCAGATCAGGATACTGGTGCTAATATAAATCACATAAGCTATATGATAGAAGCTTACTTTGATTAGACCTGCCAAACAGTGGACATCAATGCCATCCGCCACTATTCCACTATTTAACTGGTCTCTCACAAACTCCTCCTGGCTATTCTCTGCGTTAATACGAAAAATACCTTCTGCCTGCAAAGTACAAAAAAGATGACATTTATTTGGTCAGAACTCAGAACAAAGCTACAGGCAGCAAGGCACTATAAAAAGCAAGTGATAATCAACATAAATGCTCAAAACACACACCCGAAGACCGCCTTGTTCATAAAGACGTCTTTGCATCATCAAGAGAATTGTCGGAACACTGTTTCCTCTGGAATCATAGGAACACTGCATTGATTCTGTTGAAACTCCGAATACACTAGCACTGCATTTCAATTCTCAAGTCTCAATCAGCTGAAGAATACCAACAGCAAAAGTAAACATGAACAAGAACTAATAATCTATATTGCCCAAAAATACACATTATCACAGCAAAATAGATGTATCTTGCAAAACTAGGTTGTCATCTAATCAAGACAACTTATGTCATTAGTTGTAGAACTATGTTGAGAATGTCCAGGGTTCATTTGTGTTGAACTAGTAAGGTGAATGAATCATCTAATCAAGACAACTTAAGTCATTAGTTGTAGAACTATGTTGAGAATGTCCAGGGTTCATTTGTGTTGAACCATTAGAAATCGTGTTGAGCTAAAATGTGAAAGTTTGAAAGTTTTTAGATTTGCAGCCAGGTGGGCTATGGTCTGACCGGCCTACAGAGGTAGTCTAACTGCTATACTGGAGCGGTTTGACCAGATTTTGGGGGTGGTACCGCCGGTGCGGGGCGGCCAGTTTTTAGTTGGCGGCTGGTTTTTTTTCTAGAGATGTGCTCGCTTGCGTGCGCTAGAGAAATGGGAGCGGCCTGACTGGTCAATGGCTGGTGGTCCAGCCGTGGTTGGCCGAGCAGTCAGACTGGCATGGGTGCCATGGTCCGACCAGCTCCCCTATTACCAGCATTTGACCGGATTGATCGGCGTGGTCCGACCAACCAGTCAATGGCAGTTAGACTTTTGTCTAAAAATTTCTAATGGATTTTTGGATATTTGTGGTAATTGGTCATGGGTTGAGTTTTGGAGTTCTAGATCATTGCATTCATGGTGCATGAAGTATGTTTAGACTAACGTGAGTTAAACTGTAAAGAACTTATACCTGAAAATGATTTCTTGGTCTTTGATGTGCAGGGAAGCTTGGAGGCTATCATGGTCAACGGCGTGGATTAGGACTAGGCTCGGGGATGAGGTGAGGTATGGTCAAGAAAGCCGAACAGGATGGTTAGACTCAAGCAAAGCACAGTGAAGGCTAGGGATGTTGGAGGGAAAGCTCAAGCAACAGTTCATCAAATGATGCAGTCGGTGAAAATGAGGCATGGTCGAGAGAACGGACACGGAGAGACTTGCTAATGCGTGCATAAGTTATGTATGAGTGTAAAACCTGATGTGTGTGGGGTTAGCAGATTTCTCCGGTTGTGCTAATGGATAGTATCCATTAGGGCTAGATGTGGGCTGGTTGCTCCATCTATATGAGTGAGATGGGTTGGAAGCATGTGGCTAACCAACCATCAATCCATTTTTAAGGGTTTGAGAAACCTTTTAGGGGAAGTTTTGTGTGAGAGAGCTCTGTCCCCTATGGTGGAGTAGCTATAAAACCTACATCTACAAGTTGCAATAGATCAATCTTGTTCATCCTACATAGTGTACTCTTGCTCTTGTTAATTTTGCATTTGTTTTTGTTGGTGTTGTTGCCCTTTCTCCTTCCTTCTTGATCTTGCTAAGCTCCAAGGACGTTTAAGTGATAGAGATGCCTCATGAGGATTATATTACATCTATCTAGGGACCAGCTATAGTAAAATCTTTAAGGTTTTCTCGATTTAGTTCCATTTTGAGCTCTTCTATTGATATCTTGTTTTTAGAGTTTTGGTCTCAAATCTTTGGGTGCTCTTGCTTATTGTAATATGTGGAAACTCATTTAGAACCATCTTGGCTATCTTCAACCCACAAGCAAGTCATATATCAAGTTTTTGAATTTTGCCCAGTTTTGGTGCAACCTTGCTTGTCTTGAAGAAATGTTAGAACTTTAACCAAGATCTATATGATCCTTGGATGGATTAGGTTCGTAAGATCCTCAGCAAGGTGTGTGCAAAGTTTCATATCATTTGGATATGTATTTTAGAGATTACACTATTTTGGTTTTGGCTCGAGCCGATTTCCTGTTCTGGGATTAGGGTGCGATCAGACCACCCCTAAGCCTACGGTTCGATCGGAGTCCAGTCAAACCAGTCGACTCTAGCGGCCAGACTACTAGGCTGGTCCAACCACTTCATTATAGTAGTCAGACCGGCCCTGAGGAGTTGCACTCCATTTGCTTCCGCGTTTTTGTGAGTTTTTTGTTGGTGGGCAAATATGATCTTTCTAGTTTCCAATAGCTAGTGGAGTAAAAGTTTTCAAATACCATTGCATCATTCACACCCTCACCCCGACTACCATCGTGGGTCCAACATTAGTAAATCACAAAACTTGCAAAAGCTTATCAATCTTCCTAAATAACAGATGATGTAATAATCTACTTATATTACTAGGTCAATCAACAGAATTCCTATAATATTTTTGTCAAGTATCTGATGTTCTTTTAGGGGGTGTTTGGATGCGTGTGGGTGTGTGTGGGGGTTCTTTGGGAAATTTTAGGATTTAGCTCAAATCTGAACTAAACCGCTAAGGATTTCAAGCCACATCCCCTCTATCCAAACAGGCCATCAAAGGTATTATTTTCCTCCTTATCGGATTAGATTCAACAAATTTATGTCATTATGTGTACCAGGTCATGTGTGTGCAACTGTGCATACAAAAGGTGTGAGAGAAAAGTAAAGAACAATGATGCAACAATACAGGAATCACCCAATAAAGTTTGAACTGGATGCAATTCCTCGGTAGTAACACTTGATACATAGTGTATTTGGCTATTTGCATAGCAAGCATAAGCACTTGCACCAAACAAAAGCAATAGGTGATATAGCTGGGCTAATCCAACTAGAACTAAGAATTAACAAAAGCCATGAGCTTGTCAGGTAAGTATTGCTTCCTTATTTTGTGAACCCAATTAAAATAATTATGCATAGTTTCATACATGCATATTAAAGGGAGTTTTTTTGTGGATTTGCTTACAAGTCAAAACATGATTGGAGTCGATGGGGACACTAAAGGAACAGGGGTGAAATACTGCCGCTGTAAATGCCAGGAATTAAGGAAGCAAGTGAACAAAATGACCTATAATAAAATGCAGAAGCTTTGAAACAATTCAAATATAGCACTGTCTATTTTTCTCTAATTATGACAAATGAAGATTCCTCTTCATTACTGGGGGTAGGTATAGTGAGGGTTGGCTGCAAATGGAAGGGAAAAGATGTATGCAAAGACAACAGTTTCAATTGAATTATACCTACCCCATCAGCCTCATTTGTAAGCAAAAACAACACAACAGTTCCCTCTACAACGTCATGTAAAGCTGAAAGCATAGTTATTTTTACTGAATTTTATGAGGTAAGCAGCTACAGCAAATTCATGCGACACTCAAGTATCAGGACATCTAGAGAGTAGAGACATGATTGGCCAATTATTAATGGAACGTGGAGAAAACATGACACAAACTCTTTCTACACAGATTAGTGGTCCAAAGCGTATCCATCATCAAGACATACACAGCTTATCTACCACATTTCAAATCCAGCTAAGGCTACCAAGCACCAACACAAACACTAAAATCAGATCAAAGCAGGTTGCAATGCGAACCAAAAATACCATCTTTTTACCGCGATTAAAATAACAACCCAAATATGCAAACAATGCCATCTAAATGCTGAAAAGTGAAAAATACTGAAGTAATAAAATCCCTGTTTCAGGCCAACACCAATCAAATTTCAGACCTAATAACAAACAGAGCCATTGTTTCTAAAATAGTTTAACAGACACCAAATCTTTCTGCAACAGTTCATATGGAAACACCACCATATGCAAAAGGGAGGCAAAAAAAGGCATCTTTACGAAATTCAAACTCAAATTGGAAATGAAAAGTAAATGTTCAGAAACCTTTGAATCCAGAACAACAACCACATCATTCAGAGCTTGAGCCTAACACCAACTGTGAACATGAGACAGACAGACCTCGCACTGGGAGCGCGGCGGGGCACCTCCGGCTCAAACTCGACGGGCAGCCCCAGGAATCCATGGAACCTATCGAACGTGACATGCGCCACGTGCTGCACATCCGTCGGCCACCCTATCTCCATCCCGCAGCCGCCGCCTTCGCTGCCACCGTCACCGCCCTCCGCCCTGCACGCGAGCAGCGATTTCCGCAGCAGCGCAAGCAGCAATGCCAAGAACGACCACCGCTCCTCTTCCTCCTCCGATCCTTGTACCTCTTGCTCGTGACGTTCTTGGAGTCCTAGGCTTCCTGTAGATCCTGTAGGGCTCTCCGGGCGGCTGCTTCTCTGGAGCACGTCGCTATCGGCATTGGCTAAATAGCGCAGGGAGGAGGCGCGGCTTGTGGGGGAAGCGAGGTTGGTCGGGCCCCGGAGGAGCGCCACCTCCGTCATTGCTTCCTCCTTTTCGCGTCTGCTCTAATTCTTGGCTATTATGAGCTGTAATCCGGTGCGGCGTAGGACCGATTTGGGGGCGATTTGAGGGGTGTTTCTTGGGATTTCTGGGATGCTGGAGTGGGCCAAATGCAGCAAGAAATGATTGGGGGAGCCTTGTAGTGGAGTTCTTGGTGAATTGCTATTTCGGATTTCTTCTCTGTTTGCTTCCGATTGGAGATTGCGATTGTTGGGACGGGATCGAAGGGGAACGGTTGTGGTGGTGCGCGTGGTCCAAATCCACACTGCAATGGCAACAAATGAATGGACAGTATTGGGAAAGAAACAATTGGAGCGTCGCGAAATGGACAAAAAAGGGAGGGATTTTTAGCCCAAAGATGGGATCTTTAGCCCAAAACTGATGCAATTTTTAACCGGAAAATATCAAATATCCTCGACTGTTTGGTGGATAATGATACTATTCTTGTGGAGGTGGAGTTGGATTGAAGGGAGGGTCAGGGCCGGGTGGGATGGGATCATCATTCCTCTCGTGCACCTACTGCTCTTTTCCTGCTTTAGCCTACGCACACATGGATTGATGGATTGCCATGCTCCTCGCTTCTCGTTCACGCGTGCGGTTCTTCTCTATTTAAGCGTTGCCATCAAAGAAAGTCTACGCATTTCCAACTCTTTTGAATTGGTTTCGTCAGTGCAAGTTGCGGGCCCCTTCCCTTCGAGAGAGAATAGAGATGATGATATTAACTAGTAGACGAGTGCCCGAAGTGCGTCCTTTGTTTTTAGGGATGGACTATTGCACATACGACATAATTTTTTTTATCTTTTAATCATTTAAAATTTACTTTGAATCACCTGAAATTGCACATATTTTTTGGAGGACTACAATTTTAGTTGATTGAGAGTGCAATCTCAAGTCACCTGAAGTTACACTCTGAAGCACCTAAAGTTGCAGCTTTTTTTTTTAGGGGGGCTGCAAGTTTAGTTCATTGAGAGTGCAATTTTAGGTGACTGAAATATAAAAAATTTCAGTCGCTTGTGCAATAGCAAAACTGTTGTTTTTATAATGGTGATGTGGTGTGACTTCTATGTATTCTGGTTTTAGCTTGTAGCCCACATTTATGTAGAGGGGTTTTGAAGCTGCGACATCTTTTAACTTCGAAACAGTAGTGGTTGAAAATATGAGATATTTGATTTGGTTGAAATTTTTTGGTTTTGGAATAGTAGCTGATTTAATTGAGTAAATGTATGAATTGTTCTTGTGTGAATTACAACACCCTACACGTAATATGATTCATTATTATACTAGTACTTGGTCTATAACTGAAAAAGGAAAATAAACAAATAGATAAATAAAGAAGTGGCGAGACACAGAGGTAGCCAGAGGTGAAGGCGGAGTAGAGTCGAATGGGGAAGGAGCGGCGTAGAGGTGGAGTGTTGAGAGGCGACTGGAGCCGGCACCAGTGGGACCAAGGGAGAAGAGGTGGCGAGAGAAGGCAGAGGTGGAGGTGGTGTGAGAAAGGCTTTTCGAAGCTTAACGTTTGATTCGGCTTTGGCTTCCCGAACACTTCCTAGCTACGATATGCTTTATCCTTCTAATTTGCATGGCGAAGTCAAATTTTGTTGCAGAGGAACAAAGGTTAAAAAGTGCAACCCCAGTTAAAAATTGGTTAAGAGTGCAACATAAATGGGCTCTGTTGTAAACCGTATATAGTAGGATCCAAGTACAGTTGGTAAGATAATATCCCGTAAACCGTATATAGTAGGATTTATGTATAGTTAGTAACAACCAAACCGTATCGCCAAATTATAGGGAGCGTCGATTGTATTATATTTGTACACACCTTACGAGAGAGAGAGTGCACGTATGACGTTGAAATGGGGCACCATGGTGTCTAAGCACCAAGTCTCTCTATCTTTGGATTGCTTTTAGATGCGTGCAAGTGCAATGATATATAATATATCATGTAAACCCGTTAACATTTATTAACAAAAATGCATCGATTTGGTAAGGAATTCATTGATTTAGAATGCTGAATCAATCATGGATGAAAATTCTCAATACACACACGCATATATATAGTCTCTTTTCTATTCCTAGGTGTAAGTTACTCACTATATTGTATCTTACAACGTAGAAATTATTTCGCATAACAGAGGGTATGTACATGTAGTATATGAGTATATAAGACCATCTAAATAGTATGTACTTTTTTCATAGATGGTATGTATGTTTTTACACATACTCCTTTTTATGTGTGTATGTGAAAGTGTTTGTAAAATATGCTAAAAACTATAGATTTCTTGCAATTTTTTTCATGTGGTTCACATTGGAGTATCTTACAATTAGTATACGAGTATATCCAAAGTGATAAATGAGTATTTCAAGTTTGTTTAGGTGGTATATTAGAGCTAGGAGTAACTACATGTGTGGGTTGCTGGCTAGATTCCTGGTGTTTGAGCATAACTCAGTTGTTACATGAGATAATAACTTTGTAAATGTAAGTAACTTAATGAATTACCGATGATAATTTTATGTTTAGGCAATAGTAACTTTTCGTAGCATTGCAATGTAAAAGTTATCACGTGAGAACTGTAAGTAACTTCGTGAATTATAGATGATAACTTTATGTTCAGGAGATATTAACTTGACTTGCATGTATGCATGCAATAGAAGAGAGAAGAGAATAAATGCACTTGACTTATGATTTTTTATCTTGTTTACAAGCTAAAATACAATAACTCTTTCACGAAAAGTCCAATCTGCGATCCGTTTGCGCCATTGTGTTTGAAATTATGAGCTTAATAAGACAAGATTTATATTGAATATATTTTGACGCTGCAAAATTCATTTTTATACCAGTCGTAAGTAAGTAACTGATGATAACTTCACGTGTAATAGACCATAACTTTCTATTGCAAGAGTGATAACTTTTTGCCTAACTGGTGATAATAACTTTACATGTAATAGACCATATTTAGTTGGGATAGTAACTAATGTTTAGCTTAACTGGTGACAATAACTTTATATTTGTCTAATGGTAACTTTCACATTGCAATACAACATAAAGTTATTGCCGAATCATCACTTATGCACCAGGAAGCCAGGCAGCAGGATCTGCGCGTAGCGTGCGCGCAGACGCTGAATAGCGCTAGCGTGTGTATATGTATGTATGTATGTATGTATGTATGTATGTATGTATGTATGTGTGTATATGTATGTATGTATAGGAAATGGTTACGAGGTGTGCAGCCGATGAAGGTGCACAAGCCACAAACCCCGTAGTCATTTACTGCTATCGTCTTGAAAGGCTCAAAGTAATCAAATACATGCTCCATCATATTTTGTGCAAGGGTTTGTTATTGACATGTTGAATTGATATGTATTTAAAGCAGTCCATTCAGCATAAAAATGATAAAATTCAGTACTCGAGTGGAGGAAACCTTTTATCTTAATAAATGTCCCGTTGTTCATCAACTTAATAAATAAGGCCCCCACTGAACACTGAATTCTACAACTTTCTGGCCTGGCAAACCAAGTTGAAATTTCGAAGGCATTTTGTTACTTTTCATCTGGACATTCTCCTTTCTGTGGAAGTGCGAGGAGAAAGACGCCGTGCTATTCATTACCTGATGAGAGAGAGACAATAAATTTTCAGGTGGCAGAGACAAGATCTGCTAGCCCATTAACAAGAGAAATGAAGAGGATATAGGACTGAAGGCTATCCATTATGCTGAGACAAGATCTGCTAGCTCATTAACAAGAGAAATGAAGAAGACATAGGATTCTTCTGCCCCCCATCACGTTCTGGGCATGTGCTCGCCTGAGAATTGGCAGTAGTTTTTAACTGACAGCAAAAGGAGTTCAGAAATAAGCTTCAGTTTTCGAGTTTATGATCCAACAGTAGCATTTCTGAAGAACAGGCCCAACAGCCAACAAGAGCTGATGAAGTCTTTAACTTGGTGTTTTGGCCATTTATTTGGCTAACTAAAGATGCCAGCAAATTTAAGTTGATGCATTTAATCCTTGCCAAAGCAGCATGCATGCATGGGCTGGATTTGTAACGCATTGAACTGCCCTTCAGCAAAGACTGCGTCTACTTCGAGACAGCTATAAAGTGAACCATGTTTGCCGTCGTGCCATCACATAGTCTAAGTCAAGAATTAAACCTTTTGTAAACTCGTAGTACAAGCATTAATATTGGAGCGGCTTGTCATTTTAAATACTGGGTGACTAGACAGCAAAGCAGAGATAAATTTCTCACAACTTGGCCATCACAGTTTTGCAACGAAACAATTGCATATTATAGTCTTAGATTGACCTTGTATAGCTGTTTCCTATCATTTTCTGTCCTAGAAGGAGGCCTGGGGTAACTGAAGGTCCAAAACATACCTCACGCGATTTTGCCATCAGTTACCATCCTTCTGAATAAAGCAACAGTGGAGTCTCCCTCTGAAAATAATGGTATTAAATCTTGAACAAATGCCATGTAGAGTGCGCCTTGAGCTGTCTTGCAATTGCGTGAAGCAGCCTGAATACTCACACTGATAAACTTCTATTTGACTCTTTTCTCACCAACCAGCCTGAGTACCGGCCACCAGGAGCTAGTAGCCTAGTACTACGGTGGCATACATCAGAATGTTCTCACAAAGCTTAGGTAAAACTCATTTAGGCTGAAAAATAGTGATTCATAACTGAAATTACATTGTAGCTAGTTGAAATTATAATATAGTTAACAGTGATTTATTTGGTATAATTAAATTTAAAAAATTTTAAAAATAGGAAAAAACAGGTTAGTCCATTACGGACAATGCAAACGAATACGGAAAAAAGAACCGATAAAAAAGCTCAAAAAAATCAGAAAAAGATAAAATTTATGAATGATGAAAAATAAATCAGAAGCTAGAAGCTAAAACCAAAATGAGTTAGAAACTGATTCCATTGTGCTAGTATCTCTTGTTTGGCGTAACTTCCATGTGCAAGTCAGTTTTCTGCAGTGTGATCGCCACCAAAAACTGCTGCACTGAGTTGTTCTTTTTGTTAGAAGCAATTCCTGTCCTGTTCGCACTGTGTTGTTCTTTTTGTTAGAAGCAATTCCTGTCCTGTCATACTTGTACGCTGTCAAACCTAGCTGTATTTGCCACTCTACTAGGCTACTGCTTAACTGTGGGCTGTTCTTTTTGGCTAAAACTTATGGCTTTTGATTGTGGCTTGTGACTTTAGGCTGTTCGTGTGAGAGACTACAGAGTAACTGAAACTAACGTACGATTTTTGCCAATATAAATGAAGTTGGTACAGTATATACTACAGTTAATTTAGTAGATCCCATTTTAAAAAGACACTCCGTTTAAAAGCTAGTTACTGTAGAAAAGCCGAAAGTTGAAAAAGAACAGGCCCTGTGTCTATCTGCCAAATCTGCTCCTTTTTGTTAGGAGCAATTCCAGTCATATAAACTTATCACACTATCAATTCTAGGCTTCTAGCTAAGTCGACTGTTGTAAATGAAGGACAATGTGAGAATGTCTAGATATGCTGTTGTGATGAGCCATTATTATATTAGAGGTTTTAATATTTGAATTTTACAATAATTTAGTTTTTCAACTTTTGGTGCAGACCTCCTAGTTTGACCAGCCAAAGATGTTGGTCAGATCGGCCAAGGCTGGCGGTTTGACTGGCAGGGCAATCTATTTTGGTCAAAATGTGGACTTTTGGAAATTTGATTCATGGTGTGTTTTGGTTTGACCTATTTCAGAGCATATAATGCTACATGAAGTATGTTTCAATTAACATAGATCAAGTTGTTAAGAACTTATGTCCAAAAATGATTTCTTGGTCTTTGGATGTGCAAGAACGCTTGGAGACAACTATGGTTAACGATGAGGATCGGGGCTACACCTATAGAGGAGTCGAGGCTCAGAATGATCAAAGATGTCAGGTGAGATGGCTGAGCTCATGCATGGCACAAGAAAGGCGAAAAATATTAAACGAAAGTTCGAGCGACGAGTTGCACCGTGTGGTTTTGTTAGTCCAAGTGAGGCGTGGTCTGGTGGAACCAAAACAAAAGATACTTACTAATGCGTGGTAAGCCAGTGGTGTATCTACATGTGGTGAGCATGGCAATTTCTTGCAAGGGAAGATGAAGATCAGGTCAAGAAAGGGTAACCAGTGGTGCATCTACCTGTGGTGAGTATGACGATTACTTGTAAGAAAACATGAAGACCAGACCAAGAAAAGGCAGCAAGTGGTGTATCTACACGTGGTGAGCATGGCGATTGCTTCTAAGGAAAGATGAAGATCGGGCCAAAAAATGGTATTTTGATAAGTTGACCAAAATACTAAAAACTATCTTGGTTCAAAACTGAGATGATAAAGTGGATCAAAAGCTAAGGACTTAGCGGATTCGGATTTATGTGCTTTGAAAAATATGTACAAGTGTAGTGTGTGAGTAAAACCCATGTTGTGTAGGGTTAACAAGTTCCCCCATATGTGTTATTGGATAATATCCATTAGAATTAGATGTGGGCTAATTACCTCATCTATTTAACGGATTGGGATGGAGATTTGCTGCTTAACCATCTAACATTTGCTCGTTAAGATCAAGTGTTCTAGGTTAGGGTTAGAAAAGTGAGTGCTATAGTGTCCTCTCTTGTCCTCCAGGTATAGTGGCTGTAAAATCTTCATCCTCAAGTATAAATATATCAACTTTGTTCATCTCTCATGGATCCCTCTTATTTTAATTGATTTGCTCTTGGTCTTGTTGATTTTGATCTTCTCTCTCCCCTTCTTGATCTTGCTGGATGCCAAAGATGAGTAAGTGATGAAGATATCTCATAAAAATTAATCCCATCCATTTAGGCATCAGGTTTGATATGTTCTTAAAATTGCCCGGTTTTACTTGGATTTGACCTCTTTGAGTGATTTCTTGATCTGAGTCTTTTTGCATCTAATTATTGAATGTTCTTGCTTGTTGTGACATGTGGTAATACATCTAGAGCCATCTTTCACATATGAGCAAGTCATATTTTGAGTTTTTGGTTTTTGCTCGATTTTGGTACAATCTTACTTGATTTTGAGAAAGGTGTGAACTTTTCATGGATTCTTGTAATCCTTGGATGGAATAAGTTTCTGAGACCTTAAGCAAGGTACGTGCAAAATTTTATTTCATTTGGACCTAAATTTTTGGAGTTGCACCAAATGTTGCTTTGGATCGGGCTAAAAATTCCAGTTCTGGAATAGGGAAGGCTGGTCAGACTGCACCCCCTCCAGTCCAACTACTTGAGGTTGGTCAAACCGACGTGTTGCTGGCGGTCTGACTGCTAGGACCGATCAGACTGGCCCTGGTAGCCAGTTTGACCGCTTGAAGCTTGAATTTCATGAAATTTTGTTTTTTTTTGGTTTTCTAGATTTGGTATCGGCTTTTCATCCTAATCTTTATAGCTCTATAGTTATTGGAGTGATGGATCGGTGAATACTTGGAGAAAATTTAAGTGATACTATATGCCACTGCAATCATGTTCAATCTGAAAAATACCATGCAATCCTTGTCTTTTGAAAAATGCCACTCTAATAGTGAAATAGTTATAAGTATTGCACGAATGCAGCGGCATTTTTCAAAGTATTGGGCGATTGCAGTGGCATTTTTCAAAGTATTAGAAGATTGTATTGCCATTTGTATAAGTATTGGACAATTGTAGAGGCATTTTTCAAAACACTAGGATTGTAGTGGTATTTTTCAAAGCTAAGACGATTGCAGTGGTGTATAGTCAATTATCCCAAAATTGAAAATCATCATTTGCCCCCCTATTGCCACACCAGTCCTACAAGTGGTAGTAGGGCCTAGTTAGCTCTTCCATAGATCTTAACTAGTCTTAGAAGCCATGAAATTAGACAAGTATTTAACAAAGCCACCCATTTTTTATATATTTGATTTCTCATATTGGAATGCTCGTATGCAATCCGACATCGAGGCTAAAGGGTATACAATTTGGATTAAAGTCAAGAGTCCATATGTGGCATCAGCTGATAATCAGGTAAATACAGTGGATATAGAGGCAAACAATAAGGCTCGCAATTTCTTGATTCAAGAGCTTGGTCAATCTAAGTTTGAGCGAATTTCTCACTTGAGGTTTGCACATGAGATCTGGAAGACCCTCACTAACTATCACGAGGGCTTCACCGTGATTAAGGAAGTGAGATAAAACCAACTGAAGAAAGAATACTCAAAGATTAAGTAAAAGCCTAGTGAATTCTTGGATGAGTTGTGGGAAAGTTTACCAAGATCATTTATGATCTTGTGCCGTTGGTTTGACCTTTTTATTCTAAGAATACATACCAAGTGTTGGGTGCACTTGATGTGAAGGTTTCGGGAATGGAAATTACTTCTATCAATGACAACGCTATCATAAATGAGCTTACCATGGATAAACTCTACTCGAGATTAAAGGTGCATAAGATTGACTTCATCTCATGTCTCTCCAAGACAGTGTCAATGACGCTTGTGATTGACCATACTCAGAGTAACTCTTCTAGTTCCTTGAATTTTGGCTCTTCTGGATTTTTGTTGTCCACCCTTGCACCCTTTGAGTGATGAGCAACTAGAGAGGCTTTCTGAGAATAACTTAGCCCTCTTATCCACTAAATTCACGAGAGCATAAACATGGTGAGGAGTAAGAGAAGGAGTAATCATGTCACTTGCTTTGAGCATGGTGAATGGAACCATATTCAGGCTAAGTGCCCCAAGCTGAAGGACTTCTGAAGGCATCCTCTAGCTTATGATGTGAAGTTCAAAAAGACCAACTACCATAAGTTCGTCAACCAGATCCTTGCTGCTCTTGAGTTCTTGAGAATAGTGCATGTGCGATGTAGACTTAGGAACAGAGGAGACGAGGATGACTCCAAGAGCAAAAAGAAACCACAAAACTTCATCAACATGTGCTTCATGGCCAAGGGCAGCTCCACTGACGATAAGCACTTCCAAAGAGATGAAACATACTCTAGTTGCTATTAAACAAAAACTAAAGAAACAAACTAAAATGATGAAAAACCAGGATAATTTGATTAACAACTTGAACCTAGAAGTTGTTGGGCTTAAATCCACGAATCCCGATAATAACTATGAATCTTACTCTTGCTTGCATTATCAATTAGATAATCTAAAAATTGTTCATTCTTCTATTGCTAATAAGCTTAAAGATGACATATATGAACTAGAATCTCTCAAGTTTAGTAATAATCACAATTGTTTGAACGCTATTGCTTTGGATGTGAATGCTTTAGATGTTATCTCTTCATCATGCTCAAACTATGCTTTACTTGAATTAAAACTGGATAGTGCCACTAAGGAATTGCTCAAATTTAATCCTAATCATACTTTTTTTTATTGTGAGGATAGAAAACTTAAAATGAAAGAAATCACTGAAATGCTTCTTCATTCTAAGACTAAATCTTGTAAAAATTATCCTAAGCTCACAATTAAACTTGATGCTCTTAACAAGACACTTGAGTAATGTAAAATTGAAAAATGCTTATCTATGACTACATCTAAGAAAGTAATTGATTTTTTTGTGTATTTTGTGCTAAATGGGGGCTAATTTAGATAAGATGCATGCGGCATTTAGAGTAAAGTCCAGGAGCAGTTGGGTAGGATTAAAAATTTCCCTCGTATATCTTGTGAGACCTTAAAACTTGAGGTAGCCATATATCCACAAAGAGAGATATGCTAGGGCAACCAAATCCACTGAGTGTACTACATATGAGAAGCTAGCCCATGGAAATAGCTACATCAAAAAGATACTTGAGAGACTTTCTAGTGAAAAGAAGGCCTCAACATGATATTTGACCAATCTAATATGAGTGTGAAAAGAGAAGTATAGAATTTAATTCCCTAGAGTATTCTAAGAATTAACCGCTTAAGGTTGTGAGAGTAGTTGAGAATGCTAAGTTTGAGGTAAACCCCTGAGCCATCCAAGACTGTCTGTAGGTCTGTGGGTTTTGCCCAAACCCCTTCTAGTAAGTTAGGTGCTTCTATTTTAGCAGGTCAGACCCCTCAAAAGGTTAATTACCATTGCACCTTCTGTAAGAAAGATGACCACATTGTTGAGTTCTACTTCCGTAGAGTCAAGATTGAGAGGAAAGAGAGGACACGTGTTTTGAGGTCAATTAAAGGAGTTTCTTCACTTGTTTGTGTCTCTACAGCCATACCTTCTGTCTTTCCTTCTAAGAATAGGTATAGATTTGTAGATAACTTCTTTAATTCCTTTTGTGGTTCTAGGCACCATTTTGGGTTAGAATATCGTGAGAGTAGACCACGGGTAGCGTCTAGACTTAGGGAGTATTGGCTTTTTGGTAGGCTGATTCAGAGAGGTCTAGGTCATTCTCGTGTGCATTCTCATGATTATCTTGCTAACTATTTTATTACTGCTTCTACTGCTATTCCTAGACATTGTGTGGCTTAGTACTGGATTCCTAAGTCTTTCATTACTAATCCCAGTACTAAACCACAGATGTTTCTTGCTTAAGCCACAGATGTTTTCTGCTTATACCTTATAGGTCCATCGAACAAGGAAGGAGGACGTGTGGCTTATTGACTCCGGGTGTTCTTAACACATGACCGGAGATTCTCAATAGTTCTCCTCCCTCACTTGTGCATCCGGCAATGATTTGATCACATTTGGGGATGCTTCTACTGGGATTGTGACTGTAAAAGGTACTGTGTGCGTCAACAACAAGTTCATACTCAAGGACGTCGCTTTGGTAAATAAGCTAATGTATAATTTGTTATCTATTTCCTAGTTTCTTGATGAGGGTTTAGATATGAGGTTCAAGAGTGCAGAGTTCTAGACTCCTCGGGTGAATTTGTCTTTGGGTTTCTAGGTTTGAGAAGATCTTCAGTGCTAATTTCAGTTTCTTTTCTAGCTCTGGCGCTAGGTATCTTGTGGCTTCTAATTCTCATGATCTAATTTTATGGCATCGTAGGCTTGGTCATATAGGCTTTGATCACTTAACTAGAGTCAATAGTACCTTATTACATAATTGCCTAGGCATAAGAGTTACAAGGACCTAGTGTGAATGCCTTGTAGACATGATAAGATGGTTTCTATTTCTCATCCTTTTCTTATCCTAGTGATGACCGATGGACCTCGACAACTCTTGCACTTAGACACAGTTGGTCATTCTAGAGTCCAGTCTGCAGGAGGGAAGTGGTATATGCTTATTATTATAGATGACTTCTCTAGGTATTTTTGGGTTGTATTTTCTAGTTTCTAAGAATGAGACTTTTGGCTATTTTAGAGAGTTGGCCCTTACATTAACAGTTGACCTCCTAGAAGGTTTGAGAGCCGTCAGGAGTGACAATGGTATATAATTTAAGAACTCATCTTTTATCACTTTTCGTGCTGAGAAAGGTTTAGACACCAGTTCTTCTCACCTAAAGTCCCTTAGTAGAATAGAGTTGTAGAGAGAAAGAATAGAACCCTTGTAGAGATGGCTAGGACCATGCTAGATGAGCATAGCACCCCTAGGAGGTTTTGGGCTGAGGTGATTTCCACATCTTGCTATATGTCCAATAGGGTGTTCTTGAGATCGTCCATAGGCAAGACTTCTTTTAAGTTGAGATTTGATCATAGGCCTAGCATATCTTATTATAAGATATTTGGTTGCAAGTGTTTCGTTTTGAAACATGGCAATTTCGATAAATTTAAATCTAGATGCTATGATGGCATTTTCCTTGGATATCCTACTCATTCTTGTGGCTTTCATGTATTTACTTTGGATGCTAACAAACTTGTTGAAATTTGTGAAGTCCACTTTCGATGAGACAAGTCCTGGCACTAGACCCGACAGTGTAGGTATATAGATACAAGGTGACCAAGAAAGCATCTTCATCGACGACGACCCTACCGTAGAGGACGATGACCCAATCCTTTCTCTAGTCACTTCTGAGTTGATTAGGGAACCTGCTTCCACTACACAAGTTTCAGTAGAGCAGCTTCCTCCTACCTTCACTGGCATTTCAAAGTGATTCTACTTCCATAGTTCATGAGGTAGAGGCCACATCTGCACCAGGATCTCCTCTCTAATTCAGCACGACACCCTTTGGAGTAGATGATTAGGGATCTCCATGAGCGAGTTACTCATTTCAGGTTTATCTCTCTAGATTCATATGCATATTATACTTTTATTGCGTCTTTTAACTCCCAAGATATCACTCATACTTTATTTGATTCTTTTTTGGGTCAATGCTGTACATGAAGAGCTTAAAAACTTTGAAAAAAAGCTAAATCTGGAGCTTAGTTGAATCTCCTCATAATCATAATATAATTGGTACAAAATAAGTTTTCAAAAAGAAGCAAAGTGAGGGATGGATTGGTAGTTCACAACAAGGCTAGACTTGTAGCTTAGAGTTTCTTCTAGGTAGAGGGTTTGGACTTTGAGAAGACTTTTGCACCTGTAGCTAGAATAGAAACCATTCATATTTTACTGGCATTCGCAACATCTCAAGGCTTTAAGTTGTTTGAAATGGATATCAAGAGTGCTTTTTCTAAATGATTTTATAGAAGAAAAGGTCCATGTTAAGAAACCTCCTGGTTTTGAAAATCTCAAGTTCTCAAACCATATGTATAAACTCTCCAAAATCTTGTATGGTTTAAAATAAACCCTTAGAACTTGGTATGATAGGCTTAAGAATTTTCTGCTCAAGAATAATTTTAAATTGAGAATGGTAGATAAAACACCGTTTATTCTCAGGCATGGCAATGACTTGTTACTTATTCAAATTTATGTGGATAACATTATATTTGATAGTTCTTCTCATGTTTTGGTATCTAGATTTTCAGATTCTATGAGTAGAGAATTCAAAATGAGTATGATGGGTGAGCTGGCTTTTTTCCTTGGTCTTTATGTCAAGCAACTGCAGGAAAGGGACCTTCATTCATCAAAACAAGTACACAAAATACCTTCTTCAACGCTTCGATATGGGAAGCAGTAAGCCAATATTTACTTCAATTACCGCAATCCTGATGAGGATGGAGAGCTCGTGGACTAGAAGGAGTATCGCGGCATGATCGGCTCCATCCTCTACCTCACAGCTTCAAGGTTAGATATACAGTTTGTTGTATGTCTGTTAGCTCGATTTTAGGCTTCCCCTCGTGCCTCACATCATCAAGCAATGTGTCGTATCTTCATGTACCTTCAGGACACTCTTGATTTTAGATTCTGGTATTCTTCTGATTCTGCACTCTCTCTTATCACTTTTTCTGATGCTGATTTTGCAAGCTACAGAATAGATAGGAAGAGTCCTCTAGAGCATGTCACTTCTTAGTCATATCTTTATCTCTTGGTCATCTAGGAAGTAGTCTTCTGTTGCACAGTCCACTATAGAAGTGGACTATATAGCTACTGCTAGTAATTACTCTCAGGTTCTTTCGATTTTATCTACTTTGTGGGATAGGTTCTCTGGATCTTATCTACTTGTGGGACAATAGCTTGGCCTTAGATAGTGTTACTTTTTTCTGTGACAACACTAGTGCCATAAATATTACCAAAACCTAGTGCAACATTCTAAGACCAATTACATTAACATTAGATATCATTTCTTTAGAGACCATGCATAGAAGAGTGATATTGTGCTTTACTTTGTAGAGCAAGAACACCAAGTTGCAGATATTTTTACTAAAGCTCGTGATTCTTCTCGTTTTACTTCTTTGCGAGGAGAGTTGGGAGTTATTAGTCCTTTTGGCCTATTTTGAGAGGGAGTTTGACTTCTTTTGCATCCATTGTTACATAATGCAAATTTAATTTCAGCGACTTGCATTGTAAAATAATTACATGGAGCTTTAACTATTATCCCTGTGTGACATGATACCTCGCTTTACATCTTGCCATGTTTTGTGTTAGTTTACTAGATTTATCATATCTTTTTATGTGTAGCTTAGCTTTTGCCATACTAGTTCGTTTATATATGAAAATTTTGAACTAAACATGTCTTGTTGGATCTTATGATTAGTTTTACTGTAGTGATTACCTTATAATTCATGCCAAATCAAGTAAGCTAAGTAGAGTTTAGAATCTAAAATTGAACTTTAGATTAAACTATGTTAGTTTTTTTTTATTGAAACTTGAGTTTACTTCTCCTAGACATGTATGGCTCAGGTCGGGTATAGCTTACGGACTAAGGAGTACCTCGTTGTATTTGAACTAAAAATAAAAATTTAAATATGATCTCTTTTTGTGCAAAAAAAAAATGATTTCACTAATTCTTTATCATAGGACGGCTTGCCATTGCACTAGGTATGAACTTAGGGCATCTGTAGTGTATGAAAATAGAGGGTCTTAAGCCACCTTAAGGTCAACCTTATACATTACAGGGGTAACCTTAAACAGGCTATAAGCAAAAAAGGCTTAAGGCTGGTCCTTAAGCTAAAGATCTGGCCACAAGCATTAAAATACAATTTTTCTTTATCTGCCGAGTGGGGACCGTCTTAAGGCCCCTTGGGTTATATACACTATGGAGTCGGCCTTAAGATTTAGATGGGACCCACCTTAAGGCCCTTTGGGTTATATACACTATGATGCCCTTAGGGGGGAGTTTTGGATGACTCATAGCTAGACCCATAAACGATTTCTTGGCCTTTGGGTGTGCAGGGATGCTCGGAGTCAACCATAGTCAAGGGCGAGGATCGATGCTACGCTCATAGAGGAGCCGAGGCCTAGAATAATCAAGGATGTCGGGCGAGGATGGCTGAGCTCAAGCATGGCACAAGGACAACGGAAAATATTGAAGGAAAATTCTAGCGATGGGTTGGATTATATGGCTTAGTCGGTCTAAATGAGGCGTAGTTCGGTGGAACCGGAATGAGAAGGACTTGCCGACGCGTGGTAAGCCAGTGATGTATCTATACGTGGTGAGCACGGTGATTGCTTGCAAGAGAAGATGAAAACCGGGCAGAGAAAGAGTATTTTGGTAAGTTGACCAAAATATCAAAAATTATATTAGGTCAAAATCATGGCGCTTAATAAAGCGGTTTAGATCAAGAAGAAGCTGAGAAACGGAATGAATGATCGATGGATACTTAAAAAAAATTAAAGGCATCATACAGTCTCTCTATTGCCATACCGGTCCTCAAATAAACAAGACAATGGCCGAACTTTGACACTAGAGGAGTATTGGCATAATATGTCAGTATCAGGACATAATTCCTTCGGAAGTAACAGCAGGATATAGAAACGTAGTACAGCCTCTGTTGGTTATCCGAAAGGTGTTACTGCTCCAGGCTAAACGCGGCACGGGCTCTCTGATCCTTCTGAGTTCTGAGACAATGCACGGGCAACCAACTAATCGATGTCACTTTTACGGTTTATGCTATCCGGGACCGATGTGTTAGGAATAAAGCTCCTTCTCGTTCTTTTAGTTACCTCTTTTCATACTAGTCTGCTGCTACCTTTGGAGTGCTACCATGCAAAGTAGTACTGGAATCTGTGATGCATTTGGCGTTGCAAATTAAGATTAAAAGTTAAAGGGAGGACTGACATTGACATACAAGGGCTGTGTGGGAAGGACCACCAAAAGGTTCAGGTTTGAAACTTGAAAACATGCTGGAATCCGCAGTATTGTGCTCGATTTTTTTAGACGAACACAGGATGGGTCTGTTCTTTTCCTTCGAAATTGGTGGTTTTTGGTTTTTGTTATATTACCTAACTTTCAAACGGAGTATTTTCTCAAGACAGGTCTACAAGTTAAACGATGTACACGTTAAAAGCTCAATATCTGTACCATCTAAAATCGCAAGTGAGTATCTATCTCTAGTAATCTGTACCGTAAACAGCTAAAATTCAAAAATTTTAGCTAAAATTCATAAGTCGCAGCCGTTGCCAAACAGACCTTGTACCACTTGTAGCTGAACCTCCTACTACCAATGTGCAGCCCATCCCGATTTCAATTGGGGTGACGGATGCTTTCTAAGAAAGTGGGCCGGCTGTGACGAAGTTTCAGTGATATAAGCTACCATTTTCTTATGTTCTGTCGGGTTCCTTGTATAAATGAAGTTTTCAAGCTGACAAATCATAAAAGGAAGGACAATGTCTAGTACTGTGTCTTTGCATCTTTGTGGCAGAAACTTGGGAGTGCGTGCTTGCACATCCTTGATGGATCGGTTGCTCCGGACGAATTCAATCGTATGAACAAAAACTGGGGAGTACGGATTGAAGTTGATTTTTCAGACATTCAATTATACCCAATTTCTGACATTTCAAGCATGTTCGAAGAAATTATCTTTGGTCTTGTGGACTGAACAGACAACAGAGAGAGTAGATGAAGCCATCCAAAATTTTCCCTTGAGTATTTTTTATCATCCTATCAAATAACTGAGTTACAACGAATAGGATCCACAGCCAAAGTCCCAAATAAAAAAATCTCAAGGAATCAAAATATGAAAATCACCAAACCCTCGAGGTTCAACCGCCAGCAGCCATTGGTCTAACCTCTGGGCGGTCGGACCGCTAGGGGCATGCCGGTCAGACCAGTCACCTAGGGGTTAGACCGTCTTCTATCCATAACTAGCCGACGTGATCCAAAAGCAGTGCAACTTCTAAATTACAAGCCCAATTACTATGAAACTTTGCACAAAACTTGTTTAAGGTCTCAAAAATTTATTCCATCCATGGATTGCAGAAACCCATATAAAAGTACTGTCCTTTTTTAAATTGAAACAAGATTGCATCAAAATCAGGCAAAACGCAAAAATGGCGAATACAACTTGCTCGTAGGTAGAAGATGGTCAAGATGACTTTAGATTAACTCTCACATATTACAACAAATAATATCACCAAATAAATCAATCCAAAAAACTCTCAAATTACGAAATCACTTGGTAAGGCCAAAATCAAACAAATATGAGTTTCTTCATGAACTTACTATCAGAGTGCCTAGATAGGTAGAGATTGATTTTTAGAAGTTATCTTTAGTTTTTATATGTTCTTGGTACAATAAGATCAAGAAGAGAAGAAAGAAGAGGAAACATTAACCAAATCAAGAGTAAATCAATTAATATAAGATAAAATTATGTAGATGAATAAAAATTGATATATTGCTACTTGAGAATGAATGTTTTACAACCACTCTACTTGAAGGACAAGAGAGCACACCACTACTCAACTTCTCTTAATCCCTAACCCTAGAACTCATGAACATATAGTCTCAAGAGAGGATGGTTGGATGGTTAACTATAAGTCTCCATCCCAACCCATTAAATAGATGTGCTAGCTAGCCACATCTAACCCTTAGTGGATGTTATCCATTTAGCACAATGGGGGAAACCTGATAACCCTACACACAGATTTTAACTCACACATGGTACTTATGCATGGTTTTCAAAGCGCATATGCCAGAATCTGCTGAGTTTTTAGCCTTGATCTAACTTGATCTTCTCAACTTCTTCTTAACCTAAACCACTATCTTAAGCACCACGGTTTTGCTTCAAGGTAACTTTGGTATTTTGGTTAAACTACCAAATACTCTTTCTTGACCCGGTCATCTCTTTCCATTACAAACAATTGCCATAGCTACGTGCAGGTGCACCACCGACTTGCAACACGTCAGCAAGTCTCTCCCACTCCGATTCCACTAGACCATGCCTCACTTGCACCAGACCAAGCCATATGGTGTAACCCATCGCTTGAACTTCCCTTCAATATTTCTTTCCTTTCTCATGCCATGCTTAAGCCCTACCCATTATCTTTTACCGTTATGGATCTCGTATCCTCCATGAGTGTAGCCCTGATCCCTATTGTTGATCATGGTTGACTCCAAGTGATGTTGCACATCCAAAGACAAAGAAACCATTTTCGGACACATATTTTTCACAATGTGACCCACATTAGTAGTAACATGTATCATGCAACACATAAACCCAAACCTAAGTCACTCAAACTCATCTCATGACTCAAAACCATAAGAATAAAAAACCTAGATGAGGCTCACTTTCCAGCCGGTCTGATCGTACCCCTGTAGCAGTCAGACTGTTAACACATCTGATTGGACCAGAAATGGGTGCCAACCGACCGCCAGGGAAATCTGGTTGGACTGCCCTTCAACCCATGTTTGACCACCGAGTTTGAAACTGTCTAGAAATTTCTGACAAATTTGTAAGTCAAATTTCTAACCTTCCCAAATTATAATGGTTTGTCACAACACAATACTAGACCCTCTCACATGGTCCATCAGACCTTGTGTTTTTGCAGGCATTGCATTAGCATACCAGCCAGGGTTAGTTACTCTATTCTACCATTGCCGCTCCTGCAGCTTTGATCCACATGTCCTCGATGTGGCCGGCTGTGGCAGCATGTAGCTGTGCTAGAGATGGAGCTACCAGAGCTAGTGCAAAAGCGATAGCCTCCACGTGGCTTGTGTCATGGACATGCTCATCGAGAAATGGCACGGCATCGATCGAACGACACCAAGGGTGGTGTTGGAAGAGGTGGCAATGTGCACGGCAGCGGGGTGGCGTTGCGGAGCAGTGGGTATATATAGGCCCTGTTCTTTTCAGCTTCTAAAAGCTGCTTTTTGGCTTTTCTACAGTAACTAGCTTTTAAACAGAGTATTTTTTCAAGATAGAGTCTACTAGTTAATTGTAGTACATACTTTACTAACTTCATTTATATCGGCAAAAACCATATGTAAGTTTCTATTACTCCGTAATCTGTTGTACAAACAGTCCAAAAACCACAACCTGCAGCCAAAACCCAAAAGCCACAGCCAAAAAGAACAGGCCCATATGGTGTTGGCAATTATGGGAGTAGTGAAGAGCAGCTATGCAAGTAGGCAGAAAAAGGGCAAAGTGGGGCGGTGCAGTGAGATTACCAGGTTAGCGGCCCATGTCGACATCTTGGGGTTTCTCAGCTCACTCATGAGTGTGGTGGAACAGAGCAAATGAAATAAACACATAAATTGATCCTAGAGGTTCCTTTTTCTTTTCTTCCTTCTTCTAAATAACCGGGCTTCTTCCGTGCGCATGCACAACAAAGGCAGAGGTGCAGAGCAGCCAACCAACACCATCGCCGGGGAACTGGGGAAGTAACCACAACTTGATCGCCCTGGCATCTGCTCGAAGGCCTGGGACTCTATTGTCACCTACCGTTGCCCTTCGCCACAAGTCGACATCTTGCATTTTCGTGATTACTGATCACTCGTTGATGGTATGGAACTATGGATCTATCAGAGTCACTGACGTGGGCCATGTTTGAGGAACTGAACTATGATTTGCATAACAGCCCCATTTTTTTAGAACATGATCACTATACGTTCCTCAACAGCCTAGGAGTTCAGTTGCAGATAGAAAGAGTATCATGCCTGCTCATGATCATTTTAAAAGGGTTAACTTGATTAAAATATGACTTAACGATCAACTTTAGAAATTTAACAGGCATCCAAGTCCAAAACTTAACTTACATTCAGAAGAACCGAAGAAAATCCCCATATGAATGCTTGAGTACAGTCATAACCCTAACACATAAGCTTCAACTATTCTTTGTTCTTCTGGCATCTATTGTGATGAAAATAAGCAAGATTGAGTATACTAGGTACTTAGCAATTCCCTGTAGTAGAATGCATTTATAGTACTATTATCTATATGCAAGGCTTAACCAAAAGGGTGGCATTATGTTTCCTTCGTGTGAAGCCAATTTGTCAATATCATATCATAACTAGTTTCCAAACCTATGACCTAGACATTTCTAACTAAAATCAAAATGTCCAATATCAATTATCTTTGTGGGGGCGTCTCCCCTCACAATTACTTACCATGTCCAGTCCATGAACCCCAGTCCATGTCCTTTGCCATACCATCATATCAGGTCTATACCCTCATTAACCAGAACCATTTTATGAAAACTACACACTGTGGTATTTTCACACTTTGCCCATGACTGGGGGGTATGGCTATTTGAATAGATTATAACACTTTGCAGAGGTGTATAACTTTACCCATAAGATATGATTATCCCATAATATTGACTATTACACACTTCCATAGGTATGCGGTGAGTAATCATAATAAGACCTTTACAATGCTTAGTTTTGATGCTTTCTCCTACTCTGAAGGTATGAACCCTCAGCGCTAAGTGACCCTTGTTGTTAGTTCATCAGTCAAGTGCACTCTCCAAGGGCAAGGACCTTTTGGGTTTCTCCCGGGCAGTGACCCCTATAGGTTTACTCCTATCCTATCTTTACTGGGAAATGACCCCGCATGTCATCCCCAACTCGCATAGGAGTCCATGCTAAACCAAGCAAATTGGTTAGCCAGGTCTGTTCTATATCAGACTTGTGGCTATACGATTTTGTGTAGAAATGAGCACACACAGATTCGGTTCTTAATCGACTCAGGTGAGACAAACCAACCATCCAAACCTCAAGCAACATTTGCTCCGATCTCAAATCAATCATTTGCCCAAGTCTCAACCATTTTATAACACATTCCTTATTTTTAGTGGTAAGCATGCATTTGTATTTGAAAGTAAAATATTGTATTCAAAAACTAGGTTCAACATGATCAATATAAGGACTTGCATCCTTTTTTGATGTCTTTAGTCTTTTCTTTATAGACTTCAGGCTTGTTCTCGATTACTTTAATTGCTCCTGTAGTTCTTCTGCTGACCATGTAGTTCTTCTTTGACCAACTTGCTGAGTCCAAATACTAGCGTAGAAAAATGAATGCAAATAAGTTCTTTGCTTTGCAGAATGCAAACTAGGAACAAAATACAATAAAGTAACCAAAAGACATAAATGAAATGGGTTTGGGTGATTAGGGTTTAAGCTACACTTTGTTTGGCTGAACAGAGTTAGAAATGGGTTAGGTGAGCTCAAGACAGTTGAAATGGCTATATTTGGGTTAAATAGGTTTTTGTGAATAGTGATAAGTCTAGGACAATACCAGTTTCGGATTGGAATAATATCATCTCTAGTTGTGAACAAGGTTAGGTTACCATTTTGAACTTTGCCTGGTTTAGGTTTTAGTGGAGTATAGCTTGGCAAAATGGAATTGAGCATGGTCCTCAGGAGGTTGAGATGGTTAAAACGGCTGTAGGCATGCTAATTGGGTTTTTGTCCATTTATTTTGGTTTTTCCTATTTTTTGGGCTTGGCTAGGGTTTATCGGAGTCTATTTAGACTAAATGGTGTTGAGATTAAGCTTCATAGGGTCAAAACGGATATAAATATGATATTGAGCTTTTTGGTGAATAGTAACAGGTTCATCACTATTCACTGTGGGTCGATTCTAGAACAATAACAGATGATGACAGCAATGGGTTGGGTTGAAACAGTAATCAAACTGGGCTATGAACGATATTGGATCAGTTAGCTACAGTTTTGGGCCAGGTCGGTGAACAGCGGCTTCAATGCTAGGCTTGGCCCGTGGAAAGGTTCAGCCGGTTTTGAGTTCCTGGGCTGCTATTGTGTGGCTAATGGCCGACTACTATTCGGCCATCTCCTTCCTCTCGATGGATCTACAGTGCCTTGAATAGAGAATTGGCAGCGGTGAGCAATTACGACGTGTGTGATGGCTTCCGAGGGAACCTAAGGGTAGGGGTGAAAACAGATCGAATGTGGATCAGATAGTGCTTAAACCATATTCGCATCCATATTTTTTCTCGGATTCGAATACGAATCGAATAAACATCGGATACAAACATCGTGTATATATATATGTATATAATTACTATTCTGCTCATAAGTGTAAAATATGCGTCGAAAAGTTACTACTAAACGCATGTAGAGTTATTGCAAGTTGTAACACTACACAACTGGCAATAATTCTACATGTATTTGACAGTAACTTCACTCATTCACTCATACACGACAGTAACTTTGTAGCGTGCACAATGTGCGGTAGGTGCAGAATAGTGCAGTTGTGTGTGTATATGTATATGTATGTATGTACGTATGTATGTATTATTATTTTGTGTGAAAGTGGTAGAATGCGAGCCGGAAAGTTATTGTCATGTGTGAGTGAAGTTACTGCCAAACACATATAGAGTTACTGTCAGTTGTAACACTACACAACTAACAGCAACTCTATATGTATTTAATAGTAACTTCACTCACGTACAACAGTAACTTTTCGGCGCGCACGGTGAGCGTAGGCGCAGAATAGTGTAGCTGTATATGTATGTGTGTATATGTACGTATGTATATGTGTATGTGTATATATACGTATATATATGTATGTAAACATACATACGTGTGTGTACACACATGGCAGCCGTACATGCACCAAAACGTGAATGAAGCAGTCTGGAGAGTAAGGCCGTAGACGTGCAAAACCATTACTGTACAAGCACTATCGTGGCTGTTGAAAGCGCTCCGAGATCCGTGTGCTGAGATTCTTCTCTCCGCTCTCTCAACTGTGCTCTTGCCCAGGGTTTTTTACTGGAGGATACCGATAGAACCGGTTTTACCTATTATTGAAAAATTTTATCCAATTTTGGCCGAAATTTTAAATCAAAATTTGGATTTTTTTTGGGGTCAAAATGAAAAAGACTTGAAGGTGCAGTTTTGGAGGTTCGAAAACATGTCCTGCTCTTTCCAGGGCAAGGGAGGTTACCTGCAAGGCGTATGCGCACTTATACTTTAACGTTGTTATGAACTTCCTTTATATTTGGTAAAAAATGAGCAAATCCAATTTTTTTTTGCCGATTTGAAATTTAACCAGGGGTTCAAATAAAACCGGTTTTCCTGAAAATCAAACGATTTTCGGCCGATTTTTAAACCTTGCTCTCCCCTGAGCCACACCGCTGTCGCCACCAGAAGCAGGCTGCCACCGCAACACCACGCCGGCCGCCGCTCGGGCGCGACTCAGGGCGGGCGTGGCTGAGAGAGAGGGGGAAGGAGAGAGAATCTCGGGTGGATTGGACACTTGTACGGCGAAGGTAGTGCATGTGGTGGGAAAACCTTACTCGCAAACGTTTGAAACCTATCTTTTGCAGATGACGACGGCCTCGACAAACTGGCTTGAACATAGAAGCAGCCGATTGCGGATATGAATGAAATTTCAAGCAAAGGATAGGAGCGCCAAGCGTGTACCCGACTACGTCCAATTCTCTGGAAATCCTTTCCGACGATGACGTACGTCATTGGGTGCATCGTCCTGATTATCTTTTCGGTTCCCAGCTGGCAGCATTGTCCTCGATGAACTCATGGGCAAAGAGATCTTCTCTGTTGCTAACAGCGTAGAGCTTCCCATCGTAGAAGGCGACGTCCATGAACATACGATACCTCCACTGATCATCAGGTGGACTCATGTACCATAAGGACGCACCCGGCCGACAAAATGCAATTCTGTAATATATATACGCCGGGAAGGTTGATGGCCGCAGCGACGAGGTCGGACGAGCATACAACGATTTTGCTTATGTTATAATCAATGGGATGCAGACTGTGTGGGTCAGTAGGGTGCTTATAATCGGCAGGTTCGTCGCAACGATCTGGTAGGTTTTTGGTGAGGTGAGGTTTAGGGCTGCACTGATGGAGCAAGAGCCAACTGCCGAAGGAGCTGCTGCAAGGCATGAAACGTGAGGCCGGGAGGCGGTGCAGTTTGTTACTAAATCCTGTCACTACCGGAAAGCTGCTATATGCCGAGTGTCTGGAGTTTTGCCGAGTGCAATACCTCGGGCACTCGGTAAACAATAACTTTGCCGAGTGCCTCCATCTAAACACTCGGCGAAAATAAAACACTCGGCAAACAATATGTTTGCCGAGTGCTGCAGAGTAGACACTCGGCAAACGAGGCTCTTTGCCGAGTGCTGACAAAAAACACTCGGCAAAACATAAAACACTCGGCACCAACCGCCGTCCGTTAGAGGTCAGCTGCCGCCGTTAAAACTTTGCCGAGTGTCTGGAGCTGACACTCGGCAAAGAGCTCTTTGCCGAGTGTTTTTTTTGGGCACTCGGCAAAGTAAGAAAAACCTTTTCCTTTCCTACCCTTCAAACTTTTTCTACTCTGCACATACAACATATGGTACTCCATTGTAAAATTTGGTATATTTTTGTATTAGTTTGCTATATTTAATTAATTAATTGCATTTCAATCAATTTTTTTGAATGAAGTCAAATTTGAACTGCAAGTGATTCAAATAATAGGAAAAAATGAGTAGAAAAATGATATTCATGTTATTCAGCCTGGTTTGAGGCCTTACCTGTGAAAGGAAAACGAATTTCGAACATCTTGTTCATGAAACACGACCACGAACTTGTGGCCGAATGGTTTTTAAATTTTGAAAAAAGGAAACGAAGTCTGAAAATCATGAGATTTGTCAAGATGTCATGATATCATACGTGGAGACTGTGGTAAAAAATTGATAAGATTTTGCATAAGTTGTCATGTACGATGCTTACAAACCGAAACATTTCTGAAGAAGAAACGTAGAGTTGAGAAGGATCCGGTAAGATTTGGAGTCAAAGTGACGGTCGAATTGTGGTGGCCAGCCTTATTGTAACGCTCAATTCTGCATAATTTCTAATCATCTTGCTGTTTTTTTCGCAGTCGTCGTCACATGGTGGCCAGCCTTGCTCCCAGTTCAAGGCATGGGCTTTGGCCCACAAGGGCAAGGCGACATCCGACGTCGACTACAACCCGGAGGACCCGCCCTTGGTGTACAGCAATGCGACCGTCCACAACCGCCTCAGTGAGTACACATCGATGGCAAGGGCGGTCCATGGGCCAGAGTACGATCCGAGCACCCATGACCTTGATGGAGAAGTCGTCATGAGGGTGGGAGGAGGCAAGAAGCATGGGCGATATGGATTGGCGACAAGACACTCGACACGGCCACTACTCCCACTCTATCCAGATTCGAGCAAGGAGCACGAGCTCAAGCCCGACCATACGCCCACCACGGACACCGCACGATCCGGATGGAGGCACTCCAGTTATTTCTGTTTTATTAAATGCGTTCATTAATTTTTACATACGTTTGCTTTGCATTGTAACATTGGGGTGAAATATTGTAGGCCCAATCGGAAGAAGAGAAGAGGCTACGGGAGGAGATGGAGGCGAGGATGGAGGCCGATCGGCAGAGGAATGAGGCCGAGCGGCAGAGGATGGAGCAGATGTTTGATGGATGCAAAGTTTTGGCGAGAGGATGGGTCAACCTCTCGCCACCGAGCTATTCCTCCACCTCCTCCCGCAACTACTCTCGTGAGTTTCTAGTGGAGTATGAATGTTTAAGTTTGTATGTTCCTACCTTAAATCTTGTCTCACACATGCAATCTCTTCTCCTTTGTGCAGAATCAATCGGCGGCTTTGAATAATATGCCTCATGACCCACCACATCAGTCGGGGTGACTATATGTGATATGTGATATTGTGACTTGTGATATGTGATATATTGTGACTATATGTGATATTGTGACTTGTGATATGTGATATATTGTGACTTGTGGTGATATATGTGATATATTGTGGACTATATGTGATATATGTGATTACTTGTGGTGATTACTTGTTGATATATCTGTGATATTGTGATTTGTTTGAGTGGGGTGCAATAAACAATTAAAATAGGCGTTTTGGCCACTTTGCGTGTGTTACACTCGGCAAAGGGAGGCTTTGCCGAGTGTCATGGTAAAAACACTCGGCAAAGAAACGTTTCTGGGCATTCTGGGAACGTACTATGCCGAGTGTTGTGATTTTGCCGAGTGTCGTGGTAAAAACACTCGGCAAAGTTTTAAACTTTGCCGAGTGTTTTTACCATGACACTCGGCAAACTTCAAGGCTTTGCCGAGTGTCTTTACCATGACACTCGGCAAAGTTAAAAGCTTTGCCGAGTGCCATTCCGTCCTAGCACTCGGCAAACGACGCCGTCACCGTGTTCTCGCCGTCCACTGTCCTTTTTTTGCCGAGGGTCGTTTCGGCACTCGGCAAAGGTTTTGCCGAGTGCTCGATGAAAAGCTCTCGGCAAAGAGCTTTTTGCCGTCAGAAACTATGACGTGTGAGCTATGCCGTGGGTGGCACTCGGCAAAGACTTTGCCGAGTGCCACCGGCACTCGGCAAAGCTGCTGAACCCGGTAGTGTGTGCACGTTAGCTAGAAATCTTTAATTATGCGTGCATATAAGTGCTAGTATTTAGTTTACTGTCAGCTAGTAACGTTGCATGTTGGCGTGATTTAATGATCTTGTGCGTTTTCCGTTTCTCAGTTGAATGCATGGCTGTTAGCAGTATTTAGAGTAATTAAGGGCTGCATGTAAGTAATTAAGGGCTTCATGTAGGGAACTGCAATGGCCACGACATGCATTGTATAAATAAGAGAAGAAAACGCTACAGTTTGGAGCAGTGAACAACAAGATAGAATACTACCTATGTGTGTTTTTTTCTTGGTGTTCATTGTATCCAGAAGTGTGTATTTGAGTCTTTTTTTTCTGAGCTAACATTTGGTATCAGAGCCTGGTGAATGCCCAAAATAATGTCGAGTATGGAGATCGTTGACCCGACGGCGTCAGCATCAGCAAGTGCACCGACGAAGGAGAGTTCCGCGGTGGCGCTTTACTATCCTGTGCTCACAAGGAGCAACTACGCGACGTGGGCGATAAAGATAAAGGTATTCATGAAGGCCCAAGGCGTATGGGACGCCATCGAGTTCGGTGACGCTGACACACGCAAGGACCAGATGGCGTTGGCAGCCATCTACCAAGGTATTCCTGAAGACATGCTCTTCCTATTGGCTGAAAAAGAGACAGTCAAAGCCGCGTGGGAGGCGTTGAAGACCATGCACATGGGAGCCGAGCGCGTGAGGGAAGTTAAGGTACAGACCCTCAAATCTGAGTTTGAAGTGCTGCGTATGACGGAGTCGGAGTTGATCGATGACTTCGCCATCCGGTTGACAACAATTGTCAACAAAATCAGAGGGCTCGGTGACAAGATGGAGGAGAGCTACGCAGTAAGAAAATTTCTTCATGCAATTCCCGCCAAGTTCCTACCGGTAATTTTCCCAATCGAGTAGTTTGGTGACCTCAAGACAATGACAATCGAAGAGTTGATCCGCCGCTTAAAGGCACATGAAAACCGGTCAGCATCTCATGCTATAGGTGAAGGGGATCAGCACCTGCTATTGACAAAGAGCGAGTGGGAGGCCCGATCCAAAAAGAGTTATGGTTTCGGCAAGAAGAAGAGCGCCTTTGACAAGGCGAAGGTACGTTGCTACAACTGTTAGGACTACGGACATTTTGCAAGGGAGTGCCATGAGCCGAAGAAGGAGGTTGCTCTTCTTGCTCTAGTGGGTGCAGAGGACGAGCCAGCGCTGCTTTAAATCCAACAAGAAGTCTTCTTTTTTATTTGGTGTAATTTAGTTGAGTTCGTGTACTAGTATTAGTGCACGATTGCATTTTGAGTCATTTGGCACAGTAGGTGTGTTGCATGTGTCATTTATTTGGTCGTGCACGTAGAAGGCGTGTTACATACGTGCACATAGTCGTGTCGTGCTCGTGCGCGTAGATGTGTCAGTGCATGATGTAATGTGTGTGTGTGAGTCCTTGTAGTTGTGTCCAAGTTCTCATGTGTGTATGCTCTGATGAGAGTCTCCATCGCCGTCAAGTTGTGTCATTGGCGAAAGACAATTGGAGCTGAGGAAGAAGTTAAAGTCGTCGGTAAGATGTGTCACTGACGGTGAAGAAGTAAAAGACGCCAGCAAGTTGTGTCACTAGCGGCATGATCAACAAGAAGAAGACAAAACTCTTTAGAGATGCGTCAGGAGATCGGATTTCATCTTGAAGAATTGGCAATTGAAGACCAACGAGCTCTGATTGGCGTCAAAGAACGTGCACAGGGATTACGGGGTGATTGTTTGTAATCCTGTGCCCGTTAGCTAGAAATCTTTAATTATGCATGCATGAAAGTGCTAGTATTTAGTTCACCGTCAGCTAGTAACGTTGCATGTTGGCGTGATTTAATGATCTTGTGCGTTTTCCGTTTCTCAGTTGAATGCATGGCTGTTAGCAGTATTTAGAGTAATTAAGGGCTGCATGTAAGTAATTAAGGGCTTCATGTAGGGAACTGCAACGGCCACGACATGCATTGTATAAATAAGAGAAGAAAATGCTACAGTGTTGGAGCAGTGAACAACAAGATAGAATACTACTGTATGTGTTTTTTCCTTGGTGTTCATTGTATTCAGAAGTGTGTGTTTGAGTCTTTTTTTTTTTCTGAGGTAACACAGTTCGCCGTCAGGGAGGCTTTGGCAGGTGCCGTCGTACATCATGAGCCACGGTAGCGCCGGGGACCGCGGACGCTGCTGTTGCGCGGCGAGACGCCATTGCCGGCAGAAGGAGCCGAAGCGGACGCGGTCGGCGTGGGACAGCAGCCGGCACAGGATCAGGCCCGCCGGCTCCGGCGGGAGGTCCGACCAGAGCGAGCCGCGTTCTGCCGCCGCGCGAGTACTTTTGCTTCGTCCGACGCCCATGATCTATGCGACGACGTATATATGGAAGGCAAGATGGGATTCTCTCTGCATAGATGGTCTCGCCAGCTTGGCTTTGAGCCTTTGACTCGAGTACGTATGTAGGCGTGGAATTGTAGGTGATGTCCTCATAGTATTTAGGGCCGAAATTTTGAGTTGGAATCTTCTCTCTCTCCACAACTTAATACTACATAATACAATAGGATTAGAAGACTAATGGCGACGCTTAACGTACATCCATTGGACGGGCAATGTTGGATTGGTTTTTTCGTTTCACGGTGTCTGTGTGCAGGATAGCTAGTTAGCATGCATATGTTATCAATCGTACGTCTAAAGTCAGGCTGGAAACGAGCCGAGCCGGCTCGAGCCGGGCTCGGCCGAGCTCGCCCAGAGCTGTGGCTCGGCTCGGCTCGGCTCGTTCAGGAAACGAGCTAGAAGCCTGGCTTGGCTCGGCTCGTTTCCTGGCTCGAGCCGGCTTGAATGGCTCGCGAGCCATAACAAAGCTTTCAGCGCATCTTCTTCTAATGCTACATGGATACTCATACACAACAGCGCATTACAAGATTCAGCTCAGTTATTGATTTGGATTCCTATCAATAACTCATCAGTGAAAACATTATCAGCGCATTACAAGATTCCACATTGATCACAAATGTTCAAGCACAGATACATCACATTCACATGGCATCTACATGGTCACATCTAGAAGAATATGAAATAGGGAATCACCAGTTGAGCACCATCGTCTTCCTCCTAGCCGATGTCCTTCTCACCGTGGTAGAGACGGCGGGGGATGTCGCTGACGAATCTCGTCGCCTCGGGCCACCACCTCCAAATCCACCGCGCGGATGGTGCCGTCCTGGCTCACCACCACCAGATCCCGCCACCCCAGAGCCCTTGGTTGCCAGATCTCACTGCCCCGGGGTTGTTGCGTGTGGCCGGAGGCGGAGGGGAACGATGTGAGGAGGAAGGGGAGGGCCGCCGGAGTAGAGACGGCGGCGGAGCATGCGAGGAGGAAGGGGAGAGCCGCCGGAGTAGAGACGGCGGGGGAGGATGCAAGGAGGAAGAGGAGGGCTACCGGAGTAGAGACGGCGGCGGAGCATGCGAGGAGGAAGGGGAGAGCCGCCGGAGTAGAGACGGCGGGGGAGGATGCGAGGAGGAAGGGGAGGGCCGCCGGAGTAGAGACGATGGCGGAGCATGCGAGGAGGAAGGGGAGAGCCGCCGGAGTAGATACGGCGGCGGAGCATGCGAGGAGGAAGGGGATTAGGGGAGGGCGATGCCGATGTGTGGAGCGGAGGAAGCAAAGGGGGGAGGAATCGGAGGATGTGCCGTGTGCGAGTGCGGATGACCGATGTGTTGTCGCCTGTCGAGTGGAAGGGGGCGGCGGTGATAAAGTGGGAGCGGGCTGCGGGCGTGCGCGCCTGGGCCAGGTGGGCTGGCCGCCTGGGGCTTGGACCGATAGCGAACAGCGAGCTGAAAAAGCTCGCGAGCCAGCTCGCGAGTGGCTCGAGCTCGGCTCGTTTTTTTTTCGAGCTGCGAAGGAGGCTCGGCTCGGCTCGAAAATTTACGAGCTCGAGCCGAGCCGGCTCGGCTCGTAACGAGCTCGAGCTGGCTCGCAAGCCTCGAGCTATTTTTCCACCCCTAGTCTAAAGAGTAAAGGCACGATAAAATAGAGCTGAGATCAATAGATTTCATGCATGGATACATGCGAGTATAATTGGAGGTACGTAAGTTTTTCTTTTTCTTTTTTGCTAGAGGGTATCGAATACACCTTGCCCTGACCACCACCCCCATCCTTTCCCTGTGCTGCGAGCTCTCCTCTACGCTGCCCCTTCCTTCCTCCTCTCCGGAGAGTCTCCTCACCGCCTTTCTTCGTTTTCTTCGGCGGCTACCACCATCAGATCTATCACCGTCTCCTAACCACTCAAGCGCGTCGCCCCTACAGACCTCCATTGCCCACCTCCATCCTTCGACCCACAGCTTCCGCGGCCACCGCCACCCATTGTCAGTCTGCTCGCACCCTCTCCTCTCTCTATACCCTAGAGCACTAGTGAACCCAACCTTAACCCTAATGAACCCTAACCCAGCCAAAGTGCCGCCAAAGTCTCACCGCCAATTTATCAGAGCCACATAGAGCACGAATCACAATGCAAATAAGATGGATCAAATTTTGAGTACTTCCAAGGTGAGAAAATACTCGAGTATTCCTTAGAAATTTCCCATATAATTTGTGTACTAGAAAGAATCACTCACTAGCATGTGGGAAGAATCATGCCGCCCTTAGTTGAGTCACATGCAACTTAGCACTGTCATTCCGTGACTCCAAACATCCATCGTTTCGGTTGGGATACATGGTAGACTACACTAGCGTAAATTAAAATTTCTACCACGTAAACTAAAAAACCATGTGAGTAAGAGATTATGGATAAACACACAGTGCAATGGAAAAAGAGTTAAAATAGCTTAGTTCAATGTAGCGCATCTATATAGTGAAAGTAGTCGATCTCCATGAGCCAACTATCTCCTCGTGATCGTTCCGATCAGCACCGTAGTTGTAGCAACGCATCTAATGAAATCCACACGTACAAGGAGGAATGTCGTGTGCCGGTGTGCTAGCACCAATGCTCACAGCAGGGCCTGTGAGAGGTGGTGACTAGAATTTCAGTAGGTGTGTACAAGATGCACCATTCAGTCCCATGCCTCTTAATATAGCCCCTCAGTGGAACACTACGTTAGGGGCCTAACAAGGTACGAATCCCACTTGGTCCATTAGTAATGGATCCAATTGAACTGATGTGTTCTAACCCATTAAGTGTGTGACTCTGTAGCTTCATGTATATTCATCCGTGGTCTGAAAACTCCTTTCTAGTTCACAAGTTGGTAGTGATCCCTAGCCGGACACATTGACTCTTAAATATTTATAAAGATCATATCGGACGAACGTACATAGCACTCATGTACTGATCCCTTTGCCACACGATAACAGATCGAATTCAAGACAAGAAGCGTACCATCCGATGATAACTCGATCATTCACTCGAACTTGTAGTGGATTACTTGTTGTGATTGACTCCTAAACCATATTCGACATAGCCATGCACTTTCTTAATCTAACCACACCAAGGGGACCAGAGATATCTCTATCATTATATAGAAGGGGTAAATTCATCGCTCGCATTAAGAATATAATAATTCTCGCATTATTTCATAGTAGATCAATCCAACACTATGTTCCCATTCAAGAAAAATCCAACACCATGTTCCCGTTCAAAAAAAAAACCAACACCGTGTTTTCTGTCTATATTATTGATTTGATATCCTTATATCCATGATCCGTGATATATGATCGTTAATCAATATATGTACTGATATATAAATCATAATTACCTTACATAATGATATAAGGTCATGGATAATTTAGAATAATATCAAAACATGAATAAAAAGTTCCAAAAATAACTCACATACTTGTTGATCAATACAAAAAGACATCTATTCAAGAGACAAAATAATATATTATTCAAAAGATCATAAATATAAAAGTGATATATGTTGGGATTTTTATGTGGCTTTCAATATTTATTATGGTTATTGTCTATTTTACTCAATGTGGAATTATTCATATTATTGATGCAAGTGATAGAGAATATTTTGATGCGGAATTTAACTCGAGGAATTAATACTCGAGGTGCCGAGGACGGCTATACTGGAATATGGTAGACATATTTATTGAGATCAAGTCTACCGGAATTTGATATGCATGCATTTTGTTTTACCTGGGCACAGCACAAGGTGGAATAGCTGGGTTTGTTTTGCAGGATCGGCTCTGCAGGCTGTTGACCCATATGATCAGATTGGAATTGATCTCATAAACAATCTGATCATGGCACATGACTCACACATGTGTGCTTGGGACTAATATATTTTAGACTCATAAAACTGGCATGTGTGATCGTGATTGGTGATATGGTTCAGGAGTCTCACGGGATACCGGAAACAGGTGGGTCATTTTGGAACACTTGGAAGTGGAGTGTATAAATAGGTCCCTACCCTTTAGCCTCATTAGGCATTGTGAGAGGCACCACAGAGTAGGCAGAGGAATAGAGGGTAGACTGAAAAGCCTTTATGGAATTAATCTAGGGTTTATAAAAACCCAACATTGGTATCAGAGCTAGATTTCTCCGTCTCCGTCTCTGTTTCAACCTCTGCACAAAGATTTCTCTGTCTCCGTCTCTGCTTAGACTTCTGCACAATAATTTGGCTACCTCCATCCTGGGTGTCGTCTATGCATAAGAAAGCTAGGAAATTCAAGCTATTGCCATCAAGCCACCACGGATCAACATGCTCATCCTTGAAACAGCAAGTTGCGAGTTTCAACATTTAAATCAACATCTGCTTTATTTAAAGTAGTAACAGGAACAGAAACCCCATATGGTATAAAAACATTATTCCAAACATCACTACCCTAATCCTCAATCTCTAAATCTATCCAAACACGGGTTTTTCATAATCTCTAAATCTTCCAGGTTATGGACACCTTTCATAACTCCTAACTGATCATGTGTATAAGCCTTCAGGACCACATCTCTCGTAGCTTCTCCACGTCTGATTTATCTTTGATCTCCACATGCTCTAGCATGAGCCTGACCACCTCGTGATATTCTTGACTACTTGGATCTCATATTTCCCCATCCTAGTCCCGGTCCTCCTCGTCATCGAGCATGACCATCTCCACACCCAATCTGTACATACAAAGACCAAAGAACATTTTTCTAACACAAGTTCTTCCCAACTTGACCGACATAGTCTACACACGCAAACCACGCCCTTAACCATCAATAACTATAAACCAGATCATCTATGATATCAATTTTCACGCTTTCCAAACTTCAACCTCACACCACTCAGCACGACCGATATGACCGCCATGTACAGGCAGGTTAGACCGCTGGCCCAACGAGTACTCAAAAACCACGACTACTCGGGGTACTTGAGAAACTCAAGCATCGTAGCACTTGAAACCTACGACTACCGACCATCAACCAGTTACTGTACCATGGATCACCGACTACTGAGTACCAACCAGATACTGTAGCGCAGACTACCGATCATCGAGTACTGTAATACCGACCATCGAGTACCGAATACCAACCGAGTACTGTAGCAATGACTACCAAATACTGACCTGTCACTGTACCTCTGACAACTGACTAGGTACTGTAGCTGTGACCACCGACTGGTTTCCCTTAGCTTACGACCATCGACCGGTTAACTGTAGCTATGACTAGTTTCCAACTCCAGGGTCTTCGACTTCTCTCCGAATCCAAACCGAGGTGGTTCCGCCGTGGTCGTTTTGCCGTGCTCGACCTGCTGTTGTCGATCTGCAATGGTCGATCTGCAGTGATCGATCTGCCATGATCGAAATCTGTTGATTCCAGTTTTGCAAAAGGGCACCGTCCGAAACTTTTACAAACATAAATTACAATACAACCTAAATATCAATTATTAATCATCACTATATACACGATCTATCAACATGATCTAACACTAATTGCTAGTATTTTGCTAGTGGGTGCCAGGAAAAAAGAAAGCAATATGGTCCGTAGGTCATGGCCTAACAATGTTCGATTTCGCTTCTACTTTTCCGTGAGAAGAATCTCAAGTAGGTTCTCTGTTCCAGTACATATTCCAGTATTTACCTGCCAAGCTAGATGATTTTTGTTTATGTGGTGCGCGTGTGTTTACTGATCTGAAGCGTCTTGAAATCGTTGCGTGGACGGCTTGAACTTTGAAGTCATACTTGAGTTTGGGCGTTAGGGCTCTTGTTTTCAGTCTATAACTTATAGCTTTTCTAAATAAATAAATAAATAAAATGGTTATTTTGTCATATTTTTAAAATAATTTATCGGGATAGTCTTTTCAAAGCGGCTTATCGGTTTATTGGTATCCGCAGGTTTATTCGTATAAACGATCACGCTAGGATAAAAAAAATCATCAGTTACAACTATAAATTATCAACCGCAGTCAAAAAAAAAAACTCACCCGATATGTATGTAAACTATGCGTGTGTACAATCGAGTCACGCATGCTACCCAAAGCTCACCAAGATTTCTATTGACGTTGGAATGAGCAAGACCATGTACTTCCTGAGCAGCGATTTTATGCTTGTCACTTCTATAGATATGCATAAATCTTAAAGCACAAATCAAGAGGTAAGTAGCTTTAATCTATCTTTAAAGACACTTTAATATTTATACAATTCACTATTTAGAAGAGCATGAAATCACCTCCGTACTTCTTTTGGTTGCCTGAATGGTTCGTGTTAGACTAAACCAGAACAAAATCAATCACTTGATCTGGTAGCCTAAATTGCAGACCCATCTAGCAGAGTTACAGTGAGACCCTTTTTTTCTCAGGGGACTGACTACAATGTATTAAGATGTTTCTCCTTTTTTTCGGAAAGAAAGGGCAATGCTCGCAAGCTCGACAGAGGTCACTACTACAGAAAGCCTCATAGGAGACGCATCATCACAGACGGTTTTGTGAAACCGTCTCTGATGAACACTATTACAGACGGTTGTAATTAGGAGGCCGTCTGTGGTATTTGTGGCGGGAAAATGGATTATCACAGGCGGTTATTACCTAAGTATCACAGACGGTTTTAATAAAAACCGATATCGAGTGATAACCGTCTGTGATATTACGACGGTTTATTATTAAAACCGTCAGTGATAATTCCTGACAGTTTTAGTTAAAACCAAATCGTGATAATGGCTAAGGCATTTATTGCGCTGCTCGGATCGCATCTGTCTTCATTTCGATCCACGATCTAGCTGGTTGCTTTACTCTTTCGCTCTGGAGGCAAGCTTGGCGATTTGAGCCACTTAATTTGGTGGGAGGAGGCGGATATTGAGCTTTGAAGCTACTTATATTTTCCGGTTGCTCTAGATATTGTTAGTAATGAATTTCATTTTTCTTTGCATGCATTACAAATTTGCTCTAGATTTGGTTAGTAATGAATTTCATGCTCTAGATATAAGTAATTGGTGAGTGTTATTAATTGAAGATAGTTTGCAATAATAGTTGTTGTGTTTATAATATGAATTGAGCTAGCAAATTAATAAGCCTCAATATAATACATGTGGCGATATATATGTAGTAATAATTAGTTAATTTAATTTGTAATACTAAGTTGTTATATATGTACGTAACGTAGGACCGAAAGCTGGATGTATGCCGCTAGCCGTGTGAGTGAAGAGTACATTAATGGCGTGTCGATTTTACAAGAGCTGCCGAGGAGGATATGTTGAATAAGGGGTGGAATATATGTACTGTCCATGCATCGATCGAGAATTTAAAGATGTTTAAGAACCGAGGCAAATTGAAGCGCACTTGATTCGGAGGGGTTTCAAAAGGGTTATACGTGTTGGACCATCATGGCGAAGTCAACGATCATATGCCGCGGATGATATTGCGGTGAAGTTAATGAAATGCCGCCGAATGACATCGCGGTGAAGTGAATGAAATGCCGCCGGACGACATCGCGGTGAAGTGAATGATATGTCCGGATGATGTCGATTGTTGTGCGAGTCCAGATAGGTTGCACGACGACAACTGATCGGATGCCGCGATGTAGAAGAGAACTATGATGAGAGAGAGTATGTTAAATTCCGGGGCTTGATGGAGGACTCGGAGAAACCTTTGTTCACGTGCTACAGGTCAAAGTACACGCGGTTGTCGGCCGTGCTTGAACTGTTGAAATTGAAGGCAAGCAACGGTTGGTCCGACAAGAGTTTCACAGCACTGCTAGGTCTTTTAGCCGACATGCTTCCGGAGGCATATTTGTATACAATAATGCATGTGTGTGATGTATGTGGCAAATGTGTCAAGAAATACATTGTGTTATATGTTGCCAAGGAAATAAGCAAGTAGAATGATGTATATGTGTTATGTATATGTGAATTGGCATATTTGTATACAACAATGCATGTGTGTGATGTATGTGGCAAATGTGTGAAGAAATATATTGTGTTGTATGTTGGCATTTAAGCTGGTTGGTGTTGTAATGCAGCTGGTAGGTGCGGGTGTAAATGATTATCACAGATGGTTCCACACTTTAGAACTGTCGTGATATTATTATCTGAGCGGTTCCACATTTAGAACCGTCGTGATAATAATTTCCTGACAGTTCCACACTTTAGAACTGTCGTGATATTATTATCACGACGGTTCCACATTTAGAACCGTCGTGATAATAATTTCACGACGGTTCTAAATGTGGAACCGTCTGTGCTAATCCCGCTATATATTCCTCCGGCTGGGTTTTCCGCTGCAGTGATATACATCTAATTAAACTCGCGGCTCTCCCGCTCCTCCTCCTCCGTCGCCGTTGTAGGCCTCCTCCTCCGTCGCCGCCGTCGGCCTCATCCCGAGCCTCCTATCGTGAGTACATTCAATCCTCGTCGCCGCCATCCCCGAGCCCCGAGCCCGCCGACGCCGCCATCCCCGAGCCCCGAGCCGTCGCCGCCTCCTCTCCTCCTCCGTCGTCGCCTCCTCGGACGAAGACGTCGCCGCAGCCTCCTCCTCCTCCGTTGCCGCCTCCTCCTCCTCCGCCTCCCACCGTGAGTGCATTCAATCCTCCGTCGCCGCCTCCTCTGCTCTGTGATGATAATATCGAAAGCAGAAATAATCTGTTGAGTTAGATTTGAGCTCCTTGGTATTTCGGCTATCTTGTTAGACCTTATTTCGATTGGGCATATAAGTTTACATCTTTTGAGATCTGTTTGTGATGCAGTATTATATTAATCTTGTGATGCAAGATTAATCTTGTGTAGAACAGATCCTTTTATTCAATTGATCTATTTGTGATGCAGTATTAATCTTGTCTAGACATGTATTTTTGTGAGCTCAAATCTTTAATAATCAGATTATTGATGATGAGTGTCGATATTAGCATGAGATGGCCAAGATTTTCAATCTTGCGCAACTCATCGAGAGCAAATCTAAAACAATTAATTTGTGTAATGCTGGATTTAATTGTTTATTTGCTTAGAAGACAGATTGTCATGTTATTTCAGCATGTTGGTGTTTATATTCATTGAATATTTACATGGTTATGAATGGCAAGATAGAATTATATGTTTACATGCAATTTATGTCATTCATGTTATGTTGGAAATATAAATTGAATTTAGTTGGAATTAAATATGGAACTAAGATAGGCACATTACCTCCTCTCTCTATCCACATCACCCCTCCCTTCTCCCTCCCTCTACTCCTCTCCTCTCTTCATATCATTGAGCATCATGTTTCCTCATCCTATCCTAATAGACGCACAAATTGAGCAACATGTCTTCCACTCATTCTTCACCATCTTCGCCGGAGGAGTCCGCTCCAAAAGCAAAACGCCAAGGAAGAGGGCTATCGAAGAAGCCTGAGGGCCGATTTATCATCACACAGGTCAATGTATCTGGGGTGCCTCTCATTCCTAAGAAAACGAGAAGCGCATGGAGAAGAATGATCGGCATAGTTGCACGAGAACAATTGAGATCACATTCAATTCGTGGAAGGACGTGCCTCCGACTCGGAAAAGCGAGCTGTGGACAGAAATTTTGGCGTCGTTTGAGATCCCAGAAGAACATCAAGACGCCGTGCAACGACAAACCTTACTAGCGGCGTGCAAAGCATGGAAGAACTTCAAGAGCACGCTTGTCAAGAAATATGTGGAGCAGCATTTAAACGCCTTATCATAAATACCCATTCTTGGAATCACAATGGGAGCAGTTCAAGGCGATGAAGATTACCGACGAGTTCAAAAGTACAAGTGCGGCGCACAAGGCCCTCCAGCAAAAACACCCACCCCACGGACTTGGCACGGTGGGTATGCGGGTAAAATCTGCGATGGGACGAGGAGGATGAATCGCAGCCCAAGCAGACATCGCCCGCCATTTTCAAATATCCCGGATGACCGCGCTCGAAATTGGATTAGAGCAAGGTCATCTACAACGACATCGGGGATGTCTCCTTTCGAAACCTGCGCAGACGGCAAGTGTCCCAGCGCTGGTAAGATATCGAACGAACTACGTAGCTTGTAATTACTCCACAACCTCCTACGAAGTAAAATGACATGTCGTGTTCTTGCGGGAAGAGCCGAGTTTTGAATCTACGCTGGGATCATTCCGGGACGAAGGGAGAATGATATGCTCTCCACGCTCGGAAACAAGGAGCACCCAGCCGTCACGAGAGGCCTTGGGCTTTATGTTCCTTGGAAACATGGTTTCCAAGATGACTCGACCGATGTCGGCGTAGGAAGAGAAGCAAAGCCGATCGCGAGGCACAGCTACGAGAAGAGATCAAGGCATCTCTTAGAGAGGAGCTTGCTGATTATGTTAGAGATGAGGTGCGGAGAATTACAGAAAATCAGCGAGCGCCGCCGCTATTGGTCTAGCTAGCCCGCGCAACCATCCGAGTAGTTGTGCGCCCAATCCGCGCAGCGAGGCGATTTCGGTGGGCGACATCCGGTAATAATTATTATCTCTCGAATGCTTGCTCCATTGATATGCCTATTAATTGAGTAGCTAATTTTGTATCGTTATGTAGGAGCCACGAAGTGCACGCTCCAAGTAAGATATGCCTCCGTTGCGTTGAGCGCTGCGTGGGGCATGGCATATCCGTCTCGTATCGAGGCGTGGTGCACGATCAACCTTTAGCAATAGGCCGCAAAAGTGTCGATAGATGGGGTAAACACCAATTTTGAGGTCGCCCCACTACGAAGCCCACCAACGACGAGCTCGTGACTTTAGGGCAAGCCATTGGATCCTTCATCCGGTGGCCCAAAAGTGATATCTGCTCGAGGCTTATTCACCGGTGGCGGATCGCAACGCTGCGGTGCCTTCTCCACAAGGGCAACCGGAACCGGACCGCTACGAACAAGTGCAACCTCCACCACCGGTGCTACGTAAAGTCGACCAACGATCGGGGCAGCAAGGGCAGCAAGGGCAAAAGCAAAGCAAAGACCAATGATGAAATCTCGTACAAGCCATTAGCTCGCAAATTGTGCTTGGCGAGCCGTTGCTCGAGGAAAAGGCCCTCCAACGCCTAGCATATAGTTGCGTGCAATTGCACATGTGGTACATGTGATCCAATAAACGAGCAAGAGCGGATCTCAAGTATCTCTATCAAATTCTTGCCGAGTGATTTACATCACAATATGCAAAGCGGTGTCTTCGTAGTCACCTTTGATGATTTATTCGATCTTTACACGCTCAACACTCTGGACGTCTCTCTCATGCGATGCTCGACGCTGTAAGTGTGTACAATCACAGTCTCAGTTCATGTCATACCGATAAATTTCGTATAATTTGTTGATTTCTTGTGTATATATGTAGCCACATGCTGAGTAAAGCTAGGGCATCCAAAGCATCGGTTGGTTTATTGGACCCACACATGGTCGCCAAGTATACCATCGACGAGGATAGACCCTTCGTCCAGAGGTACATTGCAGCTGGACTGCTGGATTACCGCACTGATGAATACGTACTTATGCCCTACAACCAGAGCTATCATTGGATTTTAATAGTGATTGTACCAAAATGGAACATGGTATATTACCTTGATTCCTAAGTAAGAATAAAATGGACTTCACACTTATCACCAAGTAATCGATGCGTAAGTACATTTTCTCCATACATACCTATATTGTACTCTTTCTTTCCTTCCGAATGACTAAGGTTAATCTTTTGAATCACGTAGGGCGTTCGAGATGTACGTTGCAAAGGGAGGTGACTCCAAGCCAGGGGCCAAAGGCCTGACACATGCTCGAGATTTTAAAGTATTCGCTATTACACATTAATTAATCCTATGCAACAGTTTGTAGTAATTAATGCCTCTTGAATTGACACATTCTATTTTTGCGGTGCCACCAAGAATACGGCAACACATGTGGCTACTCGTTTGCCACCATATGGAACTACTCCTCGATTCCTCGAGGATTACCAATCCCAAGGTTTGTCAATCTTCCCATAATTACTTCATATTTATCATGTTATATATCGCACATTGATATTCCTATCGATGATTGCATTTATCCGTCATCCGCATTGAAACAAATGACCTTGCCCGGTCGATCGAGTTAGCGTATTTTTTTTCGACTCAAGTTATAAAGCCGTAGGACGGTTCCACTGCGCACCATGAGTTTTTATTGCTCTTATCACTCCGGATTTGTAATTGTATATTTCTAAATGGATATTTTATTTCATTTCAATTATTTGCTTTGTGAAATGGATGTTTTATGTTTGTCAAATGAGTGAGATGTGAAGTGCATGTTTTATGTTTGTGAAATGAATTGAGATGTGAATTGGATGTTTTATGTATGTGAAATGATTTCCCATGTGAATTGTATGTATATATCTGCTTGTTTGAGAGGGCATGGCTAGCATTTCTGAGGCTAGCCATTTAAGCAGAAATAGATTTAGGGGTAGAAATCAATATCACGAGCGGTTTTAAGTAAAAACCGTCTTCGATATATCAATATCACGACGGTTTGGAATCAAAACCGTCTGCGATGTATCAATATCACGAGCGGTTTGGAATAAAACCGTCGTGATATATTAATATCACGACGGTTTTTATTAAAACCGCTCGTGATATCGATACATCGCAGATGGTTTTTGATTCCAAACCGCTCGTGATATGTACACCACGAGCGGTTCAAAACCGTGCGTGATAACCTTCGACTATCACTGACCCATAAATTCAGACGGTTCATATAACCGTCTGTGATGACGTTTTTTAACCGTCTGTGATGATGATTTCTGTAGTAGTGGGTTGAGGTGGAGGCACATGAATTATCAAGCATATCCAATTGTTAGAAATTTAATTAAAATTTTGCAAAAATAAAATAGTCAAGTGTTGTATAGTAATTCCGGTTTCTGTGTGTGGGCGCGCGCGCATTGCATTGTTGCCTGCCTGATTTTTCTTCTTTTCTAGAATTAATGTCTAAATGAATGGTAAACTGCAGGCCATATTTGTGGTTTGAAAGTGAGTTGTCAAAATGGTCAAACCATGCACCTAGTTTGAACCATCTGCATATCAAGTTCAGTGGAGTTAGACCACTGGCCTAACGAGTACTCGAAAAACCACGATTACTCGAGATACTTGAGAAACTCAAGCATCGTAGCACTTGAAACCTACGACTACCGACCATCAACCAGTCACTGTACCATGGATCACCGACTACTGAGTACCAACCAGATACTGTAGCATAGACTACGGATCACCGAGTACTGTAATACCGACCACCGAGTACTGTAGCAATGACTACCGAATACTGACCTGTCACTGTACCTCTGACAACTGACTAGGTACTGTAGCTATGACCACCGACCGGTTTCCCTTAGCTTACGACCATCGACCGGTTAACTGTAGCTATGACTAGTTTCCAACTCCAGGGTCTTCGACTTCTCTTCGAATCCAGACCGAGGTTATTCCGCCGTGGTCATTTTGCCGTGCTCGACCTGCTGTTGTCGATCTTCAATGGTCGATCTGCTATGATCGACCTGCCATGATCGAAATCTGTCGATTCCAATTTTGCAAAAGGGCGCCGTCCGAAATTTTTACAAACATAAATTTCAATACAACCTAAATATCAATTATTAATCATCACTATATACATGATCTATCAACATGATCTAACACTAATTGCTAGTATTTTGCTAGTGGGTGCCAGGAAAAAAGAAAGCAATATGGTCCGTAGGTCATGGCCTAACAATGTTCGATTTCGCTTCTACTTTTCCGTGAGAAGAATCTCAAGTAGGTTCTCTGTTCCAGTACACATTCCACTATTTACCTGCCAAGCTAGATGATTTTTGTTTATGTGGTGTGCGTGTGTTTACTGATCTGAAGCGTCTTGAAATCGTTGCGTGGACGGCTTGAACTTTGAAGTCATACTTGAGTTTGGGCGTTAGGGATCTTGTTTTCAGTTTATAACTTATAGCTTTTCTAAATAAATAAATAAGATGGCTACTTTGTTATATTTTTAAAATAATTTATCGAGATAGTTTTTTCAAAGCGGCTTATCGGTTTATTGGTATCCGGTTTATTCGTATAAACGATCACGCTAGAATAAAAAATCATCAGTTACAACTATAAATTATCAATCGCAGCCGAAAAAACTCACCCGATATGTATGTAAACTATGCGTGTGTAAACTATGGTAATTCCGGTTTCTGTGTGTGGGCGCGCGCGCATTGCATTGTTGCCTGCCTTATTTTTCTTCTTTCTAGAATTACTGTCTAAATGAATGGTAAACTGCAGGCCATATTTGTGGTTTGAAAGTGAGTTGTCAAAATGGCCAAACCATGCACCTAGTCTGAACCATCTGTGCATATCAAGTTCAGTGGAGATCGATGGAATTGATCTCTTGACTATTGAATTACACAGCTACTAGATGCTGCCCGTTCTTTAGGAACTTGAAGGAATGGTCAGTCAACACTTCGACCATCTAAAAAGGCGATTCGGGGTGAATAGTTCTGATTGCAATCAGTCCTAACATGATCCATCTTTCGGTTCTCTAGAGGCCAGCTGGGATGACATTATTCCATAACATAGTTTCTTGAAGCTAACTGTAGTATAGTCTAAAGGTATGATACCTTGTTCGCTTGCACTAACTGGATTGGATGGGTTATTTTGTGTATTTTTCACTATAATTTCCTAGGATTTGAACGCATGAGTTCATAACTTGTGGGTTGTGTGCTTCAAAGTTGACTGTTAGCCAATTGTTCCCACCTTAGAAATGACCTGGTTCTTGAGACCGGCTGCCCTCTACTTTTTTCCCCATGGAATGCATCGTGCCTTTAGCCACACCTTGAATAAAAAGTGTTAGTCCATCTCGCCGTTCTCCCCGCGAAAATGACGCTTCTGATTTCTGAATTAGTCTGTCCAGCGGATAGAATTCCAAATGGACGATCATCGTACGCAGCTGCATGCCCTCCCTGGATCAACCCAGGGACAATTTGAATTCAAGAAACAGATATGTATGTCCTCTAGCTCTCAAGGATGCGAAACGCGTTCAATTCGTTGAAGAGTGAAGACCTATCAGCTATCAGCCTATCACTGTCCCTGCAAGCATGCAGCTGTGGTACGTCCTCTGGACAACAAATGCACGCGTTCTTGAAAGACCAATCGACCGGCAATCGCAGCAGGCAGAAAACGACAGGTCTGATTTTGGACTGAACTTGCAGTTGAAGTAAATTAAATCAGTTCAGATTATTCGTTCCAAATTAGAGAAAGCGATGCTCTGAAGAAGTCAAGAAACGTATTGGACTTAGACCTAGTCGTTAGTCTTCCATTGGATTTGCTGTTCCTGACCAATTATGGAGAATTTCAGGCTCTGCACTAACCTCTGAACCAGTGGTGATGCATCAGCATTACCTAATTTGCCTTGGTTGCATATGAAAACTTCATCGACTTTTCCCTCCCATCGTCATAGCAACTGCCGAGTAATTCTTGCACATGATCAGTAGGTCTTGACCAATTCGCTCACTGAAAACGTTCAGAAAATCAGGGATGTCCATGTCCAATGATTCAAACAGCATAGGCATCCATCTCTCTATGACCCTGTTATTAGGGGATGTAGATGACCTCAATCAAGGATCCCACACTCACTGAAACTTCCCCACATGTGCATGCAAAAGTGAGACACCCACAAAACAAATCTAACTGGTCCCTTGCATTACATGGTACCGTAATTATCGTTACAATGCTAATGTCAAGTCAGAACGTAAGAATTTTACATAAAACAGTCCCGCAGGAATGGATTGAAATTTCTGTGTTCCAAACAGAGATAGAGGAGGGCCAATTATTTGTGGCATTGTTTGCCCCGACCAGTTATTCTCCGTTATCTTCTTTTGTCCGGGACCCGGCCTACATGCAGTTTTATTCATACCAAACTGCCGTGCGAATGTGGCTATATCTCAGCTTGACCTGTACCGGAAAGACTCAGACGAACACAAAGGATATGTCCAAAGGCAACTGTACTGTGTGTTTCCAGCACATGCATGCATGTCATCCCAATTTCTAGTGCTTGTGCAGAAATGGCTGGTTCTTTATTCCCAGCAGACAACACCATACTAGACTTAGTGTACGATCGGGGAACGGTGAGTCAAATGGGGGATGACTGATTTATTAAAATCTTTTCCTGATATTAACGACAAAATACAGTGAAAAACACGAACTCATAGACTTCACCAAAACCAAAAGTTAAAAATCACAAGGTCACCCGAGACAACAGTCTCACCAATCTAACTACCAACTAGGGGGGCGGACGGACCGCTCGGCCGGTCTAACCGCAAACATCACCAATCGGACCAGTCTGGGCAGTCTGACCACTCACCGAATAAAAGCAAAAAAAAAAGCATGGCACATAATCAAGAAAATGGCTAATTAAACCACTATCTAAATAGGATAAAACTTGGTACAAATCATTCATAGGATGTCAAGAACATATTCCAATCATGGATTACGAAGATCAATGCCGAAGTTCTAACCTTTATTCAAAACAAAAAAAGTTGCGCCAAAACCAACCAAAAGAGAGAAATCTCGATCTATTCTTGCTAGGCGAGTTCTTGATGATCTAGATAACCTTATATGGATTCTCAATGTCATAGCAAGCTAGATCATAGAACGAATTCAAGCCAAAATGCCCTTAAGATCAAAACCCCAAAATCACCCATCTATTAAATAAAACCGGCAATCAAAAGAATTTTCTATAGAAAGTGTCTAGATGGATGGAATCTGATCTCCAATATATATCTTCATCTCTTAAATGTCCTTGGCACCAAAAGAGATCAAGAGAAGATGAAATCCAAATAAAAAACTAAGCAAATCAAAAGCATAAGGAGAAGATTCCATGGCACAATTCACTTAAACAAAATTTGAATGTTCATTTCACCTTGAAAGGAATATTTATAGCTGCTCCCTCATGGAGGATAAGCTCTAAGCCTAAAGCACACACAAAACTTCCAACATAAGAAAATACTAACCTCTCTCTCTAAACACACAAAGAGAACACATAACCTTAATAACTAGCACACTCTTAGTGGATAAAACCACTTATAATTGAGGAAACCCGGTAACCTACACACAAATAAATTTTACACTTACACTCTTTTCAAAGTGTAATATCCACATAGCTCCAATAGCTTGATAAGACGTTACATCCTCTAAGACATGACATAAATCACTTATGCCACTACCACGGTTTCACAAACCGTTTCTTCACTCGGTGTCAGACAATTTCCTCAATTATTGCCACCCATCGGTCTTCACGGTGCTTCTCCTCGAAGCAACCATCACACGAGTTTGTCATGCCGAATAAATTGCTATCAAGATCGTATGCCTGCTTCGAAGATTGAGAGAAAAATAGCATCTTGCATGCCTAAAACTTGTATTAAAGAGTAGAGCAGTATCTATAGTATTAAACCCACCAAATAAATGTGTGAGGGAGAGAGAAGATTGAGAGAGAGAAAATATTTATTGTCTAGGCTCATCAATAAATATTATGTATTGAAGAAGTTATATCTAATATTATTTTTAAGTAATGTGAAATCCCATAGACATTGCTTGGCAATATCACCATTTGGAGTGGCCTTATTCATACGTGGTCATTGAATACATCTTATTGATACGTGGTCATTGAATACGGCTTCGGTTTTCAATCGGTTTATGCTTGTATTATCTACAGTAACTAATTTTTAAATAATGCATTTTTTAAAAAGCGAGATCAATGGGAAGATTGTAGTAAAAAGTGTACTGAGTTCAGCTGTATTAGCCAAAATCACATGTGACTATTTTTTTGTGCATACCATTTCTCATAAACAGACTGAATTCAAATATTTAAATCATAAATCATCAATCTAAAAGAATCCACTCTACATCCCTTGCACTTGTCCTTTTTTTTGCATGTACTGATCATCAGTAGTAGTCATACTAAAACGGATTAATTACTTCATGCATGGTCCACCAAGCTCCTTTGTATTGTCGTTCACAGGACTATCCCGCGTTTGTCATAGACCTGGACTACCTCGACTGCAATGCATGCCTTGACTCAGCTAGTCAAGGCAGCTTGATCCTTTCTTTTTCTACTTTTCAGTAAGCCGTGTCTGAATTTTTTTATTGTAGCGTACAAATTCAGAAAATGCAAAACCACACAGCTGCTTGTGGCTACAAACGCTGTCGTGGCCATTGAAAACGCTCCGAGATTCGTGTGCTTCCCCTCTATTCTCCCCTGAGCCATGCTCCTGCCGTCGCAAAAACCTTACCGTAACCTCGCTGGAAACCTCAACGTTGCCGCTTCCTGGAAACCATGTCGCCGCCGCCGCCACTTGGGCACGGCTTAGGCCAGAGCCAAATCTTGGGACGGGATTGAACGGTGACAATATAGGGCATGTTTGGCTACGGCTGTGGCTTATGACTTTTAGCTGAAATTTTTAAATTTGGCTGTTTACGTATATATTACGGAGAGAGATACTCATTTGTGTTTTTAACTGGTACATATGTTGAGCTTTTAACGTATACATCGTTTAACTTGTACACCCTGTCTTGAGAAAATATTTCGTTTAAAAATTAGGTACTATAGTAAAAACCAAAAGCCATTAACTTCAAAGAAAAAGAACAGATCCATAGCATGTAGCCATACCAAATGCACTAGTGGGAAAACTTACAAATTCCACAATTTTCGTCGTCTACCTACATGTGTATGCTAGCACGATCAGGTATAAACAGAAGAGCTACGTACGTCAAATAATGAATGTCGCACGACGTACGTCATGGAGACATGTACTCCCAAATCTTATTCCAAGATAGCGATGTGTATACTTATTTTCTGGCTTATTGTCGCAGGGCGAGATCGATCTAGTGAGAGGGAGCCAGCCACATGCAGCCACGTTACACCTCACATTAAGGTCTGTTTTTTTTTTTGACTTTTTGTATCTTGTGTCTGGCTTTTAACTTCTTCGAAAATTAAAAAGTCAAACATTGAAATAGAACAACCTCTTAAAACAGATTCTCTAAGAGCAAGTCTAATAATAGAGCCAAGTTATACAATAATTTGTCTTCTATTTGTCTACAAAAGATTTTTTATTATTATGTGGTACCATGTCTCACATTCTCTTTCCTATTCCTTCTCACATACATTTATTATCTTGGCCCACCACTGCATAGGCTCCCTTGTTGCTTGCATGAGAGCTAAGCTCTCATCTTTCTCCTCTCTTCTCTCCTTCACATCAGCATAAATGCTGACTAGCTTGGCTATAAGACCATTATTGTACTTGTTCTAAATGGTTTTTCAAGCACAAAACCGAGTGCGCCATTTATATCAACGTTTCTGTCATCCACTGTCATATTAAAAATTGTAGATAAAAACCACCAGCTTCCAAAGGAACACAGCCTATTGGAATAGCAAGGCTAGCCAATTAAGTAATTAACAAGCTAGGTTGAACGATTGACCATACCTGTGACTTCTTCGAAACCATTCAAGCGTGTTCTCTTTCCTGTCAAGTTTGTGTTAGATGCAACACCAACTCCATCGGCTCCATCTTATATATATATATATCTTCGGATATCTCATATATAGTTATTGCTACGTACTGCGCCACCAAGAAAATAAACAAGCAGCTAGGAATTAATCGAGGAACATTAATACATAGTCGCATAGATTGCAGTCGATAATACGTTGTGGATCAATTCAAGGATCGATCGATCGTGTGCATAAACGATGGCAAGGAGCGGTGCGAGCGATCCATTCGCCTCGCCGGGCTTCCGGTTCTACCCGACGGAAGAGGAGCTGCTCAGCTTCTACCTTAGCCACCGTCTCGCCAACGCGAAGCCCATCATCGAGCGTGTCATCCCCGTCGTCGACGTCTACAGCTATCATCCTTCCGAGCTCCGGTGTAAGTAGCCCATTCTATCAAACTCCAGACATACACACACACACACACAGAGAGAGAGAGAGAGAGCGCAATATATGGTTAATTTACTCATATGTTGGCCTTTGATGTACACGCATGCGTGACGCAGCAATGGCGGGGGAGGCGAGCTTGCGCGACACGGAGCAGTGGTTCTTCTTCTGCCCGCGGGCGGAGAGGGAGGTGCACGGCGGCAGGCCGGCGCGGACCACGCCGTCGGGGTACTGGAAGGCCACGGGGTCGCCGTCCTGCGTATTCTCCTCCTCGGCCAACAAGGTGATCGGGGTGAAGAGGACCATGGTCTTCTACCAGGGCCGCGCGCCCACGGGGACCAAGACCAGGTGGAAGATGAACGAGTACAAGGCCGTCGCCGACGACGACGACGCCGCTGCCGCCGCCGCCGTACAGCCAATGGCATCTCTCAGTGTATGCTCCTCAATATACCTTACATGGAAATGAAAGTTAAAATGAGGATTAATATTATTAATGTTGCGATTTAACCACTTAATAACTTGCACATGCATGCTACGCTCATCATTAATCTATGTGTGCTGAAGTAATTGCCTGCTTATGCAGCTGAGGAACGAGTTGAGCGTGTGCCGGGTGTACATCAGCACCGGCACCCTGAGATCCTTCGATCGTCGCCCCCTCAATCCGTCCGGCCATGATCAAGCGGTCCACCACCACCAAGCACCGTCGTCGGCGAGGACGCCCAACACGAACATCACCGCTGAAGTCATCGCCAATACCGGACATACCGAGAACTCTCATGACAGCTCCTCATCAGGATCTCGAGGGATCGCCGTCGATGGATCCGAAAATGTCGCCATCGACTGGAGCTCGCTGATAACTACTGGTGAAGATTTCAGTTTCAACGACATCGATTTTAATTCGAGTGATATTGGAGTACTGTGGCCACAAATTTGATTGATACCTTGTGGATGCGCTCTAGTTCGTTAAAGTTTAGATAGTAGCTAGTAGCCTAGTACCATATATGCACTGTAAGAAATTGGTTGGATTAATAGCGTAAATTAACAAGCTAGACCAAAAGGTAATTAAGTGAGGCAGTATGTGCCAAAGTGCCACTAGGTTAGTCTGGAGAAGAAATTAACGTTTCTCTAGGCTATTAATTCAGCCAGGAGTGCGTGACTTACGTTGCAAATGCTGTACAAAAGCTCCTGTTAGTTTGTTAAGAGTCTTAGAGATTTCGAGTGTTAGTTCTGTCTGTGTGTGCAATGTGTTCATCGCAAACTGTGTTAGAAATAATTTTGGCACTGAAAACTGTGCTAGAAATAATTTTGACTTGACAAATAATAGGATATTAAGATTCTAATACAATCAGCATCGGATCAAAATTAGTTAGTTAGTTTCCTAGCATGTGGATTACTTTCTAATATGAGGGTTTTTCCTTTTATGCATGTTATTGTAGGGGTGGCCCAACCCCCTGTAACGGGACCTTGCAACTATTCTAATATGTAAGAGCAACTCCAGCAGGGCCCCTACTTGAGCCCTCAAACCTCATATTTGAGGGCTTGAGGCAAAAATAGAGATCCAGCAGAGCCCCTACTAAAGCCCTCAAATTTGAGGAGCCCCTCAAATCCCCCCCTTCAGCCCTTATTCCTGGGGGCTCTAGGCCAAGCCCTCAAATTTCTGTTGGCCTCTTTCCCCTCCCGAGCGCCTCTTTCCCCACCGCCTCTTTCCCCATCGCCTCCCTCCCCGCCTGCCTCTTTCCCCGCCGCCTCCCTCCCCGCCTGCCTCCTCCGCCCGACGCCTCCGCCCGTCGCCGACGCCGTCGCCGCCAAAATCCGCCTGTTGTGGCTACAGGCCCAACAGAGAAAGATGGTAGTGGAGAGTAATGGAGATGAGTAAAAATGGTGTGCCCTCTCCCCATGGCCTGTATTCATATATATATGCACATGAGGAGTGCTTTTACAGTTGTACCCTTACATCTGGTTATCCCCTCTGGGGGCAGTTATGTCATTACACATGGCCTATTCTGGGCCTCATAACCTCCTACCAGGCCTACTGGGTTTAGGTGGGGACCACCCCTACAACAGGAGCCTCTCATGGTAAAGGGCTTCACGGGGCCGAAGCCATGTCGCCGAGTCCTTTGGCCCTCCGTCCCGTGGCTCGTGAACTTTTCCAAGCTTGACCCGGGGTGGCTTGTAGTCGGCAGCGACGCGCACGCCCGTCCCTCACCCTTCGAACGGGCGGGCGGTGGTGGCCTTAGCCGGCGTAGACACGCGGCGGGGCGTTGCACGCGCAGTAGCGTAGCGTGCCCCGAGCCGCGCGTGAGCCTTAAGCGATAAGGACGGCCGCGACGCCGCTTCTCCGCCGCCCACGTGGTGAAGCGTGCTTGGCGCGGTGCGGGCCTTGAGGCGTCGTGACCATTAATGTGACGGCGACTCCGGCGGTGGATTGCCGATTGACTTCCGCGGTTGGCTTCCTGCCGATGGGGTATATATATGGCGCCAAAGTGCGGTGTTGTTCTCGCATATATTGTGATAGAATCGCTCCTTAAAATGGGCCTGCGGTGCATCAACATTCCCGGGTGACGTTGAGCGCTTGGGGAATGTTGATGCACAGAAAGAGGTCCATTTTTCTTGGGAGCTTGGTCGGCGCCGGTTGTCGACAGCCAGCCGCGCTTCCTGGCCTCGCACCATGCTTTCGCGGCGGCGGCAAGGTTTGCCTGTTCTTCTTAACGAGCCTACCTACGATCGGTGTTCTGATGGAGCCCGCCCAGATACCTTTATATTGATGCCTGTAGGTGGCACGTTAAGGAGAACGAGGCGGACTTTGCGGGACGAGACCCCGCGCTTTGCGGCGCCCGCGCGGTAGGCGACGCACTCCGTCCCCACCCTTCGGACGGGTGGCGGCGAGGTCGGCGCTAGCTCGAGTAGGTGCGCGCGCGCTCCGCCCCTACCCTTCGAATGGGTGGCGGCGAGGCCGGGCGCTAGCTCGAAGTACGCGCGCGCGCTCTGTCCCCTACCCTTCGAACGGTGGCGCGGAAGCCGGCGCCAGCTCGAGCCAGGCGCCGCACTCGCCCCTACCCTTCGAACGGGTGGCGGCGAAGCCGGGCGCCAGCTCGAGGTAGCGCGCGCGCTCCGCCCCTACCCTTCGAACGGGTGGCGCGAGGTCGGCGCCAGGTCGACGAGCGCGCGCGCTCCATCTCCTACCCTTCGAACGGGTGGCGCGACGCCGGGCGCCTAGCTCGACGTAGGGCGCGCGTGCGCTCCGCCCCTACCTTCGAACGGGTGGCGGCGAGGTGGCGCCAGGTCGGTAGGCGCGCGCGCTCCGCCCCTACCTTCGAACGGGTGGCGGAGGCCGGGCGCCTAGCTCAGTAGGCGCGCGCGCCCGTCTCCTACCTTCGAACGGTGGTAGCGAGGTGGCGCCAGCTCGAAGTACGCGCGCGCGCCCGCCGCAGCAGAGGCCGGGCGTCGCTCGGCGAAGTAAGCGCGCGCCCGCCCCTACCTTCGAACGAGTGGCGCGAGGCCGGCGCTAGCTCGGCAGGTGCGCGCGCGCCCGCCCCTACCCTTCGAACGGGTGGCGCGAGGCCGTGGCGCCTGGCTCAAAGTAGGCGCGCGCTTCCATCTCCTACCCTTGAACGGGTGGTAGCGATGCTTTGGCGCCTAGCTCGGTAGACGCGCGCGCTCCGCCGCAGCGAGGCCGGGCGCTCGCTCGGCTCGGCGCGCGCGCGCGCGTCCGCCCCCCTCGAACGGTGGCGCGAGGCCGTGGCGCCAGCTCGGCAGGAGCGCGCGCGCTCCGTCTCTACCTTCGAACGGGTGGTAGCGAGGCCGGCGCCTAGCTCGGCAGACGCGCGCGCTCGCCGCAGCGAGGCCGACGTCGCTCGAAGTAAGCGCGCGCGCTCCGTCCCCCCTACCGAGCGGTGGCGCGAGGCCGCGCCTCGCTGGCGAAGCGCGCACGCGCGCTCCGCCCCTACCTTCGAACGGGTGGCGCGAGGCCGGGCGCCAGCTCGGCAGGCGCGCGCGCGCTCCGCCCCTACCTTTGAACGGGTGGCGGCGACGGCGGCGTCTAGCTCGACGTGGCGCGCGCTCCGCCCCTACCCTTCGAACGGGTGGTAGCGAGGTGGCGCCAGCTCGGCAGACGCGCGCGCGCTTCGCCGCAGCGGCGAGGCCGGCGCTCGCTCGGCAGGCGCGCACGCTCCGTCCCCTACCCTTCGAACGGGTGGCAGCGGAGGCTGGCGCCTAGGTCGAAGTAGGCGCACACGCGCTCCGTCCCCTACCCCTCGAACGGGTGGAAGCGGAGGCTGACGCCTAGCTCGAAGTAGACGCGCGCGCTTGCTGGAGCCAGAGGCGGAATTGGAGGTTGCCCCTGTTGGTCCGGTAGGGCGCCTTTAATGGCGGCTGGGATCGTACCGACGGCTAGCCTGCAAAAGGCGGGTTGCTGCGTCGTGCAGTGTCCGTTCACGTGGTGAGGGCACGCGGCAGCTTGTAACTGGAGCGCCGCGGTGGGTCAGGGATTGCGTGGCCGTGACCGCTTGCGTTGACGGTCCTTGGTCCTGCGGTAGCGTGTAGCATGTATCGCCACGACGCCCCGTCTTCAGTTACGGGGAATCGTGCAGGGCGGACCTTTACACCGCTGCGGTTGTATCCAGCCCGCGGATCATTGCGACTCTTCGGTAGCGGCGGTATGGGCGATGTGGCTTGAAATAGCCCCCCGTAACAGCGTCCCCGCACCTTTACGCCCTTTTTCCTGTCTGCGCCGCCCTCTACACTTCCGCGATATTTTCACCGCTTCAATCTCTCCGTGGGAAGCGATGGCCTCCGGTGGCAAGCGCGGCCAAGCGGTTGGTGGCTCGCATTCGCCGCGGTCTTCGCTTTTGGAGGTGAAATACGCGCTCCAAGAGCGCGACCCGGCGGTGGCGGACAAGGAGCGGTTGGTGGCGGAGGAGGAAGGCACGTTCTCCGGCGAGCTAGGCCCCTCGCTCGTGACCGAGAAGACGATCCAAGGGCTTCTGCGCGCGGGGAAGTTCTCCGAGCGCCAAGAGGTACGATTGCCCGCCGCCGATGAGACGGAACCGCATCCCGAGAGGTCGGAGGCGGTCGTGTTTGTTGCCTTTTTCGACGCGGGGCTCCGCATCCCAGCGGCGGCTATCGGGCGGCGTCTGCGGACCTTCGGCCGAGTCGGCGCGCCCGACCAACGCCGTGGCCCGGCTCGCGGTGTATAGCTGGGCCTTGCGCTCGGGGGCGTGTTGGCCCAGCGCCTCGTTGTTCGCCTACCTTCACGAGGCACGGTGCCAGCCCAAGGATCGGAAGGATGGGACGCTGTCGAGCTTCGGTAGCGTCACCTTTATTCTTCGTCCGTCATGCAAGAAGCTCTTCCCTGCGAACTCAACTCGCGGAAGTGGAGTCTTATCGATGAAGCGGTGGTTCTACCACCGTGTGGAGAGCGGAGCGCCTTGAGTGCACAGCCGATCGATCGCGTTCAAGCCCTCGCCCACGGACGCTCGATGACGAGGACAAAGCGGAGGGCCGGCGGCTCGAGGCGTGGCGCCGCCTCAACATGCGCGACCTTGCCGAAGAGTACGTGATGTACGGCGTGGCACCGCTTGCCCGCGACTGGCGTCTTGCCACCGAGAAGCGTCGAGACGACAATGTTTCGCCATCGATCTGCTTGCTGCCGGCGCCCTCCAGTCTTCGTAAGCCTCGACCGCGTCTCTCCTTTGTTCACGCGAAATGCGTTATATGCTGATGCTATCTCCTTTGCCTCAGGGATTTCCTTGGAGGAGGCGGAGCAAGCCGCACGCGTATTCCTAGGGCCGTACACCGGCAGGGAGCACGAGCAGCGCGTGTCTACTATCGCCGAGGCGGGGCTGGGGCGAATAAACCGCGTGTGCGAGGCCCTCGGCCTTGCCGTGCCGGACCGTGTCGCTCCAGACGACGGCGCAGCGAAGAAGAAGAAGAAGGCGCCGTCTCGGAAGAGGGGCCGCAGCGAGGCGCCCGTCGCGCTTAGCGCGGAGTATCTTCGGCGAGCGCCCCGGACGGTGGGTTTGCCACGATCAGCCGGAGGGGGGAAGTCTCGCCGCCCACCGACGTCGCCGAGGCGGAACCCGCGCGGACCGGCGATGCTGAGGTGGAGCCTTCGGCGGGCCGCCAGGTGCCGAGGCGCCCACGGGGCGACGGAGCCATCTTTGCGCTTTACCGAGATAGCGGCAAAACCGAGGTGCCCTCGCAACAATTGCCACCGCGGAACCTTCGCCCCGGCGCGCTGAATCGCTGGGCTTCCCCGCGATCGCGGAGCGGTATCGCTGCTGGCTGCCCCGGCTAAGCGACCGTGTGTGCGGCCGGAGCTCCACCGGACACTGCGGGGATTCGTCGTGGCCACGGGCGTCAGAAGCTTGTGGGACTCCAGTGCAAGTGCCGGAGACCCTGCGGCATATGCGCCCTCCGCCCCCCTGGCCACACCGCCCGCCGCGCAGGGACATCCGTCGCCTGCCCCGAACGTGGAGGCTTCTGCCCGTGGCGGGACCATTCCTTCTGCGAGGGCTTACGCCACCGCCGCCCCGCCCGGGGATGAGGGGGCGAGTCCCCGAGATCCTCCTTCTGCTACCGAAGGTAGGGTGGCTTAGCTTACTCTGGTGTATTCTTTCATGCCTTGCGGTACTCACCTGCAGCCCTGTTTGCAGCGTTGCTCATTCCGGAGGGGGAGCACTTGGCGGAACACGGGACCTCCGCGCACACAGGCCCCCGCGGACTTCGTACCACCCCCGGAGACGCTGAGGGCGTGGTGTGGGATTGTGAATGACGCGGCCACCAGCGTCGACCCGCAAGTGCCGCAGCCACGGGCGGGCGCCTCAAGACGCCGAGGTGTGCGAGGTGTCCGAGAGGGTGGTACTCATGCGACAACGCCTGGGCTGGTTGAGCTTGCTAAGTCTTTCCCTTCTGCAGACACTTGTGCTGGGGTAGGCTCTGCAAACGGCCTATACTTGTGGCCGAAAGGCGCTCGAGGATAGGCTGTGGGCCGCCGAGGAGGAGCTACGCGAAGCCTCTGGAGCCCGCTCTGCCCAGGACGCCCGCATCCGCCAGCTGGAAGCGGAATGCGCCGAAGCGAGGGCACACGCCGAGGGACTTGTTGCGTCGGCGCGGGAGTCGGCCGCGGAAGCTGCTCAACAGAAGTTTGCGGCGGAGTGGGACAGGCTCCTGGAACAGGTCGCCTTGCTAGACAAGGAAAAAGGCGAGCTTGCCTCGACTCTAGCGGAGCGCAACCAGACGCTTGGCGACGCCTCGGTGGTTGCGTGGGACGCCCTGCAAATGCTGGAAGTCCACCTCCAGAGACTTGTGGCTGGAGTGCCGGACCGCGCCTTCGGCCCGGAGGAGTTGCTGCGGGCCCTTCGCTGGATTCATGACGCCGCCGACGTTGCGCGTGGGGCTGCGACGAACTTTTGCGACCACTGTACCTATGTGGCGTCGTGCCTGGTGTGCGCTCTCCTTCGGCACCGTGGTTGCACGCACATCGCCGAGCTGGAGAACCCTCAGCTGGAGATGCCCGGCGGGGCCGGAGTGATGCCCGGTGAAGTCCGTGCTGTTCGCGGCCCCATCAAATTCTTCTACGAGCGGATCTGGGACTACACGGGATAGCCGCCACGGAGGTCGAGCCGGAAGTCCTTCGTGGTGGGGAGCCTCGGCCAATTTACGGGCGAAGTCGCGCGCGACGAGGGTGGCGCTGAGGCCTCGAACGATAAGGCCTCGAAGATGCGAAGGCTCACAGTCTTGGCGCCAACGTGGCTAGGTGTGGGCGTGCGTTGTAACGTCTGCCCCTTAATTGAATGAATAAACTGCGTGTTTGCTTCACGAACTGATCACTTGCCTTCAACCCGGGCAGCTTCCTTGCTGGGGGCGACTGCTCGCGTTTGGCCTTGCGACCCGGAGGCGCCTTTGACGCTGGCAAAGGGCCGAGGAGTCGTTGAACTTTTGGGCAGGCCGACCCTCTTCGAGCGAGGCCCCAGCTTTAGCGCGTGTTAAGGACGAGCCCGCGGGTTAGCGGCTTAGAACGCAAGGATGCTGCCGGATCTTTGTACTTGTGTGATTTTTCCGATATGCAGATTTTCTGTCATCTTAAGATATGCGCTGTGCGTTGATGCCACTTTGGGTTCACCGGTACGCCACCTGCTGCGCGGGGACGGGATCTCCGCGCTCAACGCGCGCCGTTGGCGAAGTAGCCGCGCAAGGGTTCCTTAGAGCGGCGCTTGCGGGGGGCAGTCCGTGGTGCCTCACCTTTTTACAGTCCGCAGACGGGCGTGTGCGGAGGCGGACCTCGACGCTTCGCATTTCTACAGTCCGTAGACTGGCGTGTACGGAGGCGGACCTCGGCACTTTGCCTTTCTACAGTCCGTAGACTGGCGTGTGCGAAGGCGGACCTCGGCATTTCACCTTTTTATAGTCCGTAGACTGGCGGGTGCGGAGGCGGACCTCGGCATTTCGCCTTTTTATAGTCCGTAGACTGGCGTGTGCGGAGACGGACCTCGGCACCTCGCCTTTTTATAGTCCGTAGACTGGCGGGTGCGGAGGCGGAAGTGCGCGCACGTTCCGTTCCTCTTGCACCTCATGGCGGGGGTAGCCTCTGGCGCGCTGTGTCTTCGGTAACGCGCGCTGCGCTCACCTCCCGTAGTACGCGAGGGTGAGCCTCGCCCCGCTGAGTATGCACAGGGACGAGGTCCCTGGCATGCGCGGAGTTCGCGTCTTGTTTAGACTCCGTAGAGTGCGCAGGGAGAACATCCACGTCTTATTTATACTCCGCAGAGTGCGTGGGGTCAACATCCACATCATATTTATACTCCGCAGAGTATGCACAGGGACGAGGTCCCTGGCATGCGCGGAGTTCGCGTCTTGTTTAGACTCCGTAGAGTGCGCAGGGAGAACATCTGCGTCTTATTTATACTCCGTAGAGTGCGTGGGGTCAACATCCACGTCGTATTTATACTCCGCAGAGTATGCACAGGGACGAGGTCCCTGGCATGCGCGGAGTTCGCGTCTTGTTTAGACTCCGTAGAGTGCGCAGGGAGAACATCCGCGTCTTATTTATACTCAGAGTGCGTGCGGGCGTCCTCGCGCGTTTTTGTTTATACTCGGCCCGTCACCTTTGGCTACGGCGAGTGCACACGCGACGTCGCGACTTCGATTATACTCGCCCCGCACAGCTACGGCGAGTGCACACGCGAACGCGCGTCTTTGTTTATACTCGAGCTCGTCACCCTTGGCTATGGCGAATAATGCACACGCGACGCGCGACTTCGATGATCCGTACCCGCAGCTACGGCAAGTGCACACGCGAACATGCGTCTTTGTTTATACTCGTGCTGTCACCCTTGGCTCTGGCGAGTGCACAGCGCGACGCGCGACTTCGATTATACTCGATCCTGTACGCACAGCTACGGCGAGTGCACACGCGAACGCGTCTTTGTTTATACTGGCCCGTCACCTTTGGCTACGGCGAGTGCACACGCGACGCGCGACTTCGATTATACTCATCCGCACTTCAGCTACGGCGAGTGCACTGCGAACGCGCGTCTTTGTTTATACTCGTGCCCGTCACCTTTGGCTACGGCGAGTGCACACGCGACGGCGACTTCGATTATACTCAGTCCGTGCACAGCTCACGGCAAGTGCACTGCGAACGTGCGTCTTTGTTTATATGCGGAACGCGCGCGCTGGCCGCTGCGCGCGCCTCGCGCGCGCGCATTTGCGCGTGATGAAGAAAGATTGGTGACAAACGGCGATCTTCATTACATCCCCGCTATGCGGGTAAGCAATTACTGAGGTGGATATACTAACCATTTGTCCTTGGTGCGCCGAAGCCTCTAGTCGCTAGACATCCGCAGGGCCCGCCAAGGGCCTCGAATGGCCCCGCGACCCCGTATTTGTGGACGCCACTCTAAGAGTGCCGTTGGGCTTCGCGACGCAGTACCAGTACTGGCTCGATGCGCCGCCATGTCCTCGTCGCCTCGGACGGTGATGATGGTTCGGGACCCGGATCTTCATGCATAGATAGCCGTGATGTGGTACCGCACAGAAGGAGTTGAGGATTGGGCGCCTAATATGGCATTGTAGGGTACGGAAGGTCGACCACGCCGAAGGTGACATCTTCGCCGCACATTGTCGGCTTGGCCGAAGGAGACTTGAAGACCTATTTGGCCCGGCGCCACGTGGGCTGTCCCCAAGCCCCGCGGTGGGATTCCCGAGGCCCTAGGGGCTTCGAGGATCCCCATCCGTCGAGGCGCGCGCAAACAATACGTTCGCAGAGCTACCGCCGCCCACCAAGGCACGCCCACGCCGCATCCCGCGATAGTGACCGAATGACCAGGGTCCCGATGAGGGAAGTCCACGCCCGGGCGTTGTCGGTGTGAATGTAACCTGCCGCGCCCGACCCGCGGTGCTTGGGCTGGGTATGCCGCCACGTGATGTAGTCTTCGCGCATAGGCCTTCTGCTGCCGCGCTGAGGCAAATTCCAACGCAGAGCCTCCGGATATGACGTTAATGACCCTGCGGTGGGTTGCCTCCGGGGCCTGCAGCGACAGGAGGCCCTCCTGAGGCTGCTGTACGTGAGCTTGGATCCGTAAGGGACCTTCCTGGGGTTACATCCCTTGCGCCTGTACCTGCATGGGGGCCTCGTCCTGGTGCTGGTCGTCGCAATCAACACGATTTTTATCGTCGCGGCCCCGGCCACGGCCGCGCTCCCGACCACGGCGCCCCCGACCGCCTCGGCCCGCGGGAGCGCCTTCGTCGGAACCGCCTTCAAAGTTGAGGACGTACCGATTTCGCCTCGACCTCTGCTGGCCGCGCTTGGGCCGATCGGACGACTCCTTGTGCGAGGCGTCCCTGCGGTCGGCGCATCCTCGACGACTCGCGCACGTTTTCCCTTCAAGAACCGCCCTTCACGGATCTTCGCTTTGCCGAGGCTCCGCCCGGTTGGTGTCGAGTCGCCACCTTGCCTTCGCCGCGCTTCTTGCCGCGCCGCGTATTCCTCTATTTTGTCGAAGAGCTTCGCCACCGTCTTGATTGGCTTTCGCGCATTGTACTCGACCATCGGGCCCGGACGAAGGCTCTGTATGGCTGCTTTAATGATGGTGGTTTCATTAACGTCTTTCACTTGGCATCGAATCTTGGCGAAGCGCTTGAAGTAGTCCCGGAGCTTCTCCTAGGGTTTTTGCTTCACAGCGAAGAGTTGGTCCGCGTCGGCTCGCTCGACATAATTTCCCTGGAAGTTGTTGTGAAGGCGGTCGCGGAGCTACTCCCACACGTAGATGGAGCCCGGCTCTATGGTAAAAAACCAAGAGAGCGCCACTCCTTGTAGCGCGAGGGGGAGTCCCTTCGCCTTCGTGGTGTCGTCTCCGCCCGCGGCTTCGATCACGGTGTCGTACACGCGCATGAACTCGCGGGGGTCCGTGTCGCCTTTGTACGGGTCGATGGCGCTAGGAAACTTGAAGTCTTCGGGCCATGCCGCCTGCTACAGCTCCGCCGAAAGCGGGGACTCTGGATCTACGCGCCGCAGCGGCACGCGGCTAGACGTGGGGGCTTTGCGACTGTCCGCCCTCTCCGGCGTGGGCTCGAGCGCGATTACGCGCAGCCTGCTGGCTCCAAGCCTCTTGCATATCTCGGACGGCTCCGCGAAGGTCCCCTAGTTCCCACTGGAACGCGTTGAGGGCTGCTAGTATGGCGTTTTCCACCGCAGTCTTTGCCGGGCCGCCGGAACACCCGGGCGGACGGGTTCGTGCACACGGACCATCGCCCACGGTCTCGGATCCACCGGATACTTCATTGCGGCTACCCCGCCACCCGATCCGCGTTGCCGCGAGGGTGGCGGGGTCGTTGCGATGCGCCGACGGGTTGATGTCGTGTAGCGGCGCCGGCGGGTCGATCGCCAGAGTGCCGGTGGACGGGTTGGTCGTCGCGGTGCGGTGTGCGGGGTTGGTCGCCGCCACGCGAACGCCGACGTCTTCGCCACCGTGCTGCGCCGCCACTTCGCCGCTCGCCGCCGATGCCGATGCCGGCGACTGTGTTATCCCCTCTGAGAGCGATTATGTACTCATACGACGCCCGCCCGCCGCCTTCTTTCCTTCGCACGTACCATCAAGGAATTCGAAGGCGTGAAGAAATTTTTGGTGCCATCCTTCTTCTTGGTCTTGCCATGGAGCTTGTCTGAAACCTTATCCTCCCACATGACATGGCGCCAACGCCGCAATGGGAGAGATCATTTTTCTTTACCTTGCATGGTACATCATGGGTCCCACCAAAATCACATCTACCATGCATGGCTCTGATGCGGACTCAAGTTCGGATGTTTCTATTATTTTGTTGATGAGTCGGTCGAACATAGCGATTGGACATTTTGTTATTCTTGTTATCGAAGTCGGTCTGGCTACTAGGCCAAATAAGTATTTTGTACCTCTTGTAAAAAGGAGCCAAACAGAGAGATGGTAGTGGAGAGTAATGGAGATGAGTAAAATGGCGTCGATTTACCTAGTTAGATTTATTTTTATTCCTCTCCCCATGGCTCGAGACAATTACAATCGGCCGTGTTGTCTCGAGTGAATTGTATTCATATATATGCACATGAGGAGTGCTTTTACGCTTGTATCTTCGAGACTAGCTGTTTACATCTAGGGCTGTTATACACCTCATCAATATTTGTCTGCAAAATCAAAAGGGAGCTTATTAAAAAAAAGGAGAAAAAAACATTGGCGAATTTGGGTGAGTTCTTAGTTCATAAATTCAGATTGTGTAATTTAATTTCTTATGTCATTACATATGGCCTATTCTTGGGCCTCATAACCTCCTACATTCCTTTGTTGCTCGAGCTGGTCACTTAGATCAGCACTTAGGGCCACCTTAACAACATTTCAGATTGCATAGGTTGTTATTTTCCTCCAAGCTCCACATATAAGCCATTGTTATAATAGTGCTTGTGCAATTGAATTCGCTTGATCTATCACCTTGTATTGTCTACCGTCACCAAGTGCGTGCAGCTCTTCAATTCCATCAGGACGCATAAGAACTTGGTTGGTAAGAGAATGTGAGGTTGAGTGAATTCCACAAATAAAATTTTCCACATCCACATACATAGCCTTTCTTTTGTTTGCACTAACCATGGCAGGAAAGAAGAAGAACAAGCATATGTGACCAGGCGGATCTTGAGAAGCTCACAATGATTTCAACACTCGGTTGAATGATAACATGAGCGTCTTAAGGAGGGAGATACTAGAGGAACTTCAAAGAGAACGGGCCCAATTGGTGTCCATGAAGGAGGTGTCGAGCTTGACGAGACCAATGAGGAGCGGGCTGCACGGCTCGCTAGAGAAGCACAAGCGGATCGAGCGCCGCTAACGCGGTTCGACCACCCTTTCGGGCATGGGGAGGTCTTTTCGGTGCTGAACATGGCCAAGGAGAGGCCGTGCGTGGGCGTGGTGGTGCGCGCGGTGCCGCCCACGTTGAGGACTTCGACGGCGGCTTGGCAGGCACCGCAATGACAACTACCAACGCCATGGCCGTCGTCATGATGACCCGCGCGTGGAGGAGAAATTTGGGAAACTCAAATTTACTATTCCCAAATTTGAAGGTGCTTCCGATCCAGATGCCTACCTCACATGGGAGCTCAAGGTAGACAAAATATTCCGGATGCACAATTATTCGGAGGAGAAGAAGCTACACATGGCATCACTTGAGTTTGACGGTTATGCATTGATTTGGTGGGAGCAAGTGTTGAACCAAAGAGAAGAGAATGGAGAACCTCCAATTGCATCATGGGCTGAAATGAAGCAAGAGTTGAGAGCACGTTTTGTTCCTAACACTTATAAACGTGATCTTTTTGATAAACTGCAGAATTTGAGACAGGGAGGTCGTTCGGTGGAGGAATATTACAAGGATATGGAGCAAGCTATGATTAGGGCACATGTGCATGAAGATGAAGAGCAAACACTTGCGTGTTTTCTGTTTGGTCTAAACAAAAACATTAAACGCATTGTGCAATATCAGCCCTACAATACTGTTGTTGATTTGGTGCATCAAGCAACCAAGGCGGAGAAGCAGTTATTAGAAGATTTAAAACCAGCACCAAGGGCAGCATCTTTCAACTTGAAAGCTCCATCATCATCATCCTCTAATGCCACCAAAGCACGTTTCAATTTGGGACGAGGTACAATTTCAGCTAGTACTACTTCAAATACTAATGCTCGTTCTTCCTCAATTGCAAAAACAGCACCTACCTCAAGTGAGAAAAAGGCCACTCCATCCCATCCATCCTCAATTGGAGCTACAACAAAGAGTAGAGAAATTCAATGCTTCAAATGTTTGGGGCGTGGACATATTTCTAGAGAGTGTCCCAACAACCGAGTTATGCTTGTGACAGAAGATGGAGAGTATGAATCCGCAAGTGAAGATGAGGTTGAGCTTAGTCATGAAAAGGAGAAATATGAGGATGCATCGGATGACAATGAAGAGGTTGATGTGTTGAATTATGAAACGGGAGAGGCATTAGTTGTCACCAAAAATTTGAGCATGCTTGCACAAGAAGGAGATGCACACCCGCAGCGATTCAACTTGTTTCAAACACAAGCCAAGGTAAACAATAAGGTAATCAAGCTTATTATTGATGGTGGTAGTTGTCATAACTTGGCTAGTGTTGAATTATGTCAAAAACTTGGTTTAAAGATGCTGAAACATCCACGTCCATATCATGTGCAATGGTTTAGCGAATGTGGGGATGTGAAGGTTCAATTTGTGGTACATGTTACTTTCAAGATTGGTGATTATGAGGACACCGTTGAGTGTGATGTGGTGCCTATGACAGTGTGTCACTTGCTGTTGGGAAGGCCATGGCAATATGATAGAAGTGTGCAACATGATGGCCGTTCCAATAGATATGCATTTAAGTGGAAAGGAAAGACAAAGGAGCTTAATCCAATGACTCCTAGTCAAATACAAGCTGAATTTCAGCAAAGGAAGCTTGCTGAAAATGAGGGTAAAAAGAAAGAAAAGAGAGACTTCCACACATCGGTGAGTGAGAGCCACAAGCCAAATATGAGAGGAAAAAGTAAGAGTGAGGGAGGGATGGTTATGTTAGCTACAAAATCAGATTTGAGAGATGTGAGCAATGACCCATCAAAGGTGCACTTTGTGCTTGTGTACAAAGATGCAACTATTTTGCTTTCAACTAATGACTTAACCTCTCTTCCTAGTGGTGTTTCTTCTCTTTTGCAGGCATTTGAGGACGTGTTTCCGGAGGAGATACCAGCGGGACTTCCACCATTGCGCGGAATCGAGCATCAAATTGATCTAGTTCCCGGCGCGTCACTTCCAAACCGTCCACCATACCGCACCAATCCAGAGGAAACCAAAGAAATTCAGCGCCAAGTGCAAGAACTGCTTAAGAAAGGGTATGTACGCGAAAGCCTTAGTCCTTGTGCTGTTCCTGTAATTCTTGTTCCTAAGAAAGATGGTACATGGAGAATGTGTGTGGATTGTCGTGCTATTAACAACATCACTGTTAGATATCGTCATCCTATTCCTAGGTTAGATGATATGCTAGATGAACTTAGTGGTGCTGTTATTTTCACTAAAATTGATTTGAGAAGTGGATACCATCAAATTAGGATGAAACTTGGTGATGAATGGAAGACTGCTTTTAAAACAAAATTTGGATTGTATGAGTGGTTAGTAATGCCTTTTGGTTTAACTAATGCACCTAGTACATTCATGCGACTGATGAATCATGTTTTAAGAGCATTCATTGGCAAATTTGTTGTGGTATACTTTGATGACATATTGATCTATAGCAAAACGATGGATGAACACATTGATCATATTAGACAAGTACTAGAAGTGCTTAGAAGTGAGAAGTTATATGCTAATTTGGACAAATGCACTTTTTGTACCGCTATGTTGTTTTGGACAAGGCATTGAGGTAGATGAATCTAAAACTGAAGCAATTAAGAATTGGCCTACACCGTGAATGTTAGTCAAATCGGAAGCTTTCATGGTCTTGCTAGCTTTTATCGTCGCTTTGTTAAAGATTTCAGCACCATTGCTGCCCCATTAAATGAGTTAACTAAAAGGGTGTTGTATTTGAATGGGGTACATCACAAGAAAAAGCTTTTCAAGAACTAAAGAAACGATTAATTGAAGCACCATTGCTCGCTTTGCCTCGATTTCACTAAGACTTTTGAAATTGAATGTGATGCTAGTGGAATAGGTATTGGTGGTGTTTTAATGCAAGAAGGAAAACCAGTAGTATACTTTAGTGAGAAACGGGAAGTGCTCAATTGAACTATCCTGTATGATAAAGAATTGTATGCTTTGGTGCGTGTGCTTGAAACTTGCAAGCATTATCTTTGGCCTAAAGAATTTGTTATTCACTCGATCATGAAGCTTTAAAATATTTGAAGAGCCAAGCTAAACTGAATCGTAGACATGCCAAGTGGGTAGAATTCATTGAAACTTTTCCATATGTTGTTAAGTACAAGAAAGGGAAAGAGAATGTGGTAGCCGATGCTTTATCTAGAAAGAATGTGCTTTTAAATCAATTGGAAGTAAAGGTACAGGATTAGAGAGCTTGAAAGAATTATATGCTTCCGACCATGAATTTTCAGAACCATATTCTAAATGCAAAGATGGGAAAGGATGGGACAAGTTCCATGTTCATGATGGGTTCTTATTTCGTGCTAACAAATTGTGCGTTCATTCGTCCGTGCGTTTGCTTTTATTGCAGAATCTCATGCGGGTGGATTGATGGGACACTTTGGGAGAGAAAAGACCTTCATGATGTTGAGCGATCATTTTTATTGGCCTAAGATGAGGCGTGATGTTGAAAGGTTTGTACAACGATGTGTGACATGCCACAAAGCGAAATCTAAACTTAATCCACATGGTTTATATACTCCACTTCCTGTTCCTAGTGCACCATGGGAGGATATTAGTATGGATTTTGTTTTAGGATTGCCTAGGACTAAGAGGGGGAGGGATTCAGTTTTTGTTGTTGTGGATAGATTCTCTAAAATGGCACATTTTATTCCCTGTCACAAAAGCGACGATGCGTCGCATGTAGCTGACTTGTTTTTCAGGGAAATTGTGAGATTGCATGGCATGCCAAGGACAATTGTTTCAGATCGTGATGTCAAATTCATGAGTTATTTTTGGAAGACTTTGTGGGCCAAGCTTGGAACAAAGTTGTTATTCTCAACAACTTGTCACCCACAAACGGATGGACAAACGGAGGTGGTAAATAGAACACTTTCAATGCTACTACGAACGATGATCAAGAAGAATATCAAAGAGTGGGAAGATTGTTTGCCGCATGTGGAGTTTGCATACAATAGGGCGGTACATTCTACTACTCAATTGTGCCCATTCGAGGTGGTGTATGGTTTTAAACCAATCACGCCACTTAACTTGCTGCCACTTCCACAACATGAACAAGTTAATATGGAGGCATCCAAATTGAATATGTGAAGAAGATCCATGTCAAGACAAAAGAAGAAATTGAAAAGAAGGCACATTACTGCCTTGAGAAGGCAAACAAGTCAAGAAAGAAGATGATATTTGAACGGTGATTTGGTTTGGGTACATCTACGTAAAGAGCGCTTTCCAAACAAGCGTAAGTCCAAGTTAATGCCGCGAGGAGATGGTCCATTTAAAGTACTTGAGAAGATCAATGACAATGCATATAAAATCGAGCTTCCGGTGATGACTATGCTGTGAGTTCTACATTTAATGTTGCTGATTTGTCACCATTCTTTGGACCGAAGAATCGAGTCGAGGACGACTCCTTCTCAAGAGGGGAGGATGATGAGGACATCACGACCGACCGACACGCGAGCACGAGCTAAAAGATTAATCAACAGTGAACTCGCTCCTAGTTAAATTTGATTTTTATTTATATGAGAATAATATACTACCTAATAGTTGCTATTTAATTGTTCTCGATTATCACGTGAAGAAGTACCATCAAGGAATTCAATGGAAGTAAAGAAAGGAGGAGGCAACGTGAAGAAATTCAATGGGAGAAGCATGTACAGACGAGACAAAGAAAAACAAATACTCATACTACACGTGAAGACATGCATGCATGAAGCCATCTTGCCATGGAGAATTATCTAGTCACATGCAACGTGGAGCTATCTCATGAAGAATGGAAACCTTATCTAGTCATGCATATACTAGACGTGGCAACCAAACCACACAGCACATACATGTATTGCATGACCAACACCACACCTGCATGTCTCCAGAAGGATGCCACGCCGCAATGGGAGAGATCATTTTTCTTTACCTTGCATGGTACATCATGGGTCCCACCAAAATCACATCTACCATGCATGGCTCGGATGCAGACTCAAGTTCGGATGTTTCTATTATTTTGTTGATGAGTCGGTCGAACATAGCAGTTGGACATTTTGTTATTCTTGTTATCGAGTCGGTCTCGGACGTGCGGCCAATTCCTTCGGCCGCCCAAGCTTGCGCCGGCCCTAGGCCAAATAAGTATTTTGTACCTCTTGTAAAAAAAGGGGAGACCACCAGAAAACAGATCTATTATTTTGAGAGAGCTTTTCGCTTATTCTTCCTAGGGTTTGACATATGATTGTAACCTAGAGAGGAATCGGGCGTTCTTCCCCGTCGTTCTTGTGATTCCTTGTGATTGGCCGGAGCGACGACGCGCCTACTTGGTGGTCGGGTAGACGGGATCTTCATCGATCCCACGCCGTGAAGATCGGGCAATCCCCGCATCGCGCCTCCCTCCCCGCCACCTCCTCGCTAAACGCCCTGCCGCCGACAAATCCGCCGCCGCTCACCTCGCCGCGCGCCTCCTCGCGCGCGCTTCGCTCACCACCGCGCGCTTCTTTCCCCGCCGCCTCCTCCCCGCCCGCCTCGCCTCCCGCGCGCGCCTCCTCTCGCCTCCTCCGCTTCCCGCCCGCCTCCTCGCCGCGACGCGGCCCATCGCCGTCGCCGCCACTTCGCCCGTCGCCGTCGCCGCCAAAATCCCCTGCCTCCTTGCCCGAATGGATTTGTCAGGAGTGGGTCCCATGTGTCAGTGTGTAGTGGAATGGATTTGAGGGCTTAGATTTGAGGGGTGCTGTTGGAGTAGAAGCAAAAACATTGGGCCCTCAAAAGTAAGGAGAGCCCTCAAGTGAAAAGTAGGGGCTTAGATTTGAGGGCTACTACTGGAGTTGCTCTAATATACCTAATAGTATATAGGAATATACCAATATACCCTTACCTTTTATAATTATTGAGGAGTAGGATGGGAATTTTTCGTCCTACGCCATTCATATATATAAACCCCCAAGAGGGGTATGAGGGATCTACTCATTTTATACACTAGCTCTCTCTCTCCTATTGTTAGCTCTCTCTAACTCTACCTCTTATGGAGAAAGAGGTAACATTTACCCACTGTTGTGCCCATGCTTCAACAATTGGCACCATTCATGGGGACTACGCAAGAAACTGCGCAAGGAAAGACGCTAGAGAAGGAAAGACGCTAGAGAAAGCTACCCCCAGAGTGCTCGTGCCGCAAGCACCCTAGATAAGTTCATCTCGCCATACCGAGCACCCGCACCCCAGATGCCGCCATATTCGGGGCTACTTCCCGTGGCTGCCCCATTGCATCTGCAGAGGTGGGGTGGCGTTTCTCGTCATCAGACACCAGGGAGTAGGCCTCTGTGTGTGATGTGAACTGGCTCCAACCTGTAGAAGTGGAGGGGCATCGTACTTAGCAACCTTCTCATCCGTTGTGTTCTGCTGCATCTGCTCACACCTCAGCGGTATCTGTAGCACACCCTTCATCAGCCACCTTCGTGTCAAGCCATCGCACCATCACCTCGACACCAAGGAGTCGGCCTTCACGCATGGCAAAGACAAGCTCCAGCCTCCGCACGTCCTCCAAGCGAGATCTCCGTATGCATGAGTACATTCGTCAGCCATAGCTTATCGATCGATACGCATGTGTACGCTGCACCGAGCCTCCATGTGCCTCAGCGCCGCACCTTAGATCTCGTCAACCTCGGCTTCGTAACTCTGTCTGATCAGCTCATGGTCGTAGATGCCTGTCCAACCACCTTGTGGTTGGAGAATTTGTCCAACACTCCATATTTGTAGATGCTTAAAGCTTCATCTATGACCATGTCGTGGTCAACGCTTCACTGATTGCTATGACCTCCTTGTGGTCGAGACTTCGTCGACGCTAGTCCGAAGCGTGGGGACGGAGCACACACTCCGAAGCCTTCACTCCACCGCTGACTTTGTCGACACCTATTGCACGTTCGGCAATGTTGTCTGACCCTTCGAGGTTGAAGCTTCACCGACGCTCGTCCGACCATATTGTGATTGTGACTTCATCGGCTTTTCATCGACTCCTTGTGGTCGTGTCCTCATCGACACTCGCCTTCACCAGATTTCACAAATCTCCGCCAGACTCAACACGAATGTCACCTCCACTGGACTACTCGTAGACGTCGACTCCGCAGGACTACTCATAAACGTTGCCTCCGTCGGACTTCATTCGGTCTCCATCGAACTCCGTACGGTCTTCGTCGGACTCCACACGATCTCTGTCGGACTTCGCATGGACATCGCCTCTACTAGACATAGCACAATCTCCACCAGACTCTGCATAGACGTCGCCTGTGCCGAACTTCACTTGGTCTCCGCTGGACTTTGCCTGGACTTGGTTAGACCCCACATGGTCTTCGTCGGACTTCGCACAATCTCCGCTGGACTCCGCACAAATATCAACTCTGTCGGACCTCATGTTGCCTCCATTGGACCTCGTGTTGCCTCCGCTGGACCTCATGGCCTCCACTAGCCTCCGCCGGCCTTTGTGCCCTCTGACCTACATTTGTCTTGGCTCTGCACCTCCGACTTCATCAGCCTCAGCTCTGTTGGACCTAGCGTGGCCTCTGTTGGCCTCCACCAGATCTCGCGTGGCCTTTGCTAGCCTTTGCCGACCTCGTGTTGCCTCCGCTGGCCTTTGCTAGCCTTCGTCTAACCATCTCGCGATCGTGACTTCCTCCAACCACCTCGTGGTCGCACACACGTCGTCCGACCACCTCATGGTCGTGACTATATCCGACCACCATCTTACGGTCGTGACTTCGTTCAACCACCTTGTGGTCGTACACATGTCATTCGACCACCTCACGGTTGTGACTATATCTGACCACTGCCTCGCGGTTGTGACTATATCTAACTACTGCCCTGCGGTCGTGACTTATGGATGCTTCTTTCGACCACCTCGTGGTCGAGACTTCATCCGATCGCCTCATGGTCATGACTGTGTCCGACCACCTTATGGTTGTTGACGCTTTGTCTGACCGCCTCATGGTTGTGACCCCATCCTACCACCCCGTGGTCGTTGATGCTTCGTTTGACCACCTTGTGGTCATAGATGCTTCGTACGACTGCCTCACGATCGTGACTATGTATGACCACCTCATGGTTGTTGACGCTTTGTCTGACCACCTCACGGTTATGACCTCGTCCGACCACCCCGTGGTCGTTGACGCTTCATCCGACCGCCACACAGTTGCGATTTCGTCCTACCACCTCGTGGTCATAGACGCTTCGTCCGACCATCTTGCGGTCGAGACTCCGTCTGACCACCTTGTGGTCATAGATGCTTCGTCTGACCAGCTCACGATTGTATACGCTTTGTCCGATCGCCCTGCAGTCGTGACCTCATCCACCCACCTTGTGGTCGTAGACGATTTGCCCGACCGTCTCATGGTCATGACTTCATCCGACGCCTCACGGTCGTGACTTCGTCTAACCGCCTCGTGGTTGTAGATGCTTCATCTGACTATATCGCAGTAGTGACTACATCCGACCACCTCGTGGTTGTAGACACTTCGTCCAACCACCTTGCTGCCATGACTCTGCCATTACCTTCATCAATGCTATCTCGCACAGCACGCTTCAAGGCTTCGTCTCGCCACCGCCTTCATCGACCCTGAGTCCGAAGGGTGGGGGACGGACCATGCCTGTCAAAGCTTCATCTCGTCACCGCCTTCATTGACCCTGAGTCTGAAGGTGGGGGATGGACCACGCGCTTCAAGGTTTTCGTCTCGCCGCCGACTTCTTCTACGTCAAGTCCGAAGGGTGCGGGACGTACCGTGTGCGCCAGAGTTTCGTCTCATCACTGCCTTCGTCAACCTTGAGTCTGAAGGTTGTGGGATGGACCGCGTGCATCAGAGCTTCATCTTACTGTTGCCTTCATCGACCCCTATTCCAAAGGGTGTGGGACGGACCATGTGCATCAGAGCTTTGTCTCACCGCCACCTTTATTGATGTTGAGTCTGAATGGTAGGGACAGACCGCGCGCTTCACGCTTTCGTCTCACCGTCGCCTTCATCGACCCTAAGTTCGAAGGGTGCGGGACGGACCGTGCATGTCAGAGCTTCATCTCTGCCTTATGGTTGTAGATGCTTTGTTTGACCATCATGTGGTCTAGACTCCTTCTGACCACCTCATGGTCATAGACACTTTGTCTGACCACCTCGTGGTCGTGACTTCGTCCGACCATCCCACGGTCGAGACTTTGTCCGACCGCCCCTACGGTCATGACTTTGTCCAACAACCTTGCGATCGTAGACGTTTTAGTCGATCGCCTCGTGGTCGGGACTTCGTTTGACATCCTCGTGATCGTGACTTCGTACACGCTTTGTCCGACCACCTCATGGTCGTGACTGTGTCCGGACTCCTTGTGGTCCTTGATGCTTTGTCCGACCGCCTCATGGTCATGACCTCGTTCGACCACCTCATGGTCGTTGATGCTTCGTCCGACCGCCTCACGGTTGTGACTTCGTCCGACCACATCGTGGTCATAGACGCTTCGTCCGACCGCCTCACGGTTATGACTCCACCGTTGCCTTCGTCGATGCTATCCTACGTTGCATGCTTCAAGGCTTTGTCTCACCGCCACCTTTGTCGATCCTGAGTCCAAAGGGTACGAGATAGACCGCGCGCTTCAAGGCTTTGTCTTGCCACTTCCTTCGTTAACCCCGACTCTAAAGGGTGGGGGATGGACCGCATGCTTCACGGTTTCATCTCGTCACTGCCTTTTGTCAACCCTGAGTCCAAAGAGTGTGGGACGGACCGCACACATCATAGCTCCGTCTCACCGCCACCTTCGTCGACCCTAAGTCCGAAGGGTGCAGGACAGACTGCGAGTGTCAAAGCTTTGTCTCACCGCCGCCTTCATCAACCCTGAGTTCGAAGGGTACAGGACGGACTGTGCGTGTTATAGCTTCATCTCGCCGCCGCCTTCATCGACCCCGAGTCCAAAGGATGTGGGACAGACCGCGCACATCAGAGCTTTGTCTTCACCTCATGGTTATAGATGCTTTGTCCAACTGTCTCATGGTTGAGACTTCGCCCGACCACCTCATGGTCATAGACACTTCATTAGACCATCATGTGGTCTAGACTTCATCCGACCATCACACGGTCTAGACTTCATCCAACCACCTCGTGCTCGTGAATTCGTCTGACCACCCCGTGGTCTTGACTTCATCGAATGCCTCATAGTCATCACTTCGTCCAACCACTTCGTGGTCGAGATTCCGACGACTACACTTCGAAACCGCCACCATGATGGGGTGCCTTCGGCTGAATCGCAAGACTTCGCTGCCCTTTTCATAGGCATCGCCTCGGAGGGACGGCCTAGCCCATGACTCTGCCCCGAAGGCTCCACCTCGACGAGGTCCATTCTCGTAGGCATTGCCTCGGAGGGGCGGCCCGATCCACGACTCTACCTCGAAAGCTCGACCTCAACGGGGCGCCTTTAGCTATGTCATGGATCTTCACCGCCCTTCTCATAGGCATCGCCTCCAAGAGGCGGCCCGACCCATGATTCCACCTTTGTGTGCCACCCACGTCGGAATACGACCTCGACGACATGGTCGTAGCCTCAGCGTCAAAGGGGCTGGAGCTACCAATTGCATCAGCTCGCTCATTGGGACCTTCGTGCTTGCTGGCAGAGGATGGGGGGCTGGGATAGTTGGTCATGTCAGCTTGCTCATCGGGACCTCCGTGCTTGTTATCGAGGGAGTACTATTGTAGGGGTAGCTCAACCCCCCGTGACGGGGTCTTGCAATTGGCCCAATAGTAATAGAGGAATATTCCAATGTACCCTTACCTTTTGTAATTATTGAGAGGTAAGATGGAAATTTCTTATCCTACTCCATTCATATATATAAACCCCCCAGAGGGGTATGAGGGGATCCACTCGTTTTATACACTAGCTCTCTCTCTCTCTCTCGTGTCGTTAGTTCTCTTTAGCTCTACCTCTCATGGAGAAAGAGGTACCATGTACCTACTGTTGTGCCCATGCTACAACACATGTACTTACCAAGTTCGATTGAGTACTATATATATACACACACGGTGAAAAAGCTCTACCCATGTACAAACAGCAGCCGAGCACAAAAGCATGGTTTTATTCTGTGCTCTTCCACTTTGAACAAGTGTGTTCTTCCTTCATGATCGCGTGAGTTTCCGATCGAGCGCTCGGACACCTACAAGAAGCCTTGCTCACAAGCTGACGGGGTCAACGACGGGAAGGACAATGCCGTGAGCTTGGCAAGGCGCAGACAGAGCATGTAACAACCCAAGATTTTCAGAAATTTTAAATTTGAACAGATTTTGTCTGAATTTGGAACCTATTGCCGAATCCGGAAATTCCAATTAGAAAACAGCTTTCCCTTTCTAGGAGTGCCCTTCCCACCTTGAGAAGGAGCACTCTTGCAGCCCATTTTCTCCCTCTATTCCCAGCGTTGGATTTAGGATTCCGGCGATTGGGGTGTGAACATGATAGTTCAAAGTACGTAGCACAGAAAGTTCAATTGTTCAAATGTAATAATTACATATATTATTTGAACTACAACTGAAATCACAAATATTTTACCCTATGTAGGTGCAAATGTTGAGTATTTAGCCCATGTGGGTGCAAATATTGAGTATTTAGCACATATATGTGTATATATACATAATATACCTATCATATACTTGTTTTTTCCCAAAAAAAATTGGGGATGCAACTGCACCCCCATGCACCTACCTAGATCCGCCCCTACCTATTCCTGTTACCTCGCGTCTTGTTGCCATTCACGCATGCCCGAGCCACCTTACCTGCCGCCATCTTCGCTTGCATCAAGCTATGCTAGCGTCCGCGTCACCTCACTACCACCTCATGCCATGCCGGTACCACCTCTCTATCATCACTTTTGTGCTAGCACCACCAGCTCACCCGCAAAGACCACGCAACTGACCTTGTTGCACTGCCACCTCACACATCCGCTCCAGGGAGGAATAGCAACTCCTACACTGCCACCGTGTTATCATCCTGGCATCAAACTCGTCCATCCATCCACGCCACCGTCCACACCCTGAGAGCACAACCGCACCTCTTTTGGCACCACTGCCTTCGCAAGCTACAAAGCTGTGTGCAGAGTACTTTATCATCTTTTGCACTGCCTCACAACTACCACAAGCCTTCTTCCTCCTCTTTGGCCAAGTCGTGCCATCGATGTCTAAATTTTCATTGGTGAGCCCAAAACTTAAATTCTCACCACAGCCTCCTCTCCAACCCAATTAACCACACCCATAGCATCAAGTCAACACCACAAAGCTATCCCCAACTTCTCGCCAAGTCACCACGTCGCTGCCCCTAGCTCGACATTATCATGCACCACCGCTCGGCCATCCACAGCCACCGTTGCCAAAAATCCTTGAGCCATCCCAAGCTAAGCCATCACTGCCACCAGACTCCCCTTACCTCTTAGATACTTGAGTCATCCTCAATTTGGCTAAAGCCTTGCCATACCTCCATCGTATCATGCCCCTATTCTAACGAAGCATCGCCGTTGCCCGCCGCCTACAAGTCACCTCCACCTGTGTGTGCCAAAATGGGTTGCTCGTGTCCCATAGTCACTCGCTGCACCACCACTTGTCATTGTCCACCATCGTCGTCACCGAATTTGGCACCACCGTCATCTCCTCTATCTCAGCCGCCATGAGAGCAAGCTATAAGCTCGTTTGGAAAGCTTGGTCACCTTTGCACAGTAAGTTCTTTGCTTCATTGGTGCTACATGACAAAATTTGGACAGCTCAAAGACTACAACTTCAAGGATGGCCAAACAACTATTTTTGCCAAATATGCAACAGAAACCTTGAAACTACAATGCACCTCTTCATAGACTGTCTGGCAATCCAGTGGACATGGATGATGCTTGACCCAACAAATTGGGATCCACTGACAACAATCGAACATTGGTGGCTCAAGCGGGTGGACTCTCTGATCGGTCTAACAAAGGTTGTGAACACACCCATCATCCTTGTATTTTGGCAATGGTAGAAGGAGAGGAACAGACGTGTCTTCCAAAATAAATTTTTGACACAACGTGAGATCTTAGCACTGATCAAGGACGAGACCAAGCTCTCAGAGATGGCTGGAGAAAAACACTTCAAGGAGTTAACTAAAAAGACAAAAAATACTTTGTAGCAAACAATGCCTAACTCACCTCGTCGCCCCTCTACTTCCTTGTAAAGAGTAGCCTTACTTTCCTTTTCCGCCATAAACGCCCCTTATGTTATCTGTAAATTAACTAGGTCTATTTTTTTCCATTCTAATATATCATTCCAGCGTATGCTGGCTTTCAAAAAACAAAAGAACATTGGCTTGTACTGGCAGCACGCGCGCGTTTCGTCTGATGTGGCCGTTGTAACTTGTAACTGTGTATGGACCCTTCTCTAATTTGTGACTAGATGCACGTAAACGACTTCTTTCATAAATCGTTATGTTTGCATGGTGAAAAAGAAAACTCTTGATCCACCACAAACTTACCTTAAATTTGTTTTTTTAAGCGTGCCACAGGCATTGTTGTTTTTCTTTGGCAAGGATACTCGATCTTCAAGTCAGGAGAACTTAGTAAAGCCTCCGACACACGGAGCCTCTCTGTCTCTCTCGGCCCCTCACGAACTCCACCGAAGCAGGCCTGCCCCCACCGGCGTCCTCGCCGGCGGCGAGAGGGAGAGGGGCCCCATCTCTCCTCTGTGTAGATCTAGTTCCCAAGTTCCCGTAGTGATTGTTCCCAAGTTGGGCTTTCTAGTTCTAGTTTGTGGTTCCTCGGTTCCCTGGACGGGATTAGCACCCGCGCTATCGGTTCTTCGTCAGGAGCTCAGACTCGAGGGGTGTCTATTGTCTCCTCGGTGCTGCATCGATAAGTTCTTCCTCCGACGACTCAGTTGGTGGTTGTACGGCGGCGGGTTGCCGCTTTGGCAATCAACGCCTCCTACCGACGACGTATTGGAGGTCCTTAGTCGTCTGTCTTCGTCTTCGTCAATGGTGGCCGCCCCGCTGGTTGCTTCTCAGGCAATCGACGCCGCACATCATGAAGAAGGAAGAAAGGAGACGAGTCTCGCATCTTCAACCTCACGTACTGCCTTCGAGCACGAACGAGGCCCTTTAATTACTGTCTTCACCATGGTGGTTCGCCGGAGCTCTCCGTCAACACCGCCGCCTTGTTTGTTCTGGCGTATAGTTGGCCAACCGGGCCGCCCGGCACGGCACTGGCACGGGCACGGCCAGGCACGGCCCGCCAGGCACGGCTTACATACCGTGCCGTGCCTGTTAGTGCCGCCGTGCCTGGGTCTGAGCCCGTGCACGGCACTAAAGCCCCTTTGCCGTGCCGTGCCGTGCCACTGGGCACGACGGCACGACGGCACTGCAGTGCCGGCCCTGGCAGTTCACACTTCACAGATCAATGCAGTTCAGAAAATTTTCACAAATTATATAAACAGTTCACAGAAGAAGTTCAAAGATCACATAAGTTCAATATCAGGCAGTTCACAGAAACAGTTCACATATCAAGCAGTTCACAGATCAATGCAGTTCACAGAATGGTCACAAATCACAGAAACACAGGAAGAGATAACAAAAACTTTAGTGCACAGGTTACTGGGAGCTTTAGTGCAATGGCTGCCTCATTAAAAACCTGTCTAGGTAAAACTCACCCTTGTGAGAAACCCTAGACAGGAAAAAAGAGTACACCCAGCTCCATAGAAGTTCTAAGTCCTTCGTCCAGATTCACAATATTACAGTCCATGTCCATTACATAAATGATGATCAAGTAGATAAACCAAGATCCTCAAATGCTTCTTCCAGCTCCTTGTCCTCCACCATGTGTTGCATCCTTGCTTCTGCAGCCTCCCAGTCTTTGATGCAAGTAAGCATCTCCACCATTTCAGGCCTCAACCTCCTCCGCTCCTCGATGATCCCGCCACCATACTAAAAGTGGATTCTCAAGATATGGTAGAAACAGGGACATCAAAATATCTTTAGCCATGATGGACAACACTTTGGATAAGTGAGTTTGTGCCGATGCCACCGATTAAGGATGTTAAAATCATCATCTAACTAGTTCACGTGTCACAGTCCAAGTAAGAAATAAGTTGAAGCATTAGAAGTGAAGAAGTTGCACTGCAAAGAGGCGCTTGCAGAGGTATCTCTAGACATACTCAAAGTAGCAACTAGAGGATGCATACCACTGCAGAGCTACCAAAGACCACCATCATCATCATAAATTTCATCCAGTGCAGACCTTTTCTTACCGGATAGGTTAGGAGGGGCGTCCTCCTCAACCTAACACCGCCATATTTGTCCTCATACTTGTTATAAACATCGTAAGTCTAGCTCTAGTGCCAAGTCGGTAGGTAGTATAATCTGTACTCAGTCAGGAACCCACCTCCTAAGCACTCTATTGAAACCTTTCATTTTAGCTCTAGGGTCCAGGATGAATGCAAAAGAATAAAGCAAAGGTATGTCCTCCAAAGATTTATTGTATTTGTCTATCATAGGTTGAACCACGTGTCTTATGTGACAATCATTAGCATAGTTCTTTAGGTGTATAGCTATCTTAACAAGATAATGAATCATAAGTGGAGATGTAGGATAGTACACACTGGACAAAGCAATCAGTAGCATCATAAAACAGTTCAAGAAACTTAAGCACTTTTTCACCCATAACCCAATGTTCATCGATTAACAACAATTGACCACCTTCGGTTCTAGGATACGAGCATGGATGAAAGTAGTGAATGGAACCTTGTGAGGAAACAAGTGCTTAAGCATTAAATATGTAGAATTCCACCTAACTTCCATGTCAAGTGAAAGCATCTATTCTTAATACCGGTGGCAATGCAATAGCTTTTATATGCAGCAATTCTCGGTTAGATGAGTTCAAGAAAGATATTGCAATTCTAAACGTTTCAATCAAAGGCTTCAGAGAAGTTAAGGCCTCCTTAACTATCGATTAATGATATGACATGCACACCTCGATGCAAGAACATAGAATTAGCTGCCTAGATGGTTCATCGGTTGTTTCATCATTATCATTATCTTCAATACCAAGATATTTAGTCAGACAGGTCTAAGTCTTCTCATAGCGAAACATTAGATGATGCATTGTCTAAAGTAACAAACAAAAACTTTTTCAGACAAACCATAATCTTCAAGCACAGATGCAATACGGTCAACAATATTTTGGCCATTGTGGGACACATAAATGAGCCTAAGACCAAGCACTCTTTTCTCTAGTTGCCACTCAGTGTTTATGTAGTGGGCAACCACACTAAGGTAATCCTGTTTTGCATTACCAGACCAAATATCAGATGTCAAACACACACAATTAACAGCAGCAGAACTAGCAATCTCAACAAGCTTAGCCTTGCACTCAGTGAAATATTTCTCAATGTCTCTAGTGGTAGTTTGCCTAGAAACAGGAACAAATTTAGGGTTATGAGTAGTTCTAATGTACTCTTCAAAGGCATCGATTCACCCACGTAAATAGACACATCAAGCCTAGCAAGCAATCGAACAAGTTGAGTACGAGCAACCATAGGACAGTACTCCCAATTACGCATACTACCATCAGGATTAAAAGAGATATGAGACTGAGACATGCGAGTTTTCTCACGCCTCCTAGGGCATTTATCCCTATGGCGGATGAGATGACCAGTGCCACCGGATGAGAGGCCAGAGTACTGCTTGGAGCAATGGATGCACTTAGCGCCATACCTGACTTTCTTACCATTCACCGTTTTGAAGAGCTTCTTGAAATCCGGCCACACTGCTGAGGTAGAGGGACGAGAGCGCTTGGCGCTATTCTCGTCCTCTTCCTCTTTGTTTGTCGCCCGCCTTCTTGAACCCCGCGAGGTCGATGGGAGCTCGAGTGCTACGGCCGAACAGCTCCTCGGCGTCCCGCGCGAGTCCTCCTCATCGTCATCTCCGCCAGCCCGCATAGCCGCCTCTCTTCGTTGCCGACCTCAATAGTTTCGTCTCGGAGCCCGCATCGCCCTCGCGGCGTCCGGTTCCTCGACGGCTACACAAAAACACGGCGGAAACAGTCAGATCTAGGGTTAGGGACTTAGGTTAGCAAGTTAGGGTTAGGGTTACCTTTACCTTGGGCACCGGAGCACGAGATCGCCGGCGACGTCGACGCACTCGTACCTCAATGGATTCGAACCGAGCACCGAATCGCCGGCATCCGTGATCGTGAGGTCGACGGAGAAGACGACGAGGATGACAGAGAGAGGACGAGGCTACATCGAGGATGCGGGATCAAGAAGAGGGGTGCTCTATGCCGTGCCGTGTGTCGGAAGGGGAGAAGAAGGAGCAGAGACAAGATCACAAGAGAGACGAGAGGGAGAGGCGGAGAGCCAGAGAGCCAGAGATGAGCCGCGGCGGGGAGGGAGAGAAATGAATTAGGGTTAGGGATTGGGAGAGCAGCAGCGGCCGCGGCGCCTTTTATATCAGCCCCCCAACGGGCAAAATTAACGGCCTCGATGGAGGGGAGGGGGGCATCCAACGGTCGGGAGGGGGGATCGTGCGCGGCCGGGCGGCTGTTTATCCGTCGCCGTGCTCGGGCGGAATCAGGCGAAATGGCGCCCAAAGACGGCACTATGGCCGGCCGCGCGTGTGCACGCAGCAGCGCCGCGGTCGAGCCGTTCCTGGGCCGTGCTTTCACGAGCCGTGCTTGGACCGGCCCATAGTGCTTGGGCCAAAAGAAAAACTATATTCTGGCGTGGACAACTCCAGTCGACGCGTGTCGTGATCTACCTCAAGTCTTCGACGCGTGTTACGAAATTGAATATGTCATCCATGCGAACGAGCTTGAGCTGTCATACCCTTGGATGTAATTTTAACTTCTTGCAGGGTCTAACTGCAGGTACATGGCCTACCGCATTGTTGGGCTTACTTGCGGTGTGAGCAACAGTATAATCTAATAATATATGTACATACATTATGAGTTACTGAGCCTAAGAGCAAATATTATAAGAGGCTGTAAGTTGATTATATGCTGAGGTGGAGGAGAGAGAGGAGGAGAGAGAAGAGAGGTGGGCTGTAAACTTACAGCCAGCTGAAGCACAAGAATCAAGAAACTTTGTGAGAGGAAGGGGTAGATCATACAACCTTCAGCTGGCTGTAACTATTATATAATTAGGCTGATAAGTGGGCTGTAAGTATCTATATAGCCAGCTGAAGGCTGTATTATAAAACTTGCTCTAAGCATAACCTGCATGCTGGGCGCGCACGCGGCGTCTCCACGTGTCCCCTCCGGCTGCTGCGTGGAGGACCTGGAGGTAGCCCGGCGAGCTCCTGCGCGGCCGCGACGTGGCAGTTGTGGACGGGCCAGATGCCTCGCGCCCGCACACCGACGCCTAGCGACGCCGGTCTACAGGTCCCACCTGTCCTCCTTCCCCAACGCCGCCTCCGGGGAGAGATACTTAATTGAGCGGGGCCCCGCCGTACTCGCTTGGCACCGCCGTCTCTACTCTCTCCGTCTAGTGTAGCAAATGCAAGAACCCCATGTCTGATCACAGCAGCGATGGCCAGAGGCAATGCCGCCGGGGCGTCGCCGCCGACGTCGAGCTAGACGCGGCTATGGCGCTGGCCGACATGGCCAGCGCTGGGCCGGGAGCGCCAGCGGCCGTGCAGGTGCCGCCGGTGCAGCACATCGCCGCTCAGGTAATCAGGTCTTCTTACCCATAGCCTAATTCCTTGGGTCCCAAATAATCAACTTCTTGGTATATTAGTATAAGTATATGCCTTGGTCGGTCTCTTGATGGTGGTGGTGTCAGGCGACGGCGGCCGAGCACGAGGACGACGTGCCCGCAAGCACGAGGCTGAGCCTTGAGCTGGGCAAGGTCGGGATCCAGTCCTCGTCTTGCTCCGGCGGCTCCAGCGCCGGCGCCGGGCACCCCGCGCAACAGGCGCTGCAGGTGGCCGCGGCCGCGCCGGGCTACGGTCCCAGGCCCCGGCACATGCTCACCGAGGTAACTTTGCGTACGTGGCTGCAAATTCTGTGCTAGCTCTCCCTCCACCATTGTCTAATTTGCTCGCCGGCCGTGTACGTGTGCAATATTAGGCCGAGAAGGAGGCGAAGCGGCTGCGGCGCGTGCTCGCCAACCGGGAGTCCGCCCGGCAAACCATACGCCGCCGTCAGGTAACCGCTTTGATGCTGTAAACATCATTGATCACGGCCTTGCGCTACACAAATTCGATCGACCGCGCTTAATCTGCACCCTATAATCAGGCGATCCGGGATGAATTGGCAAGAAAAGTCGCAGATTTGTCATCACAGAACGAGAGCATGAAAAAGGTAATCCAGAATTCCAGATGCAGTACCAAGAGCTTCGTTCATTCATGCATTACTGATTCTTCAGTACACCGGTACTGTAATAACCTGACAATAACCAAGCGTTTTGGTTGTGTATTTGGCTTAACTGAAGCGGCCAACACTTGCTTGGTGCAGGAGAAGGACATGGTGGTGCAGGAGCTTCTCTTGCTCAAGGAGACAAACAAGCAGCTGAAAGAACAGGCACACACCATCTATCTCTTTCGTCGCTTTAATCCTTTTTTATCATTAGCTACTGGTAGAACCAGTACACATCGCTAGGCCGAAACAGAACCCAGTGTGTTCCAAGCCTCCATCCAGTTGCCCCCCCTGAAAAAAGGCCACATGACTGCGCTTTACTAGGCACTAGGTCTCGCCGCCGTACACCTACTAATTATGCCCGAATTGGGAACTGCTGCTGCTGTTTGTATACTACTAGTATTTCTCTGACAGAGAGAGTAGAGAGATGTTTGGATAATAGTAAATACTATCTTTTCCCTCTATACGTAATCGATCTTGGTGCTGGCTGTATGGGATACGGCCGCGTATGTGGGTGTTCTAGTCGGTTCTTTCGGGGGGCAGTAGAAAATTGCGGCACGCATTCGTGCAAGCAGTGCACCTGTAGCTCGGTGTATGACAGTGATTCTTGACGAAACAGAGCAAGCAGCCAAGGAGCATCGATTGCTCAAACCTCAAGAGACTAGCTATCGTTCTGCAATTGCATCCGTGCGGATAAATACGGTTATTTCCAGCCCAGACACGGCATTTCTTCGCTATTCCGTAACTATTATACAGGCGATTAAATTTTTTTTATCCATCGGTTACCTAAAATTACACTCTTAATTACCTGAAGTTACATGTGTAACTTCAGGTGAATCACTTGAAGTTGCAGGTGTTTTTTAGAAGGGAGCTGTAACTTCAGTTAATTGAGAATGCAACTTCAGGTGATTGAGAGATGAAAAAATTTCAGTCATTTGTGCAATAGCAAAACCGATAAAAACATTAGAAATTCAGAACTAGTATTTCAGAGGCAAAGTGCAGGCCCTGAACAAGTCGTGGATGCGTTTCTCTGCAGGTGGCGAGGTCGACAGCCAAGAAGGCGTCGGCACCAGTGAACGAGGCCATGGACACGTCGCCAGTGGCACAGCAAGCAGAAGCCATGCCGCCATCCACGGCCAGCCCAACGCATGCACCACCGCCACAGGCGAGCTTCCTGTACACCGTGCCGGTCGTCTGGGGCTCTTGGCCGCCAGGGTACGAGCACGCTGACCCGGGCGCGGGACCTGCCCCGGCGCCGCTCTGCCTGCCACCCTGCGCGTGGTACCACCCAGTCGTCGCCGACACGCGCGGCTCGCCGACGTCCTACCCGCAGCCGTTCCAAGGTCAGCCGCGCGCTGCAAGCGGGGGCAGCAGCCCGGGTGGCGGGACTGCCGAAGAGGACACCGATGATGACCCATGCTCACTGACGCTGGCAATCGACGTCGACAAGCAGAAGGGCACGTCGAGCACCCAGGGTGGTGGTGGCGGCGAGGTGGGGTTGCAGGGCGCGCTGAGCGACAGGGAGAAGGCGGCGACGGCGGCGGAGGCGAGGAAGAGGAGGAGGGGGCTGACGAAGCTGAAGCGGATGAACGCCGGTTGCCGGCCGGGAGGCGAGCAGTGGTGAAACGTACTCGCCATGCATAATGGTCGACCAGGAGGATATGACGGCGCTGCCATTTACAGGGCATTGAGGTGATGACTTCGATTGGTTTTCTTGGAGGAAAGACAAAACGGATAGTTCCTTACAATTGTTACGTGATATTTACTGGAGTATTTCGTCTGATTAGGTAGCTAGGCTTGTTGCATCTTGATCATGTCCTGAGGCATTAAAGAAAGTAAGTGTTTTTTCTAGTAGTTCTCTGAATTCTTTGGTGCAATCATCTGTAACTAGAGAAAGTAGTAGCTCGATGATGTAGCACCGGAGTCGGGTGTCATGTAACGATTCTTTATGTACTAGTGTATTTTTTTTGAGACACATGCTGGCGCACACTATACCCTTATAAAAGATTCTAATAATATAGGCAAGTTTCATCAGGTTTCATCTAACTTTTATGAGTTTCATAAGATTTCAGAGAGTTTTAAATATGCTTTATAAAAACATGGTCAATTTGATGAAACACCATAAAATTTAATAATAAAACATCATTAAACATCATAAAACTTAAACATAAAACTTTATAAAACTTAGTCAATTTAGGCATAAAACCTCTTGACACTTTACAATATTGCAACAGCCGAAACACACAATGGTCGGAGGACTTACGAAAGTCTTGACCATAAGTACTCGGAAGCTTCGACCGTGAGTACTCGAACGAACTGTTCGGATGAACAATACTCTGCTATAGTACTTTGCTACAGTACTCGTAGAACATCGCTTTGCTACAGTACTCATAGAACAGTACTCTGCTATAGTACTCGGTGAACAGTATTCTCACGACTACGAAGGAACTCATACTCGAAGTGAATTACGACCACGAAGGAATGTACTCAAAGCGAGTTACGACCGCGAAGGAACGTACTCAAAGCGAGTTATGATCACGAAGACTCGATCATGAGGACTCGTTTGCGCGAAGACTCGACACACGCGGATGCTTGGACTCGTTGGAGAACAAATGAATTCAGAGACAACAATGTTTTTGTGTTGCCCAGAATTGGTTTGCGGCGTTTTCTTCGTTGATCTTTATACTGCAAAAAACAAATAACTGATCCGACATACCCACCACTACCAGCTCTTCATGATATGCTATCTCACATCCGAGCTATTCATGACATTCATAACTCACGTACTAATTCTCTTAACACAAGCTCCAACTCACTTAACGCACGCACTAATGCAGTACGACTAAGACTACTGTAATGTTTGTAGGTGTGACATGGTTAAGTCCAACAAATTACCCCCTAACCATGGCGCACTGGATTCACCTCAACCATCCCGATCTTCTACCTCAGTTCGATGAACTTGATGCGACTGAGGGCCTTTATAACATATCAGCCAACTATTTATTTGTGCTGACGTGCTCCGCTTCTACTTTGCCATCTTCAATGCTGTTGTGAATAAAATGATACCTCATATCAATGTGCTTGTTGCAATCATGGAGCATAGTATTCTTGCACAAAGCAATTACTGACTTGTTGTCCATGAGCAGCTTTGCCTTCTTCGGCTCCACACCCATCAGGTTTCTAAGGAGCCGAGTTAGCCAAATTGCCAGGCATGCTACCGTGATGTACTCTACTTCACACGAGGATAGTGTAACAATCTTTTACTTCTACGACACTCTAGTGATCGAACTTGTACCAAGCAAAAATGCCATACCCGTGGTGCTCTTGCTGTCATTAGTGTCGCCCACCAAGTCACTATCATTATATCTGACAAGTTTAGGATCTGGCATGCTTACCCTCATATAACAGCGCCCGAATCTAGTCATACCTCTCACGTAGCAAAGAATATGCTTCACCGCAGGCAAATGCTGTGACGTTGGTGCCCCATGTACCTGCTCACAATGTCCACAACATAAGCAATGTCTGGCCTCGTGTTCACAGGTAGTGAAGTATTCCAACGATGCTGCGGTACTCAGTGGCGTTGATAGCGGAACTGCCATCTTTCTTACTCAACTTCAGCCGGTTCTCCATCAGCGTTGAGCACAGATTGCACCATGCCATTCCCGCTAGTTCCAAAATCTTGCACACATAGCTACTCTGTGACAACATGATCATCCTATCTTCTTGCTGGACCTCTATACCCAAATAATAACTTAGCAAATTGAGGTCAGTCATGCTGAAGAGATCTTTCATCTGGGCCTTTGCATTCAGTGATGTCGTCGACACTCATGTCGGTGATGATGAGGTCATCGACGTACACCCCCCACGAGTAAGAATGTGTTGCCTTTTTCCCGCCTGTACACTGCATGCTCGAGTGGATTTCTCGTAAACCCTAGCGAGACCAAGGTAGCATCCAGCTTCAAGTTCCATGCACGCGGTACCTGCCGTAGCTTGTACAAGGCCTTATGAAGCCTCAATACTTTACTCTTGTGCTTGTCGTCGACGTACCCTGGAGACTGTTGAACATAGGCCCTGTTCTTTTCAGCTTTTCTACAGTAATTAACTTTTAAACAGAGTATCTTTTTAAGATAGAGTCTACTAGTTGATTGTAGTACATACTGTATCGACTTCATTTATCTCGGCAATAACCGCACGTGAGTTTCTATTACTCTGTAATCTCTCGCACGAACAGCCCAAAAGTCACAAACCACAGCCAAAAAGAACAGGCCCATACACCTCCTCGACTAGATCACCATTCAAGAATGCAGACTTAACGTCCATATGATGTATCTGCCAACCACTATGCACCGCCAATGGGATCAGCGAAGATCAAAGCGAGCATATCTAACGAGAGACGCAAGCTCACCTAGAGGCGTGCAGGCGCAGGGAGCAGGAGGCTCGTGAGGAGGAGCGCCAGAGAAGGCACGAATTGGCGCCCAAAGTCATGGCCAACGCCAAGGACTACAACGATGAGCTGGGCCGCAATGGCAAATGGCCGCATTCCACGCAATAGTTCGACGCTCTTCGTCCATATGTTCTATGTATTTCTAATTCCTTAAAGGCATATGTGTACCATCTTTGGTTTCTTAGCCTGTGTGCCATGTAATCCCCTTGTCGAATGAATAGTCGTATTGTTTTTCGTGTATGAATTCCCAGTTATATTGCAATATCACTTAGCTTCCTACATGCGAATCGTTGCTACCTCAATCGCGCTCACAAGTTTTTTTCAGAAAATTTATCACACTGCAACAATATACGACGATCGCAAAATGTTATTGCGAGTCCAACAAATTTCGTAACATTCACAATCTATAAAAATCACAAATGGATCAACCGATATTGTCTACCATTTTATCTAAAAACAACTTACAAATAAGATTTTCTAAATGTTACATATCTACAAAAATTGCCATTTACCCCCACAATTATTTCCATCAAATTAATAAAATAATTATATTTTTTTTGCAAATCGTCAAACCGTTGGACAACTATGTTATGCGCCTAACCCAAGTCGCCCAACCGTGGAGCGACATATGGTCAACTATAAAAAATATAAAGTGGGTATAATATTGTCATTCGAAATTAAAAATTGGTTATTTAAAAATTCTATTTATGTGAATCTTTGATCCTTGAAATGGGCCGACACTGCACAGTTTGGTCGGGCCAAACTGTACACAGCCCGAGTTCACAACCCACATTACTCGGGCCTAAGCCCTCAAACAGGCCGTCGAGGCCCATCTCCCCGTACCAGTCCGAGGATGGCTCCAGAGCCATCACATCCCCCTGCACTGCTGCCGAGTCCCCCACTCGGTAGCTGCTCTGCTGCTCTCAGATCCAGCACCTACGCGAAGAAGACCCAGCGATGCCGCCGCCGCCGCCGGTGAACGCGGGGAAGGTGACGCCGAACCTGGCGATGGACGCCGAGGGCACGCGCCTTCTCAACCTCACCGTGCTGCAGCGCCTCGACCCCGCCGTCGAGGACATCCTCATCACCGCCGCCCACGTCACCCTCTACGACTTCAACATCGACCTCAACCAGTGGGTGAGCCGCGATCCCTCCCCTCTCGCTCGCGCCACCGTGCGATCCACCGGGATCCGGTCCGATCCGATTTTGTGGTTCTGGAGGGCTCATGCTTTGGGTTTGCTTGCTTTGTGCAGAGCCGCAAAGACGTGGAGGGCTCGTTGTTCGTCGTGAAGAGGTGAGCGAGGCGGGGGGTATAGGGTGATAGGGTTTGGATGGGGGGTTTTGCTCTCGCCTGGGGTTGAGACTGAGATCTGACTGTTTTTTGGGGTGGTCTGTGTTGTTGTAGGAACGCGCAGCCGAGGTTCCAGTTCATCGTCATGAACAGGCGAAACACGGGTATGTGAATCTTTGGTCTAACCTCATCAACTCATCTGCGTGCTTTAGGCGTTGGACCGATGCTCTTATGAAGTAGTACTATTTCTGTACACTGATAGCTGCAATGTGAGCTACTCACAAACTTAACGACGCATAGTGTGATGCTGAGCATTCCATTTGATGTGATCTATAATTCAGGCGTCCTAACTCCTGATTGGTCACTGAAACAATCCTAATGCCTTTGCTTAAACCCATGCAAATAGGAAAGATGACAAATTGTGCTTAAGTACCTCTTTATCATGGTTTGATTGTCCGTGAACAATGGCAAGCTATGTCCTATTCGAGCCATGTTGAAGACCGAAGAATGGTGTTTTGCGGTTTCAACTTTCATTTTCAAACATATGCTGCCTCGAACATGGTTTAGTTTCATTCGGTTATTGATGTTTTGCGTGATTAGCTGAGTAGTCTTTGTAGTGTCTCATCGTGGGATCGGTGCCAGTTGGGTGATCCTAGAGTACTAGGGATCTCAGGACAGCTGTGTAGAAGTCTGGCAATGAGTGGAACAAGAATTTTGGATCAATGGATTCATTTGAGGTAACGTAATGGAGTAATACTTTTATGAGTTAAGGGCTATGTAGCACGGACACTTGGCAAAACAGCCGTATCCGTGTCCGACACTGTGTCGGACACGGATCGATTTACTGCACTCTCCGTCTTCGACACGTGTCGGAGACGTATCGGATGATTTTAGAATTAATTTTAATTAGTAAAATTCTCGACACGTGTCAGACACATTAAATACATGAATTGGACACGGCCTGGACACAGCCGAGCGCGTCATTCCCGCTACTGCGCATCGTCTCCTCGCGCTGCTCCGCTTCGTCTGCTCGCGCCGCCGCCCGCTCGCGCTCCCGCACCACACCGCCGCCCGTCGGCTTCCTCCCGAATCGCCGCCGGCTACTTCCCCACGCGCCGCTGGCTTCTTCAGTTCTTCCCCAAGCGCCGCCCGTCGGCTTACTCCCCAAGCTCCGCCAGCTACTTCCCCGCGCGCTGCCGGATTCGTCCCCGCGCGCCGCCGGATTCATCGCCAAGCGCCGCCGGCTTCTTCAGTTCTTCCCTAAGCGCCGCCCGTCGGCTTCCTCCCCAAGCCCCGCCAGCTTCTTCCCCGCGCCGCCCGCCGGCTTCTTCCCCACTTGCCGTAGAAACATAGAAAATAATACATACATATATATACAATTTATTTATTATTTAAATATATATAGCCGTGTCGCCGTATCGGTCTTTTTGGGAAAACGGCGAATTCCCGTGTCGGTGTCGTGTCGACGTATCCGTGTCCGTGCTACATAGGTTAAGGGTTGTGTAGAAACTGGTGTGAACGCTTCCAAAATTCGAGCTGTTCATGTGAACCCACTGGGAGCGGGAACAATGTGGATACAACGTAAACCTCTATAGGTAGAAGATCATTTTAAAATTTCTCATTCTGTTTATCAGTTACGGGATAGAACTGTATCTAAAACAAGTTGGTTAGGACTAATAGCTAGTAACTTTTCTGCCAGTAGATGGTGCATAGATGCTAAATTGTTAATTGTTATATGTATGAAGTCAGTTGATTCATGTGCTGGATTCCTCATTAAAAGTTCAATATTAATTTTTTATTAGATAATCTGGTGGAGGATCTATTAAGTGATTTTGAATATGAACTTCAACCTCCATATTTGTTGTACCGGAATGCTGCACAAGAAGTAAATGGTATTTGGTTTTACAATCAACATGACTGCGAAGCTGTTGCAAGTCTTTTTGGAAGGTAATGCTTTTCATGTATCCTATTGTCATGTTGATGCCTTTTTATGCTGTGGCTGAGATGTATATTGGAAATCAAGTGCATGTTACTGAAGCATATTTTAAAATTTTAATTGAAATAAATGGTCTGATCTCATCTGCTTGTGTAAATTGGGGACTAAACTAGAAGTGCATGTTTTAGAACTATCAAATACTGGCTAACAAATGGGAGCAATGTTGGGCTGAATCACATTCTGTAGAGGCAGTAGGACTTTTGTGATGGGAAAAAATATGAACTTTGTGATGAAAAACTGATGGACAGTCGGTGTTTCCCTTTAGGCCATGAAGTAATTTGCCTTTGGTCCTAAGCATAAAGGCTATTAGATTTTCTTTTGTTGTTGTATTACAATGGCCAATTTGTAAGCTAGTAATTACAATAGGTGATTCTGATCTGACCTTTTGGCAGGAAGTAATACATAAGATAGCTGTGGTTTCCTCCATTTCATTAGGCAATAAGAAGTAATCACACAGAGATTTATGCCCCCGTAAACAGTCTTTAACTTTCCTCCTTGGTAACCACAGTTTTGCATCCTAACAACTGAAATTCCCCCATCACGCAGAGGCTTAGGACATGCTCACGATCCTTTCATACTTGAGGTTGTTGTATCCTGATCTTTGTGGTCCTTTTTCATAGTAGGAGCACCATACTCTTCTTATATTCCATGGAATAGGGTGTTGTGATCGTCTGGCTGAAAGTCTTCGGAAAGGATTAACATGATTACCTGACTTGGTGTCATTATTACTGCACTGTACAAAATAAAACAAGAATCATATTTTCATTTTAACAATTATTTCTATCTCTGCAAATTGTGCTTCATCGTTTTGCATAATCGAAAGCACTAGTCAGCATCAATGTTCAAGAAGGCGTTAGGCACTAGGCTGGCGGCAAGGTGGGGCCTAGCGCCTAGGGGGTCTAGGCGGCCGAATTAAAAATGAGGACGACAGGTGAAAATAAACAATCATGTATATATATAATATATTTGATGTTTAGATGAAGAAAATTGTTACCTTGAGCAACAATAATCAGTGTTACCAGGACTCGGACATGGGTGTCGGAGCCCGACTCGAATTCGGGTGTCTAATTTAGCAAACTTTAGAAGTTAATATTCTAGAATTCGTCTAATATACATATTTAGAGAGGTCTAAATAGAAAGAAATCCATTGAGAAAATGTCTATTTGTAATTTTTAAAAACCCTGAGGACTAAATCACAAAAAATCAACTAAACCTAACCCCTGCCCACCCACCCCGACCCCGCCGCCTATCTAACCCTAACCCCTTCCCATCCCACCCCGACCCTGTCGCCTGCCACGCCCCACCCCACGTCATCTCCCACCCTGAGCCACCCCCTCCACGCACTTCCCTCCGTACCTCCCCCTCTGCACCTCCCTCCGCGCCGCCCCATCCACGCTGCTCCCTCCACGCCGCCCCTTCCGCACCACTCCCTCCACGCGCCTCCCCCGCCGCCTGATGTCTCCCTCACCAGCGGCCACGGGAGCGGCGGCGGTAGGATCCGGCGCGGGGAGTCCGGATCCGGCGGCGGCCACGGGAGCGGCTGACGGGCACGGGAAAGATGCCCCCTCCGCCGAAGGGGAGGCGAGGTGGAGAAGACGGCGGACGGCCGGAGGGAAGATGGTGAAGGGGAGGGGAGGCGGAGGAGAAGGCGAGAAGCACACCTGGGCAAGGCGGAATCCGTTAAGATGGCATTTACCGGTGATATAGAATCCAGCGAGTCAACGGCGGCGGCCTCATGTGTGGTAACTCTTTTCCCCTCCCTCGGTTTATATACTCCCTCCTTTGTTCTCCACCTTGGCGTCATGCGGCCGCCGCGCCCACCCGGCCATCCGCCGCGCCTAGGTTGCCAGGTCCCGCCTTGGACCGCCTCGCCGCCTCACTGCGTAGCCACCCGGCTAGGGGCCAAGGCCGGGCGGCACCCTGCCGCCCGACGCCTAGGCGGCCGCCCAGGCCACCTTCTTGAACGCTGGTCTGCATAGTTTATTAGTTGGGTATATTTCTTGCATGTGTATGCATGATTAAGATTGCTTTAGCATGAACTTTGTTGTGTTTAGGGCCAAGTCCTTGCCTTTTTCTGTCTAGATTTTTAACTATTATATCTTGGCATGCCGTGGTAAAATTCTGTATGAATATTTATTGACACCATTTCTCAAGCTGTGCTCCGTCCATTTTCTTTTGCAGGATACTGAATGCTTATGCCAAAGTGCCTCCAAAACCAAAAGTGGCTTCCACAAAAAGGTTTTTTTTTCCCCTTTGACTTTTGAATGAAAAAATATATTGGTTTAATTTATGCTGAATTCTTCTATTGTGCCACAGTGAGTTTGAGGAATTGGAGGCAGTTCCTACACCTGCTGCTATAGATGGTCCCCTTGAACCTCCGCCAACATCCACTCTTGTTTCTGATACTCCTGATGAATCACTGGCAAATTACTTTAGTGTATGTTCTCTTTCAAATTTCTCTTGTTTCCTTCTAAAATATTTTTCCATTTTTCACACGGCCCATCAGATAGTATATGTTTGCAATATCTTGGACTTTGATCAGTAATAAATCTTCATTTATCTGGATTCTGAATTCAATGGCCATTGTTGCATCTTGGTTTTATATATGTTGTACTATTACTGAACTTTTCAGTGCCAAACACATCTGAATTCTTCTTTTATACAAATCTACAGGGCTCTGCTAGCATTGGGAGTGTATCAAGTGCACCAATGGTTGGAAGAGTGCATCCGTCCACTGAGAGCGTTGCATCTTCCCATGTGCCACTGATTATTCCGTCTGCTACTCCGACGCATCAAATACCCCCTCCTTTAGGGGGTTCATCAGCTCCACCACTGCCTCAACAGGACACTAATGCCCATGCTAGCCATTCAATAAATCTTGTAACACCGGCATTCTTTGCGCCTCCGTCATCCTCTTCTGCGTCACTAGCGCTGCCGGTTCCATCAATGACGCCTACAGCATCAACTCCACATCCAGCTTCAGCATCTGCCCAACGTCCTCCGTATGGCACCCCACTACTACAACCTTTTCCACCACCTGCTCCGCCTCCTTCCCTTGCCCCTGCACACAACGATGGGCCTGTTATTTCGAGGGATAAAGTTAAGGACGCCCTCCAGAGACTTGTCCAGGTATGTTTCACATCGAAAAATACTAGACATAATATTTGTTCTTTATATGCTTTTAACTCTTTATTATATGCCCAACAGAGTGACCAGTTCATCGATTTAGTTTATCGGGAGTTGCAGAATGCACATATGTAAACAGCTTGCTAGGCTGTATGGTTGCCGGCTGCGACAAGGATGCTTGTGTTTTTCGTGAGTTTTGTAAGGTGGTCCTTAAACTTTTGTATAGCTTTGTCTTGAAGGGTTGATGTAGAGTCCTTATAGCAATGATTGGTATCATTTGTCGCGCTCCGTGTTTCCAATTAACTGTATTGTCAATGTCATAGTACATTTATGTAATTGAAAAAATGGAAGTAGAACTGGACTTTGTGTAAGAACGTTAAAATATCATCTTTTTCGCGTTATTTTCTGAGCAACTTGTTTGGGCTTTAACATTTGGTTTCTAGCTTCTAGTTTTTTAATTTCTTCTTTTTCTAACTTTTTAGTTTTTTGAGGGTTTTTTGTATTCCTTTGTATTATCCGTGATAGGTTAACATATTTTTTTATATTTTTATTTTTTAAAAAATTTAATTATACTAAAAAAAGCTATCAATAACTAAAGTGGAAAATAAGTCTTAAACAGTGCAAAATAAGTTGAAATGAGCAGCACAGGATGTAGTACCAGGGTTCCATGGAATGCAAATGTTTTACGGTGCTACAATTCGTTGTATAGAATTGATTCCCCATCCGGGTTCCAGGGCATTCAGCAACTGGTTTTTGCAAGGGGACTGGTTTTTGCCAATGGGGCGTATGAACCGTTACCTACAAATAGTGTGTTACTTAGGCTTGCAGCAAAATGTCGTGCCAGTTTTATTTTCATTTACCTTTCTAACACGAGATGGTACTGATACTTCAGATTATATTTTTTGAAGAAATTTCCAATGTAAGAAATAACGTATACTAAAATGACATCGAGTAATATAAAGCATTTAACATGGATCTGTCATACAGAAAAGAAAAGAAAAGTTTCCTGTCTCTTAAAAATGTGCAAAAGAATGAGCTAAAGATCAGTAGTGAGATTGAGCATGAAAGTCCCATGGGCAAATGGCCATGTTAAAGATTCTAGGATTCTAAGTTTCCCTTTCATAAAATGAATAGGAAAAAAGAAAGTTTTGGTTCCGAGCTATACTATACATTGTGACCGCCGACCCTACAACCTACGGCACGATCGTATTTACATTCCTCGTGCGTGTCAGCACTGTACACTATTTACGTTGCTTATGGTGGGCGCGCGCGCTCGCCGGACGTCGCACGGTCACCGGAGCGTCAGCATCACCAGGAACCCCACGAACGCCGCCGCTCCGACGCTGGAGCAGCAGAGGTCAACGATGCCCTCCCGCCTCGCCTTCCACTCCTTCCTCGCCCTCTTCCCCTTCACGAACTCATCGTACCGTCGCCTCGCTGCCTCCTCCGCGCCATGGCCCTGCCTCGAGCCAACCATGGCCGTGGTCACCGCGGCCAGCCCGTCCCGGCCGCTCACGCCGCCTCCCTCGCCGTCCTCCACGCACAGGCTGACCTCCCGGACATGCCCGTGCCGATCGTCGCACGTGACCGCCGCGTCCAGAGCGACGTCGCCGAGCACCACGGTGAACCGCGTCACGGTCTCCCCCGTGAGCCACTTCCGGTCGACGGACACCGGGCGCCGGCTCGAGACGTTCAGGGCCCGGCCGGTTACAGGGTCGATAAGTATCCAGCTTAGCGTCAGCTCGGTCGGCGTGATCGGCCACGGCGCCGAGAAGCCCTCTTGAACGAGCGCGTCGACGCGGAACGGAGACCCCATGAACCACGCCGACGAGGTGTCCGTCGCGACGACGCGCGACATGATGCAGACGCCCTTGTGGTGCAGGTCCACGGCCGAGACGAGCCGGCTGGGTAGGGAGGGTGCGTCGGACGTTGCCGGCGACGCGGCCGGGAGCGGGAACGCGTCGGCGAAGAGCGCCCGGTAGCCGTCGCCGCTGCAGCTGACGACGTCGCGGACCGACGGCCACATGGCGAGGCAGAGGCTGCGCCATGTGTCCTGGTCGCCGGCGAGCTCGTGAAATCTAGAGCACGAGCACCCGAGCGCGGCCAGCGACGCGCCGTCCAGCCGGCGGAGCACGAGGGCGAGGACGTCCATGGGGAGGTCCTCGATGACCGTCACGATGCCGCCGTCGCCGTCGCCGTCGCACGCCGGAGAACGGTCATCCATCACCGCCTCAAGACGCGTGCTCGCCATGATCACACGATCGCAGAGCTTGGAATGTATGCAACAGCGGCGCAAAAATTTATTTTTGTGACTCTGTGAATGTGTTTGCCTGGGTTTCGAAGCTTGTGAGATCGATTATATATTCATGTCAGGAGGGTGAGTGATCACGGTCAGAGAGTGAGACGTCCCTTCCTGCTCGCTCCTCAGCTCGGGGGTTGGCTGGCGTTGCAGAAAAGCAAAGCTGGGAGATAAAAATATGTGACGGTGAGGTAGCCCTGTTCTTTTCAGCTTCTAAAAGCTGTTTTTCGGCTTTTCTACAGTAATTAACTTTTAAACGGAGTATTTTTTTCAATATAGGGTCTACTAGTTAATTGTAGCACATACTTTACTGACTTCATTTATGTTGGCAAAAACCGCACGTGAATTTCTGTTACTCTGTAATCTCTCGTATAAACAGTCAAAAAGTCACAAGCCGCAGCCAAAAACCACAAACCGCAGCCAAAAAGAACAGGCCCAAATTCTTCCTGGAATGCGTTCACTTATCAGGCACTGACACGTGGGGCCGCGGCGTGGCAACTCCTTTGACTGACGTGTCAGCAAAGGGGTTAGTCTCTCTCTGCCCCTTTATTTCTTTCTCTCTCTTTTTTTTATTTTGGTTTTGGCTGACGATGTGAGATGGAGTGGGCACATACGTCTCCTTAGGGAATAAAAAAGCACGTATTAAACTATAGACAGACAGGCCGGCTCCGGGAGTTGCTTTTTCAGAAATTGTCATCGCGCCTGTAGCTGATAACGTATTAATGGCACGGATGTGGTCTTATATGGAATTTTTTTACGAATAATCGATTTTTTATTTAAAATTACAGAAATATTCTTGTGGAAACCTTCTTTTTTTTTTTACAAAAATAGACTCCAGAAATATGGATTAAAAGAAAATAAGCTATATTCAGCTACAAAAATAGACTCCTAATCGCCCAACCGAGAGGCGACACCTGAGGAATATGGCAACGGTTGGGCGAATTATTGCTGTCTCCCGAGCGTTAGGCGATTGGAATTTCGGTCGCTGTACGGTTGGGCGATTGGAATTTCAGTCGCCCAACGCCCGGGCGACAGGGAAAAGGGGGGTTAAGGCAGCACACTTGGCTGCCGCCGCCTACTGCTCAATTTTTTCACTCACTCTGCGCCCAGAGAAGAAGAGAAAAGAAGAGGAGAGAAAGGAGGGGAAGAAGAGGAGAGGAGAGAAGGATGTCATTTTACAGCAGTTGTCATCGCGCCTATAGCTGATAACGTATTAATGGCACGGATTTGGTCTTATATGCCCCCACTCATTTTACTTAAGCTTCGGACTTCTACCTTATTTTTTACTATTTATAAATTTCGCTTTTTTAACTTTTGGTTTTTTTGAGCTATTTTGCTGGTTCTTTTTTCATATTCGTTTGCGTTGTCCGTGATGAACTAACATATTTTTTTATTTTTAAATTTAATTACGTCAAATAAGCCATATTCAGCTACAGAGTAATTTCAGCCAGCTATAGTGCAATTTCAGCCATAAACCACTATTTTTCAGCCCAACTGAGCACACCCATAAACTCCTACTGATTGCATTTGCGCAGTGTGTTGATGCAATCGATAGACATCAACGGGTGTTCTTTTTGGGCTGCGGCCGGTTTTCAGCTGCGGCTAATAATTTTTATTTATGTTTTTTTAAGACGATAGTGGATGATAAAAATGTCAATGTAGGTGATGCACACAGCTTTAGATTTAAAAAGTTATTTGAAAAATCTATTTTAAGAAGCTGCTCTGTTTCAATGTTTGGTTTTTCAACTTTCGAAGAAACTAAAAACAAAAAAGAACATGACTAACAACGACAACATGGCCCCATTTTACTTATCTTTGAAAACACCGGTTTTGGATGATAAATATGTCGATCACAACCACTACACATATGATGTCGAGGGAGGCCGAGAGGCGGTGGTTCAGCGGTGGGTTGTGAAGGGGGGGGGGGCGGCAGTGGAGGAATAGCCAAGAAGTGACAGTGGGGAAATGGCTGAAGGCGGCGGGGAGAGCATCGATGATGTGAAGGAGGAGAGTGGGAGTGGCCCGAGGCTATGGGTAGTAGCTCTTTGTTTTTTTCACTTTGGCCCCTTCGAAACACAGCAATTTTAAATAAAACAAATTCAATTCCCGTACGTAGATATTTGGCATGTGAAATTTCGTGAGTTGACCATCTCACTCGTAGCTTTGTCTTTTTTTTCTTTTAATCCTTAGTAGTATTACTGGTAGCGCAATGCACTGGTATTAGCTTTCCTACTATATACTTCGTATATTAAAGTTGGGGGACTCCCCGGGTGGGGAGCTATGCCACATCACTTTTTTTGCGAGAAAGCTCCTGCGTTTTGTGAAATCACGTAGATGTCCTTCGTTTTCACAAACAGGTCCCTACTTCTCGCAAACAGGTCCTTGCCAGGTTTTTTTTCCCGAAAAGCACCCTCCACTTCACTGATAGCAACCCACGGTTTCTAAAATTATGTATAGGTCCTTAGTTACGTACAGGTTCTTGATTTTTTGTGAAAAAACCCTTTGATTTTTCCGAAATTACGCATGCATCCTCGATGTTTTTAAGAAACGTCTCACGAATTATTGTCTCTTTTACTTCGGTCTACCTAGTGGCTAGCGCGGCGTGACGTCGCGCTTATGTAGCTAGTTTCCCTTGCAGCATTCGCTGCAGAAGGATTAGGAAACAGTTTCAGATTGCACACTACTTCAAGAACACATTCGATGAATCATCGCTGTGACGCCACGGTCAAGATTGACACCCTACCAGTTTTCTTTGCGCAAAGTTGCCACAGTCGCATGGGCAACGAGGAAGAAACGCTCAGCCACGTACTCTGCATCGATCGATCTGCATGTACTCGTTAGGCTGGGCTGTCGCCATCGATCTCTTTTCTTCATAAAAACTTCTCTTTTCTCGCATATGCATTTGATGTCGAGCTATCCACTGATCGTGCCATGAACCTACTCCTAAAATGAAAACGATCAGGACGTGTACTGGAACGTTGGCGAGTCGCTTTCGCCTTCAGCTGCGCACGTACGTACGCCACGACCTCTGCATTCATCCATGTCACTCGCTACCATGATAGAAAATGGATATAGATTATTTATATTATTCGATTATCGTATTTGATGCGATACGAATATGATATAGTTTTTTTCATCCGATTAACAATTTATCTTCTATTCATATTCGAATTCGTATAAAAAAATATGGATACGAATATGTTATAGATTTTTACTCTCCAAAATATTATTTTATTTAGATTACTCGTATCTATATTTATATTTCGACGAAGCAATATACATATTTTATTGCAATATGGTTAATTAGTTGAACAAGTTTTTTAATTCAATGTGAATTCTCTTTAGGTGAAGTAAACGGATTGGAATAATTAAGCGTAACTGTAAGATAATAAAATGTCATTAATATCTTTATACTACATGAGTATATTCGGTTCTGGCCGAATTGAGTAGATATTCAATTCGAATTATATTCGCTACAAAATTCAATTTGTATATGTATTTGAGAATATTTGAATTCATACGTGGTAAAAGCACTATTCAATTTGTATTCGATTCATTTCCACCCCTACTCGCTACCTTCTCACGGTTCGTAAGCTATTGTGAATTTATGATTGAAAACATGTTGATGCGAAGCAAATGCGAGGTAACACAAATAAGTTTGTACTTAATACTGACTAGTTTTGAAAATTCTAAGTTTCAAAACCATGTGTGTAAGTTTTTCAAAGCCTTATATAGATTGAAGTAAGCCCCTAGAGCTTGGTATAATATGCTTAAAAATTTCTTACTTAAAAGTAATTTCAAAATATGAATGATAGATAAAACTTTGTTCACTCTTAGGTATGGTAGTGACTTCTTACTTGTTCAGATTTATGTGGATGACATTATATTCAATGGTTCTTCTCATACTTTGGTATCTAGATTTTTAGATTCTGTGATCAAGAAATTCAAGATGAGTGTGATTGATGAGCTAACCTTCTTCTTTGGTCTTCAGGACACTCTTGACTTTGAACTTTGATATTATTCTGATTCTGCACTCTCCATTTGAACTTTTTTATACTAATTTTGCGGGGTGTACAGTAGATAGGAAGAGTACTTTTGGTATTTGTCACTTCTTAGGCATATCTCTTGGTTATCTAGAAAAAAGTACTCTGTTGTACAGTCCACTACCGAGGCGAAGTATATAGTTGCTGCTAGTAGTTGATCTTAGGTTCTCTAGATTTTATTACTCTGTGGGACTATGGATTGGCCTTAGATAGTGTTCTTCTTTCTGTAACAATACTAGTGCTATAAATATTGCCAAAACCTAGTGTAGCACTGTAGAACCAAGCATATTGATATTAGATACTATTTCTTTAGAGACTATGTAGAGAATGGTGGTGTTGTGCATCACTTTGTAAAGTCGAAGCACCATGTTGTGGATATTTTCACTAAGGTGCTTAATTCTTCTCGTTTTACTTCTTTGCAATGAGAGTTGGGTTATTAGTCCTTTTGACTTGTTTTGAGGGGGAGTTGGACTTCTTTTGCATCCATGTATCATATTGCATATTTAATTTTAGCAACTTACAATATAATATAACTACATGAAAGTTTGACTATTATCCTTGTGTGACATGATATATTATTTTACATATTGCTATGTTCTATGCTAGTTTGTTAGATTTATCATGTCTCTCTATAGTTTTTGCTATGCTAGCTCTATTAAATGTGATAAATTTGAACTAAATCATGTTTTGTTGGATCTTGTTACTAGTTTTGCTCTAACGATCCTCTTATGATCCATGCCATATTAAATAGGCTAAGTTGAGTCTTAAAGTTAAATTAAGTTTTAGATTGAGCTATACTAGTTCTTTATTGAAGTATAAGTTTACTTTTCCTAGGCTTTTACGGCTTAGGTCGGGCAAAGCTTATGGAATAAGGAGTAACTCATTGTTTTTGAATTAAAAATGAAAATTGTCTCTTTTTGTATAAAAAAATCAACTCATCAATTCTTTCTCATGACAACTTATCATTGCACTAGAAATGAACTCAGAGGGTTTTAGATGATCTAGACCAATCTTTTAAGCTTCGTGCTTAGGATGGTCGTAATAAGGCTTGAGATCTAGCATATAGCTAAGAAAGAAAAATATAAAAAGGGGTTTAAACTTAGGAGGTAGTTGTTGATAGTTCTAGTCCAGTACTTGCTTTGCTAAGGTAAACCAAAAATGAATTTCATCAAGTGCTAAATATAGTAATTATGCTTAATTTCACGTGCTTGCACAAAATGATTCAACATTAAACCTGTAGGACCCTAAATTGACTCAATGTTAGCTTCTTAGTTCCATTTAGGTTATTGACATGATTTGGATTATTTTTGGATACCTTTGTTTAAACTATGATCTTGAGCAACTTGACATGCTAAAAAAACATTCAATTTCAGATTATTGCCCATTTGGCTTTAATTTTGCTATATATGGTTTGATATGATCTAGATAGTCTTCACATAAACTTGCCTGGTGTAATACATGCAGTCACTTTCGATAATTTTTATGGGCCCTTAAGCTAAAAATGAATAAATTACAACAACTTTATTTTATAGATGCTTTATCTTCTTCCATACATCTTGATAATTCCATTGTCAAAGGAGGAAACAAATTGGTAAAAATTCATTTCTAGAGCATGATTTAGAGTTTTTGTATAAAATCCTGCTAAATTAGAGTTTTAATACTTTGTTGTGATTCTCTTGATCTCTTTTCATTGTGACCAAAGTCAAATGAAATAATTGTTTTTTCATATGGACTAAAAGTGAGATTTTTCAATTTATTTGGTGGATTTGAAACTTTTTGTGGAACACTTACCATTTTTATTAGCTTCACTCTATTTTTTGCTTCATATGATTATTTTCAGTCTTTGTATTTATCTTATGACCATTTGGAACATCTCTTTACAAAATTCTCTCTATGTCTAAAAGCATTTCCTATTTGTATTTTTGAAGAATTGCCAATGGGTACATCAAAGAGGAGATTGAAGGACCATGTGAGAAGGTCCGGGATAATGTTGTGATGAACTATTGTAAATTTTGTAAAATAGTTATTTGATTTTGCAAAAATTGCATTTTATCTTGATCATTTTTTGAAATTTTCAGGGAAATCAGTATGACATTCGGCTTGGCACCAGTCAGACTGTTGGGAATGGTATGACTGCAGCGGTCATACCACTGGTCAGTAGTACCATGGTGGTCAAACCGTTGAGCGGTAGTACCACGTTTACACGGTGGTAGCTATTTTTAAGAGAGGTCCAGTTGTGAGATGCAGGGGTACGGTAGTATCGGCCTATGGTGAGCGGTAATACTGGCCTAGAGGGAAATTCTTGGTTTTGGAAAACTGAGTCATGCGTTGATGTGGGTTGACCTAGGTCAGTGCATTAATGTTGCATGAAGTATGTTTTGATTAACGTGGGTCAATGTTGTGAAGAACTTGTGCCCAAAAATAATTTCTTAGTCTTTAGATGTGCAGTGATACTTATAGTCAACTATGGTCAATGATGAGGATCGATGCTATGCTCATAGAGGAGCTGAGTCCCAGCTCAAGCATATCATAAGAAAGGTGGGAAATGTTGAAGGGTAGTTTGAGCGATGAATTGCACCATATGGCTTTAGTTGGTCCAAGTGAGACGTGGTCTAATGAAACCAAAATGGAAGAGACTAGTTGATGTGTGGTAAGCCAGTGGTGCATCTTCATGTGGCAAGCATGACGATTGCTTGCAAGGAATTGCAAAGATTAGGTCAAGAAAAGGTATTTTGGTAAGTTGACAAAAATATCAAAAACTAGCTTGGATCAAAATCACATAACTTGAGCGGCGCTCGGAAAAGAGGTTTATATCAAGAAAAAGCTGAGAAGATTAAGTTGGATCAAATACTAAGGATTTAGTGTATTCGTGCTTACGCGCTTTAAAAAGCGTGCATAAGAGTAGTGTGTGAGTTAAAACCTATGTGTGTGGGGTTATCAGGTTTTCCTATGTATGCTAAGTGGATAGTATCCACTAAGAATTAGATGGGGCTGATTAGCCCATGTATTTAACGGGTTGGTATAGAGATTTGTAGCTAACCATCCAACCGTCCTCTTTTGCTCATTGAGAGAAGTGTGAGTGCTATGTTGTATTCTCTTATCCTCTAGATGGAGTGGCTATAAACTTTTATCCTTAACTGGCAATATATCAATTTTGTTCATCTCTTATGGATCTCTCTTGTTTTGGTTGATTTGCTCTTGATTTGATTGGTTTTGATATCCTCACTCCCCTTCTTGATCTTGGTGGATGTTAAAGACATGTAAGTGATGGAGATATCATATAGAAATCAATCCCCATCTATCTAGACATCAGGTTTGGCAAGCTCTTGAAGTTATCCGATTTTTACGTAATCTGGCCTCTCCGAATGATTTCTTGATCCAGCTATTTTTGGCTCAATTTCTTTAGTGTTCTCACTTGTTATGATATGTGGGAATGCATTTTAGAGCCATCTTGGCCATCATTCACTCGCAAGCAAGTCTTATTCACAATTTTTTTGTTTTTGTCCGGTTTTGAAGCAACCTTCATTCAAATGGAAAAAGGGTTACAACTTTGACAATGATTTTATCGATTGTTGCTTAGAATAGGTTTGTGACTTCCTACAGAAGGTGCATATCAAGTTCCAAGCTATTTAGATTTACGGATCAAAAGTTACATGCATTATTGGTTTTAAAATTATGATTATTTTATTGTTTGTCAGGACGAATTTTGAAATTATGATTATTTTATTGTTCGTCAAGACGAATCACTGTAGTAGTACTACCATAGCACTGTAGCAATAATGTTAGTACTGTACCATTACAGTCGCGGTACAACCAATTTTACTATTTATTGCTTGGATTTTTAATTTCTTGATTTGCTGGATTCTGTGTTGGTTTTCCATCCTTAATCTTCATAGCTTTATAATAATTGAAGTAAAGAACTGATAAATATTTAGAAAAAATTTGAGACACCATTTACTCACTCTATTATTATACCAGTTCTAAGTATCTCTCCTCTTTCCTTGAAAAAGACAGAAATAGATAGGCTCGTAAACAAAGAGTTCTATGGCTTTCAGATGACTCATCTTCGCAGTACCCCTCTCCAACCAACAGCAATATACTAGTATTACTACTAGAACAAGTGACAAAGGGAGGCTGTTCAGATTCGAATTTTCTAATACGATGACCTACTGGAAGCAAATGCAACTGACATTATAAATGAATACAAAAAAGGGGGCATGGTGCGTTTTGGTTGGACAAATTAATCTTTTTCGAGGGGCCAATAAAAGATTGGCAGGTTGGGCTGAAAAGCTGTGGCTTATGGTTGAACTTTTACTGTAACGGCTGGAATTTCATTGCAACTGAAGGTGGCTTATTTGGCGCAATTAAATTTAAAAAATTTTAAAATAGAAAAAATATGTTAGCTCATCACAGACAACGCAAACGAATAGAGGAAAAGAACCGGCAAAAAAGATAAAAAAGCCGAAAGTTCAAAAAAAGACAAAATTTATGAACAGTGAAAAATAATACGAAGAAGCCCTGAGCGGACCGAAGGTTACAGAAAGGTCGGTCACAAGAAGGGCCCTGCCCCCTTCAGACTAACAGGAGCTCCTGCAAACCAACAGATCTCCCCAGGTGCCTTCCAGAACCAGAGCTCCTCCACATATTAATCTGGGACTTGTAACAACCAGTAGTTGCTTTCAGTGTTTTGACAAATGACTTGTAAGAGCAACTCCAGCAGTAGCCCTCAAAACAGGGCCCCTACTTTTCATTTGAGGGCTCCTCCTACTTTTGAGGGTCCTGTTTTCTGGGCTGCACTCTGAGCTGTTTGCTATGGGCAGCAAGAAGCAGCCGGGACAGAGAGGCCAACTGAGACCTCCAAAATTGATCATTGTCCATTCATGCCCATGGCATCTCAGTATTTGGATCGCAGTAGCCGATAACCAAATCCCGTCAATGGAATATGTTGGGTTGGTGCGTAATACCACTAATCTACAGAGAAATATTTATTCAAGAGAAGCACATGGTCGAGCATGCATGCAACCTAGCTAGTACAGAAAGCTATGGATGATTAACAATTCGATCGTTTGCTCGCCGATCAATGATCATCGATCGATATTCCTGTCCCGATAGTATATGATTTATCCTTCCGTTGTCGTTGGTTAAGTCGTCGGTTTCGTCGTCCGGTCTTGCGGGCCGGCTGAAGCTTGATTGTGGCTAGTGGAGACAGTTGCGGATGGCAGCCCATATCAGTACGTACAGTGATATAGCACAACGTGCAGCTCGTACTAGCTAGACAACTAGAGTTTGGAAGTTAGACCGGACTTATCTGTACCAGCCTAAGACTTGATTGATCTGTCATGGTCCAAACATGGTACGGGTATATCATATTGTAGACCGTATTGATACGGTACGAATGGTGGGACGGGCTAGGTCTGGAAAGCAGGCCTATCGGGTGGCACGGCACGGCATATCGTATCGTGCTCAGGTCAACCTGGCCTGGCTTGCACGGCCAGCATAGGGAGCACGGCTGGCATGCTAGCGCCCGCGGCCATCTTGACCTCGGCCTCCCTCCTCCCGTCGCCCCCCTGTCACCATCACATGATTCCCTAATCCCCATAAGTCATTATAGAGCAGAGAGAGGGGGTATCAAAATAATTGGTGCTAGTTACTTACTCTTTAGAATTTCTTGAGCAAGTACAGGTACTATCACTCCACTATAAGAGCAACCAGCCATGTAAAATGGATTTGATGAAAATTCAAGATATTCAGCAAACCACTGTGGGAAAAGAACCACCGCGTTAGTATGAAAGAAATTTCTTTAGTTACAAAAGGTGCGCATTAATTAATTACTCTCCGATTGGTTCGATAGTTGCTCCGAGTGCCATTCGATAGACTAGCTTGTGAAGTGCCATTAAGATCCTATCATGGAAAATCATCCCCCGGGGCAAACGACAATTATCCAAACTTGATCGATACAGCCCTGGGTGGCACTCGCCCGAGACTATAACCTTAGATAACAAGAAGGCACTGGTTGTAGATTATCTGCGGGAAAGCTAGCTGTGGGATGTCTATTGAGGTCGAAAAGACCTCTACGAAAGTGAAGCGACGCTGGCTAAAATGGTATGGGAACCAGAAAGTTTATTAAAAACAAAAAACTATGGAATTCACTCAGTTGAAAAGAGGGGGGAGGGTTTTCCCCCTTAGGAGGATCGGCCTATTTTATGGCCTCCCCTCCATACCCCCTTTCCCAGGGATAAGGAACGCTTAAAGGCGATCTTTCTTCTAGTTATCTTACTTGCTAAGCCGACTTTTATTAGTAGCAAAGCTGAGAGAAGAACTGGTTTTTTAACCAGGATTTCGGAAGAAGGTGGGGCCACTCCGTGATAATAGTCTTACCCTACACTACACAATAAGAAAAGCCATCCTCCCTCAGCTCACTACGGAAGGTTCCCTTCGGGACGCCTTCGTTTTTCCATATTCACATTGGCAAGTCTACGGCTATTTTGACCATTTGCCGACAGACTCTACTAAACCGGCTCAAAATGACTGATCCAACTCAAACATGTGCTTGAGCCATCTAAATTTATGTCCCAACCTCTTTGTTTGACGCCTGTAGTGCAGCAGCAGCAGTGGCTAGGAACAGATTCTCGAACTATGCTATAAAGGGCGCAGGCTGCAGGCAAGAGCTGAGGTTCTTTTTTCCGCTGCAGATGCCCCAAAAGTGCACGCGCCCTGGGTCCATCATCCAATCATCTACACTAGAACGCGATGAATGGGCTGCACATATGCTTCTACAGAAACATAACTCTCTTGGGCCACCTCTTTTCTTCTAGTCTCTTTTATGTTGGCTCAGCCTCACTTCTCCGATCCTCAGTGGCGGATCTAGAATTTTACCAAAGGGTATGCCGTACCAAAATTTTCATATACAATTCGGTAAAACTATTTGCCAATTCGGTAAATAATTGTAAAATTTGCACCTAATTCGGTATACATGCACTAAATAATATGATAAGTCTTAAATTCAAGGATTAAGTTGGAAACTTGCACAAATTACAATATCAATAGTTTAAACACCATATTAATAGTCTCAAATATACATAAAAGAGACTTATAATACTATTTGTCTGACTTTTTTGGTCTACGCTTTTTAAAGGATATGAAAGTCTCGATTATATAAAAAACAAAGATAAAATTTTTCTGAAAACATTGCCACTATTCCAAATTGAATAACCCACTAGTACATTGGAAATTGTTGTTGATAAAAGTATTTTGATTATTGGAGGTCCAAGCAAGTTCCATTTTTAAATATATATCAATTTTTGTAGGTTAAATGAACTGCACTGCATGGAGAGGCGCTCATCGCATTAGCTAATAGTAACTAGCAAGAACCAGTTGCAGAACAAATAAGAAGATATGATGTCCCATCAAAGAGCTTTTCAGTAAAATGGGCAACTTCAAACCATTAAATAAAAAAATTCCTAGGTTACAAGTATTTTGTCATTGCAAACAGTAAACAATTTCAGACAAGAAAATAAATACGCTTCTTCTTAAAAATTTTTACACTTGAACATTGTATCTTGACATGCATAAGATGAGGACAACCTATCAGGGCAAATATTTGCTCCCTTTCCAGTAACTCAAAGTCCGTACATCACTCAGGCTAACTAAAAAAATCAAGTAACCAAAAAGTGTGCACACAAATTTTGTAATGAATGTTCTAAGTTTTTCATTTGAATGAAGAGAAGGGAGAGTGAACTAAAATTGATAAAGAATTATTCTCCATGAGATCTGCACCACAATGCAAAAACGAGAGCAGAATCAAATAGAAGAGAAAGGTTAACCAATAACCACTATTTGTTCAAGCTCTTCATTAATGAAGAATCACACATAACTAAGCAAGTAAATCTAAGCACTACAACCAAATAGGAACATGTATACCAGAAATACTATGCAACCATAAGTAGAAAAAGGAAGCTAGATTAAGTACCAATAATTCAAACTACGCATTCACCCGGCATTAAACTACTAGATTGGAGAGAGACAAACAGGAACATGTATACTAAAAATTTATGCAACCACAAGCAAATCGGAGACAAATTTCCTGACCTGAAGACATCATGAACGTCGAGCATGAACACCTCTGGAACCCTTCCATCCTCTGCAGAAATTGCTGCCACGGGCCGCCCGAGTCGTCGCCTCTCCCCTTTCTCCCACATGTTTCCGATCTCCCTCCACTTCCCGCTCCATAGTCCGAGCGCCACCGCGTCCCGGCAGTAAACGTCATTCGGCACCACTCCCCCCACCGTGGTGTACCCGTCGTACCCGCCCATCACCCAGAACTCATCCTCCCGCCCGTCCCCCGCCCCGTGCTCGACGAACCCCACACACCCGGCCCGCTCCCGGGGCATCGCCGGGGCGACACGCCACGAACGCGCGCCGGTGTCGTACCACTCGGTGCCGCTGGTGCGGCTGCGAGACTGCGAAGTGCGAACGAAGCCGTCGTTCCTCGTGCGGCAGGCGAACCATCGACTGGATCGGCTGGGCCTCAGGGTATGCCGTGGCTCACCCGGCATACCCTGTGGATCCACCCCTGCTGATCTTTCGTAGTTACGTTGTTGACTAGCTAGTTTTGCTCTTCTCTTGTTTTGATTACTTAGAGTCGTTACAATCACGTGTCGCAGATTCCTCTATTGTATCGTCAAGAGAGTTAATATGATTGTACAATGAAGTCAGCTTGTCGGCGAACTCGTCCACCGACTAGGTCTCTCCTATCTGGAGATTTTCGAACCCACTCTGCAAATTTTGGAGCCGCACCTTCTTTACACGATCAACTCTCTCGTACATCGTCTGAAGCGTCTCCCACGCTTCCCATCCTGTCTCTTTCTCGATGAGCTGATGTATCATCGAATTTGGTATCGCTTGATAGATCACAACAAGCGACGCCTGATCTATCTTCTCATCCACCTCCTTGTCCTTCCTCTTTGAATCAACTGCACCCCAGATTCTCTAGGTGCGCATGTTTACCTTCATCTTCATTGCTCACACCGGATAATTGTCAGTTGTCAAGAGAGGGTACTGGAGAGAGATTAGCCCATCTTGGACCTTCGCCTTATCGCCTATGATCTTCAAAAATCACTAAGATCAATAGGCTCTGTACTACTTGTTGTGTTTCAACTACTCAGGATTCGTTATAACCACGCAAAGTCGATTTACGACCACTTCAAAGGTGGCTACGACCACTTTGATGAATGAAGGCCATGACCACCTATAAGACTTTGCGATAAAGAATACGACCATGTAGTAAACTCGATCACAGTAGTCATAACTCGGTTACGACCACGTCTTTCAGCTCCACGAACACCTTTGCTCATAAACTCCGAACGCTTCGTGAGTACTCGATACTCAATACTTTCTGGGAAACAAAGCACTTTGCTTTTCTTTATTTCTCTCCCTCTCGTTACACCTGATCACAACCGATCACCCTTACAATCACAATTGATCGTCTCCAACTTCTCGCTCTTACACCTGAAGACTCCCTAGCCTTTGCTATCGATCACACCGATCGCTTCATACTCTCTTTTATTACATTGCTCTGCATTTTATACTCAATATGATGACTATGACACGGAGACAACTAAGACTCCGAGACAGACTCGAAAAAACTGACTTGTACACGAAAACAAACTTATACACGACTTGTATACATATTATACGACAAAATCGACTCGAATACAACTAATAAGTTTACTAACTTAACACTGGCATCCATCGACAATACACATATGTTATCGATCTATCTTAGCACTTTGCGTTTTATTGCAGCTCATTTAATTTGCAGCTGGGTGTTGGCGATTAGCGACTTAACATGCATGCCTGTCTCTTACAGTGATGGTCAATCTGACAGTAAGCCAGCGATCCTCATGGACTATTTCTTGGGGTAATTCTTTTGCGTCGATTGATGGACAATGTGGTCCTGTACGATCCTGGGATTTTGAATGATAGCTGGGCATCATTAGAATCCAATACATTGTCCAACACATCATAATCAAAGCAAGCCATTAATTTAGCCTGTGCAAGAGACTATCGTGACAGTTAGCACTTGACCGCTCCGCGTTAATGTTACTGCGTATTCAGAGCTCAGGAGGTAAGGGTACTAATACCCATATGTACTCTGAAGTCTGAATGCAATATACGTTTCTTAAGAAGAGCTATCTCTTCTTTTTTTAAGTGGCCGTGTGGTGAAGCTGGAGCCTGGCAAAAACTCCCTTTTGAGTTTTGATTAGTTGTCCAGCAAATGTTGGCTATGCATGTGCATAGATGAATGCAATGAAGGGGATGGAGAAAGATTCTTGTTCGCAGATGGTACTGAAGTATGCTTAGGAGTGGTAATGGGTTAAAACCCAATCTTAAAGAAGCTTAAAACCTCATCTAACCTAACCTAAAGAGCATCCTCCACAATACAACCTAACCTATATGGTATTTCCACCCAACAAAACTCAAATAGTTGAAATGAGTTGAAACCTATTTTCAACCTATTTCAAACCCGTTGCCAAGCTACTCTTTACTAATCTACTACATACAAGTGCAAGTGTATTTATAGAAAACTTTTGAAAAAGTTCAGTATTTAGAATTTCTAACTCGTATTCGCACCATAAAAGTTTCACGAAATTGCCTGAAATTTACTATAGATGGTTTGGGGTGTAGAGACACTACTTTGTGCAAACTTTTAGGCCCAGACACAAAGGTGGGACCAACAGGTTTTTATAGAAATTTTTTGAAAAAGTTTGGCATTTAAAATTTATAACTCGTGTTCACATCATAAAAATTTCATGAAATTTACTATAGATGATTTAGGGTATAGAGACGCTACTTTGTGTAAATTGTTAGGCCCAGACACATAGGTGGGATCAACAAACTTTTATAGCAGAATTTGAAAAAATTTGGTAGTTAAAATTTATAACCCGCGTTCACACAATAAAGTTTCATGAAATTTTTTGAAATTTTCGACAAATGATTTCTGGTATAGAGACGTTATTTTATACAAATTATTAGGCCTAGGCACACAGGTGGAACCAATAGGCTTAGGCTTAGACACATAGGTGGGACCAACAAACTTTTATAGGAAAATTTGAAAAAGTTCGGTATTTAAAATTTATAACTCACGTTCACACCATAAAAGTTTCACGAAATTTCCTGAAATTTACTATAGATGATTTCAAGTATAGAGACACTAATTTGTGCAAATTATTAGGCTTAGATGCCCAGATAGGCTCTATGGGTGGAGTCAACACACGGGTGAACCATATTGCAACATCCTAGGTTGAATCTGTTCTCAACCCAATTTTAACCCTAAATTTTAGAATTCATTCTAACTCTATCCAACTCTTTCTACGAGGCAACCTGAGCCAACCCATTCATTTGGGCATACTGAATGCTTGCAGTAGGGCATTTGCACAATCATTTGGGCACTGATTGATGCTAGCAATCAAGCTGGCCCCTGCACGCAGTTTTAATTCCAGATTATATTGGGCCCTTTACAAAAGATGATCGATCTGCTGTTCGCGGCGGTGCACCCGTGGACACCTCAAGCTTTGTGAGGTTCCCTGGCTAGCTAGCTAATGGTCGCTATGGCATCAACTTTTGTTCAAAAGTAACTGATATGGTGTGCTTGCTATACATCTTTAGTTTACACAGGTTCAGGTCCCTTTGTTCATTCTGAGGTTGGAACTATATATACAAACAGCACATGCCTATGTACAGGGATATATAATCCCTTTGTCATAATAAATAAGATAGATTTTGGGGAATATATGGTCATAATAAATAAGATAGATGTTGGGGAATATATGTTCTCAATTGACTTGTGACTAGCTAGCTAGATAGATAGCAAAGAATATGTGCCTTGTCCTTGCAAATAATAACAAATCCAGATATTGGTACGTCCTCTTGGCACAAACTTTTCTCACATGCTAAATATACAATCCTAATTCCTACCAAAAAAGCGATGTGATCACTGCAACTCGTTACTCTCCTAATATAATACATACACTTGCAGGGGTTACTGGCATAATATCGTCGTAGTGGTTTGACGAATCAGAAGTTCAGAACCAAAGTAGGATGAGCCTTAGTTTTCCCTTCCTTTTGACAATTTAAGCCAGCCTAGCTCAGAGAGATAATTTGTGGACATATATCTTGCAAAGTCGTGCTAGAAAAACTGTAGGCGCTAGCTCATGTATGCAGTGTCGCTTTTGGAGAGGAGGCATCAACGAGGTCCTAAAATAATGGTGGTTTGGTCCAAGATTTGCTTATGTGGTGGTCCATGGCTATTAACCAAAGAACGAGCTAGATTTGAACAATCATTCTGAGAATTGTACTCTTATTTTCTAGGATAGCCAAAGCGCACCTGGAGGGAATTGGGGGTTTCTCTTTGCCATCGTTCTTGTGGATCCGGAGGTTTTGCAGGAGCATCACATGTACTTTTGTGTTGTCAGGTAGACGGGATCATAAATGTGTGGTTAGATAAATTCTTTTATCACATTGTTGTGGCTACAGACCAAACAGAGAGAGAAGTGGTAGTGGAGAGTGATGAAGATAAGTGTAATGGCCTTGGCCTCTCCCCATGGCTTACTCGCATATATATATATACTCATGGGGAGTTATTTTACAGTTATACCCTTACATCCGGTCATCCCCTCTGGGGCAGTTATGTCATTACACAAGGCCTATTCTGGGCCTTATAGTCTTCTACCGGGCCTGCTGGGTTTAGGTGGGGGCCACCCCTACGACAGGAGCCTCTCATGGTGAAGGGCTTCACAGGGCCGAAGCCATGTCGTCGAGTCCTTTGGCCCCCTCCGTCCCCTGCGGCCCATGAATTACTCCAAGCTTGTGGTTGAGGAACCTGAAGCTTGCGCCCTGAAGTAGACACGCGCGCTCCGTCCCCCACCCTTCGAACGGGTGGCGGCGAGGCCGGCGCCTAGTCGAAGTAGCGCGCGCTCCGTCCCTACCCTTGAGCGGGTGGCGCGGCGGCGCCTGGTCAGCGACGCGCGCTCCGTCCCTACCCTTGAGCGGGTGGCGCGGGCGGCGCCTGGTCAGCGAGCGCGCGCGCTCCGTCCCCTACCATTCGACCGGGTGTGGCGGCGGCGCCTGGTCGGCGAGCGCGCGCTCCGTCCCCTACCCTTCGACCGGGTGGCGGCAAGCGGCGCCTGGTCGAGCGAGCGCGCGCTCCGTCCCCTACCCTTGAGCGGGTGGCGCGGCGCGCCTAGTCGAAGGAGCGCGCGCTCCGCCCCTACCCCGAGCGGGTGGCGCGGCCGCGCCTGGTCGAAGGAGACGCGCGCGCTCCGTCCCCTACCCTTGAGCGGGTGGCGGCGGCGCGCCTGGTCGAGGAGACGCGCGCGCTCCGTCCCCTACCGCCGAGCGGGTGGCGGCGGCGCGCGCCTGGTCGAAGGAGACGCGCGCGCCCGCCCCTACCCTTGAGCGGGTGGCGGCGGCCGCGCCTGGTCGAAGGAGACGCGCGCTCCGCCCCTACCCGCCGAGCGGGTGGCGGCGGCCGCGCCTAGTCGGCGAGACGCGCGCTCCGCCCCTATCCTTCGAGCGGGTGGCGGCGGCCGGCGCCTGGTCGAGACGCGCGCGCGCGCTACCCTTCCCCTACGGCGGCGGCGAGCGGGTGGCGCGCTCCGGTCGGCGGGTGGTCGGAGGCCAGTCGGCAGCGCGCTCCGTCCCCTACCCTTTGAGCGGGTGGCGGCGGCGCGCTTAGTCAGCGAGACGCGCGCTCCGCCCCTACCCTTCGAGCGGGTGGCGGCGGCCGGCGTGGTCGAAGGAGGCAGCGCGCTCCGCCCCTACCCTTCGAGCGGGTGGCGCGAAGCGCGCCTGGTCGGAGCGCGCGCGCTCCGTCCCCTACCCTTGAGCGGGTGGCGCGGCGGCGCCTGGTCGAAGTAGGCGCGCGCTCCGTCCCCCTTCGAGCGGGTGGCGCGGCGGCGCCACTTCAGCGCAGGCGCGCTCGGGCTGTTGTGACCTCGTAGCCTTGTAGTGCGCTTTTAATGGCGGCTGGAATTGCGCCGGCGCTTGGCCCGGCAGAAGTCGGTGTCGCGTCGTGCGATGCGCCATCTTTGCGGGTGGGGCGCGTGGCGACTCGCGGCCCAGTGCGTCGTGGGATGTGGCGGTTGCGTGACCGCTGCCGTTCGCCTCGTTCAGAAATTGGGCGCTTGTTGAAGAGGTAGGGCGTTGTGCGCTGCACGCCACCTACGGCGCGCGCCTTCTAGGTTCGGCGGTTCTTCTTTCCAAATCTGGGCGGCGAATCACCGGAATTTGATCCGTCTGCGCGAGCCCCGAGCGGCGGCGGTTTTATAAGGTCTTGGCATTGGGGAGGCACCCTTCCTCGTTTGCTTTTTGATCTGCCGCCGCTTGCGCGCGCTAATTGTTAGGCCCATTGCTCCTTTGCCTTCTTCTTCTCCTTCCCTATCGTGAAGAGCAAATGGCTAGCCACGACGATGCCGGCTACCACCCCGCGGCGGTTCCTTGCCCACCCAAGGCGGGGACCCATCCTTCCTCGTGGTACAACCGGTGCGCGAGGGAGCTCGCGTGCCAACAAATTGTGGAACGCGGTGGAGCATCCGGGAGGCTCCTGCTCCCGGGTGCTGGGGAAAAGCCGCATGACGGAGGGGACACTGCAACGGCTCGTGGATGAGGGGAAGATCGTGCATCGCGACGGGGCTCGCTTGCCTCGCCGGGGCGAGACGGAGCCGAAGCCCGGGCCCTTAGAGGCAATTGTTTTTGTTGCTTTCTTCGATGCCGGCCTTCGGATGCCCTCAGACGTTGTTTGTGGCGAAGTCTGCGGGCCTACGAGTTGGAGCTAGCCCACCGGCGCCCACGCGATACTCCGCCTAGCTGTCTTCACGTGGGCGTGCGGACGAGAGGTGGCGCCCTAGTGCGAGCCTATTTGCCACCCTGCACGATGCACACTGTCGGCCCAGGAAGGTTGGCGACGCGGTGTCCAACTTCGGTGGTGTGGACTTCGTGCTCCGGGCGTCCTGCGCGACGTTGTTCCCTGTGCTAGCCTCGGCGAGCGGTGGCGTCGGCTGGGACGCGGTGGTGGTTCTACTACACCGTGACCGACAAGAGCGGGCTGCGATCCGAGGTGGGCCAATCTCGTTCAACAAAGACGCCAAGTGCGGCGGAGATTGACGACACGCGAAAGCTACAGAGCCTCGTTGGTGTGGCTCGTCGCATGAGCGTGCGCGACCTGGTCGAGGAGTTCACGATGCATGGGGCGGCGCCACTGTCCTCCCGGGGGAAGTATGTTGCGCAGAATGGCCCCCGCGGGGACGGGTTCGATCCGTCTGTGTCTCGGCTGCTTCCGCCCTCCGCACCTTGTAAGTCTCCCAGCACGCCCTTGCCTCTGCTTGGGTTCCGCCTACCTGACGTGATTTCCTGCGCAGTGGCTCGGCTAGAAGATGCGGAGCGCGCAGCTGCGGCGCTTCTCGGCCCGTACACACTTAAAGAGCACCGGGCTCGCGAGGCCGCGGTCCAGGCGGCTAAACAGGGGCGGATAAACCGCACCTGCGAGGCTATAGGCATTGCCGTGCCCGAGCGCATGGCGCCGGAAGAGCTCCCGCGGGACTCCGGTGCCGTGAAGGTGATAGCCCCCGCAGTGGCATCTTCGCGACGCGGGCCCGTTCCCGCCGCCGTATGCAACCCGGCAGCCCCGCGGTAGCTCGGCGAGGCGGAGCGTCGCGACCGGCGGTGGGCACCGCCACACCGCCGGAGGCGCACGCTGCGGATCCCGGCACTTCGCGCGCGCCCACGAGCCGTGCTCGGGCTTGCGCCACCGCTGATTGGACCCGTCGACCCGGGGGGTAGCGCCGTCCCCGGCGAACAAACCACGGGGGGCGGTGCGCCATCAACCGTAGCGGCCGATGAGGGCGTGCCCCCTGCGGAGGAAGCCGCGGGGGCGGCAATGACTGGAGGTGGTTCTGCCGTGGAAGAATCGCCTGCGCCACCGCAGGCGAAAAGCCCTCGGACGCAGTCCCCCCCGCCAACGAGGGGTCGGTTCACTGTTGCGGGGCCTTGCCGCGGGATTACGGCGGCTGGCGCGGCCGCGAAGACCTTCTCCCCAACCGTTGAGGCCCCCGTGTCCCCCTGGGTGGTCGACCCGGTGCCGCTTCCTGCCGTGGCGAGGGGCGCAGGAGGTAGGTGTGAGTCCCTTTCCTCCCTTGACTTCGCGAGGCTTTCTCCGATCTGCTCGCTCATTCTGCCGACATCAGGCGAGACGACGTCTCCCGTGCGCGGCGAAGGATCGAGCAGCGGAGGTGTGCGCGAAGTCGGGAGCCGTGTGCAGGATGCCCCGCCGGTGCCCCTTGCTGCTGACGTGGCCGTGGCCGCGGTAAATCCTGGCGTGCTGGGGCCGGGGCTCGCTCGCTCGGACTTGCTCCTCGCCGGAGATATTTTGCAACCTCCGCCGCCGCCGGCGTGCCGACAACGGCCTCAACCGAGAGGTGCTGTCGTCATGCGCTGGGACCTCTGGCGCTCGCGTTGCGAGCCTCGAGATGAGGGTAAATACGTGCGCCGGCTTGAACGGTATGGTTAGCCGCCTGCTGATTCGTTGTTCCTGTCAGACACTTGCCCTTAGCCGGTCCTTTGACGAGGCCCGCGTTCGGGAGCAAAGGGCTCTGGAAGCCCACCTCCGCGAAGCGAACACTGCTATCGCCGCGAAGGATGACGAACTTCGCGCGCTGGAGGCTGCCCTGGTGGCCGCACAGGTTGCAGCCACGGAGGCGCGGGACGCCGCAGCTGGGGAACGCGCCGCCTTCGTGCAGCAGATCTCCGTCCTAGAAGGGGAGAACGCCCAGCTGGCGGAGGCTGCTGCTGAGAACCGCCTTGCCTTGGGAAATGCGTCTGCGTCGGCGTGGCGGGCCATGGAGTCTCTGAACCAGGCCCTTCGGGATCTGTGCGTCCGAGTGCCGGATACTACGCACCGGCCGGAGGCCTTGTCGGAGACGCTCGGGCTGATCGAGGAGGGGGCCGGCGTTGCTCTTCGTGGCGCCAGGACCTTTGGCGAGCACTGCAGCTATGTTGGTGCGTGCTTCGCCCTCGCCCTGCTTCATACTCGTGGGTGTAGGCATACCCATGAGCTAACGAATCCTCAACTGGATCTTCCCGACCGACCGGAGGTTATGTCGGACGCCATCCGCTCCGTCGGGGCTGGCCTGCAGAACTTCCACCAACGGATCTGGGGCCGCTTCGGGGAAGGTGCAGCGAGAGTCGCCGTGCAGCAGACGTTGCATGGGGAGGGGGACCTCCTCCGATGGCTTGAAGGGGTCCTTGAGCGCCGTGGCGACGACGGCGCGGGCTCGTCCGCACCGCGCCAAGACTGAGCGGTTGGTCGGGTGGTGCCGGGGGGTGATGTACTGGTTCTTACGCATGTGACCATGTAACCCCTCTGCTTTCGCAATGGAACCAAGTAGTACTTTATGCTTGGTGTTACACGTCATTTGGGCGTGAAGGGCAGTGTATGCATCTCGTTTGTGCTCCGTGGAGCGGCGCGTGTGGATGTCAATCTCGACGCTATGCGTCCTTTATAGTCTGGAGACTCGCGCGTGCGGAGCTAGGCTCGATGCTACGTCTTATTTAGAGTCCGTGGACTATTGCGTGCGGAGCTAGACTCGACGCCTTCGACTTCTTTATAGTCAGGAGACTCGCGCGTGTGGAGTGGGCTCGGCGCACGTCTTATTTAGAGTCCGTGGACTATTGTGTGCGGAGCTAGGCTCGGCGCCACGTCTTCTTTATAGTCCGGAGACTCGCGCGTGCGGAGCTAGGCTCGACGCTACGTCTTATTTAGAGTCCGTGGACTATTGCGTGCGGAGCTAAGCTCGACGCTACGTCTTCTTTATAGTCCGGAGACTCGCGCGTGCGGAGCTAGGCTCGACGCTACGTCTTATTTAGAGTCCGTGGACTATTGCGTGCGGAGCTAGGCTCGACGCTACGTCTTCTTTATAGTCCGGAGACTCGCGCGTGCGGAGCTAGGCTCGACGCTACGTCTTATTTAGAGTCCGTGGACTATTGCGTGCGGAGCTAGGCTCGACGCTACGTCTTCTTTATAGTCCGGAGACTCGCGCGTGCGGAGCTAGGCTCGACGCTACGTCTTATTTAGAGTCCGTGGACTATTGCGTGCGGAGCTAGGCTCAACGCTACGTCTTCTTTATACTCCGTAGAGTGCGCGCGAAGGCGTCCCCCCGCTGCGTCTTATTTATACTCCGTAGAGTGCGTGCGGAGCTAGACTCGACGCTACGTCTTATTTAGAGTCCGTGGACTATTGCGTGCGGAGCTAGGCTCGACGCTACGACTTCTTTATAGTCCGGAGACTCGCGCGTGCGGAGCTAGGCTCGACGCTACGTCTTATTTAGAGTCCGTGGACTATTGCGTGCGGAGCTAGGCTCAACGCTACGTCTTCTTTATAGTCCGGAGACTCGCGCGTGCGGAGCTGGGCTCGACGCTACGTCTTATTTAGAGTCCGTGGACTATTGCGTGCGGAGCTAGGCTCGACGCTACATCTTCTTTATAGTCCGGAGACTCGCGCGTGCGGAGCTAGGCTCGACGCTACGTCTTATTTAGAGTCCGTGGACTGTGCGCGTGGAGCTAGGCTCAATGCTACGTCTTCTTTATACTCCGGAGAGAGCGCGCGCGGCGTCCCCGCTGCGTCTTATTTATACTCCGTAGAGTGCGTGCGGAGCTAGGCTCGACGCTACGTCTTATTTAGAGTCCGTGGACTATTGCGTGCGGAGCTAGGCTCGACGCTACGACTTCTTTATAGTCCGGAGACTCGCGCGTGCGGAGCTAGGCTCGACGCTACGTCTTATTTAGAGTCCGTGGACTATTGCGTGCGGAGCTAGGCTCAACGCTACGTCTTCTTTATAGTCCGGAGACTCGCGCGTGCGGAGCTAGGCTCGACGCTACGTCTTATTTAGAGTCCGTGGACTATTGCGTGCGGAGCTAGGCTCGACGCTACGTCTTCTTTATAGTCCGGAGACTCGCGCGTGCGAGCTGGGCTCGGCGCCGCCTTATTTAGAGTCCGTGGACTATTGCGTGCGAGCTAGGCTCGACGCTACGTCTTCTTTATAGTCCGGAGACTCGCGCGTGCGGAGCTAGGCTCGACGCTACGTCTTATTTAGAGTCCGTGGACTATTGCGTGCGGAGCTAGGCTCCACGCTACGTCTTCTTTATACTCCGTAGAGTGCGCGCGAAGGCGTTCCCCCGCTGCGTCTTATTTATACTCCGTAGAGTGCGTGCGGAGCTAGGCTCGACGCTACGTCTTATTTAGAGTCCGTGGACTATTGCGTGCGGAGCTAGGCTCAACGCTACGTCTTCTTTATAGTCCGGGGACTCGCGCGTGCGGAGCTAGGCTCGACGCTACGTCTTATTTAGAGTCCGTGGACTATTGCGTGCGGAGCTAGGCTCAACGCTACGTCTTCTTTATAGTCCGGAGACTCACGCGTGCGGAGCTGGGCTCAACGCTACGTCTTATTTAGAGTCCGTGGACTATTGCATGCGGAGCTAGGCTCGACGCTACGACTTCTTTATAGTCCGGAGACTCGCGCGTGCGGAGTTGGGCTCGACGCTACGTCTTATTTAGAGTCCGTGGACTATTGCGTGCGGCTTAGCGCGGACAGGGGATGCTCTTGGAATAGCAACCTTTATTGAACTCCCGTTTGCGCGGGCGAGCATCGCCTAATCAACAGGCCGGTGGCCCTACGCCTACTGTGCTGCTTCTAGGCGTAGTATCGCCGCAACCTGTCCGCGTTCCATGTGTGCCGGAAGGCTTGTCCTTCAAGCGTGGCGAGGCGGTACGCCCCCTTTGGCAATGCCTCCGTTACGATGTACGGGCCCTCCCACTTGGATTCCAGCTTGCCGACGGTTTCTGCCTGAAGCGCTACTCTGAGGACGAGGTCCCCAGGCTTGAACCCCCGCGGGCATATAGAGCGGTCCCGAGTACGCATTGTCTGCCGCGCGTACTTCTCGACGTGGTGGGCTGCGTCTGCCCGTATCCCGTCGAGGAGGTCCAAGGACACACGGCGCTCCTCTTCGGGTGCTTGGACGAGGACCCTTCGCGAGCCGGCCTTAATTTCCTCGGGCGTCATTGCTTCGTCGCCGAAGAGGAGCTTGAACGGCGTAAATCCCGTTGGGCGCGTTACCGTTGTGCGAAGCGACCACAAAACGCTGTGAAGCTCGTCTGGCCACTTGCCCTTCGGCAATCCCACCAGGCGCTTTTTGATGGCGGCAGAGATGGCGCCATTCGCCCGTTCGACCGCCCCGTTGGACTGGGGATGCCCTACCGAGGCGAATCGGAGGGTGATGCCCATATCATCACAAGAATCCTTGAAGAGGCGGCGTCGAATCGCAGCCATTGTCGGCCGTGAGCTCCCGAGGTACCCGGCGACATATGATGTTTTGCCATAGGAAGCGTATGGCCGCAGGTTACTTTGGCGAGCGACGCCTCCGGCCACCGGAGAAATACTCGCCGCGACCACCATGAACCGGAGGTCCCACGGAGCTCGGGCAAGTGGTCCTACTATGTCGAGACCCGCCAGCGCCAGTGGCGCACCGGGGATTGGGTTGAGGCTTGTCGGGGGCCTGCGGATGATGCGCGCCATCCATTGGCACCCTTGGCACCAGCGGACGAGGTCCTGGGCGTCGGTGATGGCAGTCGGCCAGTAGAAGCCCTGTCTGAACGCCTTGCCGACTAATGACCTCGGCGCCAGGTGGGATCCGCATACGCCTGCGTGGATTTCCGTCGAGTTCCTTTCCTTCCTCCATCGAGAGGCGGCGCAGGAGCGGCGCGCAAACGCCCTTCTTGTAAAGCGTCCCTTCAAACACCTGGAAGGACCGTGCGCGGTGCTGCAATCGTCGCAGACTCGGCAGGTCCTCCGGCTCGGCGAGGCCTTGTAAAATTTGAAAATGGGCTCCGCCAATCTCTGGCCGATCAATGCGGTGGACAAGCGCGCGTCGGTTGTCTCCGCACGATGGCCGCTTTGCTAACACCTCGTAGAATGCCCCCTCGGGGGCGATTGTTGGTCGCTGCCTTGGCGAGGGCATCCGCCGCTCATTCGCCGCCGAGGATGGCCTTGACGGTGACACCCAAAAGTGCCTTTCGCCTCGCGTCGCCGCGAGGTACTTGGCCAACTTAGGTCCTTGGCTTGATATGACTTGTCCACATGGCCGCCACCAAGCGCGGTCGGTGCGGACCAACACCCGTCTCGCGCCGGCCGCCTTGAGCTTCGCCAGCCAAAGAGCGCCTCGTATTCGGCCGTGTTGTTGGTGGCGGGAAGGCAAAGCGCGCCGAGTACGCAACGCCGTCCCTCAGCGTGACAATCACCGCCCCCACGCCCGCACCGGCGACGCTGTAAGCTCCGTCGATTGTAAGCGTCCAGACGGGGTCATCGTGCGCCTGGCCGGGTTGGGCCGGTGGGGTCCATTCGGCGAGGAAATCCGCCAGGACTTGGGATTTAATTGCCGTTCGCGAAGCATACGTCAAGGAGAAGGGAGCGAGCTTGGCGGCCCATTTACCGATACGCCCTGTGGACTCCTTGTTGTGTAGCATCTCGGCCAGGGGGAATGAGGAAGGCACGGTGATCGGGTGAGCCAGAAAATAATGCCGAAGCTTCCGGGAGGCCATGACCAGCGCGTAGGCGAGCTTCTCCAGCTCCGTGTATCTTGTCTTGGCGCCTTGAAGGGCTTCGGAGATAAAGTAGACGGGCCGCTGCATGGCGCCTTCCTCTAAAACGAGGACGGATCGATCGCGTGGTCGACGCAGCCGAGTAGAGAGCGGGAGGAGCCTCGTGCCGGGCGACAGAGTGGGGAGGCTTGCGAGTCTTTTGAGCTCGTTGAAGGCCTTTGCGCGATCCCGTCCCAACAAAACCCTCGCACCGCGAGTGTCTTGAAAAATGGTAGGCCCGCTCCGCCGCTCGACAGAAGCGGCTTAATCGCCGCCATGCGCCCGCCTCTGGACCTCCCTCGTTGTCTTGGGCGGCTCCATACCCAGAATAGCATCCACTTTGTCGGGGTTTGCCTGGATGCCCCGTCCGGACATAAGGAAATCGAGGAGTTTGCCCGCCTGTACCCCGAAGACACATTTGTCGGGGTTGAGCTTGATGCCCACCTTCCGGAGGTTGTCGAAGGTCTCCTGGAGGTCCCGACCGTGTAGAGCAAGTTGCCGAGTTTTGACCACCACGTCATCGACGTATGCTTCGACGTTCCTCCCGAGCTGGGCGGCCAGGGCAATGGTGACGAGGCGGGTGAAGGTAGCGCCTGCGTTCTTCAAGCCAAAGGGCATTCTGACAAAGCAGAACGTCCCAAGTGGTGTGATGAAACTGGTCTTCTCCTCGTCGTCTTCGGCCATGTATACCTGGTGGTAGCCAGAATAGGCGTCCAGGAAACTCATGAGTTCGCACCCAGCAGTGGCGTCAACCAGCTGATCGATGCGCGGCAAGGGATAGTTGTCCTTCGGGGACGCCTTGTTGAGTGCCGTGAAGTCGATGCACATGCGCCAGGCCCCGCTAGCCTTTTTGACTAGCACCGGGTTAGCGAGCCATTCTGGATGGTGGACCTCGCGGATGACCCGGCGCAAGAAGCTTTGCCACCTCGCTTTGGCGCTGCTGCGATCCATCGACATCTGCGGAGCCTCTGTTTGGCCGGCTTGGCATCGGGCGAACCGCCAAACGATGCTGGATTACCGCGCGATCCACGCCCTTGATGTCCTCCGGGACCATGCGAAGACATCCACGTTGTTCGAAGCACCGGAGCAGCTCCCGCTCGACCCGGTGGAGCCCTCGCCAATGGAGACAAACTGCCCCTCCGCCTGGAGCGGCACCTTCTTGACGCCGCCTTCGGGCCGAGGCTTGGGCGTCCACCCGGGGACGGAGGGCCCAGCACCTGGCGCGCCGGAGAGGGCATGCACTGGGCGATGCGAGACGCGGCTGCCGCCTTCGGCACGTCTTGCAGTCCCGATCGCGAAGATGGTGATGACACCCTCGGCCCGGAGCTTTACACACAAGAAGGCGTGGTGCGGGATTGCCTCGAAAGAGTTGATGGCGGGTCGCCCCAGTATGGCGTTGTAGGGGTGCTGGATATCTACGACGTCAAAGGTGACATGCTCGGTCCGGATGTTACCTTTGTTGCCCTCCTGACGGAAGGTGACAGGAAGGGAAACGTGCCCCAGGGCCAGCAGCGGTTGACCCCCGAAGCCTTGAAGTGGAGCTCCGGTGCTCCGGTGGCCGGGATTGCCATGCGGTCGAGGGCGTCTGCGAATAAGATGTTCGCGGAGCTTCCGTCGACAAGGGCGCGCTTGACTTCGCACTGCTATGTGGGCTGGATGACTAGAGGTCTTGGTGGGGTACTCCACGCCCTAGCGTCGTTCAAGTCGAAGGTGATGTTGCGGGCGGCATCCACATCGCGGCTGCTCCCGGGGTTTTGAGGAAGAGCCTCCGGTGATGGCGTTGACGGTGCGATCTTTGCGCGCCCATTGCGGTGGCCCGTGTGGGGCCATCCCTTGGGTGCCCGCATGGGCCGGCGGGGCCGAGAAGGCGGAGACCGAGACCGGCCATCACCCTCCGCGGCTCCATCACCGCGATGCATGCCCTTGTGTAATGATCGCCGAGCGCGTGTACCTCGCACCACTTACCATAGCGCAGAGCTCTCGCTCTGCGCGGGTTGGCTGGGTAGTCAACTCCACCCTCCGACCCTCGGGCTCCCTTCGCGGCGGGTCGGGTCCTTGGCGGGTGCTCGGTGGCGAGGACGTGATGGGCCGTCTGCGGCCGCCGCGGCGGCGCCGAGGTTTGGGCCCACATCGCGACGATCCTTCACGTACTCCGTCCTCACCGCCTCGGGAGGGCTGCCTCGGGCTCTCGGCCACGGCCGGCCGAGGAGAGGCCACCCGCCCGACCTCGCGCGGGCCGCTCGCGCGGCGAGGCCGAGGACGATGATGCTGCGTCTCGCGCATCCTCCTCCGCCCGCGCGTACTCGTCCATTTTGTCGAAGAGCTTGGCCGCCGTCGTAATTGGCCTCCGCGTTGTATTCGGCCATCGGCGGCGAAGGCCCCGTATGGCTGCCTTAACGACGGTGATTTCATTAACATCATGTACCGGCGAATTTTGGCGGCGCTGAAGTAGTCTGGCGTCTCGAGGGTCCTTGCTTCACGGCGAAGAGTTGGTCCGCATCGATTCGCTCGAGATGATACCCTTGAAATTTGGATCGAAGCCGGTCGTGAAGCTGCTCCCACGCATAGATGGAGCCGGGCTCTATGGTAAAAAACCAAGAGAGCGCCGCTCCGTGCGATCTGGGGAGTCCTTCGCCTTCGTGGTGTCGTCTCCGCCGCGCCTCGTCGCGGTTTCGTACACGCGCACGAACTCGCGGGGATCCGTGTCGCCTTTATACGAGCCGATGGTGCTAGGGAACTTGAAGTCTTCGGGCCATGCCGCCTGCTGCAGCCCCGCCGAGAGCGGGGACTCCGGATCCACGCGTCGCAGCGGCATGCGGCTGGAGACGGGGGCTCCGCGACTGTCCGCCCTTTCCAGCGCGGGCTCGGACGCGTTCTCGCACACCGGCCGACTCGAGCCTCTTGTATATCTCGGCGGCTCCACGGCGGGCCCCAGCTCCGCGAACGCGTTGAGGGCCGCCGCAGGCGCTTTCCATCCCGGTGTGGTGGCGGCGGCGGCGGGTCGGTTGTCGCCGCACCGTGTCGGCGTCTTGGACCGCGGTCCGCCCTCGTAACGCCAGTGGGGTTGATCGTCGCGGTGCTGGTAGCGAGGTTGGCCGCCGCCACGCGAACGTCGGCGTCTTCGCCGCCGCGATCGCATCGCCACCGCGTCCGCCGCGCCGGCGGCGGAGCCTCAGTACTCTGCGGCGCCCGGCCGCCGCCTTCTTTCCTCGCCGCGGTGAGGAAGCTTTTCGGTGCCATCTTTTCTTGGTCTTGAGCTTGTCTTCGTCCTCCCCACGGACGGCGCCAAGCGTTGTGGCTACTGCAGACAAAGCAGAGAGAGAAGTGGTAGTGAAGTGATGAAGATAAGTGTAATGGCCTTGGCCTCTCCCCATGGCTTACTCGCATATATATACTCATGGGGAGTGCTTTTACAGTTATACCCTTACATCCGGTCATCCCCTCTGGGGGCAGTTATGTCATTACACAAGGCCTATTCTGGGCCTTATAGTCTTCTACCGGGCCTGCTGGGTTTAGGTGGGGGCCACCCCTACGACACACATGTTGTTATTTTGATAGTGGTTGACGCAATCGGTTCATCGGGTTGCACGGATCCAAGTTATCAATATTGATTCTATGTCGTGAAGATCGAGCACCACATATCATCTTGGCGCCATCTTGGCACCAGAGCGCCGGGTTGACACGGTATTATTTACCCTTAGTTGTAGATTTGTTTTCTATGTTATACACAAAAGGCCATACAAAAATAATTTTGCTTTTAGCCATAGTTCCAATCTGTTATTTTGGTGAGTTTAGTTAGGTCTTAATCATTAGAAACCTTTTTAGTTGTTGGCCGTTATTTCTTTCGCGTCGTCGCTTAATTTTTGTTCGTTCAATTGTGTTCTCGTCCATTCCAAACGTGTGTTAGCTTTATTTCTAGTATTAGTTGCGTTTATATATAGAGAGAGATACATACATACTTTAGAAACACTAGTTCTTTTTTGAACCATTCATCCTTTGCGAACACTTTGAGCCTATTGAGACTAGCTATTTGATATTGCTCTAGAGATGCTCGTATATTAGATTGTGCACAATCTTATGACTTGTTCATGCTGAACTGAAGGGTGTGTTCTTACTCATTGTTAATCATTGTTGTTCAAGTACACAAAAGAGAGAGAGAGAAAAGAAAAAGGAAGCAGTACAAAAAAGAAAAGTTGGCCGACCATATTTATGAGCATACCTTAGTTGTAACTTTAAAAGGTCAGAGTGTGCATTCTCTTTCATTTGAGCAATTTTGTGCCCTATTTCATCGTGAGCAATTAGCTAGCGTCTCTTCATAAATTTTGCACTACAAGTTATTTGGTGTGGTTCATATTCTTGTTTAGCTCAATCCTTTGATTGCACGAAGTTACATCATCTTTGCGCGTGAGTTGCTTTGTTCTTCATTTGAATCTCAAGATTAGCAACTAGGCATTAGAATTCTAGTTTAGATTGCTTTCTAGCCTTACAATATGTAGAATTTCATATTGCATATGTTATACACTTTCCCTCCCAAGCTCTACAAATAAACCATTGTTGAACAGTATTTGTGCAATTGAATTCGCTAGATCAATCAATTTGTGTTGTCTACCGTCACTAAATGTGTGCAACTCTTCAATTCCACCTAGGAGGCATAATAATTTTGGTTGCTAAGAGAATGTGAGATTAAGTGATTTTCACATATATTCCATCTATGTTTTTGTAGTGAAGATTAACTTCGGTTGTTGTTGTAGTACATAGGTTTTTGCTCAACTAACTACGAAAGAAGAGATGAAATTGGAGTTACATAATAGTGGTATCTTTTTGAGTGAAGAGGACGGTCAAAGCACCAAGTTATTTCACTCCTGTTGTGTTGTTAGTGGTGTTTTCTATGTCTTGACCATTGATGATTTGACCACAACCAACTTGGCAAGCATTAGGCTAGTGGAGAAGTTGAGTCTACCTACATGTCCACACCTTGATCCGTATATGCTAGATTGGACAAATTGCAATATCAAGATCACTAGAGGAGTAAAGGTACCAATTTCTTTGGGAGGATTTACTGATACTATTGAGTGTGATGTGGTACCAGTGCCTACATATTCGTGTCATCTACTATTGGGATGGTAATGGATGAAGGATCATAACATTAAACATCATCCTAGTACCAACTGTTACTCCTTATTACAAAGGGGTAAGCGGATGGCATTTCATCCAATGTTGACACAATGATTCCTTAATGATCGATAGAAGAGAAAACAAAGAATACAGGAGTAATTGCTTTCAAAGAAGTAGAAGGAGATGGTTATGCATGAGACTTTCTCTTCGGTTGAGGAGACATGTAGTTCTACCGAATTGCTACATGCAACACTTGAGATACATCAAAACCCATGTGAGTACAAGAACTACATAGCCAAACTAAGCAGGAGCATTGAAAAGAGTGACGTGTGTGATTCTACCATATGAGGTCGAAAGCATCGAAATTGAGAGTGTGAGAGATATACCAAAAGAAATAAGAGAAGTGGATGATATGCCAAGTGGGATATTTATAAAACTAACACATTAATCTCTACTTCTAGTGTTGTCCCATTTAATGAGCAGGTTTGTAAAGAAGATGAGAAGCTAAATGATAAACAACACGCACCATTTGAGGCGAATAATGAGGAGATAGTCACGAATGGAGAACTATTGCTTGTTGCCCCATGGTTACACTACTGTAGAAAAAGGTCATCATAGATAGTTCAAAGACGTCATCACAGATGGTTTCATGAGCCATATGAGTTTATGGGTTAGTAATGACATGAGGTCATCACCGAAAGTTTTCAAACCGTCTATGATACATACTATCAAAGACGGTTATTAACACATAACCATTTATGATAGTTTACTATCACAGATACTTTGTAGTAGAAACCATCCGTGATAGCTGAGATATCACAAATGGTTCTATGATATCTCAGCTATCACAAACAGTTATCACAGACAGTTCTATGATATCTCAGCTATCACATACGATTTCTACTACAAACCGTTTGTGATAGTAAACTATCACAAACAATTATGAGTTAATAACCATTTATGATAATCTACTTCAAACCAAAATCTATTTCAGTTTGTTGGCTAACATCAAGAAATACTAGTCATGCCCTCTAAAACAAGCAGAAACACAACAAATACATGTATACATCCAATTCACATTCATTTCAGAAACAAGAACGTCAATTTCACAATTCAATTAACTCAAATGAAAGAAATTAACCATGTTCAAGAACAATACACACATGTACAATTAAATTCAATCTTATCCCAATCAAGTTCATTCTATATTATGCAACTCCCCATTTTTTTATGACCTAAAGAAAGACAAGTAACATATATGTCTTGTAAAAATCTAACTTACAATGTATTGCTTCATCTATGTAGCGCATATAGTTAATAATAGACCCTACACATTGTACTACCCATTAAATATACTTAACTAGTAGATCATGTGATCATTTTGGCTTCAGCTTTTAGCTTCCGGCTTATTTTTCACTATTCATAAATTTTGTCTTTTTCTAAACTTTTGGCTTTTTATTGAGCTTTTTTGCCGGTTCGTTTTTCCCATATTTGTTTGTATTATATATAATGGGCTAACATATTTTTTATATTTTTAAATTTTTTAAATTGAATTATGCTAAATAAGCCTCTGTCAGCTACAGTATTTTTTTCAACCAGCTACAGTGCTTTTCAGCCATAAGCCATACAAAAAAGCCCAAATGAGCAAAACTAATTAATGTACTACAACTTACGACTATGAGAAATTAATAATTCTACAAGAATTTATCCTACACAAACTACTCTAAATAACTACATATCTACAATCACACTATTTACACATCTATCTACTCCCAATATAACTACATATCTAATCATTTTATTTGCTAACCTACTATATTTTAAAATAAAATATATAAAGAAACAAAAAACAAACATCTAGAATGAAGAAAACCACTTCTTCTCCCACTCTCCTCTCCTTCTCTTCCCCTCTCCTCTCCTATCTTCTCCACCTCCTCTTTCTTTCTTTTTACTGAATTACAATGAATTTTAGCCGGTTTTTGGTCCTTTTTTGTGTGGCTTTTGTCGCTATTTCAAATGGTAACAGAGAGTGCGGGGGCCCTTTGTTGCCATTTGAAATGATAAGTGAAGTTGTGGAGGCTTTTATCATCATTTCAATTGATAATTCATCTCTCTGTCGCAATTAAAATAGCGACAGATATCATGGTGTCGACATGACACTCTGTCGTCTATTTATTTGACGACAGAGCTTCTACGTTATTTGAAGTTCAAATAGGGACAGAAGGTTATTTACGTAATATTTTAAATGATAATATATTAATGTAATATTAATAAAAATATATGATTAAAACAAATCATCCAGGAGTTGATAAGCGGCTATTCATATTACTGCTCGCCACGTCCCGTCTTACCCTCTGACCTCGCTGCTCGGAAGGAAGAGGCGATCACACATTCACGAGTTTGCTTTTACGAAAGTGCCCTCCGAAAATCACCGAATCAAATGGGAATATGCACGAACTCCATTTGTAGGGCATCCGGAGTGTATAAAAATAGGGGGTCATAAGCCATCTTAAGGTCGACCTTATACATTACAGGACTAACCTTAAGCAGGCCATAAGCAAAAAAGGTTTGAGGCCGGTCATCAAGCTAAAGACCTGGCCACAAGCATTAAAATACAATTTTCTTTTAATCCTGTTGTTCTCTCCCCCCACCAGCCAACTACTAGCTACCACAAGCATTAAAATATATTTTTTTACTGCCGAGTGGGACCCTTGTTACAATTGAGCGGTGGTCTCAAACATAACGAGTCGGACTTAATAATTAGATGGAATCCACCTTAAAGCCTATTATGAAATATACACTTCTGATGAATTTTTTGTACGGATAATCCATTTTTTATTCGAAATTACATAAATATACCCGCGGGAAAATTTTTTACAAAAATAGGCTCCAGTCGCCTAATGGTTGGCGATGGAGCCTTCCTAACTGACCGCGACATTTAATGAATCTACCAACCGTTGGGCGATTAATTGCGTCGCCCACGGTTGGCGACTTCCATGCGATCGCCCAACCGTTAGGCGATCGCATGTCGATCGCTCAACGGTTCGGCGATCGCTAGTGAGATATAAACGCGCTCGGCCTTGGCCGAGCGTTCATCGTTGTCGTTTGGCGCGTCGCAGAGAAGAGAGGGGGAAAGGAGAGGGAGAGGAGGAGGAGAAGAGGAGGGGAAGAGAAGGAGAGGGAGAGGAGGAGAAGGGGAGGAGGAGAAGAGGAGAGGGAGTGCGCGATTTTCAGGTAATTTTTCGTGTTATATTTTTTGTTAGTGTAGAAAATTAGTTTAGAAAATGTAGTGTATAAAATTAGTTTAGAAAATGTAGTGTAGAAAATTAGTTTAGAAATATAGTTTAGAAAATTAGTTTAGAAAATTAGTTTAGAAAATGTAGTGTAGAAAATTAGTTTACAAATTTAGTTTAGAAAATTAGTTTACAAAATGTAGTTTCGAAATTTAGTTTAGAAATTAAATATAGAAATATAATGTAGACATTTAATTTTCAAATTTTGTGTAGTAAATGTAGTTTAGAAATTAAGTTTAGAAAATTTAGTTTATAAATTTTGTGTACCATTTATAATGCATTTTTGTAAAAAAGTTAGTGTTGAAATTTAGATGTAGAAACTTTAATGTTGGATTAATTGTACAAATTTAAATGTTGAAAATTTAGTGTTTAAATTTAGATGTATAAAATTTAATGTTGAAATTATTGTACAAATTTAGATGTAGAAAGTATAATGCACAAGTTTAGATGTAGAAAGTTTAATGTACAAATTTAGATGTAGCAAGTTTAATGTACACATTTAGATGTATAAAATTTAGTGTTGAAATTATTGTACAAATTTAGATGTAGAAAATTTAATGTTGAAATTATTGTACAAATTTAGATGTAGAAAATTTAGTGTTGAAATTATTGTACAAATTTAGATGTAGAAAATTTAGTGTTGAAATTATTGTACAAATTTAGATGTAGAAAATTTAATGTTGGATTAATTGTACAAATTTAGATGTAGAAAATTTAGTGTTTAAATTTAGATGTATAAAATTTAATGTTGAAATTATTGTACAAATTTAGATGTAGAAAATTTAATGTTGGATTAATTGTACAAATTTAGATGTAGAAAATTTAATGTTGGATTAATTGTACAAATTTAGATGTAGAAAATTTAGTGTTTAAATTTAGATGTATAAAATTTAATGTTGAAAATATTGTACAAATTTAGATGTAGAAAGTATAATGTACAAATTTAGATGTAGAAAGTTTAATGTACAAATTTAGAAGTAGAAAATTTAATGTTGAAATTATTGTACAAATTTTGCAGGTATGACTCGTCTTTGGGCGTGACTCGGAGTGGCGGTTCGCATTTGTTGGACGAGCACGTGGACCGCTCTCATCGCGCTTCCCGTCTAGTGCCGCCACCGGGGAGCACGGACAAGCCGCCTCTGCTGGGAGTGGTCCGGACACGCACACCTCGCGTGGCCTGGGGACTCGACCCTCGTTGGACTGCCAGGTGAGCACTATTCCAGCGTTTAGTGCGACCGTTAGTTCGTTCCGTGCTGACCTTCACTTTGTTTGCAGGCTGCGGGATGTCGGGCTACTCCTTCTTGCCCGGATGGTGCAGGCCACGGATGAGGATGGAGCCGCTGGCGGGGACGAGGCGGGCGGGGATCGATCACGACGATTTCCGTTCGACCGTTCCCTGCTGACGGCTTTGGTGGACCGTTGGCGGCCCGAGACGCACACTTTCCACCTCCCATTCGGGGAGATGACGCCGACCTTGCAGGATGTGTTCCTGCTTCTTGGGCTTCCGATCGCGGGAGACGCTGCGTTCCTACCGGAGGCCCGGCCGGCGGGCGCGCGCCGACCGCTTTCGGCGATTCGAGGGTGTCGTTCCACCGGCCGATGACCACCACGTGTTCGGAGAGGAGCAGACCCATGGGCCGACGCTGAGGTGGCTCAAACGAGACGGCACGTGGTTTTTACATTCGATCGTGTCGTCGAAGCTCTTATTTGTGCTATTACGCACTAATATCAACTTGTTTGCATTCGGTGGAGCACATGGTTCCGCAGACGACGATCGCAGTCTCGCGGCACTGGAGGCGACGCGTCTTTGTGGCTGTTTGGTTGGGTGCTTTTCACCACCACCACGGCAACTCGGTGGATGCGCGCCTTATCGCTTATGCGAGGCGATCGCCGACGGCGAGCCCCACCAGTCACCGGGATCGGCCGATTTGCCGCGACGCATCGCACGCGTGCGATGCGTGCACGAGGGTCAAGCGAACTCGATCCTCACGGGCTGTCCCTGCTACTACGATTGTGGTCGTTCGAGCGCTTAAGCGTCGGACGACCTGTGCTAGACGACGTGGGTCCGTACGGGCCCGAGATGTATCCGGGGGGAGACGTCGACCGGCCGACGATGGGTTCTATGTGGTGCCGTCGCCGAGTAAGTTTTATCACAGTTAACTATTTCTTTCTTATTGACGATCGTCATTGTAAACAACTTGTCTTTCTTGCAGTACCATTCGCGCACGTGCAAGTCACGAGGGCGTACCGGGTCTTTGTGGAGCAGCTCGACCGCATCACAGCCGACGACGTGCGCTGGGAGCCGTCGACGATACGGCGGTCGCGCAGCCCGTGCTCTGGCGGTCCGTCCTCACTTCTTTGGCGTGGCCGGGCTTTCTGGCTCACCCGCCGGAAGCTCGTGTACCTCATATACGTGGAGGACTACGCACCCCAGCGGGTGATGCGGCAGTTCGGGCTATGGCAGCCGGTTCCTGTACCAGTCGGACCATCGCTTCCGCGGCACGTGCACGGGTGAGTGATCGTTTGTGCTAAATATGTACATACTTACTACTGCGTTCGCAAGTATCTCACATTACGTAATGGTTCTATACGCAGGCAAAGCGGGAAGGGAGTGAAAAGAGGCACGGACTGGTCGGTGAGGATGCAGCCCTGGGTCGAGCAGTGGCAGGATGCGCTCGACGACCGCGTGGACGAGGACCGGCCGTACGACAGCAGGGAGTACGCGGAGTACCTGAGCTGGTACCAGCCGCAGACCCGTACCAGGCTCGTATATGTGGTAGACCCGCCTGCCACACACGTCGCCGCTCCGACGGACACGTACCCCGCGCACTTCGCGCACGACGCTCACCTCGCGGTACGTTACATTTCATTTCAAAGATTCCCAAATGGTAATGTCGTTTCCATAATCGACCATTTCATGTCTTTGTGTCCAGGCTGACGTCGGTTCTGCCCTATACGCCGAGTCCGGCACAGTAGTGGAGAGGCTCGCCAGTGGTGCGCAGCTGACCCATGAGGAGGGCCTCAGCTTTGCGCGTCGGATGCACGAGGGGTGTAGACGTATCGTTAGCCTCATCGTCCGCACGAGGCTACCGGCGGTCTCCACGCCCACCGCTCATCGCTCGTCCACGATGCCACCCGATCAGCGTGGCACTACTCGTGCACCTACGTGGACACGTCCTCCACCACCTCACCGGAGCGGCCGGGGTTCGGCTGGCGGGGCCTCCTACACCGGTTCACTTCACGCCTCCTACGCAGACCCCTGTCTTCCCCACGGGGGTGTACGCCTCCTCCATGGCGCCAGCTACGGGTACGCATAGGGTCTTATACCGTGTTTATCCGAAGACGACATGCAACGCACTAACGATATTAATATTGCGGTACTTACAAAGACGGCGTCTCCCGAGTGCGGAGGATGTGGACCAGTTTTTCGCGCTGTCGCCCGACGTCGCACGCGCAGTTCTTTCGCGATTCCTCCCGGTGCACCGGAGATTACACAGCCGAGGTGCGATTGACTCCACCATCGCAGGCGGGATAGACACCCTCCTCCTCGCTTTACCTTTCGGATCGCCCTAATCCGTTGCACCGAGGAGGGCCAAGCGAGGCCGTATGGGAGGACGCGGACGCGGTGACGGGCACAGCAGGTGACCAGTGAGGCGTCTTGCAGATGCTATATATGTTATGCATGTAATGAAAAACATGCGCCATGTTACTCACAGTTATATTATGAAGTTTATTTAAATTTACATAAGTCTATCATATCTTTCCGCACATAAACTATCTCACTTAACAGTGTATGTATCGATCGTTCTCTACTCAATCTTTCATAAAAAAAATTTTAAAAACTTTTTACACACCTACAATATACAATGAACATAAACTTTTATTACAACTTCACCGTATTTTTTACCGGTTCAACGTTACAAAATTCACAAAATCTAAAATAATCACGGGGGCTACCTGCAGTCGCCTAACGGGATGGCGACTGCATTCCAGTCGCCTAACGGGATGGCGACTACAGTTAAGTTGCCATACGGAAGAGCGATTTAATGCAGTCGCTCTACTGTGCAGCGAGATATATTGTGTCGCCGTCTGGTTGGGCGAAAGGCTCCAGTTGCCCAACTATTAGGCGACTGGAGCCTATTTTTGTAAAAAATTTCCCGCAGGTATATTTATATAATTTTGAATAAAAAATAGATTATCCGTACAAAAAATTCCACTTCTGATGCTCATAGAGAGTACAGTTTGCCAGTCAAGTTGACGGCAGTATCATGGAGGCAATGGCATGACATGGTGCGGGGTTCTCGTGCCAGTTTGGAGGGTGTTTTGGGTATATAGACTGCACGCTACTGGCTTGCCACTGGCAGGCACACCGCTCGAGGCATGGATGGCACTTGTCAGCATGGGAGGTCCACTTGTCATCGGCGCAGCCCAGTCAATAAGCTCTTTCTTCTACATTACGAACTTGTTAACGTGTTGAGCTCTACGTCTAGCAAAGAGTGATGTTTAGAGATAGTTTGATATTCTAATAATTTTTGCTAGGCTAGATAAGCCTAAGAATATAGAGTAGTATTTGGTTGGAGCATGTGCCTGGGAGAGCATCTCTAGCAAGTATAATAAGAGACTGTTAGTAGGATGTATGCTGAGGTGGAGGAGAGAGAAAAGTAGAGAGAAGAGAGGTGGACTGTAAGTTTACAGCCAACTGAAGCACAAGAACCAAGAAACTTTGTGAGAGAAAAGGGTGGATCATACAACCTTCAGCTGACTATAAATTACTATATGAATGGGCTGATAAGTGGGCTGTAAATATCCATATAGCCAGCTAAAGGCTGTATTATTAGCCTTGCTCTCAACGAGCTCTCAGCTGCGTCCTAGCCAGGTGCTCGCAGCCCAGGGCGCGAACTAAACGCACCCTATGGGCTTGTTTGGTTGGAGCCTTGAGCTTCATGTGTAGTAAAAAGTGGTGTCCAGAGGTAACCTAGTATTCTAATGATTTTTGTCTGGCCGGCAAGCTTGAAGATAGGTTGTTTGGTTGGTAACATGTGTCTGAGACTAATGTATGAAAACAGAGACATAGGATTGATGATAGAAACGAAGCACTCGTTTTTGGTCGCCTAGGCCTGAGCACCGGGTTGGCAACCAAACATGATCCCGACAAGCTCTTGACTTTGTTTCAGCCAGGCAGCTGTGCCCAAGGGTAGCTAGCAAACATGCCAACGAGCTTGTGTCCACCCTTATCCACCGCCAATTAGATCGATCCATTCCATTCCATTTTTTTTCCAAACGAAAGGGAACTTCGTGAAATCCTCGTATACTAGAAAAACTTGTCCAGAAATATTTTACCCTTCTAATATGATCAACACCTTGTTTCGCAGGAATTTTATAAAAAAATTTAATTTATGTAGGAATCTAAAAAAAACTCCATGTTGTAGACATTCATAGAATTCAAAGGATCACTCGTCTAAATTTCTTGAAGTCATGTAGACTCATAAAATTGTAGTGGATCTTTTGGCCATTCTTATCTTTTTGCTGATGAATTCCCTACTGCCTACTTGATAGTATATTCAAACTTGTTACACACGGTTTCTTCCAAGAAACAATCTTGTGGAGTACAAACATGGAAAAAGATAGCCAAAAGGCAGGAAAGGGAAAACACAAGATGAATTACTAAGAAAAAGGAGCTTCACATGTATGAATGCCACTATGCTAGTGGAGACCGTTATGTGCGTTAGCAATAAGCCTCAACCTGGACCTTCTCTTTGTCGAAGGGCCTACCTAGCACCTACACTCCATCCTGTCTATTTTGTCACTCTCCCTTTCTCCCAATTAAAACCATTACGTGGAGCTAGCCCTTCAAACATTGGGCCTATTGGATATAGCTGTGGCTTATAGTTTTTGATTGAAATTTTTAAATTTTGGTTGTTTGCGATAGAGATTACGGAGAGAGATACTCATTTGCGATTTTGGTTGATACAGATGTTGGGCTTTTAATGTGTACTATAATTAACTTGTAGATCTTATCTTAAAAAAATACCCCATTTAAAAGTTAAGTACTGTAACAAAAACTAAAAGCTATTTTTAGAAACCGTTAAAGAACAGGCCCAGAGTCGCACCTACAAATAAAATGGTCCTACCCTCCTTATTGCAGGCTTCCACTTGAATTTAAATCTTCTATAGTTTCTTGGATATACTTGCGTTCTCAACAGGACCTAAAAGGTTAAAGGAGCAATGGCCTCAAATGTTCTATGTGATTCATCTAATACTAACTTCTTTTTTTCCAAAGAGAGTTTTTACCTTTGATTTTATTACTAGTTTTTTTCTGGATTTTTTCCCAAAAATATGTTGTTGTCCTCTTAAAAAAATGACTGTTGTTGTCTACCAGTACAAAATATTAATGATATCTTTTGACATCTGATATGAACAATGAACTGACAAGGAATAAAGAAATTTCTATATCGAATGGAAAAGTGAATATTTGGTGGGTTCTTTTAGACTGTGACTTATGACTTTTAGTTTAAATTCTTGAATTCTGGCTGTTCGTGAGAGAGTATGGAGAGAGATATTTACGTGCGATTTTAACTAATATAGATGAAGTTGAGATAATATGTACTATAATTAACTTATAGACTTCATCTTAAAAGACATCCTATTTAAAATTAGTTACTACAGTATGTCAAACTATAAGTTTAAAAGAATCCATCTAATAAAAAAGACCATAAGAGCAAATTCTCAAAATTCGATGCGATATGCCTAGATGATCCCTGCAGCAATTAATGTCCCAACGAGGGAGCGACAAGGATAGACAAACGCCTCGCAACTCCTTTTTCACAAACTGTTTATATACGTAGCACCTCATCTAATATCTGTTTTTATAAAAATTCTTTTCTTAAATTTAAAAGACGTGATAGATGATACATGTCTTCTCCTACGATCATGTAGCTTGGCAGAAGGTTAGACGCCCGGCAGGCGAAGCCGAGGGGCGGCAGTAGGCAGGTCCATGCGGCTGCCGAGCCGCCCTGCAGCACAGGGAGCATACGAGGCGCACGCAATCACGCCCAAATAGGATGGCTAGCTTCACATGCTGCAGTGTCTAATAGGATGACTTCACATGCATGCATGCATGCAAGTTGTATAACATTTGCAGAACTAATGAACTGATACGTTGGCAAGAAATAGCTAGGCGTTTCTGCTTTAATTTTCTAGCTGTGGTACTGGTAGGTGCAAAGCTAAGCATGCAAGAAGCAAAAACCAGTGTTGTTCAAACCTGTACATGTTCGAACTCTTGACATGAAACAAAAAGACAGTACAAAGAGCGAGCGAGAGAGAGAGTGGAATGAAAAATTACAACAGCTGTTTTGCAGACATGTATAGTTCCTATCTAAGGTACAACCCCCCCCCCCCCCCCCAAGAGTACTTCTCTTTGGGCAGCTTGTACCAAGCATATCAATTTCATTCAGGTATCGGCCAGATTGATCGAAACGTGCCATACCGGCTCTTAAAATGGTACACAACAGATTTAATTCTGTACTAGTACTCTCGATACCGGCTATTCCAGTCCATTCTGGTCAGAATTGGTCATCCATCTATTTCGGTAGCGGACATAATTAAAATGACCCCTCATTTAGTGGCGGATCTAGAATTTTATTGTACCTCAGCTAAATTGTAATAGGCTAACAACCTAAGAATGAATATGATTTTAGACCCATACCATGGCATAATAGAAGTACGTTGCAAATACAAATTTAATTCAATGTTTGAACACAAAATATAATAAGATAAATATGGCAAAATATAAACAATGTAGCATACTGGAGATATAATTTGAGTACTTAAATAACGAAAATTTGCTCTCATCTTAGGCCGCCACTTCTTTATCAATAGTAGGACAAGAACTAAAACCTACAAAGCTAATATATGAGAGTAAATCAAACATGTGCATGAATAAATACGAAGAATGTGAAATTTACATTTATAAGTGTTACAAATAATCTTGACTTAGAGTTCAAGACGTAGTGTATGTAACTCAAGTTGAAGTTGAGTCCAACTTGAAGTCCGAATCAGGATAGGAGTAGGAGAGTTTTATCCCTATATATTGGGGAGACTTGTACCAATAAGAGAATAAAGAAATTTAGAAATTTCTTCCGTGTTCTCTCAGATTATTTGTGATGTGCGCATTTTCTCCTGGGATCAAAGTTGTAACAAGTGGTATCAGAGCCTAGGCGAGAAACAAATCGTTGAAAAAATCGTCTCGGCGATTTCGTTTCGCGTCTCGTCTCTTCTAAGGGTCGCGTGTCACCATCGGACCGCGTATGTGCCGTGCCATGGCGCCATCGGCGACGATGCTGAGGTCCACGACGTACGTGCGGATGTGCAAGGAGAAGCCGTCGGAGTTCGTGCTCAAGAGCGTCTTCTTCACGCACGTACAGCGGCATGCACAGCGGCATCTGCGCAGTCATCTTGATGGATCGGCGACACGGCGTGTTGGTCGCAGTCGTCAAAGCCGAAGTCGAGTTCAAGCCGTTTTGAAGCGGATTTGCCAGGACCTTCTCGACATGTATACGAAATCATGGCAGCAGGCAAGATGCGAACTAATGCAGCAGGCAAGATGTGAACTAAAACCTAGTGAAGCAAGCGAAAGCCAGCCAGCGAAGCAAAGTCCGAATCAAAGACCACAAGGCCACATCAAACTCGTTCAGAACACACGGACCAAGAAGCTCGTGCCCCAGCAAGAACGTACGAAGAGCATGTACGTGTTGAGTGGCTTCAAGACGAGGAGCTCCAGGAGTTGGTCATCGGTGGCGAGTACGAGTACTTCGACCTTCTGGCCGCTGCGAGGCGCGCGGGATGATCAACATGGGCAAGGTAGTAGGCAATGCTGGTGATGACGGTTGGGATTTTAATCTGGTACAAGATTAGAAAAGTTTATTTTTTGGAAATTGCGTAAGAATTTTTTGTAGGAAAGATTGTGTTTAGTAAGTCGTAGTTAAGTACGACTATCTTAATGTTTTAGAATCTTTGCATCTGGTGAACCTGTACCAGTTGAGTTGAGTTCCTACATGCAGCTTACATGTAGAACGCTTCACGTGGAGGCGTGGCTGATAGTTCATAGTGCATTGAAACTAAAACTAGAGTATGTCAAGTCAAGATTAAGGGGGAGATTGTTACAAATAATCTTGACTTAGAGTTCAAGGCGTAGTGTATGTAACTCAAGTTGAAGTTGAGTCCAACTTGAAGTCCGAATCAGGATAGGAGTAGGAGAGTTTTATCCCTATATATTGGGGAGACTTGTACCCAGTTTGGAATCCAAGGAAGAAAAGCAAGAAAGAGGGGGCAAATAAGAGAATAAAGAAATTTAGAAATTTCTTCCGTGTTCTCTCAGATTATTTGTGATGTGCGCATTTTCTCCTGGGATCAAAGTTGTAACAATAAGTAATTAACTTACTACTAGCATAAGATAGTTGTTTCTTACATAACCTCATCCCTTGAAAACTTACCACTAACATGAGGGTTATTTCGCTCTGTGTTACTGGCTTTAGTACTAACTGTTTCTGGAAGAGATTGTGTTCTATTGGAAAATAAGATAACAATGTCTTGCTCCTTTTCATTTTGTATACATAATTCCTAAATAGAAAAAGCAAAACACATGGCATTCAATACTCATTTAAAATTTAGATCGACATTCAATATTTCAATTCAATTAAACAGTTGTGTTCCACAAATAAAATTGATAATTAGTTGGGCCTACATATCAAAGTTGTATCATATTACAATTCACAAGCCAAATTAATTCATCAACTCTTCACTTCTTCTCAATAGAACAAGCTGTAGAAGCAGAACAGTCTATTTATAATCTCACAAGTCACAACCTTGATTTAGCATCGGCCATCAAGGCATCAATAATCAATTCATACAACTATACAAGATTACAAGTCAACTAGACAACATCAGTCCATCTATAATCTCACAAACTTTATTCCCCATGACTCATCATTTGATTCATTTCATCAGATGGCTTAAAACCTTGAAATGGAGCACAAAACAGGAGGTAAATTAAGCAACGAGGATTAGGGAGAATGGGGAACGAACCAAGTCAACCAACCGATTAGGGATTGGGGAATGGCCGAATGGGGCTCATCGTCTCGCAGGCTTGCCAGCGTAGGATGTTAGATGATTTGTTACTAGAACCGTCTATGATACTCTAACATCATAGACGGCTCAGACTAAAAACCGTCTGTGATACTCTAACATCATAGATGTTTTAGCCACCAACTGTCTGTGATGGGTGAGTATCACAGACGGTTGTATTATAGAACTGTCTGTGATAGTCCTTCACAGATAGTTTATACCACAAAACTATCTGTGATAGTTCATTCTATATCTAATTTTTTTTGTTTTTTGGCTAGCCTCAAGAAAAGTTGCCTATGCCCTTTGAGAACAAGCAAATCAGATAGTTTATACCACAAAACTATCTGTGATAGTTCATTCTATATCTAAATTTTTTTTGTTTTTTGGCTAGCCTCAAGAAAAGTTGCCTATGCCCTTTGAGAACAAGCAAATACAGCAGCACATTCTATTAGAATCTACCATTATAGCATCACAAGAAAACAAACAGGTTACCCATCTAACACAGCAAGAACATGGCAAGAACACATCTCCTAATCCTATGAACCCAACTCTTAAACATGGCAAGAACACATCTTCTAATCCTATGAACTCATGGGAAAAAACATAGAAGAAGGAGAGATCCTAGCAGCGCGCGAGCTGGATGTCCTTGACGCCGACTTGAGCATCGTCTTGGTATTCAGCTGCCTCTATGATGCTTTGCAATGAAGTAGAGGCGACAGTATCATCGTCTTTGTGTGACGATAGTGACATTACATAAGACACTTTTACGACACTTACGACAAGAGTGTCTTGTACAGTGAACCGTGGTGTCACAACGGAGGTGCTAGCTCGCGGCGGTAATTGGCGTCATGGTTAGGAGTGGATCAATTAGGAGCAGCCGGTAGGACTCACACATCTTGGAGTGAAATTGGGTAAAAGGGAGAGGGGGAGTAACTAATAACGGGGTGGAGGTGGGAGCAACCAGTGCCTGCCGTTCAATATAGAGAGAATGGATAGACGAGATCATAATCCTGGGAGAGATGCCACGGATCGATGTCATGGCATTATTAGAGACGGTTTGTTATACGAATTGTTTATGATAATGTAATCAGAGACGGTTTGAAATATGAATCGTCTGTAATAACACTTAAAAATACGCACCCTACTCCTGCCTATTAATATTCTGATGCAAGAAACACTTAAACTTCCACATGGTTGGCTTTATACGCAGCGCGGTGTACAATTCCTTGATACCATGAACTTAATCTCTTCTAAACTTTCATCTCCCTCATCTTCTTTACCAGATTTCTCAATAATGGTATTGAAAGTTTTTTTGATCTACTTCCTCTCATCTATTCATCCTGAGTTGTTCGGCCGCAACCTTACATAGGCGGCCAACAACTTACATCTAGAGTAGCTCCTCCGCTCATGCCCTGCTCTCCTTCCTTGAGTTGCTTCCATCTGTCAGCTGGACCTCATCATCCGCCGTCGACGGAGGTTTCTCCTTGCTGCTCAGGAAAGGGAAACCACCCTCAACCTCATTCTTCTCTTTAATGTGCGCAAAGCGGAAGAAACTCTTATGGCAGTGGAGAGATACATGAATAACCTTGCCGATCAAGCAGAAGTGGCTGATCTTGAGGAAGCTTATCATGTCATTCTCTTTGAGATTATGGGCCATGTTAATGATTTGTCTAGGCTAGAGGAGGAAGTGGAGAGGGTAAGGATAATCTTCACAGCATTTGAGAACTCAGCCGCTGATCCTCCAACTCCAAAAGTAGAAGAGGAAGCATATGAAGTCCAGAAGATCAAGATTTGATAATCTCGTTTTTTTTGGACTTTTGTAATAAATTTGACTTGAACTTGTCTTTTGTAAAAGTGACTGGTCACACTTACCTGTTCCAACTGATCGATCAGTAGCTTCTGTAGTTCATATGACAAAGGACAAAATACAGATGGTTCTATTTAAAAGCTGTCTGTGATAATTGACATCATAGACGGTTTTTAATCCGAATTGTTTGTGATATTACATCTTCACAGACGATTTTGGGGAAACGTCTCTGATGTGGCATCTAATATTAGACTTTTTTTAGTAGCGTGTGGAAGAAGACCAGAGCCCGAAGGCACTGATGCAACGCAAGCGAAGCTTAGCAAACTAGGGTTCGTGTGGGTGAAGTGAACGTGCGCCAGTGCTGTGCACGTCACTGGGTCATTGCATGAATCGTGAATGAGGGTGGCGTCCAGCCGTCTACATTAGCTTTGGGTTAGGCTTGATGCCTTGAATGATTTTCCATTGTGGGCCCAGGTTGAGCCACTACTTGAATGATTTTCCATAAGCGAACGTGCTGGGTTGGGTCATTGGATGAATCCTGAATACTTGTATGATTTTACATTGTGGGCTAGCCCACTGCTTGTCGCCTCGGGCTAGGCTGCAAAGCCTTGAGCTGGGCCACTAAATATTGAATTTTTTAGCCCATATAGAAATATTTTGCACTACTAATTTTACTAGGCCTCGGACTATAATCTACCTAGCCCGAGGCCTAAATCCACCTCTGCCCTCAGTTTTATGCTATGGTTATGTATTTAAAAGAGATTTTAAGCAAAACTATGTGTACATATAATTACATATATATACCTATGAATAAATATATATTATTATATGAAAATTTTAAAATCTAGAACGGTATACAAAAATGAACCAATAGTGATGTATTCCATACTTTATGTATTCATCCTTAGCAAGCTAGCTAAGGTATAAACTATTGAGTGCCCCGACTACTTGAGCGATTGGGATGTTTTAAGGATTAAGAAATGTTTGGGAACATATATGTTTGTATGTGATGCATTGATTGCATAGTTAATTAGAGCTTAATCTTGCCAACATATCAGTACATTAGTTCTGCAAATGTTATGTCACTTGCATGCACAGAATCTTTTAGGTCCATATGCATGTGAAGTCATGCTATTAGGCACTGCAGCATGTGAAGCCATCCCATTTGGGGCGTGCGATTGGGTGCCTCCACTGCTCCCTCTGCTGCCCTACTCGCTGCTGCCGAGCTGCCATGGATCGGCAGCCGTCCGGGCCCACCTGCTGCTGCGTATTTGCTCTCTGTTCTGCGCTAGCTCATCTAGCCACGTGGCTGCTCTTCTACAAGCTACGATAGTATGATAGATGACATAGGACATGTTCTTTTCCTCCGAAGCTGACGGCTTTTGACTTTTGCTATAATACTTAATTTTATCAAGCGGGTGTACAAGTTAAACGATGTACACGTTAAAAGCCCAACATCTGTACCAGCCAAAATCGCAAGTGAATATATCTCTTCATAATCTGTACCGTAAATAGCCAAAATTCAAAAATTTCAACCAAAAGTCATAAGCTGCAGCCGTTGCCAAACAAGCACATATATCGTCAGCTGTCATTTGATTTCAGAAGATATATATTTTTTTGTACAAACAGATGTTAGGGGATGAAAATTGAAAAAAAAATTATTGCATCAGTATTAGATACCAGAAAAGTTCCGTCCCACGTGTAACTCTGAACTTGCGCCGCCCAACTCATAATGCTCTAACAAAGTGTTCTCGTGAGCATGGTGTGATTTGTGATTTCTAATGACTTTTTTTTTATCCTTGCAAGATGAAACATCATTTAAATCTATGGCTAGAGAACATAAGAATTTTGCAAGGATTAGTTCAACTTCTGTAGGAAAAAAAACTCCCGTCCAAAAATGGTGCCTTGATTTAGGTTGTTTTAAGGAATGTATAAGTTGGTTTCTTAATTTTGTTTTTGTTTTATACTTTTTGGTTCCCCTCTTTTCTTTTTTATTGTATGTGAAGATATTATGGTGTTTTTTAATCTTCTTTAATTGAATGTCTTAGAAAAAACTAATAGCAGCTAAAATGCAATTTCAAGTAAAAGTTAACAGCCAAAAGCCACTAAAAAAATTAGATTGAACGGGATTAGCTTGAGGTTTTTCCTTTAATACTACTATAAACAATTGCACGTACGTTGATTTGTTTATATTTTTGTGATCACTTCATAAAAAGATTTAAATAGCTTTTTATTCTTTTTTCCATTATTCTCGTACGTTAAAATGAAAGTAAATATAGGCTTATGGGTCACTAACATATCGCTACGTGTCTACGTCCCTTGCAAAAGTTAGTAATTGCTCAAAAATAGATTAAAGAGATCCGACTATAGCAGATATCCCCATCAACAAAATTTTCTAGCGGCCGGATCTCACACATTTAATGGCTATATCTTTGGGTGCCTTCCATAGGGTTTTGCTTAGGCTTATTGTTGGCTGTAGTAATTAATATTTAAACAGTGTGTTTAAGATATGATCTACAAATGTATTATAGTAGATAATGTACCGAATTCAGTTATACCGATTAAAATCGCATGTAACTATTTCTCTTTACGTACTATCTTTTACGGTCAGACAGAATTCGAACACCACAACCAAAACCCAAAACAACGGCCTCAAAGAACCCATAGCATCAAAGGCTCACATGTCCTCTCTCAAAGTTACCCATAGAATGGGGGTACTGATGGCTGATCGTGGATTTATCTAGGTTTGGGCAGGCCATTTGTATGATGTACTACATGATTCAGTATAAACTTTGAGTGCTCCTATTGTCTGGATTATTGGATATGGACTATTGTCTACTAGACAATTTGTACGTGATTTGAACTTTTATAAGAATCTCAGCATTTCCAAAGGAAAAAGATTGCAAAAGGGAAGCGTCAAAGCTGTACTTATACGTCACTATGTCGAGTCTTCGAAAGCAAAAAAAAAAAAAAACATTATGTCGAGAGCTCCATGGTAGCGCAAAAACTTATCTTACACGCTCTGATTATAAGTACACAAGTATAACGGGGTACTAATATGTATGTGCATATTTCCTTAGGTTTTATAGGCACCAATACCTCACATTAGGTATGTTCAAAAGTATTGTGGTTTTTTATTGTGATTTTTGGTTTTTAGTTGATTGTAAGGGAGATTGAAGGACTAAGAGACACTTATGTTGAGCAACTACTTCCTTCAAAATAGCTTTTGCGATGACTTATACCAGCGTCTAATAAAAAACTATGATAAGAAGACGTTTTATTTAAAAATCGATTTCTAAAAATTAAAATCAAAAACTGTTTTCTTCCATGAGATCCCCCTTCGCACCACCTTGGTCTTAGGTTGTGCTCATTTGGGTTGAATAAGTCTGGCTTATGACTGAATTTTTACTGTAGCTGAGTTATTTTACACTGTAGTTGATGGTGGCTTATTTAAAAAATTTAAAAATAGAAAAAACATGTTAGCATATCACGTATAATGCAAATAAATACGGGGAAAAAGAACAGTCAAAAAAGCTTTAAAAACTAAATGTTTAAAAACAAACAAAGCTTATAAATAATAAAAAATAAATCAGAAATCAAATACTCAAACTGAAATGAGCAAGACCTCTCATGAAGACATTTACCGTTACCTTTCGCCGAACCACCACGGGAAGTTACCGCCGCTCCCTTCCCCACCACCGGATCTCTTTATATACCGGCTCCCTCCACTTCACTCGCCGCTTCTCCTCCAAAGCCCTCGAGGAGCGAACCGCGCCCAAGAACCCACCTAATTCTTGGAGAAACACATCGCACGTCTCCTTCTTGCGTGTGATTCAGTCACGGCCATGGACAACGACGCGTTGGTGATGGGCTCGTACGGCGGCTCGTTCTCGAGCCTGCGAGCTTACGGCCGCGCGCTGGCGCAGACGCCGCGCCTGCTCGCGCGGCGGGCGTGCGCGGCTACGGCGGCCGGCGAGGAGATGAGCCGCGTGCGCGCGCGGTCCGGGGCGCACATGGCGCGCGCGCTGCGGTGGCCGGACCTCGTCGGCCTCGGGCTGGGCGGCATGGTCGGCGCCGGGGTGTTCGTCACCACGGGGCGCGCCACCAGGCTGTACGCGGGGCCCGGCGTCGTGGTGTCGTACGCCATTGCCGGCCTCTGCGCGCTGCTTTCCGCCTTCTGCTACACCGAGTTCGCCGTCGACATGCCCGTCGCCGGCGGCGCCTTCAGCTACCTCCGGGTCACCTTCGGTGAGCAGCCTCGCTTGTTTCGGTTCGTGCAAATTCACGGCATTGGGACTGATGACTGATGACACAAACACATATATAATCTAGGGCGAAAAAGGGTTTGAATATTTGATGATTATCTGTGCATCTTTCCCCTTTCTTCCGTTTGTCCAGTTGCTCAAAAGTACTAGCATTCTTTTATCTGCATTCTTGTGTATTTGTGAGAGGTGGATGTCGTATTTGGATCATCGACGTGCTTGAATTTAAGTCTGCTTCTCATGTCCTTTTGTATGTTTTTGATAAAAATTCAGAATACTTGTGCAGTTGTGATGTTATTGATTGCTGCTGTTTTGGTGTTGTAGTCGTCGTTATTTGTGTGTTTGGGAGCAATAAAGTGTCCCTTTGATCTATGTTCCTTTTCTTGGATAGTTGGATTCTTTAGCTCCCCATTTTCTTAAGGTTAGATATGTTTCCCTCTTTTTCTTTCAAGAAAGATATGTTATGCTTTGTCGGCTTATTGGATTTTGTTTGTGTTTCTCAAAGGCTTTCATTTTGGACGGTTTTTTTTAGTAATTTATCTATAATCTATCCTCACTACTGTCCTTCCAAGTTAATCAAATTGTGAGAAAGATATGGTACCATTTTGGAGAAGCATGCATTTCAGAAGTAGACCTCAATTTGCCCAGCTTTACATTGGTTTGCCTATTGATGTTAGATGCAATTTTACTTGAAGCTACTAGCATGGACAATAAAAAAAGCTAACACTATATTCCTCGCAAAAAAAAAGTTGGATTGTGACTTTCAACAAATTTTTTTATTACACACACATATCCATATCCAAATAATGTTGGAAGTCCCTTTCTTGCATCTCCAAAACGGTTTGCTCCTGTAATGCGACCTAGACTTTCTTGAAAGAAAAGGTTCCACTCATTTTCACAACCAACTAACAATTTCCTTATCACCAAGGAAAAAAAACATCCAACACCTTCCATGTAATTTGCTTGTAACTCCCTACCTCTAGCATTGGCAGTTCTTCAGGCTGTACACTGTTTCATCATCATGCATGTAATTTCCTTTCACTGCATGCAAGTACGCAACAGGGGCATCATGCTTATCTCTAGCTTGCATGTAACATTTGCCATTCTTTCTTGAAAATCTTTGCTACTTTGCAATCTGACTGGTTGGATCATCACTAATGGCTTGGCAATCGTGCTTGCCCTGTTACTAGGAGTACAGCAGTATCACATCTCCTGTGCACAGCTTGACTGGTCGTATAAGTCGGGCATCTTGTTGGGGTGACGATGTTTTGCTGTCACAACGCCGTGACGTGCGGTTGTGTTTGGATGTTGTGTGCGTGCAGGGGAGTTCGCGGCGTTCCTGACGGGGGCGAACCTGATCATGGAGTACGTCTTCTCCAACGCCGCCGTGGCGCGCAGCTTCACGGCGTACCTCGGCACGGCGGTCGGCGTGGACGCGCCCAGCAAGTGGCGCCTCGTTGTGCCGGGCCTCCCCAAGGGCTTCAACGAGGTCGACCTCGTCGCCGTCGTCGTCATCCTCCTCATCTCCGTCTGCATCTGCTACAGGTACGTCACTCAAGCAGCCAAGCTTGCAAGAATGCCGGTACTCTTCTCAAATGCCAACCGCTTCGTCATAGCATTGAAGTCGCCAAGATAAATATTTTGTTACTAAAAACTTAAAAAAAAATTCCTTTGGCTTCCCTTACGAGTGTCAGTCTTGTTGTCTCTTGCTGTGGTTCTCTGCACTGTCTGTTCTGTGCCTGTTGTCACAGCACTTTTTGACCATATTGGAGTTCCCAGTAAGATTCCAAACTCCAAAGCAAACGGTGTTCCTATTTTATCCATTTTGGTTTTTTTTTTTGTGATTTTTGATCTTGCAAGTGTGGATCACCTTTGGGTTTTCGCGCTTACAGGTGTAGGTGCTTCCCGGTGGTTGCAGCTTGTTCCCTTGCTTGCTCTGCATTCTGAAACCATCCGCTCCTACAACCTTGTTGCTTTGTTATGGCTACATTCCAAAAGGTTGTAAGCAAGTGGAGCTAATTAAATTGATCCACTTTTGTTCATGCTGGAAAATTTGGAGATTTCGTTATGGGCGAAGAAAGAATCTTTGCTACAGAGAGAGGATGCAGTTCCATTGCAATGGCTTATTAGTTGATCCGATGGGTAGGTCGCAAAGCCACGGTGACTTTGCTACAGAGAGAGGATGCAGTTCCATTGCAATGGCTTTTTGTGGCAATGGCAGCGAAGATTTCTCCAGAAAGGAACCGGAGAAAGTAGCTACTCTGGTTGTTACTTATTAGTTGTCACATCTTTCTTCTCACGTCAAAAAAAATTGAAGAACAATCCATTTCCCCCAAGCAAGAACTTGACAATATTTCAAAAATAATTTCTCGAAAGACAGAGCAACCGTTTTTGACATAATCCCTTTTGCGAATCCTATGCTCATTCGTTGATTTCTCGTTCGGAAACCATTTCTAGGCAAATGATTTCGTAGGTTCTGACAAAGATTTTCTCTTGCGCTCGATCTGCAATGGCAGCACCAAGGAGAGCTCGGTGGTGAACATGGCCCTGACGGCGGTGCACGTGGCGTTCATCCTGTTCATCATCGTGATGGGCTTCTGGCGCGGCGACGCGCGCAACCTGACGCGGCCTGCCGACCCGGCGCACCCGGGCGGCTTCTTCCCGCACGGCGTGGGCGGCGTGTTCAACGGGGCGGCCATGGTGTACCTGAGCTACATCGGCTACGACGCCGTGTCCACCATGGCCGAGGAGGTGGAGCGGCCGGCCCGCGACATCCCCGTCGGCGTCTCGGGCTCCGTCGTCCTCGTCACCGCGCTCTACTGCCTCATGGCCGCCTCCATGTCCATGCTCCTCCCCTATGACGCGGTACGTACGTGCGCCGCGCACTCTGCTCTGACGTTACCGGGCCCACGAGTCAGCGCCACAACCTCTTGATTCAGCTTACTAAATCATTGCCTTGTTGGTCCATACGCAAACTTCGGAGAGAACCAAACCCTGCCATTCTCAGGATTCCATCTATAGGAAAATCGATATTCCTATATAGGCATATATATAGGTTGTAGTATTCACCTAGAAGAGAAGGTCAGGATAATTCTGGCAATATATTGCCTAAGAGAAGCTCAAGTGGCTATAGTTCAGTAGAACAGTGGGTGCTCTGCTCACAGTTGATGCCACTGGCATACGATCCCCATGTTTTTCTTTCTCCCTTTTTGGGATGTTGGTCGTGTGATGTTGCGACGAATCTGCTGTGGCCCGGAACCTGCTTTCTAGGAGAATAAGGCATCTAAAAATCCACCTTTCTGTATGCTTTCTTTCCTGTGTGGACCATGAACAGACGACTGGCTCTGATATGGTAAAAATTCTGCAGCTTCACCTGAGCTTACGTTGTTTTTCTTTCTTTCTTTTTTTGGGGTGCTCTGTGCTGTGCAGATCGACACGGAGGCGCCCTTCTCCGGCGCGTTCAAGGGGAGCGAGGGGTGGGGGTGGGTGTCGAACGTGATCGGCGCCGGCGCCAGCCTCGGCATCCTGACGTCGCTGCTGGTGGCGATGCTGGGCCAGGCCAGGTACCTCTGCGTCATCGGCCGCTCCGGCGTCATGCCCGCCTGGCTCGCCAAGGTGCACCCCAAGACGGCCACGCCCGTCAACGCCTCGGCCTTTCTTGGTACGTACAAACTTCTTCTTCCTCTCCCGCCTTACAACTCGCACCGCTTTCAGCTCTGTTCGACACACAATTGACAGGTGTGCAAGTTGCTCACTGGTTTCTGTCTGTCACTGACGGTTCATAGCGAATCTTGGCAAAAGAAGAATGAATTAGTGAATGAACCCTTTGACCTGTGAATCAACAGCGAAACCCTGGTGCTTTTCCGTGAGCAGTGTAATGGTGGGCAAAAGCCGAAAGGGACAAGCCGTTGCAACTCTGTCGCGCGCGTCTCTTTGCTTTTTGCCGACTTCACGGGAGGCTCGCGAAATGAACAGGCAAAACAGGAACCGGATTAGGATCACTACTAGTGCTTGGTCTACTCTGAATTCTGATCGGAACCAGCGACGAATCACCTGGATTCGTACGTAGCAGACGGCGTTGTGCTCGTGCGTGTCTACTCGGCATCATCTCGCGCTCACACTGTTCAACGGCGAGACGGTGACACGACGTGTGGGATTAGAAGTCAAACAGTTATCAGTTACCACCTCGGGTTTTGCGGTATTGACGGTTGCTCCATGATGTCTTGCAGGCCTCTTCACGGCGGCGCTCGCGCTCTTCACAGAGCTGGACGTGCTCCTCAAACTCGTCTCCATCGGCACGCTCTTCGTCTTCTACATGGTGGCCAACGCCGTCGTGTACCGCCGCTACGTGGCCCCCGGCGACGGCGGGGGGCGCCGCGCCTCGGCTTGGCCGACGCTCGCGTTCATCCTCGCCTTCTCCCTCATCGCGCTCTCCTTCACGCTGCTGTGGCAGTTCGCACCCCGCGGCGGCGTCAAGGTCGGGCTCTTGGCCGCGTGCGCCGCGGGGGCGGTGGCCACGGTCGGCGCGTTCCAGGCGCTCGTGCCGCAGGCCCACGAGCCCGAGCTGTGGGGTGTGCCCGGCATGCCGTGGGTGCCGGCGGCGTCCGTGTTCCTCAACGTCTTCCTGCTTGGATCGCTGGACCGGCCGTCCTACGTGCGGTTTGGGTTCTTCTCGGCCGCCACCGTGCTGGTCTACGTACTCTACAGCGTGCATGCCAGCTACGACGCCGAGGAGAACGGCGGCGAGCTCCACGGCACCAAGGGCCAAGACGAAGGCTGCAAGGTCTACCTGCAGGGTGGCTGACGTAGACACAGCCGAGGCCCTCTTGCTCATAGCTTCCAGAAATCAAAATCCATTTGAAATATATTAGTCTTTTAATATGGTTTTTTTTATCTTTTTTCTTTGTATTGTTTGTACAGATATAATAGTGTTTTTCATGTTTACCTTTTTTCTTCATTTTCATTTAATTGAATGGCTCAGAAAAAATTAACAGCCACTATAGTATTATTTCAGTCAAAAACCACCAGCCAAAAGCCAAATCTTGATCTACCTTCTCTCTCTCTCCCCTTTTTAGGTTTTGTTCTTTTTTGGGAGTATCTATATAACATTTGACTGTTTTTGAGGATAAAAACAGTCAGATTTTGAGCCGTTAGATGGAGATCCAACGCCCTAGATCCTTTTTTCTGGAGGGGGTTATTTTTTTGGAGGGGGGGCTTGTATGGGTGGATCCGTTGGATGGAGATCTAACGTCCCAGATCAATCTGACTGTTTTTGTCCTAAAAAACAGTCGAGTGTTGTATAGCAATACTCTTAATTAATTAGGTTATGACTATGATCAAGTTAATGGAGAAGAATCTAACATGGTGAAGAAAAAACAAACCCAAATTAAGAAAATAAATGAAGAAAAAGAGAAAATAATTGTACTTGTAATTGCAAGATGGAAATGTGCATGCATGTTCCTTTTCCTTGGATGTCCAAGTAACGAGTGAGAGAGCGACCCTACCCCTCCTTGGCACTATCTCACGGAGTCGCCGACCACCAGCCACAAGCCCTGCCGCTCTAGCACCCTCGTCCACCCACCCTCCTCCATGGGCACCCTTGAGTTGTCCTCCACTGCATGGGCGCCGACCTTTGCTGGGCATACCAAGGACAAGAGGTGTCTGGATCTGAGCCTAGGCCTCTCTGCCCAGCCCAGTGCCGACGGAGGTCCCCTCCCTCCCGGTGTCGTACTTGGTGGCGGCGTTGGGGGGTGTCTCCTGTCAGCATAAGTGATCTAGTTAGGTTGTTGAGCATGACGTCCTGGTTGTGCGCATCAAGAAGTTGAGCATGATGTCCTAGTCATGCGCGTAGTAGAGCTTTTTTCCATTGTTTGTTAGAGTACATGCGCAGTTTGCGGTCGTGGGATGGCACGACTGTGTACTCGTGGCACAAGTTTAGGAGGAGCACAAACGGTCATTACTTGTACTCTTTTGGTATAAATAGTCCCAGAAAAGCTGCAAGTGGTGATTGGATCGCAGCAAAAACACCCTGTGTTTTCCATCTCTATCGTGTGAGTTCTCATAAGTCGTAGAGCATTTACGACTTGCAAGTCGAAATCGACTTGCTAGTCGTGGAGTGCCTCCGACTCTATAGTCTTATACGACTTACAACTGCTAATTGTGACTAGATACTCGTGGTAGCTCCGAGTACTCATATACGACCACATGGTCGTAACTTCGAGTGGTCGTATACGACAATGTGGTCGTAACTTCGAGTGGTCGTAAACGACTTCATAGTCGTAAGCTCGAGACTACGTGGTCGTAAGTTGTTATGCGTGGTCGTAAGTTCGAATGCATGGTCGTAAGTTGTTCTATGTGATCATAAGTTCGACTGCTTGGTCGTAAGCTCGACTGCGTGGTTGTAAGTTCGACTGCATGGTCGTAAGTTGTTCTGCATGGTCATAAGTTCGACTGCGTGGTCGTAATGAGTACCAGGTACTTGTAGTCGTGGGACTGGGTTTCAACAAGTGGTATCAGAGCTGCGTCAACCATTTGGGAGATATGTCTTCGTTGAGGGCTCAACCAGGAAGGCAGTCTGTGACTCCTCCGCAGCAAGACCGTCCGCGTTCGCCTACACCTCCTCCACGCCGACTGCGACATTGTGACGATGGTGTTCGTGTCATCCAGCGTGTCGTCAGGGAGGCTTTGAGCTCGGTGGTCTACCTCATGCTCATGCATACGAACTACAACGACTAGGTGCTCGTCATGCGAGTGAACCTCTAGGCGCAAGGTCTCTAGGAGGCCATTGAGACCGACGACGCCGACTACCACGACGATCGGCTCGCGTTGTCGGCAATTCTCCGCCGTGCCAGCTGAGATGTTGTCGACGCTCACCATCAAGAACACGGTGAAGGCTGCCTAGGAGGCTGTGAAGACCATGTGTATGGGTGTCGATCGTGTCTGCGAGGCCAACGCCCAGCAACGCGCAAGGAGTTCAGAAGCATCTCTTTCAAAGACGGTGAGTCCATCGACTTCTCGATGAGGATCTTTGGGCTTGCCAACAACCTTCAACTACTCGACAATCCCATCCAGGAGGAAGAGGTTGTCAAGAAGCTCCTGCAGGTTGTTCCGAATCGCTATCTTCAGGTGGCCATCTCGATAGAGACACTTCTCGACGGGAGCACTCTCTCGATCGAGGAAGTGATCGGACGACTTCGAGCGGTGGAGCAACACTACGCCACCCGAGGCACCGATGACAGGGGAACTTGTCTACTCCTCACAGAGGAGGAGTGGCGAGCACAGGCGCTGGCACGCGAATGGCATGGATCGCACTCCAACAAGTCGTCCGACAACAAGTCGCGCGGCAGGGCACGTGGAAACTGTGGACAGGACTCCTCCAGCAATAGAAGGGAGAACCGTGCCCACAGCAGCTCCGACAACCCCAAAAGGACAAATGTAGGTACTGTGGCAAGCTAGGGCATTGGGCTCGCGATTGCCGCAAGAAGAAGAGGGAGGAGGTGCATTTGGTGCAGCACACTGACGTGTCACTGCCGTCCCTCCTACTGGGCAAAGTAACGGCGGTGGAGGAGGCAGTCACTCGAATGCCCACCGTCACAGTACATGATGATAGGAAGGTCTTCCTCAACGATGAACATGCCATGTCGGTCGTCCCCAACACAGAGCATGAGGAGACGTCCTGGTTTCTCGACACCAGGGCATCAAACCACATGACGGGGTCTGGCACAACATTCTCTGAACTCAATTGCGGGATCACCGGATCGGTCAAGTTTGGGGATGGCTCGGTGGTCGAAATCCACAGGCGCGGCACCGTGCTGTTTGCTGGAAGAGGGAACCAACATTGCGCTCTCACCAACGTGTACTTCATCCCTCAACTCCAGAGCAACATCATCAGCATTGGCCAGCTCGAGGAGGGCAGAAATAGCGTGTTGATTGAAGGTGGAGTCATGCGCATCTGTGATCGACAGCACAATGTCATCACTCAGGTGAAGCGATCACCAAATCGGATGTACAAACTTGCTTTGAGAGTGGTGCAGCTGGTCTGTATGAGCCTGCAAACCGCCGACGAGGCATGGCATTGGCATGCTCGGTTTGGGTACCTCAATTTCGACGCACTCTGGAAGATGTCGACCACAGGCATGGTGCGTGGGCTTCCTCAAGTGATCCACACCAATCAAGTCTGGGACGGGTGCCTCATAGGGAAGCAACGTGTCGAAACCCGGAGCAGTAACTCCAGGATCCTCTGTGTAAATTGCACTAGTCCAGGATCAGCTAGTGCACACAGTGGACAACAAAGACAAATACCAAGCATAATGACATTTATTTAATTTAAGGAGTACGGCCTTATGGCCAGCGTTTACATCATCGCGCATTGGCAAAAATAACTGCAAAAGAAACTGCGGAAGCGAAGCTGAAAAGACGAAGCCCAAGCCTGCCCACAGGCAAACAACTGCAAGACGTGGCCTACTCGTTCTGGTCTTCACCGTAGTCGAAGTCGTCTTCCTCTGTGTGGAGATAGCAACAATGAGTACAAACTTGTACTCCGCAAGTCACACGGAGAAATGCAATATAATGATAAAAGCTTCAATGGAAGGCTCATAGGGTTAGTTTGTATAAAACAGCATTTAATGAAATACAATAAATAGTTAGAAATTGCTGAATTTAATACAATACGTAAATACAGTACTTGCAATTGAAAATATTACCGTCAGTGCAGGCTCCGACCAAACACCAACCTATCCACGGGCATCCCACCCGGACCATCTTTTCCAAAAGATCACGTATGGATTCCATCCATCCACACGCTTTCACTGCGCAACTATGATGAATTCCATCCATTCACCAGATTTCAATCTCTCACGGATTCCATCCATCCGCAAGGTTTTCGAAAACATTTTTGAAAAAAAAACAAAGTCTAATCATGAAAAACTTTTACTCAGCATGCCCATGACCGTGGGCACGGCTATCTAGGATAGATTATACACTCTGCAGAGGTTGTACAACTTTACCCACAAGACACAATCATCCCATATTACCACAGGTTTACACACTTCCTTTGGTGTGCGGCGAGGAGTCGTGACAATGCCTTTACAATGCAAAGCCTTCAACCTGGCCAAGCCAACTCTAAGGTTTCACCCCAGTAAGGAATCCACCATACCGGGACCCCCTCTTGAGCCTAGACGAGACTTCTCATGGTTTAACCACGCTCGCCCAAGTGAGACTTCACATGGCACCAACCACGCTCACTTACAACCTACAACTTGACTCAGGTTGGGACTTCACAAATTATTCAGCCAGGGCTGTCCCATACCAGCCATGTGGTAGTACGATAGGGCTTTGCTTGAGAGCTCACTGCACCGGTCCTTAATTGACTCAGCCCAACCACATACCCCCGTGCACGACAATCAACCACTGCGGCTCCAACCAACAGGGCATGCCTGCACCCACCACTCTAACCAATTGCCTAAGTCTAAACCAAGTTTGATATTTTGTTTGCAAAATAATTTCATAAACCTCCTTGACTCACCAAAGTCAAGAGTACATAACATTTTATGTAAAAAGGGTCATCATTTTATGTGAAAGATATCCCAAAACAAAATTATATGTTTAAGCAGGGCTAAGCATTTGATTTAAAATTCTCTAGCCAATACTAGTGTACTAACTAGAGTTTGATTCTAAGGTGACAAGGTATAAGGATTTGCAATGTCAACGGAGGTATTAACAGACAGGTGTTAACTAAAGTTAAAACTGAATTAAAATACATTGAATAAAATTATGCATGCAATATAATTTAAATCAACATAATTTTATTTGTAATCTGGGATCAACATGATCAAGGAGTGTGACTTGCCTTTCCCTTCAAATTGGTTTGAATCTTCGTCGTGAAATCTCAGAATCGTCGAAGTCTACACGTCAAAATAACCCACCAAATTCAAATAAATTCAAATTAAATTCAAATTGACTTCAAATATTTGAATTGAGGCCAGAAATGGATAGAGGGGAATTTTTGATGAATTTAGAAATTTGAATGGGCCAAATCGGAGTTAGGACGAGGGAGAACGGGCTCCGGGAAATTTGAAAAGAGAGAAAATGGAAAAAGAGGATTTTTGGAATTATTTTTCTACTGAAAAACCTGAATTATTGCGTCAGCAAGGAATTTCTTTTTCGGCCGGATTATTTTTCTACGAGAAATTCGGGCTTATTGCACCAGCTGACGTCAGCCAGGGGTGGACCGACACTGACATGCGGGCCCGGTCCATGGACCGAGTCCACGGGGCGGGTGAAGGCGCTGGGGTGGCAGGGCGGTGGCGTGGCGGCCGACGGGGCAAGGAGGCGCCGAGGTGGCGGTGACGCGGCACCAGGTGGCTGCCACGTGGGCGCGACGCGGGCATGGCCGGCCGGCCGGGAGGCTCGGGCCGGTGCTGGCTGGCGCTCGCGGGCGCGGGGGAGAGGGGTGACGGGAAGCAGCTCACCTTGTCGCGAGCTCGGCGGCGCGGAGATGGCAGCGGCGAGCAAAGGGCGGCGAGGCGCTCGGGTTTCAGCTTGGGCGGTAGAGGCGGCGGGAGGAAGAGGAGTGGAGGGGAGGAGTGCGGAAGGAGGGGAGGCCGGGGGAGGTATTTATAGTGGCGGAGGGGCGCAGGGGCGGCACGGATTTGTCGCCGGAGATGGCGCGGGGGCGGCGGTCGCGGCGGAATTAGGGGAGGGACACGGCGCGGGGAGAGGGGGATTCGGGCGCGGGATGGCGGGTGGCGCGGCCACTTGGGAAGAGAGAGGAGATATTCAGCGGGCGGGGTGGCGGCGCAAATGGCGGCGGTGAAGGTGCAGCCGAGCGGGAGGAGGAAGAAGGGCGCGGGAAGGAGGCCCACGACCGGTGGGGCCCACGCGCAGCGAGAGAGGAGGCGCGCGCGGCCGACGGACGGCAGGCGGGCAGAGGGACGGAGGCGGGAAAGCGCGTGCCGACACAGGGGCCGAGGCGCAGAGAGAGAGAGGAGCGGGAGCGCGCCGACAGCGAGGCCCGAGAAGAGAGAGAGAAGAGTGGGGCGCGGCGGATGAAGATCCAGCGGCCAAAGGGGAGCGGCGGACGGGCGGATGGGCCGGCCGGCGGGTGGCGTGCGCGGATCCGAGCCGGCCAGTGGCGCGCGGAAGAAGAGGAGGCGGGATCCGCGGGCGGCGTGGCAGGGATCCGGAGGGGGAAGGCGGGATGGAGCGCGGCGGTGACGTGGGCGGCATCTGGCTGTCCACGTGGCGGCCGGAGGGAGGGGGCTAGGGTTTCATTTTTGATTTTTGCTTTTGGATTTTCAAAAATGCTTGGAAATTTCATTAAGCCTCAGAAAAATACCAAATAACTTCCAAAAATTCCAGAAAAATTTACAGAAGCTCCTGGTGACATTTTGGACTTAATAAAAATATTTCCAACTAATGTTGGTATTTAATTTTCATACTTTAAAATACTTTTTAATTTCAAAAATACATTTTTAAACTCCAGAAAATCCAGGAAACCAAATAAAAGCCAAATAACTCCAAATAATTAATTTGAACTAGGATTTTCATATAAAATCAAAATATTATTTTATTTAATAATAATTTTAGGTTTTTCTGAAAATGCTTTTTAAATCCAGCTTTTCAAAAGCAGAAATTTAGGGCAAATCCAAATTTAAACTTTAGGCAACAAAACACTTATTTTAGATTAAATTTTAATTTTAATTGATTTTTATTTATTTCTTTATTTATTTTATTTTAATAAAAACCTGGGCTGTTACACAACGGCACACTCTTTTTCCTCATGAGATCAAGCACCATGCCAACGACCGCCTCGACCTTGTCCACGGTGACCTGTGCGAACCTATCACGCCATCGACACACGGAGGTAGGCGCTACTTCCTCTTGCTCGTCGATGACATGAGTCACTACATGTGGCTCATTCTCCTCCGAAGCAAGGACAAGGCTAGAGGCGCAATCAAGAAGTTCCAGGCCTCCATCGAGATCGGACGCAAGATGCATGATCTCCACACTGATCGTGGGGGAGTTCACCTCGGTAGATTTCATCGATCACTGCACCGAGCACAGGGTACACTGGCAACTCATGGCCCCGTATTCACCACAGCAAAACGGGGTTGTTGAGCGCCGAAATCAGATGGTGCTGGCAATGGTGAGGTGCCTCCTCAAGGCCTAGAAGGTGCCTAGCAAATTCTGGGGGGAGGCCGTAACCACAGCTGTCTTCATCCTTAACCGTTGTCTCACGAGTAGCGTGATAGAGAAGACTCCCTACGAAGCCTGGTAGGAGTGAAACCTGCCATGCATTTTTTCTGTACTTTTGGCTGTGTAGGGCATGTGAAAGCCACACGACCGAACGTCGGCAAGCTGGATGATAGAAGCACCCCTCATGGTGCTCATCGGCTACGACCATAGCTCCAAAGCCTACCGAATGTTCGACCCTTCATCCGGTCAGGTACACATCTCCAGGGACGTCGTCTTCGATGAAGGGAGAAGCTGGGACTAGGAACTCTCGAACCAGGCCAGTGGCAACGACGACTTCACCGTGGCCTACTCTGTACCGGTGGCACGACCCGAGGGTAGCCCGGCAGCTGGCTACGACCACTGCACCGGTTACGACCACGACGTCAGCAGTTTAACCACGGCAACGAGTGAACACGTCGCTACTCCAACTACTCCAATTTCAGGCAATGCCATGACCACGGACAGTGGTATGACCACGGGTAATGGTACGACCATGGGAGAATTTGCATCCTCGCCATCGACCATACCGTCGGGCATCGACCTCGACAATGAAGGAGCTCCTCGAAGGTTCCGCATGGTGCAGGACTGCATCAACAACACCCCTCCACGCAAGCCCGATCTTGATCCGGACGAGCTGTACATGCTTACGATGGAGGAGCCAGCCTCTGTAATTGAGGCCCAGGCTGACCGAGGATGGCGGATGGCGATGCAGGAGGAGATGAACTCCATCGAAGAGAACCACACATGGGACCTCGTCGATCTTCCAACCAGTAAATGCCCAATTGGTCTTAAGTAGGTGCTCAAGCTCAAGAAGGACGTCCGCGGTAGGATTGTGAAGTGCAAGGCGCGTCTAGTGGCAAAGGGTTATGTTCAATGTGTCGGCATCGATTTTGACGAGGTATTCGCACCCGTGGCATGCCACAACTCCGTGCGAGCACTCGTGGCTATGGCTGCCCATGAGGGATGGCCGGTACATCACCTTGATGTGAAATCTGCCTTTCTCAACGGCATCTTCTTGGAGGAAGTGTATGTGTCCCAGCCCCCCGGTTTTGTGTGCAAGGAGCGTGAGCATCAGGTGCTATGGCTGTGCAAGGCTCTTTGTGGGCTTCAACAAGCACCGAGAGCCTGGAATGCGAAGCTCGACATCACGATGACCCTCCTCGCCTTCAAGAAAACTTCGTCCGAGCATGCCGTGTATACTCAAGGAACCAACGACTCATGACTACTCGTGGGTGTCTACGTCGATGACTTGGTTGTGACCGGTGCCCGTTTGGAGGAGATCAACCGATTCAAAGCCTAGATGGAAGCTGAGTTCAAGATGAGCGATCTCAGTCCTCTCAGCTATTATCTTGGGATCGAGGTAATGCAGAGTGAGGGCAAGATCACTCAGTCTCAGGCGAGTTACTCGTCCAAGTTGCTGGAGAAGGCCGGGATGAGCAGCTGCAACCCCGTTCTTGTGTCGATGGAGCCGGGACTGAAATTAAGCAAAGCAAGCTCAAATCCTCCGGTCGACGGCACGTTCTACCGCAACATCGTCAAAGGCTTGTGCTATCTGTTACACACACGACCAGACATTGGGTTCGTAGTTGACTACGTAAGTCAGTTCATGGAATCGCCGACTACCGAGACCTTAGCGCCGTGAAGCACCTGCTGCGATATGTGGCAGGGACGATCGACTATGAGTGCAGGTACATGAGAGGCACAGGGGCAACTACGCTCGTTGGGTATAGTGACGCGGACATGGTCGGAGATGTTGACAACCGGAAGAGTACCTCCGGCATGATCTTTTTCATCGGGGGATTCTAGTGTGCTGGCAATCACAAAAGCATAAGACCATCTCCCTATCGACTTGCGAGGCCGAGTATGTCGTCGCCTCAATGTTTGCTTGCCAAGGGATTTGGCTCGGGAAGTTACTCGGGAATCTGCTCAATAGGGAGGCATTAGCGGCAACCCTACTCGTAGACAACAAGTCTACAATACAGTTGTGCAAGAATCCGGTGTACCACGACTGTAGCAAGCACATTGAGATGCGTTATCACTTCATCAGGCAATGCGTCGAAAACAGCAAAGTCCTCATCGACTACGTCAAGATGGACAAGCAATTGGCAGACTTGCTGACCAAACCCTTGGCGGATGAAGTTTCAGGGTCTGCATGAGAAGGTTAGAATTGTCACCGTAAATGGCAACTAGATCAGGGAAGAGTCTATCAGAATAAGTGATCTAGTTAGGTTGTTGAGCATGACATCCTAGTTGTGCGCATCAAGAAGTTGAGCACGACGTCCTGGTCGTGCGCGTAGTAGAGCTTTTTCCATTGTTCAGTTAGAGTACGTGTGCAGTTTGCGGTCGCGGGATGGCATGACCATGTAGTTGTGGCGCAAGTTTAGGAGGAGCCCAAACATCCATTACTTGTACTCTTTTGGTATAAATAGAGTCTCCAGAAAAGTTGTAAGTGGTGATTGGATCGCAGCAAAAACACCCTGTGTCTTCCATCTCTATCACGTGAGTTCTCATAAGTCGTACATCATTTATGACTTGCAAGATGGAATCAACATGCTAGTTGTGGAGTGCCTCTGACTCTATAGTCGTATACGACTTACGACTGCCAGTTGCGACTAGATACTCGTGGTAGCTACGAGCACTCATATACGACCACGTGGTCGTAACTTTGAGTGCTCATATACGACAACATGGTCATAGCTCCGAGTGGTCGTAAATGACTTCATAGTCGTAAGCTCGACTACATAGTCGTAAACGACTTCATAGTCATAAGCCCGTCTGTGTGGACCTAAACGACTTCGTAGTCGTAAGTTTGACTGCATAGTCGTAAGCTATTCTACGTGGTTGTAAGTTTGACTGCGTGGTCGTAAGCTCGACTGCGTGGTCGTAAGTTTGACTGCGTGGTCGTAAGTTGTTCTACGTGATTGTAAGTTTGACTGCGTGGTCGTAACGAGTACCAGTTACTTGTAGTCATGGGACTGGATTTCAACATCTCCCTTAGGACCACGTTCCAGTCTCGTCGAGGCTTGGGCCTAGCCACCCTTCCCTGGCGGTTCAGGCCGCCGTCGAACAGGGGGAGGATTGCCAAGTGGTCACTCCCAAGCGACGTTAGCGAAGCGTCGAGTGCCCCGAAGCCCCTGCCATTCGTTGTGTCCCTTAGCAACTGAAGTAGGGGGGTCCTGGTTGACTTCACTGGGCACTACTGGAACTGCCTAGCGGAAGATCACAAGGCAGACTATCGCAATCCGATGAGATGCCGCCATTGCAGGTTGTTTGGGCACCACATCAAGGACTGCAAGAGAGGCCTCGGAGTCCTGTCCTACGAGCTGGGGTGGTAGACGGTGGTAGAGCCCGCTGCCATTGTGGCCTGTCGCGGTACCCCAACTCTCTCACCAACGACCTCTCTGGCGGTGCAGGAGGAAGAGATCCTGGCCAAGCCAAGCCACCCCAATTGCCAACCGTCGGGGGTGTTTATGTTGTCCCAAGGACCACCACGTTTGATGAGCTAGAAAAAGCTAACAGCCGATACAAATGTATTTTCAGCCATTACAGTGCACAAAAAGCCAAAAACCACGGCTTAGAACCCAGTTGGAGTAGGGCTTATTCAGCTTCTTCAACTTTTCTCCCTCCATTTTCGGGCATGGAGCAGGCAAGCGCAAGCGCGAGCCAAACTTCTCTATTCAAGGTGTTCCTAGACATTCAAGGCACACCGTCCCATGCGTGGGACTGGTACACAGTTACCAAGTTTTCTAACAAGAGGTTAGGAGTTTTGCCATTCAATTAAGAGAAAAAGAGAATGAAAGTTTACAGTAAGAACCTACCACACCTTCGGCTTATATAACGAGGAACTACATGTCGCGAGCTCAAGAAAGAAAAGGTAGAAAGGGGCACAAGCCTAACATATTGCGCAAGGAGTGAGCTCACAAGGATATCAACTCTGGTAGAAGACTTTGTTTCTCCTCTGGATGTCCTCAATTGCTCTGTTTACCACCTACTGCTCAAGGTTGGATTTGTTTTGCAATGTTCATCTATTTCTTTCTTTCCAGTTGTTTCGCATGGTGTATTTGGCCAGACCATTGAAATCCCTTCTTTGTTCTGTTGGAAGAGTGTTTGAAGCTTGCTTCCACCAATATAGGATGGATGCGAAGTCCGTAGGTTTGACTTGTTGGAGGATATCACTGTTAGTGAAATCAAGAACTCGAGCCCACACCTCAGCCGCAAAGGGGCAATGGAGGCAAAGATGAACATCGGTTTCCTGATGCGAATGGCACAGAGTACAAGTTTGTTCATCGGCCCATCCTCGAGGGTTAGGTTATCAACTGTAAGGATCTTGTTTTGGACGAGCGTCTAGGCAAAGAATTTGCATTTGTTCTCCATTTTGGCTTTCCAAATCAAGTTGGTGTATTGTCCATTTGTTATCAACCATGGAATTAGGCTAGGTAGGCCAATTTGGTGGAGTATTGTCCATTAGTAGTCCAGCGCCAAGTGATGGTATCTAGCATGTCTAGTTATAGGTGGATATCCAGTAGATGGATCTAAAGTGACACAAACTCTTCTAGCTGATTGGAGGTGGTAATCTTTCCTTAGATTGTGTGAATCTAGTTACTAATTTCGAGCTCACAGTTATCATGTTGCTCTCTCCCTCTTGCTGGATGGAACACCTTGAGCAGGATATGCCCAACCATGGTGATCTTGGCCGCTTCATGCTCCAAGTGTTGACGGCCAACCAGAACTCCATTCCGAAGGAGACCATGCTGCTCATTACTAAGCGAGACGAAGACCCGAGGGACCCCTTCGACCCGATCTTTTCCCACCTACCATTGCTACTCCATGAGAAGAAATTCCTAGGCTGTCATATTCTTATCCACATAGCCATGGTCGAGGACCATCCCTGTCCGTCAGCGATGGAGACAGTGGGCACGGTGGCAGACCGGAGATGGGGCCTCACGACTCCTTCGCATGTGGCCTATGTAGCCACTTCTTTCCCTTCCAGCAGGGGATTCTAGATGGTGTGGGTGAATTCTGTGCCAGTGTGATTATTGTGGACACTGTTCATTGGAGCATGTCGTGCTTCTCCCTATGGTCTAGAGCGAGCTTGGTGCCTACCATCACTAGCTATGTTGCTAGGGTTGATGCCGATCATCGAGATAGATGAGTAGGGTGCGCAGCCATGCACTATAGCTAGGAAGCCGGTTGTGGTTTCTAGCTGCCTTTCACTGGCTACGGTGACCGGATGTAAGTTCAAGCTCCATTGAGTTGGTTTTGGTGATAATGACAAATACAATTGTGACACTAATTTGTTTATTGATTATGATATTATTTAGTCTCATTTGGATGAAAAGATGAAAAACATAATAGGTATGTATTTAATATCACATTCTTATCTTATTGCATTCCTCGGATCCGAAATATAAAATGAACTTCACCAAATAAATCAAACTTGAATATGTGCATATGCTTTTACAATACATTTTTGTATGAACACATTTAGGAGGAGTTCACTATATATTTTGTGGTCTCATTAATATTAATCTAAGCTCCATTTTCATATATTAAGGATCTTTAGTTTGAAACATATCCCTTGAGTATATATAGCTTGTGTAGTTCATATATACTCATAATCGGGTTGTCATCTAGTTCTTCCATTACGTATTAATGGTTGGATGATTAATGACAACCTTATAAATAATATTTGCTTTAAAAGCTTACTTTAGATTATACAAGTATTGTGTGTATGTTATATACTCGCAATTCAATTTTTATCTCGTTATTTGTTGAAATTATCATGAATTACCAAAAATAGAAGATTGTAGAATCTAGTCCCTCCATTATGTGTTAATGATGAACCTTGGTAATTAATGATAATTGTTTTGTGGAGTAACATTTTTCATGAGTTTGATGACTAAGTTAAGATCCACAAATGAGGAAGATTTGAGATGATTTCATGTGTTGAATATCATCAAGTAAAGAAGAAGATGCATCATGAGTTGTGCATGATCCTAACTTATTTTAGCACAAAATGCACATACAATGGATGCAATAGGATTAGATTTCTTTGATGCAGGAGATGAAACATGTTTTTATTTAACGGTAAGGTCATTTAGAGTTCTAGTTAAAGCATCAATTTTAGCATTTGACTTAGTGCATTTTTAGCATGAGATAGCCCTAAAGCGAAGCATCTCATCAGTTAATTTAACAAATTTACTCATAGCACTTTTAAGCTTCAAATATAGCAAAGTACACTTAAAGCAAGATAAAATACTAGTATTCATATCCCTAGCTACTAAACACACAAGAGGTTTGCTAGACTTGAGTTGAGCAATTTCACCAATTGCATATTTGTCGGACCTCGGGTTAACAAACCCTGATCCTCTGTGATTCCAACGCACTATTCCCTGGATCAGTAGATAGTGCTCACAGATACATTACTGTATATCAAAAACATATTATACGGAAGCGTAAGTAATACAGTAATACTTACTCATGGGCCAATTAGGCCGAAAGCGATAAAATGCAGCAGCGGAAACTTCACACAGATGGGACCCACAGGACGTGTCCACAGGCAGCCAACTGGGGTTCGTGACCTAGTCCATGGCCTCTTCGTCTTCCAGCTCTGTCGACCCTTTTTAGGCATCGCAGGGCTTGACTTTATTTCCTTTCTGACTGAATGATGGTAGTTAAGCAAGAATGAGTACGATGATACTCAGCAAGCCACCACACAGGATGCAGAAATAATAGATGCAAGGCTGTCAAAGGAGGCTCGAGGTTCTTTTATTTGCTCAATGCGATGTTTGCAATAATCGTAATTAAAATTCCTATGACTTGGCATTTTATAAACATGCTTTAAAGAGTTTGAGATTGTGCATTAAATATAGCGGTGTCGGTTCCATCCACCGATTACATGGTTCCATCCACCTATGCTAGCTTTTGATCATTATGCCACTTCCATATTATCAACCACGCTGGAGTACGTCCCTCTAGGAAAAAGCCTAAAATCAGAGTACCTCCCTCTGATAGGTTTTTGTCCCACCCACAAAGGTTTTTTTTGAAATAGAACTAACTCGAGGAAGATTTCCGTGTCCGCCCTTGACCGTGGGCACGGCTATTCGAATAGTTGTATACTCTGCAGAGTCTGTACATCTTTACCCACAAGAGGTAATCATCCCGATGGTTCTACATGATTCCTTAGTCATGCAGATCGAGAGACTACCACGAGGCCTTTACAATACCTCGCTCTCTAGCATCTCACTCCTATGGGGTTACTTCCATAGGTTGTGCGGGATGTCACCACAGGTTGGCGCACTCGGACTCCACTCTCCACCATACGCTAGCCTCGGCGATGTCACCTATATCCGATGTCCCATTCCACGGGGGCTTTTATTACCCGCCTACACACATTCTCCGTGAAATGGCTAGAGAGTTTAGTGAATTATTCAGCCAAGCCTACAATTTGCCAGCTTGTGGTTGTACTGCTGTACACGGAGGGGTCATCGCAGGATTAAGTCCTTAATTTGTCCGGGCGATTCATTCCACGAACCACAATTCTTGTGTTACCTCCACACCTTGTGTTACATCCACACCCACCACTCTTACCACCCGCCCAGACAGGTATAGCAGGTTTGAGGGTTTTGAGAAGCACAAAATAAGTAGTCACAAAGTATTCAGCCACGTACATCCCGTGTCTGCCCAAAACAAGTTCTCATGTTTTTGAAGATTGATGATCAGGGCAACTAGCACCCTGGACTTGACAAGACTAGCATGGCACTTAATATGACTTATAGCTAGTAAAGTTATCATTAATATCTATGGTGACAAGGATCAGGTGGTTCAAGTATCAAAGGATGGCATAATAAATTTAATACAACATCAAGTGGGCATGTAGTTACCTTAAGCTTTAACATATATTTGCATAATCAATTAGGCATGCAAGTTGATAGTTTAAAAGAACATAATTTTGCATAAAATGTAGGATCAATATGATCAAAGTGATGACTTGCCTTGCTTGGTGTGCCATGGCCTTGATTGACCAAAGTCAAAGCCTGCTCAGTCAGAGATCTTAACTTCCTAGTCGTCGCTTTTACCCGAGTCTGGATCTTGTTCGAATCTATCGCCTCGTTGAGTCTTCAGATTCTAATACGCGGCAACGAAAAGAAAGACCAAATAAATCCAAACACTTTAAAAGCCCGTTTTAATGTAAATTATACATTTATGGTGATTTGAGAATAGAAGGAGGATTCGGATTAGTGGGCTGTAAACACAGCGGTAGATGAATTGGGCAGGAGAATGAATTATCTAAGTAGCTTTATCGTGAGGGAAAATTAGGATGAAGAGGGATCGAAGGTGAAGGAGTATTTTACAGAATTACTGCTTGGAGCGATGAAGTGGCCAAACACAGCCGATTGGGGAAGGGCAAGGCTCGACCTTTTATTTGGCGACTTTCTCTTTATTAATTTACATTTATCAAGGAAGTCCCGTGAGTCAGATAGGACTTATGGACAGATAAAAGAGGTTAACTGGGATAGCAAAGAGGGACAGAGCTTTGTGATTTTAAGATGCGGGAGCTTTACATGAGATTTTTAAGTACTTAGGGTAACTTTGATATTTCATATGGCAATACTTAGCTGAGATTGCAATAGCCAACTTAACAAACCATTATGTTAACGACTTAATTGAATGATGGGGTTGGCCATTTTAATCCAGTCGTTATTATGAGTAAAGTTAACCTTCCTGCTTGATCAACCAAATGATTAGAAATGGCCAACGGTTATATTTTACTAAAAAGAGATGCTATGACTTTTTAGGGATATTCTTAATAAAGCTACTCCTTTTATTATTACTTATTCTCGACTATCGAATTTAAATCCTGAGATAATGATCGGAGACTTGGATGTGAGACAAAGATGAAGGAATGCTCTTTCTTGTTTAAGACTCTCTTAATCGTATTTTATTTGTCATCTTAAGTCTTAGTATTTTAAGATAAATGTTAAAGTCTTTACTTTAAATAATTTAAGCATTTTTGGAAGGAGAGTTTCCATGGTATTTGAGATGAGTAAACTATACTCGATATTTTATGTGGCATCACGATGATATCAGAGAGATAACTTAGTAAACCGGGTGGTTTCAATTCCTCATTATTGAAATGCTATATTTGTTGATACACTTGTTATATTAGTTAACTTTCTTACCATTCTCCTTAGTTATTATGGATTTAGACAATATGGGATGATATAATTCTTTAGCTTCCTTAGAATCGTTTTAGTCATGATATTATTACTATTATTATTTTCATTATTATTATTTTATTGACTTTATGCTAGCTGCTTGATAGTAAGAAAAGGGTCCATGGCATACATTTATTTTAATTAATCTTCTATATGAGGACCAATGAATTAATCTTGATTGGTAAATAAATTAATTAACCATTGTTAAGTTTCAAATTTAGTTGCATGGATCTTTTCATTGTAAATTTATAAATACAATCTTATTTTTTTTATTATCATTCACAGCTTACTTTAATATATGCATGAATATCTTCTACACATGAAATTACCATTGAGCCAAAAGGTGAGGAGTTAAGCCACTAGCTAGATGGGCCCCCTGTTATAGTATTGAGAGGAGACAGAGAAGGAGTCGGTTGGTGTGAATGAGTGCTCCCAGTGAGGCGAGCGAGCAGAGGAGGAGGCCAAGGCATGGCAGCGGCGGCGACGCCGGCGAGGAGCGGCCGGAGAGGCGACTGCGACCGGTAAAATGGGGTGCCCGGGGGCGAGGAAGCTCTTGGAGGCGGCCGCTTCAGCCGGGGTGGCGCCAAGGCGAGCGGGCGGTGAGCCTAGCGGCCGGGGGAGGAGGAAATGGCGCCGGTGGCCGGAGGAGAGGGGGAAAGAATGGAGGTGCGCGTAAGCAGGAGTGAGGCACGGGGAACTCACCCAGAGGCTTGGTGGAGCTAGAGAGAGGCCGAGGAAGGCTGGCGGCATGCACGGGCGGCGGCGCAGTTGGGTTGCCGTGGCGGGGAGGCTCAGGCGGTGGAGGGCGTCGGCCGGCAGTCGGAGGAGCTCCGGTGCATCGAGTAGATGCCCTCACCGCGAGGAATCGGCCGGGGGCGAACCGACGGGGAGGCGGCGGCGAAGATGGCGACGGTCGGCCGGAAAGGGGGAAGGAGCTGGCGCGGTGTGCTCGGGCGGCCATTTTGCAATTAACCGCATGGGGAGGCGGCGGGCGGCAGGGGGTACACCGCGACGGGGTCGGCTTGTGGAGGGGAGGGCCGAAGCGGCGGAATCGGCGTGAAATAGCGGCGGCCGACGTGAGCTCGGGTAAAGGTGGAAGAAAAGGGGAGCAGGGAATGGGGAGGAGGCGGAACCAAGCTACTTATAGGCGAGGGAGGGGAGCAGTGCCGGCATGGGTGGCGCGTCCGGAGGCATGGGCGAGGCGTACCGCCGGCATGGCTGCAGGAGTACTTCGGCATGGGCGGCGCGTCCGGTGTATGGAGTAGGGGGATGGCGCAGCGGCGTAGGGGAGTGGCGCGGGGCTAGGCCGGTGATAGGGGAGTGGAGGCGCGTACAGAGGCAAAACCGGTGTGGGTGGCGAAACCCGTGGGCGGAGCCTTGGTGGGCCGTCGGCACAGGCGGCGATGCCATGGCGATGGCGGGAGGAGGAAGAAGCAGAGGGAGGGGAAGGAGATGGTTGTGTCGGCCGGGCTGAAAGCCAGATAAGAGGAGCGGCCGAACGGACCGGGAAAAGAGGAAAGAAAAGAAAACGGGCTGGGAAGGAAATGGGCCGCTGGGCCGGATGGAAAAACATATCAGGCCCACAAGAGATTTTTGGAATTTTAAGAATTTCTGAATTTTGGGGTTTCAGAACTTGGATTTGCAATTAGGGTTTGAATTTGAAGACTCAACTCAAACTTCTGGATTTGATAATTAAATCTTTAAGATTGGCGAGTTTCAAAAAAAGAAGATCTTAATTTTTCGGACTTGAGTTTTCGGATAAGCAAAGTGAACGGATAAGATTTTATATGAAATTCCAAATTTCCATTCTTGACTTTGAATCTCCATCTTTTAACTTAAAATTGAAATTAAGGTTTCCAAGTAAATTTGGATTTTCTCAATTTGATTTTCAACCTGGTTCTTGGTCTCCAAGATTTGGTCTTTCATTAATCGGGCTTTTTGGCAAGGACCCAGCTCGAGAAATTTAAAATATGCCAAAACTTTTGAAAAACACGGAAGAAACAGTTAAAAGATTTTAACATTTTTGAAATTACACTAGCTCCCTAATTTGGGATGTTACAATATTTCAGTTGTTTAGCATGAGATGAGTACAGTAAAGACCTAGCAGGAAAAACAACTTCTATTTTAGTAAGATTATTCCTAGTAACAAGAAACTCATTAATAACATAAGCATACACCATAGTGCCAAGAGAAAAACAAGCTTCCCTCTTCTCAATTTTGTCAAGTGGTACTCTAAGCTGACTAGTAACATTAGAATAAATGGTTCTTAGTTTGCCTAACTCAAAGTAAAGAACTACGAAAGATTCATAATAATCATCATTAGGAATTAATGATTTAAGCCTAGCAATTTTAGCATTCAAACCCTCAATCAAGAAGTCATGATTCTTTATTTTATTTTTGCATTGTCTAAGATGATGGTCTAGGCAAACTACAGCACGAGATATCTTATTGTATATGAGCTTTACCTCATCAGGTCACTGCAGATATCATTCTCGCCAAAAATATCATTGGTGCTCGTCATGAAGCACATTCCGGTGGAGTCATTCGACTTCTTCTTGCCTCATGACTCCTCCTCCTCCTCCTCGATCCCTGAGTCCAAATCACTCGAAAGCGGAAGATTTACCAAAGTGACCTGATCTGATATGATCAAGGTCGGTCTGACCACCATCCCAGGATTGGTCAGACCATCTAAGACCTGACAACAACTTTGAACTTCTGAATTTTCTAAAACTTTCACAAAATTCAATTTCAACTCAACCAAAGTGCCAATTGTTCATCACAAACATATTATAGACCTTCTACATAGTCTCTCAACACTACTTCAGATCAGTTGACCGAGACTCTCTGTCTTCGAAAGTATTGACTTCCAATGGCTAGTCATTGCTATCTGTTAAAGTGTTAAACATTAAACATCCTTCGGTAGCCAGAAAAAGACAAAACAGGCAGTATTACCTTACCCATGGCTGCTTCCAATCTTTGCATATTGACTTTCATGCACCGATAAGATTTGTCCAATGATTTGCCTTTCACTCATCGATAAAATAACCTAATCATGTCGTCCATCAGGTGTTTTACGTCGCCGTCACATTGAAAGTTTCGGACTTTGAGAGTGGCAGTGGTAAAACCAGAGCTTCATCCAGCACCCGGCCGTCTCTTTCTGAGAAGATGCCCGCAGGATGGCCGTCTCTTTCTGAAAAGCGCGATGTGGAGAAGCACAGGAAAGATCTCGTCTTCGTGAAAGCATAGGCGAGCGTGAAAGAAGTAAACAATGCAAGAAAAGGCACGCCTTTGAGTCAGGAAGGTGAAATGGAAAGGAGGGCCGGGAAGCACACAAGCAGGCAGGATCATTGGCTAACCTCACGTCGAGGATCATGGAGGACAGAGGAGGAGCTAGCGATGCGTAGTGATCCATATATCATCAACTGAAGAAGAATGCATTGTGAATCATCTGAATTCTGATGTGATGTGATCAGTGCCGCCTTAAAGTGAAACAGATCAATTGGAGCCGGATGGTATGAGCGATCTTTTTAGGCGTGTTTTTGGACGATCACAGCTTCACAGGCGTGCGAAGGACGGAATAGAAAGGGGAGCTATGGGAATCGGAGAATCTAAGGAGGAGGCTACTTGTGTTACTGTCCACTCTTTTTTTCAGAAGGAAAAGAGGGCCGAGAAATGGATCCTGCTAATGAGAGGATCACACGTAAGGACAACAGGACACTGAGATCGTACTTTGGACATTCGGTTTGATATGACTCTGAAAATGTTCAAAGACTCGCGGCTTGAAAAAAGAAAATTTGGGTGTTTAGTGGCACGGCCTAATGATAGTTTGAGGGGCCCCCCACCCACCCCTTATGCCCGTCCAACGCCCCTCTTGATACGTGGGATTGCCTGATCTTCACGGCGTAGTATAGATGAGCGTGAAAGAGACACTTGGTTTGACGTGACTCTAAAAATGTTCAAAGACTCGCGGCTTGAAAAAAGAAAATTTGGGTGTTTAGTGGCAAGGCCTAACGATAGTTTGGTCTATGTTGCCCCCGCGGCACCCTCTCCTCTTGCATTTATTTTTAGGGCGTACTCTTTGGGGCTGCAGCTTATGAGTATGGCTTTTAGCCTTACTGCGAGTGCTCATTTGAACGAACCAAAATTTGATAAACCGCTTTGAAATGACAGCAGAGAAAGCGTCCCATTTATTTATTCAAGGAAAGGCATAAAGCATAAACTGAAAGAGGCCTGGTTCGGTCCATGCAGAGGTGTGGGAGGTGCTGACACCTCCAGCACATCAAACCATTCAATGAGTAGGGGTATAATTGTACTTGTCACAGTGGTTGTAGTTCAGTCCAACCTACGGCCTTTTCAATGAGTTGCGTATGAGATGCATGTACCGTTGTTCTTTACTGCTTTAGCATTATATCTTAAGATGCTTGTACCGTTCGTCAGATCCATTGGCCAATAAGAATGAAGGCAGGCTCCAGCTTTGGCACGGAAAATGTTATTCCATCCGATATACCGGCAACATGGACGGCGATGGAGAAGCTTTACGAGTCCGGCATAGCTCGCGCCATCGGTGTCAGCAATTTTTCAAGCAAAAAACTGGAGGACTTGCTCGCCATCGCACGCGTACCACCGGCCGTCGACCAGGTGGAATGCCATCCCGTGTGGCAGCAGACCAAGTTCCGCAAGCTCTTGACTTCATGGTGGTTGCGGCAGAAAACAGTCCAGATCGCCCTTCGCCTCGTCGGCCGTTCCATCCGGATAACAACGGCGGCGGTAATCTGCGCGAGGTGTTCGCTGCAGCACAAGTTCTCGGGCAAAATTACTTATTTGCCCATTTCGCTAGCACCACCCCTGCACACCACTCACATACACCAGAGGTGTCAAGGCCATGACAACCGTTGGATGGGCTATATTGAACGGCAGAGAATAACTGAATGTACCAAACCATTTCTCAAACTGAAAATAATAGACCCTTAATCCATTTGTTTTCGGATTATTATATTTGTATTTTGTACATGATGTCTAGATTTCTCTAACTCGGTCTTTAAACAAAGTGGATTATAATAGCATTTCGTTATGCAAAATGCCTTCTTCATGAATAGCCCTGGTATTTATGAGATGTTTTTCATGTTTTCAATATTTTCAAGCAAGATTAGTCAATTGGTATTTTTATGCGTTTTTTCCCACTTCTACAACAAATAACTTATACATTGCATAAAAAGAAAGAGACAAACAACTTCTGCTTTTGGCCTCCAAACGACTTCTGCTTCTGGCTTTTGGAATATGTCCGCTTCTTAATTTTGTCCTCTTTTTTTTTGGGTTTTTTGCCTTTTCATTTTTTCCCTTATTCTTTTGTATTGTCTGTGATGATACAACTTTTTTAAATTTAATTACTCAGAAAATTCTAATAGCTGCTACAATGCATTTTATGCTCTGTTTGTTTAGACTTTTCCTTTGGCTTAAAAGCAAAAACGCCAAAAACTAAACAAACGGGTGGCTTTTTTTACTGAGCTGCCGCCACCTCCCCTAGCCACCGCCTTCCCCGACGTCGTCTCCAGTTCGTCCCCTGAAGGGGGAATAGGGTTTGTGCGTGGATGAGTGGCAGGCCACTCATCTGGAGCCTCGCCCAACTGCTATCAACCTCTACCGCCTTCCGTCAACTTTTGTTGGCCTTCCGCGATGTTCGTCAACCTCAACCTCTGTCGGCCTTGTCCTAGGATTTGGGCCGCGCCACGCACTGCTCATCGCGGTAGCCGCCACTGGCAACTCCATGGAGGAATTTTAATTGTAGAAAACTAACGGTGTAGTTCTAGATCTAGATTTTCCCCCTTTTTTCCTTATTTAGATGAGGGAGTTTAATTGTGGGAAACTATATTCGTGCTACAAAATATCTTCAATTAGCGGATATAGCATCGAATTACAATTGTATGGACAATGATTCAAATGTTTGTATGGCTCAAGAAAGCAATTTTAATTTTTTGCTCTATTTTTGTTTTGCAATTTGATTTTATATGAACAACAATTCTAATGTTTTTCTACAATTGATTGCTCACTTAGAATATTTAATCAGTTTAGTAAGGTTTCGTTATGATAGTGATACAAAGATTTGACATTAGCTTATACCTATCAGGTCGTAATTTCTTGATGAATTGAGAGTTTTGACATTAATTTTTTGTGCTTCACAATGATAAACTAGCTCAACAAAAACCAGACTGCCAAACAATGATATTGGTGCTGAATTTAATTGTGAAATATTGAGTAATTGTGAGAACTCATGTGTTCAATCGAAAATTCTATGTTTTGAAATTTCTTTGATCAATTTACATAATGTGGAATTAATTACTCATAAGGAAGTTCTTACTAGAATATCTTCTGATGATTCTTTATATTATATCATGTTCGAAGATCCTAAAGAGCTATATAGTGTGATTCAGAATGTTGCTGAAATTTTATATTTAAAATCACTAGTTAGTACCTCTGCCTACACCTATAAATTCAATTTGATCGGAGATTATGGTGTGGAAGACAAGTTTTATGTTTATTGAATATGCATTACATGTGATAAGCTTACTGAATTGAAATTGTATATTTTGGATAAACAATCTTTTGTGCCATATCATGATCACAATGAGATGAGTTTCAACAATAGTGCTTCATGTTCTAAAAGATTTCTTAAGCCTACTTGTTCATCCTTTAATATACAATCATGTACAAATAATTAGAGTAGCGCAATTGAAACATGGAAGGTACTAAAAATTCTCCCCTATATTTGAACAACTTAATTTGATTTGGCCCATTAATGACTTGTCCATGTACTTAGCAAAGTCGAGGACGACTTTTTCTCATGGGAGGGAGAATGATGTGAATGATAATATCGCAATATATACATCTTATGGCTACTGTTATACTAATTGGTTTATGCAAAATAATGAGAATGACACAATAATTGATTCATATATATACCATACGTATATGTTATTCTTTTTGTTTACTACATCTTCAGATGTTCATGATGTGCTAAACAGAAGAAGTGTTGATGACAAATATATGTACCATGTATACACGTTGTCTTCCTTGTTTAGTATAATTTCAGGCTATCAAAAATCGAGGACGGCTTTTCTTGAAGAAGGGGAGGATGATGCGGATACGCATATGTCTTATACTTTTCAGTTAAATATATTATTCGAGTGAAAAGAATTATTGAGCAGCAATAAATATTATAAGGTGAAATTGCTCCTTAGTTTACCATGTTTCCCTATGAGAACATTGATACTACCTGATGCATTTACTTATGATTATAGGAGTGCTACTGGTGTACACACAGTAAATATGGTGTCACAAACTTGGCGCATTTGGCATGTGAAGATGGATTGCATGTGGGCTGCACACACGTTAGTAAAGAAGGCATTGCTGCCTTGGTGCTGTTTCGTTGCATGGCCGAGTCTACAATGCGACGAGCCGAATGTTGATGAGATTTAAGCCATGTGGCCAAACCAGAGAAAGAAGGAGCCCATGCGGAAGCCCAAGACTTTACATCAAGTCTGGCCGACCCCAATTCTTTTGGGCCATGAATTCTTGCGTTGAGTCCGAACCTCATAGAAATAGGCCTTAGGCCCATATACGCATGCGTGGTGGCATCGGGCAGCCGCCGTATAAATACGTGACTACGTGATGAGAACTGGGAGGCCGACTAGAAAACAAAGTCATAGGACAAATGACTAGATAATGGGAGATGAGATTTGTGCATGTTTTTGTGTTTTCAGTTAGCCACTAAATTCAATAGAAGATTTGTGAGTTCTTATAAATTGACATCGTTCAACCTTTCCGCTGGAAATTGAGAGCACGATAGGACTTTTGCTTGGTGGTCGCGAAGTCCAGCACGTGTGATCTTGCGAATTAAAGAGCGTTCGTTCTTGCATTAGCAACGGAGGATCGCTATGATTCAAGAGAGGGCATGTGAGTATCCAATCTTACATCGAGAAGATCGGGCGACCCCGTATAACTATATTTTATTGTCTTGCAGTCATTTCTTATTTCTTTCATACTTATATAGAAATCTAAAGAGTAATAGTTGTATAAATTTATCCACATACCAAGAGTCTCTTGTATTGCTTAATTTAATGTGCAGGTTTACATAAAACATTTACATCAAGAATTTACATCAAGTGATGAAATATCCAACATCATCTATTAAATTTATAACATTACAAGTTATTCCAGTAACTATTCTTCCTCCAAACATAATATATGTCTTGACATCACCCGTGTCACACCATGCTAAAGTCAACCGCCTAGGCTCCACCTAGTCTCCGCCTAGGCAGCCTAGGCGCTAGGCCCAAGCTTGCCGCCCGCCTAGCGCCTAGCGCCTACTTGAACACTGCCAGACCCACCTAATTTCCAGTAGATTCAAACTTTGAAGGCCATAACTTCTTCATTTCAAATTCAAATCCAGTGATTTTTGTTTCCAAATTCATTTAAATTCAAAACCTTTCCAAAAATACCAAAATCATTAATTTTGGAGTTCATTTTAATTTTATTTGAAAGTTGTGTTGAATGTGGATAATTTCGCGTGTATAGACTTTGACGCTTCAGACGCTTTTGTCGCTGACGAATAAGATCCCACCCTAGCCACATTTGACTAAGACAAGTCCTTATAATTGATCATAGTGAATCTAGTCTTCAAATATAAATATTTTGCTTCGAAATACAAGTGTATGCTTAGTACTGTTATTTACCTAAATGCTATGTTAAAGGTTGATTGCCTAGTTACAGTATGCACTTGCTACCTAATATTTTCCTTCCTTGATTATTGATATTCCCTTGCCATGTCGTTCTAGGATACTTACAATGATAATAACTCCACCATTGATTAAACCTTACTAGTTATGATTGTGCTTAGAAATACTTTGGTGATGAAATGAGATACAACACAAACATTGCCAACTGAAAACATGAAAACATGATAATGAGAATGGTAACATTGGTTACCACTGGAGACAAAAAAATATTTTCTAAAGGGGTGGAGAGTTGGACGAGTGTTTGGTTTGAGACCAGTTAGGGATTGCATGTATTGTTGGATTGGCCGTGCAGGGATTGTATGTGTCCTTTTTGAATAGCTGTGTAGAGATTGCATGAGCTTTGAGTTTGTGGCTGGTCTCATCTAAGTCAATTAAGAATCGAACCTTGTGCTCATCTTTTTTACACCCAAATCGTGTCACCATAAGTCTAGTTATAGGATGGACCTGGCTCACTAATTTTCTTAGCTTTGGTGTGAATCCCGCACATTAGATTGATAGGTGAATTTATGGACTTCGATTGTGATGCATGGGAGTGGCCCATAACGGTCACTACCCTTGTGGTTTTCTTAACGAGAAAGGTCGTAAACTCTCTAACAACTGGGTCCCTCATTGAAAACGTAGCCTGGGATGGGAACGTTCTAGGGTGAGGTGTAACCCAGGATTAGAAAGGTCATTGTCGCCAGTGTTGAGGATTCACCGGGAGTGGGAGTAAGCATCAAAGTTAAGCATTGTAAAATTTTTGTTATGATTTTCTCAGTCGCACACCTACAAAAGCGTGTAATGGCCGACATTATAAGTTAATTATATCTTGTGAGTAAAATTATACAATCTCTGCAGTGTTAAAAATTTATTCAAATAGTCGTGCCTAGGCAAAGGTGTAGAAACAACACACTTACATAGTTTTCATATATTAATGGTGATTACAAATGAAATGGTTACAATAACTTGAATTGAAAATTGGAAATGAAAACGGAGGGATTTTGCTCTCCTAACGAACTTGACTTAAAACTAGACATTGGTTTTAATATTAAAAAATGGCTAAGTCATAGATTTGGAAAGTAGCTAAAATATTATATATTGCAGATTATTGTTTTGCTAAAAGAAATATAGGACTTTCCCTTGGATAAACCTTGCATGAAGATATATACACATATACTTGTATTCTTCTACAGGGACTTGCTGAGCATTTTTGTACCCATTAGTGCTTAATATGTGATTTTAGATAACTTAATTGATGACCCGGTGTATAGATACATCCGTGCCTCCGGTTGCGACATGAATGGCGAAGGTCAGGACTGGGTTTAGCCTCGGTTAATTGCCTGTGGCAGATCACGGAGGCATTTTTGGTTTATTTACGTTCCGCTAGTTTGTTATGAACAGTCTCATTTGACTTGCCGACCCGTTTGTAGAACTAATCATAAGATCTATTTATGAATGCCTATGTAAAGTACTCCTTTTATTATTACACATGTATGGTTGTGATTATTAGGACTCTTGTATAGCCTATTGTTGTACCAATCTAACTTCTCCCTCAAGTTGTACTCTTCCTGTACATGGCTATATATATGAAAGGCACCCCACATTGTGCGTGTGGTGATTTCCCCCAAACTCATTTGATCTCCAACATGGTATCAGATTCTTTTCTTTCCTGAGCATCTTCGCTGCTCCTCCTCGATTCGGGTTAGGGTTAGGGTTTCCCGGCCGCCTCCCGCTGCGTCGCCGCCCGCCTGCGCGCGCCGCCCCTGCCCCTGCCCCTGCGCCGCCTCTGCTCCTGCGCGTCTGCGCCGCCCCTGCTCCTGCGCGTCTGCGCCGCCTCTGCCTCTGCTCGCCTGCATCTTCCTCTCGGGCCGCGCCGATCCTCCTCCCAGCCGCCGGCGCTGAACTCTGCCTCACCGTCGCCCCTTCCCATGTCGACGGATCTCTCGGCATCGAGCGGCACTATGGCCTCCACTGGCACGGGCACCTTGCCTTCGTCTGGATCAGATGCCGCGCCGCCTGTCTTCGTTGCTCCATACGCCACGATCGCCGTCAAGTCGCACGTCCCGGTGACCCTTGAGTTGAAGCGTCCCAACTTCAACCGCTGGTCCCCGTTCTTCCTCTCCCTGTGCGGCAAGTTCGGGCTTCGCTCGCACGTCGATGGCACCGCTGCGGCACGCCCGCAGGATCCCCAGTGGGCGATCGCCGACTCCTGCGTCCACAGCTGGCTCCTCGGCTCCGTGGCGGACGACGTTCTCGGCCTCGCCCTCGCACCCGAACAGACTGCTCGCCAGCTCTGGGTCGCCATTGAAGCCCTCTTTCAGGCGAACAAGGCTTCTCGCGCAGTCTTCCTCAGCCACGAGTTCCACTCCATGACCCAGGGTGACCTCTCCATTGATGAATACTGCCAGAAGATGAAGGCCACCGCCGACGCGCTGCGTGATGTTGGCCACGCCGTTATCGACTCGCAGCTCGTCCTCAACCTTCTGCGCGGCCTCAACCCTCGCTTCTCCAGCACCGCCGACAACATCGCCGACTCGGATCCGCTACCCAACTTCGCCACCACCCGCGAGAAGCTGGTCTGAAGAACCCCGTCTCGCCGCGAGGCAAAGTTGCCACCGAGACTGCGCTCCACGCCGGCTCCTCTTCTTGCGGGGCGGTGTGCCACGCCGCCGGCTACGGCCAGGGTAATGGTGGCGATGGCGGCTCGCGCGGCGGCGTGGCGGGCGTCCGCGGCGGCGGCGATGGCGGCGGCGGCGCAATCGCAAGAAGGGTGGCGGCCGCGGCGGGAACTCCCAGGGCGGCGGCGGCGGCAACCGCAGCCCCACCCCGCCGGCTGGCCCCTGGATTTGCTTCACTCCGTGGGGTATGATGCAGCAGCAGTGGCGACCCCCGCAAGGCGCGCCGCAGCAGCCGTGGCGTCCTCCGCAGCCCGGCATTCTGGGCGCACACCCACAGGCACACACCGCCCTCGCGCGCCCGATTCTCGGCGCAAGCACCGCACCGCAGCGCAGCGCTGGCGGTGGGATCGGCCGACCTCATTGCCGCCACGAACGGATGGCACCGGTGCCAACCCACAGGTCCTCGACACCGGCGCCACCGCTCACATGTCGTCATCCGATGGTATTTTGCTCTCCCGCCTACCCCACTCCAACTCTTTCATCACTGTAGGCAACGGCAGCACCATACCGATTTCCTGTCGTGGCACATCCACCTTGTCGGCAGCTGACACTACTTTTCACCTCTACAATGTCCTCATTGCTCCCGCCCTAGTGCGCAATTTGCTTTCTGTTCGCCAATTCACTCGTGACAATAATTGTTCTATCGAGTTTGACGCTTTGGGTTTTTCTGTTAAGGACCAGCGGACGAGGCGCGTGATTCTTCGTTGCAATAGTAGCGGGGACCTCTACACCATTCCTTCGTCACCACCCTACAGTTGCAACCTCGCCTCCACATCCACCCTGTGGCATTATCGCCTCGGTCATCCTGGTCCTTCCGCCCTCACCACGCTCCAGAATTTGTCGGTCATATCTTGCAATAAGAGCCCGCGGTCTTTGTGTCATGCTTGCCAGCTTGGCAAGCACACGCGGCTCCCTTTTACTAGTTCCACTTCTGTCACTACTGCTCCTTTTGAGTTACTTCATTGTGATGTCTGGACATCTCCAGTTCTTAGCACTTCAGGCTATAAATATTATCTTGTGTTGCTTGATGATTATTCTCATTTCTGCTGGTCGTTCCCGTTACGCCACAAATCTGATGTGCATCGCCATATTGTCGAGTTTGTAACTTTTGCCCACACACAGTTCAATGTAGTGCCCAAGTGTTTTCAGGCTGACAATGGTACTGAATTCGTCAACAATGCCACTACTTCCTTCCTAACTAGCCGCGGCATTGCTTTGCGTCTCTCCTGTCCATACACCTCGCCACAAAACAGCAAGGCTGAGCGCATGCTTCGTACCATCAACAACACTATTCGCACCCTGCTGATACACGCGTCCATGCCTTCGCCTCATTGGGCTGAGGCCCTCGCCGCCGCCACATACGTGCTTAATCGGCGCCCCTCCTCCTCCGTACATCACAGCATTCCCTACCAGCTCCTGCATCAGAAGCTCCCGGATTATTCATCCCTCCGTGTGTTCGGCTGCCTTTGTTATCCGAACCTTAGTGCCACGACACCTCACAAACTCTCCCCCCGTTCGACTCCCTGCGTGTTTCTCGGTTACCCCTCCTCTCACAAGGGGTACCGTTGTCTGGACATGTCTAGCCGCCGCATCATTATCTCCCGTCATGTTGTCTTCGATGAGTCTGTGTTTCCGTTTGCCTCGGCACCCTCGGCGGCCTCTGTGCCGTCTTCACTGGATTTTTTGATGCAGGGTCTCTCTCCAACGTCGGAAGCTCCGCCTCGTGGCGTTGAGCGACCGCGTGCTGCTCTCGGTTGCTCCCTTCTTTGGCGAGGTTGAGCAGCCGGACCTCCAGGACCCAGCAGTCATTTACGCCGGTCCCCTGCTCCCGCCCGGCCAGCTGGCCGGCGCCCCATCGGCGCTGTCGGCGCCACCGCGCGCCGACTGGTCGCGCTCCGCTGCGGCGAGCACCGGCCACCGCCCGCTTGCGGACATGCGCCACGCCCGAAGCGGCGCTTCGGCGCTGTCTACCAGCGGCGACCGACCCCCTCGTCCTCCTCTGCGCCCCCGGCGGCTGTGGCCGTTCCGGTGCCGCCACCGCCTTCGCGCCCCACGACGCGCTCTCAGACCGGCAGCCTGCGCCCCGTCCACCGCCTTAACCTCTCCGCCACGACGGCCTCGCCGATCCCGGCTAACTATCGCAGTGCGCTCGCCGATCCCAACTGGCGTGCTGCGATGGCGGAGGAGTACAAGGCTCTTCTTGACAACGACACCTGGCGCCTCGTGCCTCGACCGCCTGGTGCTAACGTCGTCACGGGCAAATGGTTGTACAAGCACAAGTTCCACTCGAGCGGCTCCTGGCGAGCACAAGGCTCATTGGGTTATGCGGGCTTCTCTCGCAGAGCGGCCGACTACGGCGAGACTTTCAGCCCGGTTGTCAAACCGGCGACGATCCGCACCGTCCTCAGCATCGCCGCCTCGCGTGACTGGCCTATTCACCAGTTCGATGTGAAGAACGCCTTCCTCCACGCCACCGAGGAAAGCGATTTCTTGCCAGCCGGCCGTCGTGGTTCGTCGACCCGCCGCCCACGACTACGTCGTCTCTGCGAAGTCCTTATGCGGGCTCAGCGAGCTCCGGGCTTGGAACGGCGCCGCCACGTACATCCGCGCGCGACGGCTTCACTGCGCCCAAGTCCGTCGTCTCTCTTTGTTTACAAAGATCGAGATCGTGTCGCCTACTGCTCTCTGACGTCGGCGACATCATCCTCACGGCCTCGTCCCCGGCACTGCTCCAGTCCATCACGCGCCTCCACTCGGAGTTCGCCATGACGGATCTCGGCGACCTGCACCACTTCCTCGGGATATCTGTGACGCGCGACAAGGACGGGCTGTTCCTCTCGCAGCGTCAGTACGCCATCGACCTCCTCCAGCGTGCGGGCATGTCCGAGTGCCACCCGTCTGCGACGCCAGTGGACGCCCGGACGAAACTGTCGGCCACCCACGGCGCTCCCGTCGCCGACCCCTCCGAGTACCGCAGCCTCGCTGGCGCACTCCAGTATCTCACCCTGACGAGGCCTGATCTGGCCTATGCCGTCCAACAAGTCTGCTTGTTCATGCATGATCCCCGCGAGCCGCATCTCGCGCTGGTCAAGCGTATCTTGCGGTACATCAAGGGTTCCCTCTCCGCTGGTCTTCTCCTCGGAGTCGGCGCTGTCGACCAGATCATCGCCTACTCCGATGCCGACTGGGCGGGCTGCCCCGACACGCGCCGCTCTACCTCCGGCTTCTGCGTCTTCCTCGGAGATAATCTGGTGTCCTGGTCCTCCAAACGCCAGACCACGGTCTCCGCTCGGTCGCGAGCGGAATACCGTGCTGTTGCTCATGTCGTGGCCGAGTGCTGTTGGCTGCGACAGTTGCTTCAGGAGCTCCACATCTTGGTCCCTTTGGCGACGGTAGTCTACTGTGACAACGTAAGTGCTGTCTACATGACGGCCAACCCTGTTCATCATCGTCGCACGAAGCACATCGAGATCGACATCCACTTCGTCCGCGAGAAGGTTGCATTGGGACAGGTTCGAGTGCTGCATGTTCCCTCGGCACACCAGTTCGCGGATATCATGACCAAGGGTCTCCCTACACAGTTATTTACTGACTTCCGGACTAGTCTGTGCGTCCGTGATCCTACCGCTACGACTGCGGGCGGGTATTAGGACTCTTGTATAGCCTATTGTTGTACCAATCTAACTTCTCTCTCAAGTTGTACTCTTCCTGTACATGGCTATATATATGAAAGGCACCCCCACATTGTGCGTGTGGTGATTTCCCCCAAACTCATTTGATCTCCAACAGTGATAATTGCCAATGTTATATTGTGTGAGCTAGCTATTGATCCAGAGAGCTCAAAATACACACGAAATTTGGACTGCCAAATCCGGGTCGCGACACCAGCTCTACCCTGCAGTCTGGAGGTGCAAAACCAGAGGTTTGGAAATATTTTTGTATTCTTCTTAGTCTTTTCTATATGTTATTTATAAAAGTGCATCGCATTTTCTCAATCCTGTTGGGTGAAAAAGTTGTATCCTTTTTTCTGACTGGATTTCATTTAACAGGCTTAACTGCAAGCAAAAGATGCAAGTCATGCAACTCAGAATGATGAACATCACATGGTCGTTGCTGTCTTGATATTTCTTCCAGTGATGATATTAATCCATCCAATAAGTTTTGGAGGTAGATGAACAAGAAGGAAGATAACTGTCAAGCCAAAGAGATATCTCAAGCTCTGAATAGTGAGCAATAGGTTAATAGTTCGAACACTTATCTAATCAGTTCTCCCTTTCTGTGAGTCATCAGTTTTGAACAAATTCCATTGGCAAAATGTGCGTTTTAGTAATATTATGAACTTGCCTGGATGGGCTTTTGGTTTAACTAACATGCCATAAATAAGAGTACCAAATCTCTTAATGTAGCATGCTCTGGACTTCGTTTTCCCGCTTGTTCTTTCTGTAGCAAGCTGAACCATAGCACTGGACTAAAGGATTAAAAGCTTGTTAGGGTTGAAACGAATTTTATTGATGTGTTTTCGCTGCACGAACTTTTGCAACTATGTGCAATGAAAGATTTTACAACATAAGCACACTCTAAACTCACGCAATGTAATGGACCTTTGATGGATTTTGGTGCTGCAGAAGGTCAAGCTTTTCCTTGCATTCCATTGCTTTATATAGGGAGTACATGCAGTAACTTACAACCCCTAAACATGGCCATTTATAACCCCAAACGTGGCCATGCATAAATGAAAGAAAACGCCTCCACTAGCACTGAACAGACTCAATAAAAGACCATGCAAACTGCTGCATGCTAGAAACTGCTGCATGCTACTAATTGCTGCATGCTAGAAACTGCTGCATGCTACTAAAAATAGCAAATGCTCAAGATTAAATCCAACAATCTCCCCTCTAATCTTGAGCTTGCTAAACTCATGCTTTGGCTAATCCAAACAAACATGCGTGCTCTCAACTCCTGGCTGGCGATCCGCACACTACACACTCCAGATCCTGCCACTACGCCATGCAGCTCGCACTAAACCAGTTTGGACTAAGCTTATTACATGCATTGCTGACACACTGCTAACTAATGCAAAACAAGATTAAACTGACAATCTGATACCAATCACCTCCTAATCTTATTGCCATTATTTTCACTTCCTTGGGCTTCAAAGTAACGTTGGCTCGTCATCGTCGTCCGCCATGATGAGATGCGCCTCATTCTCCTTCTTCGACTCATGGCATTTCTTCTCCCAAGAATAGTGCCCGTACTCTTGGCAGTTATAGCAACGCACCTTCGCCTTGTCAAAGGTGCTCTTCTTCTTGCCGAAGCCGTAGCCGCCTTCCTTGTTCTTGGCTCTGGACTCCCATTGGGCGCGGGTGAGCAACAGGTGCTCACCTTTCTCCTCATCAACCATGTGGCGCTCCTCGAACGCCCTTAGCCGTCCGAACACTTCTTCGACCGACATCACATCCAAGTCCTCATGGTTCTCGAGGGTGCAAACAATCGGTAGAAACTTCGGTGTCAAGACCCGAAGTACCTTATCCACCACACAAGAATCTTCAACCCTCTCTCCCAGCGTCCGCATCTTGCTAAGAGCGAGGGTGACCCTCATGGCAAAAGCATCAATTGACTCACCTTCACGCATATGAAGATTGTCAAATTCTTTCTTGGCAGTTTGGAGCTTGGCCCTCGTCACGCGCTCAACTCCAACGTACATAGACTTGAGAGTCGCCCATGCCTCCTTCGCCGTCCTCTTGCCATTAAGAGCAAGAAGGGTCTCCTCGCTAACACCATGGTAGATGGCCGCAAGTGCCTTCTTGTCTTGGCGCCTCTCGACGCCGTCTTCTTCAACGGCATCCCACACTCCTTGCGCCTCCATGTACACTTGCATCTTCATTGACCATGCAGCATAGTTGCTACTAGTCAACAACGGGTACTGGAGCGTGACGCTCTCCTCCTTCCCGACTCGCGCCAACGGCCTAACGCGAGCCACATGCTCGCTGCCGCTAGCCACATGCATGCCGCCGCTGGCCACCTCCTCTAGGCCACCGGCGATACGCCTCGACAATGACGGAGACACCGATCTTACCATCCTCGCCATCACAACACCGGCTCTGATACCAAATGAAAGATTTTACAACATAAGCACACTCTAAACTCACGCAATGTAATGGACCTTTGATGGATTTTGGTGCTGCAGAAGGTCAAGCTTTTCCTTGCATTCCATTGCTTTATATAGGGAGTACATGCAGTAACTTACAACCCCTAAACATGGCCATTTATAACCCCAAACGTGGCCATGCATAAATGAAAGAAAACGCCTCCACTAGCACTGAACAGACTCAATAAAAGACCATGCAAACTGCTGCATGCTAGAAACTGCTGCATGCTACTAATTGCTGCATGCTAGAAACTGCTGCATGCTACTAAAAATAGCAAATGCTCAAGATTAAATCCAACACAAAGAGGAGGTCCCTCTTGGTTGGGAAAAGCTGTCATGGGTTAGCCATTCATCTTGGTGTGGTAACAGATACTCTCACATGCAATACTCTCATCAACCTGTACACAAAATGTGGCCAGAATGATTGTGCTCGTCATGTTTTTGATGCAATGCCTGTCAAAAGCATAGTCTCATGGAATACCATGATTGCCTGGTATACTCGTAATGGAGATTGGAGAGGATATGCAAGCTCTGAAGCTTTTTTCAATGATGCACCGAGAAGGGACACATGGGTGAATTTACCTAATCCAGCACTCTCTGCGCATATGCTGCAAAATATGCTATCACTGAATGCAAACAGTTACACACAATGGCCCTCAAGCTGGCACTGGACTCCAATAGTTTTGTTGGAACTGCAGTTCTTGATGTTTATGCAAAATGTAATATGATTAAGGATGCATGCCGGGTTTTTGGAAAGATTCCACAGAAAACTGTAGTTACATGGAGTCCATTGTTTGCAGGATATGAGCAGAGTGGTCTTCATGAGGAGGCATTGCGTTTATTTCAGAGAGTGCAGAGGCAAGGAGTGCAATTGACTGAATTCACTCTTTCTGCTATTCTCAGTACATGTGCAAGCTTAGCATTGATAATTGAAGGGACGCAGCTTCATGCAATTATTGTCAAATATGGTTTTCATGGAAACATCTTTGTGGCTACATCTCTTGTGGATATCTATGCAAGGTGCACGTAGATCGATAAAGCTTATGCAATATTTTCTGATATGGAAGACAAGAACGTTGTCCTATGGAATGCAATGATCGCTGGTTCTTCTAGGCATGCCCGTTCTTGGGAAGTTATGATTATTTTTGAGAAAATGCAGCAGGTAGGGATTTTTCCCAATGAAGTTACCTATCTCTCTATGCTGTCAGTGTGCAGTCGTGCGGGCTTAGTTAAAGAGGGCCATCGCTACTTTAGACTGCTAATGACCGATCATACTGTTGAACCTAATGCCCTTCACTATTCTTGCATGGTTGATGTTTTGGGACGGGCTGGGAAGATTGATGATGCTTGGGAATTGCTTCAAAAGAAGCCATTTGAACCAACTGCTTCTATGTGGGGAACTGGGGATCATTGCTTGGGTCATGCAGGGACTACGGCAATGTTAGATTAGCCAGCAAAGCAGCCGAGCAGCTTTTCCAACTTGAACCTGACAATGGAAGGAATGTCTTGCTTTCCAATGTATATGCTGCCAGTTGAAACTGGGGGAAAGTTGTGATGGCAAGGAAATGTTTGAAGGATAGTGATGGCAACACAGATTTCTATAACAAGTTAAAGGAAATCTATTGTGAGATGAGAAGATTTGCTCACAGAACCAACACACAGTGTGATCTGAATGATGTTCATGAGTACCAAAAGGAAGAGCTGCTTAACACCACAGTGAGAAGTTGGCACTTGCTTTTGGTTTAATGAGCTTGCCTCCTAATATACCGGTTACAATATACAAGAAACTTAGGATCTGTGTAGACTGCCATTCTTTCATGAAGACTGCAACCCATATTACTGAGCGTCTAGTCATTGTCAGAGATATCAATAGATTTCACCATTTTAAAGATGGCTCATGTTCTTGTGGGGAATTCTAGTGATTGAGGACTGAATGAGGAATAGCAATCATCTTCCAGTGGTACTCTTATCATGCAGGAAATTATTGTCCTGTGAGTAGTGTCACTGCTGCTCTAAAGATCTATGTCAGGACTTATATTGATAGATTCATCATTCAAGTCAATAATGTCATGCTGCTGGCCCCCATTTGGTGTAATATCAGCACTATCATCCGAACTATGTATTGCAAATGGAAGCACAGACATGGGTCCTTGATCATCTGAACAGATTCAAAATAACCTACGGAGCTCTATCTTGTACAGTGGTTGTGTCATACATCATAAGCCAATGTTTTCTTAGCCATGCAAGATTTGTTATTGTAGAAATATACATGGGAAGTGGATTTCTTCTTCCCTAAACTCTTGTTGATTTGAGCCTCTGAGGAAGTGTTCAGTGTTACTTACTGGACACTATTAGTGTACTGCAGTAATGTACTGTCAACTGCACCAATCGATGCGCATTCTGGATAGCTCCCTTACTATTCACCTTCATTATTGTTTCCACTCCAAAAATGATGGGCTCTGGAAAATGGTATGTTTCATTCTCCTTAACTCATGCACTTTGCAATTTGTTAACACTTATTTCATTTTTTATACTGTATTTGGTTATGTTGCATTGCACATCATTTTTGTTGAAAAATTGTTTACATAAACGTACTCATGTAGGTCTTTAATCCATATTGATTATAGCTTGATTTTGTGATTCATCTCTTCTGACTTGCACAATTGGCAACCAAGTTTCCCTGAAGCTTGGACATTATGCAAACTTTCTTTTCTCAACAAGTCCTGTCTTTGTCTACCATCTGGGCTTGGCACCAGCATGCCAAGGACTAAGGTATTAAATATCTTGAAATAATGCCAAATACTTTTAGCTCCCATTTTCATTATACTAGTCACCTGCTTATGCGTTGCAACGAAATTCATTGGATATATAGAAAATCATGCTATGAAAAATGGCTACTCTGATCAGTTAAAAAATGGAGAGTGTTGAGTAGTTAAGAATGGGACGGTTCGAGAAGAAGGGACTACAACACTAACTCATTCTTTTATAATAATAATAATAGCATGCAGTTGTTTCCTCTTTGCAGAAACATGCAGTTTTTTTCCCAAAACAACAATGCTATCCAGTACTCTGGTTTTTTTTCCTTTTGGCAAATCTTGTCGCTTTCATTGCTCACAACAAAATATTAATCAACTTTCTTATAGACATATCCTCTTCATGATGATTATCAATAGTCCAGGATGTCGCTATTTTGAGGGTTTCAGGCAATTCTTATCAACATTTCATTTTATTCTCTCTGTAAGACACGGGAGGAAATATAGATACGACTTAGATGTTTGTCCTTGCCATTTGCCATCATTAACAACATAATAGCTATGCGAAGTTTCCCGCATCATAGTACAACCAGATATGTCTGAAGTGCTTACAGCTGAGTCCTCCATTGGTCCACCATCTGCGCATGTCACATCTGTTTCGCAAGGAAAGTACTGTTTATGCACAAAAGCTGGCATCTAGAACCACTAGCAGGGACTGAGGAAAACGGCAAGCAATACATGTAAGAGATGACCATTCGTCTGGCTAGCCGTTTCTTGTGGACCATGCTTGTTCATGAGCCTCATGAAGGCAGTGACTTCTTGGAAAGCAAGGAGATCTAATGGCTGATGCCTGATGGGTGCTGTTCACTCATATGATGCATCCTTATCTCGGGTGGCTGTTCAACCTTGTGATGGCTACCTCCAATGCCTCACCATCATGGCATTGTCATATGTATTCATGTTTTGCCTTCCTATTGCCTTCGTAGTCCTGTATTTTGTGTCCTAGGCAGTGACTTTGAAAGAAGGCTATTTAGTACGTAGGGCATCGAAAGGTTTGGTCCCAGATAAAACTGCAGATTTAGCTGTACATTTTTACGTGGATGATAACTCCTTTTCCTCGGTATGTGTTACGTAGAGCAAGTGAGAGTATATCGTTATGACACCCACATGACCCATTTGCACTAATGTTAATATAAATTATTTGGTGTTCAAAAGTGTTAATCATGTAACCCTGGGATAAGCTTTATCTTTTGTCATTAGGGAAATCTTTCCCCTGCAACTGCAGATTTGGCTGTACATTTTTACGTGGATGATGTGATTAGTTTGTACTTTGTATTTGCACCCATTTGATAACTCCTTTTCCTCGGTATGTGTTACGTAGAGCAAGTGAGAGTATACTTTATCGTTATGGCACTCACATGACCCATTTGTTAAGATCAATTATTTGGTGTTCAAAAGTGTTAATCATGTAACCCTGGCATAAGGTTCATCTTTTGTCATTAGGGAAAGCTTCCCCCTGCACATGGCTCGTGCTCTAGCAAGCAGACAGAAAATCTTGTTGTTGACCGACAGATTGGTGTGCTCACGAGGCTGCAACAGGATAAAATAGGTGCAGCCAAAAACACGAAGGTGGATGTACCGGGAGGCTCTAAAGTAGAAATACTTTATAGGACTGGTATCCTTAAGAGTAGTGGAAAGCTACGTATTGATGAGATATGCAGCCGTAGAAACAGCCTTAACCCAGAATTGTGGTGGAACGTGAGAGATAAGTAGAAGAGTACGTACAGTCTTAATCAGATAACGATGCTTGCGCTTAGCAACCCCATTCTGAGTATGGGCATCAAGACAAGCAGATTGGTAAAGATTACTCTGCTCAGAAAGAAATTACCTAAAAGCTCTAGAACAATCCAGAATTACGGTGAAAAGACTGTCAAAGGTGGTAGTCAAAACCCGCAGCTTGCTCTGCATGGCGGGACCTCGAGAGACCTTCGACAACCTCGGAAGCGGGCATCAAGCTCAACCCGACAAATGTGTCTTGAGTGCGGCGGGCAAACTCTAGGTTTCCTCATGTCGGACGGGGCATCGGCGAACCAGACAAAGTAGGCGCCATCCTGCGTATGGAGCCACCCAAGACAACGAGAGAGGTCCAGAGGTCTGGCGGGCGCATGGCGACACTAAGCCGCTTCCTATCGAGCGGCGGGCGAGGCCTGCCATTTTTCAAGACACTCGCGGGTGCGATGGATTTCGTTGGGACGGAGATTGCGCGAAGGCCTTCAACGAGCTCAAGGAGCACGGCAAGCCTTCCCACTGGTCGCCCGGCACTGAGGCTCCCCTCTTGCTCTATCGGCGCGTCCACCACGCGATCGGCGCCGTCCTCATCTTAGAGGAAGGCGCCATGCAGCGCCCGTATACTTGTCTCTGAAGCCCTCCAAGGCGCCAGACATACAGTGAAAAGTACTCGCCACGCTGGCTGGTCATGGCCTCCGTGAAACCGGTATTACTACGGCCCACCCGATCACGGTGCCTTCCTCATTCCTCGCTGCAGAATTACAAAGAAAAGTACAGGCGCATCGGCAAATGGGCTGCAGAGCTCGCCCCTTCTCCTTGACGTATGCTTCCTGACGGCAATCAAATCCCAAGTCTGGTGGATTTTCTGCGAATGGACCCGCCGGCCCAACCCGTCGGACACGGCGACCCGTGCGGCGCTCACCATTGACGGAGACTTACGCTGTCGCGAGCGCGGCGTAGGTGCGTGATCGATAAATCACGCCCGAGGGCGGCGTTGCTATACTCGCGCGCTTGCCTTCGACCACCAACAACACGGCTTCATCGAGGCGCTCTTTGGCCGCGAAGCTCAAGGCGATCGGCGCGAGCGGTGCTAGTCGCACCGACGCGCTTGGTGGTGGTCATGTGGACAAGTCATACCAAGCCAGGACCACGAGTTGGCCAAGTACCTCGCGGCGTTGTGAGGGCGAGGAAAGGCACTTTTTGGGTGTCACCGTCAAGGCCATCCCCTGCGCGGAGAACGAGCAGGCCGATGCCCTCACTAAGGCGGTCAGCCAGCAACTGCCCCCCTGATGGGGCGTTTTACGAGATATTAGTGCAGGCGGCCATCGCGCAGGACAACCGGGACGTGGCACTCGTCCACCACATTGACCGGCCAGGTGATTGGCGAGAGCCCATCTTCAATTTCTTGCAAAGCATCGCGGCCGGAGGACCCAGCCGAGCCGGCGCTTGCAGCACAGCGCAAGGTCCTTCCAGTGTTCGAAGGGATACTCTACAAGAGAGGGTTTGCGCACCGCTCTGCCGCTGCCTCGGCCAAGGGGAAAGGAGCTCCTTGCGGAGATCCACGCGGCGTCGCGGATCCCACCGGCACCGAGGTCATTAGTTGGCAAGGTGTTGGGCAAGGCTTCTCTTGGCCAGCGCCATCACCGGCGAAAAATCTTATCGAGGGGTGGCCCCCACCTAAGCCAAAGAGCTCGTTAGGAGGTTATAAGAACCAGAGTAACATGTGTAATGACATAAGTGCCCTAATAGGAGGTACGGATGTAAGGGCATAATCGTAAAAGCATACTCCATGCGACAAGGCCCCGCAATGGCGATCGACCCTCGTTGGCGGCGGGGACTACGCCCGAGGGTGTTTGCCGCGCGCACAAGCGATTCTTCCGGGCAACACTACCGCGGTTCCGCCGCCTCACACGTTTCCTCCGGCGCACGGTTTCCTCCATAGGCGCACCCTCGCCGGCCGCTGCGGCTGATAGCGCACCATCAACCGTGGTTTTCTCGCCGGGAACGGTGCTCCCCCCGGGTAGGCGACTTCCAGCTCAACGATGGCCGCGAGCACGGGTTCGTTGGCGTCGGCAGAGGGTGCCGGGGGATTCGAGGAGGCGCGCCCCTCCGAGGCAGCATGGCCGGGCCCACCGCCGGTCGCACGCCCCGTATCAGCTGTGCTAGTCGCCGAGGGGCCTGCGGGGTCGCATACGGCAGACGGGGAACGGGCCCGGCGTCGCGAGGATAACACCCCCGCAGGGCTATCACCGTCCTGAATGCCCGGAGTCCCGGCGGGAAGCTCCTCCGGCACCGAGCCCTTGCTTAGCCGCCTTGACTGCGGCCTCGCGAGCCTGGTGCTCCTTAAGCGTGTACAGGCCGAGGAGTGCCGCAACCGCGCGCTCTGCATCTTCTAGCCGAGCCACTGCGCAGGAGATCACGTTAGTCAGGCGGAGACCAAACAGATACAATGGCGCGCGTAAAACGTGCTGGGCGACTTACAAGGAGCGAAGGGCGGAAGCAGGCGAGATACGGATGGGCTGAACCCGTCCTCGCGGGGGCCGTTCTGTCCAACATACTTCCCCCGGGAGCAGAGTGGCGCCGCCCCATACATTGTGAACTCCTCGGCTAGGTCGCGCAGCTCATTCGACGGCGACACCGACAAGACTCAGTAGCTTTCGCGTGTCGTCGATCTCGCCTTCGCACAAGGCGCACTTTAAACGAGATCGCCCACCTCGGCATTGCATTCCGCTCTTATCGCCACGGTGTAGTAGAACCACCGCCGAGTCGCCGGACTCCCATTGCCTCGGCGGTCGGGCGCGGGAACAACGTCGCGCACGACGCCCGAGCACGAAGTCCACACCGCCGGTTGGACACCGCCCGCCAACTTTTCGTGGTCGAGAAGCGGCGTCGTGCGTTGTGGCGAATAAGCTCATGTTGGCGCCCCCTCCGTCCGCATCGCCCATGTGAAGACAGCTAGGCGGAGTATGGCGTGGGGCGCGGTTGGGCTAGCTCCAACTTGTAGGCCCGCAGACTTCACCCACGAACAACGTGGAGGGCATTCGGGCGACATCGAAGAACGCGACAAAGACAATCGCCTCCATTGCCCGGGCTTGGCTCGCATCTCGTCCCGACGGGGTAGGCGAGCCCCATCGCGATCCACGATCTTCCTCTCATCCATGAGTCGCTGCAGCGTCCCTTCGGTCACACGGCTCTTCCCCAACACACGGGAACAGCTGCCTCCCGAGTGCTCTATGGCGTCCCACCACTTGTTGGCGCGTGAGCTCCCCCGCGGCACCAGCTCGTACTCCCTGGAAGGATGGGGCACCTCGCCCTGGCTAGGCAAGGAACCGCTGCGGGGATGGTAGGTGGCGTCGTCCTGGCTAGCCATCGCTCTTCGCGACCAGGGAGAAAGAAGCAGGGAAAGGAGAAACTTGCGTTACAATTAGCACGGGCGAAAGCAAAGCGGCAGATCAAAAACAAACAAAAAGCAAGCAAGGGTGCCTCCACCTCAACACGGCACCTTATAAAGGCCGCCGCCTCTCATGTGGCTCAAGCGCGAGCAGATCAAACCGCAGCGATTGGCTGCCACGACTTGGAAAGAAGAACCGGGCTTAGAGGGCGTGCCCGTAGGTGACCAAGCGCGCACAACGCCCACGCCTTCAACACGCGTCCAACTTCCCCGGGAAAAAGGCGAACGGCCGCGTCACGCAACCGCCACATCCCACGACGCACCGGGCCGTGAGTCGCCACGTGTCCCACCCACGAATGGCGGGCGACGACGCGACACCGACTTCGCCAAAGCCAGCGTCGGCGTGATTCCAACCGCCATTAAAAGCGCACTACGATCGCAAGGTCACAACGGCTCCAAAGCGCAACAATATCGGTGCCAAGCTCCAATTTTAGCGCGGGACGGAGCGCGCGTGCCTCGGCCGACCTGGCGCCACCTCGCGCCACCCGCTCGAAGGGTAGGGGATGGAGCGCGCGCGCCGGCCGACCTGGCGCCCGACCTCCGCCGCCACCCGCTTGAAGGGTAGGGGCGGAGCGCGCGCGCTCGGCCGACCTGGCGTAGCCTCGCGCCACCCGCTCAACGGGTAGGGGACGGAGCGCGCGTGAGTTTACCGACCAGGCGCCCGCCTCGCGCCACCCGCTCGAAGGGTAGGGGACGAGCGCGCGCGCCTCGGCCGACCAGGCACCGGCCTCGCGCCACCCGCTTGATGGGTAGGGGACGGAGCGCGCGCGTCTCGCCGACCAGGCGCCGCCTCGCGCCACCCGCTCAAGGGTAGGGGACGGAGCGGCGCGCCTCGGCCGACCTGGCGCCGGCCTCGCGCCACCCGCTCGGCGGGTAGGGGCGAGCGCGCGTGCGTCTCATTCGACCAGGCGCCGGCCTCCGCGCCACCCGCTCGGCGGTAGGGGACGGCGCGCGCGCGTCTCGCCGACCAGGCGCCGCCTCGCGCCACCCGCTCGAAGGGTAGGGGACGGAGCGCGCGCCTCGGCCGACCTAGCCGCCGACCTCGCGCCACCCGCTCGACGGGTAGGGGACGGAGCGCGCGCGTCTGCCGACCAGGCGCGCGGCCTCGCGCCACCCGCTGAAGGGTAGGGGACGGAGCGCGTGCGCCTCGGCCGACCTGGCGCCCGCCTCGCGCCACCCGCTCGGCAGTGCGGGACGGAGCGCGCGCGCGTCTCGCCGACTAGCGCCGGCCTCGCGCCACCCGTTCGAAGGGTAGGGGACGGAGCGCGCGCGCCTCGGCTTCGACCTAGGCGCCAGCCTCCGCTGCCACCCGTTCGACGGGTACGGGACGGAGCGCGCGCGTCTACTTCGACTAGGCGCCAGCCTCCGCTGCCACCCGTTCGAAGGGTAGGGGACGGAGCGCGCACGCCGCGCGTCTACTTCGGCTAGGCACCAGCCTCCGCTGCCACCCGTTCGAAGGGTAGGGGACGGAGCGCGCGTGCCTCGGCCGACCTATCGCCGACCCGCCGCCACCCGCTTGAAGGGTAGGGGACGGAGCGCGCGTGTCTGCTTCAACAAGACACCTTCCATCCTGCACTCGGGCTCCCCAACCACAAGCTTGAAGAAATTCACAGCGCGCAGGGACGGAGGGGGCCAAAGGACTGGCGACATGGCTTCGGCCTGTGAAGCCCTTCACCATGAGAGGCTCTGTCGAGGGGTGGCCCCACCTAAGCCCAAAGAGCTGTTAGGAGGTTATAAGAACCAGAGTAACATGTGTAATGACATAAGTGCCCCTAATAGGGAGGTACGGATGTAAGGGCATAAGCGTAAAGCATACTCCATGTGAATATATATATCAGGATGAGGGGGAGGATGAGGCAGAACACTCCCACCTCTCCACTACCATCTCTCTCTCTGTTTGGTCTGTAACCACAACAAGTACGAATAGAGAACTCAAATTGAGTACGAACCATCATTGCAAAGCTATGATAGGTCGCAAGAAATTGACTGCTGTTAGACATAAGGAAAAGTCATGTAAAACGGGAATAATCGTTAATGAAAATTACATAGAATTTATACCCACCTTTAGAGATAATAAGCATAGGTCTCCATATATCTGAATGAACTAAATCAAAAGGATGAGAAGACGAGGACTCACTAGAATGATAAATTTTAGCTGCTTGCCCAGCTTATAACCCTGATAAAACATGGCCGTGCCAACAGTAACACGTCCAAAGAATCTCCTAACGAACTAGTAAAGAAAGATGGAACCCACACAAGTGACCTAAACAGTGATACCACTACGCAAAAGCTCCAGAAGTGGTGGCAGTAGTGGTGATGAAGGTAGACGTGGATATGGCAGGAGCAACTAAAGTGGCCAGAAGGTGGAGGTGGTCAAGAATGTAGAAATCCTGATGATCCCTATGGCATTGGCCAGTCGCAAGTATAGTTCCTATCTGTTGATCCTGAACAAAACAGGTATGAGAGTCAAAACCAATCCTACAACCGAGATCGGTGAGCTAACCCACTGAGAGAAGCTACATGGTAAACTGGGGACATGGGAAATAGTTGGAATGGAAAAATCAGTGGACAAAAGAGTATCCTGACAGCTGACAAACAGAGTACCGTTAACTATCTGAACAGAGATAGGAGAAACAAGAGATCCTACTGAAGTGAGAGATTTGGAGTCCAATGTCATGTGGAAAGATGCACAAAAATCTAGAACCCAAGCAATGCCTAGAGGAGACGTCTAAGCTAGATTGACAGAACATACTGAGCTATGAGAGAACTGAAGTAGAGTCTAGCAGAGCTGCTGAACAGAGTCACCTCGCTGAAAACCTAACGAGCTGGCCTGTCCTGTGAAGGAAGGGCCTCCCTGCCCCCTTGGATCGTCCACCCCCACGCGCCTTGTTCCATTTTTCTGCATCGCACAACTCTGATAGTCCTGCCTGAAGTTCTTGCATTAGTTGCATTGAACTCCAGTTGGTACGAAAACAGAAGCGAAAACAGGCACTTGAGGAGGGATCGTGGCCGGAGCAGAAGGCTGGTGTAGTTGAAGGAGAAGGGTGTAAGATCGAGGGGGTCGACTCTATCTTAACTCAAATTGACTTAGCACCCATAAGATCTAAAACACCTAAGTACACCAATAACCTAACTCTATGTTAAGGTTTGCATTTCTAGGAAGACTGGAAATCAATTTAATTTTATGAATATAAATTGATTGAATGTAAATTGAGCATAAGGAAACAAACCATAATTAACACAGTTACTTTTACCGTGATGTTCGGAGACTTGCTAGTCTCCCCTAGTCCACATTAAGGTTAGCCTAAATGAATCGGATCAGTTCCACGAATTAAGCCGAAACACCTCAATCTACTAGTGGTAGCTCTTTTCCGCTTCGGGTAGGTGAACTACAACCTTCACACTTCGTTAGGTCTTCTCAAAACCTTATTTGAGAAGATCACCGTGCACGACGCCTCCAACGCCCTCTAGGAGTCGGCAAACATCAAGAGTAATGAGTCAACCCCCTTAACTCACCATGTGCAACAAATGCACAAGCTCGGTGGATACTCAATCCACCTCTAGATGCAACACATGCAATCTAGATCCTTTCTTCTTACTCATAAGGTGCAACACATACACAATTGAGAGGAGGATCTCACACTAGCTCAAAGAAGTGACATGGAGTGCCAAAAGTCTTACTCCAACTGGCCACAAAGGGGTATATATACCGACATCACAAAAACTAGCCATTGGAAGTAAAACACCTGAGAAAATAGAATTTTTGGAAGTACCACAGGCAAAGGTCCGGTACTTCGCTCCCCTCTTGCAACGATCTCAAAACTAGCCATTATCAGATAATTCCAGTAGTTCCGATGACTAAACTCAGGTACTATCGATAATCGAAAGTGATGTGCCACACAAGCGAAACTATCAATTTCCTCGGGGACAAGATGACTCCACGAAGATGTCTCTTTAGAAAAAACATACCTCTACACAAGCCGGTCGTTCCGCAAATCAGAAGTACCGCTCACACAGAACCGGTAGGAGCGCTCACTGGTCAAACGCTCACACAGAGCCGGAACTTCCAATCGTCGACTACCCTGGTCCTCGACCACGTCGGATGATTCGACCACTCAGGTCTCTGACCACGTTGTTTGGTTCGACCACATAGGTCTCCGACCATGCTATCCAGATCGACCACACAGGTCTCCAACTATGCTGATATCCGACCACGCTGGTCTCTGACCACGTTGTCTGGTTCAACCACATAGATCTCCGACCACATTGGTTTGCACATCGATCTTCGACCGTGTTGTATCAATCACAACAATTCAACCATGTTGGTTTCGACCACTTCGGTTTCGACCACGCTAGTCTCGATCACACAGATCTCGACCATGTTGGTACGATAACTCTAGTTTGATCACACAAATCTCGACCACGTCGGTTCGATCACACTAGTCTTGATCACATAGATCTCAACCACGTTGGTTCGACAACGCTAGTTTCGATTACATATATCTCAACCACGTCGATTCTGATCGCGCTGGTTCGACCACATCGATTTTTGACTATGTCAATCTTTGACCACACAGGTCATCGACGATGCCAATCTTTGACCACATTGGTTCAATCAAGTTGGTTCCGACCACTCTGGTCCTCGACCACGTAGGTCTTTGACCACTAGCAAACGCGGTAGTTCTATGATTACAACGTCGGTAATTCCATTCAACGGTAGTACCACAGAATACACCGCGGTAGTTTCGATTTTTCTAAGAAGTGCATATACTTCAACAGATTTTGCAAAATACATTTGCAACCTACAATATCATGCACACAAGAATTATCCATGATTCCCAACAAGCTGCAAAATATATTTGCACACTTTTAGAGTCATGATACAAGTATTATATATATGAGATTCAACCATTTGCAAAACACATTTGCAAATATAAGTCTCATACTACAAAAAATGGAAACATAGACTTCAAACACTTGCAAAACACATTCGCAATGTATAGTCCTATGTTACAAAGATTCAACACATGGGCTTCAACTATTTACAAAACACATTTACAAATACAAGTCTCATGCTATAAGAATGGAATGTGTAGTTCTATGTTACAACGATTCAACACATAAGTTTCAACTATTTACAAAACGCATTCACAAATACAAACCTCATACCAAGGAGAGCTAGAAGAGGTGATGTTGAGCTATCAACACATGATGAGACTCAAGCTACTAGACATGACCCCTCTTAATAGTACGGTAACCTATACTAGCAATCCGGTCTTCCAACAAAACTCCAAGACCGTTAAAAGACTAGGAACATATCTTTAGCTCTAGCTAGTCATACTTTTGCCTTAGGTCATAATCTTGATATGCATCAACCCATGATGCATCCTTTACTTCAACTCCATCAACACACGATCATCTCCTCTTAGACATGCATTAACTCATGATGCATCTTCTTTTTGATGACTTTTAACTCATGAAGCCATTTTCTTCTTCACATCTTGAGTTGATGATATTCAACACATGAAGTCATCCCAAGTCATTCTTATTTGTGGAACCTAACTTATTTATCCAACTCATGAAAAATATTAGTCTACAAATCAATTATCATCAATTACCAAAGTTCAGATTCTACAATCTTCCCTTTTTGGTAATTCATGACAATATCAACTCATAAAGAGATAAATTGCGAGTATACAACATGTACACAACAAATGTATACTCTAGAGTAAGTTTTCAAAGCAAAGCTTACACATCCGGTTGTCATTGATCATTCAACAATTAACACATAATGGAAGGCTAGTTGACAATCCGATTATGAGTATATATGAATTACACAAGCTATATATATACACTCAAGGATATGTTTCAAGTAAAGATCCTTAATATGTGGAAAGGTGAACATGGATCAAAACTAATGAATCCTCAAAACATAAAGTGAACTCCCTTTAAATGAGTGCATACAAGAATGTATAATGAAAACATATGCACATATTTAAGTTACACTATTGGTGAGGTTCAATCTATATTTTGGATCCAAGGAATACATTAAGACATAAGAATATAATGTAGAATGCATATTTCCATGGTTATCACTTCTTCATCTAAGTGAGACTAAGTAATATCATAATCAATAAACATGTTAGTCTCACAATTGTATTTGTCACTTTATCTAAAACCATTTTTCATTATCAAATCTAAATAAGACTAGGCAATATCATAGTTAATAAATAAATTTAGTCTCACAATTGTATTTGTCATTATCACCAAAACTAACTTAATGGAGTTTGAACTTACAAAGGGGCAACAAGCACAATCGGAATGGACTGTGCTACTAACCAGAGGCGAAGCTCATCTCAAAGCGTCAAAAGGGCCTCCGTGACGGTCAGTCATGGTGAGCGGCTCAGCAGTTGGGCCCTGACAGGCTCAAATTCTAGGCGAAGATGGCAGACGAAATCATAAAGACGAATGCGATCATGATTCGTCTTATGCACTTTATAATACTCTTGGCAAAGTGGAGATGTCACCTTGTCCAGCTGGCGCTAGAGACTAGCTAGGGCTCAAAAGAAGTCGTTGACAAAAGAATCCCCTAGCGAAGCATCTCTAACTCGCGTTGAAGCGAAACGTATTGAGCATCATTGTTCTGCCAGTATCACTCACACAAGTACTCCCAAATCTGACGAGTAGACCGTAGACCAACAATGTTTGGTTGGATGGAGTCGTCGACACTTACCACCAGGATGGCTCGATCACAGGCCTCATCAGTACACCAACGCTCGAGAACATCAATGGCATACTAAAAGGCTTCATCAGCAGCGTTGTCAGCAGCAGTCATCTCTACCTCCTTGGCGGCCTCATCTTCTGCAGGAGGTGCAGAAGTAAGCTGCTTGGAAAGAGGCTGGATCGGCGGTGGCAAAGAAGGTCATACACCAGTGACATGTCTCTAGAGGCTGAGACCATTGAGTGTAATCTCCATGAGTGAAGACCACAATTTGTAGTTTGTCCTATGGAGCTTTGTTCCCGATAATGGGATCGCATCTGATGGAACAAAAGCCATTGGTAGGCGGCACTGGATGACGCGGTGACCAAGGCAACGAAGTCTAACACACAGTTGTGGACGGTGCGGTGGTTAGACCAACATTCTGGATTTTTTATTTTTTTATACAGAAGAAAACAGAGGATCGTTCAGATCCAAAATATCTGCCGAGGCTTTCGACTCGGGCGGGCGGGTGAGCGTCAGTGAGCAACGGCCGGCAATCAAGGGCAATGTAGAACGGCAACCGACGGTAGGGTGGTCAGTGGCGACCAATCTTCAGGCAAGGCGGCGTCGGGTGGTCGACGGATGGGCGTCGAGCGGTCGATGGCTCGGGCAGTGGTGGTGGACAGTAGCCGTCGCATCAAGCGAGGTGGTGTCGGGTGGTCGACGGATGGACATCGGCCGGTCAGCGGACGGACGTCAGCCTGTGCCTGGACAGTGCTGCAATGGCAGCTTTGGCAACGATGGCCTGAGCAGTGGCAACGACGGGATGGCAGTGGATGGGGAGCTAGGTTAGACCTTGCTCTGGTCCTATATTATAAATATTATGTGTATATTTATGAGACCCAAAAGGCAATGTATATAGCGAGTACAAGGAGATATTACAAAAGAATATGTCATACACAAATAAGAAAATAATAACATATAAGGAAACAAAGATTACCACAGCTGCTGCAAGTCTCATTCAGATGAATCTGAAACTTGCATACTCGTACGTTTTTCCCCCTAATCTATCAAATGCTCTAGGACCTTATTTGAATAGTTTGTCTCAGCATCCTACACTGCATTTAGCAAGACCTACTTCTCAGGCCACTTGCAGTTGCGCAGTCTTTACAAGAAGTGCTTACACCAAATTAGCTGACCTAGTGTTAGGCTAATCTAGCTAGATTCTCCAGGTACTTTGTTTTAGCTTTGGCGTGTTTCACAAGTTGACAGTACGGTAAATCTTTTATGGGTTGGTTCTTTTGGGCAGAGGCTTATACTTATGGCTTTGGTTTTTGAATTCTAATCTGTTTGTGAGAGATAATACGTAGAGAAAAATAGTCATATACGATTTTGATTAGTACAGCTAAACTCGGTACAGTTTATATTACAATGTACCTGTAAACCACATTTTGAAAAAACGCATTGTTTAACGGCATGTTACTGTTTATCCGTTATAAGCTGTAAGTACTAATGATCCCAGCCATATAGCTAGCCAAGGCTTGTCTCAGTTAAGACTTAAGAGCAGGTAGCACCCTAGCACCACGTCAGTTCAGTTAGGTCATGTTTCTCTAGGCATCTACTTTGAAACATTGACTGACCAGAATAATAACCTGTTGTTAGCCTCGTACAAGCTTTTTTACATAGGCAACAAAAGCAGGAGACAGGTCTCTGTTTTTCTTTTGATACATGCTGCGAGGAATCTTGCTGGTTATTGGAGTTTAGTGGCTTTTTTGTGTCCGAACTTGCCTCTTAGACCATCAACTTAGCCGGCCTTTTCTTAGTATCCTATTAGGGAAAATCGAGCCCACTTGCACACTTAACTTTTGTTAAGCCTTTTCTTCCCGAGGGAACAAAAAGGTGGAGACCAACCATAAAAGATTAAGACATGAGAATCCCCAGCAGGTGTGGGCATCGTTTCTGCTACACCATTTGTTTATTGTTGGGCATTTGCAATTTTTCCATTTCATCACATTAACACTACTATTCTCTTACAAAAAAAACCACTCTGATGCTTGAAGGTGGTGGAATACATTCAGAGCCTGCTCTTTACGGCTTTTAAAAGCGGCTTTTGGATTTTGCTATAGTATCTAACTTTCAAATGGAGTATTTTTTCAAGACGGGATCTACAAGTTAATTATAGTATACGTTAAAAGCCTAACATCTGTATCAACAAAAATTGTAAGCGATTATCTCTCTCCGTAATCAACAAAAATTGTAGTATACGTTTATTGTTGGGCATTTGCAATTTTTCCGTTTCATCACATTAACACTCTACTAATGTCTTACCAAAAAAAAACCACTCTGATGCTTGAAGGTGGTGGAATACATTCACATGCATTCCTTCCTTACCCCCTTAGGGCACGTTTGATTTGCATAATTACATGTTCCCTGTAATCTAATATTCCCTTCAATTTGATTACTGATAAACACATTACTAGCAATCTAAGATTCCAACGTTTGGTTGACTTGAAGGAAACTATAACATGGCCTCTATAATAGTTCAAACATTTCATAACTCGAACCAAGAACTCACAAATTTAAAGTGTAGGATTTAAAATTTCAAACCATGAAGGTAGACATTTATAAATTTTGAATTTTACAACAAAAATTCTCACATTTTAAAATTGCGACATTCAAATTTTCAATTCTTATGATTAAAAGTTCAATTTTTTATTTTTGAAATTTTAAAATTTGGGTTTGGAAATTAAATTCTCAAAATTCGAAAGTCTAAAATTTTAAAAATAAAGCTTGCAAAATTTAAAATTTGGAACTTGAACTTTTGAAATCCAAAATTCGAGATTTTAAATTGTAAGATTCAAAATAAAAATGGAATTTTGAAATCCAAACATTAAAAGTTGAATTTTGAAATTTAAATTGTTTGAATTAAGATTCCAAAATCTAGGATTCAAATTTTGATATTTTGGTTTCAAAATTCATATTTTGAAAAAAAATGTAATTTGGAGTTTGAATTCTTTAAGTTCAAATTTTGACTATCGCAAATTAAAGCAAATGATACAAGCGTAGTAGCAAAGATTCCTTTCCCTTGGTAATTTAAGATAAACACTCTTTTCTAAGGGAAACAGATTGCTAGAATTGATGGTAATCTGATTCTCATGGTTATCTTGTATTTCTAATTCAGATTACTAGTTGTTTTACCGAACAAGACAATCTTGTAAGATTACTAAAGAATTCCTGAGAATCCTCCGAGGATTTCGTCAACCAAAGGCACCCTTAGGTAAAAGTGAAAGCATTGAACCTATTGAGTGCAAGAAGTGAAAGCATTGCACCACCAATTGATTGCATGAGCTCTAGTACAGTAGAAGAGGGGAGATGGGGAGATAACAAAATCCCCACGGGGATATTACTTTGTTTCTTGAGAAGGCAGGAGTGGATACATCAACTTCAGAGTTTCTTGCTTGGGTCTATATATGCACGTACAGTCGACACATACATACACACATCTCTGTCTGTTTAGCTCTCCCCTTCTCCTTTTCAAGTTGATGTTTCCTGAAACCTCCCCACCCATGACTGCTGCTAGGGCCCCGTACAGTAAATAGGGTTTCTGGAAGACAAGAAGAAGAAATAAAAACCCAGAAAAAGGGCACTCTGGGGATGTAAGGAAGATTGCCCGGGAAACAAGGGATCTCCCCCGCTTCCTCCGATCTCATCATCATCATCTTATGAACTGCCCCTGTCATGTTAAGTTCTGATTTGCTAATTAGTGAAAGAAATGTTCATGATGTATCCAACTCCAATCATGCTTGAAGTACTGACCAGTTACTGGGCACTGGAGACATGGCGGCGTAGGGGTTCTCTTCCATGTAGCCGTACATTGCTGTTGCTGTCGCTGTGTCCGCCTCCGGCTCTGGCCCGCAGTCGAGGTTCACGCCGAACAGTCTGAGCCGCCTCGAAGGTGCCGAGGCTGCACTACAGCTCTTGGTGTCTGTGTCCCACCGAGATTCTCCTGCAATCGTTCACCAGAACTGGTGTAAGCTAGAGGTATGAAATGCTTGTCGTATTTTGTTTTGTTCTTCAGTTCATTCCTTTACCTGCATGATGCATGCCGCTGTGATCATGGTCTACTGAGCGACGGTAGGCGTAGGAGTTGACGGGGCTAGTAGGGTACGAGCCCGATGTGCTGTAACACATCGGGCTCCAAGGCTGCTGCTCCCCGGCATTCTGTCCAGCCACCGCTACGCCCACAGCGGGCGGTGGCGCCACTGCCGACTGTGCACTGTCACTGCGGCGCCTGCAACCGATGAACAGACGGTCGCCCGTGCCAAGGCCGCGCGCCCTCTCGAAGTGCACGACGTCGCCGGCGTCAAGGTGCTTCTCCTTGACGTACCGGCTCCAGCCCTTGGTGAGCACGTAGCTCTGGCTGCTTGTCCAGTACGAGTACCGGAACCGCCACGGCTTGCTGGTCTCGTCCTCGAAGGACAGGAGCAGGCCCTTCTCCCCGGAGTCGGCTCTGAGAGGGAAGTACCTCTCTGCATGCTGCTTGGGGATCACCAGCCTGTTGAGCTTGCCGACATCGCTTGGTGTTAGGGGCTTCTCAAACAGGTGCTCCTTCTCATAGTGTTGGTGGTAGTGTAGGTTCGTGTACATGGCTACCCCCCAAGGCCAGGCATGGGAATGCTCCTGGGAGAGAGGATTCATGGCCATCTTGCTGGAGGAAAGCAAGAGCTGAAACAAACAAGTGTCTTTAGGTTCTTGTCTCTGGCAAAAGCTTGCTAGTGGAGAGGAGTAGCAGTGGTGATGGTGTGTAGTGTAGAGAACCATACAGATGTCATTGCCAGGCATTTATAGCCTACCAAGGGGAACTTTGGGGTGTCCATATGTTGTATTAATATTTCCCAGTACATGAGGGCTTGCCTCTCGGTTGGACTGAGATAAGCTGACTTATGGCTGAAATTACACTGTAACTGATTGTGATTTATTTGGCGTAACTAAATTTAAAATAATAAAAACATGTTAGCCTATCAAAGACAATACAAATGAATATGGAAAAAAAGAACCGGCAAAAAAGCTAAAAAAAACCAAAAAACCAGAAAAAGATGAAATTTAGAAATAGTAGAAAATAAGCTAGAAGTTTAAGCCGAAATGAGCGTTAGTGCATTTGATCTTGGGGAGAGGAGACTATTTTAACCTAGCTAGACAGGAAGAATCAAAGTAAAGGGCTTCAAAGGTGCTGAGGTTAGAATATGTAGTCTCGGTGTAGCTGCTGATGAGGAATGATCAGGTGGTGGTACTTCAAAGTTGGTGCCTGGCCATTGTGGCCTAATCACAGCCATCCAGGAGGTGGAGTAGAGTAGGCCCCACCACTGCTTTCCATGTGCGCTGGTGGTTGGAGCCTGTGTGTAACCACTGTCATTAGCTCCCCCAGTTTAACCTGTGGAGCTCCAGGTTTCTGATGCAGCAGGGCATTCCATTTCTATCTGGTTAGGAACTCAATTGCCAGTAGAGAGTTCATTCCACTGTGCATTTGGAACTGAATAAGCTAGTAACCTGTGGAGACAATGGAGTAGTGCCCTAGGGATAGATTAGCTGAAAGAGATGGATTAGTAGTAGCAGTTTATCATGCACCTGTGTCCTGTGGTCTGCTTAGAACAGTTGGTAGGCAATTACTTGTTCAGGGTACTGGTCTCGCAGGATGTGACATTTGAGGTGTATGGGCTGTGTGATCTAATTATCATGCACTATGGTGTACTAGTACCAGCCATGTTTCTTTTTATCTCAGATTCAACACAATCAAGGGTTCTGTCAGGCCTGTCTCATTCAATGTGTGGCTGACCATCTAACAGGGCAAGACTTCCAAGTAACGAGCTGGTTTTGGTTGGATTCTTACACAATGAATTGAATTGGCTGTTTTCATTCAAGCCACTGGTGTAGGACGACCTGCCTCTCTTCAGGACACTGGGGGTACCGTACCGAAGAGGGAATTTGCATGGAAGTAGAGCGATTGGGCATTACTTTATTTCTTGTGTTAGATGACATTTGCAGATTAGCGATTGGGCATTACTTTTATTTCTTGTGTTAGATGACATTTGCAGATTAGTGGCTCTCTTATGTCGTAACATGCATAGGGCATTTGGGAAGCACCTATTGTTTCTGCAGGATTGGAATGCAGGACGTTCGATGACCTGTTTTTTATATTTTTAATGACAGATCTGTATCAGATTCAGTAAAATATTAAGGGCACAATCAGCAATGTCGCTTTGCTTGCTTCTTTGGAGACAAGTATTCCATCACATGGTTTTGAAGGAAGCGGTTACGGTTAGATGCATTGTGTGATGAGTAATACATGCTTATGTTAAGTATTATTTAGTTTGTCAACCTTTGGAGAAACCGGAGGGATCATTTTTATGTTAGTAGTGATCTGTTGAGAATCCATTCATAACGACGATTTAGCAGATCTAAAAAAAATTCTCTGTTCATTTCATTACCTTGTTCTTTCTAACATTAGATTACTTGTGCATATATTGTTAATCACAATTTTCTTTATTCTGCCCTTGATTGCTAATCCTGCACCAGAAAAACGGGAATATGTGATTACAATCTCACGTGGCCTTGTCATTACCTGTCCTGCTTTCTGTTTATGGGGCTTCAAGTTCCCAAACGACAGGATCAAGATTGGACCTGCACAGAGATCCATCTTCTCCAATTTCCAAGAAGTTCATGAATCAGGTGATAAGATTTTTGTCCCCAAATTCCTTCTTCACCATTGCGTGTACAACTCCCAGCCCTCATAGTTACTCCTACTTGATAGAAATCCCCAGAAATTGTTCTGCTGTTGTTTTCTGTGTGCATGCACACAAGAGGTATGCAATAAAGAAAATTGAGGCTCACTTGCTACATGTACATAAACTTCATTAAACTATAAGCCCTATGTTTAGCATCTCTTGGAGTATGAAACATGCACAATTAAGTGTAGTATCTTGTCAGAAAAGAAAAGCCGTGAAGCCAAGGTTACTCAATTGCAACTCCATGCAAATGATGGCTCCTCAATTGTGAAAGTTGAATAGGTGCATATATCTAGTGGAATGCAAGATTCTTGAAAAAGAAAAGAACTTCGATCATCTCGTGAAAATGTTGAAACAAATAGAAGCACAATTTTGAAACAAAATTTTGACAATTGCATGTTTAAACTTTGGTCAAGAATCGGGAAACAATCTAGTGCGTATAACTTGATTTTATTGTGCATTTGCTAAAGAGTGGCAGAAATGTACTAGATTAAAACTACGATATTGGTACTCATTTGCTACATTGGAACAGTGCATGCACTGGTTGAGAATTTTGACCAATGTATCATATTTAAACATGACCATGGGTAGGGAGCCACGCATCAAGTCCTTAATCATGCAGCTCACCTGCCCAATCTTTTGATGATGCAGGTTTGGTTTTTCCATGCACATGAATGAATTTGTATCCTACGGAATTGAATACAAGATAACTCAAGATAAGGGGACACATGCTAATGCTCCTAGTTTTGTTATTCTTGTGGTCTCAGTTCCTTCCCGTACGGCCATGCATGTTTTGCCAAGTTCATGCAGATCTAGGACTAAAAGCCTTGACCCGCATGTTACTCTACTCCATTCACATTTCACAAATACATTTCTCCATGGGCACATTAGGCTCCGCTCGGTTGGGCTAAAAAGCTATGACTTATGGATAAAATTGCACTATAGCAGTTGAAATTTCACTGAATGAAGGTGGCTTATTTGACGTAATTAAATTTAAAAAATTTAAAAATAGAAAAAATATGTTAGCTCATCACAGACAACGCAAACGAATACAGGAAAAAAGAAGGCAAAAAAGCTCAAAAAAAATCAAAAGTAAAAAAAATAAAATTTATTAATAGTGAAAAATAAGCCAGAAGTTGAAGCCAAAATGAGCAGGGGCTGAACTCAATGCTAGATTCTTGCATAATTGTTGATCTCATTTTGTAAAATTCATCTGGCCTAGCTTTTGGGTCATTGGGCGTTGGGACCATGTGTGCAGCTACCATTCTGCAGTCGTTTATGTGAGGCTACCTAAATTTCTGTACCAGGTGCAAGTGTGCAGCTAAATTTGTGATCTTTTGAGCAGATCTTTGTGCGCGATGTTGGGAACGCGCAAAGGAGAGGCGCAGATGATCAAACTCGGAGCTTGTCGTGCGCACTGAAGAACTGACGTGATAGAGAAGGCGAGGAGAAGATGATGGGGAGAGAAACCGGTATGTTTTCGGATGCCTTTTTACCCTTGCAGGGCCTTCATGCTGTCATGTTAGTATCCTCTTTCTGCCAGCATAAAGAGGACTTTAGTGAAGGGAGACAAAGTGGAAGCAAGCGCTCCTGAATCCTGATAGAGAGAGAGAGAGAGAGAGAGAGAGAGAGAGAGAGCGCGTGCTAAGTCTGAGAGGTGTGAGCAGTATCCAAATGCATTATGCATGACACTGTAACGTCTGGACTCTGAAGAAAAGCACACCCAAAGGGGTAGAGCTCACGCTATGGGGCATGTTCTTTTTGGCTGTAGTTTATGGTTTTGGCTGAAAGTTTTGAATTTTATCTGTTTATGGTATAGATTACGGAGAGACAAATGCTCTCTTGTGATTTTGGCTGGTACAGATATTGAGCTTTTAATGTGTAGATCGCTTAACTTGTAGACCCCGTCTTGAGAAAATACTCCGTTTGAAAGTTAGGTACTGTAGCGAAAGCCAAAAGCTGCCCGGCTTCTCTCGTGCCGAACAGGCCTATGGTCTATAGGTTCTTATTGCTTGTTTTTTTTTGCGAGGAGGGTTCTCTTAACATTGATGATTCTAATATACCAATTACCGTAACCGTATTGATCTCTTTGCGTATTTGTTTTTTTATTTTCTATACCTACTCCAACTTTAATTAACTTACTATGTTACGTTTATATGGTGCAGGTATCTCGCAGGAACGAATCCAGCCACAGCGCAGCAGCGATCGACTGGTATGCCAGTGCAAGCTGCACGCCATCAGGCGTCAGCATTCAGCAGCAGCCAGCCAGCAGCAGGAGCGGCAGGAGCTGGTCCTTCCTTCCTCCTCTTGCCCCACTTGAATAGTTCGGCGCAGTTGCTGCATGCAGTTGGTTTCCCTGCATGCGCTGCCATTGTTAGGCGGCAGCGCATGCGATCGAGCTGCTGTTCTCGCGCCGCGGCGGGCCCGCCGGCCGGCGAACTGATGAAGCCTGTGCTACGTGCTGCGCCCTGGGGGTAGGGGTCCCCGGCCAAGGTCCAGGCCCGCCCAGCTCCATGTATGATGCATGGCAGATAAACAGGCATGGACAGTGCAATTTACCTATGGAACGTAATGGTGATTGGTGAGGGCATGCTGTATATCAACCCGTCACGATGGAGCTGTCGAAATCCCATTCTCGACTTGCAAGAATGTACTGTGTTGCTTTCGGTATGCCTGGACTTCTGATTTGATTCCTACCGGCTACCATGTGTAACCTCATAGAAACTACTCAGAAGTAAATACTCGTACAAGAATGCATAATGGGCCTCTTATGTTTAGGCCGTGACTTATTAACGTAATGAATAGTGGTTACTGAAAAAACTAAAACTTGCTAGAAAGTCGAAAAGAATAGGCAAGTAGCTGTGGAAACATGTAATGTGATTGATGCAATGGTACTATGATGTGTGATGGAGCATCTATTTGATCAAAGGCGGATCTAGGATTTTATCACATCTCAAGTTAGAGAAAGTCAGATGTCACTATTATCTAAGCTAGAAGGAAAAATTATGTATTTGGTTTACTTAGACTTAAGCTTTACACTGATAAATATCGTATACCTCAGGCTGAAGCCTAGGCTGTTCAGCATGTGGATCCGCCACTGTATCTGATCTTTCTAAACCTTGTACTACGAATCTGCGATTATATATTTTTTGAAACATACGGTGATCAGATAGGGCATTCATTTTCTTTGGGCGGCAAAGGCTTGCATGTTGCAGGACCCATGCATCATCATGTTCAACTATTTGGCTATGTCAGCTGGAGTGTTGCATTGCATCTGCATGCGTATCTGAAACCTGACCTCGAACGCATGGGTTGTGATCAACATCAACCAACTGATGACGTGGACGGTGTGCCAAAGGCGTGCTAATAATTCAGTCGACACCTCAACCTCGGATGGATTCTTTTAGGCTTATAGTTTAGTTTTATATAGTAACTAGCTTTTAAACAGAGTGTCTTTTTAATACAGGGTCTACAAGTCAATTGTAGTAGACAGTGTCTTAATTTCATCTACATTGGGTAAAATCTCACACGAGTATCTCTCTCCCCGTACTCTCTCTCTCGCACACGAATAACTAGAATTTAAAATTTTAAGCTAAAAACTATAAGCCAACCCACCCCTGGTGTGCCAATTGGGCGGGGTGATGTCACCAGATTTCTGGCATGAGCTTTCATGGGTTTTTCCTGTTATGGATCAGGCCCGCATTCTCTCTTTGTCCTTCAGGAAGTGCAGACACGCTGCGAGTTGTGGCACTTATAGCACATTTTGAGATCGTATTTACAAGAATTTCAGTATACACGTGACAATAGCAAAAATATTCATTTTGCCGCCTGGTTACCGGGCGGCAGCACAATAGATGTGACACCTGGCCGAAGGAGCCCCGTGACCATGTGGCAAGCGCCTACCATCCGGCAACCGTGTGGCCAAGGCGCGCGGTGTCGTGTGGTCGAAGGCCGTTATCAAAGCACCGTGGTCGAAGCGTCATGGTCGAAGTATCGTGGTCAAAACGGTGCGTTGTCGGGGTGGGGAAGCCGCCCCATGGCCATGCGGCAGCGGCTTGGCCGCACGGTGGCCGGGCGTCGCGTGCCTGTCGCACGGCCATGGGCCTCCTTCAGCCAGATGTCACCTCCCTAACATTGCTACACGGTCACCATGTGGCAAAAGTAATATTTTTATAATTGTTACGTGATTATGGCTATTTTTGTAAATATAGATTTAAAACGTGCTAAAAGTGCCAAAAAAAACTCGAACGCTGCTGACTGGTACGCCGTATACTCGTACATGCAACCATAGTTTTAAAAACCGGACCCACAGAATGGTCGGTTCACCGGTCGGACATTCGGTTTTTGTAAGTATTAATATTTTAGTAGTTAGGTGTTTGCACACATCAAAAGAGGTATTTGCCTCGGATTAAAAGCATAAGAAGTAATGCTATGTCGAGAAAAAAAACATAAAATGAATCGAGCATGACAGAAGACACACAAGGCTTCCCTCAAAAAGAAAAAGAAAAAGGATACAGTACACATGGCAAATCACATGAATCAGTAGGAAGATGGATATGCATCCAACATTCGAACTTAGCTGTCAGAATCGAGGAAGCCTGAACGCAACGCACACACTGCAAGTCCTTGTTGCCGCACTCACCAAGCGCACGCAAGGAAGTCGAAGACGCCGATTACGCTCCGGCCGGCGGCAGAGAAGATCTGCTGCAAGGCGAGCTAAGACAGAAGAGGAGAACGTGAGGCGGCGCCGCGCCGGGGAGATGCGGTGGGTTGGCCACAGAGGCCGCGGAGCCGGGATGGAGGTACGGTGCAATCGATAAAAATTACTTATTTTATATTTTAGTTTTTTTTGAGTCAAACACGGATAATATTTATACCTATTTCTCCGTTCCATATTTATTTTATAAACCTTCGGACAAAAATTATCTGATTCTTTTACACCCCTACATATGATATTAGATAGTAGTGTGCAATCAGAGTGAATACAAAGTGACTAATCACCGAAATGTCGAAGAAAAAGAATTCATTATTCTCTACCTATTTAGATGTGGCAATCCGCATGTATGTTATCTTGTTCCTGAGTAAAGTCACAATAGATTTCCTCGTATCACTTGTCATACGGATATATACGGACGGATACCACTTATCCTATTTCATATTTTTCCTTGGAGTCGAATACGGATAGTATCGGATACCCATTTAACCCTTCCATATTCACTCCATGAGCACTCAGTCGGTCGGTCGGATAAAAATTATCCGCTCTGTTTGCACCCCCTAGGTGGAGGCTCTCCAAGTGCACGCACATGGGCTGGCTTGGCTGTTGGCCAGGCTAGCCCAGCCGTCAATTATCTCCGCATTGTTCATTTTCTTCAGTGAGGCTTTGTTCTTTTTTTTTTGTTGTTGTGGCTGATTGTTTTTAGTTACTATTGATGGATTTTGGCTGCATTTTTCAAGATATCAACGAACGATGGAGACATCGATATGGACAATGCACATAGTTTTAGATTTGAGAAGCTATGTAAAAATACACTTTAAGAAACTGTCCCATTTATTTTGATTTTTTAAGAAGCCAAAAAGGCAAAAGCCCATGATAACACACCCAACCACCTGGTTCTGTTGCAACCGTCTAAGTTTGCCTGTTCGTGAGAAAACCACTCAACTCATTTTGTTTTTTCCAGACCAATTGTATGATTGAGTCCCCTCTCATTCCGGCTTGAGCATCTGACTTCTGGTTTATTTTTCACTATTCTTAAATTTCGTCTTTTTGGTTTTTACCTTTTTTAGCTTTTTTGCTGGGTTTTTTCTGTCTTCGTTTGCATTGTCTGTGATGGACTAACCTATTTTTTCTATTTTTAAATTTTTTAAAATTTAGTTACGCCAAATAAGCCACCATCATGTGCAATGTAATTTCAGCCAGCTACAGTGCAATTTCAACCATAAGCCAACTTATTGTAGCCTAATCGAGCAGAACCTGAGTGGGACCGAATCGCCGAGATGGCCAGTTCTATTTTTTTGGGTATAACTGCCTGTCCAGTCTGGTTTTCTTAACTAGATACATTGCTGTGATTTTATCACTCATGGAGTAGAGAAAACGGGAGCGAAATATGGGGGAGAAAGGGGACAAATTAAATGGCAGACGCTCTCTTTCCATTGCCACCAAGGCATGTGTAGTGTAGAGATCAAAATACAAATAGCACATTTTTTTTAAAAAAATGTCCATTTTATCCATTAAATTATGCCCCTAGTCCGATTTATACAAAATCATTCATTTTCTACCCTCCAACTAGCAAAACTGTTGCAAATCGCCCCTTTCACCCAAAACCACTCCAGTTTTGACTGAGTTGGCATCTACGTGTTCAAGTTTTGATGGCATGGCATTCACCAGATAACTAAAGTGAATGGACTCATAGGTCAGTCCCTATAGGGCCTTTTTCCTCATTTCAAAGAATATAGAAAGAAGATTTAGGGTTGGTGGTGGCCATTTATGGATGGTGGTGGCAGTGACTCCAGTTGGAGAAGTAGGGGAAATAGTAAAGCTCAATTTGGACCTCAACCCACAATAGTGCGCCTAGGTCCTGGGCTATCGCAATTACCTCCCACAGCGCCGCCTCCTCCTCTCCACCTCCACGCACTAGCCCCACTTCCCCCTCCATTAGACTGCCTCCGTTTGCTCGCTAGATCTAGATCTAGGCACACCGATTATTGGGCTGCATGCTTTGCCTTCTCCACTTACAGACAGAGAGGCCAAGGTCACCAATCGCCGAGCCATCTCCTCTACCTATTGGATCCAAATCGGGGCATGCCGGTCGCCAGGCCACCACCTCTGCCCATCAAAGAAAGAGGAAAAGAAGAGGAAGGTGGAGAGATGAGAGAAAGATGGAGAGATGAGGGAGATAGGGAGAGAAGAGGAGTTGGAGCAACAGCAGTCAACGGTTGTGAGCTCGGGGCACTTGTGTAGCAGTAGTTGGCTCACCAGCAACTGAGCTCAAGCTCGCCGAGTTTTGGCAAGGAGAAGAAAGAGAACAAGAGAAGGAAGATGCTTACTATGATGCCACATCAACACAAAACCTAGTCACATGACCAAAACTACCAATGAAACCACCACTAGAGGTAAGTTGCACTGGTTTTGCTAGTTAGAGATGAAAAGTACACTGTTTTGTAGTTGAAGATGTAAATTAAACATAGGACATAAGTTAAAAAGGGTTAGGTGGACTTCTTCCTTAAAAAACACAAATGACACATGAAAAAGGTCATTCAGACCTTAATGTGGTGGGTCTGCTTGCTTAATGAGGCATATGTTAGACCCATTGATGGTTGAAATGTTAGGTCGGATTGGATCGAACTATGCAAGGGCCAGGGGGTGGACCTAGTTTTTGTGTGTCTAGTAGAGTTTATGATAACGTGGCTTTGCTGGTTAATGGCTATGATCTAGAAAATGCAAAGTTTTGTAGACTTACTATTGTCTATGACTAGCTCCACGCGCCATGCCGGCAGAGGTACGTGCTACAGAGGATTGGTCCCCTTTGGAACGTGAGAATATTTTTGATTTATGTAAGAATTAAATTGGATGTACTCAGTGGTGAAACTCCCACACTATGTGGGGTCTAGGAAAGAATATTTTCTAGACAGTCTTTTCCCTGCTTTGCAGAGAGGCTGATTGGAACCGCGACCTCCAGCGCACAATAGAGAGACTCCACCAATGCGCCGGGCCCGCCCTTCTTATGTAAGAATTAAATTGCTTTTTATAAAATTCATGCATTCCGAACAGACTCTAAAACTTTCAAATTTGTTTGGTATTGAGAGTTTTTTTCCCCTTTTTCGTTCAAAGTCTAGCTAGCGGAATACTTAGCTTAGATCGAAAGTACCTTTTCGTCGCAAATCTCACATGCACTGCAGCTTTCCTTCACATGATTAGATACCTTGAAGGAACTTTGATTTCTTTGGCACGCTTTATTTATTTTCTTCATCGTAGATTTCCATCATAAATTGATAGCTTTCGGACAGAACGATATATGTGGTGCTTGCATGCTTCAAGATAGGAGGTTTTCTTTCTTTTTTTTTTCCTTCTTTGGTGTGTTACAGAAAAATGCAGCTGACCATGCGAGACATTCAGAGTTATTTCCTCCGTCAGGATGACCTGTAGATATTAACGGTTACAAGTAATTTTGTGTGTTCCAATATATATCCAATTTCCCTCCTTTTGGGTCAAAAACTTAACATGTAATTTTGTGTGTTCCAATATATATCCAATTTCCCTCCTTTTGGGTCAAAAACTCAACATGAAGTGGGCATGCATGGAGCGTTTAATCAAGTACGTTATTACTTTCTGGGTCTTAGTAATCTATGAATAATAGAATGACAAGAAAAAGAGATCGATAGAATCAATCGTCTTCCTACGTATGGCATGCATATATATAGGGCTAGCTTCAAGCTATGGCCTTATCATTGTAGTATTGTCTGAGCCAATGCGCTATGATTCTCATCTCCTTTATCCGCACTTGCTTAAGCCAATCAGGATCTTCCTTGGTGGAGAATCTCAGGTCTACGTGGTGTCCACCTGAAGAATTTCCAACAAAAGTTTTCAAACACAACAATGAAAAGAAACACTGATAAGAGAAAAGCAAGCAACAAAGTGCCGTTTTTATACTGCTAGAATTCATTTCTTTTTTTTAAAAAAATTAGATTGTGATGACTGACCTTTTGGCTCAACCAGCGCAATGATGCTTCTGGAAATGCTCTTCAATAGACTGTGAAACATGCCCCAAAATACAATTATGTCACTTATTATTCAAGGAACAGAGATAAATTCAAGGTGACTTTTTGCTGCAAATTTTGATTTGAACTTGCAAAACATAATCCTATAATTACCCGCCACTGCTCCACGGATCCCGGAGCCCGTTGAAGAAGAGGATGTTGCTAGCAGATCTCCTCAAAACGTTCCCAATATCCTAGAACAAAGAAGATTTTTATAAGGAAAAAAACAAAAATGAAAACAATTAGTAACTGGCCCATCCATTTCAGCCCGTATCTCGGCCCTACTCGGCCCAGTTTAAGCTTGGCCCAAGAAAATATGGAAGAAAAATACCCCGGCCGCGTACGGCCCATCTGGAATTGATGTAATGCTACTACTTACGAAGCCACCGAACTCGGTCTCGATCCAGTAGGGCCGCGGCGGCAGGCCGGTGGAGGCGCGGCAGCCGGCGACGAGGTCGGTGAAGTTGAACGGCTCCGGCGGGAAGATGCTGCTGTTGCTGATGCCGTAGCTCATCAGGATCATCTCCGTGCACGCCTGCCAATCCCAGCCGTCGAACATGCCGTGGGGGTCGTCCTCGCCGGCGCCCCCGAGGCACGCGGCGTCGCCGGTGTAGTTGTAGTACACCGCCATGGCGTCCTTGAGCCTCGAGAGCGTGTCGTTTCCCGACGTCGGGTGGTCGATCGCGCGGCAAATCTACTTAATTAGTCAATCAAATAAACAAAAAAAGCGTCTGCCATGCGTACAATGCCAACGTAATTCGTACTCGCATGCACGTACGATGCATGTAATTGTACGGGAAGAGATACGGGCGGACGTACGTATGTACATGCTCACCTCTCGCACGGGATACGCCGGGAGGGGCGTGAGGAAGCCGGACGGCGTCGGGTAATCCGTCATGGCGGCGTAGACGAGCGCGTTGTCGAGCAAGCCAGGTATCGCGTCCACGTTACCTCTGCATATATATATATGTAGATCACAAAGTACCATGCTTAAGTCCTCTTGTTATCTCATGTACACTGACACGCTAATAGTGGTGGTGCAATAACAATACGCACCGGCACATGTTGAATGTAGTGTTGAGTTGTGCCCGTCCTGCGTCGGTGGCGAGCGCCTTGTCCAGCTGGTTCCACGAGCTCCTAAGCACGTTGTAGCAATGCTCGCTCTCGCTCTGATACCACGACGACGATAAAATGTAACAGTAACATATCGTTACCAAAACTAACACAAAATGCTCCAGATGTCTGAACTAGTTAGTGCAACGTGCGTATCTTAATTGAGAGTGTTGTAACTTCAGTTAATTAAGAGTGTAATTTCAAGTGATTGAAAGATAAACAATTTTAGTTACCTATATAATAGCAAAACTAATTTAAATTTAGGGCACCTTGAAGTCGTCGGAGACGACGTCGTAGAAGGCGTAGGGGTCGGCGAGGCCGTAGAAGCCGAGGATCGGGGCGGAGGATGCGACGGCGCCCATAACCACGTGCGGGTACTTCATCCTCATCCATGCCGCCAGCACTGCTCAGTTCGTTGGTTGCATGCACCAAATCAGCTAGCTTAATTGCATTATCAAACATATTTTAAATCCCCACTTTAATCTTTTTTTAAACTTCGAAAACGACCCTACGTCAAACAATACTAATTGCGGTCGTGTTGCATAGCTACATAGGGCGTAATTGCGTGTAAACCTGCAGGAATGAGTTTTTTTTCATTTTCAAAAAGGTATGAAATTGTTCTCATATTCAATATGATATTGTTTTTGGGTATTGATAAACATCATCTGGATATTTTGTTTCTAACTATCATCCAGATATTATCATATTCAATATGATATTGTTTTTGGGCATTGTTTTTATATGTAAACAATACTATACCCTAACAAAGTGTAGCAGCATTAAAAAAAATACTGTGCCCCGTTGGGAGACAGCTGATGGAGAGAGAGATCGACTTTTTAGTACTAGTAACTAGTGGCTTAATTTTCCTTCGAATTCTAGAAAGCTGGTTTGGTGACTTAGGTGTTCAAGCTGGAGATCCCCAGATAGCTAGGGATTTCTCCTGGAAATCGTCACCACTTCAGGCAAAACCTTAGTCCTTACTCTAGCTAGCATTATCCTGCGTCGTGTGATCAGTTAGTCAGTGTAACCACCTACTAAGTCCATGACATTTGCTAATCAGGTTTCTCTCCTAGCTTGTCATATTAAAGCAGCAGGTGATCATCCAGGTATCTCTCGTTTTCTGTCCTACTCCTGAACATCCCATCCATTAATTGTACAACAGAAAAGAAATGTCTCTGCCTATTTGCGAAAAGAATTGTTAGCTAACCCTTCAGGTTCTAGGGGCAGCTGGTGGCTGGTGGTTAATTGTTGAGGACATAGCATATATGTACCGAGAAAAAAAAAACAAGGCAAGCGTGTACTGCTGTACTTACTGCCGCCGTAGGAGCCACCGAAGACGACGACGGGGGCGGCCGGCGAGCTGAGGTTGGCCTTGAGGCTCTGGATGAGCGTGGCGAAGTCGGCGATGGCCTGCGTCGTGGTCAGGTACCCCAGCGTGCTCGTGTTCCTGTACGCCGCCGACTTGCTGCCGAACGGCATCGACTTCCCGTAGTACCTATGCTGCAGATCGAGTGTTGAGAAAACATATATAATAGCACCGTATTAGCAACCATACACAAGAAGAAAAGTTTAATTATCATCATTGGATATATCGACGACTTTCTATGCAGGTGGAGGTGGTGGTTGGTAGTGCAACCAACGTTACTTTCCACAGAATTGCTTGGTACTCGATCATTCTGTTCAAGAATTTTAAGTATGGATCATCATGATCCGAAAGTTGGACGTATATATACATAGATTAGCTGAATACCTGTGCGTTACTACGGATTTAAAAAAATTAGAACATATTTGTATACACGTTTCAACAAATTTTACCACCCGTTAGTTTTAGAATATGTAGCATGATAAAATTTTAAAATCCGTAGAAGAGGCTGGGTAGAAGAGGAGGTGGGAGATGGTAACTGTTGGTGGAAGTGGAGAGGGGTAGTTAGATATGAGAGAGATGGAGAGGAGTGTTAGACAGATGGTTAAGATTTCAGTATTCAGATCAGACGGTTGAGAAGGGAGGAAGAAGAATGCATCAATCACCAACTTAAATTTATTAAATAGTAAAGATGTGCAAGATCACTGCCTAGCTAGCTATTATCGATACTAGGATAAAAATGTATAATGATCATGTGCTATGTATTTGGCTTTGCTCCTACGAACATATATGAACAGAACAATCAATTTATGACATTATTATACGTGCCGTATGCATGCATGCGCGTCATGATGATCTGAAAGTTCGACGTATAGATAGAGATGTACCTCGATGAAGACGAGCATGGCGCGGAATCGAGGCGCGACCTCCCACATGAACCCGGTGTTGTTGGTGAAGAGCTCGATGGTGCCTTCGTTGCCGGCGTACACGAACACCGGCGCCGTCTTGCCGCCCCAGTGGGTGTCGTTGACGAGGTACCTCTGCTGGAACGTGCCGTAGCTCGCCGGCGCCGCGTTGAAGTGGTCCAGCCGCTGCGTGAAGTACCGCGTCTCGTACTGCACCTGCCGTGGCACGGCGGCGGCGGCGGCGCTGCCACCGTCGCCAGCCGTCACGTGGCTGTAACCGCGACGCGCCAGCGACAAGGAGTACCGCCTCGCCAGCGTCGGCGGCGGCTGTCTGCCCGCTTCGGCGGCGGCGGCTGCTTGGCTCGAGAGGAGGGAGAGAAAGGCGACAAGGATGATTCGCTCCATACCGTACGCGATGGCTAGTTGGTGCAGAGATGAGAAAAAATATAGCCCACTTGAATCTAATAATTGGAAGATATGTGTTGCTTGCGAGATTCCCAGTGATCGATCGGTCGATCAAGTTGGTGTGTCCTTGAGAGTCTCCGATCGATCGCGTAGTCCAGTGGATCTGATACATCGAGTCGTAATGGTTTGTTGACCATATACCTGCCTTAACGTTTGGTGGGAGAAGAATCCGCGGAGGTAGTTAGGAAAAGAGTTCAGATCTGTTAGGAAACTGGGCCTACGGCCGAGTCCTGACATATTTGGGCATTCCACCGTAGGCTATAAATAGGGACTTATACCATCTCATTATGTACACCAGATGCAATCTAAAGCAATAAAGAAAAACCAGAAGTTCTCTCTACCTCTCTGTGTTCAATCTATTATTCTGTGATTCTGTGACTGATTCGTTCTTGTTCTAAGCAGAGGAATCGATCGGACTGGTCGCCAGCGACGGTTCCTCAACACGTTATCAGCACGACTTCGCTCCGGTGAAACGGGGTAGATGTTGATTGCACTGTAGATCAGAAACGATGCAAATCCGCCCCAAATCTACCGCGAGCAGATCTGAAATCGCCGGCACAATGTCGATTGGTAGATGTTGATTGCATCGTAGATTGGAAAATTTTTGCATGGGTTTTGTTTGATTCTGCATAATCACTGCACGAAAAATTGGCATCGCTCCTTCTGTTTTGCTCTGCACGGCATCACACAGAAAAAAAAATAAAAAAAGGGGCACTGTGCCAGAATGCGCATCGCCGGCCGTGCAGCCCAAGGCATCGCCGCGCCTGCATGCGTGTGCACCGTCGACTTGATGCCGGCTTGCCGCCGGTCGTCGGATTGCCGCCGGCCTGAAGCCGAAGTCGGCCCGAAGCCGGCGCCGCTCGTGAAGTCGCGGCCGTGCCGCTACTGGAGCCCGCGCCCATATGCGCCACATCCGGCCTTCCCGCGCTGTCCTTGCACACTGCCTGCATGCGGCCACCGTGCCCGCGCCACCTTCCCGCTGGTCGCCCGAACGCGGCCTCGGTCCCGTGTGGCTGCGACGCATCATCGGCATCCCGCGACGCCGCGCGCCGCATGCGCCCGACCGACCGCGCCGCATGCGATCCCGGCGAGCTGCTCGCGGCGCTTCGCATATGCGCGCCGTCCGCCGCACCAAGACCGCCACCGCCGACCATGGACGCGCTGCATGCGCCGTCCGGCGCCGTGTGCCACGCCGCTCGGCCCGCGCGCTGCGCGCTTGCTCGGTCTCCGCCCGGCGGCGATCCGCCGGTTGCTTGCCGCGCCGCCGCCGTAGCCCGGCCTAGCCGCCTCACCCGACCGGCCGCTCGGTGGAGCAACGCCACCGACTCGCCACCCGAACCTCGCTGGCTGCCCCGCGCCACACGTCGGCCCCCGCCGCCTCGTGGCGCCCTCCCGAGCCGGCAGCTCAGGCTGCTGCTACCGCCGCCGCCATGTGTGTGAATGGGTATGGGGGGAAACCTTAACCCGCAGATTTTGGTGCGGCCGGGCAGGCCAAATGGGCCGGGGCGAGGGAAAAGGTCGCATAGGCCAAGAAGAGACGGGCCCGGGTGGAAGAAAAAAAAACCCCGGCAGGAAGGGGCGCCGGTATTTTACAAAAAGGACTCGAAGTCCTGAATATTACCAATAGGCCCTTAGTTATTTTATATAAGCCCCGAATTTTTGCAGAAAGGTCTCGGTAATTCCGAACATTGCCGATAGGTCCTCAAATTTACGAGCGGGTCCAGAATTTTGCAGAAAACCCTTCAGTAAATCAGAAAATTACGCGAATTTTTCTTTGAACTGAAAATTTGCACAGAAACCCTCGGGAATAGCAGAATTTGCTGAAATTTCATATTCTAGCATAAAAGGGCCTCGGGAATCCGAATCTTGAATTATTTTTAGCATTTGAAGCTTATTTATTTATGCCATTATTATTCTCTGTATTTTCTGTATTTATTTACTGTTTTGGATAATTGTAATTACTGAAAATTGCTTTTAATCACTGAAATTAACAGTAAAATTTATAGAAAATGCATAGAAAATTCTGAAACATTGCGAGAACCTTTTGTACAAATTATTTACCCGCAGTAAATTATTCCGTGCATGTCTACCAGCAGTAGACTTATACACATTTAGATGACTAGCATCACGAACTGGGAGTTCGAGGAGCTGGCCAAAACTATCTGACGTAGGCATCCGATATCGAGATTGTGCTTGGAGCCAAGAAGCTCCGCACAGCTTTTGGGATTGGCGGACTGAATGACGCCCAACCCACACCTGAGGAAAATGATCAAGCACTTCATTTTCTCAGGCACCACCTCTGCCTCACTCTCAAGAATGAGTGCATGGCAGAGAAGAGCGCGCTAGCACTCTAGACCGCACTCAAGAAGCGGTTTGAGAGGCTAAAGTACACCATTCTTCCTCAAGCAGAGCGAGAGTGGATCAGACTGAGGTTTGCCGATTTTAAGACGGTCGGGGAATACAATTCTGCCTTGCACAGGATTTGTACCCTAATACAGAAAATTTAGAAAATCCTTCCACCCCAATGTAGTACAATCCGCCTGCAACTATCGTCAAGACGACTACAAGGAGTACGCTGAATTGATTGATATGATGTAGGTTGCAGAGGTTTCGGACGAACTTCTCCGTAAGAATTACGTCACTCAGCTACCAGGCAGCTCCGCTGGCCGTGAAGCCAACGTTGGGAGCTACAAGGTGCGAAACACTTCATGAAGAGAAGGGGGAAGGAAGGGTAAGGCCGCAGCCCAGAAAGGCAAATCATATGCTCCACGTGAGAATAAGGCCAGCAAGCCAAAGCGGGATGGCAAAGGGCAGCTTGAAGCCCACTTTGCAGCACTTGAGGGGGAGCATGTTGAGCAGCTGCCTGAGTTGATGGAGGTTGAACCCATCCCGACAGCAGCACCCCCTCTCGACCTAGAAACAACCACCGCCATGATTTCTCTTGAAGAGAATGTCACCCCCGAGAAAATAGCAGAAGAAGTCTAGTGCACAGAATGCATTTAGACTTTAATTGTCATTTATTTTGTGTGGAAGAATATGTTAGAATTTGCATAGATGGTTGACATGCGTCATTTTTGCATATATTTACATGCCATTTTACCCTCATTTTCTTCGCATTTAGATATCATTATCGTCATTTACACGCTTTTCTATAATTAATTGCTCAATTTGGACCATTTTACATTTTTTGCAATTTTCCACAGGCCAGCGAGATCTAGGCGCATAAACGACAAATCTGGATTGCTCCGTACAGTTGTGCGCGTCGTCACGGATGCGTGGGGTCAAATCGCGAAGAAATCGGAGTTCTAGAGAGCCAAACTGAAGAAAGGAAATGGGAGAAGGACCTCTTTGTGAACCCTAACTTTTTGGAGGACTAATCTGCAAAGTGCTGAAAAGGCCCCAAACCCATAAGCACCGCCGCCGCCTGGGAATCCCTGAGCCCGACTTCTTTTCTTCCTTCATCCCCTTCTCCTCCTCCTTCAACCCCCTTGCTTCTTCTCCACCTGCGCCGGCGAGGGCCGGGCCTAACCTCACCGACCGCCTCCACTCTCCACGGCCGCAGCCCCTTTCACCTCCGCACCACCCTTTCCTCACCGCCGCCGCTCCCCTTCGCCTCCCTTCTCCACTGCCTCCCCCTTCCCTCGCTTCCTCCACCGCGCCGCCCCTTCTCCACCCGTTCGCCTCCAACTCCTCCACCGGCCGCCCCTCTCCTCCCTTCTCTCCACAACTCCAAACCACCGCCCTGATCTCCTCTCCTCCCTCCTTCTCTACCTCTGGTCGGCGCCGCCACCCCATCTACTTCCTCCCGCCCTTCCTCTTCTTCGCCACGCCGCCTTGCTCTCCCTCTTCTCTTCTTCAGCTCCGGGCACCCCTTCTCCACCAGCGCGACGCCGCACCTCTCCTCCGGCAACCCGCAGCTTCACCCGCACCACACCGCCATCTCTCCTCCTCGCCACTCCACCAAACTCGCCGTGCGCCACCTCCACCCTCCGCTCTTCCTTCTTCGCCGCCTCTGCGCTCCTTCTGCTCTTCTACCCGCGACCTCTTCTCCACCCGCGCGAAGCCGCACCTCTCCTCTTCCCCACCTCAGCGCCGCCGCATCACCTCCCCTAGATCCCCTACTCCTTGTGCTCCTCTTCTCCTCCCCACTTCTTCCACCGAGTCCACCGCCACCAGCGCCTCCCATCTCCGCCCTTTCCTCACCGGCTTCTGCTCCACAGCGCCGCCCCTCCAGATCCCCTCTCCTCTTCACCCGAGTGCCGCCCCTGCGCCATCACCTTCGGCCAACCGCACCACCAAGCGCCGGGCCGCCGATCGACATCTCCACCGAGTCCCCTTCAGCGCCGCCGCCGGCCGCCACCACTCCGTCGACGGTCTGCTTCACCGACACCACCCTCTTCTACCACGCCGGCACCGCTCCTCTGCTGCTCCTTATCTTCACCGACCCAACTGCTCCCTCTGCTTCATGTTCTTGAAACGGTCCATTCCAGTTCCTCTTGATTTTCTTCTAATTATCAATTATTGTTCATCTATTTTCTTCTTTGTTGATCGTGTATGCACTATGATTGTGAGATGAGAACTGTGAATGTTAAACTGTGCTTGTGATCTGTGATGTGTGCATGAGATCAGTGATGTTATTGTGCTCTGTTTTATCATTGTGATATATGCTCTGTGACAATTGTGCAATTTGTGTTCAGTTAGTAGTATTTTCAGTAGTATTAATTGTGATCCGTTAGTCTATGCTTTTGGTCAGTGTGTGTGCTTCATGTATATCGATGTCCTATGCTTGTCCTGTTATCATTGTTAATATATGTCTGTGTTTGTGTTGTCTAGCGAGATCTAGCTAGTCGGTAGCCATTCCCTCTCCTTGTGCTTTCTCGACTCTCCCTTGCTTCTCGACCTCCCTCTTTTCTTCTTTCCACGGTTCGAAGAAAGCTAGGTCGAGCGATAGTAATCGTAGTTGTTTATTGTGTTGTCTAGTCGCCGTCATCTAGTTAGCTGTCGATCGTCTTTCCCCTCTTTCTCTCTAGACTCCCTCCGTGCTTCTAGACTCTCTCCAGTGCTTCTCGCGGTCGGTAGTTAGTTAGGTCGTCGGTCGGTAGTAGTGTTCGTTCGTGTAGTCGTTAGGGTCGTTCGTGCGTTGTTCGTTTAGTTTCTCGTCATGTTGTTCGTTCGGTCGTACGACGTCCATTCGTACGGTCGTTCATTTCGTCGTCTTTCGATTGTTTAGTTCACTTGTCGTTTTGATCGTGTGGGTTAGAGTTCGTTCATTCGATTGCTTCAGTAGTCGTTGTAGTTTAGATTCTCCCCCGTTTCGATTGACCTAGCTTTAGCTGAGCACCGGTAGCCTCAGTCTAGTCCCTGTGGAGAACACGACACTCGCCGCTATTTCAGTGGCAACCCGTGCACTTGTGGGTGTGCTATTTTGCACGATCAAGCATTTTGGCACCGTTGCCGAGGACTAGCTTAGAGCGACAGTGTTAGGCTATAGACTAGGTCGTTTGTTTTCTTTTGCTTGTTTTGTGTTTGTGCTGACCTGTCTTTTATTTTGTCATTTTTCATATTTGTGATATCTTGCTAACCCCTAACCCTTTCCCTAGTTATTTCTCTCTTGCGCGATTTTTCGTATCCATTCTCGCAGGTTGATTGATATTGGTACTTATTGAGGCTATGGCTTACTATTCTGATTCTTGTGGTTATATGAGCACCCCTAGTACTTATGATACTCTTCAAGAACAGGTAAATCTATTGTCTCGTCAGTTAGAGCGCTATGCTTTAGAGCGAGGAGTTGTGTTAGAGAGCGGGCATGATCATTACAGTTCTTTATTAGGTGCCCACTCTCAGTTGTTCCTATATGCCGACTTGTGGTTTTGGGGCCATTCACCCGCCGAGTGCCGGCGTGGTTGTTTGTCCACTCCAGTGTTACGGGATGAGCTTTGCTCGGCCGAGTGGGCCATACCGACACTTATCACCCTGGATGGCCTGAGCACTCGAGTCTGTCATATGGAAACAACAACCCTGATATCTCATCATTTTCTTCTAGTATATCATTGCAGGGTTTTAGTTATGGAGATCAGGATATTTCTTATGCATGTTAATAAAATACCCTATATTAGAACGCGTGTAGTGCCCTATGGAGGAAGTGTGCTTAGCTAGCAGCAGCACAAAGAATACCATCTTGAGAGAGACTAAGTATCTTTCAATCGATTCGTAAGAGCACTGGCAGCCTTACGATAATCGCCGAACAGTGATACATGTATAATTGGTTCCGGAAGAGCCATAATGGGCACAACTTTGGTCATTGAAGAAGCCTTATTGTACCCAGAATCGACTAGAACTCTCCTATGTTTTAAGAATATCCGCACAAATGGTTTCCACGTTGAGACTGAAGAAGAGCACGGTAAGGAATACCTGCTTATTATGAAACGCGAAGAGAAAAAAATGTATTAGAAAAAATTTCTTCACTAGAAATTGGGCTATATTATACCAACATTAAGGCACCTGCAGTCTACACTGTCCTGAAGATAGTATTTAGAAGCTCTGAACTCTTCTATCTCTGGTATGACAGATTATGCCACCCAGGTCTTATGATGATAAGAAACATAATAAATAACTCGCATGGGCATAATATTAATGTGAAGAATTTCCTGAATCATGAAGATTTTGTGTGCCCTGCATGTGCCACCGGGAAACTAATAACTAGACCCTCCACTCTGAAAGTAAAGGATGAAGTCCCTGCATTCCTGGAACGCATCTAGGGAGACATTTGCGGTACTATTCAGCCCATCTCAAGGCCATTCAAGTATTTCATGGTACTCATTGACGCTTCATCGAAGTGGTCATATGTGGGTTTGTTGTCCACAAGAAACCACGCCTTTGTAAAATTGATCTCGCAGATCATTCGCATCAGAAATGTGTTTCCTGAGCATCACATTAAGTCCATCAGAATGGACAACGCCGACGAATTTACTTCAAAGGCATTTGATGATTATTGTATGGCGATGGGAATTGCAGTTGAGCACTCAGTACCGCATGTCCATACTTAGAATGGTTTGGTAGAGGATTTAATTAAGAGAATTGAATTTATTGTCCGACCCCTCTTGCATAATTATAATTTGCCAGCTATATGTTGGGGACACGCAGTCCTACATGCAGCGAATCTCATCAATCTTAGACTTTCGGCCTACAACATCCATTCACCTATGCAACTAGCGCAATAGTCACCACCGAAAATTTTCCAACATTAGGGGGACGAAATCAACCCCTTGATGAAGAATATCAGAAATTACGTGGCAAGCCACGGGAATTTATGCACATGACCCGCGCATTAGCAAAGAGAAGTCCAGAAGACAAGAGAAGTCCAGAAGACAATAGAAGTCCAGAAGACAAGGGAAGTCCAGAAGACAATTGATTTGCAAGCATTAGCAAATCAGCTGCCCGATCACTTTAGTGATTTGAAGAGCGTGACTAAGTCGCATGTGCCTGCACGCACTACACCGGAGAGGGTTGAAATACCAAAGAAAGCAGAAGGTATCCCTAATCTCGTCCAGAGGCCTCATAAAAATAAAAAAGAGGACGAGAACTCCGGTTCCTCGAATCCTTAGTAACCGGGGACGCCTGGTGAAGAAGGATAAGAAGGACTTATCACAGCCGATCATTGAAGTCCCCCAAAATGAGAAGGGGAGACAGTTGAGACCTGGCACAAGTATGACACCTTCAGAAAAGGGCATACCGGATCTGAATATCCCCATCGGCATGGATGTGTGCGCACACATCGGAGTCGAAAAACTAAAGGGACTTGCCACCGCAATTCAAAGAAGCGATGTGCAAGGTAAAGCTCCAGCAGAAGTAATCACTCCAGAAGAAGCAACTCATGAAGAAATAGCTATAAATTATGTGCACACGGGAGAGTTCCTGAATAGGACAACAGCTAATATCGATATCTACTTCGCAAAGAAAATTGCCACCATCATCGATCTTGATCCCGAGCCTGTATCGCTCACTGAATGTAAGAAAAGATCAGATTGGGAAGATTGGAAGAAGGCAATAGCAACTGAATTGCTATCTCTGAACAAAAGAGAGGTGTTTGGGTCCGTATGCCGCACGCCTCCCCACATACACCCCGTTGGGCACAAGTGGGTATTTGTTCGAAAGAGAAATGAAAGAAATGAAGTAGTGAGATACAAAGCAAGGCTGGTAGCCCAAGGTTTCACTCAACGTCCTGGAGTTAATTATGAAGAAACCTACTCCCCGGTCATGAGTGGAATTACCTTTAGATACTTGATCTCAATGGCAGTGAACTTGAACTTAGAAATGAAATTGATGGATGTTGTGACTGCATACCTTTACGATAACTTGGATTCGGAGACTTATATGAGAGTCCCTGAAGGAATCCCTCTCCCGAACCAAGACAGAGCAAATAGAAATCTATACAGTGTGAAACTCAGAAAGCTACTATATGGACTGAAACAATCTGGAAGAATGTGATATAATCGCTTAAGCGACTTTCTCTGCAAGAAAGGCTACACGAACAATGAAGACTGTCCTTGTGTATTTATACGGCGATCCCAGAATGGATTCTGTATAATCTTTGTGTATGTAGATGATCTGAATATCATCGGGACAGCCGAAGACATGAAAGAAGCAAGCTCCTACTTGGAGTCAGAATTTGAAATGAAAGATTTGGGCAAGACCAAGTTTTTCTTAGGCCTACAGCTTGAGCATGTCCCTGAAGGAATCTTGGTATATCAGTTGACCTACACTCAGAAGGTGCTTGAAACGTTTGGCTTTGAGAAGGCATTTTCCTCGAAAGTACTGATGATCGGGAGGTCTTTATAGCAAGAAAAAGATCATTTCCGACCTAGGGAAGAGGAGGAGGAAGTCCTGGGACCAGAATTCCTATACTTGAGTGCAGTGGGAGCACTCATGTACTTAGCAAACTGCACTAGACCGGACATTGCATTTGCCGTGAACCTGTTAGCAAGGTACAGTGTAGAGCCCACCAAAAGGCATTGGCATGGCATAAAGGACATCTTCCGATATCTCCAAGGAAGCAAAGACCTTGGACTGTTTTACAGAAAGAAGCAAGATCTAAACTTAATTGGCTATGCACATGCTGGGTATCTGTCAGACCTGCATACCGCTAAGTCACAAACATGCTATGTATTCCTGTGTGGTGGAACTGCAATTTCATGGAAATCGTCTAAGCAAAGCCTGATAGCTACTTCGACGAACCACTTAGAAATTATAGCACTGTATGAAGCCGCACGAGAGTGCGCTTGGCTGCGCTGAATGGTTCACCACATCCAGCAGTCATGTGGGATGAACATTGTGCAAACCCCACAATTATCTATGAAGATAATGCCGCTTGCGTTGCACAAGTGCAAACGGGCTATGTGAAGAGTTATCTCACAAAGCATATCAACCCCAAGTTCTTCTATGCACATGAATTGCAAAAGATGGACGAGATTAAAGTACTGCATACTAAGTCATGTGAAAATCTTGCAGATTTATTCACTAAGTCACTCCCCGCATCTAGCTTTGAAAGGTGCGTGCGTGGAATTGGAATGATGAGACTTAGAGAAGTGCAGAATTCAGGGGGAGAATTCTCTCAAGCCCGCTAATAAATCTTGATCATGAAGATTAAGTACCCAAAGAATAAAGTCTTGCAGACCAAATGAATTTGGGTGAATTGTACTCTTTTTTCCTTGACGAGTTTTCCATGAAGTTTCTCGACCAAGGTTTTTAATGAGGCAATTCGTGCATCGCACCATCACATGTATCATGTGCTCTTTCTCAAAATTTTTCCCACTGGGTTTCATGGAGTTTTAGTGAGGCATGAACATGTTGGGTGAGTGCCCAAGGGGGGAGTGTTAGGAAACTGGGCCCACGACCAGAGTCCTGACATATTTGGGCACCCCACCGTAGGCTATAAATAGGGACATATACCCCCTTATTATGTACACCAGATGCAATCTAAAGCAATAAAGAAAGACTAGGAGTTCTCTCTACCTCTCTGTGTTCAATCTATTATTCTGTAATTCTGTGATTGATTCGTTCTTGTTCTAAGCAGAGGAATCGATCGGACTGGTCGCCAGCGACGGTTCCTCAATATGATCAGTTAGTTAATTACCATGATTTGGTGTTTCATTTTAGGACAAACTACAGCGTCTAATACACATGCTTGAGACTAGAGATGGAGACTCAAGATCTTCAAGAGTGTGGGCACGCGCTTTGACCACTGAACGCACCCACATGCACGTATGAAATCAGAGGGTACTATTCACATGAACAGCCCCGGAAAATGCGGCGTCACGCTCGAAGTCGGATAGGCAGGGTGTCCACTAACGGCCACCACCAACCGGGCAAGCCACGGTCCGCAGGACTATCTAATGTCTATTTATACAAGATTACAACAATACTAGTTTAATTTGTTTAAAAAATAAATCAGTTAAATTTTGAACCGTTCAATTTAAATCATATAAATCTACCCTCTTTATGTTTGAACTTAGGGGTACAAACAGAGTGGATAATTCTGCCTGACCAGGCGGAGCCTTTGTAGAACGAATACAAAAGGGAAAAATAGGTATCTAGATATATCCATATCCAACTCCGACTCTGAAAAAAATATGATATAAGATACAGGATGAGTGATATCCGTCCATATCCATATTGATTGCACATCTACTGTCCCATGTCCTTATATGAGGGTGCAAATAAATCAGATAATTTTCATTCAACCGACCAAAGGTTTGTAGAGCAACCAAAGAAGAGAGAAATGGGTATCCAGTATTATCCATGTCCAACTCTGATTCCAAGAAAAAATTGAAATATAATATAGGATGAGTGATATCTGTCCGTATCGGCTCATATTACACCCCTGTCCATACTAGTATGCAATTGCAACCCCCTCTTTGCTGGGCCTCACTTATCTGTGTTGCGTAGCCCTTCACCACCTCTTCGTCTAGCTCGAGGAAGGTGAAGGGTGCATAAATTCCATCCAACTCACACTTCAAGAAGGCCCTAGGGTTCGCGTGGCGAGGCGTGTAAGGTCGTCTTCAATAGTTGAGACAATCATTGTCTTTAACACCTGCCTTGTCATCCTTGGAGACAACATCTGCAATAGTATGTCTCTTTGGGCTAGCCCACCACACCCTAACACACTCATTTTTATAATTTCCAATTGAATTGGCCCTACCTATCAGCCCTCCACCCTAACTCCCCTCCCCTTTCTCTCTCCCTCTCCTTCCCTTTGCACCAATTCACCAACTGGTGATGGATCTAATGGCTCCATTACTCTTGCTCTGGTGCCCCCACCAATGCAACCTTCCTTGCTCCCACAAGTTCCCCATCCTCACCGCCCTCTTTCACGCCTCTACCACCATCATTGGCTCCGAGCTCACCACCGTCAACCCAACTTGATCTAGCCCTCTGACGTCTAGATCTAGCCGAATCTTGCTTCTTTGGTCCTTGTCGTCGAGAAGGTCATCACCGATCAAGCCAGTCATCACCGTCGTCGTATGCGCACAGGGTGCCCAGAGGAGGCAACAATCCCTAGGGTAGTGCGGTGGTTCACTTCGGTGACCCCACAAAACATGTGAGGATACAATGACATCGCTTCAACAAGAAAAGTCATTGTCGCTAGCATCTTGTTTTGCCTAACGAGCTTGTCATGTCTAGAACAGACAGCTTCCTTCTCTCTCTTTGTTCTCTCTCCTCCATGCCATAAGAAATCCTATTTAACACTACTTACAGACAACTGATGTCATGCTATTGGCGATGCTCTATGAGACAAGGCTTGCATACCATCGTTCGTAACACCCTGCCAACAATAATGCAGATGAGCAGTAGTCGTTGTGGTGCTAACTTTAGCACTAGTGGAGCTTCATGGAGGCCAGGGTGGTTGCTAGCCCCCTTATCCATGAAAAATTAATCCTTTACGATGTATAGAGGTTTTAGTATATATACATAAATAGACACTTAATCTCTTTCCTAACAAATGACTTGTACACTAGTTTTTCAAAGTTGGGTCATGCCCTAACAACTATATTTTAAGCCTAACCTAACCTTACTTAGACTAAACTTCAAGCTAGACAAAGCCCATAGGGCTTTGACCGCGCCGAAAATGCTTAGGCCTAGCTTGAGGACCCTAGAAGAAGCTACAACACCTTGGTAATAGCGACATCGCATGAGAGCACTCTCAATGGTCTTATGTAAGCAATGTCTATAGTATTAATCAGTCTGCCACTTAGGATTTACACTGAGGTGGAGAGCGAATTAAAGAAGGGAGAGAGTGAAGCAGTGTCTCATGCAAGATACTGCTTACCATAAAATCCAACACAAAGAGAGAGGAGGGGGAGGGGGAGGGGGAGAGAAAGCTTAGTGAAATTTATTATCCGATCCCACTGATGGACACCACCTACTTAACTTGGTGATGTCTATAGCTATTTTGTTGATGATGTGGAAAGTATGAAAATAACATAGTAATGTCTAACCATTGGAAGTGCCCTGATTGACGATGGAAAGTAAATATTATCTAGAGTCATTATAGATGCATAGGAGTGTAGGACAAGTCACTATGGATATTCATGACCCACACGCCTTGGTAGTTTGTTCTTCATCGAAAGGAAAATTGAATATACCCCCAATGGCTATCTGAGGCTCATTCTTAATGTTGTATATCGGTCCGTCTTGACCATCGGATGGTGTGGATACTTCACCTAAATGGAGTTCATCAAAGGCAGTCGATTCATAATGCTTATTAGTTAGTTTAGTTTTATATTACTTATTTTTATTAAAGAGTCATTCTGCTCCCCTTATATAAGATAGGGTAGGGGCACTACGTATTAAACACACAAAGCTATAGGCAAAAGATAAATAAAGAGAAAGCCTATTTGGACTACATCTTTATGTTCTTATTCTTCTCCAATGTGTGTTTTACGTTAGCATCGCGACGACTATCTTGGAAGGCTAATATACAACAGACACTACAAAGATGGTAAAGCTATTGAGGCAACCCTACTAAGGCAAGCACAGTCTGGTTGCCTCGCAATAGCTTATTGAGGCACAGTATAAGGCTTGGATTGTGGAACAACTAAGATTCTATCGTTTGGGAAATGACAAAGATCTAGTTAATATTATGATATCCATATGATTTATGGATATAGAAGAACGATAGAAATATTATCAACAATCCTACCTCTATGATTGCTTATGACTATAGATGGGTTCTACAGTACTCAATGATAAAGGGTCAAATGGATAACAACAACTAAGGCCAAACCAATATTGCCAAAATTGAATTTGTAAATTCGAATATGATGGGTCATTATAAGGTGGTGTAAAGCAATGGTTTGAAGGTCTCGAGTGACCATATGTCTCTCCCATTATAAATGAGATAATGTTTCACAACATTATATCCTGGCAAGTAATAAAATGTAGTGAATCAAGCATCGGTAGAGCTCTAAGTCCTTATATAAGATAAGGATAGAAAAGGTAACATGTATCAGTTGTTGGACGACCTAGATCCTTATGAGTTCATTAAAGGAGTCATTGAATGACATCCATATGAAGCATATTACCAGAGGAAGCCGAAGGTGTATCACCTGCGAGTATTCGGATGTATTGCTCATGTGAAGGTACCATATCCACATCTGAATAAACTTGAAGATCACAGCATTCCATGTGTTTTCATAGGCTATGAACAAGGCTCAAAGGCTTACAGATTCTATAGTCCTAGCACAAGAAAGGTGATAGTGAGTCGAGATGGAGTGTTTGATGAAGGAAGAGCATGGAATTGGCCACATTCGAAGAAGAAGAAGGTGGACCGGTGGTGCGTTTGTGGTGAATTGGGAGACTAACATAGCGATTCATCGATGGCACAGTCGGGAAGGAGGAATGCAAGATGAGTCTGCGTGGTAGGAGAATCACCCGCCGTGGTAGCTTCGCAGTGACGTGGCGAGAGAAACAGCAAACCTCTCTTCTCGACCGCAGTGGAGTCTGAAGTCCTGCTGCAACTGCATCTTCCTTAACTCCATCCATCTGTCACCGGTCCACATGGAGAATTCTGCAGTGGCTACAACTTCCCAAACCCCATCTCCCGAAGGAATGGTAAGGTACCAAACCATCCAAGACTTATATGACAACACAGAGGAGGTGGAGAACGAACATTCTCACTTGTGCATGCTAGCTATGGAGGAGCCTGTGAACTTCTAGGATGCATCGAAGGAAACTCATTGGAGGACAAACCATGAAAGAAGAGATGGACTCCATAGTAGGGAACAAAACATGGGAGATCTCACAATTGCCGTGAGCCATAAGGCAATTGGGTTGAAATGGGTGTTCAAATTGAAGAAAGATGTAGTAGGCCAATTGGTGAAGCATAAAGCCCGCCTTGTCGCAAAGGGTTACTCGCAGAAGCAAGGAGTTGATTTTGAGGAGGTGTTCGCGCGGTGGCAAGGATTGAAACCGTGAGATTGATTCTTGCACTATTGAGTTGGGAAATACACCACATGGATGTCAAACCACAATGGAGAATAGTGAAGAGTATGTCACCCAACCTCCGGTTTTGTTGATGACAAAACCAAATTGAAACGGAAGAAGGCTCTTTAAAGAGGCAAGCCCAGAGGGCGGTAAAGTTGGACAAGACACTTCTCTCATTAGGATTTGAGAAAAGCCCTCACGATCGATCTAAAGAGAATCGACAAGTGTTTATATCGATGATGATTATCATGGATCGCAAAGGACATGTCTGGAACCACAAAGAATATAAGAGATGTAAATAATTACCTGAAAGATGGTAAATACAAATATCTACGTAGAGATCGAGTGAATCATGATGGATCACTCTGTTACCAGTCCTCGCACCTACCAATGATTGTAGAGAAGGCTTAAAAAAGATTAACCTCATGTAACCCATGGAATTAATGAATTAAGACCTATCTAGACCCAAAATAAAGAAGTATTGGAATAGGAGATTCTATACTTATATTTTGCATGCCGTCTTAATATATTGTCAAGATATGATTCTATACTTACAAGTTTTCGAAAAGAGTATTTAACGAGACATAAAGCATGAAATTAGCTTCCAAGGGAGAGTGTTGTATATCGCCCGTCCCGATGGCCCAATGGTGTGGACACTTCAACTAAATGAAGCTCACTAGGGAGCAGCCGGTCTACGATACCCATTAGCAAGTTTAGTCATGTATTACTTATTCTATTGAAGAGACATTCACCTCCCCCTATATAAGGAGTGGCATGGGCTACACATTATACACACTAGCCTATGGCAAAAGATCAATAAAGAGAGAGATTGTCTGGGACTACATCATTATGTTCTGTTCTTCCATGATGTTTGTTCTACCTTAGCATCACGATAACTATCTAGAAGTGCTTATACGTAGTATTAAAGGCCTAGCAAAGAAAGAGGTTGTGAAATAAGTCCTAAAAAATCCCAACGCACTCGTTGGACTAGCAGCAGAAGTGGATGGCATTCTGGGTGAGTCGGTGAGTGAAGCCTTTTTCTTTATTTTTTTTAGAAGACAACAGGGCCCGTTTGATAGCCGGTTGCGCCCGCAAGGGCCATCGCGCCACCAGAGGACGCTTTCTGCGACCTTCAGTTATGGGCTGTATAAGCCCAGCCCGATTTATAGATCGAGGCCCGTATTAGCAGACACGGGGGCTCGGTGGCCTAAACTAAACCCAAGAAGATGGTGCATTTGAATGGGCCAGCGCGACAGGCGTGGACGAAGCGGGAACGGGCCCGCGTGTCGGCCGCTGTCTACAGGCCTACTCCTTCGCCGCCGCTCACCCGCCTTGACGTCGGTTTCGCCGCCGCCGCCGCCATGGGAGTCTCAGAACAAGGCGCAGGCTCCCGGTATCTCTTTGCCCGGTAACAAGGCGCAGGCGCAGGTTGCCTTTTGTGTTTGGTGCAAGAGATTATTCAGTTTTTGATCCCCCACCCCCTGGTATATGCTGCATTCCGACTGAATTTCCTACTGGTTCATAGGTTCAGGATGGGATATTGGAATGCGCTCTTGCGGTTGTGCAAGGGTAAAAATGCTACAAGCATATTGTGGATGAAAAGCAATTACTTTATTTACCACCTCCGTCTGGCCATCAGATTGTGGATGAAAAGCATAACTCATGTGAAGGCGAACAAACAAGTCCCTCCAAAAATTGCTGGTAAAAACAGGATCTCGATCATTAACAATGGACTGTGGAACACCATGGACTATGTCGGCAAAGAATGCTCGAGCGACGAAAGAAGCGGTGTAAGGATGACTCAAAGGAATAAAGTGAGCGAATTTAGAGAAGCGATCTATGATAGAGAGGATGACTGATTTGCCTTGAACGCGAGGTAATCCTTCGACAAAATCCATTGAAATATCTGCCCACACAATGGAAGGAATGGGCAGCTATTGGAGAAGATCAGCCGGACGCAACTGCTCTGTTTTGTTACGTTGACAAATGACACAAGCCCGAACAAAATCCTGCACAAGTTGGTGATCACCTGGTATATGAAAGTCAGCCTGTAATCTGTGTAACATCTTGGAAATTCCCTCATGCTGAGCATGTGCAGCAAATAAAACGTAATGGAGGGATGGCGAAGAAGTGGAAAGAAAAATGCGGTTGCTATGCAGTAGTAGGCCATCCCGTATGCTCCATGGAGGACCTAAGTCACCCTTAAGAACTTTGTCACATGTGGCCGATAACTCCGCTGATAATGCAATCTCCTTTCTAATATCATCAAACAAAGTAAACGAGGGACTAGATAGACCCAATGTAGCTAGCAAGAACTCTGCGTCACGTTGGGATAATGCATCAGCAACAGTATTTAGTTTGCTTGGACGGTATTCCATGATGAAATCATACTAGATCAACTTGCTCATCCAATGATGTTGTGGAATAGTGGACATACGTTGATCTAGAAGAAACTTCAAGCTGTAATGATCCATACAAACTGTGAATTCGCGTCCCCAAAGATAAGGGCGCCAATGGCGAACCGTGTGAACTAAGCTGATGAGTTCACGCTCGTAAGCGGTGAGTTTGGCATGCTGGCCTGCAATGGGGTGGTTGAAGAAAGCCAACGGCCCGGAGCCTTGATGAAGAACCGCACCGAATCCTACCTTGAGGCATCGTACTCCACAGAAAAATGGGTTGTAAAATCTGGTAATTGAAACACCGGTGCCATTGAGAGAGACATTTTAAGCATAGAAAATGCTTGAGTTGCTTCCTCAGACCAAGAGAATCCCTCCTTCAACAATGCAGTGAGCAGTGACGCAATAATGCCAAAGTTTGGAATGAACTTACGGTAGTACTCCGCTAATCCCAAAAACCCACGTAGGCCCCTCCGAGAGCGAGGCACAGGCTAATCCACCACGGCATGTACCTTATCACCGTCCATAGACATGCTGGTTGCAGAAATAACATGGCCCAAATATGCAATGGAGGAAGCACCAAAAGTGCACTTGGACCTTTTGAGGTAAAGCCAATGATGGTGCAAGGCTTGAAAAACCATACGAAGATGCTAGAGATGTTCGGACTAGGATGAACTGTAGATGAGAATGTCATCAAAGAAAACAAGCACAAAACGGCGAAGGAAATGCCGCAGGATCTCATTCATCAAGACTTGGAATGTTGCAGGTACATTTGTAAGGCTGAACAGCATGACCAGAAACTTGAAGTGATCATGGTGTGTCCGAAAAGCGGTCATCTTGATAGAATCAGTGTGCATCCTCGCTTGATGGTAGCCCGAACGCAAATCTAACTTAGTGAAGAAGTGCGCCTCCTTGAGCTCGTCAAGTAGTTTATCGACGACTGGAATTGGAAACTTGTCTTTTACGGTTTGCGCATTAAGAGCACGGTAATCAACACAAACCTCCACATGTTATCTGGCTTCTTGACGAGGAGTACCGGTGAAGAGAATTCAGATGTGCTGTCCCGAATGAGACCTTGTTGCAGCATCTCAGTGCACTGCTATTCCAACTCGTCCTTCTATAACTGAGGATAACGATATGGGCACACCGCCATGGGTGCCACTCCGGGAAGCAAATGGATCCTATGATCATGGCGTTGTGGTGGAGGAAGACTTGTTGGAGCCAAAAAGATGTCTTTGTATTCTGCTAGCAATGCCGCCATGAGCGTTTTAGGGCATGTTCTTTTTGGCTGCGGTTTGTGGCTTTTTGCCTGTTTATGCGAGAGATTATAGAGTAACAAAAATCCACGTGCAGTTTTTGGCGATATAAATGAAGTCAGTAAAGCATGTACTACAATTAACTAGTAGACTCTATCTTCAAAAAATACTCTGTTTAAAAGCTAGTTACTGTAGAAAAGCTGAAAAGAACCGGGCCTTTGCCATGTATGATGCTGTGCATGCCTTGCGCTAGGCACAGTAATACCCTTCCACATGACGCGCCTGTCGTCGCCCTGGAAGGAGATGCCTTGACTATCAAAGTCCCAAAGGAGCGGTCCCAGGGTGCGGAGCCATTTAACCCCGAGCACCATATCAAATCCCCTCAAGGGTATCACCAAGCACTCGATGGAAAAATCATCATCCCTAATATGGATCGGCAGGTCCTTGCAGGAACCTAGACTTGCCACTTCGTCGCCATTAGCGACCATCGCGCGTAAACTAGGACGCAATGCCAATGGAATGCCAGCATGCGCAGCCGCCTCCTTGCTGATGAAATTATGTGTGGAACCCGTGTCTGCAGCGAAATCCACCGACCCAAACGTGAATCCCAGTTGAATGGAGTCACTGGTGCAGACGCTCCACATGCCTGTTATGGCTTGCAGGGAGGCGACGACCCCCTCGTCAGGAACGGCCAGATCATCCTCCAGTGTCTCATCAACGAAATCAACCACTTCCAGATAAAAGAGACGCTGACATCGATGACCTCGGACAAACTGCTCATCACAATTGTAGCACAAGCCCTATCTGCAGCATTCCTCCATCTCAGCCGGAGCTAGATGGCGGAACTGGCGTATCGGAGGTCTCACTGCGGGTGCCGATGTCGGTGAAGGCGAGATGACCAACGATGACTGAGTTACTCCTGATGATGCAGGCCGGCTAGCAGCCGAAGGAAAGGACCGGTTCCCATTCCCCCCTGTGGTTCGTGCCCGTGGAAGTTCTGCAATGGTTGTACAAGCACGCTCCTTGTACGCCCTAGCAAGCGTCGTAGCCTGCTGAAGGTTCAATGGATTCATCAGCTCCACGTCCGTACGAAGTGACTTGGGAAGGCCAGTGGTAAATAGCTGGGTCTACTGCTGTGTCATCAATGGCGGTGCACGGCATAGCAATGTCAAGAAGCTGTTCTGATACGTCTAAGGCCCTATTCTTTTCAGTTTCTAAAAACCGTTTTTTAGCTTTTCTATAGTAACTAGTTTTTAAACAGAGTATTTTTTTTAATATAGAGTCTACTAGTAAATTGTAGTACATACTATACCGACTTCATTTTTATCGGCAAAAACCGCATATGAGTTTCTGTTACTCTGTAATCTCTCACACGAACAGCCCAAAAGCCATAACCCGCAGCCAAAAGCCATAAGCTTCAGCAAAAAAGAACAGGCCCACAATAAGCCCTTTGTAAGGCAACTGGGCAAGTGCGCTTAGGAAATTGGTACAGAGCGGTGGCCCAAAACGCTGATGACAGAGCTCCTTGAGCTCCCAGGGTGGCTCCCCGGAATCTCGCTCGAGTTGACCATACCAAAGCTGGGCAATTCTCGTCAGGTGGTATGAGGCTAACCAAACTTTGGCTTCGCTCGGTTGGGCTGAAAAGCTATGGCTTATGGCTGAAATTGCATTGTAACGGCTGAAATTTTACTGTAGCTGAAGGTGGCTTATTTAGCGTAATTAAATTTACAAAAATTTAAAAATAGAAAAAATATGTTAGCTCATTACAGATAACGCAAACGAATACGGGAAAAAAGAACCAGCAAAAAAGCTCAAAAAAGGTCAAAAGTTCAGAAAAAGGTGAAATTTATGAATAGTGAAAAATAAGCTAAAGTTAGAAGCTGAAGCTGAAATGAGCGGGTTATAATTTCACCCTTGTGCGCTGTCCTCGGAAAAATCCAGGTAGCTAGGTCACCCAGATTTTGTTGAACCCCATCAATTGACTCGCTCAAACCGGTGTGATTGGCTGGTTGCCTTCAACTCTAACGGTCAGCTCCTTGATGGCTTCCATGACCGTCGAGAGAGCAGCCGAGTCTTAGGGCCTGTTTGGGACTGCTCTGCTCCAGTTTTTCCAGCTCTGCTCCACCAACTCCACCGTGGAGCAGCTCCACTGTGGAGTTCCTGGAGTAGGTGGTCCTGTTTGGCACGCAGCTAGCTCCAGCTCCAGGAATGTGAGATTTCCCTGAGAAATGTCCAATGTGCCCCTGAATGATGTTTGGTATATATTTTGATGTTTGCGGAGCATATGTAACTGAATTTTTTTGGTTGCCAATTGAAACTATCAAGTGTAACATTTTAACGAGTGGTGCTCATCATTAGAAATAACGATAACTTGATCATTTCTCTGGTAAAAAAGCTAAATGTTGGGCCAACGTTGCAATACACATTTATTTAGCACAGTGCAGTCTCCCTTACTCACCTCGCTCATGTCAACTATAAGATGTCAACTGAAGAGAAGTTCAAATATTTATGTGAGAAGTTCAAATATTTTAAGTGCATGACACTGATACCATGTTTTTGGATACAAACACCAAGCAAAACAACAATGTGATTTCAAATGTTCCTCCTGGGGGCACTGAATTTTTCCAATACAGCGAGATACAAAGGACTCATCATTCATGCAGAACAAGTGATATACTTAGGAAGACAGGCCTGTGGTTTCTTGCAGCACTATCACAAAAAGGGGTGATCAACGCAATTGATGTCATGAACCAATCAAGTGAGCAAACCGGCAAATTGTTCGACACTATCCAGCATGGACCAAAATAACCCTCAACCATATCTCTACCGACGCAATTCATAACTTACTAAAACACAAACAAGCAAAAGATTTGCCACTTGAGCCAACACTATTGCTTCTTCCAGCAATCTAGCGTTTTCAAACGGCAAGCTAACTAGGGTTCATGGCGACGGTCGCACCATGCCGTCGACGATCTTGTTGAGATCGAAGCCACCCCGCGTCGTCTTGAGCACGGTGCCGCCCTTCTTGTGCCAGTCGTCGACGGTGGCCGGGTCCAGCCGCACGTGATCAACGTCGGCGCCGTAGAACCCGCGGTACCCGACGACGAGCTCCCGCAGCACGGTGTTGAGGCCCGGGTAGAGCCCCCCGCAGGTGACGGGCGCGGGCCGGGTCGACGACGAGGCCCCCGCGCGGCGGTAGGCAGGAGATGGGGTTGGGGAGCGCGGCGGCGGCGGTGCGGGTGGGGGGCGGAGAAGAGGTGGCGTGCGGGTGGGGGGCGGAGAGGAAGAGGGCGGCACGGGTGGGGCGCGGAGAGGAAGAGGGGCGGCGCGGGAGGGGGCGGAGGAGAGGAGCGGCACGGGTCGGGGGGGCAGAGGAGAGGGTGGCGCGGGTGGGGGTGGAGAGGAAGAGGGGCGTCGCGGGTCGGGGCGGCGGAGGAGAGGCGCGCGAGGTCGGGGCGGAGGAGAGGCGGCGCGGGTGGGGGCGGAGAGGAGGGCCGGCGCGGGTGGGGGGCGGAGAGGAGGAGGCCGGCGTGGGTGGGGGGCGGAGAGGAGGAGGACCGGCGCGGGTCGGGGGAGGCGGAGAGGAGCGGCGCGAGTCGGGGGAAGGAGGAGAGGAGCGGCGCGACTGGGTGGGAGAAGAGGAGTCGCGCGGTGGGTGGGGAGAAGGAAAAGATCGAATCGGTACGGAGGGAAACTTTGTAATGGCAATGGTGGGTAATTTCTTCACAACTCCATGAGGAGGTACAAAAGTCCAAATTCTGGAGTACCTCTTGAGGTGCTCCACAAAAAACGTGGAGTTGGCCCCTAACTCCACTTTTTTCTCGGAGCGGAGTTTTTAGAGCTGGAGGTGTTTGGCAAGACAAAGCTAGAGCAGAGCTGTAAAATCTGGAGTGGAGCAGTCCCAAACAGGCCCTTATCCTCCTTCGGACCCTGGCATGCTGGAGTCTCCCGGAGATGGCTCTGATACCAAATTGTTATGACGTAAACTTCGGAGGTTGTAATCGTGGAACACGGCCGGCTTCGGTCGGCAGTTCCGGTGACCGAGTGCCGCGGTGGCTGCCTTGTCGTACAGCTGAGGGTTTTGGGGAAGGAAGATAGAGAGTAGAGGGAGAGCTAAGATGAATTCTTCATTGCATTTTGCAGGTTACGTCATAGCCCATATATATAGGACTCAATCACGCGATTCTTATCTGTTATAGGAAACCGATTCTACTTACCATATGTAACTGAGTTTGTTAGGCAAACGCAGACCTCTAATATATATCCAACTCAAACCCTTCCACTATCAAATCTTATAACTAGGACTCTGTTTCCCTACCGATACTGAAGATTGTCGCCACGCTCATGTAGATCTTCATGCGTTTTCGTTTGCCCCGGTGCCTGGTTTGCGGCTGCCGCCTGCTAGTGTCTTCGTCTACATTGATACGTAAGCCCCCACAGAACACCACAACAACAATAAAGATAAAGATCACCATTTCTTTATTTGCGCATGATTTTAATGCTCTGAGCTCGTTTAGGTTGCTCATCTTGAAAGGCGTTGTGTAGGCCTGCAGTCAGCGGCTCATGGCATAATGATAATATAAGAAATGCTAGTCAGAGGTGATAGTTTGTAATTGATAAACATGTGGATAGCTTTTCTGTTAAGTGGATACTAAGCATACAGATTCCAATTTTTCACGAATCTGTAACATATTGATCAATAGATCAGGCGTTCCTACAACACCTTATACTAATACATGAAAGTGATAAAGTATTATAATGATAATATCTCGTGTCACAACTTGGTATTATGGGTTTAATTCTTAATCGATTCTACAACCTCACCTAATACCTTGATGTCGTGGGTTAATCGGTCTTTCATTAGTTTCTTTACTAGAGCTCATCCAATGAATGCAACTTTGTTACCTGGAACAGGACTTAAAAGCATTAATCTTATCACAGAAACTTAAGGACAAAAATAGTGCTTTGTTTGAGTGTATAATTGCAACTCTATTTCCGAAACATGTGAGTTTCTTCCACTAAAATTTGATCACGTGGAATGTATCTTACCATCAGTAAAAAAAATCTTACTTGTCCATATTCATGTTGAAAGTATAAGCACATGTAGGTTCAATTTATTCCATAAATAAATCATGACATCATGCACGCAAAATAACAGAACCATCACAGGCATAAAAGATCTAGACATGTAAACCAGGAAACTGTACATGAACAGATCTAATACGGAGAACATGACTGTTACGTACCGATGATTCTGTTCTGATCAGTTTGCCGATGTAGACGCCGCAGGCACGGTGAGGATGACACGAAGTCGATGACGATTCGCCGAAGCCAAACGACGAGGAAGACGAGCCAGAGCTACAGCGAGCAGTCGCGCAGAGCGCTTCCCAAAAACCTTATTCGCCCTCTCCCGGTGCAGGACTTCAAAGGCGACGGTTCCGGAGACCTGCTCTCCCGAACGATAGTGCACGCCGGCGGACGGGACGGAGTAGACTACGTGGGACGGCGCAGCACAAAGGATGGAGGAGGCAAAACCCTAGATTGATTTTCGCATATGCTGTATGGAGGCGGCGACTCCGTATTTATAGAAAACCAGGACGCGTGATCAAGACGCCTGCACGTTCTCCATAACTCGTAATCGAAACGGATTAGTCGCGCGTAACCGATCCGGATTCACCGCCACTCAAAACAGCAAAATAAAACTGCAAAAGGAAGCCGCGTCTGCGCAAGCACCTGGAGCTGATTTTGGCGGACCATTCACGCAGGTGCCGTGCGCCTGCGCGCCCGCCCCGCCCCGCCCGGCCCGGCCCGGCGAGGCGAGGCGAGGCAGCGCGCGTGTTATCCTCTAGTTCTCTCCCACACATGCCTCAAGTGGCTAGGAGTGCACCATCCCTTTAAGGTGGTCTTCCTCTCCTAGAACTAGCAATATGGTACTAAAGGTCACATGCATGCCTCCTTTGCATGAGTGGGCCTTTGAGATTTAATAGGAATTATTCTTATTATATGGGCTTGGCCCACATAATCCAACAATCCCCCACCAGATCTCAAAGTCCCACAGAGATTTGCCTGAATTCCAATGTACTGTTTATATATCAGTATTTCGATGGAGACCGATTAAGGTTGAACATCCACCTAGAACTCCAAGCTACACTTACTCACAACTTGAACAATGGACTATGCCTTGAATTGCAAGTTTGGTGCAAGCAAGCTTCACTTAAAGACTTAACTGATACTAGGCCGCCAGTAGGCTACCCCTCGGTTGGAGCGTATAAGTCATACTCCTTGGTCTCTTCATGAGCTTAGTAGGAGATTACCCAAGATCTCCATAGACTGCGACTAACAGTCGGGCTCATATAGGTGTGTTCTTTCAAGAACGTTCTGCAGGATAACGTCTTCGCTTTTGAAAGCCAATGGAACACATTAAGGCCTTAACCAACCTGCCTTGCAGTTTCTGAGAGTATTGCATCTTCACATAGAGAGGGTTGAAATTACTCTCCTCCAGTTAACTAATGGCTTGTTTTTCCCAGATCCTAATTCACGGGATCTCCGATCACATAGGTTGGGTTACTACCATAGATAACTCACATGGGTCTTATACCCATCTCCTTCGATGCACTATCTATCACATTCCGTGATAGTCCCTTTGTAAAGGGATCTGCCAGGTTTTTATCTGTTTGGATGTAATCCAAGGTTATAACTCCAGAGTTTCTCAATTTCCTGACAGACTTCAATCGTCTCTTGACATGCCTAGACGATTTCATATTATCCTTAGAACTGTTCACTTTAGTGATAACGGTTTGATTATCACAGTTCATAAGGATAGCTGGAACCGGCTTTTCCATCGTAGGTAGATCCATCAATAGATCCCGTAGCCATTCTCGCCTCAACGAAGAGCGGTGTCTAGTGCCGCAAGCTCGCTTCCATGGTTGACCTCGTCAAAATGGTCATTTGCAAGACCTCCATGAAACAAACACCACCACCAATAGTGAAAACATATCCACTAGTGGCTTTGATCTCATCAAGATCGAGATCCAGCTTGGAATCACTATAACCCTCCAAAGACCGACGGTACCCAAAGATAGTGAAGTCCAAAGTTCGAGGTACCTTTCGAGATAGCGCAACACTCGCTCAAGCGCCTTCCGTGATCATCTCCGGGTTAGATGTAAACCGCTTAACTTGCTCACAGCAAAGGAGATGTCCGGCCTTGTTGCACTAGCTAGGTACATAAGTGAGCCAATTATCGAGAATATTCCGGTGATTCCTAGCAATTTTCTTATTCTTACGAAGTAACACGCTAGGATCATAAGGTGTTGGAGAAGGCTTGTTGTCGGAAAAGCCAAAACGGCTCAAGACCTTTTCCACATAATGAGATTGCAAAGTGTAATCCCATCCTCACCTCAACCAATTTAATGTTTAGAATAACATCACCACTCCCGGATCTTTCATATCAAAATTTTGAGACAAGAATGATTTGACCTCATTTATCACATTGATGTTTGTCCCAAAATCAGGATGTCATCCACATACAAGCATAGAATAACTCCTCACCCCCACCATAGCGATAGTATACACATTTATCTGCCTCATTGAAAGCAAAGCTGCAGATGTCGGTGTTCTATCGAACTTCTCATGCCACCGCTAGGGGCTTGTTTGAACCATACAAAGATTTCAATAGTTTTAACACCTTGCCTTTTTGACCTTCTACTACAAATCCATCAAGCTGTTCCATGTAAATTTCCTCATCCAGCTCTCCGTTAAGAAAAGCTGTCTTAACGTCCATTTGATGAACGAGAAGACCATGTGAGGCAGCCAAAGCAAGTAGTACTCGAATTGTGGTCAGTCTAGCAACAGGTGAGTAAGTGTCAAAGAAATCTTCGCCTTCTTTCTGAGTATAGCCCTTTGCAACAAGTCGAGCCTTGTACTTTTCAATAGTACCATCAGGCCTAAGCTTCTTTTTGAACACTCACTTGCACCCTACAGGTTTGCACCCATAAGGTCTATCTGTCAGTTCCCAGGTTCCATTAGCGATAATGGAATCCATTTCACTACGGACAGCCTCCTTCCAGTAGTCTGCATCAGGAGATGCATACGCTCAAATAGACTTGGGAGTGTCGCCCACAAGGTACACAGTGAAATCATCACCAAAGGATTTGGATATCCTTTGTCTCTTGCTCCTTCTAGAAGCTCCACTGTCATCCTCCTCATTGACAAGTTCATGTGTATGTTCAAAAGGTTCAGGTGGTGTGATTGAACTGGGAATTATTTCAGAAGGTTGACTAGTAGTGTTATGTGTATCCTTCATTGGAAAAATATTCTCAAAGAATGTTGCATCTCGAGACTCCATAATTGTACCAACATGCATGTCAGGTACCTCAGTTTTAACTATCAAAAATCTATAGGCAATGCTATGATTAGCATATCCCGAAAGACACAATCCACGCTTTAGGTCCAAGCTTATGTTTCTTAGTTATTGGCACATTAACTTTCGCCAAGCACTCCCATGTACGCAAGTAAGAAAGTGATGGTTTTCTCCCAATCCATACCTCGTATGGTGTTTTGTCCTTATTTCTGTTAGGAACTCTATTTAATACATGATTAGACGTTAGCAAAGCCTCCCCCCACCATGCCTTAGGTAAGCCCGCAGATGTCTAATATGGCATTCACCAAGTCATCAACGTGCGATTTTTCCTTTCGGCAATCCCATTTGACTCGGGAGAATAAGGAGACGCCCTCTCATGTATAATGCCATGTTCCTCACAAAATAAGTCAAATTCGTTTGAGAAATACTCTCCACCACGATCCGATCTAAGTCTTTTATCTTTCTATTTAACCGGTTTTCAACTTCGCCTTATAGATTTTAAAATAGTCTAAAGCCTCATCTTTCGTTTTCAATAAATACACATAATGTAACCTAGTTGCATCATCAATCAATGTCATGAAATATCGCTTTCCACCCTTCGTCAACACGCCATTCATCTCGTAAAGATCTGAATGCAGGAGTTCTAGTGGTGCCAAGTTTCTCTCCTCGTGACCTTGTGAGGCTTACGAGGTTGCTTTGATTGCACACGCCTTTGGCATTTAGAACCTTTGGTGATGGAAACGTTTGGAATTAAATTCATCTGGAAAGCCGAGACATCAAACCAAAATTAATATGACATAGACGTGAGTGCCAAACATTAGCCTCATCATCCACACTACCACAAATATGGTTCACGTCTTATTGCAGAAATCGAAAGGGAAAACGGAACAAACCTCCGCACTCATAGCCATTACCAATAAAATATCCATGTTTAGACACGACTACTTTATTAGACTCAAATACCAACTTAAGCCCGTCTCTACATAAACGGGAGCCACTAACGAGATTCTTGTCTATAGAAGGGACATGCTGCACGTTCTTCAGCTGCACGATCTTTCCCGAAGTAAACTTCAGATCTACCGTGCCAACACCATGAACAGTAGCATGTGACCCAACACCATGAACATTAGGACGGAGGAATCTCGGGCGACCTGATAAGAAGAAAACAACGAAATATCAGCACACACATGTACATTAGCTCCTGTATCAATCCACCAATTGGTAGATTGACTAACTCGAAAGAAAAAGAGGTAAATTACCATACCCAGTCCCATCTCCAGTCTTGCCAATGGTCACGTTGACAGACTTAGAAGTCTGTCCTACAGGTGCCTTCTTTCCTTTGCATTGTGGGCACTTCTTGGCCATGTGACCAGGCTCACCGCACACAAAGCAAGTTCTATCATCCTGATTGTTGTTGTTCTTCTTCTTCTTGAAGTTGGTTGTCTGTTGGGCTTTGACAAATTTCCCTTTGTTCTTGCTTGAGGGTTTCTGTACCACATTGGCACTAGACTGCCCTCCATCACCCTTAGACACAGCGTCCTTTTTCTGAGCTTTCTCCTCAATTTCAAGAGACCCAATCAGATTCTTAACAGAGTACTCTTGTCTCTTGTGTTTGAGTGCTGTTCCGAAATTCCTCCATGAAGAAGGTAATTTCGCAATAATACATCCAGCCACAAACTTGTCGGGTAAGGCACACTTCAGAGTTCGAGTTCCTTGGCAATGGCCGTATCTCATGAGCTGATCTACTACTGAACGGTTATCAACCATCTTGTAGTCATAAATGGCTCCATGACATACATGTCATTCTTGGCATCGTAGCACCGTATTTGGAATTCAGTGCATCCCACAACTCCTTCGCGTCTGTCATGTGCATATACACTCGCGCAGACGGTCAAAGAAGAACACTAAGAATGCATCCAACAAAGAGAGTAGTGGCAGTCTCGAATTCTTTCTGCTTTTCAGCATCAAGAACACCTTCAGGCTTGCCATTACTAACCCAGAATACATTCATAGCACTAAGCCACAGAGTGACCTTGATCTGCCATCTCTTAAAGTGCACACCAGAGAACTTATCCGGCCTCAGTGCATCGGCAAATCCAGCCATAGTAAAACCACAGTGCCTACAATAAGGTTTTTGGATTGTTGAAAGTATAAGCACATGTATGTTCAATTTATTCCATAAATAAATCATGACATCATGCACGCAAAATAACAGAACCATCACAAGCACAAAAGATCTAGACATGTAAACCAGGAAACTGTACATGAACATATCTAATACGGAGAACATGACTGTTACGTACCGATGATTCTGTTCTGATCGGTTTGCCGATGTAGACGCCGCAGGCACGGTGAGGATGACACGAAGTCGATGACGATTCGCCGAAACCGAACGACGAGGAAGACGAGCCAGAGCTACAGCGAGCAGTCGCGCAGAGCGCTTCCCAAAAACCTTATTCGCCCTCTCCCGGTGCAGGACTTCAAAGGCGACGGTTCCGGAGACCTGCTCTCCCGAACGACAGTGCACGCCGGCTGACGGGACGGAGTAGACTACGTGGGACGGCGCAGCACAAAGGATGGAGGAGGCAAAACCCTAGATTGATTTTCGCATATGCTGTATGGAGGCGGCGACTCCGTATTTATAGAAAACCAGGACGTGTGATCAAGACACCTGCACGTTCTCCATAACTCGTAATCGAAACGGATTAGTCGCGCGTAACCGATCCGGATTCACCGCCACTCAAAACAGCAAAATAAAACTGCAAAAGGAAGCCACGTCTGCGCAAGCACCTTGAGCTGATTTTGGCGGACCATTCACGCAGTGCCCGGCGCTCGCGCCCTCGCCGCGCCCCGCCCGCCTGCCCGGCCCGGCCCGGCCCGGCGAGGCGAGCAGAGCGAGCGCGTGTTATCCTCTAGTTCTCTCCACACATGTCTCAAGTGGCTAGGAGTGCACCATCCCTTTTAAGGTGGTCTTCCTCTCCTAGAACTAGCAATATGGTACTAAAGGTCACATGCATGCCTCCTTTGCATGAGTGGGTCTTTGAGATTTAATAGGAATTATTCTTATTATATGAGCTTGGCCCACATAATCCAACAATTCAGTGGCGGAGGACCCGATAGGGCAAGCGTGGCATGGGCCAAACCTTGAATTTCGGCGGCGACGGAACTAGGGAGCGGTGGCGCGCGCGGGCGGGCGTAGCCGCGGCGGCGGCGCGAGAGGCGGGTGGGCGAGACTCGGGAGGCGGGCGGGGGGAGGCGGGAGGCGGGCGGGAGGCGGGCGACGGGAGGCGGGCGATCCGCCCCACCTCATTTTTTTCCCGTCCTTCGCCACTGTCCATATTGCCATTCTGGTGGTTTATATGTAAACATTCCTTCAATTATTTGAAAGACTAGCTGCATCATAGTGTCATCCGTGCCTTGCATAACTAATATACGTGCATGAACTTTTGTATATGTGCATATCTTTTGAACTGGTGGTATGAACTTAAAAGCTACCAAGAGGGAGCAATAAAGCATTCTGATTTACAACAGTTATTTTGCAACTGTAGTTGATTTTAATACAAGAGTGCAAGCTTTGACTGCCCTTTAATAGGTTTACAGTAGTTTCGTTTCAGAAAATTAAAAAGGAACAAATGTGATGTATCGATTGCAATGTCATTGTCATGGAATGCCATATCCAAGGACTAACAGATTTATGGTATTGATTTGTGCTGGTCCATCTGCGGGTCAGTTTGGTACATCTTCAGTGTTGATATCTTGAATTGGTCCTGACTCCTGAGTACAATGAGAATCTCAGACAGGTCACTAGGTTTCTGCTGGATCTGATTCTGTTAGTGTTGTTCTTGTCATTGAAAATTACTCTAGAAAATAACCATAACTACCGAATTATATAGTGAATTTCGTGTATATTTTCTTTTTGCGGCCTACATTATGCAATAATGTTCTGTTTTACTTTTATATGCAATAAAATATCGTGGCCAGCTGGGAGGAACTTAGCAACTAAGCTGTGCGAGATATTGCAACTTGCAAGTTAAGGATCTTGCTTGTCCAATTTTTTTGGAGAATATATTTTGCTTGTCCTTTTTGTTTTCGCTTTTCTTTAATTTATTCCTATGAACAATTACTTACTCCCATACTTGACTTGTATGCACCCTTATGAAGGAGGGGAGTAACTAAGTACGTTGTTTATTATTTCATATTCTAAACTAAACATTCACATCACTTAGCAAGCAGCTTGCTCACTCCACTTGGAAACTTCTGAATATAGTGTATCATGTTTCATTAGTTGTACATTGCAGAACAAATCGTAAAGTATGGCAAGTAACCGGACACTGTATCGCACATATTATGAAGAATAGCTCAGATAACATAGAATACTACATTTAAAATTAATACAATGGGCAATTGAAGCTGGCACATATAGACATGTAGTAATCTGTATTGAAACCCCAAGCCCTAGTCTGTATATGCAGCAATTAAGTCACCAGACCACCTTACTGCTCAGATGCTAAAATTTGAATGCACACAGGGCTCCATGTGATCTGCATTTTTTGCACAGACGTAGTCCACTATTGAACCATTACATTAGTTTGCGAAATGCTTGTGAATATATGTAAATGGAGCATATCATGTCCGCATATTCGGTTGTTAGCCCATTTCTGCTGCGAAATCATCTCTCCCCTGTTATTTATAGATGCATAAGGTCGTGATGGTTTGTGGCTAAAATTTGAACTTAGGTAAATCACCTAATCTCTTGAATTGTCTTCCGTTAGTGCATTTGCTTACGAGTATTACTATTCTGTTTAAGAGAAAAACAAATATGTTCTGGTGTTATGGCCTATGATCCGGCGAGGCACTATAGCAAACAGACAAACAATACCATGCGCACTGTTAGACCTTGTGGTGGTTATGGATTTATTGATGACGAATAATTGAGTTTTGGATTGCATTGAAATTTGCATTTGGGAAAGTTTCGATCAGTGCTCTTTTACAGAATTGGAATCAGCAGACTACGACCACATCTGGCTTTGAACACAGACGGTAGTCCAATCGGCCTTGTGATAGATGGTCAGATGTGCAGGCCCGAACGGTCGACTTCGATCACGTCCGGTTTTGATTACGGCGGTTCGACCACGTCAATCTTCGACCACAGCAATCCGATCATAGTATTTTAACCTCATCATTCTTCGATTACGACATTTCGATCACGAAACATCGACTACGGCAGAACAACCATACCTACTCGAAGATGGTAAGTTACAGTACCATTTTCATGGTCGTAGCTACAGAATTTTCGATGGTCGTAGCTACAGTGCCTTGTCTATGGTCATAGTTATAGTAACCGGTCGACAGTCGTAGACTTTACTGGTCGATACTTGATAGTCATGGATTTTACTGGTCGATACTCGATAGTCAATGACTTTGTGATCGATACTTGTAGATTTTATGGTCTGCTGTTGGTGTCTTAGACTTTTCGTTCAGTTGTCGTAGACCTTGAGATCGGCAGTCGAAGGTTTTTACAATCGATTGTCATAGGCTTTATGGTCGGTACTCATAGACTTCATGGTCGGTACAAGTGATTCAACTCTTGTGATCTTCGAGTACTTGTGTTAGGTCAGTGGTATGACTGGTTAGTGCATGGTGGTCGGTGATCGGTGAACAATACTCGAAGGATTCGGTACTCGGTGGTCAGATAGTCATGGTACTTGATAGTTGAAAGGACTTAATACACGATAGTCCGAAGGACTAGGTACTCGAAGTCGGAAGGACTTGGTACTCGCAAATTGGTAGGGCTCAGTGCTTGTAGTCGGAAGGACTCTGTACTCGGTAGTCAGTACTCGATGTTCTGTAGTCAATAGCGACGCTTGTTATTCCTGAGTGTTCTGAGCGATGGTATTTCCCGAGTACTTGTGTTCGAGTACTTGATGAGCTAGCGATGGTCTTGCATAGCAGTTGTAACGAGTGATCTGAACTTGGTAATTTCTGGAGAGCATGCAAATTGTGGTTGTGAACGATCTGGTTGGTATTCGTAGATGGTTTGGTTCTTGTTTATGGATAGATGAGGGCAAGGTTATCAAGGTGTCACCAAGTCATCCAGGCAGCCGGAGGTAGACGTCATGGCCAATCGTCCAACGCGGGAGAAGTTAGACAGTGCTGGGTGACGCCCATGCGTCCAGGCGTTGCTCAGCTCATTTTGGTGGCTGCCTGGGGGTGCGTGGGGGGCGCTTCAAAGGCTTACCTAATCTGCACCGCCGTCGATGAAAGCATCTAGGCCCCTAAAAATATTGGTTTTAGTAATTAATGACATTATGTGAATATGGGACTAATTTATGTGTTAAGTGTTTAAAAGGATTAGTCTCATCGGCAAAGAAAGAGGCACATAAAATGTTTTCGAAGATTCAAAGATCTCAAGGGCGACAAGGTAAATAGTTTAGGGCTATTTTATTTTTACCGGTCATGGAGATAGGTTGGAAGACCGGATTATAGGATAGACGCCGTACTATTAAGAGGGATCATGATGATTTGCTAAATCATATGCTAATGTGCCCTTTGGATCAATTTAGGATCATGCATGCACTTAGAAATAAAAATCAAATCAAAACTGTGCATTGTCAGAATTTTCGGAAGTACCACCGTGCAATGGGCGGAACTACCGCAAGCCGGTAGTACCGGGCTCCCGAGCGGAATGTCTTTTCCAGAAAGCGCCCGGAGAAAAACTTCGCCCCTCAGAAATCGGAAGTACCGCAGGATGAACTGCGGAACTACCGCAAGCGCAGAAGTTCCGGCCTCCCGAGCGGAACTTAAATTCCCGAGAGCGCTCGGAGAAAAACTTCGCCTCTCTGAGATCGGAAGTACCGGGGTAAGGAGCGGAACTTCCGGGATTCCGGAAGTACCGCAACTTCAACGGCGGAAGTACCGCATTTAATGTCCAACGGTTACTTCTGACTCTCTGACATAACCGTTCTGTCCAGGCGACGGAAATCCGGAAGTACCGCCCGTATAACGGCGGTAGTTCCGTTTTCCCTGATTTTTCAGGATAAATTAATACAACGGCTATTTGAGGTTGGTGGGAGTATAAATACATCCCCACCAGAACTTGTACTGTTGGTTGACCTTCCATTGAACACATTTGAGCTTAGTGCAACCTCTCACACCTCATTTTCTCTTTTGTGCATTCAATTGAGGTAGTTGAGCCAAAATTCAAGTGCATTGCATTTTAGATTGATCCAATTGGCACTTGAGTGTGATTTAGTCGTTGTGGTTCATTCTCTTGGTGCTTGCCGGCACCTAGACGGCTTGGAGGAGGTTCCGGTGATCTTCTCAAGAAGATTGTGAGAAGGCCCGGAGGATTGTGAAGGCTCGGAGCTCGCCTACCCGGAGAGGGAAAGGGCTACCGCTAGTGATCGAGGTGATTAGGCTCAATTCGTGGAGCCGGTCCGATTTGTTCGGGCTTACCTCAACGTGGACTAGGGGAGACCGGCAAGTCTCCGATCACCACGGTAAAAAGTAATTGTGTCAATTGTGGTTTGCTCTCTTGTGACTATTTTCTTTCAAGCATCGCTTTTCATTCATATTACTTGATTGCTTGTTTAGTTAGAGTAGCAAACTTGGACTTAGACTATTTGGTATTTCTCCTAGTCAATTGCTTACTTGTGATCACTTGAGCCTTTCTAGGTTGTTTAGTTGTACTATTGTTAACTTGCTTTAGTCAATTAATTAAGTTTAAAATTGTCAATTGAAATTAGACAGAAAAATTTTAAATCTGCCTATTCACCCCCCTCTAGTCGGCCTCCTCGATCTTACAGTCGATTGCTAGCATCGATCTGCACCATCCTCGCACCTCATCCACTCCTCCTCTAGCACTAATCTGAAGCCTCCTCCTCCCGCCATTGATCTGCGGCCTCCTCCAGTCCTCATGCCACCAATCTGCTGTGGCTTCCTCCAGTAGATTGCAGGGAGGGGAGGCGGTGGGGAGAGGAGGCGCCAGGCGGGGGAAGGAGGCGGCAATGAGGGAAGGCACTGGGCGGGGGAGGAGGCGCTGGGCGGATGGAGCGGCACAGAGGAGTCGAGGGAGAGAAGTTGGGTAAGAGAGGAGATGGGGGAGAGACAGCGGGAGAGGAGTCGGGTTAGCTGGCGGCTATGGTTCTCATTTCTTTTGGTCTTTTTGTGGTTAAATCCTCAGTGTTTCTGAAACGTATGAATAGACCCTTCTCTCAATGGATTTCTTCTGACTTGGACCTCTTGAGACATGGTTATTTAGATAATTTCTGCTATTATGTTGCGTGGTTATTTAATTTTTGGTCATATAAGGTATCATCTAACTACTATCGTTTAACTGTTTCTATGGTGAGTGCCTAGTCGACTAGGCGTCTAGGCCTCGCTGCGACTTGCCTGAGTGCTGTGACAACCTTGGACGAGGGTGAGTTATATGTGTGTGTGTGCTGATGACGGTCAAGTTGTGAAGAACTTGTGTTGGAAAAATGTTCTTTGGTCTTTGATGTGCAGGTTGGCGTGGAGATGGTCATGGTCAGTGACGAGGAGGACCGAAACTAGGATGGGGAATCTGAGGTCCAGGCGGTCGAGGATGTCACGCGAGGTGGTTAGGCTCACGCTGGAGCACATGGAGGTCAAAGGTGGTGATTCGTGGAGAAGCTATAGGCGATATGGTCCAAGAGGCTTCGACACAAGCGGTGATGATGCGTGGAGAAGCTATAGGAGGTGCGGTTTTGGAGGCTTCGACACGGGAGTTGATGGAGCGTGATGAAGATATAGGAGGTGTTGTCCTGTAGGCTTCGTCATGTGTTGGGTTAGAAGTTGTGGATGGAGTTCATAACTGAGAAGATTGAGAGTTGGAATAAAACCCATGTTCGAAAGGGTTTTGGGTCCCTTGATTTGAGGAAGAGATAGAATTTCGTGTTAATGTTTGAGTCGAACACGGTTTAGGGTTCTAGCATATAAAAGCAGGTAGAGACTAAGGGTTTTAGTTGGGGCTTTGGAAGGCTTTTTGTGCTGGAGTTTTTAGGGGTGCCATAAGGGCGTTTTATAGCCATAGAACTTGATCAAGAAATAATAGATCAGATCCATTCCAGAAAAAGAAAGAAATAGCCACAGAATTATCTCATTATCTCAACAGAAGCACGGCAAGTTTTTTCTGAGCATCACTTTGCTGTGTTGTCGTCGGTGTGCTATCGCATCACGATCTTGTGATCTACAAGCACGGTGTTGTCTTCGGCGTGTTCTCATTTGAGCAGCTGAAGCTTTCGAGCGGAGGGAGATTTTGACTACGTGCAAAGAAGGTCAAGCGAGCGGTCGAAGTGAGTGGTTGAACGTCGAGCGATCGAAATCTTCATCGAGTGTGTGCAAAAGAGTCAAGAGCAAGCAGTCAAATGACTTGCTGTCAAAATCTACATCTGGTAATTTAGATTGCTTTTCTTCTAGCTTGAGATTTGTTTTCAAGTATCAAAAAGCGGAGGCAATAATTCACCCCCCCCCTCTGATTGCGCCATATGATCCTACAAGTGGTGTCAAAGCAAGCTACAATGGCATCAAAGAGGTTTATGACCCGCCTCCCATGCTAGATAGTACTGATTTTGCTTTTTGGAAGTGTCGGATGCAAGTGTACATTGATACTCAGGGTAGTGATGTTTGGAATAAGGTTTCTAGACCGTATGAGGTTTCTATTATGGTTATAACTCTAAATAAAACAGATGTTGATCTAAATGCTCAAGCTTGTAACCTGTTAGTTTAAGGAATCTCTCACAAAGAATTTGATCGTGTAGCTCATATTGCTTTTGCTCACTTAATCTAGAAAACTCTTTGTGATTATCATGAAGGAACGACTAAGATTAATAAAGTGCATAAGAATCTTTCTCAAAAAGAGTACTCGGATTTTGCTATGAAGCCTGGTGAACTATTGATGATCTTTTTGCTCGTTTGAGAAAATTTTGAGTAACTTGCGCAGAGTTAGTATTATACCTGCTGATGGAGATAATGCAACTAAAATTTTGATGTCTTTAGGTTCAAAGTGGTCAATTATCGTCACGACTATTAATCAAATCATCGATTTAGATACTCTAATTATGGATGATCTGTACTCTAGATTGAAAACCTATGAGATGGAAGCTTTGCCATCTAAGACTGAAAAATCTTCATCTTTAGCTCTTGTAACTAACCCCATGCAGGCTGCTTCATCGAATACGTTGTCTTGTGTTTCTTTGTCTGCTTTGTCCTCTTTTTCAAAAGATTAGTTCGAGCAGCTATCTGAAGAGGATTTGGTCTTAATCTTCTCTCGAGTATACAAGGCTCTCAACAATTTGAGGATGAGAGAGCGAGGTAGAGCTCCAGGTCTGATCAAGTGCTTTGAGTGTGGCGAGCCAGGCCACATAAAGATTGATTGCACCAAGCTGAGATCAAGAAAGATAAGAATTATCATCGTTGGCCATCCAAGAACATCAACACCATGGGAGGCAATTTTCATGGCAAGATTGCTGAAAAGATCAGGTCGACGCTCGAGCATCTTAATTTGAGTGATGAGGAATATGAGAGTTGCAACAATGTCGACCACAACAATGATAATGCTAAAGGCAAGAAGAAGAACACCGACAACTTCACAGGCATGTGCTTCATGGTGAGCAACAGCAACGATGACGACTACAGTGATCTTGATAAGGTAAGACCATCATATGATGAGCTTGAAGAACGTCTAGTTAAACTTGTTATTGAATTGAAAAAGATTAAAAAGAAATTGAAAGAAAATAATTTTATAGTCAAAAGCTTAAATTATGAGGTTAATAGACTTAGAGCATCTATTCCTAAAGATGATTTTTGTGAAGCTTGTCAAGTCTTATACTGAGTTGGAAACTGATAGATCTGTTAATACAACTAGCCTAGTTCAACTTAGAGATGCAACTGATAAATTTGATCTACTAAGAATAATACATGACTCCTGTGATGGAAAACTTAAACTTCCTAATGATAAATTGAAAAGCTTAAGTCTAACTCATCTAAATCTTGCTCTAAATGTGATTTGCTCCAAGTTAGACTTAACTCCTCTTAGGAATCAATTCAACAGTTGTTTTATCATGAGACTCTCTTTTGCTCTAACTGTCCTAAACTAAACACTAAAATAGAAGTTTTGACTATACAACTTAACGATTTTGCTCAAAAGGAGAGGTTGGCTCAGTCTAGTGCTTCTAAGAGTCTTGCTAATGAATCTGTTAAGTGCTCATCATGGATAGACAAGGGTGAGTTATACGTGTGTGCTAATGACAGTCAAGTTGTGAAGAACTTGGGCTGAAAAAATGTTCTTTGGTATTTGATGTGCAGGTTGGCATGAAGACGATCATGGTCGGTGACAAGGAGGACTGGGACTAGGGCCCCGTTTGGCACAGCTCTAGCTCCGAGATCTATGCTGGATCTGTAGTTTGTTGACTAAATTAAAGTGATTTAAATATTTTTATTTAATATATAATATAAATGAAATGAGTCATGTAAATGCACTTAACATGTCTGCAACTCTAGATCCAGGATTTCCTAGAGCTACAGATGACTAGCTCTGCCAAACGGGGCCTAGGATGGGGAAATCTGAGGTTCACTCGGTCGAGGATGTCACGCGAGGTGGTCGGGCTCAAGCTGGAGCACATAGAGGTCAAAGGTGGTGATTCGTGAAGAAGATATGAGTGGTGCGGTCTAGGAGGCTTTGACACGAGCAGTGATGTTGCGTGGAGAAGCTACAGGAGGTGCGGTCCTAGAGGTTTTGACACGGGAGTTGATGATGCGTGATGAAGATACATGAGGTGCTGTCATAGAGGCTTCATCACGTGTTGGTTAGGAGTTATGGATGGAGTCTATAACTGAGAAGATTGAGAGTTTGAATAAAACCCGTGTTCAGAAGGGTTTCGGGTCCCTTGATTTGAGGAAGAGATAGGATTTTGTGTTTGTGCTTGAGTAGAACACGGTTTCGAGTTCTAGCATATAAAGGTAGGTAGAGGCTAAGGGTTTTAGTCGGGGTTTTGGAAGATCTTTTGTGCTAGGGATTTTAGGGGTGCCGTGAGGGCACTTTGTAGCCATAGAACATAATCCAGAAATAATAGATCAGATCTATTCTAGGAAAAGAAAGAAATCACCGTCGACATTGTCTTGTTCTGTCAATTGAAGCATGGCGAGTTTCTCTTAGCACCACTTTGCTATGTTCTCATCGGTGTGCTATTCCATCACAATCTTGCGTTCTACAAGCACGGTGTTATCTTCGGCATGTTTTTGTTTGAGCAGCTAAAACTTTCGAGCGGAGGGAGATTTCGACTACATGCAAAGGTCAAGTGAGCGGTCATAGTGAGCAGTCGAAGCGAGCAGTTGAACGCTGAGTGATCGAAGTGTTCATCGAGTGCGTGCAAAAGAGTCAAGAGCGAGTAGTCGAACAACTTGCTGTTGAAATCTACATCCAGTCATTTAGATTGCTTTTCTTCTGGTTTGATATTTGTTTTTAGGTATCAAAAAACGGAGGCAATCATTCACCCCCTCTAATTGCGCCTTACGATCCTACATGCATTGTTCACATGAACAATACCCCCAAGCACTATTCACGTGAACAGTGTCCATGTGCACTGTAGCAAACTTATTAGGAATAGTTGTGTGCATATCTTTGTATTAGGAATAATTAGATAGATATATTTATATTGGGAATAGATAGATGCATATCTTTATATTAGGAATATATATCTTAATATTTAGATAGTATGGATTAGTTTGTGTTAGTTTCCATATTATTAGGGGCTGACCTCATCTATATAAAGAGAAGAGTCGCATTATTCATAATCAAGCAATGAATAAACAAAGGTTCTCCAAATAAGTCTTAGAGCCTCTCTACTGCATCAGGGAGGATCCCTGCTAGTGGTTAGATGAGGGCGAGTGTCCTATCTCCAATCTTCGGACTCGTATCCAACCACTGACCACAATATTTGGTATCAGAGCCAACAGCTACTCCGCCATCCATGGCAAGCAATAGGGGTTTCGATCCTATGAAGACTTGAGCTTCATGATTCCACTTTTTAGATCTTCTGACCTTTGACGACAAGGAAGATCCGCAACCTTGGTTGAATTGCTTTAAGCAATTCTTTAACGAGTAGCGGTGATGGAGGAAGAGAAAGATTGGTTGGCATCGCAGAGTGCAATAGTTGTCCCATAGGGGTCAGCAACGTCATCGCATCTCTCCCACAACCATTGCATCTCAAAGAAAGAAGGAAATTGCTACCCTACAGCGTTTGCCCTTATTACCGGTGACTCTTGCAATGTCAGCTAATGCTAGAGGGTTGGTATCCTCACTGTTGTGCAACGGAGTTTTGTTGATTATCTTCCGCGCTGCACGACCATTACGAGCTCTCGTCGATATAGGGTTATGAACGACTTCAACTATGGCTGCCACCTGACAACTCGAGGACGAGCTGTCTCGCCGCGAGGGGTGTAATGTTATGGCCCATGATTCGGCGAGGCACTACAGCAAACAGACAAACAGTACCACGTGCACTGTTCATGTGAACAGTGTCCACGCGCACTGTAGTAGACTTATTAGGAATAGTTGTGTGTGTATCTTTGTATTAGGAATAACTAGATAGATATCTTTATATTAGATAGATGCATATCTTTATATTAGGAATAGATATCTTAATATTTATATAGTATGGATTAGATTGTGTTAGTTTCCATATTGTTATAGGCTAACCTTATCTATATAAAGAGAGGAGCCGCACCATTCATAATCAAGCAATGAATAAACAAAGGTTTTTCAAATAAGTCTCAAAGCCTCTCTACCTCATCATGGAAGAGCTTTACTGGCGGTTAGTTGAGAGCGAATGCCTTATTCTCGGTTTTTGAACTCGTACCCAACCACCAACCACAATATCTGGGTAGAGTTTTATTATTGTTTCCCAGTTCTCATATTTAATTTGACCTGAACTAGGAGTGTGGGAGGTTTTAGCCAGTTCTAAATTTTAGATTGGTAAATGTACTTACCTCTTTTTTAATTGATGTATGCCTTTCCCACTCTGCTTTTTTAATATATACGTGTTGCATCAAAATTAAGTCAACGACGTAACTTGTAGAATCTATTATTATCTGTGTTATTTTTCTTTACTAGATAGACATAACTACTCTGATCTAACCCTACAATGCTATAAAGCTTATTGTCAGATCAAACTGGCAAGAGTAAACTCCTATCAGAGCCTCCCCCATTTGATTTGATCATCAAAAGAAAAAGAAACTGTAGTAGCTTGAAAGATATGAAATAAAGATGCAATGGGTGTCTAAGTAAAAGCTTGTTGGTGAGATGTCATTTCACAAGTTGCACTTCCTTTTTTTTTGGAAAAAAGTGTAAAGGTTTTACTTGCGAAACATCAAATGAAGTAGTGAAGTAAATGGACTGCTGAATTCCTATAACCTCATTGCAAGGCAAAGGGCATTGAAGGTTTTGGCTGCAAACACATGTACGACTTGGCCGTTCAATTAAAGCATATATTTTTCCTAAAGTAGCACGTCTCCTATTTAATATCTATTTATTCACAAAACCAGTGAACATTTGATGCACATTTACTTTGCTAGATAGAATCCTCTGGGCTGCTGTGGCCATAACTTCCATTCATAAAGGGCATTCAAGGTGTTAAGATCATTCACAGCTAATGGTAACAGCTCTGTGATGAATTGTATCTAGGATTAGAGAGGAAGCACAAAAAGGAAGATTAAAATTGGATTCACAAATAGGAAGTAGCTAGGAGGGAACTAGCTTCACAACATTATATGATGCTTTTGTTTCACATTTTCATTGTAAAGAGTGAGTTTAGATAGATTGGTCAATACTGAATGGAGTACTACTCTGATTTCTTGACTGAAACCTCTACAATCCTGATACTAAAACATGATGTTGGAAGACATCTGAAGTTCTTAAAAGCTCAATTTATGAACTTCCAAACAAGAACCACACTGCAAGATCGCATAGAGAGAGAAAGGAAGAAATGAAGAGATGATGTGAAAGAGAGAGAGAGAGAGATAGGGGGAGAGCAAGGACTAGAAGAGAGACTTTGTTTGTTTTGCATTAATACTCACGAAGTAAAGAAAACCATTGACCTCTCCCTCGGTCCCTCCTCGATCTCGCTATATAAAAGACCCTGGAAGGCTGGAACCCCTCAAAGCCCCAAAGCCAAAACATTCCAAGGTTGCAAGGCACATCTCCTTCCTCTTATCTTCTCAGCCTTCACGTAACATCCATACTTCAATCTTCTTCTTGTTTGTGTTCTTTTCCTTGCATGTTTTCTTTATAGTACCAAACACCGTTTGATATGTAGTTGTCTGTTGATCTTGGGCGTGCAGTGTGAGGTGAGCCATGAACCGAAGCAACAACAACGGCAGCTGCAGCGGCGGCGACACGAGGAGCGCAAGGCTGCAGCTGCAGCTGAACCTGTCGCCCCCCGTGGGGATGGAGGTGGACGGCCACGACGACAGCGACTCGTCGTCGCTGAGCTCGTGCGTGTCGTCGGACGGGCGCCGCAGCTCGACCGGCGGCAGCCCGGGCGGCAAGTCGCCGATGGTGATCGGCGCGTGCACGCGGTGCCTGATGTACTGCATGGTGGCCAAGAAGGACTACCCGACCTGCATCAACTGCAAGCAGCCCTGCCTCGTCGACATCCTCCAGGACGGCGGCGGCGACGACAACAAGCGCGGCAAGGCCAAGTAAAGAAGACGAAATTCAGTGCGCCCGCCCAGTGGATGCTCACACGGATGGTTAGCTCAGGATTGACGCACGGATCTTGAGGCAGGGTGGAGGAGTGACTGCCGTTGGATCATCCACTGGACAGGGTTGGGTTTCTTCAGTAGTAGGCTAGCTATTGCTAGCTTATTTAGTTCCTTTTATGTTGGTATGATTAGTAGTGGTATGTATGTGGTGGCTAATAATGTGGCTGGTTCTTGTAGTTGTGCTAGTGGTTTTAGCTGTAATCCTCTATTTAGCTGAAGAAAAGCAAGAGGTATCCTTAACTAAGGAGATGATGACATGGTCCCTTATTTTTTTACCTATAGTTGTTAGCATTAGATACCACTTGTTACGAAATCGATAAGAGAAAGTATGAAACAATAAACAACAATCAAGAACACGAGACATAGATTTAATATGGAAAACCCTTTTTGGTGAAAAACCACGATCGCAATCACTATATAAGAAGTTAAAATCATAAGAAACTTTGGCGTGTGTCAATTATGCGACTATAGGGGTATAAATATAGTCTAGGAAACAAGTCCCTAAAGGAGAGAGGAAAAGAGTCATAGTCGGTAACGAAACAGAGATTTATCGGAAATTGGAATAGTAACCTTCCTGGAGACAGGAACAACACCTCGCTTAGAGAGTCTCAGAAGATTAATGATTAAGAGTTGTAGTCGGAAGACACCTCGAGCAGCCACCTCTGACTTTAGTCGGCGCACGCGCATTAGAGCACCACGTCTGATGCAAATCGGTGCAGTGTCCACCATGAACACGAAGATGATCCTAATCATAACCTCTGATCAGTTCTCATTGCTTCGATCAAACTCTTTAAGTGGTCAGAAAGACTAGCAGTGGTAGGGTTCAACCAAATTTGGTTCATAAAATATAACAATTTCTACATTGAGCCGAATTCCTCCTGTAGAGGAAAAGTAATCGAAGAACTTCTCAATGAAATTATAGAATACCTCTTGTGCGCCAAGTGTCCGAAATGACTAATGAATAACACCGATCAAGACTGAGTAGAGCTCAAACTTAGTGGTAGAAACTAACTTTGTCACCATATTAGCTGGATTCTCATGAGTACTAATCTTGCAAACTTTGATATCACCTTGTATAATAACTTCTCGGATGAAGTGATATATAACTTCAATGTGGTTTATTCTCTCATGGAACATTTAGTCTTTTGTAAGACAAATAGTACTTTGATTGTCACAGAAAATGTTAGTGTAAGATGTACTTCCACAAAGCTCAGTGTAGAGGCCCCTTAGCCAAACAACTTCTTTACAGGTTTATGAAATAGTCATGTGCTTGGCTTCAGTGGTGAGAAAGCAATAGTAGCTTGTAAACTGGCTTTTCAACTCATGACATAGTCTTCAACTATGAAAATCTAACCAGTAAAAGATCTTCACTTGTCCAGATCTCCTACAAAGTTTGAATCAACATATCTGACTAGCCCATCACTAGTCTGTCCAAAATGGAAACAAGCATCAAAAGTCCTCCTTAAATACCTAAAGATCCATTGAACAATTCTTCAGTGATCTTTGCCAGGATTGGCCACATATCTGCGGATAACACTCAAAGCATGAGATAGGATTGGGCGAGAGTAGACCATGTCGTACATAAGTGATCCTACTATACTTGCATATGGAACACTTGACATGCATTCAACTTCTTCAATTATTTATGGACTTGATGAAGTAGAGAGCTTAAAATATGCAACTAGTGGTGTACTAGTCAGTTTAGCCTTGTGCATGTTGAAGCGACGAAGAACCTTTTCAATATACTCTTTCTGACTTAGGTATAATTTTCCAAACAGTTGGTCCCTAATGATTTCTATACCAATAATCTTCTTTGCTGCACCAAGATCTTTCATCTCAAATTCACTGCTCAATTGTATCTTCAGCTTTGAAATTTTAGACTTGTCTTTACCGTGATCAGCATATCATCGACATATAGGAGTAAATAGATAGCTGAACCGTTGTTGCTCTTTAAATAAACATAGCTATTATAGTCAGATCTCTTGAACTCTTGAGAGATCATAAAGGAGCTAGATCTCTTATACCATTGTTTATGTGATTGATTCAATCCACAAAGAAACTTCTTTAATTTGCAAGCAAAAAACTCCTTTTCCATAATGACAAAACCTTCTGGCTGCTCCATGTAGATGTCTTCTTCCAATTCCCTATTTAAGATCGTGGTCTTAACATCCAGTTGCTCAACTCAAAATCACACATAGCCACAATGCTGAGTAGAGTAAGAATGGAATTATGTGTTATTGTAGGGAATAAACATATGTGAAATCAATACCTGGGATTTGGCTATATCCCTTTGCAACGAGCCTCATCTTCTACCTAACCTGCTTAGCTGGTTATATGCCTTCCTTCTTCTTGTAAATCCACTTATAGTGTATGAGTTTATTTTCAATCGGGAGTTCGATCAGCTCCCAAGTGGAGTTCTTGTTGAGAGATTCCATGTCCTCATGCATGGCAGTTATCCACCTACCTGACTCATCAAAATAGATAGATTCTGAATAAGTTGAAGGCTCAGCAGTCTCTTCAATGTCTTCTTCCACATTTAAATAATAAGGTACAACATTGGCTTCTTCAATTAGCCTTCTCGGAGGCTAAATAGTCCTCCTTACCCGATCAGCTACAATGTATTGTTGGCTCTAACCAGTTCCTGTTAGAAAATTTCTGGTCAGGGCTTGAACAAGAACTTCCTGTGAATTTTCTTTGTCGGTATTAGGTGAGAATCCTAAATCAATAACGTGCTCTACCTACATGTTGGTCTTCTACTACTCCTCGAGAGCAGCACTGGTCATGTTGTCTTTCATCAGAGTAGACTCATCAAATGAAACACTTCTACTTACTATCACCTTTCTAGTTTCAGGATTCTACAATTTATAACCTTTCACACCAGATTTATAGCCTAGGAAGATGCACTTAATAGCTCTTGGTTCTAATTTCCCATTATTGACATGTGCATAAGCAGGACAGCTAAAAATCCTTAAATTTAAGTAGTCAGTGAGAGAACCTGACTACTTCTCGATTGGACTTTTTTTATCTATGGCAGTGTTTGGTGATCGGTTGATCAAATGACACGCAGTGGAAGCCGCTTTAGCCCAAAAACTCCTTGATAGTCTTGACATCGATAGCATACAGTGCACATTTTTCATGATAGTTCTATTCATGTGCTTAGCCACACTATTCTACTATGGTGTACTCAGAACAGCATAGTGCCTCACGATGCCTTCTGATCGACGCAATTCTTCAAATTCCCCCAAGCAAACTCCAAGCCATTATCTATTTGGAGTTTCTTGACATACATGCTTATCTATTTATTTATCATATTCTTTCACTCTTTGAATGTTTTAAACACATATGACTTGTGCTTGATGAAGTATGTCCAAACTCTTTTCGAGTAGTCATTAATGATGGTTAGCATGTAGTTTGCACCTTTAAGGGATGGAAAGCGGGATTCTTCTCACAAATCAAAGTGAACATAATCCAATATGCCTTTTGAAGAATGAGTAGCAGTGTTGAAACTTACCCTCTTCTGCTTGCCAAAGACACAGTGTTCACATAACTTCAACTAGTCGACGCCTTGATCATCAAGTAAACTTCTTTTGCACATATCCTTCATGCCTGCTTCACTCATGTGTCCTAGATGCATGTGCCACAGCCCATAGATTAGTTCGATCTATATCAGACAATCTGGTCAAAGAAGTAGCAATGGTTTCAACCAGATTAGTGCCTTGAAGATGATATAAATCTGCAGCCTTTGTATCATCTTTCATCACAACAAGAGCGCCTTTGGAGACCTTTAGGACTCCGTCTCCACCTGAAAACTTGTACCTTCTAGAATCAAGAGTACTCAATTAGATAAGGCTACTTTTCAAGCTTGAAATATGTCAGAAGTCCGATAGGGTCTAATGGTGCCATCAAATATCTTGATCTAGATAGAACTAATGCTCGCAATATTGCATTGGGTATTATCTCCCATGAACACTGATGCACTCGGGGTTGCTTCATAGTTAACGAATCAATCACGGTTTAGACTCATGTGGAAAGTGTAGGCTAAATTAAGAATCTACTCATCGCTGATTTTAGAATCATCGATAAAGGCAACAAGAACATCTCGTTTGAAACCATCTTTAGTAATAATGGTGGCTTTGGCTTCTTCATCTTGTTGATGTTTCTTTGAATGCTTGTTCTTTTTCTCCTTATTCTGAAGTTTCTAGCACTTGAATATGTTATGGATAGCTTGGAAAATTGAACACTAAACACTTGTGTAGGCTTGTTTAGGAGTGAGTTTGCACGTGGTGCCACTCGAATTGGAAATTGGAGCTAAAAATAGAGTTTAACCAAAATTCCAGAGAGTGTGTTTTCTAGTGCAGTTAAGTGGTCAGGCTGGCCAGTGGGCGGCGGTCTGATCGAAGCAGTCTAACCAGGGCAGTCTATCTGATATGGTGTCGGTGGTCAGACCAGCCCCAATAGTGTGATTGCCCTGGTAATGGCAGTCAGACCGGCTGTTGGCGAATTACTTTGGTCAAGTTAGGATCAGTGGTGATTGAATGTGTACATGGCATGGGTGCCATTGGTTGATTGTGTTGTGTTGCATGATGCATGGTTTTAACTAACATGAGTCAAAAGCATGAAACTTGTGCTCGAGATGGTTGCTTGGTCTTTGAATGTGTAGATGGCTTGGAGAACGTTAGCGGTTGATGGCAATGGACCAGGACTAAGCAGGGGAGCTAAGGTCCGAGTAGTCATGTAAGTCTGGGTGAGACTACGTAGCTTAAGAGGGAAGCACAGAGAAGACAAGGAACGTGAAGAGGCGAGTTGGTGCATACGGTACACCAAGTGACAAGGCCAAATGCATGTAGAGACGGTTTGGAAGAGTCCGAATACATGAAGATGTGATGGTTACTCATTGCACACTACGGGTCGTGTGTCAAAGCATGTGGGGATGCTTTGAGGTTTAGATAAAGATAGAGTCAAGGGGAAGCTTTGTGTAGGGTATTTTAGTAGTTGGCCAAATACTTGGTTGGTGCCGTGATCAAAACTGTGGTATGGAAAGGCGCAAGGAGAAGCGGTTTAGGTCAAGGAGAGCAAGAATGGACAAGTGAATTAATCACAAGAGAGTTAGTGGGTTAAGTCTTGTAAACGCTTTGAGAAGTGTGCATGAGTGTGTAAAATCTATTTTAGTAGGGTTGACATGTTTCCCCAGTAGGCTTAATGGGTTGGACCTATTAGGGTTATTATTGGTTATAAAGAGGGGAGGAAAGGAGGTAGTAGATCCAAGGATTCTAGGTTTTATAGTTTTGTTCTATCACTTTGTTTCCTTCCATGGTTGTGAGATAGAGAACTTGACAGAGGAAAGAGTGGAGCTTTGGCTACACCTTGTAATCATCCATGAGAGTATAAACCTCATCCTCCACTGAAATAAATCAAAGCTTTGTCCCAATCATGATTTTGTCTATGTTCTTATTTTGTTTTGCTTGTTCTTGAGTTAGATTTGTGCATTCGGGTTCGTGGGAGTTCTTGAAATAACCCAGATTTCAAAATAGATTTGAATTGCTTTGAGTTTTGGTTTCATTCAGTTCTTCTCCCAATTCTTCTCAAATCTCCACCGTTCAAACCTCCGATCTCCTACCATGGAATCCACCACAGCCATTCGAACACAACATGGCAAGACGACACTGTTCATCTTCTGAAAAATTGCCGCCAACACAGTGCCGTCCAGATTTTTGCCATCTCGCCTTCCTGATTTTGCCACACCACTGCCATGTCATTGCAGCTAGGTTATAGCCCATACACCTTGCTCTTCCCACCCTAAAACCCTCTTAAATGCTCATGGCTGCACACTAGAGCCACCGTAAAAGCCCGCCACCACCTCTACACTCCCTGTTCTCATGGCTAACTTCCTTCGAGTCTGCCGCTGCTAACTAGAGTCACTGTACCATGCCTCTTAATTGCCATGACCCCCACCTGGACAAGCGCCGTAGCCACCTCTCACCACTACCACTGAGCTCTGCTCTCTCTGCCCTCTTAGCTCTCTCACAGCCGACCTGACACATTGTACTTCCATTTGACCACCGTAATGCCGTGCCCAAGGAAGCACCAAACATCTACACTGCCAGCGCCCTCCCACGCCTTCCCGACCCTTGCCATGCACCACCACTGCCATGACCCATGTCATGTGTCGAACGCCATCCTTGCCCTATTTAAGGCCCCGAACCCCTTCAAAGCAATGCACCGGTGCCCAGTGAGCCACCCCACACCCCAATTCACCCTTGTGCTCTCAGGGACAACTAAGAAACATCACTTTAGGACCCCAGGCCCTCTAGCTCCCCGGCTCCTAGCGCCACCGTCTAGCCGAGCCCCTCCACCGTCGATAGCCCAACCCTAGCTAACACCACCCGAATCACCACTTCCCCAAACCTCCCCTACTCCCAGTAATGCGCAAATGCTAATGCTACTGCCCTGTTAGCCTACCACTAACCCTTGCACCATTCAAGTGTCCTGAAGAAGGAGGACTAAGCCACTGGCCATTGCCCATTTTCTAGCTGCTCTTGACCCCAAAAATGGAATCCTCGTAGTACAAGGAATCTGTCCATGGTCTTTGATTCTGTCGCAAGACACCATAGCGCCGCTAGTCGCCTTTGCTCGCCTCCCCTACTCTCAGTCGCTACAGTGCTGACGAGGGGAGGAAGACAGTGAATAGTGCTAGGAGTCTGATGAGAATATAATAATCATCAGTTTATTATTTATCTATAAATAGTATTATTGCATTGATCTGCTCCTTAAGTATACCCCTTAAATATTCGTAAGGGAGAGACCTAACTATGTGGTTGTAAGCCTTTCCACGATCGCTCCGTGGTCGTGAGCCTTTCCATGACCACTGCATGATCACAAGTCTTTCTAGGAATATGACATAATCGTAAGCCGTTTTTAGCTTGTCTACTATAACCTATTACATTTAGGATTTGTTTGGCAAGGTAGTTAACGTATGCAGTTGTTCTCTGGAATAACCGCTCGTAACATCTTCCTGCCTTTAGCAACAACCGCCTGGCAGCGAGGAGGGATCACATCACCAGCAATAACCTCTATCAGACAGTAAATCGTCTGATACATTGAGACATCTCTTGGCATAGAGCAATTGCCACCTCTTCGTACGCTATATAAAGGCTGACGCCAGGAAAGGGGGAGAAGGAAGAAGCGCAAGAGAATCAAGAAGCGCAAGACATCAAGCATTAGTTTGTCTTTTGATTGTAATCGGTACACTCAATATAGCCATGCATGAGTTGTTATTCTCTCCTGATAAGGTCCGAACCTGTATAAAATCCCTATGTCTTTCTCTGTGTTGTCAGGTCTTTGAGAGATCCCCCAAACCAAATAATCATACGTAAGATTGGTATTAGAACACCGATAGAATCCTACTCCAAAAGAAAGTAGAAATCCTAATTCTATTAAGATTCATCTAGAACTCCTTATAGCACACCTTTTCAACTCTAAAATATTAGGATATGAGTCACAACACTCAATAATTTCTATCTTGACTCTTATCCATTGGTGTCATTATCTTCCTCCAAAAACTTGCTCCAATAGGCTCTGCATTTTTTGTTTTTTCATTTTTTTTGTTTTTCCTCCCACGTTTGGGAGTGCCCCCACCAAAGGGGCTTATGCACATCGCCGTATGTGAGACCATGTGGAGATCACCCCATGGTTGTGATGAGTAATTGACTTTTCGATTAGAGTATTTACGGAGTTTGAGTTTGGTTTTTGAGAGTTTGCAAGTTCTTTAGTTCATTCTGTTGCCAGCGGTATGACTGGCATTGGGGCCATGGTCATACTGGCCAGGTGCGATAGTTCTGAACTTGAACAGCGGTTAGACCAGGGCATGGTACTACCGGAGTGAGGTGGTATGACTGGTTTTGGTTGACAGTCATACCAACCGAGGAGCTGTTGGGTCATGCATTTGTTTGAATTGAGTTGTTGGAGTGTGGTCATGGTATAGATGTTGTTGCTTGTGTGTACATGGGTTTATTATTTTGTCCTAGGTTTAGGATCAGTAATTTGGTTGCATACATTTTGCATTGCGCATTGTTTGGATTAATTGTGCCAATTGATGACTTTGTGTATTGTGCGATGCTACGTGATGGTTTGCTTATTGTTGTTGGTTGTAGGACTTCAGAGCTATGTCATGGTGAGGCGTAGGAGGACCCGGACTAGGCACAAGGTGGTGCTGAGGTCCAGAATGGTCAAGGAGATGCCAAAGATGTCTAAGGCTAGTAGAGTGGTTATAAGCCAAGAAGGTAGGAGACTGGAGCGAGAGCTATTGGTGGTGATCATGACAAGCAAGGCAAGGTGGATCGGGACTAGCCTCAGAGATGAGTTGAGATCCAGAACGTCGAGGAAGCCGGGTGCAGTCATGAAGCTAAGAGATGACAAGTGGCGCGTCAAGTGACTTGAGTCGTTGTACAAGAGATGATGGTTCAGTGGGATCTGGATGCGTGAGAGGCTTAGCGGCAAGTCATTGGGGCCATGTGGAAGATGGAGAAGCATGAGTGATGCTTCGTGGAAAATGGTAGAGGGGTATTTTGATAAATTGCCCAATACCAGAAAAGTGAACGTGTGTGAAACCGTGGCATTGGCGTAAGTGGTTTAAGTCTTGTATGTGCTAAAAATATGAAATGGATCAAGTGTTGATTCACTAATGAGCTAATGGGTATGAGTGTTTTGAGAAATGTGCATGTGTAAGTGTAAAACCCAATATGGTGTTGGGTTAACGGGTTAGCCCATATAAGTGGATGAAACCCAACTAGAGGTACTGGTTAGGGTTTCCCTTGTGAGCCTCCATTTATAAGGAGGGAGAGAGGTGGCTAGGTTAACTTTTGGGGGGAGTTGATGCCTAGCCTTGAGAGGAGTTAGGGTTCTTGGAGAGAACTTTGTGGGAGATGTGAGAGGCTCATATGGCTGAGCGTTTTGTCATCCTTAGGCTTTGTGTGTGGCTAGGGATTGGCTATCAACATTCCTCTCCAAGTATAAATAGAGATTGAAATTCATCTTAGTATTTCCCTTTTGTGCTTAAGTCATGAAATCTTGATTTGGCTTGGTTTTTTGGTGTTTTCTCTTCTCCCCTTAATCTTGTGTGTGTTAAGAATGTATAAGTGATGAGGATATATCTTAGACACTAGATCTCATCCATCTAGGCACTTGTATTTGTAAGTTCTTGTGTTTGCCATGTTTTGGCTCAAGAAAGGGTAAGTTTGGGGTTTTGATGTTGTGAGCTTTTTGGGCTTGAGTTCGTGCCATCTAAGATCATCTAGATCATCAAGAACTTACGAGCAAGAGCAGATCGAGATTTCTTTCTTTTGATTGGTTTTGGTGCTCTCTTCCTTCAATCGCAAAAAGGTCAAAACTTTGACAACAATTTTTGTGATCATTGATTGTAATAGGCTCCTAACATCCTAGAGAAGGTTCATGCCAAGTTTCATATCATTTGGATCGACCAATCAAAAGCTACATGGATTCTTGGTTTTGAAATAGCTATGAAATTTCTGACCTTACCTTGGTTTTATTGGTCTTGTAAGACCACTCTGGTCTTATTTCGACCACATTGTATTTTGACCACTCTGGTCTTATTTCAACCACATTGGTTTTCGACCACTTTGGTCTTATTTCGACCACATTGGTTTTCGACCACTCTAGTTATATTTCAACCACACTGGTCTTGTTCGATTACACTAGTCTTCAACCACATGGGTCTTTTGAGGTCTTGTTTGACCACACTAGTCTTCGACCACTCTAGTCTTTTTTGACCACACTAGTCTTTTCCGACCACACTTGTCTTCTCTCGACCATACTAGTCTTAGACGACCACACTAGTTTTTCTTTGTCAAATTAGTCTCTGTTGATTTATTATTTACTCTTGATCTTTATAGCTTCTCATAGCTATTAGAGTAAAGATTAAGGAATACTTTTGGGAAAATTTGAGGCACCATTCACCCCCCCTCTATTGCCATCTTCGGTCCTACACCATAATGTGCATGTCAGTGTCTGGGCTAGCAAGCCCAGACCCTCCACGTGGGAGCTCCTTTATTTTGTAATTTGATTAACCACGCCTTATGTTCCTACAACCTTCTATGTCATAGGTTTGTACCACCTCCGATCTCCACCTGCTTGTCGGTACTGCGTGGTTGGTCCCACCATGTCCTCCTTCTTCCAATAGCTCACACCTTTGCCTTTGCATCTACTAGATTTTGTAAACATCTTTGCAGTTCTGTACATAACTACAATTGAGATCTAAGTACCTAACCATTGATGACACAGCTTTGCTCTCTTTGCCAGGATTTTTATTAGACCTCTCATTGGTTGCCCTTTTTTAGGTGTACCCATCAATTGGTATCCTCCATTGCTCTAGATGCTTTTCATGGTCACCTATCCTTTGCAAGTAACTCGTATGACTCTACCTCGAAATGATACCTCATAATCTTCGAGTTCAAGTGACCTCACAGATATTAGATTTTTCTTTAAGCTTGGAACATACCGAACTCCTGTCAATGTGCGATATACTCCATCATACATATCCAATGTAACCGTTCCTACATCAGTAATTGCATACTCCTTGTAGTCTACTAAGTGAATAGTTCCATGCACCAGGCATAGAGATCCTTCGTCAAATATCCCCCTCACCGAACTATGTGGAAGCAACAACCTGAATCTAATATGCATCCTTGAGAAATATCTGATTGACTGATGACTTGTATGTCCGAATCATCCTTTACTACCACCACTAAGCATGCACTCTTTATTTGCTTCAAACTTAGATAATCTTTTATCATATAACATTTCTCATCACATAGATAGTATACACATGTACCCTTACTTTTGCCCTTCTTCTTCCTATAACTTTTGCTTCTTGATCACCTGAGGATGAAGAGTTTGATGGCTTTTTTAAGGACTCTACCTCCAATAGACATGCAATTGTCTTGTTGAAGTTGAGAGTGATTTTTTTATGAGAATATTCACCACCAATTGCTCCCATGATGGTGGTAGGGATGATGCCAGTATGACAACCTTGTTGTTCTTCTTAATTTTTTCATCTATACTAGTCAGTTGTGTGATAAGTTTGTTTAAAATATTGAGATGGTCATTAAACGGTGTACCTTCCTCCATGCACAACTTGTATAGTTGTTGTTTCAGCATCCACCAGTTTGTCAGCGATTTTTCCATATACGATTCTTTTAAGTCCTCCCATAATTTCTTTCGTGAATTCTCCTTGATCACTAAGTACTTTACATCATCGGTGATATACAGACGGATTGTACTAACAACCTTCCGCTCTATCACCTTCTAGTTTTTAGTGGACATCTTTTTCGATTTGTCCTCTTCAAGAGCATCGATTAGCTTTTGTTGGACAAGGACATCCTTTACTTTGCATTGCCAGACGCAAAAACTTCTTCCACGTCAAATTTCTCTACTTGATTTCACATCGTTGACATCGATCTTGATTTTGTGACACTTGATGCTTCAACAACCTTATCACAAATCAAAGTAATCAGACATTGGCTTTAATACCACTTGTTACATGCTCTAATACCAGTTGTTACACTCTGATACCTTTTCTTATGCACAGCACCCCACGGATCGGATCAGAGTTTGTGACATACATCACGAGCATATACACAATACAGTATCAAGAACGAAGGAGATGAATATCATAAAGAGAACCAAAATAACAATGTTAGAACAACCATGACGAGAGAGAAAAGATTTAGTAAATTCGACCACAAATTCTTTAAGCACAACCCAAAAAAAGTACAAGGGATTATCGCTCTCTCACAACCCTTTCGAATCTTTTAGTACCCTCGTATCCTTACCCTATACAAGAATCTAGTACTAAATAATTACCCAGTCTCTAATCATCTCGTGCATGCTCCTCTACCTTTGGATAGTGATTTTTTTTTTTGCTTTGTTGCTTGTACTCAGCTGCCGTCATGTCCCTTGTCTGCAGATTAGCTAGCTGCATCGCATCTGCATGACTCTTGCCTGGGACTGAGAGGAAAACATTCTCTCTAGAGCAGTCCGTACCTCCGAGACGTGGAGAGAAGAACTTGGGACAGCACCTCGCTCGTCAATGAGGAAAGGATGGCGCTCATCACCATCTGATCTTGCCGAACCCACTGGAGGTACGCAGGGTTGGGGACATGAGTCACTCCGATCCAGACTTCGTCGTCGTGGTCGTCAGCTTGTCGTGAGTCAACTTCAGGCTGATGAAGTGCCCGACATTGGGCGGAGGTTGAAGACCAGCCGAATTTGTTGATGGGGTTATGGCTGTAGAAAAAGTCGAAGAAGATGAAGAGGAAGTCATGGTGAGATCAGATCGGGATTGGATCGGATACCATGTGAGAAAACAAGAGGCGAGTAGATTGATTTGGCAGACGACGCGCAGCCAGAAACGCTGCCACGGCAAGGCTTTATACTGCCGAACCTGCCGTGCCGGATGGCACTATTCATTAGCTGAAAAATTAGGATAGTTACAACCAAGGTTAAAAGTTTCGGATGGGAAAAATTTTGGAGGTCAGCGAAAGGAACGAATGAATGAAATTTCGTGCAAAAATTCAGATGAAAACTTCAAATTTTTTATGAAATTTAAATAAATTTTAAATAGGACCAAATTTGGCCAAATGTGGCTGAATCAAATTTGTTTTAGAGGGTACCGAAAGGGGTGAAATTTCTGAAATTTTGCTCCATTTCGGACGAAATTGTTAACCCTGGTTACAACAATGTTACAGCTGAACCAATTCGGTTCTGATTGCATTCGTCACGTGTTGTATCTCTATCTACACAAGACTTGTCTAGCTATCTATTTTAACAACGAGAATTCTCTTGGGGTGTAATGGCAGGCACACAAGTCTCGATCACTTCTACCTTAAATTTGAAGTATGGGGAAAAGTCTTATCTTATCACGCATCAACCATATCACCTAAAAGTTCAAGCTTTTGAGCAGCGTGTGATATCCTTATACTCAAAAACTTTCCGATTGAAAACTGACAATTCCGATCTACTGTCCCTCAAGTGAACACACACGCACACACTGGATAGAAATAAAATAAGAAACAAGGGCATCATTACTGAGTTATATGTTCATGTCAAGTGCAGGCAGAAGCTGAGCTTAGGCATTAAGCTATGCAACAAGGGCCAGGCCAGAGAAGAGAAATCTCTCTCTGCAGCTCGATCAGAACTCGCTTGCGGTTGCAGAGATGTGTAGCAGCACAGGGAACAGGGCAGCAACCAGCTATCTATGTGGATCGAGTACATCGTCTTTGGGAGGAGAGGAGAGGAGAGAAATCACTAATGCCGTCGAGGACTTGAACTATCCGGCCAGGCAAGCAGACGTAACAAATCCCACATGAATGCGTACAGGATGCGGTTGGGGTGGGGAGCAGTAATGGCGTTGCACCACAGAGATTCAGATTAGTTTAGCCAAGTGCTGCCTGGAGTAGTAGCAGTAGCAGCAGCAGCAGCAGCAGTACCAAGATCGATCGAATGGAGATTTATTTCCATCGATCACTTCATCAGCCATCAACCCCCGGCCTGCATCTGCACCTGCAAGCTTGCAAATGCACCATAACGTCCGGTGGACATACATATATACCCTAGCTCTACTGAGCCTGGCGTTTTAATTAAAAGCCGCCTGCATAGTGATTGCCACCTCTGCCTTTCTCAGCAGTCTCTGCTATTGGAGCCATTTCCTTAACATCACTAGCTTCTTCGTGATCAGTACTACGCAGGATCATGGAGCACTGTATGTGATCTCGGTCTTGCTTCGTGAGTAGTGTTACAACATGTATAGTTTAGGCCATGTATTAGAGGTCCATGCGGCCCATAGCACTGTAGCACTGTGTATATACATTGTATCCTATCCGATTGGAATAGAAAATGAAATCAAATCCTGCTATTTTTGTGACATGGTATCAGAGCCTGGCTCGCTCCAACCCTAGCCGCCTTCTTTGCTGGCGATTTGCGTCGGCGCCGGTCGTCTTGCGCGCGCAGTCTTCTTCTCCGTCTCGCGCCCCTTCGTAGCATCGCCGGCGGTCAGCTCGTCTTCTCGCGCCGTCTTGCGCGCCATTAGTATCGCCGTCGGCCCGTCGCCTTCGCAGCGGCCCGCACCTCTTCTCCATCTCCTCCGATTTCTCCGTCAACAGCCTCACCTCCTTCATTACCGTCACGGCTAGCAAGTTTTCTTGGCTGTTGTTCTTGTTGTGATGATATTGGTTGCTCTCCTGGAGGTGAAGCTTTTGGGGACACAATACCATTCTATAGCTCAAGGGTGACTTGTCCAAGTTAGATATTAGAGCAATCCCCTGCTGTGGTATGTCGGTTCTCTGTTGTTCTCCAGTGCCATGGCAAAGAATAGCTCTTTTTGGTCACTGATATCAAGCTAGATAGTTCCAACTACAGGGAATAAGCCTTCTCGACTATGACAGTTGTGAGAGCAGTTGGTTTTGAGGATCACCTAACCGATGATCCCCCGATTCAAGAGCTAATGATGCCATCAAGAAGGCTTCAAAAGGCTGATGCTAAGATGATAGGGGTTCTAGTTCTGAGTGTTGCTCCTTTACTTCGAATGAGTCTTAGCATCACTGCTCCGCCAAAGAGATATGAAAGTATCTTGAGTAGTGATATATTTAGCCTAGTGGAGCACTTCGTTTCTCCTTGCTACAAAGTTTGCACAAGCTTTAGCAGTAGGACATGTCCATAGAGGAGTACTATGGAGCTTTCACTCGCATCACTAGTCAGCTTATCTCTATGAGTCCAAAGAGTGATTCCGAATGTGAGTCTTTTGTGGTTAAAGAAAAACATGAGCATCAGACCTTCGTGTTTCAATTTGTGATGGATCTTAGCAAGAGTTTGAGTACAACCACACTCAGCTACTCGACTGCCCAACTCTTCCTACCTTGGATGATGCACTAGCTCGTCTGATTGCTGAGGAGACACGTCTTCGCTCTCTTGCCACACATGTTGTACCGATGACTCACACTGGTGTTCTTGCCTCTCAGCATCGAGGTTCTACCTCAAGAGATGTAATCTGCTCCTATTGCAAGAAATCTGGACATATATCTGATTGGTGTTTTGCCTTTCACCCTAAGATGTTGCTGAGTATTATAAGAGGTTTCCGTTGCAGCACCGTCATGGATCTACTAGGAGGCCCTCCTGCGTTGCAGTCCTTGAGTTAGAGTCTTCAACGAAGAGTGCCTCAGTTTCAGCTGCCTTCTAGTCTACTTTCATTATTGTTCAGCCTTGGGTACTTGATTTAGGGGCTTTTTTTCATATGACCTCTGATTACTCTCAGCTTATGTCCTGCCAGCCAGTGAAGGACGGTCCATCTATTCAAACAGCTGATGGTACATCTTGCTCTGTTACACATCAGGGTTCTCTTTCCACGTCAAAGTTTTTTGTTCCTGCTATTTCTTTTGCTCCATAGTTGTCCATGAATCTTATGTCTATTGGTCAACTGGCTAATATGAATTATTTCATTGGTTTTGATGACACCTCTTGTTATGTGTAGGATCATCAGAGCAAAAGGGTGATTGGTACTGGCCATCGCCGTAGAGAATATATGGGCCTCTACATCCTTGACACTTTACACCTTCCAGCTTCTGCATCATTTGTCACTTCTACTGCTACCACTTCAGTGTCCTCTTTTGCCTAGTGGCATCATCGGTTGGGTCATCTATGTGGTTCTTGTTTGTCCACTTTAGCTCAGTAGGGTGTTTTGAGTCGTGTTACTGTAGATGCTAGTTTCCATTATAAAGGTTGTAAGCTAGGCAAACAGATACAGCTTCCATACCCTCCCAACACTACTTGTTCTATAACCTTTCAGCACTACTTGTTCTAGTCATCTTTTTGATTTAATGCACTCTGATGTATAGGGTCCTTCTCCTTTTGTTTCGAAGGGTGGTCACAAACATTATGTTATATTTATTGATGATTACTCTCGATATACTTGGATCTATTTCATGAAGCATCGTTCTCAATTGATTTCTATATATCAAGCTTTTGCTTGTATGGTTCATACATAGTTTTCTAGTGCTATTCGTGTTTTTCGTTCTAACTTAGGAGAGGAGTACTTATCCACAGCCTTTTGTGAGTTTCTTTTATTTGAAGGTACCCTTCCTCAGCTATCATATCTAGGTGCATATGCTCATAATGGTGTTGCTAAACGTAAACATCATCATATTATTGAGACAACCCGTACTCTTTTGATTTCCTCTTTTGTTCCTGCTCATTTCTAAGGTGAAGCTATTTTAACAGCTGTCTATCTCATTAATCTTCAGGCTTCCTCTCATTTTCAAGGCAAGTGCTCTGGTGAAGTTCTGTTTGGTTCTCCTCCTAAGTATGACCATCTTTGTATTTTTGGTTGTACCTGCTACATTCTCTTAGCACCTCGTGAGCGTACCAAATTGACTGCTCGGTCTATTGAATGTTTTTTTCTTGGGTACAATCTTGAGCACAAGGGCTATCACTGTTATTATCCCTCTGCTCATCGCATTCAGTTTTCTTGAGATGTCACCTTTGCTGAGAATCGACCTTACTTCTATTCTTCTTCCACTCAATCATCATCCCCAATTTTCTTAGAGTCTACCTTGTTTCTTTCTCTTCCACCTATCTTCACTTTAGATGAGTCAGTTTCTGATTTGCTATCGTCATCTATGTCATTAGATCCACCTTCATAGGTTCCTCCCTCTCCCTCACCAGCTCCACCTTTAGATACTTTTCCTTTCCATTATAGTCATCATTTCAGTGTTTTATCTAATTCTGAGCTTCCTATTCCTTTGACTTCTGCTCCTCTAGCTAGTACTAATGATCCCAACATTGACGACTTCTCTCAGACATTGAGGTATGCACTTCGTGATCGTTCTTCTAATAAGATTCCAGATAGATATGTTTCTGTGCAGGAGCAGCTCATGAGCCTAGTACTTATTAAGAGGCAGTTCTATTACCTGAGTGGCAGGTAGTTATGTCTGAGGAGCTTGCAGCTCTAAAGGGTACTGGTACATGGAACTTGTGTTGGAAAATATGTTCTTTGGTCTTTGCATGTACAAGTTGGCATGGAGACAGTAATCATGGTCATGGTGAGAATGACTGGGACTAGGATAGGGGAAATCTGATATCCAGGTGGTCGAGGATGTCAAGAGGTGGTCAAACTCACGTTGGAGCACATGGGGATCAAAGATGATATGATGCTTGTGTTTTGCGAGTGTTCTGAGCAAAGCGATAGTAATTCTCAAGTACTTGTGGTTTTCGAGTACTCGTTGAGCGATCGTACTAAGAGGATGGAAGTTGATTTTCTAGAGAGTGTGAAAATTGTGGTCGTGGATGACCGATTGGTGTTGATGGATGGTTAAGAGTGTGATTTGAGTGTGTGGACTAATATCGGTCAAGTTGGGAAGAACTTATGTCAGAAAATATGTTTTTTGGTATTTGCATGTACAGGTTGGCATGGAGATGGTCATGGTCATGACGAGGAGGACCGGGACTAGGATAGGGAAATCTGATGTCCAGACGGTCGAGGATGTCAGGAGGTGGTCGGGCTTATGCTGGAGCATGTGAGGATCAAAAGTGATGACGCGTGAAGAAGCTATGAGAGATGCAGTCCTAGGGGCTTCTACATGTGTGGTTGATGATGCATGATATAGATACAGGAGGTGTGATCTGGAAGCTTCATCACGTGGTGAGTTAGGAGTTGTGGATGGAGTCTATAATTGAGAAGGCTTAGAAATTGCGTAAAACCCATGTTAAGAAGAGTTTCAAGTCCCTTGATTTTTGGAAGAGATAGGATTTCATATCTGTGTTTGATGAGGACACGTTTGGGACGTTAGCCTATAAAAGCACGGAGAGGTTAAGGGTTAACGTAAGGCTTTAGAAGGTTTTTGGCAGAGAGATTGAAGAGGTTTTAGTTTCTAGTTAGGGCTTTTAGAGGTGCTTGTGATGACGTTTGTAACTCCACAAAAAACAAGCAATAAAGATCACCTTGAATTAATCTGGTTTGTGATTTGCTTGAAAAGTGCTGATGATCACAGGAGGATTGGATCTTACAACAACGGGCAAAGCTGAGCGAGCGGTCGAACAGAGCGATCAACCAAGTAGTCGTGCACTAAGCGATCGATCGGTAGGTTGAGCACTGAGCGGTCGAAATTTTCACCGACCGTTAGGAAACTCCAAAAAGTGGTGACAAACATTCACTCCCACTCTAATTGCAGTATACGATACTACACCTGTGAAACACAAACATTAATGGGTGGGTTTTTTGAGTTGTGGCTTTTAGCTTTTAGGTTAAAATTTTGAATTCTGGCTATTCGCAAGAGAGAGTACGGAAAGAAATACACACTCATATATGATTTTGGTCGATATAGATGAATTTGATACAATGTCTACTATAATTAATTTGTAGATCTCATCTTAAAAAGCTAGTTATTGTAGTATAAACCAAAAGCTAAAAGCAACAAGCCTAAAAGGACCCAACCGATATCTTGTTTCTAACTCGTCGTGCCCATGCCGTGTCGCAGCACTACCTGATAGTAGTAGAATTAAATAGCGCATATGCGGAGGAGTAACTGCCCTACATGCCTCATTGTCCGGCCGTGTGTAAGGTGCCGTTTGGCCAAGTTTGGCCTATGAAATCCGGGCTCCAAATCCGCAGTTTATTTTAGTCTTGGCTTCAGATTTTTAGTTATTTTTGAGCTTTGAAATTCAAACGTTTGGCCAAAAAACGGTTTTGATGCCCAAAAAACTAAAGCTCAGACTGGCTATACGCGGCCTAAGTGAGGGCCGCCCTGCCTAGCTAGCTTGGATCGGATTAGGGCATTTGAGAATCTAGTACTAATTGTTGGTGATGATCAGCAGCTGCTACTACTAGAATTTTGTAAAGCACCGGTTCCGGTGTCACATTTAAGACCGTCGAGAGCTGGAGGCTATGGCGGCTACTACTACCACTCGAATTTTGTAATCCCCCAGCTCCAACGCACTCGAACTTGGGAACCGCGCGTGTATTTCAATATGCTATGCGTGCATCCATGTGAACAGAGAGATTTAAAATCGAAAGTCAATGCAGCGATCTTCTTGTTGAATGGATAATGCATGCAGCTCGATTGGTTTGCGATTAGCATGTCGAAATTACACCTGCATGGGCTGGGATCCCGCGTAGTATAAACAAGGAAAGTTGAACTGGGCCTAACGTGAGCTAGCCATGGCCTGCCTCTGTATGTGCACACACTGCTGCCCAGAAGAATTCTTCGCTTGGAAATTCCACGTGGATGCTGTGCGAGATCCATGAAGAACCACCAACTAACCACGGAGGCAAGGGCCCTTTGCAACGGGGAAGTCCAAAGGAATGGTATTTGTACTATCATTACTATTATAAAAGAATGAGTTGGTAATCATATGTCTCTTCTCCTCTAACCACCTCATTCTTAACTTCTTATCACTTTTCACCTTTTAACTGATCAGAATAGCCATCTTTTATAGTATGATTCTCTATATATCCAATAGATTTCATTGCAACATACGAGCAGATGACTAGCTTCTATGAGATTCATGTAAAATTCTTATGGAACTCCTGTATTTTATACGGCATCTACAGGTACAGAGGTGCACATAAATGTTACCGATTGGTGTTGATGGATGGTTAAGAGTGTGATTTGAGTGTGTGGATTAATATCGGTCAAGTTGGGAAGAACTTATGTCCGGAAATATGTTTTTTGGTCTTTGCATGTACAGGTTGGCATGGAGATGGTTATGGTCATGACGAGGAGGACCAGGACTAGAATAGGGAAATCTGATGTCTAGGCGGTCGAGGATGCCAGGAGGTGGTCGGGCTTATGCTGAAGCATGTGGGGATCAAAAGTGATGATGCGTGAAGAAGCTATGGGAGATGCGGTCCTGGAGGCTTCGACATGTGTGGTTGATGATGCGTGATGAAGATACGGAGGTGTAATCTGGAAGCTTCATCACGTGGTGAGTTAGGAGTTGTGGATGGAGTCTATAATTGGCAAGGCTTAGAGATTGCGTAAAACCCATGTTAAGAAGGGTTTCAAGTCCCTTAGTTTTTGGAAGAGATAGAATTTCATATCCGTGTTTCATGAGGACACGTTTAAGACGTTAGCCTATAAAAGCACGGAGAGGCTAAGGGCTAACGTAAGGCTTTAGAAGGTTTTTGGCAGAGAGATTGAAGAGGTTTTAGTTTCTAGTTAGGGCTTTTAGAGGTGTTTGTGCAAGCACTTTGTAAATCCACAAAAAACAAGCAATAAAGATCATCTTCAATCAATCTGGTTTGTGATTTGCTTGAAAAGCGCTGGTGATCACAGGAGGATTGGATCTTACAACAACGGGCAAAGCTGAGCGAGCGGTCGAATAGAGCGATAAATCAAGCAGTCGTGCACTAAGCGATCGATCGGTAGGTTGAGCACTGAGCAATCAAAATTTTCGCCGACCGTTAGGAAACTCCAAAAAGTAGTGACAAACATTCACTCCCACTCTAATTGCAGTATACGATACTACATCTGTGAAACACAAACATTAATGGGTGGGTTTTTTGCGCTGTGACTTTTAGCTTTTAGCTTAAAATTTTGAATTCTGGCCATTCGCAAGAGAGAGATACGCACTCGCATATGGTTTTGGTCGATATAGATGAATTTGATACAATATCTACTATAATTAATTTGTAGTCCCCATCTTAAAAAGCTAGTTATTATAACATAATCCTAAAGCTAAAAACAACAAGACTAAAAATACCCAACCAATATCTTGTTTCTAACTCATCGCGCCCATGTCATGTCGCCGCACTACCTGATAGTAGTAGAATTAAATAGGGCACATGCAGGAGGAGTAACTGCCCTACCTGCCTCATTGTCCGGCCGTGTGTAAGGTGCCATTTGGCCAAGCTTGGCTTCTCTCCTTTTGGTTTCGAAGTTAGGCTCTAAAAGAAGCTACGAAATCCGGGCTCCAAATCCGCAGTTTATTTTAGGCTTGGCTTTAAATTTTTAGTTATTTTTGAGCTTCGAAATTCAAACGTTTGGCCGAAAAATAGTTTTGATGCCCAAAAAACTAAAACTAAGCCTGGCTATACGCGGCCTAGGTGACGACCGCCCTGCCTAGCGAGCTTGGATCGGATTAGGGCATTTGAGCCTTTCAAGGGATGATATCTAGTCTCTACCACTATAAAACCACCAGTTGTAAACTTTTCTATAGCTACCCAACAAATATCCCCCGCAGTCAAGACCTCTCCTAGATGCACCAAACCAAATGTTCCCAGAACCAGCGAACCTTTGAAACGAAGGGACGATATCCACTGTAGCCTATCCTTTCTCTTACTCACTCAAATCCAATGGCCCAGATTGTTTGGATCATACCTCTTCACGCACCGCGCGGCGCGACGCCTCACCCGCGCGAGCGCAACTCCCCGACGCCCCATCTCCCGTGCCCCCATCTCTCCTCTCTCTCGCCCTTCCTCTCGCGCGCCGCCTTCCCTCTCACGCCGTGCGCTCCTCCTCCGCCCTCGAAATTTCCGAGAGGTGCTCCCGGCGCCGCGTCTCCCACTCCTCCCGCTCCGCCCTCGCTCCTCCCTCCACCGCCGCCTCCCCGCCGCCGCCTCCTCCCCACCCCCCGCGCCACCGCCTCCTCCTCCTCCCCACCCCCGCCGCGCCGTCTTCTCCTCCCCACACCACCCCGCGCCGCCTCCTCCCCACGCCCCGCTCCGCCGCCTCCTCCTCCCCCCACCCCGCGCCGCTGCCTCATCTTCCTCCTCCCACCCCACCCCACGCCGCCGACGCGCGCCAAGCGAGGTGGGCCGCCGGGGCTTCTAGGGTTCCTGGAGGTGCCGCGCGCCGCGCGCCTCAGCGACGCCGCGCGCTCATCCTCAAGGCCCCAGCCCTCGACCTCCGTGGCCTCCGCCTCGCTGCGCGCGCGCCGACGGCCGCCGAGATCGCCCTCCACGGCCGCCGTCGCGTCGACCAGGCCGCCGCAGATCTCCGAGGCCGTCCCGCCTTAGCCCTCGAACGCCGCGCCACGCTCGCTCGGCGAGTGCTGAGAGGAAGGGCCTCGTCGCCGAGGCCCGGACGCTTCAAGACCCGCGTCCATTGACCCAACACTCGCTGCTGCGCTCGACGGTCTCCATCGGATCGACGGAGGAAGCGAAGGCACTGAGATTGAGAGTGATTGACGTAAGCAAACTTACCTGAGAGTGATTTATGTAAGCAAACTTACCTTAATTCTTGTTTTGAAATTGTTCTTGCAAAATATCTAGGGAGGATCATATCTATAGACTAAAGATCACAGGCTATGCACAGAGAACAAAAAAAGACGTTCTTTTGGTACAAAGTAGTGATTTTATGGATGTAGAAGACCCTACAAATTGTATTATGTAAATGAAATTGTGCTTAAACCATTACATGCTGAAATACCGTTATAATACTAAGAATCAATGCTGACTAATTGAGTTTTGTTATTGCCGATATTGGTTAGTGTTTAATCGATAAATATAAATGCAAATTGTGCCGCGGTCGGTGGTATCATTGGATCTCAGCGTTGTTCGGTGAGAAATATGTCCTGTGTGCTTGAGGCCAAGCTTTTGAGTGCATTGGCACAATAATTGGGTTGGGAATGGCCTGCCCCAGAATTCTGGGCGTTGCAATGCTGGGAAAGAAAACCAAGAATTTTGTTAAATGACCTCTAGGTGAGAACGAAGTATCGTGACACCTGCCATCCCAATTTGATATGGAACCTTTGCCATTCCTAGGGGATTGACACCGTGCGCAATTCAGGAGCCTAACACTAGCCCTGCTTTCACAGAATTGTTAATTATAACTTAAAGACCTTCAAGGCAGTGTAGAATAGATGCTGTAATCTTGAACTTCTTCATTCCTGTGATGTATGGTTGTGGGAGTGATGATGGTGTTCTGATGCTTAATTTTTTTGAACACACTCATGGAAGTAAAAAATAGTGTTTAGTTTTTTACAGTAATCTTTCTCAATTAATTGTCTACTTACGTTTTGTTCCTTTGCAAACAGGCTACAATTGGTATTGACTTTCTGTCAAAGACAATGTACCTTGAAGACAGAATCGTGAGACTCCAACTCGTATGGTGACACTTTGACTGCATTATTGACAAGTCGGTTTATCCGTAGTACTACCGAGTGCTGACCTTCATCATATGTATTTTTGTTCTTTACTTTCAGGGATACAGTGGCCAGAAAGATTCAGAGTTTAATCCCAAGCTACATCGATACTCTTGATTCTTTGTTATTGTATATGATGTTGCAAGTATGTTCTCTCTCTGTCTCCCATGTCCTTTTTCATCTGCATTGTTTAGAAACCCACAAGCATGCAGCACAGAAATAGTTTCTTAGGCAAATTTTGATGTCGATGTGCAAAAGTTGCAATTTTGACAAGCAATTTCTTTTTTAGTTAATTTCAGATTAAATACAATCGTTCCTGTCTTTCCTCTTTCCCTTATTTCTTCTTTCATGTTTGTAGGGAGGTCTTTCTTAAACACTTCAAAGTGGATAGAGGAAGTTCGACCGAGAGGGGCGATGATGTTATCATTGTGCTTGTTGGGAACAAACCGACCTTGTTGACAAGAGGTGAGTGTGGTTCAAATTGTTATCTGCTTTCTGTAGCTTTTATTGTTGGTTCGGTTTATCATTTGGATGGTAATGAGTGCACTTTAGTTGCAATAGTTCCATTTGATACCCCTTGGTTCTATGTGATGTCGATGTGGTTCTCCGGATGTCTTTTGTGTTGTTAATCACTTAATCCTATGTGTACCCAAATTTGCGATTTGATTGTTTTATAGAGGAAAAACCGTATCTTGACGTAATGATATACCGATATTCTTTTATTTGCACCGTCATTGAATTGTAGAGTAATTCAACACAAATAATCATATAAAGCAAAAATAACTAGCACCATTCTGATTGTTTTACTTTGGAATTTTTAGTTGGATGACATTCTAAAGTTTGTGATCAGAAAAATCCCACGCACTATGACTATGACAACTGGGACCTCGGTCCACATGTCAGTTTTTTTAAGAGATCTGCTTTTTTGTTTATTCGGTCGCATTTTGGTGTGTGAATTTTTGAAATGAGGTGCATATGGTCAGAACCTCAAATTTCATGACTACAGTTTCTGTGCTCTTTAATCTCCTTTTCCATGGTAGGTTAAATTGGCCATGGTCATAAATTATATGCTATTGCTCAATATTTATGGTCAATTATTTGTAACATTAACTAATATATGACATATATTGATTTTTTTTTATGCTTTTGAGTTTTGAGCCTTTTTAAGACTTCAGTCATTTGTGTGTGCTTATGACCGCAGAGACCTCACCTTTACGGTGAGTAATTATTCTTTTTTTGTGTTATTGGTATTTTTATCTTATTATTACTGAAAAATCATATATTTGTATTAAAACAGTTACATGGACTAGAAAGAGAATTTAAACTTGTAGCACAGCATAAGGAGCTGGACCGAGACAAGTGGCGGAACCTTGATGTTTCAACATGGCGGTTTGTAGAGAAGTTCCATCAGCGAATGCAAACAGATGGGTACACTTCATGTCGCTTATAATTTAGAAAAATGATCATGTTTGTTTTTTACACTTGCCTCACAAGGATTTTTTTTAAATGAATAGAGTATCCTGCGGCTTATGGATGGTAAACTATATGGAATATTGGACTGAATCTTCCCTATCTAATAATGTAACTGAGGACCAAATTCTTGGTAGAGATGTTGAAGTACAAGGACAACGAATCTAAAGACAACATTCCTGAAGATATACAAGAACTTATTAGGCGTGTGAGGATTTAGATGGCTTCAAAAGATGTAATAGCTGTGATGTTATTTATTTGCAATGTTGCTCTTTAAGCATAATTGCTATGGACTCAACAATATAATAACTCATCATGAATCCCTTTTGGCATGAGTCTTAATCTATCTCACTATTTACTTCATTTTTAAGAAACATAGTCTTTTTGTTTTTTACCGTAGCGTTAGCACGGGTAAGAAAAAAATATCCTCATTTGGTTGTTTTCATGTGCATCCCTGAAATGCCACCGTGGCGTTAGCACGGGCACTATACTAGTACTAATGGTTGGTGATGATCAGCAGCTGCTACTACTAGAATTTTGTAAAGCACCGGTTCCGATGTCACATTTAGGCCCTGTTCAAAAAGGCTTATTTTGAGTGGGTTATGGCTGAAAAGTACTATAGCTGGCTAAAAAAATATTATAGCTATCGGTGGCTTATTTGGCGTAATTAAATTTTAAAAAATTTAAAAATAGAAAAAAAACAGGTTAGTTCGTCACGGACAGTACAAACGAATACGAGAAAAAGAATCGACAAAAAATTTAAAAAAAACCAAAAAAATAGAAAAAATGAAATTGTTAAATAGTGAAAAATAAAACAAAAACCAGAAATTTAGCCCAAAATGAGCGGAGCCTTAAGACCGTCGGGAGCTGGAGGCTATGGCGGCTACTTCTACCACTCGAATTTTGAAATCCCCAAGCTCCAACGCACCGATGGATGCATCATGCATGCCAGAATTGAGACGATACTTGAGAACCGCGCGTATATGTTTCAATATGCTACGCGTGCATCCATGTGAACAGAGATTTAAAATTGAAAGTCAATGCAGCGATCTTGTTGAATGGATAATGCATGCAGCTCGACTGGTTTGCGATTAGCATGTCGAAATTACACGTGGATGGGCTGGGATCCCGCGTAGTGTAAACAAGGAAAGTTGAACTGGGCCCAGAAAGGCCTAATGTGAGCTAGCCATGGCCTCCATATGGATACTGCTATGGTACTGTTCTTTTCAGCTTTTAAAAATTATTTTTCGATTTTTCTATAATAACTAGTTTTTAAACAAAGTATCTTTAAGATAGGGTCTATTAGTTAATTATAGTACATACTATATCACCTTCATTTATATCGGCAAAAACCGCACGTGAATTTCTTTCATGCTATAATATCTCACACAAACAGGTTAAAAGTCACAAGTCACAACTAAAAATCATAAGTTTCAGCTAAAAAGAACAGACCCTATGTACTCCTGCAAGATCCATGAAGAACCACCAACTAACCATGGAGGTAAGGGCCCTTTGCAACGGGGAAGTCCAAAGGAATAGGATTTGTACTGTCTTCTATGAAGTTCATGTAAAATTCTTATGGAACTCCTGAATTTTATACAGGATCTACACGTACAGAAGTGCACATAAATGTACTGTTCACGGTGATCGGTGTCGAAAGCCGTACGCAGGGGCGTAGCCAGCAGGGGGGCTTGGTGAGGCTTGAGCCTCACCTCCCCCGATGACAACCAACAAGCAAAGCAGAAGCGATTTTGTATATTTACTTGTTGCCTTCATATTGTTTGCTGCTTGCCATTTTGCTTGAGCAAAGTAAAGCAAAACAACAAGCAAAGCAATCAAAAGCCTTCTGCCATTGGTAACAATCAACAACCTACTTTTAGTAATGCTTGCCATTTTGCTTGCTACTTGCTTACTTCTTACTTTTCTCTGCGCTCTAAATATTTTCGTTGCTCGAGAGCAAAAGTTGCTGCTGATTTCCACGGCACGATTCCTTCCCAGTTTGTCAGAATCAAATTAAAATCATAATAAATTTGTTTAAAAATTATCCGCCCACCATATCAATAGGCATCATCCACAAAAACAGCATCACCGCACATTGTCTCCTTCATCTTGTTCCATACTGTCTCCTTGGGCAAACCTTCCAATAACCTATTCTCTGCTATCCAAACTCTGAATCAAGTGGTTCAAAATTTGAAATTCATCTACATTTATATTATACTTCCAAGTACCTATTTTATACTTTTTATTTCATTTGATTTTATTTTGTTTGGGCCGCTTTTCACGTGTAGACTACAATGTTTCCGAGTATGACTTCGTTAATCTTTCTCACCACCAGTATGCTTTGAGCCCACCCTCTATTTTCTTTCTGGCTTCGCCACTGGCCGTACGTGCATACGGAATTAAGCTAGCTAGGTCAAGAGATCAGCCACGTCACAAAAGCAGTGACTAGCTAGTGCACGAACGCTAGCTCTCCCAATTCCCAGCAGGCTCTCAGACAGCTGCTGGGATTGGGAACACACAAGGCATGCATCATGCATCTGCACCTTTCGCAGGGCATATATTTTTTTTGGTTTTGTTAAACATTATTCGAATGTTTTTTTTCTAACTATTATCTAGATTTATGACTGTTGGATTAGAGATTCAATGGTCATGAATTCTCCCACTCCCTTTTGAATTCTACCCTCTCTTCCTTAAAAAACTCCTCTCTTCAAAAGCAAGGGGCACTTTGATCTCTAATCTAAAAGTCACAAATTTAGATGATAGTTAGGAAGAAAATATCTGGATGATACCTAGACACTCCCTATTTCTTTTGAGAAAATAAAAAGAGCAGTAAACTGAATAAGAGGATGTAAAATTTCATCATATCGCAATAGGAAGTTTCTATTAACCAACAATCTAGGTAACAAAATTTTAAGCAGATCGACATGCACCTGCAGGTGACTGAAAGCTGATAAATGATAATAAGCCAAGTACTTGAGCGGGCCTAGCCTGTTACATATGTAACTATGCATTTCCTCAGTGGCGGAGTTAGAAATATTTTAATAGGAGTGCGCGTTTCACACGCACAATTTCATAGTCTTCCATAGCCTTGTGATGATTGAGTGCTGGTCGACAACGGCCTGTTACCGTGCGACGCCATGGCCTCGACGTTCCGGTTGCACAGACAGAACAGCCCAAGCACTAACATTGGCTTGCCGAGCGCTGCCTCGTAGCACATGGTGAACTGTTGGGATATGGGTAGACTACACTAGCATAGATTAAATTTTTTTACTGCGTAAACTAGGAAGCTATGCGAGTAAGAGATCATGGATCGTTACGACTAGACGTTCAGTTTAGCGGAAGTAGAGTTGAAGCAGTCGATTCAACGAAGAACGCATAGGTATAGTGGTAGTAGTCGATCGTCCTCCGGCCAACCGTCTCCTCCTTGCGATCATTTCGATCAGCGTCGTAGTCGCAGCAACGCCTTTACCAAGGTCTACACGTTCAAGGATGGAACACCATGCGTCAGCGTGCTAGCACCAGTGCGCACGATAGAGGTTATAAGAGGTGAAGGTTAGGGTTTTGACGGGTGTGTTTCGAGATACTTCTTTAGCCCCGCACCTCTCTTTTATAGTCTCCAATCAAATTCTTATCCGATTCGAGTAGAGATTGAATCTCACTCGGAAGCTATCATTCAGACACTTATCGTTCTAGCCTATTAAGTGTGTGACTCTATAGATTCATATATATGTGGCTATAAGCCAAAAATTCCTTTCTGGTCCATAAGTCAGTAGCAGTCCCTAGTAGGACATAACGACTCCTAAACATACATAAAGATCATATCGGACAAACCTATATAGTGCTTATATACCGATTCCTTTGCCTCATGATACCAGATCGAATTCAAGGTGAGAAGCGTGCCATCCTATGATAGCTCGATCCTTCACTCAAACCTGCAATGGATTACTCAATTGTGATTGACTCATCAACCACATTTGACATGGATATACACTTTCTTAATCCAACCATATCGAGGGGCTTAAAGATATCTCTCCTGTTATATAGGAGGGACAATTTCCATCTTGATCGCTCACATTCCTCCATAACCTGAAAACTATCTTTACAACCACCCAGTCACGGAGTAGTATTTGGTAACCCCTAATTAAACTATTGCACATGTAGGAAACAATGACGATCTTAGTCTAAGAATCCTACATGCACTATGTATGAGACCAACTAATGACACTTAAGAATATAACAATTTCCGTAGTGTCTCATGGTGGGTCAATCCAACATGATGTTCTCTAACATGTGTCCACATTATTAATTTGATATCACATATCCATGAAACGTCATAATCAGTTAATATATGTGCTGATCTATAAATCATAATTTTCCCACATAATGATATAAGAACAGGGATAATTTAGAATAACATCAAAATATAAATAAAGAGTTCCACGAATAAGTCACATACTTGTTGATCAATACGAAAGACATTTCTTCAAGGGACAAAATAACATATTATTCAAAAGATCATAAACATAAAAGTGATACAATTATCTCTATGATTGCCTCTAGACATATCACTAACATGAACTGGGCTTCAAGGTCTAAAAAGGTGTTCAACACCACGCCCTTGGCCGTGTGCATGGCCGTCATGGCCTAGCTCGTCATGCAGCACCTCGCACCTAGCACATTAAAGAAGCTGGGGCAGTGGCCTTGGTCACCTTTACAAGCACCAGCATTCCTGTTATGGCGTGCGGCAACTACTTGTCACCTGTGACTATCTACTCGTGAAGCCTGTGCACGACGGTGTTGACGTGACCTTGCAGAGTGAGAAGAAACACGACGGCTTGTGGAAGAACAACCGAGGGTTGTTGAGGCTCCTAATGAAGCCGGCCACCTACAGGTTACACTGGTTAGAGATGATGCAACCTAGGCACAGCTCCAACATTCACAGTAGGTGTCAAACGGGCCAACAAGCTCATGCAGGGTGTTGAAGAAGGAAGGAACTAGGTGTTGTCGATAATCTTGTCAGTGTTCTGACAGCGCAGGGGCAAAGTTGGCCGGCGAGAGCTTGACTTATTGTGGCTATATGTCGGTGCTTACTCCCACCTTGCCACCTGGCTGCTTGCCAACTCCCGCACCGCGTTGCGTCGCCCTTTGCCTGCTGCTCCTATGTCAATGCCGCACTGCTACTCCCGTGGCTCTGCTGCGTGTGCGTGCCGCTCGCTCCTCCTCCTCTCTGCACCGCACCGCCGGACACCGAGCAGCCAAACCAACTACCAACCAGTGCCTAGTAGGGAGGAGAGGAAATGATTATGGTTGGGGAATTGGGGGAGGAATTGGAATAGTGGAGAATAGAGATTGAGTTGGGTTGGAGCAGTTAATAAGTGGTGAGATGGTTGTGGGCTGGTAGGAGAGGAAATGATTATGGTTGGGGAATTGGGGGAGGAATTGGAATAGTGGAGAATAGAGATTGAGTTGGGTTGGAGTGGTTAATAAGTGGTGAGATGGTTGTGGGCTGATAGGGAGCACAAGCAGACCGTTCATTGTAGGCTGGGATTCAAGGAGAACGCACACCAAAAAATTATTACCATAGGCTGAGCTTTAAAGAGGATGCACATCAAAGAAATACTACGAATATTATCCAAATGCTGAACAAATCCCTTGAAGGTCATACATACGTAATGCTTGTGCTTCAGAGATGAATGGAGTTTCAGTACCTGTACCTACACCTCAGCATAATCACAAGCTAGTCCCCTAAAACCAAATGAATAAGCTCTCGTGTAGCACAACAGTCTCAACATTGACTAGCAAAGTCTCATATAACACAAATTAGCACACATCACGTGCATATATAGTAACAATTGTAGCACATCTTCATGGACCTTCATGCAAAACCAAAGGCCATGCACTTTGACACAATTAAGCTAGCTAGGGGACACCTGCATGAAACACACTAGAACACTACAAATTAAGGTTAAAACTCGCAAGAAAACCAAATTACAGAAACTAATTAACCCAGCAAGAACTGGACTACAGAAATCAAGCGTGCAGCTGATACTACTTTTCGTAGCCTGCTACTACATTTTTTGAGCTTTTTGTACTACTGGTGCTAGCTACTCGCCTTTGTTCTTTCTCCTTCGAGATCCTATCACCACCCGGCAACCTCACTCCGACAGGCGCGATGCGTACACCAGGTGGTGCCAGGATCTCGAGACCGGCCGACCCCACCATGCACGCGCGGCGGGCGCGAGGGTGGACGTCCTCACTCAGCGCTGGTGCTGGTGATACGCCGGAGGCGGAGCTGTGGGCGCGGCGAGCTGGGCGCAGACCTCGGCGAAGGCGGTGAGGATGGCGGCGTGGTGGCGCGGCGCGTTGAGGGCGAGCAGGCGGCGGAGCATGCAGCGGAGGTCGTCCCAGTCGCAGAGCCCCATCTCCACCACCATCTGCACCATGCTCTCCCGGAAGTCGGCGCGCGGGTCAGACGACTCCTTCTCCACCGCCACCCCGACCTCCTCCGCCGCCGCCTTCTCCACGTACCTTCTCTTCTTCTTCGTGCTCAGCTGCCTCTTGACCGGCGCCGGCGGCGCCTTGGCGGGAGGATCTTGTACTTGCTTCTTGGTACCAGCGCTGTAGCCATGGGAGTAGTAGTAGTTGGAGAAGTTGGAGGAGGAGGAGTAGTTTGTGGTGTAGGTGGCGGCGGAGGAGGAGGAGAAGGAGGCGGTGGAGGACGACGAGGGGAAGAAGCCAGAGGAACAGCGCGAGGCGCTCCTTGCCGGCACCGGCTTACTCGGGGAGGGCTTGAGGAAGGACGGGAGGCTGAGCAGCCTGGGCCGAAGCGGGCGGCAGCCGCACCCGGTGTCGACGACCGGCACGTGGCGGCGCCGGCCCACCTGGAAGTGCCTGCCGCCGCCGCCGCCGCTCCGGCGCGCTCTGGTCGACATGACGAACTGGCCGGCTGGGAGCTAGAGGGGCAGGACGGCGAGCTTTGCAAGGATTTGCTTTGAGGTAGAAACTAGAAAGGAAGAGAAAGCTACATGTTGTTATATAATAATACTGCTAGATGGGGAGCGATTAATTGCTTGCACGGTAGTGTGTGCGGTCTTGCAAGTAGCAAACTCGAAATCTCGCATGCAACTTTGTACGCAGCTGCTGTGTTTCTTTTGTGCGATAAGTACAGAGAGAGAGGAAAAATACATTTTACTTCTAGATGTGATTACTTTCATCTATAATATACCATCTAAACAAATTAATATCCTTTTTATTATCTTAGGTAGATTTATATACTAATTTTAAAATACTCCGATGTAAATCACACAAAAATATTGTAAAAGAGCACATAGTTTTGGTATATTTTACTAATATTTTTATATTCATATGTAAAAGGAAGTATATTGAAAAAATACTCATACCATTGGTGGGGCAGCTATCATTCCTCATACACGTACTTCTTTTATATAGTTGTATACTACTCACATATTATTTGACTAAGAGGAGAAGCGAGGGGTTAATTAATTAGTGAGGGGATTGATGGGATTTAGTTGGGCCATTGGTGGGGCAGCTCATCATTCCTCTCTTGCCCTGCCACTGCAATTCTTTGACCGTCCTGATCGATCTCTAGCTAGCTCTTTGTTGCTCTTGGCAATGCTTACAGGTTAGCCATCTCCTTGTTTTAGCCGGTTTAAATGAGAAGAGAGAAGGCATAAAATCAATTTAATATATTAAAGAAATTAATTCAAAAAAAACATAGAATCGGACTCTACTTAGGAATCAATTTAAAACATTAAACAATTCATATGAGTATTAAACAACTACATAGAAGAGAGTACGTTTGAGAGAGGATATTATTATTTTATGATTTTTAATATAACGTTGCTCCCAGTTATTAATAGAAATTGGTTCAATACATTAAACAAAAACGAACTTAAATTCCTAAAATAATTACGTACTTTGAATCGACATCGCTTCAATACACTAAATATGCTCTTGGCAGTGCAAGTGAGTTATATGCACGCATGTACTCAGCTATTTGATTCTGGAAAAGGGGAAATTAATTGATACAGGAGTATTCTAATAGTATGATCTCACTACGTGCGTACTTATATGTGTGCTGATTACAGCACGCACGTTCATGCATGCATACCATTTCAAGATGTTAGCGTGAAATGACTCGGATCCGGCCCGTTGTAGTTGTCCAGTCATTACTTGATGGGGTTTCAGAAATGGTTGACGTGCACATCCTGTGTGAACCACACCCATGTTGATGTGCTCGAATGTTGTAGTCGTAATGGTGTGAAAATTACACTCTTCCCTCCTTGAATTATTAACAAGAAATTTGGCTGAAGAATTCATGTACATTAATTTACACATGACTTTGGAACCGTGAACAGGTACCACACCAATCAGCAATGATAAAGACTACAAGTAAACTAATAGCCATTCGATGCGAACACACCATTTTCGTAGACTTATCATGTTATCTGATGCATGGCCGGCTACGCGTACGATCCTTGCTTGAACGCGACCGTGTTTGTTTCTGTCCACAAATTAAATACAACAATGGAGCAGCTCAATCCTTTTCGATGTTGTTTTAGAATACGTATAATTAACTTTTAAACTTGTAACTTTTAATATATAAAAAAGTTTTTAAATTTATTGTGTGAAAATGATATCACGGGATTTTTCATCAAAAACACCTCCATATCATTATTTTTACTAACATATAATTAAAAAATTACTAGTCAAATATGTGTATGAGGAACTGTGTCTATATTGAAAATAGCAAGTACAAAGAACGGTGGTACTACCTAATTAATAACTCTAGCAAATGTTGGTACAGTATATTCAGTCACAATTTAGTAGTGTTAATTTCACGTTCGTGGCAACGAGAGAGTCGTCTTGGTAGCAACCGATAGCAACTGGTATTACTTCTACGTACTACGACGGCTAAGCGTTGGCAATGTCTACACGTTACGGCTTCAAGAACCGCAAGCTAAGGATTGGTACATGGAGAGGCCAAATTCCTTGCAAGCAAGCCATGCATGTCTTCGATCTGCATGCATGGAGGAGAGCACTGCACGTACGTAGCGATTTGTCATTCTGGAGACTTTGCGATCGTTAATATTGTTTGCGACATTTACATGAAAAGCATGCATGCATTGCCCACGAGAGATCAAGAGAGGAGGAATTAATATTCAATCTTTTCTTTTACCAAGAGCAAAAACTTTCATTGATCAATCAGGAGTACAATCATGCTGCAAACAGGACAACGAGAAGCACACGATATATTGACTTCATTAGTTTATATTAGTTTCTAAAACATATTTTTCTACAGTAAATAACTTTTCTACAGTGTCTAGCTTTCAAACGGGATGTCTTTTCAAGACGGGTCTACTAGTCAATTGTAGCACACGATATATTGACTTCATTTATATCGGTCAAAATTGCACGTGAGTTTCTCTCTCTCCGTACAGTTCTCTACAAACTTTTATTATTTATAATCTAAACCCAAAAGCCATCAGCAAAATTCAATATGAACGGACCCTAAGCCCGGTGGCCACCGGTGAACCTCAACCCTAACTGGTGAACACAAACCCTAACTCAGCACCTTCGTTGAAGATGCCAGCAACGGCGATGGTCGGAGAACAAAACAACGAGGAGCTTCATTGGATCTTCACTGGAGATGAAGATGGAGGTGGACGGGAGTATGAATCTTGATACAAATTGAATTGTATGAAATTTGACTAATTTTCTTAAAAAAACAGTCAAAATCACTACTACAGAAAACCTTATCACAGACGGTTCAGAAACGTCATCACAGACGGTTTTGTGAGCCATCTGAATTTATGGGTCAGTAATGATACGAGGTCATCACAGACGGCTTTCGAACCGTCTGTGGTGCAAATATCACAGACGGTTTTTAACTAAAAACCGTCTGTGATAGTTATAATCACAGACAGTTCTAGTTAAAAACCGTCTGTGATAGTTATATATCACAGACAGTTCTAGTTAAAAACCGTATGTGCTATTCTCTTCTACCCCTAAATCTATTTCTGTTTATTGGCTAGCCTCAAGAAATGCTAACCATACCCTCTGAAACAAGCAGATCAACATGTACATGTATACATCCAATTCACATCTCAATTCATTTCACAAACATAAAACATCCATTTCGCAAATCAATTAATTAAAATGAAAACAAGCAAATATAGTATGAAACACAGTATACATTTTATTTTTATTAAGATTAGAGCCTACCATTACAAGAACAGACAGATAAACAACTAACAACAAGGAGGAGGAGAACAACAAACAGGTTGCCCATCCAGCTAACACAACAAGAACAGAGAAAAGCAAAGATCCTCTATGCCTAGGCCTTCTCACCCTTGATGCAGCGCACGAGCTGGATGTCTTTGACGCTCATCATCGTCAGCGTTGATTGAGCGCTGCCTTGTGCATCGTCTGCTTCGTGGGGCTATTATGCTATAAGTCAAGGAGGAGGAGAACAGTAAGGAGGAGGAGAACAACAAAGAGGAAGAGAACAGAAAGGAGGCTGGGTTCCGGTGATTATTTATAGGGGAGGGAGTGCGAAATTTTTTGGCGCCGGGACGGAGAGGCGGAGCTACGATCCGTGGGGTGAGGATTGGTGGATTTCTATTGGCTAGGATTGGGTTGAGGAGGATCGACGGGCCCAGCGGTCAAATTATCACAGACAGTTGGTAGCTAGAACCGTCTATGATGAATGAATATCACAGACGGTTCTATATGCCAACCGTCAGTCTATGAATTAGAGCACAAAATTTTATATACCGATGCAATACAAACAACTAGTCTGAAAAGATAAAATAGCAAAGTTTTAGATGGCTTATATATACTCATTTGAAAGGTTTCGATGAGATCTACAACTTTTCAGTTGAAGCAAAATCCAAATTTCGAAAGGAATACCAAGAAAAAGGGCAAAAACAGAAATCAAAAACTTATGACGCAGGTATAGGTCCAAAGATGGCCCATTTTCGGGGTCTTGGAGGGTGATGGGTGCAAGTTGGTTATTTTTTTTGGATCAGACTCGTTGTTAGCTTTCCAACGAGTACAAGAATGTCAAAAACGGACACCGTATGCAAAAGTTATGCCCGTTTTACTGAAGGTGTCTCAAAACTAAATCGTACTCAGACTCAGACGGAAAATTATGAAATTTTGGAGAATTGCAAGGCGGGAAATATATCACAGACGGTTTTTAATACGAACCGTCTGTGATAATCAGCTTATCACAGACGGTTTTTAATAAAAAAACCGTCTGTGATAATTCCAGGTTATCACAGACGGTTTTAAATAAAAACTGTCTGTAATACTGGAATATCACAGACGGTTCATCGATAAGAAAAATAAAAACTATCTGTGTTCATCGATAAGAACCATCCGTGATACTTATTTTCTCCGACGCCATCAACACAGACGGTGTCCAAATTAAAACTGTCTGTGTTAGTGTCGGTCACAGATAGTTTTATCAAATCGTCTGTGATTTAGCGTCTAGTATTAGGTTTTCTGTAGCAGTGAATGTTGTATAGCACTTGCGTAAATTAAATTACTGCATGTACCATATAAGTACGTCCAGTGCTACTATTAAACTAGGCCTCTGGAAAACTTGAACATTAGGCAACCTTTTGTACCTCAAATAAATACTATCAACTGCCACTACAAGTACTATTTTACTGCATAGCATGTACATGTATCATGCATGGATGCATGTCACGTACGTGCGTGGTTATGTTCAACCCATGCTTGCAAATGGGCAAGAAATGAAGACAAGATAAAAGAAAAGGTAGCTTGGAAGCACTGTGTATATGACGATCGATCGAGTCATAATGCCTGTACTACGGTGCCTGATTGATTGGGGTTATGTACTACGGTGCCTGATTGATTGGGGTTATGTGGGTTAGTTTGGATCGGAGGACGGACAAAACTATACACTCTTGGCTTGCAATTTTATCTTTTGACTAATTTGGTTTAGACGGTGACATGTATGCTGGACAACGCCCGTACTAAGGAGATTCATTGTCAATCGATCTCAGGGCAATAAAACAATAGGCAGGACGAGAGGTTGAATAAGCGCCTTATTAATAGTTTTTTAGAAGCATTTCATCTCAAGGGATTCAAAACTTTTCAATCTAATAGCTGCATAAGGCTAAAGATCATATACTAATTACAAAACAAGGTTCACAAATAACCAAGCCAAATGAGCCTTGACATCTAGATTAGTGCTACCATCAAGCAAAGTGCGGTTCTAAAGAAAAATTGGTGCTACCTTTCTCTCAGAACAGAAGTGAGAACTGCAGCTCAAGTAAAACCAAAACAAACACAACTTTTAAACTACAACTCCAAATCTTATGAAACTTGACACAAAGCTTTCTTAGGACATTGTGAACTTATTCCAATCAATAATCCAAAGAATCAATGCCAAAATACCAACCTTTATCCTTTCCAAAGAAGATTGAATAAAAAACCAAGCCAAAAATGAAATCAGAGTCAAAAGCTTGCTTGTGGGCTAAGGATGCTCAAGATGATCATAGATCAACTCTCACATATCCTAGCAAGCTAAACAACAGCAAAACTCCAAGCCAAAACATCTAGAACAAAAGCTCTCAAGATTTCACTCCTTTCAAGCCAAAACCGAGCAAACTCAAGACAAACTTAAATAATTTGCTATTGAGATACCTAGATAGATTGGATCTTGCCTTTAAGAGACTCTTCTATCATTTACACATTCTTGGCAACTAGCAAGATTAAGAGGAGAGAAAAAACATAAGAATCAAACACAAGCAAGGCAAAAAGCTCAAGATCAACAAGAATGAGCATTGCATGAATTTGATAGATATATCGATGTTTGGAGGTGAATGTTTACACCACTTTCTAGTCACACACAAGCTTAAGAATGACAAAAGGCTCAAATAGAAGAGCTTCACATAATATCTTCTTAAAGCTCTTCTCAAGAGCACTCTCTCTACAAAGGCTTAATCTCTAAGCCACCTTTATCTCTCCTTTTATAGTGGTAGCAAAGCCAACCACTTTACCTTAAAACCCCATATCTGAACCACATATGTCGATACTATCCACTTATATATGGGCTAACCCGATAACCCAACAACACAATGGGTTTTACACTTAACACACACTTGAGCACACTTTTGAAAGCACTCTTCATCATGAAGCTCCAATAACGCACTCAACGCTCTTGTTCTCCATTGGCTTGACCTAAACCACTTAGGTTAACACCATCGTTTTTCATACTACCACTTTTCTAGTATTGTGCTAATGTCCAAACTGCACCTCTACTGACCTTTTTCCCATTTTATCTCCTTGAAGCAACTCCAAAACCAGGTCTTCATATCAAAGCATCTTCACATGCTTTAACACGTAGCCCGTGGCGCCCAATGACTTGGTGTCAAGTCTTCACGCATCCGGTCTCCCACAAATTGTCTCTACTTACACTTGGCCAAGTCATTTGGCACACCACATGCACCAACTCACCTCTTCATGATCCTTATTTTTCTATGCTTCCCCCGTAAGCCACGTAGCCTCATCTGGACTTACCCGACCACACAGATCTTAGCTCTCCCATCTAATCCTAGTCAATTGCCATTGACCACTAATTTCTCCAAGTTATCCCGATCGCACAGATCTTAGCTCTCCCATCTAGTCCAGTCAATTGCCATTGACCACTAACGTTCTCCAAGCTATCTGCACATCCAAAGATAAAGCAACCATCCCGAGCACAAGTTCCATACACTTAACTCACATTAGTCAAAACATGCATCATGCAACACATATACACCTATTCTCAACCAATTCACAACTCAATTCAACAATCTCGACCAAGGCCAGTACTACCGCTAACTAAAAGTCGGTACTACCAATCCTATCGGTGCTACCGCACTTTCAATGGCGATACTATCTTTCTCAACCTTCATCCAAAATGCCTTCTCTAGAAAATAATTACCGCCAACTAAAACTTAGTACTACCTGCACTAGGGGTGGAAAACGGTAACGGATAATTCGTTTTATCCGATATTCGTATCCGAGAGAAATCCGAATATGGTAAGCAAAATCCGTATTCGAAAATATTCGTATTCGAGAATATTCGTATCCATATTTGAGAGTATTCGTATTCGCATTCGTATTCGAGAATATTCGTATCCGTATCCGTATTCGAGACTATTCGATTCGTATTTGATCCGTTTCTAGAACCCATGAAAAATCCGTACAAATTTTGTGATTCAAAACTTGAATTTAGGCGGTTTAAAACTGGTAACCGGTCAAAAACCGATGAAAAATCGGCAAAACCGTTAGGAATCCGTTTTATCCGATATTCGTATCCGAGAAAATCCGTATTCGAAAATATCCGTATTCGTATTCGTATTCGTTTTAAAAATATAGATTCGTATTCGTATTTGAGACTATTCGACCGTATCCGATCCGTTTCCACCCCTAACCTGCACGGCGTGATCCATCGAACACCCGCAGCTTAGGTTGTGCACTATTTTTTTGCCCTGCCTTAGGATGTACTTCAAAGTATTCTGCATAGCTGGTGGTGTGTCCGGGCTGGTGAGGGCAGTCTCTGATGCGCTTGCAATGTGCTACGCCCGCTCCAACTGAAGTGACATACAAAACAGGTTCAGTAACGACCAGTGTGAATTTCATAAATAAAACGATCAGAAATTACAACTATCTTACATCGTCATGCCGCTGCGAAGTGCTGTGTCGATCGATTGAGCATTGTAGACAATCCTCATGCGTGATCTACTCGTGGCGATTTGGTGGACAAACAGTGAGTCTGCTGCATGACCGGGGTACATACCACTCATCGTGCGTCTAGATGTTATACAGACTCTGCTCCATGATGACATCCAGGTGCGCTCTGTCCATACATGCCATCATCCACTCATGTTGCATTGGCCGCCAGTCCGTAGCATGTCAACCCACCCTCGAATGCCTGTATTTTTGGAATCATCAATATTACAGAGCAAGACATATGAAGTGTAAACATTACTCGGATGGGGTCTAACTCACCAGTGTGCGGCTCGTGGTAGGAACATGTCATCCGGAGGGGGCACAACCTGGTGGAAACGGAACTGTCACATTATGCGCTGTGGTGCATAATCCTCCACCATGTACGAGAACACCAGATGGTGCATCGTTGCCCATAGCACCGCATCCTATAGGCATTGTAGGGACAGCTTATACGGCGATACACGCTCCAGAAGTCTATAGTCCATGGACCCCAGATAATGTCACTGTCATGCAACAACTCGAACTCGTTGTACCATAGCAAGTAACACCTTAACAGTCTGCCTTAGCCAAGCACAGATGGACACCAGTCCACTGGAAGCCCATAGTGGGCCCGTCTATCAGGTCGATGAACTCGCCAAACGGGTGCAGTAGTGTCACGATGGCTGGACGCCCGATAGGAAAGTGCTCCCAACTCCACAGCTGCAGGAGCATGTAGCAGATGCACGGGTTGGGGTTATCGGTAGTGCCGCATTGGCAAGTGTCACACAATCCTCGATATGTGGCGCATATGACAGCTGATCTCTAGCTGTACTGAGGCATTGCCCCAAACTCCGCATCAACCAAAGACTCGGCGAGGTGAACGAACTCAGCGTTGTAAATTTCGCTGTGTGTGGATGAAAACATGCTCCAACCAAAGAGATGCAAAAGGTACACGACAAGGTGCGTCTTGACGACCTCAAGCGGTGTATCCTGTGGGTACACACTAAAATTCCTTAGCCAAGCGTGAGGGGCGCCACGAGCACCCTTTAGGATAGGCAGCCCAAACTGATCCGCCAGCATCTCCTTCCAGTCCGTCGGTGGAGGGGCTAAAACAAGTGTGTCACCCTGATAGAGAGACCTGTCAAGAATGAGACATCCTGCAGAGTGATCATCATCTCACCCCACTGAAAGTGGAATATGTGCATCTTGGGCTTTCACCTGTCCACTGGTGCCATGAGTAGGCTGCCGTCGATGGTGAATACGCATCCAATGGAGACCAGTCTCGCAAAGGGCAACAAGCATGTGGCCCGCATGATTGGGACGTAGCACTCGTCCAGCTCCCACAGATCCCTCCCACCCCATAGCTTGAAGGGCAGAGGGCTAGCCACGTCATCCGTTATCCATAAGTTGCACTAGTGGTTTTCATCGTAGAACTGTTTGAGAAGCTCCGGAAAAGCCATACATTCCAACATATAGAATATACCAAATATTAGTGCAAGGATTGATAATGACAATAAAATACTACAAGTTAGTGATTACATGCGTGTAATTACATATGAATAATTCATTAATTACCAACAATTTGATTATCCATCCAAAAAAATTACGAGCGGTTCATTACCGTTGTCCTTACCACTTAATTACTTAGCACTAACTCATTATTTAACCCTAACAAATTACACGCTACCATACAATAACAAATTATGAGTACCGTATATACACAAAAAAAGTACAAACTATGTCTACATTACTACGACTAACTTACTTCATAATACAAACTACATTAATTATGACTAACTAAATAATACTAATTAACTAGGACTACGGGAATAACGTTGAAAGCATGCGATAAAAAATTAGCTGTATTTCGGGATAAACAATCAACATTGGCGCGTCCATAATGAGCTATGCACTAGCTTCTCAAAATAATTAGCAATGTACTCTTAATTTTGAGAGTACCTTGCAATAAATGGGATAGACGAAGTATTAGTATGAAGATTAATAATGATAGTAAAATATAAAAGGTTAGTGATTACATGTGTGTAACTACATACGAATAACTCATTAATTACCGACAATTTGATTACCTGTCTAAAAAAATTTCGAGTAATTCATTACCGTCGTCCGTAGCACTTAATTATTTATCACTAACTCATTATTAACCTTAACTAATTACCACTACAATAATTGTGACTGCTTAACTACATACTATCATACAATAACAAATTATGGGTATCGTACGTACAAAAAATAGTAAAAACTATATCTAAATTACTACGACCTACTTACTTCATAATACTAACTACATTATTTACGACTAACTAAATAATACTAATTAACTAGGACTACGGGAATAACATCGAAAGTATGCGATAAAAATTATCTACCTTCGAGAGAAGCAATCAGCACTTCTGCATCCTTCTATCGCGTCCTTATTCCTTAATGAGCTATGCACTAGCTTCTCCAAATAATGAGCTACACACTCTTAATTTTGAGCAATGACCATGAGAATGAGTTTCTGCAATGAGCGACTGAGATGAGCGATGATGAACTGTGAGAGGTTCATATTTATGGTCAAGTGAAAATGGAACTCGGTGCACTCACTCCACAAATTAAGGACTCCTTTATTGACGAGCAACACTTCAGGCAAGGGGGACGGTATGGTAATACTGACAAATGTGCAGACGAGGGAGCGGGTGAGATGGGACGGCACAAATATAACAACATTAGTGCAGACGAGGGAGCGTGCGAGGCAGGACGATATAGACAGAGTGACAATTATGTGAAAGATGGAGTAGGAAAGAAAGATAGCTGCAACGGGCCAACATATGTGCGAAGGACATAGGTCAGTCACTACAAAAATACCCGAGCATCGTTAATTTCATGATTAAATTAACATGAATTAACATGGCAAATTTAGAGTATATAAAATTCTCAAAAATTACATAATTACTATGATTATGTCAGAAGACTTCACATAAAATTTTGTAATTTTTCGATCTTGCTTGCTATATGTAACAACTCATACAAATATCATAATCGTATGAATTTTTAAGCAACATTCACAATGGATAAATTTACCAAAAAATTATATAGTCAAGTACATTATGTCATGAGGCTACATATAAAATTTCATTATTTTTGAGCTCATTTGCTATATTCAAAAATTTAAACAAATAATATACAAAAAATAGGGTAGACATGCCGTCTAGCCAGGGGACGGTAGGTAGTGCTGGGGCTAAGGTGGGGCGGCAGGCTGGTCAGCTGGGGTGGTAGGCCGCCTATTGTCTGGTGAAGGGGCGGCAGGCAGGCTGTCGTCCGATGGTTGGATGGCAGGTGCCTACGCGTCATTCCCCCCGCGTTGCCGCCCAACCACGGATGGCAAAAATGATATTTTTGTTAATATGGTAAACATACGGCTATTTTTGTAAATACCATTGTAAACAGTGTTAAATATGTCAAAAACTCAGACACACACCACATGTACATCATACTCACGCCATACACGTACACATACACTAAAATTTTTTACAAAGGCATCACCAAAGGCGGATCTGGGCCTCGGGCTAGGTAGGCTATAGCTCGAATGCCATAAAACATAGAATTAGTAATATTTTGATATAGGCCCAAAATATTCAAAGATTTGTAGCTCAGCCCAGGGCGCTAGCGGCCTCGCCCATATTGCAACCTCAAGTCTTCAACGTCATTGTCAGCTGCGGCCTAGCTGGCACAGGTGGCTAATCCTAGCTGTCGCCACTTCGCGTCTTCGCCCTGCAATCCAGGCCTCCATCCACTCCTCCAGCGCCTCCGGCCTCCCTCCAGGTCCAGCGCCTCTGGCCTCCCTAGCACCGGCGCCGACGCCTCCTTCTAGCATTGCCTCCCTCTAGTACTCGAGGGAGCCCTCCAATCCCACCAAGTGTGAGAACCTTTTCCCTTAAATCCTTTTCTCAATTCGCGTGTTTGCATCTTGTTGTACGTAAAAGGGGGTTTTGATTTGGAAGTTGATTATTCTTGCCTTGTGTTTTGTAGCCACCAAGGTCCTAGGCCGGGACTTGCGTGTGCACTTCAAGGTGAGCTCCAGGGAAAACAAAGATTCCATCTCGTGCAAATTTGGCTTCTAAATTTTATTGTAGTTTTCATAAGATTTTTCTTGTTTTCCAATTGGATCAGCTTAGACTGCAATCATATCACATAAATTTAGGTTCTTTCTTTGTTAACAGTAACTAGTTTAGAAATATGAATTAAATATAAATTCTCTCTTGAAGTATAGATTACCAGAGTGCATAGTTCAATTTTCTGAGTTTATGAGTATTATTCTGCGTGTTTCATGTGGTGATTTGGTGAGAAACATAGAGTAAAAAGTTGGTTAGTGTGATCTCTACAAGCAATACCCTCGTAAAGTTTAGGTATATCATGAGCATCAGTATTGGGTGAACTGTTGGAGATAGTTATATGTCAATAGGTTCAGTAAATGATGGCACATTTGTATTCAATTTCTCTTGCAATTTGAACTAAAGTTAGTTTTTATGTTTTGACGTGGGATGTGCATTTCTTGAAATGTTTACTTCACTGCAAAATCAAACTATTCATCTTTGGATATATTTTAAAGCCAAATTATATAGCATATAAACATATCTTGAATGAATGATTTGCACTCTTTAATTCTAACTAAGAGCATTATTGCACAGGAAATTTGAAACAAGTAGCAAAAGTTCCAACTGGCTCACCAAGTCTATCGGGTTTTCTTTGAACTGTTTGCAAATGCCTTCTGTTTAGTGGTTATTATGGATTACATATGGCTGGGAATTACCTGGTTACAAGTATTAGCGTTATTTAGTACATGGATAGTATTTAGTACATGGATAGCCTTGAGATCCCTCTATGTATGATGGAAATGACGCAACCCTACATTGGCATGTACTGGATGTATCTTGTCATGACGTTTGGGTGATGATCATCTTGTATATTTGTTAATATATTCATATGTTATTTTTGTAGGTTTTGTCCTGCTATTGATGAAGAAATGGCGGGATAGGATAAAAGCAAATCTTTGTTATTTAAGTACTCAAATTATATCTCTACTATATATACTACATTGTTTATATTTTACCATATTTTTCTTATTATGTTTAGTGAATTAGTAATTTAGTATTGAAGTATTGTACTAAATTTGTATTTGTAACATACTTCTATTATATTTTGATGTGGGTATAAATTCACATTCACTCTTATGTTGTTGGCCTGTTAGAATTTAGTCCAAGCGCGATAAAACTCTAGATCCATCACTGGGCATCACGGTCTTGTGAAGCGCAGATATACGTCTTTTCACTAAACACACGTGTGTACTAATTAATTCTACCACTCCATTAGCAGATTAAATCTAACGCCGTTTGGGAAAATTTCTTTGTACTAGTGGTAGATCGTGGACTCAAATCCTACTAGATGTTGGTTTTATTCTTGTGAGTTGTAACCGATTGTTTTTACTATAATTGATTAATATAATAAATAGTGATTATAAAAAAAGATGTGTATAAATATCATCTAGATGTTTTATTCCTAACCAGAAAAGAACGGGCCGTTGTACCATCGCCTGAGCCATTCAGGGTGTGATCGAGCAGCGCACACACATGCATGCACACTTACGAAGTGCACCAGTGCATGCAAGATGCCTCGGTACCTACGTACATACGTACGTATCCACTGTTGAGTATTCATACGTAAGCAGGCAAGGACGTACATAAGCTTAAAAGAAAAGTATACATTGGACCAGTGGTCAATGTCAGTACGTCGCCCTCCTCCTCTCCAGCTGCCGTGCAGTGCAGTGCGGCTGCTACCTGCTATTGCATTCATCGGATTCAGGCGGGAGCAGCAGAGGGGTCTTCGGCTCCAACTCCATCATCACCGGAGCAGTGCCGTGCAGCGGTCCAGCCGAAAAGCTCAGCCCCAGTCGCAGCCCAGGACTTGAGGTAATTAATCATCGTCACCGCACGCGATTAACTTTCACCTCAACCGAGTCCCTGCATTCTGTACAGGCATTGCCACTCGATCTATGGAATGGACTCGTAGCACTAGCTAGACCAGTAGTACACTAGTTAGTACGCTATGCATGCTTAGCCCATTGATCCTGCTCTGCTCTATCTTCATGTCTCTCTTACCCTAATCATGGCTGTTGCCGGTACATACAAGCATTTGCAGTGCATGCAAGAACCAAGATCATGGCCAAGCCTCAGAGATGTTAGGATATTGGTACCTGGTAATTCGACAAAACATGCGTACTGCATTGCAGATCAAACATACAGCTGGCCGGGAAGTAGCATGGATTATGCGATATTATCACGCCTGCCTGCATGCTTCCTTCAGTTAAGCTCATCAGGAGAAAGTAATCATCACTTGAAGCTAGTAGCTGCAGGAACTCTTGCGCAAATCATGGATGCTAATTATCTCTCCGATCCCTTTTGTGCGCCGGCCGGCCGGCCGGCCGGCCGGAGATCGAGGAGGGTATTCAATCATTGCGGCTTTGCATATTGTCACATGCGTGCAGGTTCCGATGTTTATCCCCCTTGCAGCGTGCAAACCGCCGAACATTCTCCCAGAGATAGGCGGATGCCTGCAAGCAGATTGTAGTTCTTCAAGGGACCGACCTCTCGCGAGCATGTTTTTGTTACTCTCATCCGTAGGCCCAGAGAATTATTGTTGGCTAGCTTTTACCGTTGGGGTATAGTACTTAAAGTTACAGTCCCTTGGAGTATTTCAGAGAGATCTGATACGCAAATTCACTGCAAATTGACTTCTGCACTTGATTTTGTTGCTGTATTTGTACAAGATAATGGTTCTGTTCAGCTTATGGCTAAACAAGACAGATTTTTTGCTATTATTTTCAAGTGACTTATTAGGGCAGTTTTTTTTAAATAAATTATCGGTATTCAGTTTATTCATACAAACGTTCACGCGAAGATTAAAAATCATAAACTGCAACTATAAGTTATAAGCCGCAACTAAAAAAACTCACTGATCTTTTGCCATTTGGTGATGACTGTCTTATATGCTCTCCTATGCGGCTGAAAGCATCGTCTCTTGCATGTTCTGTACAGTGCAATACTGCATACAGCATACGCACTGTACAATTGGCCGAGTTCTTTCTGGCAGTTTTTGCAGAGTGAACAGCCACCTAGCTAGAAGTGAAATATCATCGAGTGGGAATTAAATTTTCTGCCGCCCACGCTGGACCAAAAGTTTCTTGCCACAGGCATTGCGATAGCTAGCTGCCGGGCTGGACACATCTGAACTTGAAATGATGACGTTTCTTTGTTTCGCCGTGGCCATGGATTATGAGTGTTGGATCATGTGGTGATCGTGAATTTATTGATAATAAATAATTGATATTTTAGTATTATTAAAATTTGTATTTGTGAATATTTAGGTCAATGTGTTTCTGTGCTTGAGTTTTCGGTTTAACGGTTTGACCGCTTTGTATTAAGTGGTCTGACCAGCTCGTCGACCATGCACACAAGTCGGTGGTCCGAACGGCCTTGTATTGTTGATCTGAACAGTTCTATACTATGTGGTTTGAACGATTTTGTCCGATCAGTAGACTTCGACCATGTCCGACTACCATCACATCCGGCTTCGATCACAGCAGCTTTCAACTACGGCCTTGTCGACCACGGTAGAACGACCATGCCAAGTAATCGGTAAGCTTCGATCCCGACCAGTGAACTGGTCATAGCTACAGTAATTTTTCATGATCGTAACTACAGTACTTGGTCGATACTCGATAATCATGGACTTTACTAGTCGATACTTGATAGTTGTGGACTTTACTAGTCGATACTCGATAGTCGAAGGCTTTGCAATCGATGGTCGTAGATTTCGCGGACTGTAGACTTTGTGGTCTACTGTTGTTGTCTTTGGCTTTTCAATTGGTTGCGTAGACCACGCGATCGGTAGTCGAAAGCTTTGCGATCGGATGACCTAGTTGTGTTGATGGTTAGTTGAGGTTGTGATTATGTGTGTGTGTGCTGATGATGGTCAAGTTGGAAAGAACTTGTGTCGGGGAAAGCGTTTCTTTGGTCTTTGCATGTGTAGGTGAGCGTAGAGACGATCACGGTCGGTGACAAGAAGGATCGGGACTAGGATGGGGAGATCTGAGGTCCAGACAATTGAGAATGCGATATGACGTGGTCGAGCTAACACTGGAGCACGTAGAGATCAAAGGGGTGATGAGTGGAGAAGCTACAGTCAGTGCGGTCCTGAAGGCTTCGACATGGAGGTTGATGAGGCCTGATAAAGATACAGGAGTTGTGATCCTGGAGGCTTCGTCGCATATTGGGTTAGGAGTTGTGGATAGAGTCCATAACTAAGAAGATTGAGAGTTTGAATAAAACCCGTGTACGGAAGGGTTTCGGATCCTTGATTTGAGAAAGAGATAGGATTTCGTGTTCGTGTTTGAGTCGAACATGATTTAGGACTCTAGCATATAAAAGCAGGTAGATGCTAAGGGTTTTAGCCGTAGGTTTTGGAAGATACTTGTTATACTAGGGTTTTTAGGGGTACTTGTGAGGACACCTTGTAAATCCACGAAAATATAGTAATGAAAAACATTTTGAATCAATGTGGTTCGTGATGTAATAAAGGTGGTGATCGGTTCGGCTGAAAAGCTCGTGGCTTATAGCTAAAAACACTGTAGCTGGTTGAAAAAGCATCAGAATGATGTGAGGCTTATTTAGCATAATTAAATTTTAAAAAATTTAAAAATAAAAAATATGTTAGCCCATTACGTATAATACAAACAAATACATGGAAAAAAAGAACCGGCAAAAAAGCTTAACAAAAAGCCAAAAGTTCAGAAAAAGACGAAACTTATGAATAGTAAAAAATAAGCCAGAAGTCGAAGCCGAGTTGATCAGGCTTTCTGGTGATTGCTGTTATGGCGAAACATACTACTACGTGCAAAGGTGATCAAGAGCTTATCAGCGAGTAATCAGTTAAGCCTGTGAGTTCTTCATCGACTATGTGAAGATTTTAAAAACCGTAGACAATTATTCACCTTTCTCTAGTCATGACTCATCAGGTGAGTCTGTATGTGTACGTGTACGTGGTAGCTGAAAAGGAGGGCATGAGATCTACGGATAAGAGAGGGAGAGGGTGAAAAGGAGGGACCAGAGAGATTCAGAGCGTTCCAGCTTGGGATGTAAAATTTGTCCAAAGTTTCTGGGCCTGCCTCCCTGCTGCCCAAATTATGAACCTGTCAGGAGGGTGATGCGACTTTGTGCAGCATCTTCAGGCTCCTTATTTACCTCTTGCCGATTCAATGCTTGCGAGCGACTACTCTTTACCCCTCAACCACCGTTATGCTCAACAATTTGAACCATCCGGCTGTGCTGCATGCCTGTGCCCTGACAGTACTATTGTTTCTTTTCCTACCCAGCTTACCATGCAGTTGTAGCTTGCTATCAGTAGTTCTGAACCTGTTAATCTAGGGTTTGTTTGGCTCTAGCAAGTAGCAACTGTTGGTTTCTGCACCAACACTTCTGTGGGTTTCAGTTTTGATTCTAGCTAGCTCTATAGTGTGTTTATTTTCGTTCAGATTCGTCGGTTCAAGATAGGATAGCAGTACGCGGAGCAACAAAGACTGAAATTGACCAGGACACACCGGTACCAGATACGGGGAAAATTTCATGAAGGCAATGCTGCTTCCTAGTAGTACTCTAGGCCGGGTTTTTTTTTGCTTTGCCTTATCACTATCTGTTACAGTACACAGCCTAAAAGAGCACACCCTAGATACTCAGGTCAGTGCACTGTACTGGTCGCCTCGATTTGAATGATTTCTGAAGCTACCATTACTACGCAAATTAACTGGTGAATGGCCGGCTTGAATGGGAATTACTGGTGTTCCTGTGCCATGCACGGCTACATTTGCTAAACTGGTAAATAGGGATGAAAACGGTCGGAAACGGTCGGAAAACTCCTCAACCGTTTTCTACTTCTACATTTGAATACGAAAACGAAAGCGAAAGCGGTAAAGCCGGACACTAAAACGAACGCGAACTTACGGAATATCGAAATTCAAAACGAACCAATTCGAGCGGAATTATGTCGAACACGGTCGGTATACGAAAATTCAATACGGAATACCGACCTGTAGGACCAAGTGTATAACAATTAACAAGTGACCAAGTACATAACAATTACCAAGTGCATGATCAAGTTCAAGTGCATATAATAATATGGCTTTAGCATAATTCCCCCCATTTTCCTTTTCTTTATTTTGATTTATACACTATCTCGCTTTAACAATATCATTAACTAGAGAATCATGACATGAACTGGTGAAAATGTCAAGTACTACTGGGAAACTTTTCAGTATAGTATAACTAAAGCACCAGCAAATGAATTGGTAAGGCCAAATTTTCCACAACAAAAGCACCAGCTGCCTTGTGGGGCAAGGGTGGGACGCTGTTAAAAAAATAAAGGATGAAAAGGTGTAGAGACTGATTGATTTACTTCAATAACTTTCTGAAGCAATTATATATTTAAAAGTAGAGTGAATAAGTGAAATGTGAATATATAAATTTTGCTCATTTGTACGTACAAAATATATTTTGCTGGTAGCCTGGTGCCAGTTTCCAATAAGCCTTGAAGCTTCGTTGATAGCAGTGTCAAGCTCCCTTAACACCTCATTAAGTTGCTCGTCAGGAGACTTGCATAGATCTTCTATGAGAGGGTTCACAATGCTCAAGATATAGCATACATTTTGGCAGTACTTCTGAATAGGCTTGGGCCTTGCGGCGGATCCATCAGAAGCTAAAACACCAAGGCATGAGATACTATTGAGCAGATTCCTCGGGGAGAAATTTTCCATCAGCCCTGTTTAACAATATATCCATATGTGTCAGAGTAAGACTACATGCTTGAATATTCAAACCCATCCATATATGAACTTCTCAGTTCTCACATATACACATACTATTATTGTATATACTTACAGTGCTGATCCCAACGTATCTGATTAGCTAACATAAAAACAAACACAAATACCTGAGGACAAAATTCCCACAAACATGAGATGTCCGTAGCGCATGCAGGCGCACAGATCCTACCCTCTCAAAGCAAATGTCACTCCACACAGCTGGGGTCTAGAATTTTAGCAACAACCACCATCCATATTGGTAAAAAAACAGCAACAACAGACTATTTGCATAGGGATGGCAACCTAAATTATCCAACAAAATCGTAAGGAGAGTAGCATGTTGGCGATGGCAACAGCATGCACGGTAGCAAGCGGTAGGAACAAGGTAGAGACAACAGCAAGAAGAGCCTGCTATACCGCAGGAATGGCAAGCTAATCCATCCATGAATGAGAAGGGCTAAAAAGGGCAGGTTTTAATAAGAGGCAATTATAACGCAGGTATGGCAAGCTAATCCATCCATGGCAACTATATAGTACAGGAAGGAGAGCGATTGCGCGGTCGAGTGTGGGTTAAGCCAAGCTGAGAGAGAGAGATGGAGAGATGGAGAATACCCAGGCAGGCAGGCATCAAGAAACGGTGGCCGCGCGGCGCGAGCGAGAGGTGATCCGGCTAGAGGTCGCAGGAGCAGGACGCGGAAGCCCAGAGGGGAGCTGGAGGAGCGCAAGCAAGGTAGGGAAGGGCGGTGAGCATCCGACGCAAGGCGGAGGAACCCTAGAAGGTGAAGCTGGCGACTCGAGGCGAGGAGGCACCTACACGAGCGTACAGGCCAGGCGAGATGATGAGAGAGATGGAGAGACTGACCTCGGTGCGGCGGAGGCGGTGGCCGTGGCGGCGGCAGCGGCGATCGGGATCGAGGTGGGGGATCTCCCTGGCTGGCTCCGCCGATCGAGGTCTCTCTCTGGCTGGCTCGGTGGTTTGGTTGGGCTGGGTCGGATCGAGTGGGTGGTGGGTGGGTAGAGAGACTGGGAGTGGGCTGGGCCAAATTCGGTTTAAACCGTATTTACAATACGGTATATTCCGAATAAAATGTAGAAAAGTAGAAAACGGTCGGAAAATGCTTAAACCGTTTCCGCTCCGTTTTCGAATTTGGTATTCCGTATTTCGAACCGAATTCGAATTTGTCCGAAAATACGAATTCGATCGGGTCAAATGTAGAAAACGATGCGGTTCGGTACGGGATATTTCCGTTCCGTTTTCATCCCTACTGGTAAATGCTTAGCAGCAGCAGGAGACAGCAAATGCTTGACAGCCTACTACATTTTTCATTCATGGCGTTGGCCCAGTGATGATGAGTGAATGAGACTTGACAAATCTGTTCAGTATTTACTCCCTTGCATCGGCTACTCCGCTTGAATCGGATGCAGCAGGCTGTCAGGCAGGCAGAGGCAGCCTCGCTCGCTAGCTAGCTCCTCAAGTCCTCCACCTTGACGAAAAAATCTATCGAATCCCCGTTGCACAAGCCGATTTGTATAACGAGTAAATAGGATGATGACATGTGGTAAAAAACTGTAGTAATATATTGTAGTAGAACTGTAGTCCGTACAGAAATAATGTTTCTATTTTTGCTACAGTACCAGATCATACGGAAAAATATTTTTGAAATACCGCTACAGTAGCTTTACCACGTGTTATCATTCTATTTTCTCGTTATATAAATTGGCTTGTGCAACGGAAATACAATAGAATTTTTCCACCTTGACGGCTGGGTGGATCATCTTTGTCCATGGAGACTTGAATGTTTCTGAACTCTGACTCTTCGGAACTATTCCCATTTACTCGCAAAGGTCCAGTACATGGATGGAGCGGGCCGGGCCGTCCTAGAACAATTTCGGCATGGGATGGGCTCACATTTTGTCCACTAACGGCCCATCGATTGGCACTTGGACTAAGGAAAGCCCATGGATTGCCGTGTTGGCTCGGCCCGGCCCGGCTTGCACTGCCTACACGCGTGCGAACGGCCCATGCATGCTTTGCCACTCATGTAGTTTGAGGCTTGGGGGAGTATCAAAGAATAACGCAAGGTTCCATTAAAAAAAGAGAATAATGTAAGGTTGGTTAAGATGTCGTGCATGCCCAGGTTAAATCATCAAAGGAAAGAAAAATAAAGATGTCTGAGGTCAAATCATCAAAGGAAAGAAAAATAAAGTGTGCATTTGACTAGCTTAGCCTATTATATATTATCTCTATTAATATAAAAGAGAAGTTTGTCTATCACTCTTCCTCCTCTCGTATTCGCATAGCTAGCATGCGGGCCCTCAATGTCAAGCTCCCATGTCGACTGCCTGAACCGCTCCACCCCACATATTCCATCTCAACACCCACATCTCACACCTCCTCCCTTCCACGTTGCACGAGAGGCGTTAGAGCATATACAATGGTATAAACAGCGGTAGTCTGTAATACATCTCTACATCTATAGGTAGGATTAAAGATAATGCATATAATGTGTTGTCCATATAGTTATCTGTAATAACATCATACACTTAATGTGTTATATATAGTTGTCTATACAATGGTATAGACAGTAAAAAGCTATCTATAAGACGGTCTATTAAATAGTAGACAGAATCTTTTTCTCTTCTCCTTCGGTCTCCTCCACATCACCTAAATCATATGTGGCATATATTTACAGACAGCTCATATGTACATGCCCTTAGAGCATATATAATGGTATAGACAGCGGTAGTCTGTAATACACATCCATGTCATTTATAGATAGGACTAAAGACAACACATTGTGTTGTCTATATTGTTGTCTGTAATAGCCTCATACAATTAATGTGTTACCTATATAGTTGTCTATACAATGGTATAGACAGTAAAATACCATCTATAAGATCATCTATTAAATAGTAGACAACATCTTTCTCTCTCTTTCTTCTCTCTCCTCCATGTCACCCAAAATTCTATGTGACATACCTTTATAGACAATTGATGTGTACCATTATACATACCCTTAGTGTCGATTACCACCGCCTCCCTCTCGATCCTGGACCAACTCCCCTCGACCCGGCGCCCCCTCACCTCAACTCTAGATCCCCATAGACCCGGCACCACCAGACCTCAGCTCCCCGCTGATGTAGCGCCACTTGCTCCAACACATCCTTCCCTAGAGTTAGTGCCTCCTTCCCTGAGTCCACCTCCCCCAACCCAGCGCCGCCTCCCTATGCCGACTTGCTCCACCTCGGCACTGCCTCCCCCAACTCCTTTCCTAAACCAGCGTGCGACAAGCGGTCGATAGCGAAGCAGCTGTGCAATGCTAGGGTGAAGAGGGGAGGGGCCACGGGCTAAGCACCGAGTAGAGAAGTTGGGGCGACGGTGCAAGGAGGCGTGAGGAGCTAATGAGGATGAGGTAGGGAGGGGCACGGGCCGAGCGGAGAAGCCAGAGAACCATGAGATCCCCACCCACACTGTCAAGGTATCCATCCATACAAACTGTAGATCTTGTGTTCCTTTACTTTTTCTACAGTTCATGCGCACCAAGTGTTTGTTTGAATGTGTCATCCATGTTTGCTTCGATGGATGGTGATGGTGATGTCATGTGTGCATGCAGACCCTGATGTATCAACTCTGCAAGGGCGTGGCCTTCTACCATGGCCACAACGTGCTGCACTGTAACCTCAAGGAGCACAACCTGCTCATGGACCATAAGACTTTGGGCTCAGCACGAATGTCAGTCACTCCATGAGGTTAGTTTTCCTTTGGTTTAATTGATGAATGACAGCTTTGGGTAGAACTTATGAGTACAAATGAGACTAATAGAGTAGTTTGACAAATGAGAAAATATTTGATCCTGGATGCAGTTGAATTTGTTTATTTATTTATGTTATGCATGTATGTTAATAACCGTACAATTCGATGTTTTATTGAATGGAAGAATACAGTAGAAGAGAAAAATAGGGTAACTGGATAAGCATACTAAAATCTAAATGCCTAACTAGGACATACCCCTCGACCCCCTCCCCCATTTATCTAGAGAGTTAACAGTTATCTGCCTATGGGGCAAAATTGCTAATTCTTGTGATAAACTAGATGAACTAGCCGGCTAATTAGATGAATGAGGTTTGTTCTCTTTGAATTTTTATTTGCTTGGAAGGATTCTCCCACAATGTCATCATGGCATGCTCTTTGTAAAATCAGTATATCAGAGTACCAGTTGATGAAGAATTTTCTTAAATCTGATTAACTAGGTTATAGTTTTTCAAGTGATTCCAATATGATTTTGAGTTCTTAACTTTGTTTCATTTGAAGTATCTAGTGATGGTTCTAGACATTCTGCAGGTGGAATGTGACTTCCAGGTGATACGATTCAAGCTCATAAACAAGTTGGGTGAGAGCAAATCTAGCCATTAATAGATCAAAGAAATGGCATGAATGATACCAAAAAGGCAAACCCTCTTGGCATAGTCTTATTCTAAACCGCTATTGTTTTTTATATGCAATTGTACTAATCTAATTGTACAGTTTTGTATATCAGTCGATGTGTTTGCAAGTAGTAAACTAGTTCAATCGTCGCTACTGGAGAAGGATCTTTGACAAAAGAAATGGAAAAAAAATCATAGCACATGCTACATGCATCGTCCATAGCATTGATGTTGGTCTGAAACTATATCGTAGGTTATTCCATCTTTTTACATTGTATTGTTTTATGCTTTCATTTATAAGAAATCTGTGTTGACATATGAATTAACTGATAAATTATGTTCTCAGTAGTGGAAGATACAAATTTTAAAGCTTGGGCATTCAACAATTATCAAGAGCGTCTAATGAGTCTACAATAACTGCTATGCTCTAATAGTTCAGTGGTGATTTTGTGGTAAGATATTCTTTTAGGTTAGACTGTTGGTGTGTAGCTCTTGTAATTTGTTAACTTGAAAATCACTTTGTTTCTTCGCTGATCTATGGCAGTGCTGTAGGTCTCAACTATACCGTAGGTTGTTCCATCTTTTATGCAGTAATTGTTTTATGCTTCCATTTATAAGAAATCTGCGTTGACTGATATATGAATTAACTGATAAATTATGTTCTCACATGCAATGGAAGGTACAAATTTTAAGGCTTGGGGGGTAGGATGTGATTGTCAAAGTCTCCTATGGAGAACACCTAACGAATTAAAGTTGATTTAAACCCATAATGTCTATTCATTCAGACAAGAAATAATGTAAACTATTGAATAATTGTTTATACAAATATGTTTCGCTTGATGTATGAGAGAAATTTGATGTTTATTATATTGTTTGGAATTACGTTTAACGATATGTATTACTCTCTTTAGAGGTTCTATTGTAACGCACGGGCACCATACTAGTTACATATTAATCGTTGGGTGTTTCTTACTGTATGTATCTATATCTATGACTACGGATTAGCTCCACGAAGTTGTCTGAATAAATATCTACTATACAAGATAAGTCCATTGACTAGCTTTAATAGTTCTAGAAAATAAATTGACTGATTTTGACATATATGTCCACGAAATGGCTACACAACACTCAACTAAAAATTATGAGGAAATCAATCTAGTTTCTCACCATTGGATTTGCATCTCGATATGTGCTCCGGCGCACCTCCATCTTCGTCTTCAGTGAATATCTAGCAAGGTTTAGGTCTTGGGTTCATTGGGTTAGGGTTTCAGATTCATCGAGGCATAGTTATAAAGAGAGGGAGGGTAGCGGCGCAGGCGAGGCAACGAGAGCCTGAGGGTGGCAAGTTAGGGGTGGGGGCGGGAAGCGGTGGCATGTACGGAGGTAGTGAGCCGCCAAGGACGAGGAAGGAGCATGATGGTTGGGGAAGCGGCAACATAGGGCAACAGCATGTCAAGAGGTGGTGGTGGATCAAGTGGCAGTGAGCTGCCAGAGAAAAGAGCACGATGCGTCGATGCGGTTAGGGAAGTGGCAGCTTCTTCACCAGCGAGCCCTCACCATGGCCGTTGCCTATAGGCTCACCTTCTTCTCCGGTTCAGTTCTAGCATGCCCAGATCAAGGGCCACGCTCCATGACCCTGTCATCGCCTGCTTGGCTGCTCTGGTGAAGATGGCTCGGACGCTCGGTCCTCCTCACATAGGATCAATCGGAGCCTAACTTAATAAACCAAGTCAATGGTCAGAAACCTTAGTTCCCACTTCACAATCACCTCTTTCCTTGCTCCGAATCCCCTAAGCACACGAACCCCCGTGAAAAATCACAAAGCTACACTAGTAGTATCCATGCCTGGCCTCCACGACCACGCCCCAGTGGCGGAGGACGGGAAAAAAATGAGGTGGGGCGGATCGAAAGCAATACCATTCAAGCTCCTCCAACTCTGTCAACGCCGGAGTTTGCGTCTGGTGGTGCCGCCGCCGCCCGGCTACGCCAGCCACGCTGGTACGCCATCGCCAGGCCAGCAGCAGCAGCCAGCGCCATCGCCACCGGTGGTCGCCGCCGCCGCCGCTACGCCATCGCCACCGGTGGCTGCCGCCACCACCGCCGCCGCGCACGCCATCGCCCATCTGTGGCTCGCGCCACCCACCGCCCGCCCGCCGCCGCCGGCAATGCCCAAAGCGCGCCGCTACGCCATCGCCAGCGCAGCGCCAGCGCCATCGCCACCGGTGGCGCCGCCGCCACCGCGCCCGCTGGCTACGCCAGCGCGCCGCTACGCCATCGCCAGCGCGGCAGCCGCTTAGCGCCATCGCCACCGGTGGCGCCACCCGCCACCGCCGCCCGCCGCCGCTACGCCATCGCCCAACACGCGCGCCAGCGCCATCGCCACCGGTGGTCGCTTTGCCCGCCACCGCCGCCGCGGCCACGCCATCGCCAGGGCCGCGGCGCCAGCCTGCGCATCGCCTTATCGGTGGCGCCGCCACCCACCGCTTCGCCGCCGCCACGCCATCGCCAGCTGCAGCAGCGCCAGCGCCATCGCCACCGTGGTGCCGCCGCCCCGCCGCACCCAAGGTCGGCCGTCCAGGAGGCAGGAGCAGGAGATCTATGGTTTATATTTACATTGACTAGCTAGTAGCTATTGTGTTATTGGATACTGGATAGGGGGTATATGGGGGCCTGCTGCAAAAAATCAAGGTATGGCCCCACAAGGAAAGGGGGTTCAATGATTCTAATAGAGGGAGGGAAAGCGGGATAGTGCCACCGCCACCGACTGTGCAGAGGCCACGGTGGCCACAGACGCTGGCTCTGGTGGAGGCCATGGCCCTGCGACCGAGCTTGGGCGACGGCGAGGCAGGGGAGGGGAGGGAAGGAGGGTTTGAAGAGGCGTGCACGGCTGCTGCTGCTCCCTCCACCGACCACGAAGAGAAGGTGGGAGAGGAGGAAGCCAGGAGAGGAGCTGGTCACTGGAGTCAATGGCCGTGGCGAAGAGAATATCGTCTTGAGCCCGCAGGAGGTACGGAGGTAGGGGTACAAATGTCCACAATGCTACTGGGGCAAGCCGTGTAACTTAGAGAGTGCTATGAGAGAGGTTGAAATTTTGAGGGGTATGTTCGCAAAGTGAAAAAAAGCGTTATGAGATCAATTTTTCCTTTTTTTTAATGACACCTTACAATCCATGCATGGCTACATAGCAACATTCTAAAATTTGATCACTAATATTTTTAAAATTATATAGATTAGCTACATAAAATCTATATCATTAGATTTGTCGTTAGAAAATACCTTCATGATATAATAATTTTATTAGTATATTAATAATATAAAGTAAAAAGTAATGGTCAAAATCAAATCTTGGAAACCGTAAAATAAAAAATCATTTAGAAAAGAAGAGAAAATAGTAGTATATTGTACTACGAGTGTTACCAATTAATGGCCCAAATTTTGACTAAAGTGCCTCCAATTTTCAAGTTGTCATACGAATTCAAATATTCTCGAATACAAATATGAATCGAATGTTGTAATGGATACGAATTCAAATCAAATATGTACTTAATTTAGTCGAATACGAATATCCTCCTACAATTTCTGTAACAAATCTTGGTAGAACTAATTCCTAGCGGTTTTACCATTTTTTACCGGTTTTTGACTGGTTACCAACGAATTGCATAGGAAACCGATCGAATATGAATCAAATAGTCTCGAATACGAATACGAATGTGATTTTTTAATACAAATATTCTCAAATACGGATATAAATATTTTTTAATACAAATATGAATATAGATTTACTTATCACATTCGTATTTTCTTAGATATGAATATCGGATAAAACGGATTATCCGTTAACATTTCTCACACCTAGTGGTAGGCGATGGGCTCCACGGAGGTGTCGTGCCACCCGGCCACGGTGGGCATCAGGGGAGGTGCCTCGTGCCATGGTACCCAGGCCCCATGCACATGCATCTTGTCCTAAGCGATGACAAGCAAAGACACTACCAAGTCTGCCTGAATGCACGCACGCATGGTACTAGAAAAAATTGACAGTACGTAACAACAACTATTTAGTGACACATACTGTAGTGGTTCATTTTCTATATCCATATATCCGCTGCAATTGTAGGAGTACCATAAATTAACACTCATTTCCAAGTCTCCATGCAATTAAGCATAGCAAAAGGACCACGTGAGGTCAACTGTCCATCAGTCCACGGCGAATTGACTTGGAAGGACGGAGGAATAAACGTACCCCCATCCCCGTCCATAGCCATCTATTGCGTCCAATTTAGAGCAAATTCAATAATAGAGCCAAGTGTTTGGCTATAAATCAAGTTATAAGAGCCAAGTTATGCAATAATTTATCTTCTATTTGTCTACAAAAGATTTTTTATTATTATGTGGTACCATGTCTCACATTCTCTTTTCTATTCCTCCTCACATACATTTATTATCTTGGCCTACCACTGTATAGGCTCCCGTGCCTAGCCAAACTCTCATCTCTCTCCTCTATTCTCTCCTCCACATCAACAAAAATGCTGACTAGCTTGGCTATAAGACTATTATTGTACTTGCTCTTAGAGCATCTCCAACAGTATGAGCTAGTTACTAGATTTAAGTCAACTTCTCTAATAGTACTAACTTTTAGCACATAGCTCATAACATAAATAGCCTCATATGACACTCTCACATAATCTTGGAATGTGTGTATGAGCCTAACTCTTGATCAAGAGCTAGCTTTTCTCTCTCTTCTATTAAAATATGAAATAATATGCTTAGAGTTAGCTCATAAGTCACTATTGGAGATGCTCTTAGAGTGTTTTGACGGCCAGGGTGTCCGATCGATAGAAAAAGCATTGGAAATGGCAACAAAAAGGCTATCCTCAACCTTAATTACAAACTAGGTAATTTACTCATCTGAACAATCACCATGATAGGATCCTACAAGCAAAGCTTTCATAGCAGTAGCCCAGTAGATAGAGTTAACCAAACTTCCTTTCGGTGTTGGCCGGCCGTTGAACCAACTAGTCTCCAATTCCGGCCAGCTTGCCGACTTGATTGCTCATTTAAGACGTGGTTTGTCCCATCCACGGCGTCTATGTCAGGCTCTAGCGAGCTAGTAAGAGGATTGTTGAGGAACCATCGCTGGCGACCAGTCCGAGCGATTCCTCTGTTTAGAACAAGAACGAATCAATCACAAATCACATAATAATAGATTGAACACAGAGAGGTAGAGAGAACTCCTGATCTTTCTTTAGTGCTTTAGATTGCATCGGGTACATAATGAGGGGGGTCTAGGTCCCTATTTATAGTCTACGGTGGGGTGCCCAATTAGATCAGGACTCTGGATAGAGTCCTGATTTTCTAACACTCCCCCTTGGGCACTCACCCAACATGCTCATGCCTCGTCAAAACTCCATAAAAACCCAGTGAGAAAATTTTGGAGAAAGAGTACATGATACATGTGATGCTGCGATGCACGAATTGCCTCGTTAAAAACCTTGGTCGAGAAACTTCATGGAAAACTCGTCAAGGGAAAAGAGTACAATTCACCCAAATTCATTTGGTGCGCAAGACTTTATTTTTGGGTACTTAATCTTCATGATCAAGATTTATTAGTGGGCTTGTGAGAATTCTCCCGACTTGCACTTCTCTAAGTCTCATCATTTCAATTCCACACATGCACCTTTCAAAGCTAGATGCGGGAGTGACTTAGTGAATAAATCTGCGAGATTTTCACATGACTTAGTATGCGATGCTTTAATCTCGTCCATCTTTTGCAATTCATGTGCATAGAAGAACTTGGGGTTGATATGCTTTGTGAGATGACTCTTCACATAGCCCGTTTGCACTTGTGCAACGCAAGCTGCATTATTTTCATAGATAATTGTGGGGTTTGCACAATATTCATCTCACATGACTGCTGGATGTGGTGAATCATTCGGCGGAGCAAAGCGCACTCGTGCGGCTTCATCTGATGCTATAATTTACGAGTGGTTCGTCAAGTAGCTACGGGCTTTGCTTAGACGATTTCCATGAAATTGCGGTTCCACCACACAGAATACATAGCCTGTTTGTGACTTAGCGGTATATGGTCCGACAGATACCGATATCTCGCATAGCCAATCAAGTTCAAATCTTGATTCTTTCGTAAAACAATCCGAGGTCCTTGCTACCTTGGAGGTATCGGAAAATGTCCTTTATGCCCCGCCAATGCCTTTTGGTGGGCTCACATCTGCACCTTGCTAACGAGTTCACGGCAAATGCAATGTCCGATCTAGTGCGGTTTGCTAAATACATGAGTGTTCCCACTGCACTCAAGTATGGGAATTCGGTCCCAGACTTCCTCCTCCTCTTCCCTTGGTCGGAAAGGATTTTTCTTGCTGTAAAGACCTCACCGATCATCGGTACTTTGAGGGAAATGCCTTCTCAAAGCCAAACCTTTGAGCACCTTCCAGGTGTAGGTTGGTGATGTACCAAGACTCCTTCGAGGACATGCTCAAGCTGCAAGCCTAAGCAAAACTTGGTCTTGCTCAAATCTTTCATTTCAAATTCGACTCCAAGTAGGAGCTTGCTTCTTTTATGTCTTGGTGTCCCGATGATATTCGGATCATCTACATACAGAGATTATACGAATCCATTCAGGATCGCCGTATAAATACACAAGGACAGTCTTCATTATTCGTATAGCCTTTCTTGCGAGAAAGTCGCTCAGCGATTATACCACATTCTTCCAGATTGTTTGATCCATACGGTGACTTTCCGAGTTTCACATGCATGATTTCTATTTGCTCTGTCTTGGTTCGGGAGAGGAATTCCTTCACGGACTTTCATGTAAATCTCCAAATCCAAGTTACCGTAAAGGTATGCAGTCACAACATCCATCAATTTCATTTCCAAGTTCAAGTTCACTGCCATTGAGATCAAGTATCTAAAGGTAATTCCACTCATGGTGGGAGTAGGTTTCTTCATAATCAACTCGGGACGTTGAGTGAAACCTTGGGCTACCAGCCTTGCTTTGTATCTCACTACTTCATTTCTTTCATTTCTCTTTCGAACAAATGCCCACTTGTGCCCAACGAGGTGTATGTGGGGAGGTGTGCGGCATACGGGCCCAAACACCTCTCTTTTATTCAGAGATAGCAATTCGGTTGCTATTGCCTTCTTCCAATCTTCCCAATCTGATCTTTTCTTACATTCAATGCGATGCGGGCTCGGGATCAAGATCGATGATGGTGGCAATTTTCTTTGAAGTAGATATCGATATTAGTGTTGTCCAATTCAGGACTCTCCGTGTGCACATAATTTATAGCTATTTCTTCATGAGTTGCTTCTTCGGAGCGATTGCTTCTGCTAGAGCTTTACCTTGCACATCGCTTCTTTCAATTGCGGTGGCAAGTCCCTTTAGTTTTTTCGGCTCCGATGTGTGCGCACACATCCATGCCGATGGGGATATTCAGATCCGGTATGCCCTTTTCTGAAGGTGTCATACTTATGCCAGGTCTCAACTGGCTCCCCTTCTCATTCCGGGGGACTTCAATAATCGGCTGTGATAAATCCCTTTTATCCTTTTTCACCAGGCGTCCCCGGTTACTAAGGATTCGAGGAACCGGAGTTCTCGTCCTCTTTTTATTTTTCGAGGCCTCGGACGAGATTAGGGATACCTTACGCTTTATTTGGTATTTCAACCTCTCCGGTGCGATGCGTGCGAGCACATGCGACTTAGTCACGCTCTTCAAATCACTAAAGTGTTCAGGCAGCTGATTTGCTAATGCTTGCAAATCAATTGTCTTCTGGACTTCTATTTGCTTTACTAGTGCGAGTCATGTGCATGAATTCTCGTGGCTTGCCATGTAATGTCTTCGGACTTCTCTAGTGCACGAGTCATCTGCATGGATTCCCGTGGTTTGCCACATAATTTCCCGACATTCTTCATCAAGGGGTTGATTTCCTCCCCCTAATGTTGGGAAATTTTCAGTGCTAACCTTTGCGCTAGTTGCATAGGTGAATGGATGTTGTAGGCGAAGGTCTAAAGTTGATGAGATTCATTGCACGAAGGACTGCGTGTCCCCAACATGTAGCGGCAAATTACTTTTATGCAAGAGGGTCGGGCAATGAATTTAATTCTTTTAATTAAAGCCTCGCCAAACCGTTACGGTATGGATATGCGATACCGAGTGCTCAATTGCAATTCCCATCGCCATGCAATAATCATCAAATGCCTTTGAAGTAAATTCTCCAGCGTTGTCCATTCGGATGGACTTGATATGATGATCTGGAAACACATTTCTGATGCGAATGATCTGCGAGATCAATTTTGCAAAGGCGTGGTTTCTTGTGGACAACAAACCCACATATGACCACTTCGATGAAGCGTCAATGAGCACCATGAAATACTTAAATGACCCTGAGATGGGCTGAATGGGACCGCAAATGTCTCCCTAGATGCGTTTCAGGAATGCAGGGACTTCATCCTTCACTTTCAGAGTGGAGGGTCTAGTAATTAGTTTCCCGGTGGCACATGCAGGGAACACAAAATCTTTATGATTCAGGAAATTCTTCACATTAATATTATGCCCATGCGAGTTATTATGTTTCTCATCATCCTAAGACTTAGGTGGCCTAATCTGTCATGCCAGAGACAGAAGAGTTCAGAGCTTCTAAACACTGTTTTCAGAACAGTGTACGCTGCAGGCGCATTAATGTTGGTATAATATAGCCTAGTTTCTAGTGAAGGAAGTTTTCTAATACAATTTTCTGTTCTCTTTGCGCTTCGTAATGAGTAGGTATTCCTTACCGTACTCTTTTCAGTTTCAACGTGGAAACCATTTGCGCGGATATTCTTAAAACTTAGGAGAGTTCTAGCCGATTTTGGGTACAATAAGGTTTCTTCAATAACCAAAGTTGTGCCCATTGTGGCTCTTCCCGAACCAATTATACATGCATCGCTTCTGGCGATTATCGTAAGGCTGTCAGTGCTCTTACGAATCGACTGAAAATACTCAACCTCTCTTAAGATGATATGCGTTATGCCGCTGCTAGCTAAGCACACTTCCTTCATAGGGCGCTACACGCGTTCTAATATAGGGTATTTATTAACATGTATGAGAAGGCAATCAACACATTAAATACTCCAATATCAGAACATATCATGACATCATAAACTGAATAAATGAATGAATTCATCAAATATCATCCAATCATCACGAAAAAATAACAATTCTTAAGTACCATCCATGCAAATTCTAACATATTCTTCCACACAAAATAAATGACAATTAAAGTCGAAATGCATTCAGTGCACTAGACTTCTTTTGCTATTTTCTCGGGTTGACATTCTCTTCAAGAGAAATCATGGCGTTAACTACTTCTAGGTCGAGAGGATTATCTTTGTCGTGATGGTTTCAACTTCCATCGGCAGTGCTACTACTGAATCTCTCACCATGATGCAGTGGGCTTCATCACGCCCTTGACCATCCCGCTTTGGCTTGTCGGCCTTATTCTCTCGTGGAGCATCCGATTCGCCTTTACGGTCGCGGCCTTACCCTTCCTTCCCTTCTCTCGTTAAGAGCTTTTCGCACCTGTAGCTCCCGGCGTTGGCTTCACGGCCGGGGCCTCCCAGTGGTGAGTGGCGTAGTTCTTACGGAGAACTTTGTCTGAGCCTCGCAACTTGCATCATATCGGTCAATTCGGCGTATTCCTCATAGCCATCTTGACGATAGTTGCGTCGCGATTGTGCTATATTGGGGTGGAAGGTTTTCTCAATTTTCTCGTTAGGTACAAATCTGTGCAAGGCAAAATTGTATTCCACGACCGTCTTAAAGTCGGCAAAACCTCGTTTGATCCACTCGCTCGCTTGAGGAAGAATGGTGTACTTTAGCCTCTCAAACCGCTCGAGTGCGGTCCGAGTGCCGCGCTCTTCTCCGTCATATACTCATTCTTGGGAGTGAGCGGAGGTGGTGCTGAGAAAATGAAGTGCACGATCATTCTTCTCGTGTTTGGGTTGGCGTCATTCGATCCGCCAATCCCAATAGCGTATGAGCTTCACGGCTCCAAGCACAAGCTCGACATCGGATGCCTCGTCGGATAGTTTTGGCCATCTTTGGGCGGCTCCTCGAACTTCCAATTCGTTATGCTAGTCATCTAAATGTGTATAAGTCTCATCTTTGGTAGACATGCACGAATAATTCACTGCAGTAAATAAATAGTACAAAAGGTTCTCGCAATGTTTCAGAATTTTCTATGCATTTTCTATAATTTCTTGCTAATTTCATGATTAAAGCAATTTTCAGCAATTACAATTAACCAAAACAAGAAATAAATACAGAAAATACAGAGAATAATAATAGCATAAATAAATAAGCTTCAAATGCTAAAAATAATTCAAAATTCAGTTCTCGAGGCCTTTTATGCTAGAATATGAAATTTCACAAATCTGCAATTCCAGAGGGTTTTACATAAAATTTCAGTTCAGAGAAAATTAGTGCAATTTTCTGATTTACTGAGGGTTTTCTGCAAAATTCTGGACCCACTCGTAAATTTGAGGACCTCTCATTAATTTTGGAATTACTGAGGCCTCTATTGCAAAATTCGGTATTCATACGCAAATTTTAGGATCTCTCGGTAATTTCTATGGTTAGAAAGGAAGATGACGACCGTCGCCACCGCGTTCGCGTTCGCGTATAGTAATTTTGGGCTGGGCAGGTTGGCACGGCACGAACGCCGGCATGGTGGGCTTTGGGTCGAACTTGGGCACGACCGGAGGCGGCGTGGGCGGCGCGGCGCGCGCGGCGAGATGATGGGCGAGCCGCACGGCACGCAAGCGCACGAAGCACGATGGGCCCGGGCTGTGCAGCACGGCACGCCCAAATCCCAGCTCTACATGCACATGCATCTTGTCCTAAGCGATGACAAGCAAAGACACTACCAAGTCTGCCTGAATGCACGCACGCATGGTACTAGAAAAAATTGACAGTACGTAACAACAACTATTTAGTGACACATACTGTAGTGGTTCATTTTCTATATCCATATATCCGCTGCAATTGTAGGAGTACCATAAATTAACACTCATTTCCAAGTCTCCATGCAATTAAGCATAGCAAAAGGACCACGTGAGGTCAACTGTCCATCAGTCCACGACGAATTGACTTGGAAGGACGGAGGAATAAACGTACCCCCATCGCCGTCCATGGCCATCTATTGCGTCCAATTTAGAGCAAGTTCAGTAATAGAGCTAAATGTTTAGCAACAAAAAGGCTACCCTCAACCTTAATTACAAACTAGGTAATTTAGGCCCTGTTTGGATCAGTTTCAGATTCTTAAAAACCAGCTATTACTTTAGTTTTTAAAAACTGATTTCTAAGCAAAAACTGATGGGGTGTTTGGATCCCCTAATTTTTAAAAGCTGGTTTCATTTATGATTGGTGCTAATAGACTTTATACCCTTACATTTATTGCTCTTGAATAGCACATTAAGGTGGTGATCGGTTTGGCTGAAAGTCTCGTGGCTTATGGTTTGAAAACATCATGTATTGGTGAAAAAAACCAGTATGGTAGTGAGGCTTATTTACCATAATTAAATTTAAAAAATTTTAAAAATAGAAAAAAACATATTAGCCCATCACGTATAATGTAAACAAATACGAGGAAAAAAAGAACCGGTAAAAAAACTCAAAAAAAGCCAAAAGTTCAGAAAAAGACGAAATTTATGAATAGTGCAAAAATAAGCTGAAGCCATATTGATCAGGGCCTAAACAACCATGCGTGGTTTTTAATGAGGGTAAATGGGTATTTATGCCAAAAAACTAGCAAAAGCTGGGTATCAACAGCTTCTTGGTTTTTAAGAATTTAGGTAGGTAGATTTTAAAAACTGCTCCAAAAATTGATCTGTTTAGATCTCACCCAGTTTCCAAAAGTTAGATTTTTAAAATCTGAGTGGATCCAAACAGGTCCTTACTCATCTGAACAATCACCATGATAGGATCCTACACGCAAAGCTTTCATAGCAGTAGCCCAGTAGATAGAGTTAACCGAACTTCCTTTCGGTGTAGGCCGGCCGTTGAACCAACTAGTCTCCAATTCTGGCCAGCTTGCCGACTTGATTGCTCATTTAAGACGTGGTTTGTCCCATCCACGGCGTCTATGTCACGGCTCTAGCGAGCTAGTAAGAGGATAACCACCTCCGTTTCCGTTTCCATGACATTTTTGACCAAGTTTTTCTTTCACAAATATTTGGCATTTTGCTATTCTCAATGCAAAATTTTGCTTGTGTGTTTGCATAGATAGCAAATAATATATGGCTTTACTACTTTTACGGTTTCTGTTCAACGAAGTAGTTAGTTGCTAGGGCATTTTTATTATAATATAAACAAAAAATAGTTACCTAAATATATGTATCCGGTCAAAAATACCAAGTAATCGAAAACGGAAGGAGTATATCTCGGGAATCCAAAATACGTGTTTTAGGGCCTGTTTGGGAAAGCTCCACCAGCTCCAGATCCACGAGATCCACCCAAATCCTGAATCTGAGAGCCAGATCCATGGATTTCATGGAGCTCCTCAAGAGGTGCTCCACCGTGGAGTTGGGTGGTAATTACCCACCAATGCCACTGGTTACACACCCTATCCCACCAAAAGTGGTCATTCCCGTCAAAACCTCAATTTCGTGGATCTGAAGCTGCTGTACAAGCCAAACACTCCATGATGGGATCCCAGATCCACGATGGAGCTGCTCTATGGTGGAGCTGCTGCTCTAGATCTATATTTTCAGTTGTGAGCTCTCCCAAACAGACCCTTAAGCCTGTGGGTATGGGCATGTGCACGCGCGGCATGTCTCGGCCCAGGCACCGCGGCATGGGAGCGTGGCACCTCCCTGCGGCCTGGCGGCACAGTATCTCCATGGGGCCACCCTTGCAGCGTCCGGCCGAGCAGTGCCGCGCTATGAATGTGCGTAATGGGTGGCGTGGGGTTATTTTAAAATTAAGATAGTAAAGTCGGATCAAATAAATGAATAATTCCTTTTTCATCGCTTAGTCACGTTGCATGCGTAGTTGACTCAAACGTACACGCTTTATCGTTGATAATGAATCAATAAACGCATTGACTGACTTACTGACTCTGACACATGCTCGTTCAGGCCAAAAAAGGCCGTGCTATACAAGTAAATATTTAATTCGTCTTGCTCTGCTTATTTGAGCATTCCTTTTGAGCTTAATTTTATCTTTTATAGCTTTTAGTTTTTGAGGCTTTTTGTCTTTTTTTATTCCTTTGTATTATTCATGATAAGAGACTTTTCTATTTTTAATTTTTTAAAATTTGATTATACCAAAAAAGTTTACAACAGTTACAGTGAACAAAACTCAAACGATGCTAAAAAAAAGCCCAAAACCATAAACTTAAGCCAAATGAGCACTAAAGAGTGAAAGCTTGCTAAAAATGACAGTGTTCTGAAAGCCCTCTGAAAGCCATAAGCTTAAGCCAAATAAGCACTAAAAATGACAGTGCTAAAAATTGCCAAATGAGCACTACTCTGAAAAGCCAAAACAAAAAGGGCGGTTTCTCCGATCGGCTTTTCGAAGCCGCTTCTCTAAATGGTTTCTTGAGCATAAACCATGTGCGTTGTCCTCATCAGTCTCTTCATTGTCCGCTGTTGTCTCGAAAAGCACAGATAAAAACCATCAGTTACAACCAAAACCATCAGTCGTAGCCCAAAGAGTAGAACCTTTATTTTTTGCTTATCCTTTTCCTATGTGCATAATAGCCACGTTCTTTTCATCTTTTTTTCTATCTTTTGGTTTTGGCTTTTCTGGAAGCCAAAATAAACAGGGCGGTTTCTCCAAACGGCTTTCTAAGGTTATAACCGTGTGCGTCATCCATATCGACATCTCCATCGTTTATTATAGTCTTGTAAAATATAGATAAAAATATAAGCCGTAGTCAAAAGTTTTCTGCCTAAAAAAACAGGTCCAATGCATGGTGGCATGCGTCGGTCCTTGTGGCAACAGGCATTATTGAATCCTCTTGTGACTTTTTTTCGTCTCCCCTAACCGGCGAATAACGGAGCAGATTAGTGAATGATTAGACGTTCCCGTCACGTTTCCTTTACAGAAAAAAAGGAAGCGCGCGTCTGCAGCTTGCTAGGTAAATAGGGCTAATCATCTGGACCGTTTCTGCTTTGCGTTAGTCGTTGGTCTTGTCACGTGATATTTACTACAAAAACAAAGCCAACATGCTAAGTAAATAGGGCTAATCATCTGGGCCGTTTCGAAGCCAACATCCCGGACGAATCGCTAGAAAACAACGCATGTAAACAGTAAATTGCTATAGTTTTCTGCTATTATTCCTAATAGTTTTTTAGGTATATTATATTGTGATTGCGGTTGATGATTTTTGCCTGGAAATAAATAGTAGTGACTGAAATAAGTGAATTTTAGAAAAAGCGAGTGAGCGGTGGAAAAGTGAGTGAGATATGAATGCAAGACAAGAGTGAGAGGAGTAAGATGTGTGATAATCCAAACTATATCCTATTACTAGAGCAAGACGAGAGCTAAAGAAGCGGAGAAACTGCTTCGGATGTTCACGTTGACTTTCGAAGGGAGAGAGGCACAGAGATGGTGGACGAGGTTGAAAATGAATAGTATTGGCTGAAAGAAATAGCTTTTAGAAGAAACTAGTGAGCGGTGGGGGAAGTGGGTGAGAAATACGTGCTCGAGAGAAGTAATAGGTTGTACACAGAGAAAAATAGTTGTATGTAGTTTTAGCCAATACAGCTAAACTCAATATACTTTTTACTATAATATTTTTATTAATCTTATCTTAAAAAAATTATTTAAAAATTATTTACTATAGCGTAAACTTTATAAAGCACGGTGAGCATAAACGAACACGGCAAAACCGCAGTGCCGCCACTGCGTGGCCCCCACCAAATCATCGACACTTGCACGGCACACAAACTCGGCCCCGGAAAAGGTCGCAAACGTACGTAACTGGATGGATATACCGGTACGCAAGTACCCGGGCCCACTTTGCAGTGGTCTAAGTCTGACTCCGACTCAAACCGAACCCGACCGCAGCCACCTCGGCGGCGACTCCTCCCTCCCACTCGCGCACCGACTCGCTTCCGCTTCCAAATTCTCCAACTCGCGAGTCGTCTCTCCCCCCCTAAGCAACCGCTTCCTCCTCCTCCTCCTCTCTTGTACTCCAAGCAAAATCCCCCAACCATTCCGAGAACCGCAACCCCGAAGGCCGCCGCCGGCGCCGGAGCATCCATCCAAGAGCCGCCGCGGCATTCCGACCGATCCGGCGGAGCGATGTTGGGGGGCCTCCTCTCCAGGATCCTGCTGTAAGTCTCGAGCCGAATCCTTCTTGGTTGGATTGGATGAGTGGGCTACAGCCTTCTCGCGACGTCCAAGCCAGTCCCGATTTATTGTTCTTTCTCTGCTTCACTGGGGGACGTGATGATTCGTCGCTGGTGGCCGCGCAGGCTGCTGTTTGGGTACGCGATGCCGGCCTTCGAGTGCTTCAAGACGGTGGAGGCGCGCCCCAACGACGCGCAGGTGCTCCGCTTCTGGTGCCAGTACTGGTGAGTTTGCTGGTCAACTAACAATGGAATAGTCAAGAAATTGGCAATGGATTTCCGCTGAACCGTTTGCGTACGTACGTGTTTGCTCTTGATTTCCTCCCAGACGGCCTGCTTGTGCTTGTGTTTTTTTGTAGTTGTTGTGATGAATTGCGTGCTACTAGTAGCTTGTTCTTTTCCTTTTTGATGATGTAGCGTGAAACTAAGAACGTAGATGGATAGCACTGTTTTCTTTAATTTCTGTGATATCATGATGCTAACCTTTTAAGTTCTCCCCCTTTAAACTTTCCATTGATAGCGTGGCATTTTTTTATGTGTATCTGGGCAAAAGTTCATGGAGCGGCGATCATGCCAACTTTATTTTCTGCCTCCCTTTAATTTTTCTATGGATAAGAGCATGCGTTTTTAGGTGGCTGTTAGGTGGATGATGATACTTTTAACTACTGCCCCCCGAGAAAGAATTATCAATCAAATAGTTCCCTTTTAGACACTATAGTATTATGTTAGGCAGCTATATGATACCTGGCTGTAAAAAAGGGAGTATCTGTAGTGCTGTTTCAGATTCATTTCCTCTGTCCTGAGAAATAAAGGCGCAAAACTATGAAAGACGTGGACTGTTTGATCATCAATCGATGCTCTGTATGAGAGCAGGTGACATATTCTGAAGGTCCCAGATCACACCTAATTTAGTTTTCACGTTGTCGTCAAAATCAATAAAATAACACATGATAATGGGCCATGCATCTACTTTGTGATGAAATAATGAATGATTGCGGTTAGGGTGGGAAAGAAATTCTGACGGTTCCACACGAGATAAAAGTGCCTCAAATCATGTCTGATTTAGCAGTTAGTAGCAATCATCATCATGGATTGTCTTTACCCTCTTTCATCTTAACCGTTCGATCTCCAATGGAAATATTGATTCTACATCCAAAATGGCAGAAGGGGGCATGCTTTCTACCGTTTCAATTAAACTAGCAGATTTACCCACACAATTACGCGACTAGACTCTATGATACAATTATCTTTTGTATACAACTTTAATATCTATAATTAAAATACAATTGTATTTCTTATACAACTTTAATATAGATCTATGATTAATTTGCACCGTTATAATCTAGTTCTACAAAATAAGTAGTGGAGATGCTTCTCTTTTTCTCGATTAATGTGAGGATTTTTAGAATTTTTTCCTTTTTAAGATTATTGTGGGATTTTCTTACCCTTAAAACAAATGAGGTGTCTTGGATCTCACCAGCTGTTTTTATTTATATAGATATATAGTATCCAAGTCTTTTATGTTTCGTATTCCCTTTGGGAGATTTTTGGGTATTCCACTAGAAATATCCGTAAGTACTTCTATTTGCGAGGTTAGCCCTTAAGCATGCCCTTGTAAAGAGTAAAGACCCGGGCTGTTGATGGTGGAAGCAAGAATCGCATCCCCATGATAGTCCGTATGTTGGGTAATGCATAAACAGTGTATGAAAACTGATTTTCGTCTGATGTCTTTTGCATGTTTGAATTTTTAAATGCAAGCAATTGGACCTGTTGCTAGCAATATAAACTTGCTTAAAGGCCCTTAAATTTTTATATCACGCACTTCGTATTTTTTCTATCTGTTCATCTTGGATGTACTGGATGTACTTCTTGATATATGTATGAAAATGAGATGCTTTGTGGTAGTCATAGGTGTTTTCCTTTACCTCTGAAAATCTTGGTAAAATTCAACTTGGTAGCATTTACCTCTGAAAATCTTGGTAAAATTCAACTTGGTAGCAAGCGAAATTTTCTTAACTGAACATTGTTAGGAAAAGAAGTCATACAATTTACTTGACCAGGAACCTGTTGTAAATGTTTTCTATTAGTTACTAATTCTGCTGTCCTACTCTTGGCATGCCATGATTTTCCGATGGTTTCAACATGCAAGTGCCGATCGGGGTAAAGAATATTTACGAATATCTGAACAGCCAAAGTATGTTAACAGTTTTAATGTAGTAAACTGTAATGTTTTAAAACTTCTATTGTTGCCAAACTTGTTGAGTTTTCTAATACAAGAAATTGTTATATACTGCAAATTGGCCAACAGTTTTCTTCTAAAGTTTGTCAGTAATGCTTGTGCTAAAGCTCAGGTATCTGGCCTGCCTAACAATTCAGTTGTTGCATACTTTTCAGGATCATAGTGGCCATGGTGATAGCCTTTGAGAGTCTCATCTCATGGTCAGTTAAATTCCATCCGCAAGGTTTCCCCTTTCTATTTGAAAGTTAGCTTCTCATTTATGCTTGCCTGCTATAATTTGTCTATAACAGGATGCCAATGTATGGAGAAATTAAGCTAGCTTTCTTTGTTTACCTGTGGTATCCGAAAACAAAAGTAAGAAAATACATCTGCTTCTTATCCTTCCCCCCATAAATAGTCTTTTTTTACCTGGAAAAAAAGCACAATTATATTGTCTTCTTATTTGGAGAGCAATTGTTTCTGCAGGGCAGCGATGTTGTGTACGATACCTTCCTTCGGCCTATTGTGATGCAATACGAACCAAATATTGAGCAAAGGTTACTGCATCTGAGAGCTAAATCTGGGCAGCTGCTTACATTCTACATCAAGAATTTCGCTGACAAAGGGACAGCTTTCTTCATGGATGTCCTGCGTTATGTTGTTTCTGACAAACCTGAAGCATCAAATTCAGAGGTAATGAGTTTTTGCTGTGTCAAAAAATGGCATACATCATATTGCACATCCATCTCTCACATGGTACCTCTTTGCAAGAAAGTTTCTACATAAGGATAGGATAGCCGTGAGCTGTTCTCTAAGAACCAGATTTTACTTGTCAGTAGTGAGAATCATATTTTATTATTAGTAGTCTGTCATCAGAGTATTACAGTTCCAGAACTATTTTCATTCTTCATCAGTTGCTCTGCTCTTCATCAAATGCCACAACCAGAAAACATACCAAGAAAGTCTGCACCACTCAAAATTGCTATTCTCTCGGGCATTATATAGTTCTGAATCTGGAAAAGGGCTCACAAGCCCTGAATCATAGAGCTACATTAGTTCATTGTCAGAAGCCTTACCTGCATTTCATCAAAGTTAATCCATGACCGAATCTAGTTTCTGATCTGAATAAACTCCTTCCATCTTCGGAAAGACTGTTTATCATTGTGGTAAAGCACTTACTAAGGTCACAAGTTTGAGCCCCATAAAATACTAACTTATTTCAGAGACTGGCAATCCCCTCCTGTTGAGACTGGCAACCCCCTCCTTTGTGTCGCTAATATCACTAGTCCATGCTGATCAAATTCTACTGTCAGAAATTTCCAACCAAAAGGGTCCAAATTACTGCTCCCTTATACTACCACCGAAGCCATCAATTTAGAGCTTAGGCAAACAATTTTCATGAACATACGACGCCACCTGTTTTTTTTTTTTCCAATCTGAAGATACTCCAACTGTCATCAAACAAAATGCTACAGCAATTAAAGGACTGCTCCCAATTCTGCCAAACCAACCTTTCCCAGCTCTTTCCCTCTCATTGCCCCACTTTGGCAAGCAGACAGGAGCAGCATTGTCCATCCATGCCTGTGCCAACTGCCAAGGCCAGAATGCCGAATCCTCATTCCTTCTCCTCTTATCTTAAAACTCAGGACACATCTGGTCCATGCAGCCCCCTGCCGTTGTCAGTTCAATCCTGGTCCCACCGGACAGTGACGGGCAACCGGCCGCAGTGCAAGCAACAGGGAAGGCCGTCGTGCGCACGACGTGCCTGATGTTCCGGCCAGCACAGCCAAGAGCCAACCAAACCAAACGATTCCCTTCCACATACCAGTTGTCTGCGTCCGTGATGGACGTATCTATGCATATTGTCTGATTTCTGTCAGTTTGCCACTCCTTTGTCTTGCAGTTGCTCTTTTCCTTTGTGCCATCCTGTTCTGACCATGGCCGTCCGAGCGATCCTAAGCGGCTTGGATTCTATATCATAATGTACAAATCCAAACTCACAGTCCTGGTACAACCGTTGTGTGATTTAGCCGTAAGAATTACCCAGTTGAGGACTGGTCCTTACGTGGTGTGGACGTCGGCTTCCCTGTTCCCTTCTTCGTGTTTCTCTCGTGTTCCCGTTGACGTGGCAGAATACCAGAGGAACATAAAGAGAAAGGGAGGGTGTTCTAGATCTTTGTCATGTGGACGGGAACACGAGAGCAACACGGAGAAAGAAACAGGGAAGCCGCGTTCAGCTATAAGAGGAGAGGGTAGTCTCGTGCCCACCAACCAAATGGGCATGTGCACGAATCTTGATGCACCGGATGCGCTAGACGATTAATTTGGCAATGATTAGTTTTTCTCTCTCTCTTGTTTGCATGTGCACCAGAGGAACAAGAGGTCCGGCTGGAGCTTCTTCGCCACCAAACGCCGGCCGCCGTCTCCGCCGCCGCAGGAGACCGTCTTCGACGGTCCTGACCTTGATGCCGCTGCCGTGGCCGAAGTTATTCGTGCTTCCGTCGGCGCTTCCGTCGGCGCCAAGCCCCGGCGGCAGCACAATGGCAAACATTAAGAGCAATTTTTTTAGGAGATGATCGTGTACATACAATGGATCAAACATCAAAGAAAGGCAAAAAAAAAAAACGAGAATACATAGCGAAATCCAGCAATCCAATGTGAAAGTGAACAGATATGTACGGAGCATCGAGTGTGTGTGTTTTTCCATTGTTGTATCCCGTTTTCCATGGCATGATTTAGGTTTTTTTTTTTTTTTGCTTTTAGTTTCGGCTTATTCAAAAATTACAATAAATGAGTGATTTCTCTAAACGGTTTCTTCTTGAATCTATAATTATGTGTATCATCTGCGGCGACGACTCCTCCGTTGCCGTTCGAAAGCGTACAACTCAAAAAAACATGAGTTCACGACAACGAAACAATTAGCAAAAGCCTTCGAAGCTAACTAATCCTCTCTTGCTATGCAATACCTTTCTTTTGTTGCTATCATCTCTCTGTAATCCTACAAAATATTTACACAAATTACAACCCAAATCAAAACTCAAAAGGTCAATTCTGTTCTAAATACACTGAAAAAAGAGCAAGAAGTAAAAAAAGGCAAGAAAACAAAATCAAATGCAACTAAGAATCTCGCCGGAGACGTCACCGTCCGAAGAGCGCCCCGATGAAGCTGAGGCAGCTGTTGAGGAGGCGGCAGAGTGGGCCGCGTCTCCGCCGGTGCCTCCATCGGGGGTCCTCCCTCGCCGACGGCGTCAGCTGGAGGTAGGCGTGCGCCGCGTGCCTAACCAGCGGGTGGCGTATCATGTGCACGTCCCCGCAGCTCCCGCCTCCACATGCGGCGGCGGCGGCCGCCGGCGAGCTGGCCTTGGCAGCAGCGTACTCGGGCGAGGACAGGATGTCCCGGAGGCTGGTGTAGCCCGCCTGCCCTCTGCCGTTGGGGATCTCGATCTCCGGCGGCGCCCACAGGCCCCGTATCCCGGGCGACACCCGCTTGAGCGGGCGCCAGAGCCGGAGCTCGAAGTGGCCGGTGCTCGCCCCGTGGGCCAGACGGTGGCACTGCCGCGACGGCGACTCCAGCACGGCTGCCACCGCCGTCACCATAGCAAGATCAAGAACACGATGGTTTCTTTCTTCTCGTAGGAGAGAAGCTCGAGCCGGAGCTGGAGAAGAGACGACTTCCTATTGGAGAGAGAGACTCAACGAAGGCTTAAAAAATTGAGAAATACGACTGCGGGGGTGGGATGGCCCCACATGGCAGTGGGTGTGCACGGGAGTGTTTTTACGGAAAATAGAGGTAAAATCAGGGTTAATTTTGGGCGACACTGTTCAAACACGCCAGTCATTAGAAGGTATATAACGGGTGGTTTTTTTGGCTCTTGGTTTATGGTTTAAATATTTGAATTCTGACTATTCGTAAGAGGTAGTACACACAAAAAAAAAATAATCGTATATGATTTTGATCGATACAGCTGAACTCAGTACATTTTTTGCTACAATCTTTCTATTGACTTCGCTTTGAAAAACGTATCGTTTTAAAAGCTAGTTACTATAGATAATATGAGCATAAACCGTGTATAACACAAAACGAACCGTCCAACATCTATAAATTAGATAATATAATTATAACTTGGTCTAACAAACCATGTGAAAAAGAACTAACGAAATTGTCAATTCCGTCTCATATCTCCCTCTCAAGAGAGAGAGAGAAAGCGTCCATCACATGGAATATTTCGAAACTGGGCGGGGAGCAAGCAATCGCCGGCCGCTCCTGCGAAATCGAACGGCCAGGATCGACCGAGGTTAGTGGCCGCACACCACCGTCGTGGTGGCGCGAAGGTGACAAGAGGCTACGGTGGAAGCAAGAGACGCGGCCAAGTCTGCTCTCATGAGCCCACAAAACGACAACTTTTTCTCGTTCCAGTCCCCTCGTTAGGGCCTGCATGATGGGCCGTCCGGATTCTCTGACGTAAGTCAGGTGACGTTGGATTACTGATGCATGGGTCTCACGAGCCGTGAACCTACACGTCAGTGATCCAACGTCACCTGACGTTATGTCAGAGGATCTGCGGCCCATGATAGGGGCCAAATCACCGTCAGTCTAGCTCAGCGTTCCTCTTTGGAACCTTTGTTTAGCCTGCCACTTCTTGCTAATGCACTCGTTAATCAAGGTGTAAGCACAGCTCCAAAATAAGAGCAGCGATAGTTAAGGTGTAAGTTAGCACACCCGTTTTGGATGTTTGATAAGCCAAATCAGGGGTGGGCCCGCCACTGAGCCAAGTTACTTCTTCACAAGGCCATCGAAAAAATACGCTCTATAAACTTAAGCAGAGAGAATATTATATAATATATTTGTAAAATTCAATAAAATTATAATATTGTGAAAGTACTTTTTGAGACGATTCTACACATATAATTTATATACATCTAATCCAAATATTTTTAAAAATATCGATAGTCAAAAAATTTTAAGTGTGAGTGCATATATTTCAAAACGTGTTGTTTGTATGAACTGGGCGAGTAGGACTTTCGTAGCGACAGGCGGCTCTGCTCAATAGAGCTTTTTTTAAGTGATTTATGGCTGTAAAGTACTGTAGCTGACAGAGATTTATTTAGTATAATTAAATTAAAAATAGAAAAAAGCATGTTAGCCCATCACGTATAATGTCAATAAATACGAGAAAAAAGAGCCGGCAAAAAAGCTCAAAAAAGTTAAAAGTATAAAAAAGACGAAATTTATAAATAGTGCAAAATAAATCAGAAGTTAGAAGCTCAAATCAAAACGAGCCGGGTAGTGATTCATCGCCACTACTACTTACTAATCATGACACGGATATCTAATGACCAAGTGGTAGTAGTACGTTACATGCATCGGTCGGCCATTTGGCGGGAATCAAGCGGTGGGTTTGTCAAAAAGCGACCAGCATTTTGCCGCAAACTGGAAAGATGGAGCTTCATCTTTGGGCGATCCCTGCGGCGACGAAGAGCAGGAGGCATCATGTCGATCAGATGGGATGTTTTGTCTCTAGTAGAGCAGGTAGCCGCCGGCAACCAAAGCAAGGACAAGAGTTAATTTATAGTTTATGATTTATGATTTATATCATAGGAATTAGCTTTTAAATGGTGTATATTTTTAAGACAGGGTTAATAAAAAATTTATAGTAAAAAAGTTTATTGAGTTCAGTTGTATGGGTCAAAATCGTATACGACTATTTTCCTCTACGTTCTGTCTCTTATGAATAGTTAGAATTTAAAATTTTAAACTATAAACACTACAACAAAATAAGCATATTAAGACGTTTTGTTTAACACGCTTTGAATCATATCTCTCTTTTTAGAACCACAATTGAAATAGAGACGCAGTTTGAGACGCTCTAAAGGGTTGCACACTATTAAATTCTATTAAAACGGCTGCTGAGACGTTTTGGAGTACGTCTCATGTATAGAGATGAAATTTTAGATGTCTTATTTATCTTTTGAGACGTCTTATCTATTATCTCCATATAAGAATATTAAAAAAATAAAATGGTGTAAGTAACGGTATATATATATATATATATAAAACATAAAAATATCAATCTCAAAGTTCGAACTCACAACCCGAGACTTTTCTTTCGCTTTTGTCCAGTGGTGAAAACATAAAAATATCAATCCTGGGGTTCGAACTCTCAACCTAAGGTTTAGAATGTTCATGCATTAACCCGTGAAATGGACTGACAAGTGGGCCCTCCTAAAACCAGTAAACCCTAACTCCCGTTAGACTCAGCGCTGTCTCGCCCTCTCGGCTCCATCCACCAAAACCAGCCGCCGCCATCCGTCTTTGTCTCTCCGAGAGACTCAACTTCCTCCAAATCTCCGCTCCTCATTCTCGCCATTTTCTCGCCGCTCGCCCGCTCCTCATTCCGCCGCTATCCGTCCCGACTCCCGACTTCCTCCAATGGCTGCTCCTCGCCGCTCCTCGCCAACGAGATCCGCAGCATCGATGCCAAGGTTTATCGATATTTCCCGCAAATCTCCCTCTCCCTCCCGCCGGCCACCTCCTCCTCCCCCCACCTCTCGCCCGGCTCGCTACTGATCCGATGTCGCCTGCCGCCGCGAGACCCCGTCTCACCGGCGCTTCCTCGCCGTCGCCCTCGCGCTGAAGCTCCGCTTCGCCGCGGCGAGGCCCGACAAGGAGACACGGAAGTTCTACGGGAACCTGGTGACCAACGGCACCCACAATGCCTCCGGGAACGGCAGCATCGCCGAGATGTTCGGCCGCGTGCTCGACAAGGAGTTCTCCGACATCGACAACCCCGAGAGTATGAATCCCGACCCTAGTTCCGCTGGTCTAGATCTGCACTGGTTTAGGACAAATTGATTTTGCTATTTTTAATCATTCGACAGAGGTGGTAGGAGAGATTTGAATCGGATAGAGGTGTTAGGAGAGATTCGAATTGGATGGCAACGGTTTGTCTGCGAATTTCTCAGAAGTCATGAAAATTTGGGGTTTAACACTGGCTATACTGTTGCATTCTATCCTCATGGTCTGATGGTTTAAATTATTATTGGTAGCATAATTACACACTGCACTTTTTTGAATGATGAATTGTTTTGTTCTTCCTTTTGCAGCACCGGACAAGAATAGTTTCAACAACAGCATCTCAGAGCATTAAGCTAGAGCCCACCATGATGTATCCTGGTACATTTTATATGATGTGTTCGAATTGAAGCGCCCCCTCTCTTATGTTAGTTAACTCCTATGACATTTACATTTGATGATTTCTCCTGTAGGCATTTAGATAACAGTCTTGCTTTGCATTTTCTGCACCTTCAGATTTATGTATTCCTTGAGGGTGTCGAGCAAGAGAAGGTGGAGACTACTTTTAAGCCAATGTTAGTAGATATTAAGTTCCATGATGTTAAAGGCAAAAACTATCGGTGTGTCATACCAAAACTGAACAAAGAAATAGTTCCTGAGAAATCGAAGGTTGTGGTCAAGCCTACAAAGATTGTTGTTACCCTTTACAAAGCTTCTAAAGGCAACTGGTTGGACTTGCACTTCAAGGAAGACAAGGTAATCACTGTGCTAAGCTATCTAGTAGTTTGATCCGTAATATTCAATGATTGGCATTTTTTTGATTTTCTTGAAACGTTTAAAGAGCTTTATTTTTCAAAATAATATGTGGTAGTGATAATCTCCAAGTGATGACAAGAAAATCTATGGGAAGAATTGAGTTAATAGGAACCTCTGAAACGACAATCCAAGCAATTTTGTCTACTCGTGTATCAATCCACTTGCATCTTGATTCGTTAGAAGGAATTGGTCGCTTACATCTTTTTGTTGCCGGAGAAATCATATAGTTATTATATTAGTTTCAAAGTACATCTATCACGATTAACATGATACTATGTTACTTTTATTCCTTGGCCATCCGGTTTTGAACCATTGGTACTTCTACACCTTTTCTCGCACCTTTTATATCTTGATCCAAGGCATGAAAAAGTGACAGGAAGGAAAAAATCAGTCACCTTATCATGAATAGATTGCCCCTTTGTGAAATGAATTGGTAAAGGATGCAATTGGTTGTGTTGTTGCTTGGCCACGGTTCTATGTAAGATCAATTCTTTGAACTACAAGAATAATTTTCCTACCGAAATATTTGTGTCTTGTTACTCATATAATATCTATTGCTCGGTAAAAAGCCTAAACGTTCTACTCGCTAGGTATGCCACTTCTAGTTTAATTAACGAACTTGTACCATAAGATTTTTCATGATTGCTCATATCTGATATTTTGTTGTTAATATTGCTATGTTTGCAGGATATGGAGGACTATGAAAAGAAATGCAGTGGAAGACCGATGCACAATTTTACGATTGAAGAAATAGACACGATGATTTATTATAGCAGTTTAAAAAAGATGTGTGTCAAATTGGAGGATGTTTTACCGACATGTGTTTATCGCATATTAGATTTATATTTAGTTGTGAACTCTGTTGATTTAAATGGATGCTATAATTATTTGTAAACCTCTCTTATGTAAACTTCTTTGAGGTTTGGAGGGTGCAATGGTGACGAATTTGTCAATTGTCAATGGTTTGCCCGGGGTGTGGCTTGGTTCCAGTTGTAGTTGGTTTGCTTTTCTTATAACAGTATATCTGTTGTGCTACGCCCATTCCTTATATTTTATAAAATATGTACTCAATATTATGGTGCTGCCTATAAAATTATTATATATACATGTATATATAATAAATATATGGAATACTATATTCTCATACGGATACCTATTAATTTGTGTGTATAGAAGAAAATATATACCAATCAAAATAAAAATACATACTACATAGGACATCTTGAGACGGCACATAACGTCTCAACGCATGTGCCTATATTAATTGAGACGTGGTGTAGCCGTTTTTATAAAAGCGTCTCTAACTTTATAGGGATACAGTGCAGATGTCTCTAATGAACGTCTCAAATAATATAGGCACGCCTTAGAGAGCGTCTCTATATTTTTGAGACGGTTCATGTAGAGACGTTTCTATGACGCTTTATAAAAGCGTCTCAGTTGTCTGTGGGAGACGAAACAGAACTCTCTAACCTACAAATATGATGTCTCCCCACGGATGTTTTGTTGTAGTGAAACCATAATATAAAAGAATCCACCAACCACCTTTTCTTCCTGCATGCACGGCTAATCTAGTGTGTTTTTTAGGTCCTGATGAACTCGGCTTCGGCTTCTGGCTTCTAGCTTATTTTTCACGATTTATAAGTTTCGTCTTTTTTTGAACTTTTGGCTTTTCGTTGAGCTTTTTTGCCGGTTCTTTTTTTCCCGTATTTGTTTGTATTATACGTAACGGGCTAACATATTTTTTTTATTTTTAAATTTTTTTTAAAATTTAATTATGCTAAATAAGCCTCTGTCAGCTACAGTGCTTTTTAGCCAGCTACAGTGTTTTCAGCCATAAGCCACAAGCTTTTCAGCCGAACCGATCATAATCTTGTGTCATTTTACTACTACTTGATTGGCACGTACATGTCTAGATTGGATGGAAACGCAGAGCGTATGCAGGCAAAGAAGCATGCACAGAGTCAACAAGTCAAAACAACTAGTAGCACCGTAGTTTCTAGCAGATAATCAAAACATGAGCCGTTGTTAAGATAATTAGCATGGTGACTCGTGCACTTGTACGGGTATTATCTATACGTTATGTTTAGGTGCTGTTTAGACTATATAAATATCATGAAAATTAAAAAAATAGTTAACGTAGGAACTAGAAAAAGTTTCTCGTGTTCCAAATAGGTTCTTAAAGTGCTAGACAAAAGTAATCGTTTGAAACTCACATGCCAAGCCACCGACTTTTTGACCGCTTAGGGGTTGATGTCCTATGTTTGTGGTAATATAACGTGATTACGCTCATTTAGTTTTATAATGTTTTTCTGCTCTTCTGTTTTGATTGTACATAGGGATGACCGATGAACATGCATGCGTTGATGTACATGCATGTGTTACACAAATCTTTTTCTATATCCACGTAAGGATCCACCATGGAGCAGCTCCACCGTGGATCTGGGTTTTATCCAAGTGTTTGGTACAGCTCCAGCTTTGAGTTTGCTCTCCTCTATCTCACTGACACAGGCCCACACGGAGTTCCCGGCATCGGACGATTTCGTCTGCGATGGGTGCTCGGCCGTGGCTCATCCCGACCGCGAGGGAGACGGGGCTAGCCGGCGGCGGAACGGCCATGGCGGCGCGACGGAATCGACCAAAACGGATTCCAGGGCGTCGGCCGCTCCTTGGGGAGAGAGGAATCGGACGGATTCGTCCGGCAGTGACCGGCGGCGAACCGAGCGGCGGCCGAGACAGGGAAGCAAGGGCGCCGGCGGCTCGGGCCATTGGAGTTCGATTCCTTGACGGAGAAGCATCTATGGGCCTTCTTGAACTCACCTAGAGTGCTAGGCGTGGCCGAGGTGGAGCGAGGCGGGCCGCGGCGAGAGGGCTTGGCGGCGAGGTGAAGACGGCGGCGGCTCGGCCAGGGAGAGCGGCGCGGGTCCATGGAGAGTAGAGTAGCTAGGAAATGGCATATTGTAGGCCATATATCATGTCCAAAACATCATATAGTTTTCGACAGCAGCAGAAGACGCTTGCCATTCTGCCGAAGGCGTCTGCTAGAGCTGTAGCGTAGTGCCTTCATATTTTTGCAGTGAGTTCAGGTAGAGAATTGGAATTCTTCTTGGACTTGCCTTTAGGACACTGATCATCTATCTTGTTAATTAGAACCAAACTTCACTCATGCTTTCTCCAAGTAGTATTGACTCGTGCTTGATTCGGATTTGTGTAGAGAGGTCCTGATGCAATGCTTGGACTACTCTGGCCAATTGCATAACTTGTGGACACCCCATTCGTGCACGCACGAACTGCAACTCTCGAAGATCTTCTTTAATTATCGCATTGTTTATATTGGTTTCTGTTTCTGGTTTCTACTTAAAAAAACCAAAAGCCAATACAAATATTCGGTTTTTTAAAGTGACTTCTTCACTTCTCTTGCTTCCGTCATACACACGCACCTCTCCCTCATCTGAAAACACCGCCTGCCACTTCTTCTAAAAGTCACTTTTTTTAGCTACTATTATTTATTTTCAGCCAAAAGCCATCAACAAAAGCCAATACGAACGCCTTCTTAGTTGATTAGTGCCCTCCCAATGCTCTACCATGTACAATGTCTGTAGAAGTAATTAGCTACCCACATAGGATGAGATATGATATGATAAAGAGTTAAGGAAAAGAGAGGAAAGCAATGTCTTGTATGAAATATTGCATGGCACATAATCTAATATTAAGAAACAACTAAAATTTGTATTGAGAAATAGAGTTGTGTTCGTATATTAAATCGGTGGATAGATGAGAGAGTAGAGAGGAGAGAGAGAAATATAGGAGAATATGTAATTTCATTGATTAGATCTACTGATAGATACTCTATATTAGAAGAGTAACATCTATGATTATTTTTATGTGACGCAGAGTGTATAGATATTGTTTTGCAGTACTTTTTATTGCGAGACGACAGACAGGAAATCATATTTGGGTTTGCGTTGTTGGAACCGGGCATCATGATTTGTGTTGGTCGGTTAGAGCAAGTATTATAAGAGGCTGTAAGCTGGCTGTATGCTGAGGTGGAGGAGAGAGAGGATGAGAGAGAAGAGAGGTGGGCTGTAAGCTTACAGCCAGCTGAAGCATAAGAACCAAGAAACTTTGTGAGAGAAAGGGGTAAATCATACAGCCTTCAGCTGGCTGTAACTACTATATGAGTAGGTTGATAAGTGGACTGTAAGTATCTATACAGCCAGCTGAAGGCTGTATTATAAGACTTGCTCTTATATGATCCTGGCATTGGCAGACGCATAATGGTCTCGGTTATCACCCTGTGTGACATGATTGCTGTGACTGACGTGCACACGCACCTCATCTGCACGTTTTCTTGTCATCTCTTTTCGTTCCTTGCAAGCTCTAGCACGTATGTTAGATCTTGTATGCGTTCTACAACCCTGATCTATAAACAGTAAATTGTCAGGGCGCTCATTTAGGCTGAATAAATCTAGTTTATAGCTGAATTTTTTATTGTTGCTGGTTTATTTTCCACTATAGTTGATAGTGGCTTATTTAGCATAATTAAATTTAAAAAAAATTTAAAAATAGAAAAAAAATATGTTAGCCTATCACGTACAATATAAACAAATACGGGAAAAAAGGAATATAAAAAAGCTCAAAAAAGCCAAAAAGGCATAAAAAGATGAAATTTACAAATGGTAAAAAATAAGTCAGAAGCTCAAATCGAAATGAGCAAAAGTATAGCAATTCTAGTACATGTATTTGTGATTAATTCTCTTTTTTTCTACTCTAGAGGAAAAAGATAAACGGGAAAAGCACTCTAGCTAACCAAAAGCATGCTCGTCAATGCTCACGCATGCACGAGCTGTAGAGTTAAGTGGCGTGGCCCTTTTTTTCGCCGTAGTATATTTTTGCGGTTCGAGTGGGCCATATCTAACAGATTGGCAGATTGAGTAGAGTATAGAATATCTACTTATAAGTTTTTAAATTACACAATATATGTATATATATATATATATATGTGTGTGTGTGTCTGTGTGTGTTGGGGGAGGGTATATAGTATGCACTTATCTTTACGGTGTACTCAATATGCACTTAAACTAAAAAGAGTGAGGAGAAATTATAAAAAATTGTAGATGTACTTCATGGTTTATTCCATCTATGTATAAAATTTTAAGTTTGGATTTATTCTATGTTAATAATAATACTAAAAAAGAGAAAATTCTAACAAAAAGTAAGAGTTCAAGTATGTCAGATTTTCTTTTTTATATACTTTTAATATAGAATAAATTTAAACTTAAAATTTTATACATAAGTGGAGTAAACTATGGAGTACATCCAGAATTATTTTTAGAATTTTTCATGATTTTTTTAGTTTGAGTGCACAGTGAGTGTGTGTATAGGAAAATGGTATCATACTACTACGAGTATGTACTCCATTCTCTGGCCATCGTCCATCAGATCTAGATCAGCTCAGTCACAAGTTTTGCTTCCACCTTCCAACCCGATCCAAACCATATCCCACCGAAACAAACAACAACATTTTTGACAACCATCCATATCCTCGTCTCATCGGGTTCACATAGGGGCTATTTGGTTGCCTGCATGCGGGTGGCTCGCATCCGCGCATGCAGGGAGATGGTGTTTGGTTGCCTGTATGGAGGAGAGAGCCTGCACGAGTGGATGCAAAAAATCAACTGGAGCCAGGCTGAGGAGAAACGTGGCTGAGGAGCTTCCCTCCTCAGCCTGGCCACGCTCATGCAGCTGCATGAGCACATGCAGGCAACCAAGCATTAGATGATGGCGGCGGCAGATGACGGCGGAGGTGGCAGCTTCCAGGTAGCAGATGTCGGTGGCGGTGGCTCCTAGGTAGCAGATGTTGGCGGCGGCCGGCTATCCGGTAGTGGCACTGACTCCAGGCACTAGATGATGGCAGCGGTCGGCTGTCCAGCAGCAGCGATGTCAGCTCCCTGGCCCCAGATGAAGGCGATGGCCGATGGGAGTACATTACTACAAAAAGCCTAATACTAGATGCCACATCATAGACAATTTTTCAAAAATGTTAATACTAAATACCATCACAGACGGTTTTAGTTTAGAGACCGTCTGTGTTGTTGCAAGCACTAAAAATCATCTATGAAGATGTAATATTACAGACGATTCATGGTAGAAACAGTCTATGAAGCGTCACAGAAGATTTGTACCATCAACCATTTGTGATATTACCAAATATCACAGATAATTTTTTATTTTAACTATCTATGAAGTATCACAGATGGTTTGTATTACAAACCGCCTGTGATAATTAAGTCATCATAGACGGTTTTTAATAAAAACTGTTTGTGATAATTTCACTATATTAATTGCGCGTAGACCCGTCGACTCTCTGTCTTAAATTCCAGATCTAGGCTGCTGCTTTGAGCTAGAGGCGAGGCTTTGAGGCTATTTGGTGAAAGGAGACTATTTAGTAAGAGTGATTGTAGATCTATTCATTTCTTGACTACCTACGATTAGTAATTTTTTTTTCTAATTGCATTATAATTTAGATCTATAGCTTTCAGTGAAAGAAGAATTAAAAATTCTTTAGATCGAGTAGCTTGATGAAGAGAGAAAATTATTTACATCTAGCATGGTTTAACTAGGGTTTAGTCAATTCATAGTCTATTTGTACTTAATTTAATTTAATTAATTATTCTTGCTACATATAGCTATTTTCTTACAAAACATGCACAAAATTATTCATACAAAATGACTTTGGAACCATCGAAGCAAGATCAGAATTAGACATTCAAAGACGAGGAAAATCAGGCAACTTACAAATAGCAAAACTGAAAAGAAAATTACATGTATATTTGTTTTCTTTATCAAATCTCGTTGTTAGTACTCCTAAAGATTCAACGCATTGACAGTTGATAAATTACATATAGCTACTTTAGATCGTATATATCTTGTACACTAATTAATTAATTCAATATTTAATGCTAAATTGTTATATGCGTAATGTAGGACCGAAGCTGAATGTACACTGGGAACCGTGTGAGTGAAGAGTACATTAATGACATGTCTACTTTTACAAGAGCTACTAAGGAGGATATGTTGAATAAGGGGGTGGAATATATGTAATGTCCATGCATTGACTGCAAGAATCTAAAGATATTTAAGAACCGAGCGTAGATTGAAGCACACTTGATTCGAATGGGTTTCAAAAAGGGGTATGCACGTTGGACCAGTTATGGTGAAGAGCAGATTACACAAAAAAACAAATAGTACTCAATGATTACCAGTTCTTTCCTCTTTCTAGCATAACCTTTTCTCTCTAATATGTGTGCATGCTTAATATTTTCGCATTCTCTTGGTTCCTGCTGTTGGTTTCCTAATCATACAACATATTATCAGCATGTGTTGAGATTAATACCAAAAGTCCAAGAAAATATTACCTTGGCCTCATCAAAGTACCGATTGGAAACTAGCGTAGCCCATTGAGATTCGTCAACAGTTTCAGGACTTATTTGTAGTATTAGCTCCATAGGCAAGTTAGGCTTATAAAATTTCTTCAAATTCCCCTTGTACTGCCTCCATTTGTTATCTAACTGGTTGAAAAGCCAACCCTTTGCTCTTCGATCAATTGTAAATTTTCTTTAGTGCATAGAAAAACAAAGTCGATAAAGTTATAACTAGATCAAGATCTCCAATGTAATTAGTAAGAACACAATTTTTTGAATTCGAGAACTATACCTCTATTTTTTTAACCATTTTGGGATGATATATTTTCTGATAGACATCATCATTCCATTTAAAAATGTTCAAAGGAGTTAGATGTGGTTTCTTAACAATTGTTCCTAAGTACGTTCCATGAACAACAGATTTTGAGATAGGTGCATTGAAATGGTCTAGTTTGACGATGATCTTAACACCTTCTGGAAGATTTTTGATGTTCGCTAATTTTGTCGGTCCTTGACGTCTCTTAATGCAGACGTCGGGATCTAGAAAGAAGATTTAGAAAAAATATTTATATGCAAAAATGTTTGTGAGAATAAATGATATATCTTGTAATTACAATAATCATAGTCATGGTTAAGCCAATCCTCCTATGTTATAATCTGTTCTTGAATATTGTTCAATGAATGAACATTTCTTGGCATATCTATGTCTTCATTCCGAAAGTCATTCTCCACAGACGTTAAGTTATAAGTAACATGGTAGCCATCTTGTGTATCATCATGGAAAGCAGATGTTAAGAACTGATATAGTCCTTCTTTATATTCAACACAATCTATACATTTATCCATCCAACTTGTATCCATTATCAGTAATCAGTGACTGAAACAAAAAACAAATGTACCACATGAAATAGAATTGCAGGAAGAGCCAAAATTCATGTTACGTGAATGAATACTCTGATTAATAAATAGGAGTTGAATCATAACATATGCTATTAATTTAGTGAATTTGAGAAAAATAGTGTAGTTCAGATAAATATTATCATGCACTTCGCCATATCTATCAAACTAAAAGCATAGTGAGACTGACCGCAAGATTATTGTTCATTATATCTAAGATAATAATAGCATAGTTAGTAATAAAAAGAATATTACATATGCAGTAGCAAATATGATGAACAAGTATCATTGGGTTGCATAGCATGCGAGCCTAACAATGTAGCCATTACTATGACGTTGATCATTTTAGCCTTCTCCAACCTGAATCTAAATTGACTATCCATATAAAAAAGAACATGAATTGACTCAAGTAAAATTTCCCCTGTTTTATAATTCCTTTTGTTTGTTGGAACAAGATTTTTCGCATGGTTCAGTGATAATTCCATCCTATAATTTTATTTCTGAATTATACTAGGATGCAATGCAAATCACTAAATTGGTTACGTCTTGTTACAATGACTTCTTCAATTAACATATGGCCCATCTTGTTAAATTGCAATCTATGTATCTTTAAATAATTCTACCTGAATAATTTTAGATGAATAGCAAATTAAATTTAACAAAACCAGAAACTTTTTATGACTACACCCTGGATATCAATCTTGGCATAATATTGAGTGGAGTGCAGTTTGCATGCCTGCATGTAGGGGTGGAAAACGGTAACGGATAATTCGTTTTATCCGATATTCGTATTCGAGAAAACACGAATGTGGTAAGTAAAATCTGTATTAAAAAACATTTGTATTCGTATTCGAAAATATCCGTATCCGTATTCGTATTCGAGACTATTTGATTCGTATTCGATCCGTTTCTAGAACCCATGAAAAATCCATACGAATTTTGTGATTCAAGATTTGAATTTAGGTGGTTTAAAACCGGTAACTAGTCAAAAACCGGTGAAAAATTAGCAAAACCGCTACGAATCCGTTTTATCCGATATTCGTATCCGAGAAAATCCGTATTCGAAAATATCCGTATTCGTATTCGAGAATATTAGTATCCATATTTGAGAATATTCGAATTTGTATTCGTATTCATTTTAAAAATATAGATTCGTATTCATATTTGAGACTATTCGATCGTATCCGATACGTTTCCACCCCTACCTACATGATGCCGTGATGCAACAGCTGAACGCTGGCCATTAGGAAAAACGGGCCGAATGTTGTATATGGGCTGAGAACTTTCACCCAACGGAAAGCTTTGGAAGGGCCCAAGCCCAACACTACCTTTTCCCTATTTTCCTGGCTGAAATCTTGTGTTGGAAATTGGAACCGAATGTCTGTGTATTCCATTGACCAATCCCGAATTTTTCAAGTTTTTTCTTCTAACACCATGCTACATGAGAAGCATATTATATGTTGAATTCTAGAATTGCTTATTTAATTTGCCAGTGGAGGATTAAAGGAAGAGGCATCCTATACTAGCACATCAAAAAGGTTTAGCCTAAAACAAGAAACAAAGAAGATGCATGCTAGCTTAGTGTTGTGTATGGCTCACACAGGTAAAGAAAGGGACTATGTCCGGAAAAACAGAGCATCATTTTTTCAGATACAACCCTACAAGGAAACAAAACACAATTTGTATAAGTTTACGAGATATTGTGGTCGAGGGGATGTGGGGGGAGAAGCCTCCGAGGTACAGACTAGGTATTTGAGACAAATATGTAATCAGAGTATAAATATATATCGCCAACCTCTTTAACCCTATCAGTGATATGAAACTCCTCATATGAATGGAGCCGTCGCGATACTGCTCCTGGGAACGTAGACATTGCCGAACCTCGTAAACAAATATGCATGTCTCTTGTGTGCTCTTATGCTTGTCGTGATTCTTCTCTTTATGCTAGGGCTGTTGCCTATTTCAACACTTGGTTCAGTTAGATGCGGAGTCGGTAGTGCTTTTGAGTGTTCGTTTGATCAGAAAATGCCATGTAAGTGCTTTTGATGGCTATCTATCTTTCTTTGCCTTTGCTTTATGAAAAGATGAATAAATCAAACTCGATCAATAAAGCCTTTCGTTCATCATAAAGGGAAAAGAATTAAAAGAGGACACCTTTTTCCCCCATTAACCTGTCATGAACAGATCTTAAACAAGCAGAGTTCTGATGCACCCGAACTAATTGTCAATGTGTATGTATGTCTCTCTGATTTCATTACTACTACTACTATCTCTGGCCCTTCTTTTCTTGATGCTTTTCCCCCGTCTCTTCCTTTTTCTTTTCTTCTTTCCCCTCCAGGCACTTCTTTTACTGCATTTGCATGGTGTTTTTAATTATCTTGGTTCTAATCATGAATACTGTCTTTTGTGAGGCTTTTGGACCATGGGTAGAGAGACCAAGGTGACTACTTTTGACTGAAAAACTTCAGGACCAGCTAATTTTGACCGGAACAAAAAATGTAGGCATTCATATACAAATATACACTATTGAAATTCTTGTACTTGTCCCTCGCAAAAAAAAATGAAATTCTTGTACTTGTTTGCATTGAAGGATGCAAATAAACAGTTTTTTTCTTGAGAACTTTTCACCTCCATCTGTTTGCATGCTATAAAACACGAGAGGCTGAGAGGTGAAGCTAGCATGTCAGCCATGGAATTTGGCAGGCATGCATGTATGCAGCACAACTGCACACGAGGATGAATAGATCATGGGAGTAGCCAGAGATGACAGATTCACAGTAATAGCTTTATTCCTCTCAGGCTCAGCCCTTCTCTTTTCAGAAGATGGGTGTAGGGGTGGGGGGAGGAGGGCCGAACACAATTCTCTATAGGATCTTCTTTATATAGTAACTAACTTTTAAAACAAAGTATCTTTTTTAATATAAGACTTACAAATTAATTATAGTAGACATTGTTTTGACATCATCTATATCGATTAAAATCACATGTATCTTTTTCTCCGTATTCTTTCTCGTGAACCGCCAAAATTCATAATTTTAAACTAAAAATCAAAAACCACGGCCCAAAAGATACTAGAAATACCTCGTGGCAGACCAGAGCCGGAGACCAAGTGCAAGTTGCTAGCTAGCTCCATGAATCATGCACTTGATCTGCATGCATACATTTTGCATAGTAGCAGCAACTCACTTTGTATATATCCAGTGTATCTACGGACTGTACTGCTTCTTTCTATAAGTGGGCCTAAACCTTCTCCAATTATTGCGATATACTGCAATGCATGCATATACACACGCGCATGCGTGAAGCAGCTGAGATCGATGTCGAGGTCCACACCAGTATTCAAGTGAAGCAACGAAATGGCTAAATCAAAATTTTCGAACAAAAATAAACTCTCAACTCAAAATGAATCAAGGACTCTGCACATGAGAACATGTATGTACTTTCAAGACGAACAACTTTGAACTCGCGGATTCAGACTAACTTGAACAAATTGACCTTTCAGCCCGTGGATTCAAACTTTTCACTCCCCAGATTCGAAGTTTCAACTACCAAATTAGAATACTTTCAACTCCAACAACCAAACTTTCAGATCTTTCGCAACTTTCAACTGAAAGATTGAAACTTTCATCTAGCAAGAGCAGCGGCGCAGAAGGCTGGCAGCCCTTGCGAGCCTTGACCTTGACGCGCGAGCGGCGGTGTGCGCACAGTGGTCATGTGGGCCACAGGAGCAAAAGTCTCGGAGGACAAGATGACCCATCGAGGAAGATGGGGCATCGAAGAAGATGGAACATCGGGAGAAGATGGGTGATTCCAACGAGGTTATCATCGAGCACGAGCGGTCTCAAGGAGGTGACGATGCTTGCGCTCAGCGGACTGAGAACATGAGCAATGAAGGAACATGAAAGGATGAGTTGCAAAGAGATCCTCGACCAGAGACAGAAAGAGATGTACCATCGCAGTAAGAACACCGACAGAGAATCAAGAGGTGTAATAGAAGAGAGTGGAAGGATCGGAGTCATGTGAAAGGATGCTCGAATCGAGAATCCACGGGAGGTACCTGATCGTGTAGGAGGTGGTTTCTCGGTGCGAAATGTCGTGCGAGTAACTGCGCAGAACTTGTCGAAGGAGAACCCGGCGGCAAGCAAAGCGTCGAAGTCGGCTATCTCCGCTCGGTGAGAGAAACCGCTGAAGAAGTCGATGCGAATGTCGTCGTAGAAGCACTAGTGCCGAGAAGAACGGCGTGAAAGATGCGCTTCTTCTTATAGCATGGGACTCAATGTGGCCGTCCTTGTCGCAAGAGGAGCAGTGAGGACGGCCACCTCCAGACGGAGGACGGCCACCACCACTGTGGTAGCCGCTGGAGGAGGCAAAGTAGCGAGGCGAGCGGCGAGCACGAGAGGGGAGTGGCATCGAACCATCACCACTCGAGGCGAGTCTCTCCGCGCGTATCTCGGTAAGAGCCTCCGAGAGAGTGACACGAGGTGGCGTGCAGGAGCGGGCACGCCTTTGCTCGAACTCGGGGCGGCGAGTAAGACCCGCGACGGACAAGGAGCCACCGCGTTCGGCACGGTATATATACACAAAGTACAGGTGGTAAATATACAAAGAACCCTCATAACAATGAGGAATAACAACCTATACATATATCTCTAACATTTGGAAAGATTGGTGAAGGTCGGCAGCCCTTGCCCTTGCCCTTGACGCGCGAGCGGCGGTGGGAGGTGGTGATTCCAACGGTTAGGACTGAGTTGAGAGAAAAGACGAGGAGCCACCGCGTTCGGAGGGAGAGGGGGCACTGGAGGTAGAAGCCGATGGCTTCTCTAGAGAAGAATTATGTGGGTGGATTCTTTTTTAGAGTAATGCTATACAACATTCGAATGTTTTTTAGGACAAAAATAGTCAGATTAATTTGGAGCGTTAGATCTCCATTCAACGGATTCACCCATAGAAGCTCCCCTCCAAAAAAATGACCCCCTCCAAAAAAAATGATTTAGGGTGTTGGATCTCCATCTAACGGCTCAAAATCTGACTATTTTTTCCCTCAAAAACAGTCAAATATTGTATAGACACTCCCTCTTTTTTATTATGGTTTATAGGTTCTGACAGTTCTGTTCTTTTCAGTTTTTAAAAGCTGCTTTTCGGTTTTTCTACAGCAACTAGTTTTCAAATAGAGTATCTTTTTAAGATAGAGTTTACTAGTTAATTATAGTACATACTGTACCGACTTCATTTATATTGGCAAAAACCGTACGTAAGTTTTTGTTACTTTGTGATCTCTCACACAAACAACCTAAAAGACATAAACTTCAACCAAAAAGAACAAGCCCATAGTTTTTTTGTCCTAATACGAATAATTGTGTGAATAAACCAAATGTTGATAAACCACTTTAAAATAACTGTCTTAATAAACTGTTTTAAAACTATAACGAAGAAATCATTTTATTTATTTATTTATTTAAAAGAAGTTATAACCTGAAAAGAAGAAGTCACGGCGGCCTAGAAGGCGGGAACGCAGGGGAAGGTATGTATGGGAAGGACTCGAGATGAGTGTAGAATTGGGATGGCAAGGAAGGAATAATTCGTTCTCTCTTTTGTTGGGTCGGTCCACGTGCGAGATGTTTGCGTTACCTGTGTGTTGCCAACAAGCGCTCGCTCGATACACACTCCAAGATTATGCGTCTACGATGATACGAGTTGCCATATGTACGAGAACAATGTCCATGCATGTAAAATGAACTTTACTGTATACATGGGGATGATGCTTTTTATACATGTGGCACCGTACATCATCTTTTCCATATCTGGCTCCAGAGAGTGAAGAGAATATGTGTAGGTATGCATTTTGCATGGCTTTTAGCCCCCACATGCTTTGCACATTCCGTAACAGGAGCACAGGACACCACCAGCCAATTTGACCCGCCCTACACGAAAAGAAGATGGGTTTTGATAATCTCGTATGCGGATGGAATCAACCTAAAAATAATTCAAAATTTTTATCTTTGGATTTGCACCAGGATTTGTGCTCTAGTAGAGGCGGCGTCTTCTCCGAGGAGGCTTATCACCGGAGTTAGGATCGGGATGCACCAAGACCCCAACCTTAGATTTTGGTGGTAGACGGTGGACCAGCGGTGGCGCTGTCGGCCGCTAGAAAGGAGGCCGACGGTGGGCAGGGAATCATGTTGTGACGAGCAAGTCTAGTGTTGGGAGGCCAGGGAAGGACGGAAGGTGTTTGCCAATAGCAGATCCGACGGTGGTGATTAGTGAGCTACTGGAGATGGGGAAGAAGGTCATGGGGCGGCGGGGGAGGTCAGCGGCGCAACAGGCGATGAGGGGGAAGGGGAGTGGAAGTGGCGACGGTGGTAGTGGGAGGGCACCGGGGGGATGCGGTGACCGACTTTGGCGCCGGTTACCGTGATGGAAGTGGCGGTGGGGGGTGGGTCGGTGACAAATGGAGTTGAGAGAGAAATGGGGTTAGGGGAGATGAGTTGTAGGATTTTGTAGGACTGAATAGGCAACAGAGAGGTGAATGGTGTCTTAAAATTTTTTCCCAAAATATTCACTTATTGTTTACTCTGATAGCTACAAAACTATGAAGATTAGAACAGAAATCCCATTGAAAAACCAAAGACTCTCAGAGCTGAGCAAAACCAGTCAGAAAAATAACATGATCAAACTTTGACTACGTGGTCAAAAGTCTCACAAAGCCGAGCACGACTTGATCGGAAGCCAACGTGGTTGTGATCGAAACCAACGTGGTCGAAAGAAATTCGACTACGTGGTCGGAAGTCCCACAGAGATAAATGCAACCTAATTGGAAAGCAATGTGGTCGTGGTCGTAACCAGCGTGGTTGAAACCAACATGGTCGAAATTTAACTCGAGTGGACAACGACCAAAGAGTGCTCGAAAACCAATATGGTCGAAAATCAATGTGGTCGAAGGCCAACGGATGTTCTAAAACTATCATGGTCCGTGACCAGTGTGCGGTCGAAAGATCAACGTGGTCGACGAAAAATGAGTGGTCGAAAACCAATGCTGTCAAGACCGATGTGATCGTATCCTTCGTGAAAGATGTCTAGGAGCTATGGTTGTAAAAACAATTATGTAGTCGATGACCTGAGTAGTTGTAATAGTTTAAATATGACTAGAGTGGTCTAAGATCAATGAGTGATCGAAATTAAAGTGGTCGAACCAAACCAAACCTTGACTAGTGAGGTCGACGACCAATTAGTGGTCGTAACAGAAGTGGTCAAAACTCGTCCAAACACTGCCAGTATTAAGGTTGACGACCAGTGAGCGGTCGAATCAGAATGGTTGAAATGATACAATGTGGTCGAAAGCCTGAACGTGGTCAAAAACTTGAATGTGGTTGAAAAACCAGAGAAAACCGACGATGAATAGAGGCTTTTAGCAGAGTTTCAAAAACTAAATTGATGTAACTTTTGATCTGTAGATCCAATGATATGAAACTTTGTAGGGATCTTATCTAGGGTATTGTGAACCTATTCTAATAAACTTTCCCCAACCAAAGTTGAGACTTCTTTCAGTTTGTTGGAAGGTTTCCCCAAAATCGAAATTGGTGGGTCCAACTTGCTCGTAGGTGGATGATGATCAAGATGGGTCTAGATGTATTTTCATATATCACAATAAGTTAGATTACCAAAGAAATAAACTCAAAAACTCTCAGGTCAAGAAATAACACTTTTAGCCCAAATCAAATCATGCAAAAAACTGAGTTTCTTCAAGAACTTCCTCTAAATCGTGCCTAGATAGATGAGATCTTATCTCCAAGAGACATCTCCTCCTCTTGCACATCCTTGGTACTAGAAAAACTAAGAGAAGAGAAATTCAAACAAGAAAGCCAAGAAAATCAAAAGCGCATAAGGGGATTCATGGCACAACTCACTTGGGCAAAATTTGGATGTCCATTTCACTTGGAGGGAAATATTTTTATAGCCAATTCCTTAGGATAGTAGAACTCTAAGGCTAGAACATACATACAAAAGGCTCCAATACAAGGAACCCTAATCTCACATGGGAGGGAGGGAGAGCTAGCCACCACAAAGATTTAGCCAAAATTTTCAAACCCTAACTCTTGCCTCTCCTCCCCTTTTATAGCCTTACAACTTGAACCAAAACCTAATGAATCCCCTATTAAGCCAAACTAGGGATAACCCGTTAACCCCACCTAACATCGGGTTTTACCTACGCACGCTTCTCAAAGCGGCTTACAACCATTAACTCATTAGTGAATCAACACTTGATCCACTTCATATTTTCAGCACATATAAGACCTAAACCACTTAGGCCAACGTCGCAGTTTCACATACCATCAACTCTTCCAGTATTAAGCAGTTTACCAAAATACCTCTCTACCGCCTTCCTTAAAGCTTCCCGCTTCCTTTGTCACGAAGTGTCGTTCATGCTTTGCCATCTTTCATGTGGCCCCAATGACTTGCCGCCAAGCCTCTCATGCATCTCGATCCCACCGAACCATCCTCGCTTGCAAATGACCCAAGTCAGTTGGCGCATCACATGCTTCTTCTTGCACATGACAGCACCCGGCTTTCCTTGACCATCTGAATCTCGACTCCTCCCTAAGTCTAGTCCCGGTCCACCTTGTCGTTGCCCATCATGATCACCACCGGTATCTCCCGCTTTGGTTCCTCATTGTCCCAGCTTGCAACCACCCTATAAGCCTCAGTCATCTTCGGTGTCTCCCTCACCGTTCTAGACCTCAACACCATCCTGTGCCTAATTCTAGTCCTCCTATGCCTCACTATGACCTAGCTCCGAAGTCTGCAACCAACAATAACAAGCAAACCGTCACATAGCACCGCACAATACACAAAGTCATCAATTGACAATATTTATCCATACAAGGCACAATGCAAAATGTATGTACCTAAATATTGGTCCTAAACCTACGACCAAACAATAAACTCATGTGCACACAAGCAACAATACCCAGGTCAAACTATGACCAAATCCCCCAAAGCCCTGCTTTTCTAGGAAGATCTATAGTACTGCTCTTAACACGTTGGTACTACCGCTTCTCAAAGCGGTACTTAAGCATCTTGCAAACCCGCACTGGACCTCTCTAGAAAAAATATACCACAACTCAGGGCAGAACTACCACCTTATGGTACTACCGCGTTTACAACTGCGGTGCTTCTGATTTTTCTGACACCTCCAAAACACAGTCTAGCTCAAATGCAATCCTTGCAAAACTCTCACAAACTAAACTTAAACTTCACAAATACTCTAATCCAAAAGTCAATTACTCATCATAATCATAGAGTGATCTCTACATGATCTCATAGGTTTTAATCCAACAGGTTAATTGTTGATCAGATTGGATGACTGAAAATTTAGATGTTCTTAACTGAAAAGAAAAACAGAAGATCCCTACACACACCCAAAGAAGATCACTAGATTCTCCGATGCACACTAGCAAAGTAGCCACAGAAAGCGAGAGTGAGCTCCCAACCTATGAGTGACACCACTACAACAAACAGACAGGGACAATCCCCAAAATCCCATGCCATAGCTCTTACTCATTCCTGCCATGACACATAGCTAGTAACTGGACTAGTATAAGACACAGCAGGTGATGCACCAGAAGAGAACATCTAGGTAGCAACAGGATTCAGGAACAACCACGGGTACTAATAACTACTAGCTAGGCAGCTTCCCCGCGGCCGTACGTTTCTTGCAACTGCAAAGATGCGAGCCGGCGGCTGCGCGGTGCAGCAGGCGCTGGCGGCGGAGGCGGCGGGCGTGGTGAGGCAGGCGGTGACCCTAGCGCGGCGGCGCGGCCACGCGCAGGTGACCCCGCTCCACGTCGCGAGCGCTATGCTCTCGGCCGCCGGCCTCCTCCGCGCCGCCTGCCTCCAGTCCCACTCCCACCCGCTCCAGTGCAAGGCGCTCGAGCTCTGCTTCAACGTCGCGCTCAACCGCCTCCCGACGGCCGGCCCCGCCGCCGCCATGTTCCACCAGGGCGCCCACCACGCGCCCGCGCTGTCGAACGCGCTAGTCGCCGCGTTCAAGCGCGCCCAGGCGCACCAGCGCCGGGGCTCCGTGGAGGGCCAGCAGCCGGTGCTCGCCGCCAAGGTCGAGCTCGAGCAGCTCATCATCTCCATCCTCGACGACCCCAGCGTGAGCCGCGTCATGCGCGAGGCCGGCTTCTCGAGCTCTCAGGTCAAGGCCAACGTCGAGAAGACTGTCTCGTCGTTGGATCACGCAAACGCAACAAGCAGCCATACGAGCTCTCCAAACCCCAGCCATGCAAAGCCCAAAGCCAAGACCGACGACGACGCCATGCGCGTGCTGGACTGCATGGCGAGCGGGAGGAAGCGGTGCGTGGTCGTCGTCGGCGAGAGCGCGTCCGCCGCGGAAGGGGTGATGAAGGCGGTGATGGACAGGGTGAGCAAAGCGGAGCTGCAACACCGGCACGAGTGCCTCAAGAACCTCCAGTTCGTGCCCCTCTCCGTCGCGTCGTTCCAGAGCATGCCAAGGGAGGAGGTGGAGGCGAAGGCCGGCGACCTGCGCGCGCTCGTGCGCGAGGCCTGCGTCGCCGGGAAAGGCGTCGTGCTCGTCCTGGAGGACCTCGCCTACGCCGCACAGGCATGGGCCGCCGCGTCCGAGAACAGAAGAGGCGCGCATGGGCAGTACTACTGCCCCGTCGAGCACGCCGTCATGGAAGTGAGCAGCTTGGTGTCCGGCGGAAGAGGCATCGACAGGTTTTGGCTGCTAGGGTTTGCGAACCACCCGGTTTTCATGAAGTGCATGGCTGGGCAGCCATCTCTCGAGACCGTCTGGGAGCTCCACCAAATCGTCGTGCCGGACGGCGGCCTCGCCCTAAGCCTCAGCTGCTCCAGGTGCTTAAGTACAAGCTTGATCATGGGTGGCTGGTTTCATCCATTTGTTCAGAACAGTAGCTAATTTTTTTATTAACATTTGGTGATGATGATATTTGTTCCTCTGCTCCTACAGTAAGGCACAAACTAGTCAAGCAAGATCAAGAACACGGTGGCCCTTCGTTAATGGCACAGCAGTCGGCGGGAGTGAGCTCACTTGCTGCGCAGAGGCAGTGACGGCGACGACGAGAATACCGTCGTGGCTTCGCCGGTACCAAGATCCAGATCACACCAGATCGGCGAGCTGCCGCACCAACCTGCAGGTACATATATATTTTCATGTGGTTTCAATATGCAGTGTGCCAGTGTCCAAATTAACTTCCTAGATACAAATTAACATGGCTAATTAACCATCTTTCATCTAGATGACTAGATCTCACATTCTGATTAGTGTATTTAGAAAGTTAAGACAGCTTTGTTTAACTAAAGATATCCACTTTCTTTTTGCTGCGTGCAGCTGCAAGATCTGTGGAACCCCACACGCAATGGATCGGCACTATACCACACGTCCGAGCTCACGTTGAGCTTCTCCTCGCCGGCTACTGCCTCTCCGGCCGCTTCTTCCATCTCTGGCTTTACCCACAGCTACAATACCAACCTGCCGAGCTTCAGGCCATGGCAGCTCGAGCCGATGCGGCCGTGGCCGAGCCACCGACATGACATTCCCATAATGGCCAAGGCGTGTGATCAGCCATTGCACACAAACCCTAGTCCAGAATCCATCTCGGTGTCCAACACATCCGACGGAAGCACGGCGGAGCGGCCAAAGTTCAGGGAGCTCACGGCAGAGAATCTCAAGATCTTATGCAATGCGCTCGAGAGTTGCGTCCCACGGCACAAGGATGTGGCTCCGGACATTGCGAGCACCGTGCTCCAGTGCCGGTCCGGCATGTCGAGGAGGAAGATGAGGCGGCGAGAGATGCCGAGCTCGACGACTTGGTTGCTCTTCCATGGAAGGGACAGTGATGGAAAGAAGGCAATGGCTCAGGAGATCGCAAAGCTCATCTTCGGTTCGTGCACAAAGTTTACCTCCATCTCAGTAACCGAGTTCACCCCGGTTCACTCCGATTCCAGCTCCGGCGAGCTCACCCTCAAGAGGCAAAAATCACCAGAAAACGAGCATGGCTATGAGCAGAGGTTGTATGAAGCAATACGCGAAAACCCTCATCAGGTTATAATGATCGAAGATATTGAACAATTGGATTATGAGTCAGAAATCGGTTTTAAGAAAATGATTGCAAATGGAAGAATCAGGGGTTGCGACGGTGATGAGATCAGTTTGGAAGACGCGATCATAATTTTGAGCTGTGAAGCATTCGATTCGAGGTCTAGGGCTTCCTCTCCTCGGGTCAAGCAATGGATCATGAGCAATGACGGCGAGGATGAAGATGACAGCAGCATAAAGGGAGTGAAGTCGTCATGTTCAAGCTTGGATTTGAATGCATGCGCTGAGGATGAAGAAGAGGAGGGAGAGGGTTCCCTTGATGATGTGGGGATTTTTATTGTTGTTGATGGCGTTTTCTTCTTTCGCTTAATGACTGATTTGTGACATTGGCTCGCTTCATTTTGACAATCAATAAATTAACCTAGACTAGAGTTGTTGGCTTTTTTTCTTTCTATTTTTTGGCCCCTATTTAATTCGAAGTCCTGATCTTCTAAAAGCATTTGTGTAATGTGGATTCTATGATGTGAACTGCCAAGGTTTTTTTTGTGGAAATCATGTAGAAAAAAACAAGCATGCATGCATATTGATGTTATTTAAATGGTAAAACTACCTTATTATTATTATAATATTTGTTTAATTACTATCATTTCCCTTGATGTTATTTGTCTCGTCAACCTACAAAATATGATCTATATATTAATATATTACCCCTTCTGGTCTGATTAATAAATGACTTTTTTTTTACGTATGCTACACATATTAATGAGAAGAAAATCCAATGTGGAGCCTCGCGTGTGACTCTCCTCATCCACCGTTGATCCGGTGTGAAGCCCACCAAATCAACGGTGGATAAAGAGAGGCCTCACCTGAGACCCTCTCCATAGAAAAGTGCTCTCTATTAATGGCATATCCATATCTGGTACAACGCTGCCATAAGCAATTTCTCAATAAAATAAACAATATTTCTTTTGCAAACAACACCAACAAGCTAAAATGACCCTTGAGTATATGTACTTTAAATTGCATGCTATTAGTTGAACAAGACTCTTGAGTAGTGCAGACATAATCATGAGCAACTCCAGCAGTAGCCCTCAAAACAGGGCCCCTACTTTTCATTTGAGGGCTCCCCCTACTTTTGAGGGCCCTGTTTCAAGTGCACTCACAGAGCCCTCAAACAGGCCCCTACTTCTTAATTCACTCTATTTCCTCACACACTATATGCATATGTATGGGACAAAAGCACAATTCATAATAAAATATTTATGATTTCACAATGAGGACAATATTTAAATATATGAATTCAAATCGAATATTCAAATTTAAATTCAAATTTGAATTTAAATTGAAAGCACAAAGTTCATCACATAACATTCAAATTTGTTCAATTCAAATACGAATATTCAAATTTAAATTCAAATTTATTCCGAATTTAAATTGAAAGCACAAATATGAATTCAAATACGAATATTCAAATTTAAATTCAAATTTGTTCAATTTAAATTGAAAGCACAAAGTTCATCACATAACATCCAAATTTAAATTCAAATTTGTTCAATTCAAATACGAATGTTCAAATTTAAATTCAAATTTGTTCGAATTTAAATTGAAAGCACAAAGTTCATCACATAACATTCAAATTTAAATTCAAATTTGTTCAATTCAAATACGAATATTCAAATTTAAATTCAAATTTGTTCAATTCAAATATGAATTCAAATACGAATATTCAAATTTAAATTCAAATTTGTTCAATTTAAATTGAAAGCACAAATGTTCCACAAAAGCGAGGAAAGCTGGAAAATGAGAGCCGAGTAGGGGCCCTAGGAATGAGGGTGGGAGGGTGATTTGAGGCCTCCTCAAATTTGAGGGCTCTAGTAGGGGCTCTGAGCTCGTTTTTGGCTCAAGCCCTCAAATTTGAGTCTGGAGTTGCTCTTAGGTCAGTGCAGTTCATGATAATTTATGCCTTAATTAAGCATAGAAGCACTCCTCGATCCTCGACAGAGAGTAGTTTAATGTTGATGTGGTTTGTGGAAACATGCACCGCAATCACCAACCATATATGCTGTAAGCGTTCTGACCCGCACTGGGTGAAAATAGAACGACTTTAGTTTTTGCCATGACGTTATTATGGAATCATGCACTCTAGCTTAGAGCATCCGGTCATAAATATTTATCGTTTTTAAATATGTATAGTTAAACTTTTAAAACTTTAACTATTAATATCTTTTTAAATATTTAGATTGAATACATAAAAATCATATGCATAAATTTATCTTAAAAAGTAATTTCTTAATATTATAATTTTATTAGGTTTTTATAAATATATTATAATATAAATCAATGATTAACATTGCCTTTGAAGGACCATGTCAGTGTTTAAATGATATGTATTTATGATAAGCACGGGAGTGTATAGACATCACCCGAATATTTTCTTCCTAACTATCATCCAAATTTGTGAACCTTATATTAAAGATCAAGGGCCTCCTTGTTTTTAAAGGGATGAGATTTTTTTCAAGGGAAGAAGATAGAATTCAAGTGGGAGAATTTATGGCCATTGGATCTCTAATCCAACGGTTGTAAATCTGGATGATAATTAGGAAAAAAACATCCGAATGATGTTTAACAAAATCCATATAATATTTATGATGAGGAGAGAGAGTATATATAGCCACCTTTACAAAGAGAAGAGAAACACAACACAACTTCAATTGTAGGATCGATGCAAGTGCTTGCCACGACATCGATCTCACCCAGTTTGACAATCATTTCAACAATAATACCTCAAGCAAGTACTACATGTTACGTAGCCGTAATTATAATTGCTCCTATATAATTGCCAATGCCAAGTGGCAATGGATGATGACAAGCTTGTATGATATGTATTCATGTGCTTGGTGCTATCATGGAGACCAAATTAGGTACGGATGTTGCCAAGGCTGGGGATGCGTGTATCACTCCTTTATCATAAAGCAAAAAGTAAGTTGAGATCGAAATGTTATTATTCCTACAAAGAAATTCTATGTAGAGAGAGAGAGAGAGTCCTCGTCACAAAAGCATTTAATTACCAAGGATTAGCATCAAGTGGAACAATCGCTGTGTACTGATAGATCAAAGTACAATGTACTGGCTAGGTGTCCATGATGAGGCAATACGTTTTCTCTACTCAGTTGCGGACCAGGATTAAAATGAGGGGGTGCTCACAGGACTCTAGTCGTCTTCTACCTTTAGACATCACTCATTTCCTAATGGGCAATGGACGCCAGTGCTATGGGGGTACTAACTAGGGTCCGGACAGAGGGTGCTCCAGCCCCAGCTGCTCCCTTGTTGGGTCTTCCCCAGCCTCTACTAAATATATTCCTGAAATTTGGAAAGCGTTTGCTAATTATTTATGATGCAAAATAAATATTAGCAACCGAACATGATGCCAAAAAAGACATATTACATGAAGGTTGTTATTATTAATTGTTGTACGATCTACCAAAGTAGTATGGCGAGTAGGTAGAGGTGGGAGTCGAGCTGGGCCTTTGCATGCTAGCCTGAGGCCCGACCGACCTGGAACGGGCACGCCATATGGTAGGCCAGGTTGGCGCTGCATGGACAGGGGCCGAGCTAGGTTTGGAAAACCAACCTGTCAGGTGGTCCGACCCAGCCCAGCATAGCGTGCCGTGCTCGGGCTGGCCTGGCAGCACGATGTGCATGGCAACATTGTGACGGTCGCCTCGCCTCCCGCCCAACTGTTTGGCCTCCTGCACGGCCGCCTCAGCTCGTTGCTCCCGCCTCGCCGCCTCCCGCTGTGCCTATCGTGCCACCTCCCATGTCGTGCCTCGCTGCCTCCCATGTGGCTGCGTTAGGTGGAGAGAGAAGAGAGAGGGGAGGAAGAGAGAAAGGGAGAAGAAGTGGAGAACAGGACGAATAGAGAAGAAAAAGGAAGAGACAAGATGAGATGAGATGTGTCGGTGGAAATAGTGCCTACATCAAATAAGTTCACTTAAGTGCACCAACATCTTAAGGCTATGTCAAGGTTTGCAATTCTAGAGCGACAAGTAATCGTTTAATTCTATGTATGTAAATTGCTTAAAGATAAATTGAGCACAAACAAACCATAATTGACACGGTCTCTTTTTACCGTAGTGATCAGAGACTTGCTGGTCTCCCTAGTCACGTTGAGGTAAGCCTAAACTAATTGGACCAGCTCTACGAATTAAGTCTTCCACCTCAAATCCACTAGTGGTAGCTCTTTCCCGCTTCGGGTGGGTGAGCTCCAACCTTCACACTTCACCGGGTCTTCTCACAACCTTCTTTGAGAAGATCACCGTGCATGACGCCTCCAGCGCCGTCTAGGAGTCGACAAACTCCAAGAGTAATAAGTCAATCCCCTCGCTTGACTCTCACCACGTGCAACGAATGCAAAGCTCAAATTGATACACAATCCACCTCTAAATGTAACACATGCAATCCAAACCCTTCTCCTTGCTCACAAGGTGCAACACATGTACAATTGAGTGAAAAGCCTCGCACTAGCTTAAGGGAATAGAAATGGGTCCAGCAACATCATCTCCAACCGGCCACAAGGGGGTATATATACCCCACACAAGAAAACTAGCCGTTGGATCCAAACTCCTGAAAAAAATAGGATTATCGAAAGTACCACCGGCTTAGGGCTGGTACTTCCGCTCCCCTCACCAACGGTCAGAGAACTAGCTGTTGTAGACAAATCTGGTAGTTTTGACGTGCAAAGTCTAGTATTACCGATTATCGGAAGTACCGCTACACTCGTGCGGAACTACTGATCTCCTCAGGGACGATAAGACTCCACATAGGTGTCTCTCTGGAAAAAATGTGCCGCTACACAAGCCAGCACTTCCGCTCACCGGTAGTATCGCTCACACAGAGCCAGTACTTTCGCTCATCAGTAGTACCGCTCACACAGATCTGGTACTTTCGCTTGCCGATCGGACTACTCACACAGAGTTGATCGGACCGCTCACACAAAGTCGATTGGAAACTCCGATCGTCGACTACCTTGGTCCACGACCACGTTGGTCTCCACCACTTAGGTCTCGACCACGTCAACCATGTCGATCTTCAACCACGTTAATCTTTGATCACACAGATCTCCGACCTCCTCATTCATTTTTGACTGCGTTGTTTTGACCACGTCAATTTACGACCACATAGGTCTCGACCACGTCGGTTCGACCACGCTGGTTCAACCACACTGGTTTCGACCACGTTGGTTTACGACCATGAAGACCTATGACCATGTTGATTTCAACCATGTTGGTTTACGACTACGTTGGTTCGACCACTCTGGTCTTCGACCACTTGGGTTCGACCGCTCTAGTCTTCGACTACATAGGTCTTCGACCATCTGGGCTCGACCGCTCTGGTTCTTGACCACTTGATCTTTGACCACACAAGTCTTTGACCACCAACGCATGCGGTAGTTCCGTGATTACAACGTTGGTAGTTTCGATTCGCGGTAGTACCGCAGGTTATACTACGACAGTTTCAATTTTCTTGAGAAATGCAGATACTTCACCAGATTTTGCAGAACGTATTTGCAAACTTTAGTATCATGCATACAAGTACAAAACATGATTCTCAACAAATTGCAAAACACATTTGCACACTTTTGAAATCATGACACAAGGATTAAATATGAGCTTCAACCATTTGCAAATGTAAGCCTCATATCACAAAGAATGGAAATATGGACTTCAAGCATTTGCAAAACATATTTACAATATATAGTCCCATATTACAAGGATTTAACACATGAGCTTCAATTATTTGCAAAACACATTTGCAAATACAAGCCTCATGCCAAGATGAGCTATTAGATGTGAGGTTGAGCTATCAACATATGATGAGACTCAAACTACTATACATGACATCTCTTAACATTACGGTAACCTATACTAGCAATCTGGTCTTTCAGCCAAACATCAAGATCAGTAAAAGATTAGGAATACATTCTTAACACTAGCTAGTCATACTTTTGCCTTAGGTCATTGTCTTGATATGCATCAACTCATGATGCATCATTTTCTTCAACTCCATCAATTCATAATGGTCTTCACTTGACTTGATGATCGACACATGATCATCTTCTCTTGAACATGCATCAACTCATGATGCTTCTTTCTCCTAATAGCCTTCAACACATGAAGCTATTTTCCATCTAGACTTGATGATCTTCAACACATGAAGTCATCCTCATTTGTGGCACCTAACCTATTCATCCAATTTATGGAAAATGTTAGTCCACAAATCAATTGTCATTAATTACCAAACTTCACCATTAGCATATAATGGAGGAACTAGATTCTACAATCTTTCCCTTTTGGTAATCTATGACAATCTCAACAAAATATGAGATAAAAATTGATTTTTAAGTATACAACATGTACATAATAATTGTATACTCTAAGATATGCTTTTTAAGCAAAGCTTACTTATCCAGTTGTCATTAATCGTCCAGCCATTAATACATAATGGAGAAGTTAGATGACAACCCAATTGTAAATAAGTATTTATAAACTACACAAGCTATATATATATATACACTCAAGGATGTGTTTCAAAGTAAAGATCTTAAATATGCATATTAAATGAAACATGGATCAATACTGATAAAATATCAAAACATAAAGTGAACTCCTCCTAAATATGTGTATACAAGTATGTATAATGAAGACATATGCACATATTCATTTTGGACTATTTGTGAAGTTCAATCTATATTTTGGATTCAAGGAATGCACTAATATATAGGAATGTGATTTCGAATGCACACCTCTTATGGTTTTCATATTTTTATCCAAATGAGACTAAGTAATATCATAATTAATAAGAAAGATCAGTCTCACAAATGAATTTGTCATTATCACCAAAATCTCATAATAATATTTGTCATTATCACCAAAACCAACTTTAATGGAACTTGATCTTTCAGCAACACAAAAGAATAAAGATAGTGATTGTCGCCACTATCGTCGTCATTGCCTCCGCTATCTACAGTTATGCGGGGCTTGACTAGGGCCGGCATGACACGGCGTCAGCCCATCATGCTTTGGGTCATGCATGGGCCTTGTGCCATGCTGACCCAAGTCCCAGCTCTGTAGGGCTGCAAATTAGGACTCTAGTTCGAGCAAACTAGACTTAACTTAGCTTGGGTTCTTTTGGTTATAGCTTATGGCTTAAAATTTTGAATTATGCCTAAATTTTTGAATTATGGCTGTTCACGGGAGGCAGTGCGTAAAAAAAGTCACATATGATTTTGGTCGGTATAGCTGAACTCAATATACTTTTTATTATAATCTTCTTATTGACCCTTCTTAAACAAAGACACTATTTGAAAGCTAGTTACTGTAGTATAAGCCATAAGCTACAAGTCATATATGGAAAAGAATGGAGCCCCTACTACTCAGTTTTGGAAATAGGCTGATGCTGCTTGGCTCATACTGAACTGGAATAGATCAATGTAGATCGAACAATTGTAGTGGCATCGGTATGACTAAAGACTTCGGGGTCATAGAAAGGAGGAGGCACTTTAGAAGGCAAGGAGAGCAATCTTTACTAAGGAGACGATCAAAAGGTATTTGCTTTTAATGTATGGTGATGCCATTTGAGAAAAAAAGTAGAAAATGATCCTCCTTTTCGTGCTTTAGATTTCCAAATCCACACTCCCATCTTAAAAGTAGTCGGTGTGAAAGCTTAACATGAGGAAAAAGAAAGGTTAACTAAAGATAATCATCCCTAGCTAGCTTGGTCATTAGACCCTAAAGTCTGGTGCTTTAGAATCTTGGAAAGATTATATATCTCCTCTGTCTAGCTAGCTATACCCATCAACAACATCATCTGATCACTAAAATACACAAACCAAGTGTAAGAAGGGAGTTTGTCTTGTGGGCCTTCTCATAGATAAAAATTGACGACATCTGTTGAAGGCTAAGAGATAGTGTACTGCATGTGTGTATCTCCCAAATTTTTATCACATGCTTATCTATTCTTTCCACAAGCACTAGCTATACGCTTAAATTACTACGTGTACGTATCCCATGATATGCTTTTGTGTTTTTATCCCTCAACCCATTTGCTTTTCTGTCTTAAAAGGGGCGAAGCGCCATGCTACTTTCTTCTCAAAAGGAGCATATCATCGATCTCTCTACGTACGTACGTACGTGTATACCCTTCTGCCTGCTTCTCTCTCTCTCTCTCTAGCTACTCTCTTGAATGCAAAAATTGCTTGCACCAAATAAGAAGCAGAAAATTACACGAAATCTCCAAATTGGCCTGCGTGTATATATACCAATAATTTGTTAATGCATGACAAGATAAAAAAAAATTTGTACGGATAATCCATTTTTTATTCGAAAATACATAAATATACCCGCGGGAAATTTTTTTACAAAAATAGGCTCCAGTCGCCTAACGGTTGGGCGATCGAGTCTTTCCTTAACCAAATCGCGACAGCTGGAGAGTCTACCAACGGTTGGGCGATTAATTGCAGTCGCCCCACCGTTGGGCGACTTTAATGCAATCGCCGAACCGTTGGGCGACTTCATTCCAGTCGCCGAACGGTTGGGCGATCATGAGTAACTATAAAGCGCGCTCGCGCCGCGTCGCCTTATTCGTTCGGCTCGGCCGCGCAGTAAGAGAAGGGGGAAGGAAGGAGAGGAAGAGAAGGAGAAGAGGAGGGGGAGAGAAAGAGAGGGAGAGGAGAGAAGAGGAGAGGGAGTGCGCGATTTTCAGGTAATTTTTTTGTTGTTATATTTTTTGTTAGTGTAGATAATTAGTGTAGAAAATCAGTTTAGAAATATAGTTAAGAAAATTAGTTTAGAAATATAGTTTAGAAAATGTAGTGTAGAAAATTAGTTTAGAAATATAGTTTAGAAAATTAGTTTACAAAATGTAGTTTAGAAATTTAGTTTAGAAATATAGTTTAGAAAATTAGTTTACAAAATGTAGTTTAGAAATTTAGTTTACAAAATGTAGTTTAGAAATATAGTTTAGAAAATTAGTTTAGAAATTTAGTTTACAAAATGTAGTTTAGAAATATAGTTTAGAAAATTAGTTTAGAAAATGTAGTGTAGAAATTTAGTTTAGAAATATAGTTTAGAAAATTAATTTACAAAATGTAGTTTAGAAATTTAGTTTAGAAATTTAGTTTAGAAATTAAATTTAGAAATATAATTTAGAAATATAATTTTCAAATTTTGTTTAGAAAATTTAGTTTATAAATTTTGTATACCATTTAGAAATGTACATGTATAAAATTTAGTTTAGAAAATTTAGTTTATAAATATAGTTTAGAAATTTAGTTTATAAATATAGTTTAGAAAATTTAGATGTAGAAAATTTAATGTTGAAATTATTGTACAAATTTTGCAGGTATGACTCGTGCTGGACGTGACTCGGAGTGGCGGTTCGCGCTGTTGGACGAGCATGTGGACCGCTCTCATCGCGCTTCCCGTCTAGTGCCGCCACCGGGGAGCACGGACGAGCCGCCTCAGCTGGGAGTGGTCTGGACACGCACAACTCGCGTGGCTTGGGGACTCGACCCTCGTTGGACTGTCAGGTTTGCACTACTCCAGCGTTTAGTGCGACCGTAAGTTCGTTCCGTGCTGACCTTCACTTTGTTTGCGGTGCGGATGCCGGGCTACTCCTCTTGCCGGATGGTGCAGGCCACGGACGAGATGGAGCCGTTGGCGCGGCCGGCGGGACGAGGCGGGCGGGAGCGATCACGACGCTTCCGTTCGGCCGTTCCTCGCCGGCGGCTTTGGTGGACCGTTGGCGCCCGAGACGCACACTTTCCACCTCCCATTCGGGAGATGACGCCGACCTTGCAGGATGTGTCCTCGCTCCTTGGGCTTCCTATCGCGGAGACGCCGCCTTCCTACCGGAGGCCCGCCACCGGGCGCGATGACACGCCGCCGATTCGTGGTGTCGTTCCACCGGCCGATGACCACCACGTGTTCGGAGAGGAGCAGACCCATGGGCCGACACTGAGGTGGCTCAGACAGTACCGGGTACGTGGTATATAAAATCGATCGTGTCTTCGAAGCTCTTATTTGTGGTATTACGTACTAATAACAACTTTTTTGCATTCAGGTGGAGCGCATGGTTCCGCAGGCAGACGATCACCAGGTCTCGCGGCACCTGGAGGCGTACGTGTTGTGGCTGTTTGGTTGGGTGCTTTTCACCACCAACCACGGCAACACGGTGGATGCGCACCTTATCGCTTATGCGAGGGCGATCGCTGACGGCGAGCCCACCAGGTCAGCTGGGGATCAGCCGTACTTGCTGCGACGTACCGCGCACTGTGCGATGCGTGCACGAGGGTCAAGGCAAACTCGATCCTCACGGGCTATCCCCTTCTACTGCAGTTGTGGTCGTTCGAGCGCTTAAGCGTCGGACGACCTGTGCTAGACGACATGGGTCCGTACGGGCCCGAGATGTATCCAGGGGGAGACGTCGACCGGCCGACGATGGGTTCTCTCTGGTGCCGCCGTCGAGTAAGTATTATCACAGTCAACTATTTGTTTCTTATTGACGATGGTCATTCTAAACAACTTGTCTTGTCGATATTGCAGGTACAGTTCGCGCACGTGCAGGTCACGCGGGCGTACCGGGTCTTTGTGGAGCAGCTCGACCGCATCACAGCCGACGACGTGCATTGGGAGCCGTACGCTGATACGGCAGTGCAGGCCCGTGCTCCTGGCGGTCTGTCCTCACTTTGCTGGCGTGACCGGGCTTTCTGGCTCACCCGCTGGAAGCTCGTGTACCTCATCTACGTGGAGGACTACGCACCCGGCGGTGATGCGGCGATTCGCTCGGCGGCGGTTCTGTACCCGGTCGGACCATCGCTTCCGCGGCACGTGCACGGGTGAGTGATCGTTTGTGGTAAATATGTACATACTTACTACTGCGTTCGCAAGTATCTCACATTACGTAATGGTTCTATACGCAGGCACAGCGCGAAGGGAGTGAAAAGAGGCACGGACTGGTCATTGAAGATGCAACCCTGGGTCGAGCAGTGGTAGGGTGCGCTCGACGACCACGTGGAGGAGGACCGCCCGTACGACAGCACGGAGTACGCGGTGTACCTTCACTGGTACCAGCCGCAAACCCGTACCAGGCTCGTATATGTGGTAGACCCGCCTGCCACACACATCGCCGCTCCGACGGACACGTACCCCGCGCACTTCGCGAGGGACGCTCACCTCGCGGTACGTTACATGTCATTTCAAAGATTCCCAAATGGTAATGTCGTTTCGATAATCGACCATTTCATGTCTTTGTGTCGGTGGCGTCGGTTACGCCTATGTGCGAATCCGCACGCGATCGAGAGGCTCACCGGTGGTGCGTAGGCGACCCATGAGGAGGTCGACTTTGCGCGTCGGATGCACGAGGGTGTAGGCGTATCGTTAGCCTACTGTCCTGCACAAGGCTACCGGCGGTCTCCACGCCCACCGCTCCGACTGCTCGTCCACCAGTGCCACCCCGACCAGCGTGGCACTACTCTGGTGCACCGACGTGGACACGTCCTCCACCGCCTCACCGGAGCGGCCACGGGTTCAGCTGGCGGGGCCTCCTACACCGGTTCACTTCACGCCTCCTACGCAGGGGGTGTACGCCTCCTCCATGGCGCCAGCTACGGGTACGCAGAGGGTCTTATATCGTGTTTATCCGAAGACAACATGCAACGAACTAACGATATTAATATTGCAGGTACTTACCAGCAGCAAGGCGTCTCCCCAGGCTAGGAGGATGTGGACCAGTTTTTCGCGGAGTGGCACGGGCAGTTCTCCGACGCAGCACCGGAGGTTCTCTCTGGCAGTGCCCTCCCCGGTGCACCGGAGAGTACACAGCCAGAGGTGCAGCTGACTCCACCAGCGCAGGGGCGGGATAGACACCCTCCTGCTCGTTTTACTTTTTCGGAGCGTCCTAACCCGTTGCACCGGAGGAGGGCCAAGCGAGGCCGTATGGGAGGACGCGGGCGCGGTGACGGGGCACACCAGGGTGACGAGTGAGGCGTGCTGCAGATGCTATATATGTTATGCATGTAATGAAAAAACATGCGGCATGTTACTCACAGTTATATTATGAAGATTATTTAAATTTACATAGTCTATCATCTCTCTCCGCACATAAACTATCTCACTTAACAGTGTATGTATCGATCATTCTCTACTCAATCTTTCATTAAAAAAAATTTAAAAACTTTTACACACGTACAATATACAATGAATATAAACTTTTTTTACAACTTCACCGTATTTTTAACGGTTAAACGTTACAAAATTCACAAAATCTAAAACAATCACGAGGGGCTACATGCAGTCGCTTAACGGGATGGCGACTGCATGCTAGTCGCCTAACCGGATGGCGACTACATTTAAGTCGCCGAACGGAACAGCGACTTAATGCAGTCGCGCTACTGTGCAGCGAGATATATTGTGTCGCGATTTGGTTGGGCGAAAGGCTTCAGTCGCCTAACCATTAGGCGACTGGAGCCTATTTTTGTAAAAAATTTTCCTGCGGGTATATTTACGTATTTTCGAATAAAAAATGGATTATCCGTACAAAAAATTCAGATAAAAACCCCATTGATCGAAGTGTGAATTGAATACATGCATTCCTTAGTAGGATATCATATGTATAGTCTGTACGTGTTGCACGTTTAGTACAAAATACGAGTTTTTAGCGGATTTAACGTTGTTTATAGCGCTATTTACAAAACTAGTCGTATGTATATCGTATTATACAAATGGCATTTTTACCATCCGGTAGGCGGGCGGCATCATGGGGGAGACGACGTGTGGCACCTGCTGCCCCGTAAGCAGACGGTAGGCGCCTGCCGCCTGCCCACTAAATTTGTAATTTTATATCATATTTGTTTAAATTTTCAAATATAGTAAATAAGGTCAAAAAATTACGAACTTCTATGCATAGACTCCTGACATAACGTAATTTATTATGTAATTGTTTTACAATTTTATCCCCACTGAAAATTGCTCAAAAATTAGTATAATTTCGATAATTGTAGGAATTGTTACATATAGCAAACGAGCTCCAACTATTATAAAAATTTTATGTGAAATCTTCCAACATAGTCATCCTAATTGTATATTTTTTGGGGAATTTTATATACTCCGAATTTACCACGTTAATTCATGATAATTTAATCATAATTTTATGTTAAATTCATAATTAAATTAACCTGAACAAACATGATAAATCTGTACCATATAAAATTCCAAAAAAAATTATACAATAACCACAACTGTGTCATGAGACTTTACATAAAATTTTATAATTTTTGGAGCTCATTTTATATATATAAAAACTTATACACAAATCAAAATTGTATAAAGTTTTTAGCAATATTAACAATGGATAAAATTACCTAAAAATTATACTGCCAAATAAGTTGTGTCGGGAGGCTAACATAATTTTTTGTAATTTTTTAAGCTCCTTTGGTATATTTAAAAATTGAAATAAACACTAAGAAAAAAATTAGGGATAATTAAACCAGCAAATTAGCCAGCTTAATCACCTACCGCCTAGTGAGGAGACGATAGGTGATTAACATGGATGATTAGCTAGCTTAATTATCTACCCTAATTTTTTATTTAGTGTTTATTTAAATTTTTAAATATATCAAATAAGCTTAAAAAATTACAAAAAATTATGTACAGCCTTTCGACATAACGTGTTAGATAATGCAATTTTCAAGTATTTTTATCCATTTTGAATATTGCTCTTCATACAATTTTGATATTTGTATGAGTTTTTACATATAGCAAATGAGCTCCAAAAATTATGAATTTTATGTGAAGCCTCTTGATATAGTCTTAGTTATTATGTATTTTTTTTGGGAATTTTATGTGGTCTAAATTTATTAAGTTTATTTGGGTTAATTTAATCATGAATTTAACATAAAATTATGATTAAATTATCATGAATTAACATAGCAAATTCGGAGCACATAAATTTTTAAAAAAATAAAAAATTAGGTCGACTATGTTGGGAGGGTTCACATAAAATTTTATAATTTTTGGAGCTCGTTTATTATTTGTAACAATTTCTACAAATATCAAAATCGTATGAATTTTTGAGCAATATTCAGAGAGTATGAAATTGTAAAAATTTTACAAAATAAAGTACATTATGTCAGGAGTATGTACATAATATTTCATAATTTTTAACCTCATTTAGTATATTTATAAATTTGAATAAATATAATATAAAATTACGAATTTAGGCAGTGATTAAGCCAGCAGCCGGATAATTAGCCAGCTTAATCATCTGCCGTCCTTTGGGTGGGCGGTAGACGCCTGCCGTGTGGTGGGTGGGTGGCAGTTGTCACATGTCGTCTCCTTCGCGCCGCCGTCCGTCCACTGGACGAAAAAAATGTCATTCTATAAATACGTTGTATATATAGTTAGTTTTGTAAATAGCGTCGTAAACAAGGCCAAATCCGCTATTGTTTCCAAAAAGGCAAGCAGGTATCTCTGTGTGCGATGGATATGATGCATATGGAATAATTTTAGGGAAGCGCACGCAACGACGTAGAGTCTGCACTAGGGCATCTAATTAATTTGGACCCAACAATTTCATTCAATCGCTAGCTGTTCTTTTTGCTTCTGGACATGTGCATGGGCCTTGAATTGTGGGGGCACGTTCAGTGGCAAATATCCAAGGTGCCATACTGCCAAACCTTTGATGGTTCGCATGGCCAAGAAAATGTCATGTAACAAGCTAGATATATAGCTAGCAAGAGTCAACAAGTATACGGTGTTAAGCCTCTTCTCAATGCTCGTATACGTTCTCAATGCTCGTATACGTGGACTCTGTGTATGTATGAGCAGTTCGTGTTGAAAGAATATTGTATATCCTTTCTCGTGAGCTCAAATTGGGTGAGTTGGTTGGTATATAAAATTCAGTATAGTGTTACAGCAAGAAGTCTGATCGAGGACAAGACCTTACTAACGTAATTATTTTTAAAAACAATTGCGGGCCACTTCTGGATTTGAGGATTAGATTGCATGGATATATATTGTGTGCAAACCCCAGCGCAGAAATCACTCATAAGGCTTACCACCTGATTTTGTTTCAAATATGATCCATTTAAATCACATCCAACATTTCATGTGTGAGAGTTCATATGTACTTCACAACAAGAATTTAGTAACTTGATTGAGGTTAGGCTAAAAGGTTGCTGAGAGAAGCTATCCATGGTACGTGAGGGTCCCATTGGATTCCATTTGAAAGCAGCAGAGGAGTCTTAGTTATGCTTCTTTGATCAATCCATTAACTTGATTGATCATATGTACTTCACAACAAGAATTTAGTAACTTGATTGAGGTTAGGCTAAAAGGTTGCTGAGAGAAGCTATCCATGGTACGTGAGGGTCCCATTGAATTCCATTTGAAAGCAGCAGAGGAGTCTTAGTTATGCTTCTTTGATCAATCCATTAATTCATTATATTCCTTTTTCTTGAAAATTTCTAACTTTTCTACATATTTTTTTGAAAACGGGCAAGAGGGTTGTCGTATATTAATTCAAAGGGAGAGATAGTAGCAGAGTTTCAGGAACCAAAAAATAGGGGGCGCAAGTACTTAAACACTTGGCGTGAAAAAAGAGCTATAGAGTGATAGACAGCTCAACTTAGTGTGAAAAAAGAGCTACAGGATGATAGACAGCTCAGCTAGTTTGTTTGCCCTCGCTAGGATCCAAGCTCCAGCCTCCTCTTTGATGGTGGCGAGCAAGTGTACCGCAGTTGTCGTTGTCGTTGAGGACTGGAAGATTCGGGCATTCTACTCTTTCCAAATTCGCCATGTGATAAGCATCATTAGCATTGCCATTGGTTTGCGAGTTGTGCCTGTCGTGAAGAGGACCAATTCTCACTAGTCTCGAAGCAAGTGGAAAGTACGCCATGTGGTCAGGTTGATGGAGTCGCGAGAAGTCCATTGCGCCATGGAGGTCCAGATATACTTTGTGTAGTGGCACTCAATGAATAGGTGGATGGTGGACTCCAGAGCCTGCGAACACAGAGGGCAAGTAGTTTGGTTTGGCCATCCTCTTATGTGTAGGCGATCCGCCATCCAAAGTCTATTTTGGATGGCTAGCCAGTCGAAGAGTTTACATTTTTAGGGTGCCCATGGTTTCCAGACTAGAGCATTCATAGAGGTTTTGGTTGCTCCCGGGAATTGAGCCTTGTAAGCAGAGGTCACAGTGTATGCTCCAGTTGGGGTGAGTTTCCAAGTGATTGTATCCTCGAGATGTTCCCGTAGGTTCAAGGGAGTGATGTGGCTCTAGATCGCGATCATTTCACATATGTATTGGGGTGTTAGGCCAACTGCCCAATTTAGGTCCTCTAGCCAGTTGTTGTCAAACAGAGCAGCTCTCAGGGTGTGGATTTCCTCATTGAGTTTGTGGAGACTGTTGGCGCGATATCACATAGTCTCTTTCCGACTGCCCAAGCCGAGGTCCAAAAGGTCACCTTGGCTCCATCTCCTATCGAAATGTTGGTGACCACAGAAAAGAGGGCCCGATCTAGGTCATCACACGAGGATTCCACACCTTGCCAGGGTCTGATTTGGTTGTCCCACTCGTGCTAGAGCCATCTAAGCCTTAGGGCCTTGGCGAATCGCTCAAGATCTAGGAGGCCAAGGCCCCCTAGTTATGTGGGTCTACATACTCTCTCCCAATTGACCTTACATTTCCCACCAATTAGTTGCTCATCCCCGGCCCATAGAAAGCACCTTGCCAGCCTATTTAGTGATTTGATCACCCCTTTCAGAGCTCTAATGGTTGTGAGGAAGTACGTTGACTGGGCTGTTAGGCAGATTTGATGAGAGTCCTTCTGCCAACCAGAGTTAACAATTTGCCATGCCATCCTACCAGGCAATTTGCATACTTGTCCTCTTGATTGCGGAGGTAGGCCAAGATAGTTGAGAGGAAAAGATGTTAGGTGAGCTGGCAGATCATGCAAAACCATGTGTAGGTCCACATTTTGATAGCTAATTGGTGTGACTTGACTTTTCTAGAGGTAGATGTATAGTCCGGTCATATCACCAAAATTGTGTAGGATTCGGACCAAGGCACGGACATCATCTTGTTTTGGGAGTAGGAAAATAGCTACGTCATTAGCATAAAGGGAGGTTCTGAAGGTAGTTGCGCACCCACCCAAAGGGTGTAGGAGGCGGAGGTTCGTTGCGATGTTGAGGATCCTTTGTAGCGGGTCTATTGTTATGATGAGAAGAAGAGGTAATAGCGGATCACCCTGTCGAAGGCCTCTTCGATGATGCAAATTGCCCTTGGGTACACCATTAAGAAGGATATGAGAGGTGGTAGTGGAGAGGAGGCAAGATACCCAGTCTCTCCAACGGGGTGGGAATCCTCTTCTCTCCAGACGGGTGAGCAGATATTCCCATTGGACAGAGTCAATGGTTTTTGCAGTGTTTAGCTTGAGGAGGAGCGACGGGGTGTGGCTTCGATGGTATTTTTGGGCTAGATTCCGAATATATAGAAAATTGTCCTAGATGCATCTATATTTTATGAAAGCGCTCTGGCTTGGGGAGATTAGCACATTCATGAAAGGCGCAAGTCGCAAGGCCAAGATTTTTGCGAAAATTTTGGCAACACTATGTATGAGGGTGATGGGTCTGAAATCGCTTACTGATTGGGTTGCATCCTTTTTTTGGCACCAGGATCAAGCTTTCTATGTTTGCTCAGGAGAATTTGTGAATTCTCAAGCTGTAGAAGGCATATACGGCACTTATGAGGTCTTCCTTTATGATGTCCCAACATGCGGTGTAGAAGTTCCCGTTGAAGCCATTTGGTCCTTGGGCTTTGTCTAGTGGCAGCTGAAGAATTGCCCCCATGCACTTCATGCTGTGTGAAAGGGGAGAACTAAGCTTTGCAAGTTGAGACACGGCAGTGCAATGGGTTAGCACAGCTATGTTAAAATTACTCAGGACCATGATGTTAATCCACCGAACATGTAATCAAAATCTAATGATCACACAATGCAACATGCATGATGCCACACCAAATTGGACGAGTTAGCTACTGGTTGGCGGCTTAATTTCCCAGACAGCTTTAGTCATTCACCCATAGCTAGACCAAAAATTACCATGATGCATGCATGGGATGTGATAGAATACTAAAACAGTCTATCAGAGTTGTTTGAATCTTACAGAACAGATATAAGTGCAAACCCCTTTGCAATTTGGGGATCGAAATACACAACTGTTTGATCATTTAGGAACCCACCATTTTAACTGATCTGTATTAGTGATTACCGGCAGTAAGCGCAGTTGCCTACTCTAACCCTGGTGATAGATGTCACGTCGAAGTGGCTGAAGACCCTAACAACTAGCTAGCACATGAGGTGAATATTTTACGGTTAGGATCAGGACAATTTGGAGAGAATGGGCTCTTTCAACTTTCATGTCAAATTGCCTTTCCCCTGCCTTTCCAATGTGCTGCCAGCTTTTTACAAACTCAAGACAGGTGCTTTTTGCAAAGATAGGCCACCTTTCCCCTGTTAACCTTAGCAAGAAACTTCAAACATGTATGGAGCAGTATAATTTTTTTCTTAGCCTATATGCATTTGTGTAGGCTTCATTGGTGCTACTTAAAAGCATTTCAATAATGCCTTTGCAGGATGGAGACCAACACCACCAGAGCCTGCGGGGTTCCAAGTAGCAAGTTGCAGATGCTTGTTTCTTAATCTCTCTAGTTGTTCTATCCGCCAATTGAGAGCTCATCTCTAATTTAGTTAGGCATCTAATCTAAACCCTTAGCCTACAAGTATATATATACATTGTTGTTAGAAATAATCTTAACAGGGAGGTTCTTCCTTCTAATTGGCTGCTTTTTCACCATCTGGGAGTGGTCACGGTGGCTCGGGTGGCTGTGGTTTGGGTCGTGGAGGTCTGTGGTGAGTGGTCCACGGTGGGGTGGTTTTGACAGCGGAAGAAAAGGTGGCCAATGAGCTATAAGGCTTGGCTAGCAATGGCGATTTTTCAGTGGGGTTCCTGGGGGCGTGAGGATGCTACCGGTGCAAGCAATTGAAAAGTTAACTATGCAAGGAGAATTGGAAATTGGCTTACTTGGAGCTTTTCCGGCAATTGACAGCGAAGCGACGGTCATCGGGGCAATTGGGGTGTGCTAAGGGCTTCTGGTCGCCTACGGAATTCACAGGAGGGCTTGGGGCCTTTTATAGGTGAGCTAGGGCGGTTCGGCACAGGAGAAGCATCCATTCGAGTTAGCTCGGAAGGCTTCGGGGAGGCTCGTCCTTGGCGGCGGGGAGGTCGGCAGGTTGAGTTGGCACCTCGGGTGCTGCATTCCTTGCGGCTTGTCAGCTGTGAGGCGGAAGGTTGAGGCGGCGGCGAAAATATTAAATGCAGCGGCGGGATATTTTCGGGTGATGAACAGTGAGCGCGCAAAAGTCTACCGTTGAAGCAATGCAGCAAGGGAGTTAGGACTTGGTGTAGGTGTAGATCTTTAGGGATCTCTAGGGTAGATCTAGTCGGGGCTATCCTTTTCTCTTGGGGTTCGAGTGCTGCCCGAGAGGAGAGGGTACCAACCTTCCGACGGGTTGGAGGAGGATGAGGCCATCTCGGGTTCGGCGGTGAAGATCTGCGCCACGGGCAGCGGCGGTCGGGGAAGAGGTCTGGGCTCCTGCGGCGTGTCCGGCGGCGGCGTCCCCTTGGCGGCGGTGAGCGGCGGCGGTGGTGCTTCCGTCGGCTCAGCGCCCCTCAACGGTCGGTCTTAGGGTTTGTCGGTGGGGTGACGGCGGCGCGGTCAACCTCGTGATGCGTGCCGCCCGGCCCCACCTCTGTATTATAAGGCGGCGACAGGGCCCACTGACCCAAGCGGTGGCGCCCCGATCGAGCGCATCAAGGGGCGGGCTTTGGCGTTGGGCCAAAGCCACGAGATCACTCTAACATTCTCCCCTTGATCTCGGTCTATACTTTATCTTTTAATTACTTTTGACTTTACACATTCCATCACGATTAGTGCATAGAACATGTCTCATCGTCACGGTCAATCGCCGATAGATTCATGATTACAATACACCTCTCGTTACAAACGATTACTTTAATCTTTGGGCCATCTTTTAGTCCAGAATCATAGGCTTTCCCTTAAACCCATGCCGGCTACATGTTCTCTCGAACACGTTGGGTGGTAAGCCTTTGTAAGCGGATCCGCTAACATCTTTGCGGTACTTATGTGCTCAAGACTTATAATTTGATCCCGAACTTTATCTTTCACAACATAGTACTTTATGTCAATGTGTTTGGCAGCACCACTTGACTTATTGTTGTGGGCATACGTTCTTGCGGGTTCGTTATCGCGATACAACTTAAGTGGTCTATTGATGTCGTCAACCACTTTTAAACCGGGTATGAACTTCTTTAGCCAGTTCACACGCCCGTAGCCTCATAACATGCTACAAACTCGGCATACATTGTGGGCGATGTAGTGACGGTTTGCTTTGAGCTTTTCCACGATATAGCTCCTCCAAATGAGAGTGAATACATATCCGGATGTAGACTTTCTATCATCTCATAAAAATCGAATCTGTATACCCCACTATATGGAGTAAATCTGATTTTCAGTATGTCATCATGAGGCTTTTTGTTCCTTGCAAATAGCGCAAGACTTTCTTTATCAATTTCAATGTTCTATTCGAGATTGCTCGAATCGCCAAGTAACCCGGTAACAAATGCTAAGTCGGGCGTGTGCACACTTGAGCATCTTGTAAGCTTCCGACAGTGAAGCATATGGAACCGCTTTCATTTGATCGATCTCATCTTGGTTCTGGGGCATTGAAAATCCCCATATCTGTCGCCCTTGACTATAGGTGCAGGTGATGGACTACATTTATGCATACCAAATTTCTTTAAGACTTTCTCTATGTATGCCTTTGTGACAGTCCCAATACCCTTTGTTTCTATCTCGGTGAATTTGATCCTAGAACGAATGAAGCTTCACCAAGGTCTTTCATATCGAAGTTTGAGGACAAAACTTCTTTGTCTCGAAGAGAGACTAACATCACTACTAGCTAGTAGGATATCATCCACATACAGGATTAGGAAGATAAACTTCCCATCTTTAAACTTTGCATAAACACGGTTGTCCTCAACATTCTCTTTAAACCCAAATTTTCTTATTGTACTATCAAACTTCAAGTACCACTTGTCTTGAAGCTTGCTTTAACCATAAATCGATTTCTTTAGGCGGCATCCCATTCTTTCATTTCCTTCCACGACAAAACCTTTCGGTTGTGCCATGTAAACATTTTCCTCCAAATCCCCATTAAGAAATGCCGTCTTTACATCCATCGATGTAACTCTAAATCATAATGTGCCACTAATGCCATTATGATTAGAAGAATCTTTACATGAGGCGGAGAAAACGTCTCATTGTAATCAATCCTTCTCTTTGCGTAAAGCCTTTTGCCACAAGTTGCGCTTTATATCTTTCTACATTCCCTTGAGAGTCATGTTTTGTCTTGTAGACCCATTTCTGACCCTCACTTTTGGCTCCTTTAGGAATAATTTCCAAATCCCGGACTTTATTAGTCTTCATGGACCTCATCTCCTCTTCCATGGCCTCAAGCCATTTTGAGAATTTTCGCTTCTCATGGCTTCTTCAAATGAGGTGGGATCATCCTCCATTTGAAATTCCTCTGTATGATAAATCTGATAATCATCGAAATAGTGATCTTCTTACTCTTTGAGACCTCCTCGGGGCCTCCTCATTTGGTACATCTCTGTTTGAGGCTCTTTGTTGCTCCCCTCATCTGTGGCAATAGGTTCTATATGATTTCGAAGAACAGGTTCTTCATTCTCATTCATTGTTGCCACGGGAGGAACAATAACAGTCTTGGCACCACGATGTCTTGCACCGTCGGTGCTTGCAGCGGCAGGTAGTGTGAATAATGGCTCTTGAATCATCGGAGTGGGCGCAAACACCGCTTCTCTTCAAGGTCAATCTCTCGAGCTACCATGCTCCCCTCATCATTTCATCCTCTAAGAAGACAGCATGTCTTGTTTCTACAAACTTTGTGTATCATGCGGACGGAGAAACGATAACCTTTTGACTTTTCGGGGTAGCCAATGAAATGGCAACTTCATTTTGGGATCAAGTTTCCCAATGTTTGGGTTAAATACTTTAGCCTCGTGAGAACTCCCCACACACGTAAGTGGTTTAGTGAGGAACTCTTCTGTCCACAACTCGTATGGTGTTTTGGGCACCGATTTACTAGGCACTCTGTTGAGAATATGAATGGCGGTTTTCAATGCCTCCATCCATAAACTCAATGGGAGTGTGGAGTAACTCATCATACTTCGCACCATATCCATCGAGTGCAGTTGCGTCTTTCAGCTACTCCATTTTGATGAGGTTCGCCGGCATAGAATCTTGGGCTACTATTCCATTTTCTGTAAAAACCTCGCAAAGGTCCAGAACTTGTCCATATGGGGTATGTCGACCGTAGTACTCCCCACGATCGGATCGGACTATCTTAATCTTTAAATCGTGTTGGTTTTCAATTTCAACCTTAAATATCTTGAATTTATCCAAGGCTTCATTTCTTTCTTTGATTGGATAAATATATCCATAACGGAGTAATCATGCAGTGAATGTTACTGAGCGAGTCATATCCATCCACACTTTTCACAGGAAAAGGACCACAAATATCTGTGTGAATAATTTGTAGAACTCCTGTGCTTCTTTTAGCGTCTTTCTTTATTTTCTTTACATATTTTCCTTTAATGCATTCTCTGCATTGTTCTAAGTCTGAGAACTCTAATGGAGGAAGAATATCATTCTTTACTAGTCTTTCTATTCTCCCCCTCGAAATATGGCCTAAACGACAGTGCCATAATTTCGACGACTCATCTAGAGTTCTCTTTCGTTTTCTGTTTACATTCGTAGACGAGGATTCAATCACTTTCTCGCGCATAGCGTTCTCATTATCGCATACGACATTCACATCATCACACAATGATAACAAATAAAGCTCATTCGTAATATGGCAATACCAACACATTCTTTATTAAACATTATTTCGCACTTGCCATTTCCAAAATTGCAATCATAACCATCTTTGTCCAAATTTGACACACTAATCAAATTCCTCTGTAAAGAGGGTACAAAAGGACATCTCTAAGTAGAAGAGTGGAGCCATTAGCTAATTCTAATGAAAGATCGCCAAGCGGCTTCAACTTCAACCGACTCCATTTGCGACTTTAACGCATCTTTCTTTTCTTTGCGTAGTCCTCGTCGAACGGAATCCTGTAAAGAATTAGCAACATGAGCAGTTGCTCTGAGTCAATCCACCAAGTGGATTTGAATATTTCACATACTGGGCATTCATTAATAAAGGTAATAATGTTCTCACCTTTCTTAGCCATTATCATCTTTAAGTAGTCGGACAATCTTTCTTGTAGTGTCCGTCTTCTTGCGATGAAGGCACTTGGTCTTTGTCTCTGACAAATTTATTACATTGAGGTGATGTCTGAGGCTTTGCCCTTGTTCTTTGAGAAGGGGTTCTTGTTATAATTCTTTTCTTGTTTTCCCTCACAAAGTTGATAGAACCACCATGTGAGGTTTTGATTCTTTCCTCCTCTTGCACGCACATGGCTATGCACTTTTCCATGTCCCATTTCTCGGGCTGCATATTATAGTTGACAACAAAAGTGTCAAACTCTTTTGGCAAAGAAGCAAAACCAAATGAATAAGGAACTCATCCTTGAGAGCCAAATCCATCGGTTTCAGTTTAGATGCCGGGTTGCTCATTCTAAGAATGTGCTCTCTTATGCCATTGCCACCGGCTGAATACCTCTCTGTTACCAGCTGCTTAATCAGCTGTGTAGCATAAGTCTTTGAAGAGCCAGTGAACTGACTCTTTATTTTATCAAGATATTCGATGTGATGTCACACTCGCAATTGAGCCCGAATAGCGAGGCTCAATTGTGTTCTTTATCACGACCATACATTTCTTGTTGGTGTGGTCCATTCTTATGATCAAGGTCATAAGACATGCATGATGGAGCATGATCCTCTGTCTTTTACGCCATGCGGTGTCATCCTCATTCGTTCCCTCATGGCGCCAAAGGCTCGGTGGGACGTCTTGTAGTGAGGACCCAGTCCACCTCGGCCAAGATAAAAGCTAAATCTAACTTTTCTTCCACTCTCCATAATTATCACCTTTGAGAGTGGGATTTCTCTAATACAACTCATTAAGTTGTATCCTCCGAAAAATATTTCAAATCTGGTGAGAACGTAACATCAAAATTATATGCCTTATTTCCAACGTTGGTCAAAAATACTACATACAATTTAAAAACAATTCTATCATACATTAAATCTACATCACCGTTGAGAAATAGAAATAATGCATGAAATCAACATTAAAAATTTATAATACGATATTAACAACGTTGGTCGAAAATAACGATATCATAAATCTCTGAATTTTATCTATTTTCCAAAATTAAATTCTCCGTTGGTTCGAATTTAATAATGAAAAACAATCAATATTAACTTTTGCAGCGGAAACTGAAAATTATTCAAAATAATTCATTATTCAGAAGCATTAAACTGTACTCTTTTAATCTCTGAAAAATTAACACGTTGGTGCAAAAATTTCCAGAAATTTTGGTTCACTTTTCAATTAAATTCACTCAATATTGCTTCTTTAAATCAATAAAACTCCATTTACTGTGCAATGAGCCATTTCGCGCTGCTCTGCTGACCACGGCCCATGGCGGCCCGCTCAGCCCTCTGAGCGCGCGCGGCCTCTTAATGCCCGCGTTCGGGCCAGTTATTTCTTTCGGTCCAACCGGCCGCTCTGTTTTCCTCTTTTCATCACGCCCGTCCAAGAAATCGCACGGCCAGGAGGAAATTTCGGCCGAACAAAAACGGGCGCCGGCCCCTCAAACCCTAACCCTAGCCTACAATCGGCTCCTCTCCACCCGAGAAAGCGCGCGCGGGAAGGCGTGCTGCCCGTCTGATGCGGCGGCTTCCGAGCGGGCGGGCGCGGCGGCGAGGGCGGCGAGCGGCTAGGCGGCGGCGGGCGGCGGCGGCCCGGTGCGCCAACCGGAGAAGGCGGCCCCGCCGGCGCGAGCGGGCGGCTCCCTGCGGCGGCCGACGGCGGCCAGCGGTGGAGCTTCGGCGGCGCTTCGCGGCGTGAGCAGCGGTGGCGGCGCGGCGCCGAGGCGCTCCATCGTCGGCGGCGGCGGCGTAAGTTCCCTCCTTTTTTTTGATTGATCTTTCTTTCCGATCCGGGGCTAGGGTTGGGATTTGCTTTTCTTTTCCTTTTCCCGCACTAGATCTAAGCGCTAGGTAGCTCGATACCATTGTAGGTGTAGATCTTTAGGGATCTCTAGGGTAGATCTAGTCGGGCTATCCTTTTCTCTTGGGGTTCGAGTGCTGCTGAGAGGGAGAGGGTACCAACCTTGAGCGGGTTGGAGGAGGATGAGGCCATCTCGGGTTGGCGGTGAAGATCTGCGCACGGGCGGCGGCAGTCGGGAAGAGGTGCTGGGCTCCTCTCGCGGCGTGTCTCGGGCGGCGTCCCTTGGCGGCGGTGAGCAGCGGCGGTGGTGCTTCCGTCGGCTCAGCGCCCCTCAACGGTCGGTCTTAGGGTTTGTCGGTGGGGTGACGGCGGCGCGGTCAACCTCGTGATGCGTGCCGCCGGCCCCACCTCTGTATTTATAAGCGGCGGCGACGAGGGCCCACCGACCAAGCGGGTGGCGCCCGATCGAGCGCATCAAGGGCCAAAGCCCTGAGATCACTCTAACACTTGGATAGCGAGATTGAGTGCGGGATTTGGCTAGAATCAAAGAAAATCAATTGTCAACGAAAATCAATATTGTTTCCAAGTTTTCGGTTTGTTTCGGATTTCCCCCAACGTGCTCCCCACATTTATCTCCTCAGGCTTCGAGCTCCCCAGAGACCACGTCTCCTTGGCCTTCGCTTCGGCGTTGTCCAGCCAGGCGGCGGCAATGGCTCCCGGTGGGACGTTTCTGGACATACTGAGGGGAGGGCTTCTTGATGGCAATCATCAGAGCAACGGCTACTATGGGCCTACCGGCGGCAATGGGATGGCGATGCCGCCGTCAACATTTGGTGTTGGTGCAGGTCTGAATCTGATGATGCAGCAGCATGGGCTTGGTGGTACTGCTGATCATCATGCAATCCGCGGTGCAACTGCTACGCAGGGAGTAGTGAATGGTAGTATGGATGCCGGCGAGGAAGGCCGCGGCAGCGTGAAGGAGATGATGGCGCCACCGGCCACATTGGCCGTCGCAGCTTGGCGGTGGTCAGTGGCGGATCCTGGAAAAATTTTTGGAGGGGCTGAAGTACCTTCAGCTCGACCTCAGCCCCTTCTACATTATACATCTATGGCTAAAAATTTAGGGGCTCGGGAGGGCTCAAAGTGCAGTAGCGGTAGGGGCTCGAGGCCCCCCCCCACCGCTGGATCCGCCGCTGGCGGTGGTGTTGGATCAGCGGGTGGGCAGCAGCAGTGCACTGTGAATAACGAGAAAATTGATACTATGCCACTCCTTTGGAGTGGCTTCAATAAAATACCACCCTCTACGTGGTAATTGTTAAAATGCCATCTAATACATAATTAGCTCTATAATTTGCCCTTTTATGGGTTTTAGCCATTTTTTCGTTTTTTTTTTTTCCACCGAAATTGCATGGGAAATAACTCTAATACCCCTACTCAAAATCACATCCCTCTATTGTCTCTCTCTGTTCGTTCCAGGAGAAGGCCGAACGAGAAAATTGATCGCCGCCGCCGCCTGGAGGGCTTCACACATCGCGGTTGACTTACTTAAGCGTAAATGTTTGGTAGTGCAGTAGTGGTATGGTGTAGTGACCAAACAATTCAGACAAGAATGTCTTGTGAACTCGAGATTAGCACACCAACATAAGCGTACGAATACACTGTGTCTTCTTGTTTTTGTTGGTCACCTCTTGCGCTCTTGGTGTTTGACGATTTGCCTCGCTGAGATTATGGTGCTCCATTGCGTCTGAATTGAACAGGGAGGAGTCCAATGGCCAGTGGCAGCGGCAATGCCAAGAAGAGCCTGACGCAGTGGCTGAGGGAGAAAGGGTTCGACAAGGAGGCCATCGGGCGCATGTCAAGGAGGTGCAAGAATCTGCAGAGTATTGACGCCGGCGAGGCCTCCGGCATCTGGGACTACCTTCTCAACAATGTCAAGATCGAGCGATGTCAACAATAGAGAGATGTGATTTTGAGTAGGGGTATTAGGGTTATTTCCCATATAATTTCGGTGGAAAAAAATAAAAAACGAAAAAGAAATAGCTAAAACCCCCTAAAAGAGCAAATCATAGAGCTAACCATGTATTAAATGATATTTTAATAATTATCATCTAAAGAATGGTATTTTATCGAAGCCACTCTAAAAGAGTGGCATAGTATCAATTTTCTCGTGAATAACTACAATGTGATGATGGACAACGACAGCAACAACGGGTCATCACGGGATTGCTACTGGAAAAATGGAGCAGCAAGTGGTGCAAATCCATGGCAAGGCCTCGTCAATAGCAGCTCCCTGGTATGATGTATGTGCAATCATGCTAGCTTCATCTGTCCATCATGCATGCAAGAATATACTGTAATTCCTAAAATACTGTTGAATGTCTTTTAGAGGGGAAATCGGTCGAATTTCTGACATTGCGATTTTGCTTGGAGATTTATGCTCCGACCGGTGGGTTCTTCCTCTCCAGCAGTGGAGGGAATTATAGTGGTGGTTCACTGGATTAGGTTTAAAATTCACCATATTAGGGGTTTAGCTCACCCAGTGGCGGATCCAGGATTTTTAGAATAGATGTTCGGATTTCGGAGCTAAGTTGCTCGAATACGTCGATACCATAGCGCATCGTCTCCCCCCAAAACACCGATACAACAATACATGTATGTAGATATAATAGAAATACATAAATTACAGAAATTAATGATTTCTTACGAGGAAATGGACGACATAAGGCGAGCATAATGATATGAATTAAACAACAAATTATAGAGATAAATGAGAGTTGTATATCTTGTTGATCTTGCCTTTTTTGCTATTTCCCTATCAGTAAGAACTGTCCATCTAAAAGAAAATTGTATGTTCCTTCCATAGAGCAAAACAAACCAAGAAAGAAAATAAGTGGTGTGGGATGGAGCACACCTAGATCTGAAGAGATGCCGATGACAATAAGTTGGAGGTGCTACTCACTTCCCAATGTCACGCTCCCTCCTGGCTACCGCGTTGTTCCCTACCTCCGTGTTCGTTGTGCCACTGCCCGCTTGCCCGTGACACCTCTCTGCTCGCCCGCGCTGCCACACGTTCACCTTTGCACCACGCGCCGCCTCACGCATGATTGTCGTAACATCATGGCACCACGTCCGCGTCCGCCGGTCGTCACTCACCTCTAGCCTGCACCTCCGCCCGCTCGCCACTAAAAGGCCGAAGTCGCCTCCCACACAGACAGCCACAAGATGAGAAATAGAACAAATATTAGGATTTTATTTATATCTTTACCTCTTTGGACGTGAGGAGGGCTGAAGTGGAAAGAAAAATGAGTCTAATGTATTACATGGGTTGTGCGCGAGATACGAGGAGTGCGGACTGAATTTATTTGCAGGTATAAAAATATAGTTTTAATACAACTAATAGTATATATATCTAATATACCTATTATATACCTGATATTTTATAAAAAAATTTGGGTGTTCAGAACACCCGTGACCCATGCTACATCCGCCAGTGAGCCCACCAGGACCCTATAAGTAGGAGACTAGGGCGATGAAGGACTGGCAGTGGGTGGCGGAGCAACGTGGCAGCAGTAGCGCCATCGACTACGAGTTTGGGGGAGGCTGTGGGCGGTGCGGATCTATAGGGGAGATGAGAATCAACTGTCAATTAGACAACGCCGAAGAGACGATGTGCAGGAGGCGATAGGAGCTGCTGCTGCTGCTGGGAGTGAGGTAGGAGCTAGGGTTTGAGGGTGGGGGTGTAATTTTATATTGCGATGGGTGGGATGATTCGGACCATTGATTTTCCATCCAATGGTTAGAGAACTGATTGATTTTGGGAGAGAAACAATCGCATGATTAAATAGGCAGATCCAGAATGTATTAAATGTGCAAAGGCAAGGAAGGGGAACCAAATAAGCAGAGAAGCAGCCCGGCAAAGATAACCTTGTGCCTGCCTCGCTATACGTAGTTAGGCCCAACTTAGCTCGTGCGGCCGAGTAGATGAACAAAGAACCAACTTGCGCAGCCGAACGCGATGGAAAAACAAACGGCCCAACCATACGAAGGAGCGTGCGCGAAGACTCAAATAAGCACAAAATTTTGCCCACTTACAAAGTACGGTGGCTTTTGGCTTTTGTAAAAAGTTGTGACTATTGTACAGTCAATTAATTTTTCACTTTATCTTCGGTTACTTTTTTACACTGTAACTTTAGATGGTTAAGAGTCCAACTTCAGAAAAAAGAATTAGCACACTGCAAATTTAGATGACTGAGAGATAAATAAATTCCAGTCAACTATGCAATTGCAAAACCGTTTGTGAACTGATATTGTAGATGCTTTTAGTTTTTGTGTATTTAATTAAATAAAAGGGAGTGTCTATACAACATTCGACTGTTTTTTAGGACAAAAACAGTCAGATTTTGAGCCGTTAAATGGAGATCCGATGACCTAGATCATTTTTTTTGGAGGGGTCATTTTTTTAGGGGGGCTTGTATGGGTGGCCCGTTGGATGGAAATCTAACACCCAGATCAATCTGACTGTTCAAATGTTGTATAACAATACTCTTAAATAAAATAAAAGAAAAGAAAAAATGAAAAATGCCAGTTATGTCTTCAATTCTTCATAGATAATATTAAAAAAGAAACAAAAAACCACATTAATAAATTAGTACGTTCCAAACAGTTTTTCGTTTCTGGAAGACAGAAGCTAATGAGCGGGCCTGTTTGGCAAGCCACAAGCCGGTCGGCTTTTGGCTTTTGTTACAGTACCTAGCTTTCAAACGGAGTATTTTTTCAAAACGGGATCTACAAGTTAAACGTTGTACACGTTAAAAGCCCAACATCTGTACTAACATCTGTACCAACCAAAATTGTAAGTGAGTATCGGTCTCTCTGTAATCTATACCGTAAACAGCCAAAATTCAAAAATTTCAGCCAAAAATCATAAGCCGCAGCCAAAACAAACAAGCCATTTAAAACGAGACTTTTGCATGTCTAAAAGCAACCGATGAGTTAGTTGCAAATAATAACCTGGAAACACTAAAGAAACGGTATATCATTCCCAGCTTCCTCTTTCTCCCTCCCTCCCTCTCTTGCGCATCAGCCGACGGGTTCAGCGCTTCCCCGGTTGTAGATGAAGGCTGGGGCGGCGGCGAGCGATAGATGGCGGTGGGTGTATTATTTGTTTCTACCAAGCACGAGGTTGGCCACGGCCGCCTCCTCTCGCCCACGACCCGACCGGGCGCCACACAGTCTCCTGCTTCTGTAACGCGCCGCCGTGCCCGTAAATGGCGCCGCCGTGCCCGTAAGTGGCGCCGCCTCCTGCCCACGCACCTCCGTTGACAAGCCTGCTGCCTCGGCTTTGGGCCATGTCCACACCATGGAAACCTCTCCCGTCGCTGCTGCTCCTCTGCTGCGTCTCGGCGGCAACGGCATTCCATCTACCCCCTCCGTAGCTGCTGCTTATGGCCTGCTGCGTCTCGGAGGCGCCGGCGTTCCCTCTCCCCCGCCCCATCCACCCCGTGCCGGCGCTCTTGAACTCTTCCCGCGGCGTCAGCGGCGTGCTCGGCTTCCAGAGCGAGTCTGGCTTGCAGCAGTAGCTCTGCGCGTTGCAAGGTGTTTTGAATGACGCGTCAAGAATATGCATGCATGGTCAATCAGCATACAAGATGGACGACAAGAGCTCGAGGTGTCGAGGTGCCACAGCGGCCTCTTCGAAATGTCAGCTTCAGTTACAGTCTGCAGAATACAGAGGTTGCAAAGAACATGATGGAAAAAGGGTAGGCGCAATTGCTCCAAATCAATTGAAATGACCAGCTGAACAGTTGTATGACTCTACCTTGTCAGGTATTCTGACATTGTCAAGTAGTCTTGCCATGGGCTTCACTGCCTCTGGGTTGAAGAACGTGGCTGAACTGAAACATACACAAGATGCAACGAAGAAAAACATAAGCTACCCCGATTGCTGAATATCACAAGGATCAAGATAAAAAACCTACATTGTCTGATCGTTTGTGATGTTTTCCAGGTTTTTTATCGACGAACGCATGAAACCGTTGCATAAACCACCACCATCATCAGGCGATAACCACCCTCCAATCTCACTGTGGAAAAATAAGAAATTCAGCAAATCATCTCAACTTTGCTCTCAACAAGAAATACACACACACACACACACACACACACACACACACACACACACACTTCAAAAAGCATCAGTTTTATATTTCAGTTCAGACTTTATGTACCTGGCAGCTGAAGCTATTGGAAACTTTTGCGGCAAACAGTCTGATTGCAAAAATGCTGCATTATTTGCCAGAGCATTTGAGTTCCTCAGAAAGATCTTGTCTTGCCGAATAACATTCCGTCTCATCTCATGTATCTAATTTATAACAAGGCAAGAATTATAATTATGCAACAGAAGTACAAGTTAGTGTAACATTAGCATAGATGGCAAGCAATTGTTTTACCGCGAGCTCTTTCTCTACCGTTTTGGTGGAAGAAAGCAGAAGTTCCACATCTATGAATGGCAACTTTGTGATACCCTGAAACAATTTATTTCGTTGAAAATTAGCATCAGACTCCTCTTTTGCTTAGCACCTCAAAGGTGTAGGTTAGCCATACTAAGCGCCCAAGTGCATCACCACTTGATCAGCCTAGGTTGAAACTATCAATTGATTCAGTTCATCTAGTGCAAATATGAATGGATAGCTTACTTGCCACAAGAAACGTTTCCCGTCCGTGTCAATCTCCACCTCTGGCCACAAATTGAATTGAATGTACCTCAGCACACAAATTTTATGACGATAAGAACTCAGGAAAAACAGATGTACTAGACGGTTTTCCTTATATACCTGACGGATAGAACTTTTGAATCGCAGACTCTGCACAGCCCATTAATTTGCCGTAACATTTTGGAAGAGCACATGAGCTGCAAAAAGGAAAAAAAAACATTAATTCTTATAAATTTCCAATAAATAACGAGAATGGCAGAACTAAGAATGGTAAATGTGCCTTTCTGGTGGAAGAACTGCCATGAGCTGATCAAATGGTTTTAGTGGTTTGTCCACGGTGAAAGATATCTTGAACCGAGAAAGACCTTTGAGATCGGATGCGAAAGGAGCATAATAGAATGGGTAGTACCTGCAACAAATTTTACCATAAGACATAGAATGGAAACATTTACAAGCAACAAATTTTACCATAAGACATAGAATGGAAACATTTTCTTGTATTATCTACAAGAACCAGCAATTATCACTTCATGGCAACATTTATCAAAGTTAGTTGTCCTTTGGACCATTGTCATCATAAGTCACTATGACTTGGAAGTCAGAAGTTCAGAACCATGAAAGTACACTAGTACAGTGTACGAGACACATAGACAAATAAATTTTCAGTTTGTAAATATTTTCTTCTTACCAGCTCCATGACGGTACATCAGAAAAATAGTATTTCAGCACCCAACAAAGTCCTTCTAAATACTTCTGAGCCTAAATTCAAAGGGATAAATGAAAGATTATAACAATATAAAATGCTGCCTTGCCACGCCTCTAAAAAAGAGATTCCATTCGGACAAAGAAACAAGGAAAAAAAACGTAACCATGTCATTCTTCAGCTTTCCAACTTCATTAGAAGTTTCGATACCAAACTTTTCCCTATAGAACCGGGATTTCCATCCTGGTGATCCCAGTCTTATCTGCATTAGATATGTCAATATTTGCAACAGGAGAAATATTTAGCGAAATGGGAATCAATGCATCACTAACCCTGTCATGTTTACAGGCTCCATTTCTGAAAAGGTCTTGCTTATTACGAAGAGCATCCTTTAAATTTTGCCTCAACTCAATAGTATTCTTTGTGATCTGAAAATAGGGAAACAATCAGATTCTCAGGGGAAAAAAGGAGAAAGACATGCAAGTTTTTTCCCTGAAAAAGTAGAAATAATAGATGAAACTATTCCCTACATCAGACATGCCCAAGCTGCAGGTTGAAATACTGCATTCTGTCGAAGAAGGCATGGCAATCAAGTCTGGATCATCAGGGCTTTCTTCCAAATTGTCAGTGTTTCTTTCTCTCCATTCATTTTCTGCAGCTTGACGGGATATTTTGTGCAGAAACTTCTGCAAGTAACCAGAGAACAAACAAATCAACACAGTTACAATTTAAACCGGTGCACACTATTGACAAGGATACCATGTACTAACATACCTCTCGCAGTTCATATCTTTTTTGAAAAATCTTCTCTTCATACACGGACAGTTCATGAAAAAACTTTTCCAACCTTGAGACTTCCAGGTACGCAGCATGTTTATCTTTAACCTGTTTTCAGATGCAACAAAACCACATAAACACATGACTCAACGGATAAGCACTGATGACAATAAGATGCTGAAATTCTTTAGGTACTTTGTCTGTGTTGACAATATAGCCCCCCATTTTGTTGAAGGTGGTTTTGTACACATCAATGAGAAGATCAACTGCACACTGTCACATGGAACATAGGTCAGACATACAATCAAGTTTTTCACAGCGATGAAACAAGTGAAAAGATGTAACAAAATTACAGTTGATTCGCAAAATTAAGCTATTAGAATCTAAAGGCATACACATACCTCATGCATCTCAAGTGAAGGAATGTTTGAAATGAAATCATTTCCCGCCAAGAAACAAATAAAGATGAAGTCATCGATTAGCCTCTCAATATCAGGTTTGCAAACTGGGTCTGGTATCTTAATTTCAAGCTCCAAGTACTCTCTCAGAACCCATATGTTTAAATACTGCAAGAAGGCGTTATTGATGTAGTCAAAGTGAGAAACCTTTGGTATTAAAAAGAAAAGAAACTTTTGGTGTTATCTAAGGGGAACAAACCTGATATGGTTTCTTGGGTAATTTGCCGTTAGGACTTGCTTCTCTACACCTAACTTTTGCCAACTCTTGAGTTGTGAAGAATTTTTCGGTTATAGGGACGCAATTTTCTGGCTGATTTGGACGTAGCACATCCTGTTTAAATTAACAGAAGAGTATACTCAACTCCACTATTATGAAATGCTGCAAAGTTACCATGACAGGCAAAAAGTAACATGCTGTCTAATCACTTCAATGTGGTTTCTGTATATGCTATCACAGTATTCAGTACTTTTATATTGAACATGTTACACATTTTGCTGAAGCCTGAAGTTAGCATTGATGAGGGATTGGCTGACCTCACGCAAAATCGAAAAGTGGACTTCGTGAGATGCCAAAGCGAGCATTACGAGATCCGCATCCTGCAATAATTCTTCAGAGTTAACTCCAATATAACTAGACAGGAGTGAACATCTCAAATATCAAGTTCGATGCTGCAGAACATTCGAAACATTGAGATGGTCAAACGAATACTGGAGTGATATTTCGTACCAATCCGTACATGCAATGGCGTGTGTTGGGGTCATAGCTTTCCATGCTTCGTTGTGCGCGAATGAAAGACATGATCTTGTGCTCCCCTTCTCCAGGAACATTTGCATCAGAGTGTATTACCTTCAGAACAGACGTATATCGTTAACTTACCAAGAAATGACCACTGGACCAATGTCAGCAACCTCGTAACTCATAGATACATGCTTTACAGTGAACCAAAGATGATATTGTCAAGACTAAACAGAACTACATTTACTGCATTACTGCAAGTTTAAGACTAAAACAAAGTGCAAAACCTTGATGTCTTTCCACCCGGGCTCACTATTCAACCGGACGCGGATGTAGTGCTCGAGCGCTTCCGATAGCTTCTCCATGAATTCCGTCCCTGGTGTGATGACATTAGGATCTGAAACCTCGGATGTCTCTTTCGGCAGCACCTCCTTCCCTTGGGCTCTGAATTTCTCCCTCAAGAGATTCTCTTCGATCTCCTGTAGACCAGCATGCATTTCTCATCAGTTACTGCACCAGCAGGGATGTCAGTATGATGTCGTAGATGCAGGGAATGAAATGCAGTCAAGAATTCACCGCATCTTTAGCAGCCTTGGCAGATTTGAATCGTCCCGCTCGCTGTTGGTTCATCTTGGCGCGAGGGGCAACGCCATCTGGAAATTAACCATGAACAAACACGACATGAAGAAGCTAGCTAGAGAGATGATTCGTCCGTGTGTACTGAGCACTGACTGACCTACTGCCAAGTAGAGCAGCCTCCTCGGCCTGACGATGCGGAACAGGCGGTCCATGTACTCAAACATGGACTGGAACACCTCGTCGAACGTCGTGGGAGGGCACACCTGCACGCACGCACAAATGCATGGAGGATTGCTACTAAATCACGGCCGGAATCTTGAAAGACCAGCTCAAGAACTCACCAGAAATAACTAGTGCCAGATGCATGCAACTACATGAACAGAAACGAAAGCATGAACTGAAATTTGTACGTGCTAGCGACGATCGCATTAATATTGCGTACCTGGTCCTCCGGGTGGAAGCATGGGTGGATGATGCAGTTCATGTCGAGGTAGAGGTTGTCGTAGACGCCGCCATTAGGGCCCTCCTGCCCGCTGCTGCAACGACCAACGGCCGGTTCGTCTTCGTCGTCCTCCTTGGCGGGTGCGACGATGTTGGGGTACTTGCCCACGAGCCACCTGTAGAAAGCAGGAACTCCCATGGACGAAGCCGCAGCTGTATGCTATGCTCCGATGGATGGATCCGAAAAAGATCAGAGGCGCAATTGGGTTTGGTGGAAATGCCGTGACCTTCTCCTGACTGGCGGTTGCATATTATATAGGCAGGAAAAATCCCCTCGCGTGGAGATTACAAGATGTGCACGGTACAGATTATAGATGGCTAGATTAGGATGTTACAACAAAAGAATCTAACCTACCATACACATATACAACAACTACCAAATATAGCCACCATATCCTATACCGTGCACATGATGAGATTACATGAATGTCAACTCTACATGAATGTCAACTCTATCTAACAGCCCCCCTTAATCATAACCAAGCAAGGTTAAGATTGTGTTAAAAATTTTCTAGCTGTCTTACCGTCAACGGCTTTGTAAACCCATCTGCAACTTGATCTCCAGAAGGAACAAAATCAATTTCCAGTAATTTCCTGGATACTCGTTCTCTGACGAAATGATAATCAACTTCTATATGTTTTGTGCGAGCATGAAAAAATAGATTGGCTGAAAGATACTTGGCTCCAAGATTATCACACCATAACTTATCTATGGGAGGACATTGTATACCAATCTCTTGAAGTAGAATTTGAATCCACATCACTTCTATCGTTGCATTAGCAATTGCTTTGTTCTCTGCTTCTGTACTAGATCTTGAGACAGTTGCTTGCTTACGTGCACTCCATGAAATTAAATTTGATCCAAGGAAAATAGCAAAGCCTCCAGTAGATCTTCTATCATGTAAGGAGCCTGCCCAATCTGCATCTGAAAAGGCACTAACAAGTAAGGATTTAGACTTACTTATCTTTAGTCCAACCTTTGTAGACTGTTTTGAATACTTCAAGATCCTTTTTACAGCCGCCCAGTGTGAGACAGTAGGAGCATGAAGAAACTGACACACCTTATTAACAGGAAAAACAATGTCTGGCCTAGTGAGAGTTAAATACTGAAGGGCACCAACAATACTTCTGTATTGAATGGCATCATTAGCACCCAAGGGTTCACCTTCAACTGCTGACAACTTCTCACTAGTCGACAGTGGAGTACTAACAGGCTTGCAATTAGACATCTCAACTCTTTTCAACAAATTTGAAGCATATTTATCTTGAGTTAAAATAATTCCATCTCGTACCTTGTTCACTTCTATCCCCAGAAAATAATGCAGCTCTCCCAAATCTTTCAAGGCAAAATCTTGTTTCAAACTCCGCAATAATTCTGTTGTAGCTTCTTGAGTTGAACTTGCAACTATTATATCATCAACATAGACAAGCACAAAAACTGTTACACCACTTTTATTGAAAAAGAACAATAAGGTATCTGCCTTTGAGGATTTAAAACGAAGATCACACAACTTAGCACTCAGCCATGCATACCAGGCACGTGGTGCTTGTTTCAATCCATACAAAGCTTTGTCTAGTTTGCAAACATAATTAGGCATAGTCTTATCCTCATACCCTGGTGGCTGCCTCATATACACCTCTTCTTCTAGAACACCATGAAGAAAAGCATTCTGAACATCTAGTTGACTTAAGCACCAACCTTTAGAGATAGCAAATAGATAAAACAATCCTGATAGTGGCTGCTTTAACAATTGGACTAAAAGTATCTTCATAGTCTATCACATATCTTTGTTTAAACCCTTTTGCAACTAGACGAACTTTATACATGTCTAGACTCCCATCAACCTTACGCTTAATCTTGTAAATCCATTTACAATCTATAATATTTCTCCCTTTTTGAGGTGGAACTAGGTGCCAAGTTTTATTCTTCATCAAAGCATCATATTCTAAATTCATAGCATTTTTCCAATTAACATCTCCAATAGCTTCATTAACATTTTGTGGTTCTCCAGATGAAGTAAAATATATGTATCTGACTGTGCCATCAGTATATACCTTAGGTTTACGAATACCATCTTGAAGACGTGTCCGAGGTCGAGTTGAAATAGGTAGAGGTGCTGCAGCAGGAATGACCACAGGAGCTTCAATCGCGGCCTTAACCACATAAGATCCAGGCGGATCTACTGCAGCACCCGATCATAGCGGATCCCCGATCATATCGGCGTCAGCTGCAGGGACCATTGTCGATGTCGCACCGTTCGATGATCGCCGTGTGGCAGGTGGCGATTGGCAGCCTCTAGCCCCCCTCCCCCCCGCGCGTCGATGGCGGCCTCATCTCAAAAACCAGCGGGAACGCTTGCCCTACCTGCCGTGTGCCCTTGTCTGATTGGGCCGAAGTGGATTGGTTCGGCGTGCCGCGTGCAAGGCTGGTGTTCCTGCCGCGTGTCGCCCACCGGTACGCTAGTGGTGATGGAATCTTCTGAATTGTTTTGCACCTGCAAATTTTCTTCTTCATCCAAATTGTCAGTAATATAAATATTAGGCATATGACCAACTAAAAATTCATCCCCTGTCCGTGGATTAAGCAAAGTTGGAGGAAGGAGCAGAATTTCATAATGGAGGCGAGCACCTGCATTTGCATGCAATTTTGAGAAGGGAAAAACATTCTCATCAAAAACAACATCTCTAGAGATGTAAATGCGTCCAGTGGCTACATCAAGGCATTTGAAGTCTTTATGCAAGTTACTATACCCAAGAAAGACACACTCCTTAAAACGAAACTGAAGCTTGCGATTATTGAAAGGATGAAGATTGGGCCAACATGCGCACCCAAATCCTCTCAAGGATGAATAGTCGGGTTTTGTATGGAACAAATGTTCTAAGGGGTGTTGAGTAATTGATTACTTTGCTAGGGGTACGATTGATCAGAAAGGTAGTAGCAAGAAAAGCTTCATCCCAAAATTTAAGGGGCATATGTGCATACGCCAACAAGGACAGGCCTACTTCAATGATGTGTCTGTGTTTACGCTCAGCCACCCTATTTTGTTGATAAGTGTGAGGACAAGAAACAAGATGTGATATGCCAATTTTGCTAAAGGAGTGGAGCTTCTCATATTCACCTCCCCACTCCGTTTGCATAGCAACAATTTTCTGATCAAAGAGTCGTTCAACAAGATTTTGAAACTCATGGAACTTTTGAAAAACTTCAGACTTAAATTGTAGGAGATATATCCAAGTGAATTTGCTGAAATCATCAATGAAACTAACATAATATTTGTATCTCCCAACAGAATCAGGTGCTGGACCCCAAACATCAGAGAAAACAAGCTGTAAAGGATGATTGGATATATTGGTGGATTTGGGATATGGCAACTGATGACTCTTTGCTTGCTGGCAAGCATCACAAACAAAATTTTTATTGGACTCATCTAAACATGGAAGATTAAAATCCCTAATGACTATTTGTATGATAGGCACAGTTGGATGACCAAGGCGACTGTGCCACCTCTCAAAAGTTGGTTTGACAACTCCAAAGGCTTGTTTTGTGGGTGACGCATGGAGTAGAGGGTACAGTCCCTTGTGACATGTACCTCTAAGCAGAGTGCTCCTCGTGTCCCGATCCTTAATGAAAAAGAAATCAGGGTGAAATTCTAGAAAAACATTATTATCAGATGCAAGGCGATGAACAAAAACCAAGTTCTTTTTAGCCTTTGGAACATGTAAAACATTATTGAGATTGAGATTACGACTAGGGGTATGAACAATAGACTGGCCAATATGACTAATATTCATACCAGCACCGCTTGTGGTGTGGATCTGATCTGTGCCATTGTACTTGTCACGAACTGATAGCTTCTCTAACTCTCCAGTAATGCGGTTAGTAGCACCAGTGTCGATGTACCAATTTGTGTCCACACTGTAGGAGTTCATCGCAGCATGCACGTTTTTTTCATCTGCCATATAATTTTCATCATGCCTGTGCCAGCATTGATCAGCAGTGTGCCCAATTTTATAGCACACCAGACAAACTGGTTCTGTATGTGTGCTGGTGTTATTGTTGTGGTTGGTGTTGGCGTTAAAGTTGCCGTGCCCGTTGCTGTTTCCTCTTTGACGCAGATTGTAGAAGTTGCCGACACCTGAACCGCGTCCACGACTAGCGCCGCGACCGCGTCCTACGCCACGCTCACGACCGCCAGCACCGCCGCGTCCTCCCTGGTTGGCCAAATTAGCCGAAGACCCGGAGGAGTTTCCACTGCCAATCAACTGCATGCGCGTCTCAAACGCAAGCAGGTGGGAATACACTTCATTCACGGAGACAAGTTCTGTTTTTAGAAGTAGAGAAATCACAACAGAATTATAATCATAATCAAGACTCGTTGAGTATATACTCAACGAGTTCCTCATCATCAAGGGGTCTCCCGGCAACGGCCATCTCATCGCCGAGAGCCCTTATCTTGCTAACATACTCTGCAATAAATTGGTTCCCTTTTTGGGCTGTTGAGAGGACAAGCCGCGTATTCACAACACGAGCATGGGTTTGCAACGAGAACATGGACTCGATCGCACTCCATGCAGCTGCTGCAGTCTCCTTCGCAGCAACTTGGGAGAAGACCTCTCTCGATAGAGAGGCGAAGATGAATCCCAAGACTTGCTGATTCGTGACGCACCACTCCTCGTACGCCGGGTTGGGAATTTTGACATTCTTGTTAGCAACCTTGCCATCTATCTCGGCATCAGGGGCTACTGTAGCACCAGCCAGATGATCCATTAGGCGCGCACCTCTAACGGCGGTGAGGATTTGTGCCTTCCACATGCCATGGTTGTTCTTCGACAATTTCTCCGAGATGGAGATACCGAAGAGGGGATTCACAGTGGAGGAAGAAGATCTAGCCATTGTAGATTAGAACTAGGATGTTTCTAAGGTAAATTCCGTACGGATAACCCATTTTTTATTCGAAAATACAGAAATATACCCACGACAAAATTTTTTACACAAATAGGCTCGAGTCGCCCAACCATTGGGCGACTAGAGCTTGTCGCCCAACCAAAAAGCGACTTATAAAGAATCTGGTAACCGTTGGGCGATTAAATGCAATCGCCTCCCCGTTAAGCGATTCAATTGAATCGCTCCCCCGTTCGGCGACATAAAGAGAGTCGCCCAACGGAGGGGCGACTTCATGTGCATACAGCCCGACGGGCAAACCCTCTTTTCTTCCCCACGCCTGCTCGCCAAACTACCTCTGCGACTGCATGGTGATCCCGTCTTTCGGTTTTGTGAATTTTGTAATTTGAAACTCGTAAAAAATGTGGTATAGTCACATATACTGTTAAGTCACACAAGAACTGGTATTTAATATTTGTCACATTACTTGATATAGAAATAATTTTCTATACGAAAAGAAGAGCATTGTTTGAATTTAAATGAACTTTATAATATAACGCAGTAACATGGCGCGTATTTATCCATTACATGCATGACATACACCCCTCACTCCCCACCCTAAGGTGCTCAGTCACGCGCCGCGTCTGCCATACGGCCCGCTTGGCCGTCCTCCGATGCAACGGATTACGAGGCGGGTGACGAGGGTCGAAAAAGTAAAACGAAGCGGTGGGTTTCGCACCGCGGCTGCGCGGTGGAGTCGGTGCACCTCTGGGCGTGTGGCCTCCGTTGCACCGGGAGGCCATCTGCGGAGAAGAACCTCGGTCTGCGTCGGAGGACGGCCCAGCCCAGTCCGCAAAAAACTAGTCCACCTCGATCTGGCCCGGGGAGAAGCGTCCCTGCTGCTGCTGCTGGTAAGGACCTGCAATAGTAATATCGTTAGTTCGTTGCATGTCGTCTTAGGATAAAAACAAGATCGGACGATGCGTACCCGTACATGGCGCCATGAAATCATCCGTGTGGAAGCTGGGGATGCCGAATTTTTTGTATTTTAGCACTTTTTTGAAAAATATTCACATTTAGACCCCTGGTAGTTTTAATTCCGTTTTTGGACCCAGAGGACCCATGGCGCCGAGGTAACACGTCTCGGCGCCGTGGTCCACGGCGCCGAGGTCGCAAGCCTGCACCAGCGTGGCGGCCTGCGTGGCGCCTACGTGGCAGCCACCTCGGCGCCGTGGTCCGTGGCGCCGAGCTCGGTGCCGTGGATCTTGGCGCCGAGATCGCGGCATTTACCCAGTCGACCGGGACGAGCATGCCTGTTCATTTCGCGTCGCATCGCCTCGCCCCGCCTCTGCCGTGACCGCCTCCTCGCCGCCTCCCGGCCACCACCGCCTCCTCGGCTCCCGCCGCCTCCCGGCCGTCGCCTCCCGGCCCCGCCGCCTCCCGGGCAGCGCGCCCCCCGGCCCCCGCAAGCCTTCAAGGTGAATCTCTAGAATATCGTGAATTTTTTTTCACATATGTTACACACTGTCGCTTAATGTTCACTCCATATCTATGGTACCTAGGAGAAGGCATAATAATTTTAGACTTTTGGTGTGATTAATACAATATCTAGATAAATATTGGTGGTTCTGTTTGACTCCAAAAAAAGACAATGTATGCTGCATATTATAACTGAAAATCTCATGTGACTATATCCGGATCCTATTAGATATATAGATGTTTGAATGGGAAAGGGTTCATTTAGATATTTTATTGCTTAAACAAGTATGCATGTGATTTATCCAAAATTTCGCTTAAAGGTATTAAGTTTGGTTTTGTGTATGAACTAGATGGACAACCTAGTGACCCTATATCATGGAGCGATGTGACAAGTGATGATTATGGAAATGTTCAATTTGTTGAAATGCAAAGGGTGCCTCGATGTTGGTGATCGGCCGTCGTTTAGTGAGTTGGTTGCTAGGGCCCGGAGAAGCTACATTGTCATGGAAACGAGGAGAGCATCACAGTTGAGGGGTTACTTCACTTCGGTTCGAAAGACACAATTCTCAGGCGGTTGATCTTAATTGGTTGTGAGGATGAGTGGGACAAATATGTCAAATTGGTTATGAGGAATGAGTTAAAATGTTTGGACCTTGTTGTGCGGAAGGTGTCTATTGATCCCACCCCTCACGGTTATTCACCAGAACTAGGTGATCAGGCACCCTTTGACCCTCCGTTACCGGATCTTGCGGTGGATGTGGAAGAAGTGCCTGAGGTGCCCGATGCTCTATCTGCCCCGAACAAGGTTCAGATTTCTCAACAAGTTCGAGTTGAATGTCGGACTGATGATGTCGTGGCGGCCCCTCAGGAGATGGGATTGACCCAGAATCATCCCAGTAAGTGTCGAGCAACACTTTAGCCTTTTCTCGTCATTACTTTTTTATTTGTCTCAATCCCATCGTTTTCGTGCTTATGATGCAGGAGACATTCCTGATAATGTGGGTCTTCCTCCCATTGCTCCATCTGGCAACGTTGAAGAAGTCTGTAGGGACTCCAACAGTGTGGATGTTCAAATTGTGGATGATCTGGAGCCTTACGAGATCGCAAGGGCCGTTGATTCTGATGATGACCGCCCTTTTGGAGAGCTGACCGAAAGTGATATTGAGCTGATCAGGCGTTATTGCCCTGGCCGGGATCCATCAGTTCATGAATTCAGCGATCTTAGGCATTGTCATGAGGCTTATGCAGAAGGAAGGGATGACGAGTTGCTATATGCTCCTGAGGCCGGGTCAAGCATGACAATTGAGAAGGGCATGGTGTTTGACGACTTGTCTGCATTGAAAAGGTGGCTGCAGGAGTATTCAGTGATCCGTAAAAGGTCATTCAAGGTGAGACATTCTTATGTGGAGCGGAGGTACACAGTTGTGTGCGAGAAGGAAACATGTGAATGGAGGGTTTGTGCTAGCAAACAGAAGGACACGGGAAAGTTCAAGATCACAAGAATCGTTGGCCCACACACTTGTGCGAAGCGAGCTCAAGCGAAGCATCGGCGATTGACCTCTACCATTATTGCCAAGTCACTGTGTCACATAGTAAAGGGAGAACCCAATATGAAGGTGAAGACACTTGCTGGGATTGTTAAGGAGAAATTTGGGTACGAGATAAGGTATGGAAAAGCATGGAGGACAAAGCAACGCATCTGGAAGATGATATATGGGGACTGGGAAGATGGGTACTTGCAGTTGCCAGCACTCTTCAATGCAATCAAAGCGGTTAATCCAGGCATGCATTATGAGTACGTCCCGAAACCAAACGAATGGACTCAAGATGGGATGTAGATATTCTTCCGTGCTTTCTGGTGCTTTGCTCAGTCCATCGAGGCCTTTCGGCATTGTCGTCCTGTCTTCTCCATTGACGGTACGTTTCTTCTTGGCAAGTACTAGGGCACACTTCTGATAGCAATTTCCTGTGACGCAGACAACGCGTTGGTTCCTTTGGCGTTTGCTTTGGTTGAGAGGGAGAACAAAGACAGCTGCGGATGGTTCTTGCGGCTCGTTTGGAGGCACGTGGTCGGCCCTGCTAGGGAGGTTGGTGTCATATCTGATAGACACCAGGGCATACTTGCTGCCGTACAGGAGCAGATACCGGGGTATTCAGCTTTGCACCACCGTTGGTGCACTCGGCATCTTGCCGAGAATCTACTCCGTAAGGATGGTACGAAGGATAACTTTCCTCTGTTCGAGGAGGTCGCTCGGATGCTTGAGGTCAAGTTCTTCCAGGAGAAGTTGGAGCAGCTTAATACTGCAACAAACGCAGAAGGTAGACAGTAGTTGACGGGATTGATGAGAGATGTCGACAAATGGACAAGGGCTCATGGCGACGGTGGTGGAGGTGCGAGTTTCGGACAAGCAACATGGCGAATCCTTCAATAGTATGCTTAGGGGTATACGTGGTATGCCCGTCAATGCTATCGTATCCTTCACCTTTTACAAGCTTGTTGCCTGGTTCAACGAAAGACATGCACATGCAATGGTGCTACAGAGTAAACAAGTGAGATGGACGCCAAAACCGAAGCGCCACCTTGAAAAGGCAAAGGCTAGGGCTGAGGCACATGAGGTACATTGTTTTGACAACGCCACGGGCACTTACGAGGTTATAGAAAGGGGTGGTACAACGGCCGATGGAGAGCTCCGCCGACGAGGAGGCATAAGGTTGTCCTTATTGCTTTCTCATGCACATGTAGTAAACCGAGGCGTACCACTTTCCATGTTCTCATTATGTGGCAGCGGCGAGGCATCGCAACTTTGACTACGAGCAAGATACCTCGGGAGTTCGGTGTTGACAACCTTGTGCTTACGTGGTCTCCCGTTCGAGCCTTACGGGATGAGGAGAGTGGCCACCGTACAGGGCCCAAATACATTGCGGATCCAGTAGCCGTTGGAACAAGCGTGGAACGAGAAAAGGGCGAGACACAAGATGGTTATGGATCAGCTTCGGGAAGAGCGAGGCGAGGAGAGCAACCCCTTTCTTACTAACCCGAGCGAGAACCAATGTAGCGGATGTGGTAGACTTGGCCACAATTCACGCACATGCCATTGGCCACTTAGTCAGGTGCGAGTGCTTGTTATTCGTTATGTTTCATAGTTCGTCTAGTTGTTTTTCCATATGTAATTTGCTATGTTTCTTGTTTAATTTCTTATTCTTTCCATATTGTATGCATGTTCAATTTTTGTTTACTTGTATGTTGGGTGACAAATTCAAATTTTTTTGTAGGATGGCGCAATTCCACTGCTAGACCCGTACTACGAGGAGAGCCACCGAGGACGGCTCACCGCGGAGGGAGGGTATTGCCTTCATCACTTCCTGTACAATTTGAGTTTATATTGATGCATTAACCAAAAAATTGGTCTATTCTATCAGAGCTGCCCATCCTTCGTCCTCGAACCCATGGCGGGTTCTGGACATGCGATGCGACGAGAGGTACACTCCCTTCTGGAGAGGGCTGGCCTAGACGCCATCTCTTACTGAGTTCACCGTGGGTTGCCCACCTTCAACCCCGGCCATCAACGCCTTTGGTTGTGGTATTCTCCTAAACCATTGCTCCACTTGCATGTTCATTGTTTATCGACTATGTGGGCCTCAAATTCTCTGACATGTAGTCCTTTTTTTGTATCATGTAGGTGGAGGCCGGAGACGCACAGCTTCCACCTCCCTTTCGGGGAGATGTCTATTACGCTCGAGGACACTCAGAAGATACTTGGTGTCGCCATTCACGGCCGTCCAGTTATCGGGCCGTGCGTGGCTGCTGGTTGGAGAGCCCGAGTAGAGGCCTTCCTCGGGAGAGAGCTTCCTCCTGAGGCAGGCCATCGCACTTCTGGAGTTCCTATCACATGGCTCCGGCAGACTTTTCCAGTGTGTCCTGAAGATGCGGACGACCAGACAGTTGCCTACCACTGCAGGTAGGGGTGGATATCGATACCTTCTCGTCGTCTTATCGACCAGACATAGTTGTATTTAACATCATTTTACATATAATTGCAGGGCATGGATCCTGCACTTGTTTGGCTGCGTTCTCTTCCCCGACGCAACGGGGGACAGCGCGTCGTGGATGTACATCCACTGCCTCACCGACTAGGACGCGGCGGGGCAGTACAGCTGGGCTTCCGGGGTGCTGTCGTTCCTTTACCGCCACCTCTGCGGGGCGTGTCGTCGGACTTCGGCAAACTCGTCAGTAGGTACGCCCAACGACCAGTCGACTCGCCTTGGGACGCAGGTGGAGATAGCACCAGTCCTCCGACGACGAAGACACGCCCTACGACCAGTCGACTCGCCTTGGGACGCAGGTGGAGATAGCACCAGTCCTGGACCGTGTGGTAATGTTCGATATCATTGCTTATTTTTCAATAGACATAAATACCGCTACATACAGCAAATTATCCATTCTTTCGCTTGTTTGCAGGGCAAAACCACGGCGATCCGCACAGGACATAGGCGTATGTCGGGGCGATCGGCGGCGGCGTCGAGATGCGTACCTTCCTAGAGGTAAGCTTCGACAAAGCCACTCACAAAATTAGTACCTAATATCTTCGTGTCTTGTTGGTTAACAAAATGTTGGATGCCAGAGGCTCGCAGGTCGGCTACGTTGTGCGGCTGGTCGTTGTGGTTGCAGCACAGGCGCGGCGAGGGCGTGAAGCGTGCCTTCGACACGACTTTCGGACCGACGCGGCGAGGGTCGTACACGGACGAGCTCGCCCCCCCACGAGTGACACTTTCTGTCCCGTGGCGGCGGGGCGGCGGCGGCGAGGTGGAGCAGACTTACGATGAGATAGGCCCGTCTCAGCTCGTAGACGCTCCTTCGACTCAGCCTACACAGTCCATACGACGCAGACGCCGCCGCGAGCCTAGCCGTTACACTCCAGGCACCGACGCCCTTGGTAAGGGTAAGGGTAAGGGTAAGGCTAGGAGGCAGTGATACTTATGTGTAGGCTTGTGGTTGGGCTTAAAAGTCGTTGTATATATTTTGTAATGAGCTAGGAGGCACTTGGTAAGTGGTTGGACTGAGATGTGTTTGTAATGAGCTAGTTGTTGTATATATGTGTTTATGTTATATTCATTGTGCTTTTGTAATTTTTGTGAGGTTTTTCAAGTGCTTTTGTATTTTTTGTGAGGTTTTTCAAGTGCTTTACAGATGGTTTGCAGTATAAAAGGGTTGCTCTAAGTTTTTTATTACGACGGCATACAACCAACCAACCAACACACCAACGAACAAAACAACTAAAATACAACACAACCGTACATAAAACATTACCAAAATAGCTTGACGACAACATAGCATAAAACATTACCAAAATAGCTTGACGACAAGATAGCATAAAACATTACCAAAATAGCTTGACGACAAGATAGCATAAAATATTACCAAAATAGCTTGACGACAACATAGCATAAAATATTACCAAAATAGCTTGACGACAAGATAGCATAAAACATTACCAACACACACGAGCAGAACCTCCAGCACTACAACTTGAGGATAACAATAAGCACAAGTAGTACACCTAACAATTTAATTCAACACAACAGTCGTACCGCCACAGCATCAACACATCAACATGGAGAATTGCTGAATGCCATAACCCTCGTTACCTAAATGCCAAACGAGCCTCGTGGCACCCACATGGAGAATTGCTGAGGGGGCTGCCTCGGACGTGGTGGCGTCGTGGTAGTGGCATGCACATATGCAGCTCGGGTTCGCGCAGCAACATGTGGGATCATAAGAGCTTCCTATATTCACGACCTCCTCATTGCCCCTCTCGCGTTGCATCTGTTCGCGGAGGTCGTTGTTCTCCTCAGTGAGATTCTCCATTCGGTACTCCAAGTCCCATATTCGAGCCCATAATGTATCCACATAACGATCAACATACCGTTCATGAGGAGGGTCGATCCAGCGGGAGAAGTCGCATTTGGCCATCTGCACAAAAAAGGACGGTAAACTTCGAGGGTCCATAAGCAATAAAAAATGTAACATTACTAATTTGTACCCCGGAGCGTGAGCATCGGAAGAAACGTCGCCCGCCATCGTTCGAGGAATCCAATATCTGGACAACCGCGTACTCATTGTGTCTGCATTTCGGCCACGGTGGTTGAGCACGCCGGCTTGGTATCAATCGGTACTGCGGACCGAACATATCCCTCGTTTCTAAGGGAATGTCGTCCTTCGGTGACCCAAATCCCACTGGCCCCTCGACTTCAGACATGGTATGTTTCACCACGAAAGAGAGGGTACTACTTTGTTCGATTCACAATGTCATGGGACCCCAACCGTGCTACTTATAGCAAAACGGGGCAGCTTAATGCAGTGACCACCAAAAAAAGAGGCTTTTGCTCAGGGACATGACAACACGCCTCAGCTTTGCTCAGGGACATGACACAAGAGGTCAGCTTTTGCTCAGTGAGATGACAAAAGAGGCGGTTTTGCTCGATGACATGACAAAAGAGTTCAGATTTTGCTCGGTGACATGACAAAGCGGGCAGCATATGCCGACTTTGCGTAGTGACGAGTAGGCCTTTAGCTTTGTACACATATAGGGCGTAGGTCTTTAGCCTTCTGATAGTAGGCCTGTAGTCCTGTACACATATAGGGGCGTAGGTCTTTAGCCTTTACAGGATTAGGCCTGTAGGCCTGTACACATATAGGGGTGTAGGTCTTTGAAAAGGCTACGAACTATGAATTTATTACGAAACGGGGCAGCTTTGCTCAGTGCGATGACAAAACGGGGCAGCTTTGCTCTGTGATATGACAAAACAGGGCAGCTTTGCTCAGTGAGGTGCTTATCTTAAGTACATCGGTCCCCAGGACTATTTCGACCACGATGACAAGAAGCGGAGGATCGGGATGAGAGAGCTAAGATCCCTGATCCGGATCTTTGTGAAACCCGATGACTGGGATGACATAGGCCTATAGCAGAAAACAACAGAAAAGGCTATGTTGTACCAAATACATTGAATGGTCCAATCTCTGAAAATGCTACGAACTATGAATTTATTACGAGATCGTAGTCTCTGAAAAGCCTACATAGGGCCATTTATTGCTACACTGGAATCCGGGAAAGCGAAAAGATCCTCTCCATGGACTATGCCCATTGCACGGATAACTTTGCCTACATAAAGGCCTCCCTTCTATGTCTTCCATACCACATCTCCTCCTCAAGGCATCACAATAGTACTACACAACAATGTCTTCTGGAGGTCCGACCCATTTGGAGTGCCGGAGTGGCATGGCGCCGAAGTGCCATTGCGGCTTTAGAACGATGTTGGGAGTGCGGGTGATCGAGTACAACGAGCCAAACACGGCCGTAGGTTCTTCAAGTGTCGGACACGGATGACGACTTCGTGGTAACGACCTCAACTAAATCATTTGTTTCGTTATCGTTTTTAACTTGATCCATGACATCTACCACACCACACATAGGCTTGCGGGTTCATCGAATGGGTGGATCGGGTGTCGCCGGCATGGCCAGATAACTGGCAGTGGAGGTGGAAAACAAAGCTCAATACTTTGTCAAGATGACTCAGGCTCGCGAGATGGAACGACAGATGCGGCTTGAGCAAGAGCGCCGTGTGAGGGTGGACCAAATCCGTCTGAAGGGCAAGGAGGATGAGCTGCAAAGGAGGCGGGAGCAGTTAAGTCTGCGTGAAGCAGCCATCAAGCGTCAGGAGAAAGAGCTTGAAGCTCGTGAGGCCGCTCTCAAGTCCAAGAATGACAGGAAGAAGGATGCAGCGGAACCATCTTCAGGGCGCGACAAAAAGGGGAAACAACCACGCTACACCCAGTAGACAAGATGTAATAGATCCGGTCCACACGAGAGGTCGTACGAGCAGTTGGGTCGGTTAGTTGGATATCATGCTATATGCTATGCATGTAATAAAAATGTATATGCCATGTTCGTCCCAACTTTATAAGCTTATTATCTCGGCTTTTCGCATGCAATGCTTCCCACGTGTCTTATTATCACTTCTACTCCTTTCGTCCAATTGTTTCTTTCACAGTTGACATCAAAAAAAAATTCAAAAAATTTCTTCCAATAAAACAACATAACATGATCGAAATATGTATTTGCCAGTTCAACATATTTTTCACGGTCAGCATTGTATAAAAATCACAAATACACTAATCGTTACTTCACACAAAACTCGTTCGTACTCTACCAACGTACCATAATATTTTTAAAAATTCTACAAAATATTTCCTACTTGTATCATCTGCAATACATAACGAATTTTCAAAACATATGTTGTATTTTTTGCTCTCTATAAATAAATAAATATATTACATAATATTACTATAATTAAATAATTCAAATAAAAAAATACACCTATTCATTTTGCGAAAAAAAGGCTGATCGGTGCAAACCCTAAACAGCCGAGTGTCTGCACGTAGCAGGGAGCTCGGCGCCACGTGGCAGGCAGCTCGGCGCCACGAGACACGGCGCCGAGATCGGCGCCACGGACCACGGCGCCGAGCGCGCCCGCGTCGGCGCCACGCCGGCCGCTAGGTGGCGCGGGCTGGTACCTCGGCGTCGTGGTCCACAGCGCCGAGACGTGTTACCTCGGCGCCGTGGGTCACGGCGCCGAGCTCTGGGTCCAAAAACGGAATTAAAACTACCAGGGGTCTAAATGTGAATATTTTTCAAAAAAAGTGCTAAAATACAAAAAATTCGGCCGGGGATGTACGTAGGAGGTGTATGAGGCCGTGACCACGCAGAACTCCCTGGCTGCTCCGGGGGAGGTGGACGTGTCCACGTACTACCTCCGTAGTAGTGCACTGGTGGTCGGGGTGGCACTGGTGGTCGGGGTGCACTGGGCGTAGGTGTGGAGACCACTGGTAGCCTCGTGCAGGACAGTAGGCTGACGATACGTCTACACCCGGCCTCCATCCGTCGCGCAAAGGCGACGGCCTCCTCGCGGTCAACTCCCACTGTGCCCCACCTGCGCACTAGTGCGGAGGACTCGACCACATCGCGGCACGGCGTCGCCTGGAAAAAGACATAGAATGGTCCATCATCGAAGCGATATTGCCATGTGAGAATTTTTGAAATTACGTTACGCATCGCGATGTGGCGTCGCGTCGCGAAGTCGCGCGCAGGTACACGTCTGTCGGTCGCGACGGCGTGTGGGGCAGTGGGTCAACGACATGTACCGGCTGATGCGAGTCCGCCCCGTACGGATGAGGTACTCGCGTAGTCGGCTATGTCGTATGGCTGGTCCTCCTCCACGCGGTCCTCAGCGCACCGCCTTGTGCAATTCAGTGGTGCATCCTCTGGACCGATCCGTGCCTTTTGACGCCGCCGTGGTGTGTGCGTTGATGGAACCATTACGTAATGTAAGTACTTGCGATCGAATAGTAAGTGCGTAAAAAATATCGAAGTGATCACTCACGCGCGCACGCCGCGCGGAATCGGCGGCCCGACCGGTACAGAAGTGCTCGCCGCGCCCAAATCGCCGCATGATTATTGCGGTGCGTAGTCCTCGGCGTAGATGCCGTACACGAGCTTCGGCGGGTTAGCGTAAAGCTCGGTCACGCCCGATGCAGTCGCGAACGACCCGTCAGAGCACGGGCTGCTGCGCCTCCTGCGTAAGGCTCCCGGCGACGTCGAGTCTGCGAGGCGATCCAACCGCTCCACGAAGGGTGGTGCGCTGCGTGACACGCACGTCGCGTGAACGTACTGCAAGAAAGGCAAATTGTTTAGTACGACGATCGTTAATAAGTTGACTACGATAAAATAAAACTCACTCGTCGACGACACCAAATAGAACCCATTGTCGGCCGGTCGATGTCTCCCCCCTGGTACATATCGGCCCCGTAGGGACCCATGTCGTCTAGTACTAGTTGTCCGAGACTGAAGCGCTCGAACGACCACAACTGCAGCAGCAGGGGACATCCCGTGAGGATCGAGTTCGCCTTAATCCTCGTGCACGCATCGCGACAAAGGCGCGATGCGTCCACGGCAAGTGCGGCCGATCCTCGGTGATCTGGTCGGCCTCGCCGTCGGCAATCGCCCTCGCATAAGCGATAAGGCACGCGTCAACGGTGTTGCCGTGGCTGGTGGTGAAGAGCACCCAACCAAACAGCCATAGCACGTAAGCCTCCAGGTGGCGCGCGACCTGGTAATCGTCAGCATCTGCAACCATGCGCTCAACCTGAATGCGAACAAGTTCTTATTAGTATGTAATTGCACAAATAAGAGTTTCGAAAACGCGATCGACTTGAAACACCACGCACGTGCTCGTGCGATCACCTCGCGTCGATCCATGCTTACGCTCTCGTCGAAGTTGTGGTGGTGACCGGCCGGTGGAAGGACCCCCTGGAATCTGCCGAGCAGGTCCTCGCGCCACTCGGCAGGAGCCTCCGGTAGGAAGGCAGCGTCTCCCGCGACCGGAAGGCCAAGGAGTAGGGACACGTCCTGCAGGGTCGGCGCCATCTCCTCGATCGGTTGGTGGAAAGTGTGCGTCTCGCCGCCAACGGTCCACCAAAGCCGTCGGCCAGGAGCGGTCGAGCGGAAACGTCGTGATCGCTCCACGCCGCCTCGTCCCCTCCCGACCAAGGCACCTCCGTCCTCATCCGTGGCTGCACCATCCGGGCAAGAGGAGAAGTCCGGCATCCGCGACTGCAAATAAAGTGAAGGTCATTTCGGCATGAAATGTTCTTATGGTAATACTAAAGCGTTGGCGTAGTGCAAATCGGCGATCCAACGGGGTCGAGTCCCGTGCCACACGAGGTGTGCGTGTCAGGACCACTCCCGGCTCGATCGACTCGTCCGTGCTCCGGTGGTGGCGCAAGACGACGGAAGCGCGGTGCGCACGCGGTCAAGTGCTCGTCCAACGGTACAGCATCTGCTTGATCACCCGCCATAACTGCAAAATTATCTAAATGTAAATTTGTACACTACATTTTCTACAATAATACATGAAAAATAGTATACAAAATTTCGACACAACAATTTTCTACATTTAAATTTTGTAAACTGCATCTACATTTGTACATTGAATGATCTACAATAAATTTGTAAAGTAAATTTTCCACAATAATGCATTACAAATATTATACAAAAAACTAAATTTTTCTACATTTCATTTTGTACATCTAAATTTGTAAACTGCATCTACATTTCTAAATTTAATGTTCTAAACTAAATATCTAAGCTAATTTTCTAAACTAAATATCTCAAGTAAATATCTAAACTAAATTTTCCACAATAATGCATTACAAATATTATACAAAAAACTATATTTTTCTACATTTAATTTTGTACATCTAAATTTGTAAACTGCATCTACATTTCTAAATTTAATGTTCTAAAGTAAATTTTCTAAACTAAATATCTAAACTAAATATCTAAGCTAATTTTCTAAACTAAATATCTCAACTAAATATCTAAACTAAATTTGTAAACTAAATATCTACACTAGATTTTCTAAACTAAATTTATCTAAACAAATTTTCTAAAATAAATTTCCTAAAATTAGAAAAATACCTGCAAATCCCGCAGCTTCTTCTCCTCTCTCTCTCTCTCCTTCTCTTCTTCCCTCTCCTCCCCCTCTCCTCTTCTTCCCTCTCCTTCTCTTCTTCCCTCTCCTCCTCCTCTTCCTTCCCCTCTCCTCCTCCTCTCTTCCTTCCTCTCTTCTGCTTCTCTCTTCCTCGCACGGCCGAGCATGGTTTGGCGAGCAGGCGTGGGGAAGAGAAGAGGCCTTGCCGCCGGGCTGTATTCACATGCAGTCGCCCCCCCGTTGGGCGACTCTCTTGATGTCGCCGAACGGGGGGCGATTCAATTGAATCGCTTAACGGGGAGGCGATTGCATTTAATCGCCCAACGGTTACAAGATTCTTTATAAGTCGATTTTTGGTTGGGCGACAAGCTCTAGTCGCCCAATGGTTGGGCGACTCGAGCCTATTTGTGTAAAAAATTTTGTCGCGAGTATAATTCTGTATTTTCGAATAAAAAATTGGTTATTCGTACAAAAATTTCTTTCTAAGGCTCTAATACCATGAAAAAGATCACAGGCGCAATTGGATTTGGTGGAAACGCCATGACGTTCTCCTAGCCGGTGGTTGCATGTTATATAGACAAGAAAAATCCTCTCGCGTGGAAATTACAAGGTGTTCATGGTGCAGGTTTTAGATGGCTAGATTAGGATGTTACAATAATAGAATCTAACCTACCATACACATGTACAACAACTGCCACCATATCCTATACCGTGCACATGGTGAGATTACATGAATGTCAACTCTATCTAACTGGATCAGCATGCGTCGAGATGTATGTAGTATTCCACTCCACGAGCAGGACTAGTAATTGGGTTTGGTGGTGGTGGAGAATACGGAGCGACTCGGCCGGGTGCGTGGGGAATATCATGCCGCCGATCGATGCGCCCGCCCCGACCATGCAAGCATGAAGAAATTTCGATATTTGACACTGAATACGTGCGCCTCTTAACTTTTAACCCCCAATTCACACGCCTTTGAAAATTTAACCTTGTCACTGCGAATTCTTTTGATTCAAGGGATTCTCCTCATTTTCCCTCATTTTCTCTCCTTTCCTATTTTGACACTTGTCACTGCGAAAATGAAGAGAATACCTTAAATCAAAAGAATTCGCAGTGACAGGGTTAAATTTCCAAAGACATGCGAATTGGGGGTTAAAAGTTGAGAGGCGCACGTATTCAGTGTCAAATATCGAAATTTCTCGCAAGCATGAGTGGAGGGAACCGGATCCTCTCGCTTGCAATACCAAAGGTTTTCTCTTCTTCTAGACTTTAGCTATCTATAATTTTTTAGATAGTGATAAACAGTAAAGATGTCGATATAAATATCACATATAGTTTTAAGTTCTAAAAATCGTTTTAAGAAGTAAAGTCATTGTATTTACTTTGATTTTTAAAAAATCGAAACCAAAAACTAAAAAAGATACCGAAGCCAAAGCCCGGGATATTAACAGCGCAAAATAGTGTGAAAAAACTGCAGAGTACCGTAGCTAATGCACTGTAGCCTACACTATTTATTACTGCAGCAGAAAGTACTGTGCACGTTTTGCTGTTTGGTATCTAGCGATCGCATTGTAGAATTAGATCTGCACCGTCCTTTTCCAATCGAACGGGCAGGAACCGTTTAAAGTCATGGCACTGTGGGCCTTGACTTCGCTCGTACAAGTGAGAGGATCCTAATCCGTGTGGAGGCATGCACGTCTAACCGCCGTCTCGCACGGGCAACGAGCTAAAAAATTATGAGAGCTAGCTGGAGAGATTTTTCCCCGGATGCTGCTGCTAGTACTCACCAGCCAAGCGGTGCACGTACAGGCGTACTACCAGGCAGGGAGCCAAAGCCAATTTTGACACTGTATCACAACATATTTATAAAAATAGCAGTATACGAAAGGTATTGACAAAAATATTATTTTTACCGCCAGCGGACCGAGCGGCAGCGGCCGCAAACGGCCGCGAGGTGACACGTCACGACGTCGCCGGCGGCAGGCGCCTGTTGCCCAGCCACCATGCGGCAGGCTTGCCTGCAGCTAGCCCTCTAGGTGGTCGGTAATTAGGCCGGCTAATTAGCCGGCCTAATTACCGCCTAATTTTTTTGGTTTAGTGTTTGTTTGAATTTTTAAGTATATCAAATAAGCTCAGAAAATTATGAAAATTTATGTATAGTCTTTTGACATAACATTCCTCGTAGTGTAATTTTTGGAGAATTTTATCTATGATGAATGTTGGTAAAAAATTCAAACAATTTCGATATTTTTATGAGTTTTTAGATATAGCAAACGAGCTCCCGATGGAGTAATAGTTATTATGTAATTTTTTGAAAATTTTATGCAGTTCGAATTAGCCACGTTTTAACTTAATACGTATTTAATGAACCAATAATAAACGTTTTAACGTTTGGTATAAATGTCATTCTGCCCGTGTCGTCCCGCCTTGCGTGCTGCCTTGTCCGCACTGATGTCATTATGTTCGTGCCGTCCACTCTTGTCTGCACATTTGTCAGTGTTGGCATGCTGTCCCCCCTCGCCGAAGTGCTACGCATCAACAAGGAGTCCTAAATTTGCGGGTTGAGTGCACCAGATTCGCTTTGCACTCCGCTATAAATATGAACCTGTCGTAGTTGGTCATCGGTCATCTCAGTCGCTCATCGCTCGCAGAAAGACTAGTAATTTTTTTTGAATTGGTAGTCAAATTGTCAGTAATTAATGGATTATTTGTATGTAGCTACACGCATGTAATTATGTTTGTTGTAACGCTTACTGCAGATGTGTTTGTTGTGACTTCAGGTAGTCGCAGACATGGAACATTTGGTAATGTTCTACGGCGATGGTCTTGTACGGGTTGGACCCAATGGGTTGGACCTATCAACATGCCAAAACAAAGTGCTCCTTACCGAGAGACTCGGCATCATAAATATTCATGAGTTACGAAGTTGCATCTGAAGAGAGTTTGCCATGGAGGCAATGGCGATGAAAGTTGCCATCGAGAGGATCACATGCACCAATGGCGTGTGGGAGCTCATGAAGGTGAATGGCACTACAGCATGGAGGGAGTACATGCAAATTGCCTCCCAGCCTGAGGCGGCCATTTACGGGAAGCCGATGGTGTACCTAAGTTTCACACACCGGGAGTCCAGAAACGTTGATAAGCCTGGCCCCTCAACACCCGGGGAACCACAAGCGGAGCTTCAAGATGATACCACTCAATGTGTTGTATCGGAGGGTACAGGCGCCCTGATTTCGTGAGGAATGAGGGGTCGAGCGTGTGGTGGTCAGCTCGAATTGACTGCCATGAGTATGTACCGGATGAGCCGCTTGGGTTGGAGTCCGACGAGGACACTGATCCAGGCTCTGATGATAGCGAGGACGATGGATAGCAGACGAGTGATCCACCTGAGGGAATTGTGTCGTCAGATGTGCCATATGTGTCCTCCAGGCATGATGATGTTGTGGTACGATCCCTCATACTACCGCATGAAGAAGGGTCCCAATGAAGGTTTCAAGCTGACACCCTCCTAGTTAGGCAGCGCTTCCCTAGCAAGTCAGCCGTGCAACAAGCTATTGCACAGTATGCCTTGTCTATCAACCGTGTGTATCGAGTGCACCGGTCCAACCCAGCCAATTACGCTGTAAAGTGCGTAGTGGAAGGCTGCTCCGCAAAGATCAGTGCTCAACGAGCCAAGATTTTTGGCTCGGCTTTCTCGATCAAGACGATGTTCGACCACACTTGTGTGCTCAGCGAGCCCCTGCGCCATCATTGGAACGTGACTTCAGCATTTGTGGCAAGCATCATTAGCCACCTAGTTGCGGCGGACGTTTTCGTCTCCCCAAAGATGCTCATGTCAGAAGTCACCAATGTGGTTGGCTATCCAGTTAGCTACAGTAAGGTCCGACGAGCCAAGCAGAAGGTCATCGAGTCCATGTATAGGACGTACGAAGAGGTGTACAACCTTGCGCCGAGATTTCTTCACCAGATAGCCAAGTCAAACACTGGCACGTACATAATCAAGCTTGAGCGTCCAGATGCTGATGGAAGGCCCAACTGCTTCATACTGGACCGGTTATTCTGGGCTTTCACCCAGGACATTGAGGGCTTTAAGTTTTGTCATCCTGTGCTCACGATGGATGGCACTTTTCTCACAGGGAGTTACAAGGGAACCATTCTCACCACGATAGCAGCCGATGCGAATGACCATCTTCTCCCAGTGGCATTTGCCATGTTCATCGTTTTGGCGATGGCAAATTCCAATGCTACGGTTAACCTCAGAGAAAACCGAGGGTATGGATGGATTCTTGGGACTATAGAGAACCCATATTTGGCCTTGGGTAGGGTCGGAGTTGGCCGGAGCTTTGCCGGCAGCGAGGTGTCTTTGCGACGATTTTGAATGGCACAGGAGCTACAGGGAGGTTCTTCCTTCTAATTGGCTGCTTTTTCCCCATCTGGGAGTGGTCATGGTGGCTCGAGTGGCTGTGGTTTGGGTCATGGAGGTCTGGTGAGTGGTCCACGATGGGGTGGTTTTGATTGTGGAAGAAAAGGTGGCCGATGAGCTATAAGGCTTGGCTGGCCATGGCGATTCTTCGGTGGGGTTCCTGGGGTCGTGAAAATGCTACTGGTGCAAGCAATTGGAAAGTTAACTATGCAAGGAGAATTGGAAATTGGCTTACTTGGAGCTTTTCCGGCAATTGACAGCGAAGCGACGGTCATCGGGGCAATTGGGGTGTGCTAAGGGGTCTAGTCGCCTACGGAATTCACAGGAGGGGCTTGGGGCCTTTTATAGGTGAGCTAGGGCGGTTCGGCACAAGAGAAGCATCCATTCGAGTTAGCTCGGGAGGCTTCGGGGAGGCTCTCGGGAGGCTTCAGGGAGGCTCGTCCTTGGCGGCGGGGAGGTCGGCAGGTTGAGTTGGCACCTCGGGTGCTGCGTTCCTTACGACTTGTCGGTTGTGAGATGGAAGGGAGAGGCGGTGGCGAAAATATTAAAGGTGGTGGCGAAATATTTTCGGGTGATGAACAGTGAGCGCGTAAAAGTCTGTGGTTGAAGCAATGCAGCAGGGGAGTTAGGGTTTGGATGGCGAGATTGAGTGCGGGATTTGGCTAGAATCAAAGAAAATCAATATTGTTTTCAAGTTTCCGGTTTGTTTCAGATTCCCCCAACGTGCTCCACACATTTATCTCCTCAGGCTTCGAGCTCCCCAGAGACCACGTCTCCTTGGCCTTCGCTTCGGCGTTGTCCAGCCAGGCGGCGGCAATGGCTCCCGGTGGGACGTTTCTGGACATACTGAGGGGAGGGCTTCTTGATGGCAATCATCAGAGCAACGACTACTATGGGCCTACCGGCGGCAATGGGATGGCGATGCCGCCGTCAACATTTGGTGTTGGTGCAGGTCTGAATCTGATGATGCAGCAGCATGGGCTTGGTGGTACTGCTGATCATCATGCAATCCGCGGTGCAACTGCTACACAGGGAGTAGTGAATGGTAGTATGGATGCCGGCGAGGAAGGCCGCGGCAGCGTCAAGGAGATGATGGCGCCACCGGCCACATTGGCCGTCGCAGCTTGGCGGTGGTGTTGGATCAGCGGGTGGATAGCAGCAGTGCACTGTGAATAACTAGTTGTTGCTATCGTTGTCCATCATCACATTATAGTTAATAACTACAATGTGATGATGGACAACGACAGCAACAACGGGTCATCACGTGATTGCTACTGGAAAAATGGAGCAGCAAGTAGTGCGAATCCATGGCAAGGCCTCGTCAATAGCAGCTCCCTGATATGATGTGTGTGCAATCATGCTAGCTTCATCGATCCATCATGCATGCAAGAATATACAGTAAATCCTAAAATACTTGAATGTCTTTTAGAGGGGAATTTGGTCGAATTTCTGACATTGCGATTTTGCTTGGAGATTTTATGCTCTGACCGGTGGGTTCTTTCTCTCCAGCAGTGGAGGCGAATTATAGTGGTGGTTCACTGGATTAGGTTTAAAGTTCACCATGTTAGGGGTTTAGCCCACCAGGACCCTATAAGTAGGAGACTAGGGCGATGAAAGACTGGCAGTGGGTGGCGAGGCAACGTGACAGCGGTGGCACCATCGACTACAAGTTTGGGGGAGGTCGTGGGCGGTGCAGATCTATAGGGGCGATGAGAATCAACTATCAATGCGACAATGCCGATGAGACGATGTGCAGGAGGGGATGGAGCGGTTGCTGGTGGGAGTGAGGTAGGAGCTAGGGTTTGAGGGGTGGGGTGTAATTTTATATTGGGATGGGTGGATGATCCGGACCATTGATTTTTCATCCAATGGTTAGAGAAGTGATTGATTTTGGGGAGAGAAACAATCGCATGATTAAATAGACAGATCCAGAATGTATTCAATGTGCAAAGGCAAGGAAGGGGAACCAAATAAGCGTAAAATTTTTGCTTTTTAGCCCAAAATTTTAAAGTTTTTTACATATGGACCCCTGGAGAAAAGATTTGCAAAAATGGACCCCTAGCACGGCGCCAACTCACATGGCGCCCATGGTACACGTCACGGCGCCATTAGGGGTGGCAACGAGCCGAGCCGAGCCTGGCTCGGCTCGTGAAAGCTCGGTAAAATTTCGGCTCGGCTCGGCTCGGCTCGGTTAGGATATCAAGCTTTTTTGTAGGCTCGGCTCGTGATGCGGCTCGAGCCAGCTCGCGAGCCAACAACCACGAGTCCGAATCGAGCCCGAGCCTTCACGAGCCCGAATCGAGCCGAGCCAAGCCTTCACGAGCCTCCACGAGCCGAGCCAAGCCTTCACGAGCCCGAGCCGCTCACGAGCCCGAGCTTTTTTGCCATGGATGAATGGATGAATGTAGTGGCTCGCGAGCCAAGCCGCCTCGCGGTGGCTCGGCGATTGGGCCGAGCCAAGCTGGCTCGCGAGCTGGCTCGGGCTCGGCTCGTTTAGATCCCGAGCTTTTAGCTGGCTCGGCTCGGCTCGTTTCATCCACGAGCCGAGCCAAGCCTTCACGAGCCCGAGCCGAGCCCGAGCTGGCTCACGAGCCCGAGCTTTTTTGCCAGCCCTAGGCGCCATGTTCTTTGGCGCCGTGCGTGGACACGTAGGATCCACGGTGGCACAGCACGGCGCCAACGCACATGGCGCCGTCACGTGTACCCACGGCGCTAACGGTAGTGGCGCCGTTTCCTGGGACTTAAGCCCGAGCGCAGCCCCCGGCCCCCCACCACCCCCTCAGTGCTCTGTTCGAACAGACCTAGCAGAGAACAGCCGCCGCCGCCCCTACCTCTCCCCCCTCAAAATCCATCCCAATCCATCGATTTTTTTCGCGATTTTGCTTCCAAACCGAGCTAGCAAGGTGAGCTCCCTCTCCTCCTTTGATTTGTTGCAGTAGATATGGATTATTTGAGGTACATTTCATAGGGAAAAATTTGAAACCCTAGATGAAATTAGTTGGATTTGGTTCGGTTTTAGGTTCGATTCGCAATAGATATGCGTAATGTATTAGTAATAATGTGTATAGATCCGTTTCTAGATTGAAATTAGTTGGATTAGGGTTTGATTTGGGTAACTAGCTAACCTAGGGTTAGAAACGAGAAAAATTATAAATCTTATTCATTTCGCATTTTAGGTTGTCATGGGCTTCACTCGTTTGCCACCTCCATCCGGTGTTCCCGTGCCGATGTGTTATTGCGGCGATCCTTGCAAAGTGGAAAGGTCGGATGATCCGGATACATATAGGCAGAGGTACTGGATGTGCGCCAACTGGGCGTTTGATCCGCCACGTGCCGCCGTTGTCCTCGGCAAGATGGTATGTTATATTGTTGATTCGTCGAATTCGTATTAATTCTGTTGGTTTAACGAATGCGTACATTTGCAGGAGCCTCCACCGCTTTGTGATTTTGAGCAATGGATCGACACTGCGATCGCTGAGGATGACAAAAAATATCTTGACGCCAATAAGAAGTGGGATGAAGAACGAAAGGAGAGGTGGGAAAGGGAGAAGAAACAGGAGGAGGCCGCGAGGGAACACCGTGAGGATGAGCGTAGGAGGGCTGCGGCAAAGCGCAAGGGAGAAAGGCAGAAGAAGCTAGAGAGAGCGCGGCGTGCCAAGGCAACCCTTGAGCAGTACCCTGATGCTCAGAGGAAGCGAAAGTGGCCTCGATGCACTCAGTAGGTTATGTTAATGTTTGATGTATGCGGACGTATGTATTTTCTGAAAATTTATAAACTATGTATGTGGACTATGTATGTATGTGGATGTATGCACTCAATATGTTATTTTGGGCTGTGCTTATTCATTTGGTGAATGTCAATTAGTATTGTATGTGCGGATGAAACGAAACAACTAGGCCGAGCTTGCACTTATAAAGCAAGTGCAGTAATAACGGCGCCAAACAACCTGGCGCCGTATAAAAGTTTCACGGCGCCAACCACTATGGCGCCGAGATATTGGAGTACGGCGCACAAAAGTTTGGCGCCAGACTGTGGCGCCAAAGGTACAGGCGCCGTTCTTAAGTATCTTGGCGCCAGAGTGTTTGGCGCCGTTATACGCAAACCTACAGAAAAAAACAGCAAAGAACTGTCTGTTTCTGCATATACAAAACACATGCACACATATACATACATTCACATATAAACACACATACGCATAACTCTCAATAAAGTCTAGATGCATACATTTTACATATATATATCTCAAATCATACATACATATATTGACGCCAATACACATATACATACATATATACACACATACATCGTCATGCACACATATAAAATACACATACACATACACACAACTCTCATCATCATGGGTTGGAGGACGCAGTATGGGAATCATCGTGAGCTTGCCGCGGTGCTCTCTGTCGTAGAACTCGTCCACCAGCCGGTACCTCGCCATCCTGTGCATTCAAAATTACGTTAGTGATAAAAATAACAAAATATCTAAAAATTATGCTCTCTAGACCTAACGCTGCTAACTTGAGTGGAGCAGCGTTGACACGTCCGTGAATTGTGACCCATTAGACCACACATACCGCGGTGTGTCTCTGTGGGTCCTCAACGAAGGATTTGCCCTACCCTCTTGGTGCGACCGGTATCCGATCCATATCCATCTTGTACCTTGACCGCTTCTGCGCCCCTCTTGTGCCAACGTAACCCGCATCTCGCTATGTACCAGGACCCGAGTAAAGTGGCCACTCGCTTTCATCACGATATGGCTCGAACCGTGGGGCCCATGTCCTCACCAACGCATCCACGCTGAATAGTCTCGGGATTTTGGTCTCAACATCGACATTCCGGGCCCTACATGCGGTCACCATGTGGGAGCATGGAAAATGGAACTTGTCGGGAACACCGCATGTGCATGTGAAGGATGTAACCACGACCTTATGCTTTCGGGCCTCTCGGAGCTCTCCATTCTCGGTTGTCCCTCCACCCTCAACAACCTCATACGTGCCCGTCACATGGTCAAAACAGTGATACTCCTGTTCATTGGCTTGCATATTCGCTTTGGTAATGAAGTCGTGAGGACGAGGTGGCCAACGTGCATGTGCCTTTAACATGTCTGAGTCTTCCCGGTGCCGGTTGACAAACCATGCAACACACTTGTAGAAAGTGAACGCCGCAATTGCGGTAACTGGCAATCCGCGTGCCCCCTTAAGCAGCCCGTTGAAGCATTCTGCCATGTTGCTAGTCATAAACCCATACCTCCTTCCCAATGGATCATGAGCCCTTGACCATTTGTGCACATCTCTCATTAAACCCCTTATCCAATCACGACCATCGGCATTGGTTTTCGTTTTCAACTCCTCTAACTTCTCATCAAACAGCTTTACCTCCCTCTGGCGACATACCTCCTCGAAAAGTGCAAAGTTAGCCTTCACCCCATCTTTTTTGAACAAGTTCTCTGCAAGGTGCCTTTTGCACCAACGATGATGCACAGGTAAATGTCCTGGTATCACTTCCTTAACGGCGCTCTAGATCCCAACGTGTCTGTCAGACAACACACATACCTCCCTCCCCGGGCCAACCACATGGATCCGTACAAGCCGTAGAAACCAAGCCCAGCTAGATTTGTCCTCCTTCTCCACCAAAGCAAAAGCCAACGGCACAAGCGAGTTGTCCGCATCACAGCCAGTAGAAATCAACAACGTTCCCTCATATTTGCCCAACAGGAACGTCCCATCAATTGACAGAACAGGCCTACAATGTTTGAAAGCCTCGACACACTGACCAAAGCACCAGAATGCTCGAAAAAAAATCTGTCTTCCATTAACCCATACATCGGGCTTAGGCACGTACTCATACTGCATTCCTTTGACGACCCAACATCAATCAATCCTTGCATAACGACATCACCATGCTCATCTGTCCATCCCAACCTCTCTTTCAAGCGATAAATGACCTCACCATACGACGGACGTAAACTAAATAGCAATGTGGTCTCTTCCATGCCCTCCAAATCAACACCCCCATTGTCATTTCTCTTCACAGTACCACCATGGTGCAAAGTCACAACATTATCCATCTATAGCACAACAAACAAACATACATCAGTCATTACGTACAATAATCAAACCCTAGAAACAGATCTATACACATTATTAGTAATACATTACGCATATCTATTGCGAATCGAACCTAAAACCGAACCAAATCCAACTAATTTCATCTAGGGTTTCAAATTTTGCCCTACGAAATGTACCTCAAATAATCCATATCTACTGCAACAAATCAAAGGAGGAGAGGGAGCTCACCTTGCTTGCTCGGTTTGGAACCAAAATCACGAGAAAATTCGATGGATTGGGATGAATTTGGGGAGGGGAGAGACGGGCGGCGGCGGCGGCTGTTCTCTGCTCGGTCTGTTCGAACAGAGCACTGAGGGGGTGGTGGGGGGCCGGGGGCTGCGCATGGTCTTAAGTCCCAGGAAACGGCGCCACGACCGTTAGCGCCGTGGGTACACGTGACGGTGCCATGTGCGTTGGCGCCGTGCTATGCCACCATGGATCCTACGTATCCACGCATGGCGCCAAAGAATATGGAGTCGTGACGTGTACCATGGGCGCCATGTGAGTTGGCGCTGTGCTAGGGGTCCATTTTTGCAAATCTTTTCTCCAGGGGTCTATTTGTAAAAAACTTTAAAATTTTGGGCTAAAAAGCAAAAAATTTACCAAATAAGCAGAGAAGCAGCCCGGCAAAGATAACCTTGTGCCTGCCTCGCTATACATTGTTATGCCCAACTTAGCTCGTGCGGCCGAGTAGATGAACAAAGAACCAACTAGCGCAGCCGAACGTTTACAAGTCGAACTGGCTAGAGACGAAACAACAAACGGCCCAACGATAAGAGGGAGCGTGCGCGATGACTCAAATAAGCACAAAATTTTGCCCATTTACAAAGTACGGTGGCTTTTGGCTTTTGTAAAAGGGATAGTCGAATATTTTTTTTAAGGAGTGTCTAGATATCATTCGGATTTTTTATTTTCAACTATCATCTAAATTTGTGACCTTTGGATTAGAAATCAAATGGCCCCTAGTAGTTAGGAAGAAAACATCCAGATGTTATTTAACAAAATCCTTTTTTTACTTCATCATCAGTTACCTTTTTGCACTGTAACTTTAGGTGATTAAGAGTACAACTTTAGCAAAAAAGAATTAGTATACTGCAAGTTTATGTGACTAAGAGATAAAAAAATTTCAATCAACTATGCAATAGCAAAATCGTTTGTGATATGATATTGTAGATGTTTTTAGTTTTTTATGTATTTAATTAAATAAAATAAGAAAAAGGAATAAAATGAAAAACGCATGTTATCTCTTCACAGATAATATTTAAAAAGAAACAAAAAACCACATTAATAAATTAGTACGTTTCAAACAGTTTTTCGTTTCTGGAAGACAGAAGCTATTGATATTTAAAACGAGACTTTTGCATGTCTAAAACCAACTGATGAGTTCCTTGCAAATAATAACATGGAAACATATAAGAAACGGTATATCATTCCCAGCTTGATATACTAAGCGCCCAAGTGCATCACCACTTGATCAGCCTAGGTTGAAACTATCAATTGATTCAGTTCATCTAGTGCAAATATGAATGGATAGCTTACTTGCCACAAGAAACGTTTCCCGTCCGTGTCAATCTCCACCTCTGGTCACAAATTGAATTGAATGTACCTCAGCACACAAATTTTATGACGATAAGAACTCAGGAAAAACAGATGTACTAGACGGTTTTCCTTATATACCTGACGGATAGAACTTTTGAATCGCAGACTCTGCACAGCCCATTAATTTGCCGTAACATTTTGGAAGAGCACATGAGCTGCAAAAAGGAAAAAAAAACATTAATTCTTATAAATTTCCAATAAATAACGAGAATGGCAGAACTAAGAATGGTAAAATTACTGTAGCAATTTACGACCACTCCTCCTTATCGTTGCCGCTGCCTTCCTTCAGCCGCTCGAGATACCGTGATCGAAGCCTTCTACGACCACGCAGTGATGCTGGCGATCACTGTTCACCGTAGTCGAACACCTTTTTCGACTACGTTCACTTCCTTCAACATGTTCGGAGTTGCTTCCGATCACGTACTGATCTTCTCGGCGTAGTCGATGCTCCTTACGACCACCGTCACCGTGGTCGAAGCCTCCTCTCGATCACGTCTGTTAGAACTTTGCCGTGGTCGTAACTCCTCCCGATCACGCTTGCGGTGATCGTGAGTCCTTCCGACCACGTTTTGCGCAATCACACCACAAAACAATGCTTTGTGTGTTTCCCTCTTTTGGTATTTTCTCAATGGCTTGGTACAACGAATACATGGCTCTAAGCCTCCTTTTATACCCGGCTGTTCGACTTCAACACGGGTTCTCAACACCTACTCCGATTCTGATTCTAATACAACTTCGACTAGGTTTCCACCTACGACTTTGAATTGCGGTTGCAATTCGACTTCGATTACACCCAAATTGTGCACATGACTCTAAAACAAGATTATTTACAACATTCTCTCCCTAATCTTGTTTTTCGACTTCGATCATGCCAATCTTCTTCCTCATCTATGAAAACTTTATCCGTCCCAGCGGCTTCGTCAGAATATCAGCTTTCTGTTCTTCTGTTCTGATGTAGTCGATTGCAATCTTCCCTTCTTCGACACAATCTCTGATATAATGATATCTTGTGTCTATGTGTTTGCTTCTATCATGTAGAACCGGATTCTTGCTCAGTGAAATAGCCGATTTGTTATCAACCTTGAGCGTTACCTTCGAATTTCTTCATCGACAATTCATTCAACGATCGAGCGAGCGGACTTCGACACGATGCTGCGCTCACTGCGATGTACTCGGCTTCACACGAAGATAATGCAACTACCTTTGCTTCGAGATTGCCGGCTGATCGGACTCTCCCAAGCACAAACATTATGCTGCCGTGCTCTTTCGATCGTCGACATCTCCCGCCATGTCGCTATCATCAGAGTCCGTCACCGCAACGACTTTCCACCTCCTTTCTTGTATCTGAATCCCAAGATTCAAAGTACCTTTGATGTATCTCGGGATGTGCTTCACGGCATTCATATGCTCCGAGTCGGTTTCTCCATGAAACGACTTACGTATCCGACCGCAAACGAGATATCGGTGGTGTGCACCGATACCGTAGACTTCCGACAATGCTCCTATAAGTCGTGGCATCAAGCGGTGATCTGGGCTGTCTTGCTCAACTTCGATGATTCTCTATTGGGGTTTGACATGGATTGCACTCTTCCATACCCGACTTCTCCGTAATCTTTCGAGCATATCCCGATCGACAAAGTGTTATGCCGTTGTCGGTTTGATTTACTTCAATGCCGAGGTAGTAGCACGAAGTCCCAAATCGGTCATTTTGAACATCCTCTTCATCTCTTCTTTAAACCTCATAATCTTCTTGAACTCGATCCAAGAATGATCAAGTCGCCCACGAAACGCCCACGATCGATCGTTTCTTCGCATCTCCCTTGAGTATACCGCATGTTGAGTTGCTTCTTCCGAACCCAAGTGCCGTTAGACTTTTGTCAAGCTTCAAATTCCATGCTCGTGGTGCTTGCTTAAGTCCGTAGAGAGCTTTGTTCAGCTTCAAGACTTTCTCGGCTTGCTTCTTGGATTGAAAACCCTGCGGTTGAGAAACATAAACTTCCTCCTCAATGTCTCCGTTCAAGAACGCCGTTTTCACATCCATGTGGTGAATCTCCCATCCACCGTTTGCTGCCAATGCAAGAAGTAGTCGTATAGTCTCCATACGAGCTACTGGGGCAAAAACTTCTTCGTAGTCGACGGCTTGTTTTTGAACATACCCTTTCGCCACAAGTCGTGCTTTGTGTTTTACGACTTCTCCCTTGGAATCCTTCTTTACCTTGAAGACCCACTTTAAATCGATTGCTCGATGACCCTTCGACAAATCGGTGAGTTCCCAAGTGTTGTTGTCTTCAATTGATTTTAGTTCTTCCTGCATTGCAGCTCTCCAATATTCATCTCCCTTTGCTTCTTCATAGCTTTGGGTTCTTGGCGATCGTGTACAACGAATGACTCATCCGATTTGATCGGCTCGCTTTGAGCATAGATCTCATCGATGCTCCTCATTTTCGGCACCCTGCCGTCTTCTTCATCTTCAGTATCAGGTGAGGCTTCCTGATCATTTGCACCAATCATGTTCGAGTTTTGAGGTGTGGTCATAGCTCCTTCCTCTATTGTCGTATTGTCGGTATCGACTTCTTCGACTTCAAAAGTTATCCACTCCGACTTATCTTTCTCAATGTTCTGGTGTTCTTCCCACTCCCAATGTTTGTCTTCTTGAAAGACCACATCTCTGCTCACATGTAGCTTGTTTTCGACTGGATCATAGCACCTATATGCCTTGGTACCGATTCGAGCCGAGGTAGATCATCCTTTGCTCCGATCGTCCACTTCCTCGGATAAGTCGATGATCTCACATGTGCCAAACAACCAAGACTTTCAAGTGATCGACGTTCGGTTTTCTCCCCGACCACAACTCGTATGGAGTAACTCCATCCAACGACCGTGTGGTCGCACGATTTAGCAAATAGACCGCATGTCTTACGGCTTCTGCCCAAAACCTCTCGGGCAGGTATCGACTCTTCAGAAGACTTCGTGCGGTTTCGACCACGGTTCGGTTTCTTCTTTCTACGACTCCATTTTGTTGAGGCGAGTATGGAGCCGTGAAGAATCTTGCAATGCCCTTCTCTTCACAAATTGAGTCAAACTCTTTTGCGAGAAATTCTCCTCCTCGATCGACTGATCGCTTTTACCCTCTTGTCGACTTCGTTTTGGCAAGATTAATAAACTTCTGAAAATTCGACTTTGCCTCATCCTTGCTCTTCGCATGTACACCCACATGGCTCGAGTAGTCGTCCACGACCAGATGAAGTCTTGGTTTCAGCGTCGGTGCGGGGTGTGATCGGTCCGCACAAGTCGATGTGAACCAGCTCAGTGGTTGTGAAGCTCTAAACTTCGCTTCGTGGGAAAGCGCACGAGTTTGTTTCGCCACTGCGACCTTCGCAGACTTGCTCGGGTGGTCGATTTTTGTAATCCGACCACCATCTCTTTCTCTCGCCATTGCTCGAGACTTTGGAAATTTATATGACCAAATCTCTCATGCCACAACCAGGCAGGATCTTCAATTGTGGTCTTCAAACACTTCTGCTTGCATGTTTCGATCTTGATTTTGTACAAACGGTTCACGGTCCATTGCACCTTCATGAGTAGATGCTCACTGTGGTCGAACACCTTCAAATGGTTGCCTTTGAGCTCGATCCGACAACCTTCTTCGGTCAATTTCCAAGGCTTATGATATTGCTCCGAAGACTCGGTATGTAATATACATCCGAGAGCTTTCTTCGACTTCCATCTTTGCATTGCATCGAGTTGTGCCTCTCCCTTTTATCTCGAACAGTGAGCCGTCTCCGAACTGTACTTTTCCGAGCACACTCTTATTTAATTCGTAAAACATCGAGTACGCCGTCATGTGGTTGCTGGCTCCGTTGTCGAGATACCGATCTGCCGCCCGCTCTTGAGTCCGCTCTCCTGCTCCAACGGACTTGGAAAGACTCTTTCCTCATTCAAGAGAACCATTGTCGGTTCGTCTACGATGTGAGTGACAACGATAGTGTTGGCTCTTTATGCTCTGTAGTTTGTGCCAAGTTTGCTTCCTCTACCTTTTTCTTGCCCGACAATTCGCAGCATAGTGACCATACTTCTTGCGGTTATGGCGCTGGATGTGGCTTCGACATTGAGCGGCAGAGTGCCCATACTTCTCGCACGTAGCATCGATATCGGTCTTGTCGGTATGATGGTCGCGCCTCCACGACCACCTCCTCGACCACGCCGCCCACGACCTCTCGATCGTAGCCTCGACCTGCGTCCATGAGACGCGCGCGGCGGTCGATGTGCCACGACCACGACCACGACCGCCCCTCGATGACGAGTCTCCTCGGTCTTCGCATCTTCTTTTACGAGCGATGCTTGCGACCGTTGTCTTCTTGATAACTCTTTAGGAGCTGCTCGTGTGCTTTGAGCGCTCGGTTACCTCCTCTATCTTCATCTTCGAGAGGTCTTGCGAATACATAAGCATGGTCACGGCCGGAAGAAACTTCTCCGTAGCACTCTCAAATACTTCTTCACCGCCACCTCATCTTTCAAGTCATCGCGAGAGATTTGATCTCGTTCACGACTTCGTTGAATCGACTGAGAACTCTTCCACGGCCCGACTCTTCCCCATCTTCATGGCTTCAAACTCACTTCTTAATGTTTGAAGTCGAACCTCCTTCACTCGATCTACTCCTTCGCATGGTTCGTAGAGTAGTCCGACTTCCTTCGCCGTCTCCTTGCCGACTAGCCGCGCATCATTGAGTCGGGCACGGCTTGATAGATCGCGCCATCGCCATCTTGTCGAGACGATCATCGAGGACCTTGTCCTTCTCCTTTGGTTCGACCGCTTTTGCACGCCTTGCGCGATCATGTTGACCTTCATCTTCATCGCCTGCACGGATAGTTGTCCGAAGCGAGGATCGGCATGCGCAGCGACACGCTACGCTTCGCCGTGTCACCATGTTTAACCATCGCTCGATATTAATCGTTGGAAATCTTACGACCTCCCGGGACTTTTCACGGCGGTTAGAGTCGCGTTCGACAGATAAATTGAGTGCGACTTTACGGATGCTTACGACCGCTTCGATCCTCTCAATTCCCCTCCGATCGCTTTTTCAATGTGGTCGTAAAATTACTATAGCGATCGGAGGGGAATTGAGAGGATCGGAACTGGTCGTAAGCATCCAGGTAAAGTCGTACTCAATTCTATCTGGTCGTAAACGACTCTAACCGGTCGTGAAAAGTCCTGGGAGGTCGTAAGATTTCCAACAGCAGCTGTATGCTATGCTCCGATGGCTGGATCAGCATGCGCCGATATGTAGTACTCCACTCCACGACCAGGACTAGTAATTGGGTCGGCTGGTGGCGGAGAAGACGGAGCGACTCGACCGGGTGCGTGGGGAATATGGAACGCCCGCCCGGGCGGCCGGGTGCGCGGGGAACATCATGCCGCCGATGATGCGCCCGCCGCAGCATGAGTGGGAAAATTTCTATGCGGTGACACAATCAACTTCGTGTAACGAGCGAATGAGGTTGCGACACGTGGCATGAACATTGCACTAGTACTGTAGCTCGTAAAAAAATATTTTTACTTCTTGCTAGTTGTTACAGTACCAGTCGTCCGGAAAAATATTTTTAAAATAGCAACTACAGGACTTTTACCACATATTACCATCTCATTCGCACGTTACACAAAGTGGATTGTGTCATCGGTATACAATAGAAATTTTCGCATGAGTGGAGGGAACCGGATCCTCTCACTTGCAATAGCAAAGGCTCTCTCTTCTTTTCAGCTTCTGCTAATACCTCTTATCTATGGCTGATTGTTTTTTATCTATATTTTTTAAGACAATAACGAACAGTGAAAATGTTAACACAAACATCACATGTGGTTTTGAGCTCTAAAAATTGTTTGAAGAAGTAATTTTTCGAAACAGTTAGAAGAAGTTGTCCAATTTATTTTAATTTTAAAAAGGTCGAAATCTAAAACTAAAAAAGATTGGGCGAAAGCCCGGGATATAAACAGCGCAAAATAGTGTGAAAAAAACTGCAAAGTACCGTAGCTAATGCACTGTAGCCTACACACTTATTACTGCAGCAGAAAGTACTGTGCCCGTTTTGCTGTGTGGTATCTGGCGATCGCGCTGTAGAATTAGATCTGCACCGTCCTTTTCCAATCGAACGGGCAGGAACCGTTTAAAGTCATGGCACTGCGGGCCCCCGACTTCGCACGTGCAAGTGAGAGGATCCCAGTCCGTGTGGAGGCATGCACGTCTAGCCGCCGTCTCGCACGGCCAACGAGCTAAGAAATTACGAGAGCTCGCCAGTCTACTAGTCGGCAGGGTAGCTGCATGAGAAAATCTCTTTTCCAATGTACTACTGGATTTTTAACATTTCTTCCGTCCTACTTGAGACTTGAGAAGATACTGGTGATCTTAGGCCATCTCCAATGGTAATAACTAGTACTAGCTATATAGTCAGCTGACGTGGAGGTGAGAGACAAAAGCAAAGACTATTTTATACTGTTGGACCCACATGCTCCTCTCTCATGTTCTTGGACTACGTGAAATAGATCAGCTATTTGCTTGTCACTAGTGACTACTCTCTCTCCTACTTTTTCTTGCCACATCAGATCTAGCTAGCTAAATAGCCAGCTGTTGGAGACGCCCTTATCAATGCTGATGGGGTACTCATTCTAGATCCTCATCATTAGATTGTTTGCATGCAGAAATCCTATGGTTTGGTTTTTTTTTTTTTTTGCTTTTAATCGGTTTTTGAACATGTTCTTTTCCTCCGAAACTGACGGTTTTTGGATTTTTGCTATAGTATCTAACTTTCAAATGGAGTATTTTTTTCAAGACGGGGTCTACAAGTCAAACGATGTACACGTTTGAAGCCCAACATCTGTACCAGCCAAAATCACAAGTGAGTATGTCTCCCTGTAATCTGTACTATAAACATCCAAAATTCAAAAAATTTAGCCATAAACCGCAGCCGTTGCCAAACAGGCCCTTTATCTTTTCACTTCTCCCAATAATAATTATTTATTAGACTAATGAGTCATAACCAAAAGCTATCAACCGAACGAGCAGCCCACCACCCATGAAACATCGCTCCAGCCACCCCCACCAGCCGCACGTGAGGCCTGCATTCGAGTTGCGTTCGGGTCACCCTGTCTAGCCCGCTCGTGATGCATGCAAGTCGTTCAGCTTGGCTCGACTCACAATGTGCATAGTTGTCTCATTTGAATTTGTTCGTATTTTCCCTATCAATAAAATATTATCGATGAACCGTTAAAACATCGCCAACGAACCATTGGAACATTAAAGCCAAGAGCATGTGGAACATTGGCCCATGATCCCCTTGGAGTTTAATATGTGAAATGCCGTCAGTGAACTATTGGAACATCGAAACCAAATATAAGAAACATTTTATCTTACCTATCGGAACGCTAACACCCACCCAATTCATTTCCTTCCCCCAATTCAAAAGACATGCATGGAACATTAAGGAATAATGCTAGGAGCACTATCTTGATTTTATCTACCAAAAAATATGATATACGATCAAATGGATCTTGAATTGGACACTCCATTTAAAACTTATGGGTATTAGAAGTTTTGAATTTGAAAAAAAAAACTGCCTCGAAGGACGTGCACACAAAAGAGGCGGCCCATGGCCCAGCTGCACGCCATCTGTGTGCACTTTGCGGCATACGCGGCCCAGCACATTTAATGGATGGAAATTGGAATTGGACGAAACGGGCCGCGAGGTCATTTTTATTATTCCATCTTGTATTTTCTTAATTTCCCTTTTATTATATGAGCAAGTGTTAGGGTTGATACTCCATTCTTTGGAAGTTATTCCATCATGCGTTAAAAGACACCGCTGAGGCCCTTTCCATCATGTTGGTTTCAAGTATTGTTGCCATGATTGTACAAGACTTCTTTTTTAAGGATGCCACGGCATAAAACTTATTCTCCTACACATTTTTAGGTCGTTTTTTTTTTTACTTTTTATTCATCTTTTGGCTTTAGCTTCTTTCAGCAAAACTTTTGGGTTTGGCTTCTTTTAGTATTTACTATTCATTAGACTAATAAGTAATGATCAGAAACTATAAATCGTAGCAAAAAAAAAACGCCTCCAAATTCAAGATGGAAGTAAAAGTCAAACCAGAGTGGAATGGCTTGCACACTAGCGTGCGCACCATTCCACCTAAGAGAGTTCTCAGTTGTAAAAGGGCATCACCGGGTTGCTTTTCTCTCATCAGACTGTCGCAATCTGAAGTTTGGAACGACCCATGCACGCCAGAAAAACGAAACAATACGTTGGAGCTCGTTAATTTAATCTTCTCTTGTAACGCTTAGCTTAATAAAAATCCAGAATACCATCCATAACTACAATCAATACTAATTTTGACTATATCAATCATACTAGCCTAAGTTAAGTAAGATCTCAATATTCATTAACAGTTGCATAAGCTAATGGAAGCGTAAATACAATATATGACCCAATTTTATCCTACTATGTATTAGTGTGTCAAATTTATATTTTAAATTAATTATCTTATATCAAATTTCAGCAATAAACAATCCTAAGTCATTTTTATTATTATAGTTATTGTTTTAATTAAATTACCAAATCTATGTTAAATTTTAGTAGATTATTTAAATAAGTTATCAAATTTATTCACCACGGAACTAACACCCAGTCTGATACCAACTGTAATATCCCATTTTAACAAGAACCCGGAATATCTCTCACAACTATAATCACTATTAATTTTAACTATTAAATAAACATTACCATCAGCTAGACTTTAAGAATAATCATACCACATAATCATGAACGTAATTTTGAGCAACATGGGAATCAATAAATTAAATTTAAGATGAACCGATTAATCAATAAGATGACTCAATAATTAAACTAAATCAAGGAGCACATTAAGTAGCAAAAATATAAACCGTAAAGAGCTAAGGGAAACCATTAATCATCTACAAAGTTCATAGATAGTCTAAATTAATTATGATGATAAATTATTGATCGATGTGTTACGTATGAAGGAAACGGAGTCAATCAATGACTTCGCTGTCCAGTTGACGGTCATCGTCAACAAGATTCGGGCCCTTGGCGAGAAGGTGGAAGAGTTGTGCGTAGTGAAGAAATTCCTTCATACTGTTCCCTCACAGTTTCTCCCAATTGCTTCGGTCATAGAGCAATTTGGAGACCTAAAGACAATGGAAGAGGTCATCAGTCGTCTTAAGGCATATGAGGAACGCATTCATGACAATAGTAACAACAGCGATGGACAGCTCTTGTTGACCCGCGCTGAGTGGGAGATCCGATCATCGAAGCGTGAAGGCAAGAACACTTTCAGTGGTGGTGGCCAAGGCCGACAGAATCAGAAGTTTCATAAGATAAAAGTGAGATGTTATAATTGTAACGATTATGGACACTTCACTTCAGAATGCCTCAAGCTGAGGATGAAGAAAGTGTTTGTTGCTGAAGCGCTCAGCGATGATGAATCAATAGTGCTCTGATGAAGAGTTGAGTTAGGGACGTCGAGAAGATGAGTTGCCGTCCAAACTCAAGTAAGGTGAAAAGAAATCGAAAAGTTGAGGAGATGTGTCACCGTTTTGTGTCAAGTATGAGTTTAGTACGTTGTAGTTGAGACCAACTACGTCAATGTTTTAGAATCTTTGTATCTGGATGACCCGTACTAGTTGAGTCGAGTTCCTACGTGTAGCTTACATGTAGAACGCTTCATGTGGAGGCGAGGCTGGTAGTTCATAATGCATTGAGACTAAAACTAGAGTATGTTGAGTCAAGATTAAGGGGTTGTTAGAAATAATCTTGACTTTGAGTCCAAGACGTAGTAGAGTCTGTCTCCGTGTGTAACTCAAGTTGAAGTTGTGTCCAACTTGAAATCCAAATACATATAATAGTATAATATTATTAGCCTATATATTGAGGAGGCTTGTAGCCAGTTTTGTAAGAAAAAAGAGGGAGCAAGTAAGAGAATAGAAAAATTCAAAAAATTTCTGTATTCTTTCAGTTTATTTGCGATGTATACCCTTTCTCCAAGAATAAAGTTAACACCGTCCATCCTCAAAAGCAACCGAAGAAACCAGGAAAGCGACGCACATGGACAAGGATGATGGATGCATGGCCACTTGCCCGATGCTTACTTAGCTCCTAATCCTCGCATCACTTTGGAGTTTGAGCATCTCCTTATGCAACGGTACTAGCAAGTAGACTTGCCACAGTTTTTTTATCAAGAGGTTTCATTTACTGAAACCAAAACAAAACTACCAAGTGAAATGAGCTATTACAGAGTCATTGCCCAAACTGGAATCATAGAGGCTACGTTTTCATCCAGCTACAGATCGACGAAAAGATAACGACACAGCAGAGGCTAAGACACTTGGTTCATCATCATCCAGCCCACTACAGGTAACTCATCAGGATACACAACCAATCTTTTCAGATATGCGGGGGTGGAAAACGGTAACGGATAATTCGTTTTATCCGATATTCGTATCCGAGAAAACACAAATATGGTAAGCAAAAATCCGTATTCGAAAATATTCGTATTCGTATCCGAGAATATTCGTATCCGTATTTGAGAGTATTCGTATTCGAGAATATTCGTATCCGTATTCGTATTCGAGACTATTCGATTCGTATTCGATCCGCTTCTAGAACCTATGAAAATTGCACAAATTTTGTGATTCAAAATTTGAATTTAGGCGTTTAAAACCGTAACCGTCAAAACGGTGAAAATCGTAAAACCGCTAGAATCCGCTTTATCCGATATTCGTATCCGAGAAAATCCGTATTCGAAAATATCCGTATTCGTATTCGAGAATATTCGTACCCGTATCCGTATTCGTTTAAAAATATGGATTTGTATTCGTATTTGAGACTATTCGACCGTATCCGATCCGTTTCCACCCCTAGATATGCCGGTCGGCAAAACTAACATCGTTCCAGCCTCTTGATCGTCGGCGCCCACCCACGATCGGGCCTGAAGAAAACGCCCCTCCTTTGTCTGCAAAATTGTCCATGATCCAACCAATGACATAGAAAAAAGATCAGTTTTGTGGGATCATCCAAACGCTTGCTCTGAAAGACGGCCGCGTTTCTGGTTTTCCAAATGGACCAACACAATGCAGCGCATCAAACAGCAATCAAGCGTTTCTGCTGTTTTTTTCCTTTCCCAAAACCATGTGTCCAAACATTCCACATTTCATTTACACTACGAGGTAGCGTTGAGAGCCCTAGAGCACATGCTATTACTCTCTAGGCAAAACGTGCTCTTTAAGAGATTGTCTCTAGTTAAAATAATGTTCTTCAAAGTCTACCAGATGGGCCATTCATATTGATTTTTAGCTTTAATTTATAAATAGTAACAACTTATAGAGAGAAATGTTCGTGTGCGATTTTTACCGATATAAATAAATTCACTACAGTATGTACTACAATCGACTAGTAAATCTCGTCTTAAAAATATACTCCATTTGAAAGATAAGTACAGCAGAAAAAACTATTTACTTAAAAAACAGTTTTTAGAAATCGAATAAGACAACTTTTGACCCAAAAGAACTTATGGGGACAAGGTACAGCATGAGTTTTTTAAGCGACATAGAATGAATGAACAGTGAAAGTTCCTTTATTATCTAGAAGCCAAACCAATTTGTCAGGCTGGTTTGTTAAAGTCACTTGTTCGCAGATTCTTCTAAGTTGCTCTCCCAAAGCTGCAATGCCTCCCGCCCATAATGTTCTTCTGAATCTAATACAACCCCAACCTCTACCAAAAACGTTGTCTACTGAAATTTCTTTTGTGAAGGTCAGATTGTACAGCCTTCGACATTAACTGGATAAAGGAGATCCATTCACCCAATTATCATTCCAAAAGCTTGTATTTTCACCATTACCCACAATTTTCTTACAGAAAGCATAGAACAAAGTTTTTGCCTCCATCAAACCTTGCCAAAACTGTGAATCACCTTGTTTGGTATTCACTTGAGACAAGATTTGATTCTTGAGATATTTTCACTAGATGAGGTACCACTCCTTCGATAAGACCTATATCTTGTGCTTGCTTAACCATCTGGGTCAACACATCAGCTGCTAAGTTGAAAAGCAAAGGAGAAAGAGGATCGCCTTGCCTCAATACTTTGAGAGTTCTAAAAAAAGGTCCCAGAGTATCATTTAATTTTATACACACATTTCCACCTCTGACCAGAGACAAAACCCAATCACACCATAAATCTCCAAAACCTAAAATGTTGCAGAACTTGATAAATAAAAGGCCATTTAATTTTGTCACAAGTTTTTTCAAAGTCCACCTTAAATAATACCCCAGCAGATTTTTTTGGTGAATATCATGCAAAATCATAGCCCCTTCCATAATATGTCTACCTTTCATGAATGCAGTTTGATTGATATCAATGACAGACCCTGCAATTCTTGGTAATCTCATGGTCAAGATTTTAGTAAGAATCTTATAGCTAACATTGAGCAAACAAATAGGTCTATATTTCTGTATTGAATGAGCATCAGTACCTTTGGGCAGGAGTTATTACTCCATAATTTAACCTTTCTATTGATAACAAACCTTTATGGAAATCATCAAGTAGAGCTTTAAGATCATGTTTGATTAAGTCCCAAAAGACCCGATAGAATTCAGCTGGGAATCCATCAGGGCCAGGGGCCTTATTTTCTTTCCAGATCAAAGATTGCTTCTTTGATTTCCTGTAAACTAAATTCCAGATTTTGTTCATATCAGGGAAATTCAAGGAGAAATTAGTGTGTTCAGGTTCCCCAAAAGTTGCTTGTGATAATTAGTAATATAACTCATAAGCTCAGCATTTCCTTCAATACGACCTTCTAGATCTAAACTGAGTATTTTGTTCTTTCTTCTCCTGCCACTAGCCTTCATTTGAAAATACTTAGCTTCCAACAACCACCTTCTGTTTCTATCAATTTGATCGATCTCAGCCAAAATTTCCTTCTTACTTCTTTTAGTCTCCCCTTCCATGTTGATATGCCACCCTTTAATTTGATGTCCATCATTCTAAATCTGTTGTGCCACTTATCTATATTTTTCTTACCTCTGACTGGTTTAGGCCACAGTTCCTGAATGAAATCATGGAAACTGTTATGAATATTATGTGTATTGATATGAGACCCAAAGGGCCATATATATAGGAGAGTACAAGAGGATATGCCATATAGAGATAAGGCATATATGGAATAGAATACAAACTCTATATCCTAATACAACTCTATCTCCAATACCCTTAACACACCCCCCCACAAATGCAAGGCGTATGCAATAGCATTGCATTTGAAAAAGGGTTAATACTAAAACAAGAAATATCCGACATCCGAGTCGTGATAAAGTCGTCGTTGCATGCAGTCGTTGAATAACCTGTCAAATCAAGCCGAAGAGGAATAGATAGAAGCATGACGGCACAGATCGAAGCCTGAGACGGCGGCGGCGCAGTGCACAAGAAACGCAACGGAGGCGCGGTGCAGAAGAAGCGCGGCGGCCTTAAAAACTCGGGGCGGTAGCTCAAAGAGAAGCGGCGGCATCATAAAGATTTCTACGATCTGCAGCGGCTCAAGGATAAGAGCAGCGGCTGCTGTCATGCAAAAGAAAATTCCTACACTTAGATGACTGACAATAAATTTGTGGACTCGCACGGCTTGAACGAACTAAAAATTAAAGACTACGGATTTGAATGGACGCAACGGAAGACCCAAAAAAAAACTAAAGGCTGACTAAAAGAAATCAGTTGCAGAAAATCCCACTCCCTCAAAACCCCTTCTCTCTCTCAAAACCCCCTCCCCTCACACGCGCAAAGAAAATCAAAGTCTGCCTCCTCCCGTCTCTCTCTCGCCCCTTCCTCTGCTGAAATCAAAGCTCCATAGTCTCCCTCCCCCGTCTCTCGCGAGCACGAGAGAAGAAGAGCGCGGCGGAAGGGGACCGGAGACGGCGGCGGCTGGATGGGACCGAAAGCGGCGGGGCGCGAGGCGGCCGGGCGAAGCGCGGCGGCGCCGCTGGCCGGCAGGCTGGCGCGGTGAGTCGTCGACGCGCGGCGGCAAGGATCAAAGCGGCAGCGGACGGAGGTGGGAGAGCGGCGGTGCGGCGGCCGTGAGCGACCTCACCTCAGCGAATCGGCGACGAGCGGCCGGGAGACGACCTGGAGGCACAAAGAAGGCAACGCCGAGGCGGACGGTCCAGTAGAGCCGGCGGCGAAGAGGCATGGCGTCGGTGCGGAGAGCATCGGATCCAGCCAGAGGCGGCCGAATCGCGCGCGGGCGGACGAGCCGGTCTGAGGCGGCCGGATCCGTGGAGGCGCACACGCGAGTCGTCGCGGCGGCGGCAGAGATCCAGCGGTGGGGCTTGGATCCGGGAGACGGCGACCCAGGGCGAGCGGCGGCGCGCCGTCGTCGAAATCCGAGGTGGCGTCGAAGGCACGGAGATGGCAGCGACTAGAGCCGGCGAAAGGCGGCCAGTCGGGTAGCGGCGGGCGGCACCCGGGAGCAGAGATCTAGCGATGGCGCAGCGCCCCCTGGAGCAGAGATCCAGAGACGAGGAGGTAGCGGCAACCCAACGAGGTGGCCGCCCCCGGGAGCGTAGATCGATCCTCCCGGAGGCAGCAAATGCGGAAGACAAGCCGAAGAAGATTTAGGTTAGGGTTTTTAATCTGGCTCTGATACCATGTTATGAATATTATGTGTATTGATATGAGACCCAAAGGGCCATATATATATGAGAGTACAAGAGGATATGCCATATAGAGATAAGGCATATATGGAATAGAATACAAACTCTATATCCTAATACAACTCTATCTCCAATACCCTTAACAGAAACCATCCTTTACCAGCCAAAAGTTTTCAAACTTGCCACAGTGGTAGCTAGTTTCACAGAGTACATTGCATATGCAATACAGAGTGATTAATTCTTACACAAGCTGTAACTATGAATCCTGGGAAGCATCATATTCATATATACATGCATCGATTTGTCTCACAAAACCGGTGGCCCATTGCTGCCTGCCTCCAAAAAAATAAACAGGAAGTGATGAATCCTTATCATTTTAGAGGAAATCTGGGCCACAGGCTGCTGCAATCGTGCAAATGCCACCACTCACCATGGAGGCCGTGTCCCTAGCTTACATCAGTAAAAACTACAAAGCTACACTGCAAGTTCCATGAAACACTTGGAAAGGAAGATAGCAAGTCTTCTGCACAAAACAAATGCTACCCTTCTAACACTGTGCAACTGTTCTAACTACTGACTGCAGTATTAAACATAATGCTATTTTATCACCTAACCCTTTAAGTTGATCCGCTTTAGAACAAAACAAAACAACTGGAAACTCCAAAAATATGGTTTTTTTCTATGTATAGTGTTTCCCACATGGAGAAGCCAGCACAGAAGTAGTGGCAATTAAGTAAAGGAAAGGAAATTGCATTGCTTAACAGAGTACTCTAGTCTGTTGTTTGCGAAGTTTCTTGGGATCTCCAAGCTCAAACTCAGAGAGAGAGAGAGAGAGACTAATCACCTACTAGCCTACAACATCTGGGATCTCCAAGTCCAATCTTTACGTACTTCTTCCCCCAAATCCCTGGGCTCGGGTGGTTGGCACCAAACTCGCCATCCAGCAAGACTACAAATTTCTCGTTGAACCTGAACTCGTATGCTTTGCAATCGACTTGCGACCTACCAAAAAGTTCTCGAATTCCAAAAAATCCAAACTGATTTCCTAAAAATCAATCCTGAAAGCAGCATAGATAAAAGCAAAACACAACACATAAACCACCAAAATGAAAGGAGGAAAATTTCACCACAAGAAGAAGTTTATTAACAATTAAACGTGGAATTAAACAACGCTCATACACATGTACTTGTAGGCAACCCCAACATTAATTAACCCGGACTAACTTACTTGTCCTTTTTACACCTATACCCCTCCGTACTACACTTATTGCCCATTTACCCACCGCTCCTCCCCTGGTGTTTGGCAGTCTCGCTATGCACACACGCACGCGCCACCCGCAAGAAACCTACCTCGCCGGAGCAGAGGCAGAAGCAGAGCATGGGCCTACACCTCGACGCGGCAGTAGGTGGGCGTCTGGAACCTGAAGCCGTTGGCCCCCGGCGCGCCGTTGCCGCCGTTGGTGATGAAGAAGGCCGGGCAGGTGACGAACATGTGGTAGTGGCCGGAGATCCAGCTGCCGACCTTCCACCTGACGCGGCCGTCGATCTTGACCTGGAGGATGAGGTACCCGGCCTGGAAGTCCTGGTCGAGCGCGCCGGCGAGGTAGGGCGCAAAGGGGACGTTGGATCCCGTGAGCACGGGCGACCAGACGTCGATGTCGCCGTGGCCCTGGTACACCGGCGGGAGGGAGGAGAGGAGCGTGATCTGCTGGTACTTGTATGAGGCGTAGACGTCGAGGCGGTCGTAGAAGACGCCGACGCGGTCGTTGGGGTTGCGGGAGGCGACGGTGACCTGGATGGTGGTGGAGAGGAGGCCGGAGGAGTTGGAGAAGTCGAGCTGGCTGAGCGTAGCGTCCTTGAGGTAGAAGCGCGGGTGGGTGGGGCGGAGCACGAGGTAGACGATGAGCGCAATGATGGCGACGATGAGGGCCAGGCCCAGGAGGATGACGACCAGGCGCCGGCACGCCTGCCGCAGGTCGTCGTCGCCGTGGTTGCCGCAGTCCTTGGTCATGGCCGCTCCTAGCTAGCAAGGTAGATCTTGCTTGATGACTTCTTGGACTTGGCTGTTGGGTTTCTTGCTTGCAAGCCTAGGACTAGGACTAGGACAAGAAGAGTACCCGCGCGTGTTTCTCCTCCTCTTCTCTGTTCTCTTGGCTTGGCTAGCTAGCTGTGTTGTGTGAGAAACGGGAGGAGGCAATGCTATATTGCTATGCAAGAGTGAGGTGGCTGTTTGGTGATGGATTGTATTTACTAATGGCTCATTCTCTCTCTCTCTCTCTCTCTCTCTCTCTCTCTCTCTCTCTCTCTCTCTTTTTCTTTTTGCTCTGTGTGTGAGAGAGAAGAGATAATAATGTATGAGGTGTGTGTGTCCGTATGATCATGTTGAAATCATGGAGGAAGAGGATTCCAGTCCATGTCGAGGGGGTTTCCTGCGCCCAGAATGTCTCTGGTTTGGTGGAGAGCTTTTTTCATCTTATTAGGATGTGATTGTAGTGGAGCTTTTTACCTTGAAATGTCAACCGTTCAAATCCTGCTATTAGAACAAAACTATAGGTTAAATGGGCAAGGGCATCTCTAATAGTGTTATCTTAGTTGTCTCTTAGTAATACCAGAACGAAGAGAGAGAGGCAAAGAGGTCGTTATCGCGCAAACCAAGACCGAAGCAACAACATGTTTTGCTGGTAGAGCATGGTTGTCATTTGCACAAGTGTTCTATGGACCCGTGCTAACAAAGATGATATAGCACACCATGCCGGCGTCCCTCTACCTCGCCATTGTTGGATCCAAATGCCGCCAGCTCGAATCCAACAGCAGCGGCAAGGGAGGTGAGACTGACAATGTCACATAAAGGGAGACCGCGAAGATGACGGGTCTAGCCAGATCAAGACGTTGGATAGGCGATTCCGACAAAACTTTATTAGATCTTGACTTCGGCAAGGCGGATCCAACCAGATCTAGTCGGATCTGGAGGCGGTACGATGAGAAAAAAAGAGGAAGAGGAGACTGGGCGGCGGCAACAGCAGAACACAAGGCTTTCTGGCAGCGAAGATCCGAGCATGGCCACTATAGTGGATGGTACATGGCTAAGGGACAGGGAGGTGACAGGCGACGGTGAGAATTGGAGAGGGTAGCGAGCTTGAGTAGTTGGGAAAGTCGGCTGAAGCTTTGGAGAGGGAGAGAGGTTGAAGGAGGTTATTGATACTAACACATGGTTCTTGTGGTGAAAAATTATAAAATGTTGTTGTGTTTATTGCATAGGTTAGTACTAAGAGACAATCTGTTGAAGGAGTCATCTCTAGCGTTATTAGTTGATGACGTGGACATACATAGAGACATTTTAAGATATAAACTATTGTATATGTGTTAAAGCTCCTCCAACCCCATTTTAATAGTTTAAAACTAGAAAACAAATCTGAAAAAAGGCAAGGGTTTCCTTAAAAATCCCTAGCAACTACTCCCTCCACTTACAAATCACCAGAACCTAATGACCCGCGGAATGCCTGGCCGGAGGCTCGCCCACGTCAGCCCCTGCGCTCGGCACGCCACGTGTGGCGCAGAATTTGCGTGTCTGGCCGACCGAGGCACTTTCCTCCGATTTTCAGAAATCACGTATAGGTCCTTTTTCGCGAATAGGTCCTCGCAAGTTTTTCTTACAAAAAATTTTTGGATGGCGCCATGTTTCAAATTACGTATAGGTCCTTATTTACTTACGCAGGTCCTTACAAGTCCTCAATTTTTTCCAAATAAACCCTTTGATTTTCCCGGAATTACGCATTTGTCCTTGGTTTTTTTACGAAACCCCCTGCGAATTATCGTCTCTTTCACTTTGGTCCGCACGGTAGCTGGCGCGGCGTGCGCCGCGCTTATATGCAGCTAGTATATGTCATTTTGGTATGGGTGCAATCCAACTTTCAAAATTTTGACTATCTATGCATTTTTAAATATTTAGAACAAATACATAAAAATCATATGTACAGATTTATCTCAAAAAGTACTATTATAATATTATAATTATATTGAGTTTGTTAGATATATTATGATATAAATTAGTGGTTAAAGTTGTGGTTTGAGACTATGCCAGTGTCCAAAATGATATGTATTTATGATTGAATGGAGTATTTTGCATTAATCACCTCTCTGAACCCAAAATATTAGAATGCTAGTTCAATCGTTCAATATAAAGTCGTCTTAAGTACGTTAGATATTGGTTCAACATTTATATAAGAATTTGTCGTAGGAACAGGGTGCAATTATTGTTAAAAACACATCATCTTTGTGTTTATTTAATAACCAGCCAAATTTCTTGCGCAATTGCTTGACTTGGCTCCGATCAATTCGGCTTGAGCTTCTGGCTTCTGGCTTATTTTTCACTATTCATAAATTTTGTCGTTTTCTGAACTTTTGGCTTTTTGTTGAGGTTTTTTGCCGGTTCTTTTTTTCCCATATTCGTTTGTATTATACGTAATGGGCTAACATATTTTTTATATTTTTATATTTTTTTAAATTTAATTATGCTAAATAAGCCTCTGCCAGCTACAGTGTTTTTTTCAGCCAGCTACAGTGTTTTTAGCCATAAGCCACGAGCTTTTCAGCCGAACCGATCACCACCTTGATATTACATTGTAACTGTAGTTGTACTTAATATATAACTATAATGCTTATGATAGCTATATAGTTGTATTCCTTATATAACTGTAACAGTTTTTGTAAAATTATAATTAATGTGCATCGCTATATTTGACTCACAAGAATAGGAGGTGTATATCTTTGTTTTTTTCCTTCTATTAATGTGATAGGTGGTGATCAGTTGGGCTTTTTTTTGGTGGCTTATGGCTGAAAGCACTGTAGCTGGCTGAAAAAACACTGTAGCTAACAGAGACTTATTTAGCATAATTAAATTTAAAAAAATTAAAAAATATGTTAGCCTATTACGTATAATACAAACAAATACAGGAAAAAAGAACCGGCAAAAAAGCACAAAAAAGCCAAAAATTCAGAAAAAGACGAAATTTGTGAATAGTGAAAAATAAGCTGAAACCCAAAAACTTAAGCCAAATTGATCAGGGTCTTATTTTTAGCTTTTAAGATGAAAATAGTATCTTTTTATTTTAATAATATAATAGATAGATAGATAGAGTCTTGTAACATACACCTTCCATTCACATTTACATGTCGGTTTTAACATAGCACAGAAAACAAGTTAAGAAATTTCACCAAACATGACCAAAAATGCCCTCAATGTGCTGCTCGGTATTAGTGCCTGGCGCCAAATTGGCGGGAGGCATGTGTCTTTTTTTATATGATATAGAGATTTGTTTAGATGAGCTCTATAGATTTCTGGCCCTGTCATGTGTAGAGCAGGGACATCCAACTGTCGAACTGTGCATATAAATAGCGTACAGCAGGGACATCCAACTGTCGAACTGTGCATATAAATAGCGTTATAATCAATGTTTTTTAAAATTTAGTCTTGAAAGTCTTATCTTCGTTCTAAACAGCTTTAACTTCTAGTTTATTTTAACTTTCAGCTTATTTAAGCTGAAAACTATTTGAAATAAGTCTGCTTCTAATTTTAACTTATTTTGATGTTTGGAGGTTTTTTGGTTTTTTTTCTTTACTTTTTCTTCCTTATTCCTTTGCATTGTCCATAATGATATAATGATTTTTTTTCTCAGAAAAAATTAACAGCCACTACAGTACTATTTTAGCCAAAAACTACAATAAAAAACTTAGACCGTAAGTCAGTTGAAACAAAAACAAACACCTACCGAGCTAAAAAATGCTCGGCAAATGTGAGCCGACCTTCCCTCTAGGCAACAGGAGCTACACAGCGGCATCATTTAATGCCATGAATTAGTGCTGATTAAAGCTTATCATTAGTGTTAATTAAAATATAATTGATGCTAATTAAATATAATTAGCACTAATTAAAACGCACATACTAATTGGCTAGTGCCCTGCCGAGCTTCTTTAGCTTAGAGCAAGTCCAATAATAGAATCAAGTATTTGGGTATAAGTCAAGTTATAAGAGCCAAGTTATACAATAATTTGTCTTCTATTTGTCTACAAAAGGTTTTTTATTATTATGTGGTACCATATCTCACATTCTCTTTTCTATTCTTTCTCACATACATTTATTATCTTGGCCCACCACTGCATAGGCTTCCGTGCCCAGCTTGTTGCTTGCATGAGAGCCAAGCTCTCATCTCTCTCCTCTCTTCTCTCCTCCACATCAGCAAAAATGCTGACTAGTTTGGCTATAAAACCATTATTGTACTTGCTCTTAGTGGGTCCATAACAAACTTGGTAGGTCTAAAAAAAGACTAAATTTTTTTAAAAACGGATGAGTTCTTTTTTATTTTTAACCGGTTTATGATTATACTGTTTATAGTAACTAACTTGTAAATGGTGCATTTTAAAAAAATAAGGTCAACGGAAAGATTATAGTAAAAAAATATACCGAGTTTACCTGTATCGGTCAAAATTACATGTAACTATTTTTCTATAAATACTATCTCTCATAAATAAACAGAATTTAAATATTTAAATTATAAACTATAAACTATTAGCTTAAAAGAACCATCATTGCCTACGACGCTATTTATGAACATATCCCAAAAGTTAAATTGAACTTAGGCGTAGGGGGAGGGGAAGGACAAAATGGGAAATAAAATATCAGAAAACGTAAAGTAACAATATCTGTGAACAGAAAAGGTGGACTGAACCGAATAACCAAATAATAGTAAAATAATTATAAAGAGTAATACTATACAACATTTGACTATTTTTTAGACAAAAATAGTCAGATTGATCTGGAGCGTTAGATCTCTATCCAACGGATCCACCCATACAAACCCCCTCCAATAAAAAATGATCTAGAACATTAGATCTCCATTTAACAGCTCAAAATCTGACTATTTTTCCTCTAAAAAACAGTCGATGAGTTATAAATGATGCGACGCAACGTGAGTCCGTCCGTTTGGTGATACACACAGTAGACAGCACAGAAATCGAGGGGAGAAAAAGGTGACGTGGTTTTGGCCTGTAACGTCGTGCTGCCTCAATCCGGTGGACTCGCTGCGCGTGGGGCCCACCTGCCAGATGGGCATGGTGTACGTGCCGTCCTCGCTCAGAAAAGTGGCTCGGCCTGGCCCCGCTTCTCGACTGGGTCTGGCTCAGGCCTCTTAGCGTACACTAGATTAATGAACCATAATAAAAATAGATGTAATGAATAGTACAATACAGTACGGACTAGTACCAAAGTACTATTGATTAATACATTTTAGGGAACGTGCAGAAGATCTTCACGTCGTTGCATTAAGAAAACCAAAATCAGTACAACTCACTAGAAAGACTATAGGAGCTTGGCACCAACTTGATAATTCCTATAGGAGCTTGGCCAGGATAGCTTCGATGTCCAACTTTGAGTTGTCAAAGACTCAGGCGTTATGCTCATGCCAGATGATCCAGAAGAAAAGAAAAGAGACTCAATTGAATCCCTTCCTTTGATCCTTGGGTAAGCATTTTCGCATAGCAGACCACCAATCAAGTAGCCGGCCATCCATGCTTAGCATTGCTCAGTGCTTACCAAAAAGACGCATGAATTTTGCCCAAGCCTGCCTAACCCATAGGCAATGGATCAAAACATGGTAGATTGTTTCTGGGTCTTGATCACAGAGGGGGCATAACAGTATGCACCGACACGCCTCGACGCGCAAAGCGATAAGCTGTCCAACAACAATCGTTGGCTGCAAGTCAAACAAAGAACTTGCATTTTTAAAGGAGCTTTGCTCTTCCAAATCTGCTTGTGGTCTGCAAATTGGATTCCTCTAAGGAAGAATGCGGTATTACAGTTTTACTCGTTGGGAACGGCCGGCTTTATACCCAGACCTTGAGGAGTCCACGGCGGGCACGGACACCGAGTCTGGAGAGAAGACGGCGCGGCGGCGACGGAGTGCCGAACTCGGAGACGAGAGTCCCAGTCAGAGACAAAGGCTTGGATAGGTGGGCCCCACCTGTCAGTGGCACGGAGGCGACGAACGGCCGAGATCAACTATGGCCGAGACAACCGCACGGATGGGCGACGCGTGTTGGCTATCCGGCTAATGGGCTCGGAAGTGGATGCGCGCTGCGTGGCCTGGGGCGGGGCAGGTTGGACCGGTGGCTGGAGCGGGTTGGGCTGGTCCGGCTTCGCCCCAATTGGGTTTTGGGGTTTTAGAAAATTCATTTTCTTTTTCCAGAATTCAAATAAATCCTTTTACGCTCTGGAAATTAGCAAATAAACCCGAACAAATCCAATAAAATTCCAGAAAATTCCTTGAAACTCAAGGAACCCAAATAAAATATCTTGATAATTGTTAATGTTTAATTTAGGCATATTAACTCTTTTTAATTAATAAAAATTTCAATTAAACTTTAATTAATTCCAGAAAAATTCAAATGGTAAATTTTATTTTTAAAAATACTTTAAAAATCAGGATGTTACAAAGCAGACCTAAAGAATACTAAGTGGGGGCCTAAGCTCCTACTCAAATTTTAGTTTTTTGTGGAGTAGCCAAATATCTAATTACTTGTGCTCCTACTCGGTCAATCAGTGACTATATATGAACACTTTAAATGATATTTGCTAAGTGTATGGTTGGTACTTTCTAATATATTGGCGCCTTCACTCATTTTTTATCCTAGGTCCGCCTTTTCCGACGATCCTGGGGAAGGACGCATCGAGAGGAGAGGGGAGGCTCCGGCTAGCACTCACGAAACTCATATACAAAAACCACTTTTTTATTGATTATACTGCACTGCATAGTCGTCCACAAGGAACAACCACTGATCATAATCGTCGATAGGACTTGAAAGGGATTGATTAGTACTGCACTGCATAGTCGTCGACAAGGAACAACCATTGATCATAATGGTCGATCGGACTAGAAATGGATTGATTAATATAGTGGTTAGTAAGCATAGGGCTTGAAGGCTGAACTATCTTCTGTTATTTAAGGCCCTCACTGTGCAGGCTCTTCTATGGTTCTACCTCTACTTCACTCTCTAGTGAGTCTCCACTACATCCACCATTATAGGAAGGAAAAGACCATATAACAATCTAAATTTTGTTTAAAAGTCCGTCCAACACCTCGAACTACAAAATCAGATATTTAACCCATCTGAACTTTGCAGTCCAGTTTAAATAACATCCTAACCTGGTTTCGTATGGTGGTATTGTTCGTGTTGCACAATGAATTGGTGGCATTGTCCATGTGGCACGATGAATAGATGGTTTTGCCACGTAGAATAACACACTAACCAAGTTAAGTCAATGACATGAAGGGCCCACAAGGGCTTCTCCCCCACTGAGCTCCAGCTGTGCTTCCATGGCGATCGCCTCTATAGTTCCCTCCTCTATTTCGATTTGAGAAAGAAGGGGCCTGTGGGATCTACCTGTCATTCACATAACTTTGGCCAGCAAGTTATCCTGCATAGTAAAACTGTTCACTCATCGTGCAACGTGGGCAATGCTATCATCTAAAATCGGGTTATTGTGTTATTTGAACTGGATTACAAAGTTCAGAGGATCAAATGTTTGATTTCATAGTTCAAAGTACTGGATGTATTTTCGAGCAAAATTTGAGATGTTATATGGACTTTTTACTTATGAGAAGAATGCTTCGTATAATAGAGGTTCGAACCCATAGCTTCAACCACGACCCAAAAAAAAAGTTCTACCTTTATTTTCCCCCAGTGACCTACATAGTAGTACATGGCTAGATTTTTTTGGGTTTATGGCTTTTGGTTTATGCTACAGTAACTAGTTTTCAAACGGTATGTCTTTTCGAAACAAGATCTACAAGCCGATTATAGTAGATATTATACCGAATTCATCTATAACTTGTTTTAGTTGGTTTTGATTTTCTTTCTCCTCTTCTTGATCTTGCTGGATACCAAGAATAAGTTAGTGATGGAAATGTTACATGCAAATCAGTTCTCATCCATCTAGACTTTAGGTTTAGCAAGTTTTTAAAGTTGCTCTATTTTACTTAGATTCGACCCTTTGTGATTTCTTAATTTAATTATTTTTTAATTTCTTAAATATTCTAGTTTACTGTGATATAGGTGGTGATCGGTTCGGCTGAAAAGCTCGTGGCTTATGGCTGAAAACATCAGTAGTTGAAAAAAAATCAGTGGTGTGAGAGACTTATTTAGCATAATTAAATTTAAAAAAATTTAAATTTAAAAAAAAATATGTTAGCCCATTACGTATAATACAAACAAAATACGGGAAAAAAAAAGAACCGGCAAAAAAGCTCAACAAAAAGCCAAAAGTTCAGAAAAAGACGAAACTTATGAATAGTGAAAAATAAGCCAGAAGCCAGAAACCGAAGCCAAGTTGATTAAAGCCATAATACATCTAGAGTTGTCGTAGCAACCATCCGCCCACGAGCGAAGTCAAGTTTTAGACGTAAGATTTGGGAGACCTGTACATATACTAGACGCGGAGGAGACCAGGACTGACACGTGTGCATCAGGGCTGGGCATATGATACAATACGGATGGATCCAAAGCGGGTCCCGTGAATGATGCATGCCATCGACGCACATGCACGTTGCACGAATCTGGAAGGTGATGAGGGTACGGACTAAGCATCCCAGGATCACGAGTTGTTAGCACATGCGGGAGGAGGCCTTGCCGTCCTGTGATTTGATTGCGTGGCGCGTGCGTGCACCACGGGTACCACGAACGGCGTGGCTAGTACTTCCTGAAGTGAAATAAATTGATTTATAACTAAAATTATACTATAATTAATTAAAATTATACTATATCTGATAAAGCTTTATTTAACATAACTAAATTTTAAAATAGAAAAAATAGGTTACCCCATCGTGAACAATACAAACGAACACAGAAAAAAGAATCGGTAAAAAAAGCTTAAAAAAGACGAAAAAATCAGAAAGAAGATGAAACTTAAAAATAGTAAAAAAAATAAATTAAAAACTAGAAACTCAAGTTAAAATGAACAGGAACTTAGTACTGCTATTTCAGCTGCAGTTAATGTGTGTGTTTTTCGCCGTTAGAAGGGCACGACACGGACGCACGGTAGACGGCAAGGCACGTACGCAAGGAATCACCGGGCGCCATGGCAGCAGCTCGACAGGACAAGACATGGAAGAAGCTTCGCATCGTGGCGTGCGTTTCACGCGGCGCACCGCCCATCTCCTCCTGCTCCGGCGGAGGGGTTGGCTTTTCGTTTCATCTGTGCTTGGCCAAAGTGCAAGCTACTAGTAGTAGTAGTAGCAGCTAGGTGCAGGATCCAGTCATCTCTGGCCTTGTCCCTTCATTGGGGCGCTTTTCTTTCGGTTCCTGTTAATTTCAACTTCAGCGTTTAGCTTTTGTTTATTTTTTTTACTATTTTCAAATTTTATCTTTTTTGATTTTTTGAGTTTGTTTGCCGGTTCTTTTTTCGTATTTATTTGTATTAAATAAGACATCATCAGTTATAGTGTAATTTCATCTAGTTACAGTATAATTTCAGTTATAAATCATATTTTTCAGCCTAAATAAATGGGCTCTTAATCGTCCTACAAATAATGAATAGAATCCGATTCTGCTTGGCCTGCCTTCCTTTTCTTTTTCCCATGTAGTCTTGGCACACACTTGATCACTGAAGTAATGGTTGGTGAACGTCATGGCCTCATGGGTTGGTGACTTGGTCCTAAAAAATTATAAGTTAAAACTTATCTGTTGGTCCTAGTTCCTACCGGAAGCAGGCCTCATTTGTTGGCAGACGATTGTTTTGAAGCGGTTGTCTGAACTTATAAGTTAAAACTATATATGTCATTCATATTCATACCGATATCTAAAAAATTATATATAAAAACCACCCTGTGCCTTACCCTAGTTCTCAGCCCTGGGAAAGAAAAGCGTTGAAGCAGCTTCATTTATACCCTCAGGCTGTTACCACCAGTACTCCCTCTGTACTAGCCACATCGTCTTTCAACTCTCACTAACCAAGTACACACACATGGCGCCATAGCCACATCGAGTATCGATGCTTACACTAGCAGGACATGGCAGTAGTAGAACGAACCAAATTTGTACCACCAAAAACCTAAGCCTGCCTTCTTTGCGATATTTGTTGAAACCACGTCCGAAGCACTACTAACACAGTCAATGCCTTCCATATGGCCATTCACGAGATACAAGTGGCTCCCTTTTTTTCGACTTATGGTCCTAACTTATCTACAGCAACTATCTTTTAAATGATGTGTTTTTTTAAAGTGGGATCTATAAGTCAATTATAGTAGACATTATATCGACTTCGTCTATATCGGTTAAAATCACACGCAAGTGTCTCTCTTCGTATTTTCTCTCACGAACAGCCAGAATTTAAAATTTTAAATCAAAAATCATAAGCTACCGACTAAAAAAAACTCGCCTAAGAACAACTGCATGACAACTTGAGGCCATTCCCACACCAACCCCTACAACCCTATCGTCTCTTCCCTGTGCCCATTTCAACGTCGAAAACTTCCCGCGACCATCCTTCCTTCAATTAAAAGTCATAAATCCACCACACCCAGATCTTCGAAGCAGGAGAAATCTATTGAGCCTTCCCTACATCTGGGCCACTCACATATCTGGTTCAGTCCTCTTCACAATAGACCACCTACCAAACGTGAAGAGTGATACCTCAATCAACCTGTCTGGGGTTATCCATCGGCGTTTGGTTGCTCGCCTCGGCCTCGATGCCACCCATCCTGTCACTTGTGTTCATGAGTGACCATCGGATGGTATCCATCCTCACACCAAAGGTGAGAGCTAGCCACCAGCAAGGCGATGTCTGCAAAGTGCCATGATGATCCAGCTTCCAACTAACATATTAGCAGTACTCTTCACATTAGGGTATCTATAGTGTATTAAAATAGAAAGTCATAAATCATCTTAAAGTTGACTTTATACATTACAGGGGTAACCTTAAGCAAGCCATAAACAAAAAAGGCTTGAGGTTGGTCCTCAAGCTAAAGACATGACAACAAGCATTAAAATACAATTTTCTTTACACCTATTATTCTCTCTCCTCAACTACCAACTGCCACATCCCCCTTCTTTACAGCCGACGATGGCCTCAAACGTTGCAGCGTCGGTCTTAAGAATGATGCAGAGCCCACCTTAAGAGCCCGTAAGCTATGTACACTACATATGTCCTTGGAGCATAAGCTACAAGGCAGTGCCGACGATGGAAACAAGGTGCGGTCCTGTGATGCGGCGTTTTGTTGGCCAGGCCACAGGTTTTAGGTCACACGGGGTGAAATAAAACAGGGCCACTAGTATCTGAACATGCCTGGCAGGCAGGCCACCAAGTAGTACCAACCCTCCTTCAGAGATGATGAATCATACCAGGTTGTACAGATTTGTAATGTTGGCTGGCTCCCTAACAAATTATTAAAGGCTCCTATGTGATGCCAATAATACTTTTCATGCAATTTCCAACAAGCATGCAACAAAAAACAGAAAGCAGAAAGGAAGGTGCCGAACCAAATAATTTCCGGTGCTGGCTTTAGCGGCTCAACAATGATTAACAACAGGACTTCGCAAAAGAAAAAGTAGAAAGAAAAGATACAGATATCTACCAGCTATAGTAATAATAATATAGATGAACACATGACATGCAGAAAACATCTGCTCATAATTACCACCCGTGAAAATGACACAACCTCAATCAGTGATTTATTCCATGAAGCTAAATGAAAATCGTATTCCTGTGTCGGATGTATAATTAACATCCAAAGAATAAAAAAATATTGCTCCATCAGTGGTTCCATGAGACTAAACAGCAATAGTATTCCTTTGGACACATCTAACACTGTTACAAGCAAAAATTCCAAATCTGGCATCCGGAGTAAATAAATTCCATATTTAGCCACCTACCCGACCGCGGGATTATGCCGTGCCGACACGTGACCGGTCGTGCGGTCCTGTATTTAATTGCTCCGGGGCCAGATTTAGAATTTTTGCTTGCAACAGTGTTAGATATGTCCGAAATTCCGGTATTGACGTCTAAAATAATGTAGCTCCGTAAAACACACTATCTAGCTTCCGCATCTAACTAGGCAGTGTGTCCAGGAAAAACCTAGTTTGAAGGTCGTTACCAGCTACCAGGTTAAAATCAGAAAGCGACGGAGCGTGGGTGTGTGCAGTGCAAGCAAGGTGGTGATCCAATTTTATGAAGGTAACCAGGAAGCCTTACAAATTTAAAACTCAAAAGAATCTAACACTTTTTTTTTGTTGGGGAGTGCGCTGCCTCCCTGCCAATACTCCCTAACAATATTAGTAAATAACATCCACAAAAGGGCCCCAAATATAAATGTTATTTGGATCATGTTATGGTTACGCACAAAACAACGGATAAAAAGGCTTTCAAGAGCCCAAAAGAGATGTCCAAAGCTTGAAACTTAAAGAGAGGGAGTGGTATAGAATATTGCTGGTGCTCAATCTTATCTCAAGTCTATTTCATATATCCAGAATGTTCTCTTCCTCCATGGTGCCCTAAGGACTATGGTGGTGATCAGTTGGGCTTTTTTTGGTGGCTTATTGCTGAAAGCATTGTAGCTGACTGAAAAAAACACTATAACTGATAGAGGCTTATTTAGCATAATTAAATTTAAAAAAATTAAAAATATAAAAAAATATGTTAGTCTATTACGTATAATACAAACAAATACGGGAAAAAAAGAACCGGCAAAAAAGCACAAAAAAGCCAAAAAATTCAAAAAAGACGAAATTTGTGAATAGTGAAAAATAAACCGGAAGCCTTAAAAGATCGAGCCAATTTATTGATGGACAAAGATATTTATTTATCGATCTTACATGGACAAAGATATTTATGGCCTAAATAGATCCCCGTCAGGATCTTACTAGTGTTGGTGATTTAAATATTTTTATTTAATATATAATATAAATGAAATGAGTCATGTAAATACGTCATGCAACTCTAGATGACATGGCCTTTATAGATCTGCCTTCTAATTATATATATACTTGAGCTTTTAATTACATATATACTTAGCTTCTTTTCGGTGGACCGAGCACACCACACAGGCACACACACAACAGACCCAAAATTCTAAAGATCAATCGAGAGCACCAAGACTGGATAACAACAGGGAGTAATGCTGTACTAGACAGGACTGAGCAGCATTTTTTACATACAAACTACAACCCAACATCCAACGAGAGAGCTGTCGCTCAAGGCCTCAATATAAAAGCAACATGGAACCATCATACACCTGGAAGCTTATTAGACCATATTGGGATGCGCTTGGTTCGACCATGGATATACCTGCAGCCAACTAAGGAACTAAAGCAGAGCAGCCCAATTTACCCAACTCCTAAATCATCGGTAAGTAAAATAATATTCTGACAAGATTTTTGTTTGAAGTATGCTACAATGGCATCAAAGATCCTATAAATAAATAATTAGACAATTAAGTGAACATGAGTTACAATATAGGATTAACATCAGGCACCCATCTAGAAGGACTAGAGCTTGTTTTCAAGCAGCAGTAATTCAAATCATGAAGTTCCCTGAGGCTCCAATCACCATATACGTTTAAAATTCTCTTATCAAGCAAAATACCCACCAGGTATAATCACTCTCGTCAAGTATTTGCAACATCCATTCATATTACAGCCAGGATAGATGAGAAAAGGTCATATACCCATTATGCATAAATCATTCCGGACTTTTCCCTGTCAGGAATTCTATGGCAGCCAGGTAAAATATAGTTACCCAGCTATACTCTTGAATCAGTGGCAGATCAACTTCTTATAGTGCCAGTTAACTTCTTGTACCTATGGAACATGCTCCCTTAGATCAGCATCTGGAGTAGTCAACAACCACGATACGATGATCCTGATAAGAGCAGACAGTTAACTAGGTCCATATATCCTAGTACTACACAGGAAAGGTGTGCACATATAATACTAGATTATATTGAATTACATTACAAGGTCATTTCAACAGTCTTGTTTTTGTAACATGGGCTATCCGTTCTACAACAGTGTAATACTAAAAAGAACAAATCAACTAAGGTTTGGCTTTGTTAGGCCCTGTTTGGATTCACCCAGATTTTAAGAATCTGGCTTTTAGAAACTGGGTGGGATCCAAACAGACCAGTTTTTGGGGCAGTTTTTAAAATCTACCTACCCAGATTCTTAAAAACCAAGAAGCTGTTGATACCCAGCTTTTGCCAGTTTTTTTGCACAAATACCCATTTACCCTCATTAAAGATCACACATGGCTGTTTAATGTGCTGTTCAAGAGCAATAAATGTAAGGGTATAATAGTCTATTAGCACCAATCATAAATGAAACTAGCTTTTAAAAACTAGGAGATCCAAACACCCCACCAGTTTTTGCTTAGAAACCAGATTTTAAAAACTAGAAGTAATAGCTGGTTTTTAAGAATCTGAAACTGATCCAAACAGGGCCTTACGTAAGTACCGGACTCTGTAGTCTATGGTGACTTTAAATGCCACCTAACACCGCTGACAATAAAAGAGTGCGCTACCAACATAGGTAACACAGAAAGCAGTAGTAAGCTAGTAGCATATGGAAAAGATAGGAGCACAGCCTGTTTGATATGACTGTGATTTATGACTTTCGATTAAAATTTTTAAATTTTAGCTGTTTGTGACAGATATTACGGAGAGAGATACTCGCTTACGATTTTTGTTGATACAAATATTGGGCTTTTAACTTGTACTATAATTAATTTGTAGATCCCGTCTTGAGAAAATATTTCGTTTGAAAGTTAGGTAGTGTAGCAAAGCCAAAAGCTACTTTTAAAAGCCGTTAAAGAACACGCCCATAGGCACCTAGAGTGTATAATAAGACATTGAAGGCAACATGCTAAAAAAAATAGAGTGGGAATAGAAAATAATTAAGAAAATAGAAACAAAATAAAGGTGCCCAGTGCTACAGAATAGCACCCAGGCAATGATTCATGGGACTCCCTAACAGCAGTAAACATATCTAACAAAGAATGTAGTTTAGCCACGGAATAAGTCGTTCGTTTTCCCCTAGAAGATGCAGATATGGAAACATTTAGATTCCTTTTCTAGATCTGCAAGACTCTTAACACCAATTCACAGCTAAACCTTTATAAGCATGTAAGGCGTCGTCCGGGTGGACAACCACCATGACCTCACAAGCCATCATAGTGTGCAGATAAACTATCAATGCATAATCTTTAACATATCCTCCATATTTCAATAATGGTAATAGAGGTAAACTTTTTAACAAGATTATGCACATTCCCTCCTATCACTTTCAAGTTCAAAGTAAAGTAAAAGGCAACCATGAGCCTATGAGACTATGACATAAGGGTCAATTTCTTCCACCCAATTTTAGCACCAATATAAAACCCACTTCTATTTCAATGCAAAAAAGAATGTAGTTTAGCCATGGAATAAATGGAAGATGCAGATATGGAGACATTTCGATTCCTTTTCTAGATCCGCAAAACTCTAACACCAATTCACAGCTAAACCTTTATAGCATGTAAGGCGTCATCCGGGTGGACAACCACCATGACCTCACAAGCCATCATAGTGTGCAGATAAACTATCAATGCATAATCTTTAACATATCCTCCATATTTCAATAATGGTAATAGAGGTAAACTTTTTAACAAGATTACGCACATTCCCTCCTATCACTTTCAAGTTCAAAGTAAAGTAAAAGGCAACCATAAGTCTATGAGACTATGACATAAGGGTCAATTTCTTCCACCCAATTTTAGCACCAATATAAAACCCACTTCTATTTCAATGCAAAAAAGAATGTAGTTTAGCCATGGAATAAATGGAAGATGCAGATATGGAGACATTTCAATTCCTTTTCTAGATCCGCAAAACTCTAACACCAATTCACAGCTAAACCTTTATAGCATGTAAGGCGTCATCCGGGTGGACAACCACCATGACCTCACAAGCCATCATAGTGTGCAGATAAACTATCAATGCATAGTCTTAACATATCTTCCAAATCTCAATAATGGTAACAGAGGTAAACCTGTTAACCAGATTATGCCCATTCCCTCCTATCACTTTCAAGTTCAAAGTAAAGTTAAGGCAACTATGACATAAAGGTCAATTTGTGTGCCACCCAATTTTACCACCAATATAAAACCCACTTCTATTTCAATGCACAAAAGAACTTAAGGCATTCGTCCCCATAAGCACGCCAGTAGTGTGTCAATAAATAAAATTCAAGCGGTAGAATCCAATACCGTGCTCTACTTTGCACATTTCATTCATGGGATTGGTTCTTTTTGTCTGCGAGGTTTTGGAGGAGGTGGGGCATGCTAATACAGGGCTTGAATTGAGGATGCATCTCTTTATCATTTGCTTCATTTCAGTTCAGCTTATCACTATGGGGCACTCTTAGGCTTAAGCATTAAGTTCATCAAGATATATGCCAATGTGACGGGTTTATATCATGAGAAGATAAAGTTCACAGCAAACACCTAAGATCCATCACAAGATATAGTGTGAACAGTTCACACTTATTGACTAGAATCAATTTCATGCTAGCATTGTTCAATTTAAGAATTGAAATAGCCAGAAGTTCAGCAGTTCTACTTCTATAATCAATTCTACATGGGATATTTCAAACAAAATTCTCCTGGTGATTTTTACTGTGTATAAATCTAGGCCTCAAACAACTAAGAATCCATCAAGTATAATCAGAATGCATGTACAACTTCTGGAGGGGGGCAAAAGTCCAAACTATAGCCACGGCTAAAATCTCACCTTACTGAGTATAGTTTATATTCATCTGTCCCTAAGTTTCTCACTACACATTCTAGAAAAACAAAAGGGAGTTAACAATATGCGGACAAACAAAATGATACCAGAGCGGCTGAATGAGGCACCCAGTGTTAATTATACATATCACATACGCAAACCTGGTAGGGGCTACCACACAAAGGCAGGCCACAAACAAATAAGACAATCCTACAGCTGTGTACAGATCATTTTCTTTCCTTTGATCATGCAGGCTCACAAAAACTCACAAAATAGAAAATGAATAATTTAACACAATTATAGGATTGCAAGGTTTTCTATTGCCTAAATTAGGATACTAGTATAACACTCACACCGCCGTTGACATTTGACTTCAACACTACACGAAGACTTGAACAAAGTGGTTTCTTCTTCATATTGACCCATCCCACAGGCCACAGCATCGTTTCCCCTCTCCCCCACTTCAACGACTAAACACACTATCTAACCCATGAACACACAGCACTCACAAGCAAGGACATCAAACAAAACCTACTGCAAGCCCATCAAAATCCAAATCAAGGCTGCAGTGGCCTCTTTTCTCACAATCGTAAACATCGTCATCAGCAATACGTATCCCGACAGACACAATGCAACTCCTACATTGCATACAAAATTTTCACCAACTGGAAGTAAGGTTAAAAGCACATTAACAAATTGGTACGAGAATCACCAGGACTAACCTTCACAACACGACTTCGCACCGCCGTGCTGGGCCGTCGAAGGCCGCCTCCGTCGCGTTCTTCCCGCGGAACCTCACGGGCACACCATCGCACATCACCCTCATCACCCTTCGGCGCGTGCGCCAGCCCCCTCGATCGAACACGGCCACGGCGACGAGCCTCACCTGGACCTCCAGCGTGCCCGCACCCCCGCTCTTGAGTGGGGCCGCCTCATCAGGCCCCACGTAGGACCCGTCGACCTCGAGGCGGAAGGCAAGCGTGGTGGTGTTGCCTGGTCCCTGCGAGAAGGGCGGCAGGGATGCGACGGCGATGGGGGAGGAGGGGGCGAGGGCGACGGAGGCGAGCGCGGAGAAGTAGGAGACGGAGAGCTTGGAGTTGGGGTTGTCGGCGAGGAGGGAGGCGTCGAAGGAGGCGGAGAGGGTGGAGTTGGCGTCGGAGTAGGCGACGCGGGAGAGGGAGAGGGAGGCGAGGGAGAAGGCGGGGGCGCGCGGGCGGAGGAGGAGCCAGACGATGAAGGTGCCGGCGCCGAGGAGGAGGAAGGCGGCGACGACGAGCGCGAGGAGGCGGCGGAGGCAGGTGGGTGGCGGTGGAGGGGGCGGGTACGGGTGGTGGTGGTGGTGGTGGGGCGGGTAGGGGTGGTAGTGGTAGTGGTGCGGCGGCGGGGGCGGGGGCGGGGGCGGAGGCGGGTGGTGGTGGGGAGGGGGAGCGGGATATGGGTACGCGACGCCGAAGGCGGCCACGGCGCCGGCGTTGCCGTTGGCGGGGGGAGGCGCGGCGAAGTAGGCTGCGCCGCCGGGGGCGGGGTAGCCCATGGCGGGGGCGGGAGGGGGCGGGGACTTGGAATTGGGCTGGTCCGGCGGGTGGGACGAGGAGGAGGGGTGCATCGTGAGGGGCGGCGGCGGCGGTGGGAGGTTGGTGGCACTGGCAGTGGCAGGAGGGGCCTTGCTTGGAGGGGGAGGGAGGTGATGGTGATTCCGTCCGACGTTGAAACGGCGGAGGAGGGGAAGGGAGCGATGGCGCGTCGCCGTCGCCTCCAACTGCCCGCTCTTCTTTCTGCTCGGCGAGGCAAAGATTCGGGGGACGCGCATAAATAAATGCCACAGTAACAGATGATTTCCTCCGTGTTGTTTTCGGTGGTTCACTGCGCTGTTGGCTACGAGGGTAAAACTGGAGCATTTTTCTCTTGGTTTTTGGTGAGATTCCGTCCATTTTCTTCCGTCTGTTTCGCGGTATAGATCCGAGCTCGCTAACGTGCAATAAATAAATAAATAAATAAAAAAGCTGCCACAAAAGTGTTGGGGCTGCACAGCAACAGTGCAACCACAAATTCTTCGGCAAAAATGCACAATTCAACCCCATATTGCAGTGAACTTTAGGTACAGCTTTAACCCAATAAGTTATAAGCGGAATTAATAAATTAATATGTATAATTGACACAATGATTTAGTGGGAAAAAACCTCCTCAAGATGATGAGCAAAAAATAACAGGACCAACCGGTCCACTCCAAAATTCTACTGTTAGCAATAATAAATACGGTGGAGACTTCTCTAAAACATCTAGAGGTTACAACAGCAGCAACATTATTATCAAGTTGCAAATCTGGTATCATTGTTAACGACAACCACACTTGATAAAGAGGCGACAAGAGGTAACTAAAATCAGCCAAAACGTATTACTGTTGTTTCTATCCACTTCAGTCTTCAGTTCATACCTTCCAAGCCACCCATTTAACTTGGATAAAACTTGATATAAATACAGTCAATGAGTCCCTAGCATGGTGTCAGAATTTCAGCTCAATCAGACACCATTTGGCCCCCCTCAAACTAATCAATTATAAAGGTTGTGCACCTCTGAGTTCACTGCAACCCGACTAAACTTCTCTTAAATCCAGTGCTCTACTCAACCAATTCTCAAACCAACTAACCAAATCGAATTGCTCTATATGTAAAATGAAATCACTAAGCTTAGAGTTTATCTAACCATATTTGAGCCTCCGATCATGTACTTGAAGTAGATTGGGCAAGGACCACCAAGTTGGACAGAGCTTCACTTCTCTCTTCTCTCTAGATGTATGTTGTGTGCTTCTCTCTCTTACTCTCTCACAATAGCCACTAGAGCAACTGAATAAAATGCAAGAAGCTAGAGTTTTTTTTGCTTGATCTCTCCTCTCTCAATGAGGCATTTCAACCTTTGATCAAGAAGCAAATCAATGAACCACAAGCGTTAGGCTTGTGGGCTGCAGTTGGGCTCCTCATCACCTCCACGTGGAGGGACAAAGCCCAACATAAAGCAGCATACTACTCCATACTATACTACACTTAACTTCTTTTTTAGCACTAAAACTAGGATGGAGAGGAGAAGCATTGCAATAATTGCGCTCTTAGGTGCTCGATGGATTCAAATTGCGAAACAGTGATTTTTAAGAAAAATGGATATGTACCATATAACTAGTGGAGTATCATGTAAAGGGTGCATTCATTTGAGATTAGAGCTGTCTAAATGGGCCAAGGGTGCATTCATTTGAGATTAGAGCTGTCTAAATGGGCCAGGCCAACCGTGCTAACCCAAAGCACGGTATTGTGGTCCAAGCACGACATGGTCCACAGCTAAATGGGTTATGTTGGCTCGGCCCGATCAGCCTTGCCATGCTTGGGCCGGTCCGGTACGGCATGAACAATACCTTGCCTGGCCCGGCGTGGCCTAGGGCACAGCATTGCCTAGTCAGCCCCTCCCTCTCTTTTAGTCGTGCCTGCCGCCCCTCCCCTCCCTCTCTCACCTGCCCACTCCCCCTCCCCTGTCGGCCCATCCCCTTCCCCTGTGCGAGGGTCACCCCTACCGTCCCCGCTGGCCATCGCCTCTTCCCCTCCTCAACTCCTCTCTCCCCACCACCTCTCTCTCTCTTTGACTTCTCGCTCCCCTTCGGTGACAGGGCAATGCCTTCGAGGCAGCCAACGATCGGCAAAGCAAGGAGAAGCCCATGGCAACGTCGGCATCTCTCGGCGAGTATGGAGGACACGACGACATGGTGTTCATTTGCTACTCCAATGCATATGTGCATCGCCGCGAGCCAAAATAGTTCAACGTCCTTACCACCACTCGGATCTGGGGCTCGCCCTCTTTGGCATCATTGGGATGCGGTCCTAGACTCATAGATGCTGAGCCCGCGGACTGGCACGGCGTGACCTATTTAGTTAGTTAGGTTAGTCGGGTCTTTGCCTAAACGGGTCCGTCTATTTGAGATTATATCGTAGGAGGAAATGAGGAATATATGTGAGGCATAAGGCACGCACCCTTCTACATGCCGTGGGAGCTCATGTATGCTACTAGGCCTGGACGAAAAACTCGAAGCTCGTTAGCTCGCTCAGCTCGTGGCTGGCTCGGCTCGGCTCGGCTCGTTAGGATCGGCTCGTTAGGATTACGAGCCGAGCCGAGCCAAAATTTTAGCTCGTTAGCTATAACGAGCCAACTCGAGCCAGCTCGCGAGCCGCTCACGAGCCATGCTTCCAGGAATTTAGATATGCATATGCTGCTTCCATGGACCTAATTTGTACTCTATTGCATGTGTTAATGTGTAAATTTGTACTCTATTGTACCCAAACGAGCCATGCATGTGTTAATTTGTACTCTATTGTACCCAAACGAGCCATGCTTCCATAGATGAATATATGATGGAGACATTTTTGGCCCTGGCTCACGAGCCAAACGAGCTAACTCGAGCTTTTTGTCGAGCCGAGCCGAGCTAGCTTTTTAGCTCGTTAGTTATAACGAGCCAGCTCGAGTCAGCTCGTTATTCTACCGAACCAGACCGAGCCGAGCCGAGCCGAACCAGCTCGTTATCCAACCCTATATGCTACCTTATTGTTAGATCTCTCCTAATCTTGACCAACTCGATGCTTCATAGCTCTTGCGTACACTGTTTAGTTTTCTGTCTTGTGTTTGCGGACCTGATTGTGGACTAAAAAAATTGGTGACATTGATACGAGGAAGGGAATGATGTGAAAGGATGGAGGTCATTAACAGCCCACTTAGTTGAGTTGAAAAAATATGGCTTATAACTGAAATTATATTGTATCTAACTAAAATTGTATTATAGTTGATGGCGGCTTATTTGATATAATTAAATTTAAAAATTTTAAAAATAGAAAAAATAGGTTAGTCCATCACGGACAATGCAAACAAATACGAAAAATAGACAAAAAAACTTAAAAAAGCTAAAAAACCAGAAAAAGATGAAATTTAGGAATAGTAAAAAATAAGTCAGAAGCTTAAAGCTCAATCCAAAATAAACGGGACCTTAAGAGCGTGCTTAGAATGCAGAGATGTGGCATAAATTCCAGAAGAATTTTACTACTAGATACTGTACTACTTTCTCTAAATTTCCTCCAATGGTTTCCACTCACAGCAAAAAAAAAAAAACGTGACTCAAGTGTAAGTGGAACCGACACGTATGCGTGGAGCTGAAGAAACGCGTCAAAAGTGTAGTGCAACTTTCTGTGAAACTTTGTATTAAGGGTCGATAAAAAAAGTTGTGGCTTCGGACTATCAAAAGCCACATAGAATAAGCTGATTTTTTTTTTAAATTTTGGCTTTCTGATATTTTTCAGTTTTTTCTTTTTTTTCTTGTTCTTTTGCATTGTCATGAAGATATAACTGTATTTTTTTATTATTTCCTTATTTTTATTTATTTTGTTTAATTGAATGACTAAAAAAACTAATGGCCGTTACACTACAGTATAATTTTAGACAAAAGCCAACAATTGGAAGCTACAACCACTAGACAACATAGTGCACACGGGCTCATGGATCAATGTTGTAAATACCATTACGGTTCTGGCCGGAACGTTCCATATTGACATGCAAAACGGCACAACTGACCCTCCATCTGGTACTGGCCTTGATGCCAGTCAATACCAGTAAACTCCGTTCCGGCCATTCCAGTACTGGTCGTGATTTTGTTTTTGATATTTTGATTTTAAGAATTTGTAGGATTTATCGTTCCATCTATTCCGGTACTAAGCATAATTGAAGTGTCCCTCATTTTTATACTATGGTTATATATTTAAAGTGAGATTTTAAATTAAATTATATATATATATATATATACACACACATTTATGAATAAATATATTAAATCTGAAACGGTACGCTAGTATAGATCGGTACCGAAACATATTATTTCAAAAACCAAATCAAAATGATCTCTGAAACGATATTTACAAGTATGTCATGGATTCTACACCAAGGATTTAGATAACACGTTTAAGTGTCTGGAGAATAGGAATCCAGCAAGGCATCACGAATTGATTCGTGCTCTTCGTCCTTCCTTTCCTACTGTCCTACGCATGACGCATCTCACCCTTGCGTTCCACGCATCTGCTGTCTGATCTGTCATTAATAGAGGGTATGTTTTTTTTTGCTTTTCAACGTATTTTGGTTTCTTTAGCAATTACTATTTATTAGACTAAGATTAGATGGTGATCATTTGAGCTTTTTTTGTGGCTTATGGCTGAAAAGCATTGTAGCTGGTTGAAAAAACACTATAGTTTCAGAGGCTTATTTAGCATAATTAAATTTAAAAAAATATAAAAAATATGTTAGGCTATTACGTATAATACAAACAAATACGGAAAAAAGAATCGGCAAAAAAGCTCAACAAAAAGCCAAAAGTTCAGAAAAAGACGAAATTTATGAATAGTGAAAAATAAGCCAGGAAGCTAAAAGCTGGAGCCAAAACGATCACAGCAAAATATTTATTTAAACTTAGACTTTTCAACTTATAGCTTAAAACCCATTTTTTATTTAAGGAGCTTTAAAACAGTCTGCTTTTAAGCTAAGTCAGGCTATTTGGTATTTTAGCTTTTTTTTGGCTTTTGAGCAATGGCTTATTTTTAAAATGTCTAAAATACTCTTGTTCTAATGTCAGAGATGAATTCCATTACAATCCAATAATTCTAAAACTCGTCTGGCCTCATAAGATTTAACCAACAACAGCATGAATCATTCAGAAAAAAGTCGAATCACAACAATAATTGGTAGAACACACAATAGTCAGAAGTAACTCAATTCATGATAGTTGAGATTTGGTGGAAGGAGAAAAATTAGGAGAAAAAGAATAATTGGAACTATATAAATAATGACATTGGTGGTAATTTTTATGAAGTTGAATGATAAGGCCTATTTCTAACCCACAAAAGCTAAAACAAGCTCCTTATTTTGTGGCTTTTGACTTATAGTTGTAAAGTGGCTTATGGCTTTTCAAAAGATTTATTAAAACGCCACCAATTTGTTTAGACTTAGCCTTTTTATTTTTAAACCAAAGGAAAAACCTAAGCACACAGGGTCTAATAAACTATATATAAAATCAAAAGTTATAACTTAAAAGAACAATATATAAAATTAAAAGTCATAACTGAAAAGAACAGACACATAAAAAGACAGGCACAGTGAAAGGGAACAACCGATAAAAAGCGTGTTTGCCACTTCTGTTCTTCGAGCTTCAACACAAAAGGAAGTAATGCCCGTTCAAAAAAAAAACACACACACACACACACGCACACAAAAAGGAAGTAAAAAAGAAAGACAAGCCGCGTCCTGACTTTCCCTTTAGGAAGTAAAAAAAGGAAGACAAGCCGCGTCCCGTTTTTCCCTTCTCACACAAGGGAAAATAACCTCCCCTAGCATCCTTCCGGTCCAATAGAGGTGTGTTTGATTTGGAGTCAGGTAAGGATGGAATGAATCCATCCCTGTTTTTAAGGATGAAACCGTCATCATACCCTATTGTCCCTAGAACCAAACACACTATTGGAGGCAGGTAGCGAGGAAGAGGGACAATCTTATCCCCTCATTTTTTAGAGATAGGGGCGTCCTCAATTTAGGGGAATATTCCCGGGATATTCCCCAAAGGGGATGGACTCTGTCCCTGCTGACTCCAATCCAAACAGGTCCAAATCTGAGATCGCCCCGTCCCATCCCCTATTGTCCCTGGAACCAAACACACCCTAGAATTATAGAACAATCTCACTGCAATAGGCAAGATGATTCTACGCCAACGGAACATATTTAACAGCACATTTACAAGATCATTTTTTTAACATGCATAAACAAAATCAATAACAGAAATTGATCTGCAGGTTATGAATACCGGCACATGATAGAACCACCATCTGACATAAAACCTGATTGATGCTGCGAATAAACACCTTTCCACTCAGACAACGAAATAGCATTTCATATAGTTTATTTCGCAGAGAGACGCTGGAGTCGAATTGCCGTTACTATGTTGGTAGTGTATCAATATGCTGTTGTGCAAAGAATCGTTAGTTGCTTCGACAGAATCTTTGCAGAAGTCGTGCTACAGAAGTAGTACTGGCAGTACAGTACTCGTGCTGTACTTCTCAAGACTGTCAGTGCGCAGCGTTTCTGTTCTCCCCATTGTTGTCCTTCGAAGAACTCACCCAAAAGTTGGTCCACCACAAGATTACTGCATGTCACAAGGTACAAAGGAGAGTGCAGTCATTATCTTAGAAAAGCAGGGAACATTAAACATTGCAGCAAATAGCAATAGCCAAGGTCCCGCGATTATTCCATCACGTGTGCACTATGCAGTCCAATTGCTGGTTGACGCACAGAAAATAAGATTGGGGTCTTCGAGATGAAGAAAGAAGAAAAGTCGTTAATTATAGCTGGGCCCTACTTGTTAGTGAATTACTTAACAGGATGGAGGCAGTAGTTTCTAATTTTTTTTTCTTGTAGGGATTGACATATTGGAGCGAACTGTAGGGTCCTTAGATAATTCTCAAATTTAAATTATTGGATGCAGCCAATTGATTAATCAAATGGAAGCTACTGGGTGGAGCGAGCCGGTCAGCACAACAAAGAGTTCTGTTAGTTAAAGGTGTGTTTGGTTTGAGGGATGGGGTGGGATGGAAAGTGATGGTTTCTTTGACCAAACCTATCCATATATTTGGTTTGAGGGATGGGGTGAGATGGAATGGTCCAAAGTGGAATGAGCCTGTGCAAATTTAGAGAATATTCTTCTTAGATGCTGGACCATGTGGTTCCACTTTTTTTGTGGAACCATCTCATCCTATTCCATCCTATCCCATTCCACTTTCATCACTCCAACCAAACACATCCTAAGTGATCAAGAAAAGTGATTGGTCATGTACCTGAAATGTTTAACAAAAGATCGATAGGCTGGCAACAGAACCTCAGCTGCACCAAGCTTCAAGGATTCTCGCAATTCTTAATCGGGTACAATCCATTGAGATTGCTTTGCATGAAGGTCTTCAAATTGCATATTGAAATATTTAAACCTGCCAGGGCAAAAGCATAAGGTTTTGCAACTAATGATTCTGTTATTCACGGTTTGTCTCAAACATGGGAATGTATTGTATGCAATCAAGTTTTTTCGTGCAATTATGGTATAATCCAACTAAACATCGTCATAAAAATTCCAAAAATACTGTAGATGTACTTCATTACTTACTCCAGCCATTGATCCCCTAGGCGGCCGCCTAGCCCACCTAGGCGGCATCTAGGCACTAGGAGCCACCCTCCCGCCTAGCTGATTTGTCCCACCTAGGCGGCAACTAGGTGCTAGCATTGAAAGTGCCTAGGTTTGTGCAGCTATGTATAAAATTTTAAGTGTCATAGTAAAAGTTGACAAGAAAATCACAATGACATGAAACCCACAGAAGCTAATTCTGCAAGCGGAAGTTAAACATTTGGGAGGCAGGCCTCAATAAATTACTTCTAGAATATCTCATATTGAAGTTCATGCACTACTTCATACATGTCTAGCAATACAAACAGCTTTTCAGGAGACCTTTTGTCCTTTTGCTTTTAGCAACAGCATCCCCAAAGTTGAGAAGAGTCACAACACTATTTGCTTTCAATTCAGCAAAACATTGGTCCTAAAGTTGACACCATAAAAAACTGATCGCAGAATTTTCTTTCTCCTGCTAGCGGTAGTTTCACCTGTTTGAAAAGCATAATATGCCAACTTGGTTCAATTCTTAACTGAACATACACAACATGGGCCTAGTTTCAAATGGATCCTCACCGCAATTCGCATAAAGTGGATCCAGTTTCCAATTTTAGCCTCCAAAGCCTCCCATTGCATCTTTTGTACATCATCTTTACTAAGCTTTTCTACTCCCAGCTTCCTAAGGCTCATTTCTAGTGCTGAAACATGGGAGTCTCTGAAGAAAGAGAACAAATTTAGCTTGATTTGTGCACAATTATGGTGTTAAATAACTCCACATAGATGTGGACAGAATTGATAAAGAAAGTAGAAAAACTCATAATAGATGTGGAACCATAATCCAAACCTACCTATAAATTTTATAGCATGACTGCTGATTTCCAGCCTGAACCAACTGCTGAGCTATGTCATTCATGAGTGGCAATATTCTTGGAGGAATTAGTGTTGGAGTCCTGTATATAGCAGTATCCAAGCTTTTGGATGGATGCTCAAGAGTGGTTAGCATTCGCTCGATCAGCCTCAGAGTCATCCCTTGATGGCCATAGTGTTATGGCCTAGGATCCGGCGAGGCGTGCATTGTAGCACATGAACAGGACCACGTGCATTGTAGCAATCGGATTAAAAATTGTTAAATGCATATCTTCATATTAAGAATAGTTATATACAAACCTTCGTTTAAGGAATAGTTAGATACATACCTTCGTATTAGGAATAATTAGATACATATTTTTATATTAGAAATAGATAGATACATATCTTTATATTTAGATAGATGGGTATGATATTATCTTTAGTTGATTAGTTACATTAGATTGTGTTAATTTCTATATTGTTAGGGGCTAATCTCATCTATATAAAGAGATAAGCCTCACCATTCATAATCAAGCAATGAATAAACAAATGTTCTCCAAATAAGACTCAAAGCCTCTCTACCTAATCAGGTAAGAGCTCTGTTGATGGTTAGATGAGGGCGAGTGCCCTATCCCCAGTCTGCGAACCTGTACCCAACCACCAACCACAACATTTGGTATCAAAGCCAACTGCTGCTCCGCCATCCATGGCAAGTGTAGAGAGATGAAGTTGGGGCAATTGGCCACACTCTCAATGGGAGAGGGGCGCCTATATTTATAGGGCAGCTGCTATATATGGCAGTTTACAAATACAAGGACAGAATAAATCTCGATCCTAATTGATCGATCGCCTAATATACAATATACATTCCTATTGCCTAATACCCGCTTGGCCAAGCGGGAGGCTCGCGACGACAGTGGTTCTCAAATCAGAATGATGGCGTTGGGAGCCCTTTCGTCATAATGTGTCGAACCGATGAGACGAAGGAACATGAAGGACCCGAGTGCGCCAAGGGCCACCTTTCGCGCACAAAGTGAATGTCAATCTCAATATGCTTCGTGCGCTGTGGTGGACGGATTGGCCGTCATGTAGACGGCACGACGTTGTCGCAGAAGACCACCATAGCTCGGGCGGTGAATATGGAGCTCTGAAGGAGTTGCGCAGCCAACAAAGACTCGGCCACAACGTGAGCCACAAAGACGGTATTCGCGCCTCAAAGACTAGAGCGGAGACCGTTGCTTGGCGCTTGGAGGACCAGAGACCAGTTGTCGCGAGATAGACGCAAGCAGTGGACCGCTCGAGTCGTGGCAACACCCGGTCAAGATCGAGTATGCGATCGGTGTCTTGATGGAGCCGCGCCAATGTGAAGACCGGAGGATAGCGTGCCCTTCACATAGCGCGAGAACGCGCTGATCGGCACAGTGGGGCTCCTCGGGCGTGCATGAAGAGACACACTGTTGAATCGCATAAGCCGATCAGACGCCGCCGTAGTCGTGCATCAAGAGCCCTCGCTATGCTCTCAGACTGAGCCGTCCTTGTCCGACGCTTTGTCGCCTTCATGGGCGAGAGCTTGGCCCGAGTGTCACAGGTTGCCGAGGATGACACTCACCATGCCCGCTTCGGCTGGAGGAGATCAACGGCGCATCGTCATTGTGACAGAACAGCCTTTGAGGTGCGGGTGACGGCGATGCCGAGGAAGTGGTGAAGAGCACCAAGTCGGTCATGGCGAACTCAGACTGGAGTCGGGCCATGAGGCGCTGCAGAAGAGCAGAGTCGAGGCGGTGAGGATGATGTCGTCGACGTAGAGTAGCAAGTAGGCGAGACTCGTCCCCTCGGTGAGAACAAAGAGGGACGTGTCGGAGGTGGAGGCGACAAACCGAAGCCGTCGAAGGAAGGCCGCGAACGGCCGGTACCAAGCTCGCGGGGCTCGCCGATCCGTCTGAGGACTTCAGAGGAGAGCAGACGTGATCTGCAGCGGCGGGGTCGACGAAACCTGGTGGCTGCGGCAATAGACCGTCTCGTCGAGGTGACCGTGAAGAAAGGCATTCTTCACGTCCAATTGGTGGATCGGCCAAGCGCGGGAGGCGGCAATGCTGAGAACGGTCCGAATGGTGGCCTGTTTGACCACCGGATGAAGGTTTCGTCGTAGTCAATGCCTTCGTTGAGAAAACCGCGACCACCCAGCGGACGCTGTGACGAGCGAGGACCCATCGGCATGGAATTTGTGCGGAAAATCCACTTGCGTCACGACGTTCGCGCCAGAGGGCACGGAACAAGACGCCCAGTGGTGTTGTCGGCGAGCACGGTACTCATCCATCATCGCAGCCCGCCGATTGCCATCGCCGGCGCTGCGGTAGTTCGCCGGTAGGCGATGGTGGCGAGAGGTGGCGGCAAGCCCTCGTAGCTCACACGCGAAGGGCGCGGTCTGGTGCGCGTGGCGGCGGAGATGGGGTTGCGCTCAGGCGCTGGTGCTGCGAGGGCAGCCGATGGCGCAGTAGCCGGCCTGGGTCGCCGATCGAGGTCCGTGGGAACGGAGCCACGGAGGCCAAAGCGGGGCACGTGACCACCCGCCGGGGTTGGAGAAGCCGGCGGGGCTAGGGGACACAGGCCGCGCCTGTGCAGAGAAGAGCCGGATCCAGCTCATCATCAGGAGGTGGCTGCACAGCGTCCAAGGTGGACGGAGCAATCGCTGCGATGCGCCGAGGAGGACCTCCACCGCAGAACAGTTGAGCAAGGCACCGAAACCGAATCGTTGTCTAGAAGGAAATCCAGGGAGCGAGGGAATGAGATGACGCTGGTGGTGGAAAAGGGAAAAACAAGCTCATCGAACACAACATGACGAGAAATAATGATGCGTTGAGTTGTCAGGTTAAGACACCGATAACCCTTATGAGAGGATGAATAACCAAGGAAAACGCATGCCGCGGAGCGAGGTGCGAGCTTATGTGGGGAGGTGGCCTGTAGGTTTGGGTAGCATAGGCACCCAAAAACGCGAAGGTGGCTGTAGGTGGGTGGTCGTCCATGGAGGCGAGTGAAGGAACCTCATGGGCTATGGAGGAGGAAGGGCGCTGTTGAGTAAGTAGCGGCAAAGAAGAGCCTCGACCCAGATGCAAAGCGGCATGGAAGCGTGGAGCAGCATGGTGCGAATTGAGTTGTTGAGGGTGCGGATGGTGCGTTCCGCCTTGCCATTTTGAGAAGAAGTGTATGGGCAGGAGAGACGGAGAAGTGTTCCCCTGAGCAGCGAAGAAAGTGGTGGTGGCTGTGTTGACGAATTCGGTGCCATTGTCGGTTTGGAAGCATTTTACAGGAGGTTAAATTGGGTTTGTGCAAGAGTTGTGAGTTCAACTAAGTGTTGGCGTACCTCTGATTTGCGTCGGAGAGGAAAACCCAACAATAGTGATCAGTAATCATCCGAGCAGACTAAATAGTATGAAAACCAGATATACTAGGGATGGGAGAGGTCCAAACATCACAATGAAGTAGTTCAAACGGTGCATGAGTACAAGACTGAGAGGCACTGAAGGGTAGACACGTATGCTTGCCGAGCTGACAGGAATGGCAGAGGGAGCGGTCTACTTTATTACAGGAAACAGCATGTGTTTTATTTAACTGGTCTAATGCAGCAAGGGCTGGATGGCCGAGACGCTGGTGCCACAGGGTTGACGAAACAGCCAGGAGAGCATGTGAGGAGGTGCCAGCGGTCGGAGGGATAGCAGGTATGGTGTAGAGGTCGCCGGGACTATTGCAGCGATGAATCACGCGTCCCGTCTGTGTATCCTTAACAGAAAAGCCAAGAGCATCAAATTCAAGAGAGCAGCGATTGTCACGGGTGAATTGACGAACGGATAAAAGATTACGAACGAGGGCCAGGCGGCGAGAATGTTGTTGAGGAGAAGTTTGTCGTGGCGGTGGGTAGGATGGAGTGACCTCAGACGTGACCGGAATGCTAGTGCCATTGCCTCATTGTTATAGAGGAGGTGGAGGGGGAAGGCGCGGAGGAGCATACCATCGAAGACGCCATGTGGGACGGCGCGAGTCAACAACCCACGAGGCCGCCCGACAGCCAGTGTTGCGTGGCGCAATGAGGCCGCCGAGTCCCATGTCGGTGCACCGGTGTTGGTGGAGAGACACGGGCGGGCGAACGCCGTGCGCTCGAGGAGGAGCACCAAGCACCCTCGTTGGCGTGGGGCTGCCATGAGTGGTCGCCAGGCGCCGGAACAGCTCGTCGCGCTCGAGGAGGTATGACGCGCCGCCGGGTTGACACGTTCGCGACCCAAGGATCAAAACCCGAGTCGGGCGCTTGTTGTCGCGCCGAGTGTTGTCGCGGCGCCGCCGTTGCCGCTGCCGCGTCGCCTGCCGCGCGCGCCGCTGCTGCCACTCCGGCCGGTGGGACGCCTTGCAGGGCGCCGTTGAAGGCGCGAAAGTGCGGCGGCGCGGACCTTGTCCTCGTTCGAGACGCAGCTCCTTGAGGAGGAGTTGGTTCTGGCGGCGGCAAATGTGAGAGGTTCTGGCGGCGATGTTGTCGGCGACGGATTGGTACTTCGTTGAGGCGCGGAGCGAGTTGAGGACGAGGTTGGGCTCGGTGATGGTCCGCCCGACGTCGCGGATTGTCGGCAGCCTCCTTCATGCGCACGCGATGCTCGCCGATGGAGGAGGCGCCAGGTCATCGAGTGGAACTCGTGACTCAGAAGACGGCGCGGCGCCTTGTTAGCTTGGTACAGTCGGCGATGGCGCCCCGAGTGGCCGGCGGTTTCTTTGGCGCCGGTCATAGCGAGGTTGAGGATGGAGTCGAGACGATGCGAAGATCCAGTGCGGATGCAAAAGTCAGCCTGCACCCATGCATCATCGATGGCGCGGGGAGATGACGAGAAGGTGCGAGAGCAGCCCAAATTTGCCACACATGGCGTGGAAGGTGTGGACCACTTGGTGTAGTTGGAGGGTCGCGGCTCGAGGGTCATGGGGATGTGGGTCTTCACGTTTACGAGCATAGGGGCAAACGGTGAGTTAATGGCGTCGACCATGGTCGGAGAGGTGGCGGCGGTGGTGGAGGATTCTGTAGACATGTTGGCTTGGCTGATGGGCGGCGCAGCAAGGTTGGGGCGGCGCAGCAAGGTTGGGGCGGCGCTCAGGAGAGAGCGGCGCAGGTTTGGGAAGGAGAGAGGGCCAAGATCAGATTGCTCGATACCATGTAGAGATGAAGTTGGGGCAATTGGCCACACTCTCAATGGGAGAGGCGCCTATATTTATAGGCAGCTGCCTTTGCTATATATGGCAGTTTACAAATACAAGGACAGGAATAAATCTCTGATCCTAATTGATCGTACTGCCTAATATACAATATACATTCCTATTACCTAATAGCAAGCTGCAGGGATTTCGATTCCATTAACGCCCGAGCTTCACGATTCCACTACCTAGGGCTTCCGACCTCCGATGGCAAGGAAGATCCGCAACCTTGGTTGAATCGCTTTGAGCAATTTTTCAAGGAGCAGCGGATGATGGAGGAAAAGGAGTAGTTGGCATTGCACCACCTGACGGGGAATGCTACCCTGTGGTACCAGCAACTGAAGTATGCGCTCGGGTTACAAACATGGCCAGGTTTTGTTAAACATGTCAACCTCCGTTTCGCCACCACCATCGCGCCATCTCCACCCATACGTCAAGTCTCCACCGAGCCAACTACCGTGGCTTCCGATGCCGAGTTATCCTCTGTTGAGATCTGCACCAACTTGATGGCCTAGATGAAAGACTTCATGGCCAAGATGGAGAAAGTGTGGTATGTTGCTGTGGTTTCTGAGTCACCATCGCCGCCGGTTGTGACCATGTCCAAGACAAAGGAGTAGCAAAAGGCGACGCCCGCCACTGCAATGGCGGCATTGCCATCACTGTCCCCACCGCCATCATCACCGTTGGTTCTGCTACCGCCTTCACCAACGACGACTCCTCTTCAGACTTCACTATCCTTGGCTGCATCTTTGGCGCCTTCGCCAAAGAAGAAGGTTGTCATTGTCCAGCGGCGATCCTCTCTACATGGCCAGCCAATGTCGTGCATTCGTAGATGTGGGCCGTGGCGGGTGTCAGGACCGCAACGCGCCTGCGTTTTTCCCCGTACCAGCAGGAAGAGCGTCATTGCTGCCCCGCGCAGCTTGTCCATGCCACCGGCGTCTCCTACAATGGCAAGTCACGCCAAGGGACCGCAGTCCTCACTGTTGTCCATCGGAGTATTGCACTCTCTCTTCCACACGACTATCCGTCGGCGCCACGGGCTCTGGTCGACATGGGGTTATGAAGGACTTCAACCATGACCACCACTTAACAACTCGAGGACGAGCTGTCTCACCGCGAGGGGTATAATGTTATGGCCTAGGATTCGGCGAGGCGTGCGTTGTAGCATATGAACAGTACCACGTGCATTGTAGCGGTCGGATTAGGAATTGTTAGATGCATATCTTCATATTAGAAAATGTTATATGTATACCTTCGTATTAGGAATAATTAGATGCATATCTTTATATTAGGAATAGATATATGCGTATCTTTATATTTAGATAGTATGGGTATGATATTATCTTTAGTTGATTAGTTGCATTAGATTGTGTTAGTTTCTATATTGTTAGGGACTAACCTCATCTATATAAAGAGAGGAGCCGCACCATTCATAATCAAGCAATGAATAAACCAAAGTTCTCCAAATAAGCCTTAGAGCATCTCTACCTCATCAGGGAATAACCCTGTTGGCTGTTAAATGAGGGCGAGTGCCCTGTCCCCTCTACCTTATCAGGGAAAAACCCTGTTGGCGGTTAAATGAGGACGAGTGTCCTGTCCCCGATCTTCAGACCCGTACCCAACCACTGACCACAACATGCAGAGACTTGGGAAGACAATCAAAGAGGCAATCGGGCTCAATAGGTTTGCTGGAAGAAAAGATAAAACAACATAAACTAACTGTTCTTTTACTGATATAGGAGCAATAAACATGAAAATAGTTCAGGCCTGTGGATGTGCACTAAGAAGTAAGAATTGAGTACCTCACCTGTATGTACTCATCAGCTGCCTAAATTCCTCCTCGATCTTCACAGTAGACTTAGCTAACAGATTGTTGACGTGATTGAGAACTCCTTCACCGCTCTTGAAGTTATTAATTGAGGAAATGAAGCAAACGATGCCTTTAAGCAGACAGATCCACTACCTCCAGGTAGCTTTCTAAATCCTCATGGGGACCCCTTAATATGATCTCCTAAAGAACAGAAGCTTATCAGTGGTACTATAAAAAAATGAGAACACCGAGAAGGAAGTACTTTCTTAATTCAGAAGAAAATAGGCATCCAAATTCAAGCCAAAGAGGACTTGAACCTGGGTGGAGGGGGTGTACACCCACATCAAGTTAGGCTCAGTTCCTTCGGTGGTAATATCATTGCCACTGAAAAAACCATATTTGTTTCAATGGCGGCAGCGTTGAACCTAATTAACGGCATATATAGCTTAAGTCCACACCAAACTTATAATATATAGCAACACATTTTAACCCAAACTAATTAACTCCATCATCCGATTCAGCACAAAAATTTGACAATCTAACAAGAAATCAATGCAAGCACCCGGCACACACGCAATGCCCTCCAGATCCACACAATGCCACAACCTCTTCCAACCCAAACATACAAAATTCATCACCAAATTCAAGTAAAATGTTGGCAATTTCACGGTGAATTAGTGCACGCACCCGGCGAGCAAGGTCAAACTGCGAGAGGATGCCGTCTGGGCCTTGAGCGTCTTGTCTACGTTCTCATGCGCCATCCGGATCGCGTGCGTCCTCACCTGCAGCCCAAATTCAGAATCGTACAGGCTATACAAATCAGCCTCTCTCAAATTTTGCCGAATCAAACGGAAATGATTCAAATAGGGAGGACGGGATGGGGGACCTGGGTGGGGCGTATGGCGGCCTCGAGCGCGGACAGGCGGTGGTCAAAGGATCCCAGGATGGTGACCGTTCCCTCCGTCTTACCTTGGCTCTTCTGCAGCGAGCCAGCGAGGCGCGCAGCGTGGTCGCCCACCGCGTGAGCGCCTCCATCGTCTGCGGCAGCGCCGCCGCTGCCGCCATCCCTCACCGACCACGAAGACCCTTCCAGAAGCCTTCTCCTCACGGATCAACGCAATATTTCCTCTTCGCGCATGAGGCCGGAGAGATCTCGAAGAGGCGAGGAGAATGTGTGGGGGTGCTTCGAAACGGATCCGGAACGTGGGCGGTGGGGAAGCCCTTCTGGAAGCTTCTAGAAGGAAGGAACCGCGCTGCGTCGCAATGGGGAGGCGCAGTTTGGTGATCGTCGGCGACGACGTGTTGTGTGTCGCCGGGGAGGAAGGGGAGGAGGATTTGTGAAATTGTGAGGACACCTCTGCATCAGGATTCATGCAGGATGTTGACCATTGACCTTACGGACGGCTCGGATTGTACTCGGCATCGTCGGCTTGGTTCGGTTGTGCTGTCCAGTTGCCTCGAGATTCGTTTGGTGGGAGGCTTACTAAAGCGGCCAATGGCGGGGAACGGACGGCTAGGATGGGTTCGGTGCATGGAGTAGGTGTAGAGAGGGGAGTTGTGGCGCCGCTCGTTCGACGGAAGTGGGAGGGTAGACCGGGTCCACCGCACATTCATCCGGTTGTGGATTTTGGGATACTTTTTTTTTGCTATGAATATAGGGGCTGTTCTTTTGATCTGTAACTAGGGGTGCAAATGGAGCGGATATTTCCCGACCGACCGTCTGTCTGTTTTAATTCGGATACAATTCGGAGGAAATTTTCGGATATTCGAAGGTTTTGTCAGATACGGAAACAAATTCAGATATTTTTTGTCGGATACCGAAACGGATTCGGAACAAGCATTATCCGATGGATACGGAACTATCCGGATATTTTTTCGGATAGTTACTGGATAGTTACCCGGATAGTTACCAGATACGAAAATGGAGTCGGATACCTGGCCTCTCCGCTAGTCAGGTGGGATCTCTGACTCTTCTTGAAATGTAGAATCATTTATTTATAATAGATTGCTTGTTTCGGTGACTGTTGAAATGTCGGTATACACGTATTAGATCTCAGTTTGCTTAATTTGTCTGTCACCATGTGAAATTTGCTTTCATGCATTATCCGATTAAATATTCGTGACCGAAACTAACCGTATTCGGAGTGGCATGTATTCGCTCCGTATTCGTGACCGAGAATATCCGCATTCCTATACATATCCGGCACTATCCGTGTCCGACTCCGCCAAAAAAATATGGAAAAGGATACGTGATGAGTAATATCCGTCCGTATCCGCTCCGTTTGCACCCCTATCTGTAACTTATAGCTAAAACTAGCTGAATGCACGTGCGTTACTATGGATTTTTAAAATTTATCATACTATGTGTTTTAAAACTCACGGGTGGTAAAATTTTTTAGAATATGCATACAAACATGTTCTAAAAGTTTTTAAATCCGTCAAGTAAGTCGGAAGACGTCGATCACACCTCATGGTCATAAGTCGGAAGACATCGACCACACCACGTGGTCGTAGGTCGGGAGCCCTCGAGCACACCTCATCGTCACAAGTCGGAAGCCGTCAACCATTGCGCGTGATCGTAGGTCGGGAGTAGTCGACCATCGCTGGTGGTCGTAAGTTGGCAGTGGTCGACGATCGATCGTGATTCTAAATTGGGAGCCTTTGACAATAGCTCATGGTCGTACATCGAAAGCCTACGACCATCGTTCGTGGTCATAAGTTAGAAGCCATCGATGGAGGAGGTGCGGCATGAGAGTTCAGGGGAGAGAAAGAGGCGACGGTGGCGGGAGGTAGAGTGGTTGCAGGAGGTGGAGGATGTAGGGAAAGAGAAGAGGAAGAGCGTGGTCCACGCGTTGGCCCGACCTTTTCTACAAGGAGCGAAAGAACTACCTACATGCGGATTTGAACGACTGATCTTTGATTGGACGGCTGAGAAGAGAGGAGGGAGAATAGACCGACGACCACCAACTCACATTTTTATAATAGTAAACATTTTTAAATTCTGACTATTTATGTGAGAGAGTATACTCTGAATTCAAATATAGGGGCCGTTCTTTTGGTCTGTAGCTTATAGCTATAATTTTTAAATTCTGGTTGTTTGCGAGAGAGTACGAAGAGAAACACTCGCATGCGATTTTAACCAATATAGCTGAAATCAGTACAGTGTTTACTATAATCAAGATTGTCAGAATCGTGATTCTGAATCGGATTAGAGGTTTTTTGGTAGGATTGCAAATCGTAGGATCGATATAGAATCTGAGACCTTACCTAATTCTACCAAAGAAACATTTTAAAAAATCTACAGTGTATTATAACACTATTGTATTTTTAAATTTATGTCTTTTGAAATTTTCTTTACAAATTATAGAATAAAAGTAAGATTATGTGTCATTTTTATAATAATTATAGTGAACATAAAAGAGATAAAAGTTAAAATTTTTAATTAAAAGAAAGTATACAAGTAATTATTTATAATAAAATAATAAAATTGACATAATCAAGTAGGATCATATAAAAATTTTATTCATGATCCTACAAAAAGTTTAGATAGAATCGTAAGAACATTAAGATTTTACGATAGAATCAGATTAGTCTAGTTAATCTTAAATCGTAAAATCTTATGATCATATTGATAGCCTTGACTACAATCGACTTGCAAACCTTATTTTTAAAAGACACTTCGTTTAAAAACTATGTATTATAACATAAGCCATAAACTATAAATCTAAAAGTGCACTTTTCACTAGTGAGGAACTGTTTGAGAGCAACAAGTCTCATCGGTCGTTCGAGCTTCAACTTATAAATCGCATACCAAAAAAGAATAAATCTTCTATTTATAAAGAGGGCCTTTTTCTGTACCTCTTTGTAATTTGTATCGGCTCTTTGTTTAACTTACTTGGCTTACGCCGAATCTGAGTACATTATTAGTATCCTATCAACCACTCCCACCTGTCAACAATTATATCATTTTAGATATAGGTACAATTAAAATTTTAAAACTTTAACTATCAATATTTTAAATATTTAAATTAGATTATAAAAATCATATGTATAGATTTATCTTCAAAATTACTTTCATAATATTACAATGTTATTGGGGTTTATAAATAAATTAGTGGTCAAAGTTTGTTTTGGAGACTATGTTGATATCTAAAACAATATGTATTTGTGATTGGATGAAGTATAAAAAATAAAAAATACCTAGAAATAACTAGATATTTTTTAATTAAAAAGAAAATAGACACATAAATTTGTGTCGAAGAGGACTTTAAACCTAGATAATATAGGTGTACATCACACCACCCATCAATTGAGCTAGGTCCAATTGCTAACCGGATAGAGTATATATCAACAATGATCAACTCTATGTACTACCAAGTCTACAACGCGTCTCTTAATTGCCCAAAAAAGCAGGTGATCTTAAAAGTTACTGTTAAAGGTCGCGATAGTGATGACTAAGCACCGTTTTGATTGTGAGCTAAAAAGAAAAAGTGTGTAGCTTGATTCTGTCAATTCCAGAAGTTATTGCCTGGCCATGTTGCATTACCTGCGCGGGTTTGCTTGGTACTTTGTCTCCTTCGTTCCAACAGCAAGCGGCTACTTTTAGGTTTAAAAATAGATTTGATCATTTCAACTTTTAAAAATAGTTTCTATAGGCTATTTTATAAGAGTGGTTTCTTTAAACCGCTTTTAAAGTGGCTTCTCTAAACCGTTAGTTCGTCTTCTCCGCATCCACATTTTCTAAAAGTTGTTTTTTCAAATTTTGTTTCAAGAATTACTCTATTTCAGCCAAAAGCCAAAAGCTCCAACCAAAAACCATTAACTCTAACCAAAAGTCATCGGCTTTAGCAGATTAAAACACCACATAGTTTTGTGGCAAACATCAGCTCCTCAGCCGCGCGTGTGGAAACGTGCCAACAGGACTGATCAAGAGCTAAATAGAATGGTGAAAAGTCCTATCTGTTCCTGAATGTATGTGGTTATGCCCTGAATATCACAGGATAGTCACTTACAAAAATGTGAACATGAGTAAATTGTTCACTTGCAGGGACGGAGCCAACACGTTGGCGAGCTCCAGCAGTCACCAGAGGTAAATCGACCGAACCTCCTGAGGGCATATTCAATGGTCTGAGTCAGCTAGCTATATGCATGTACATATCAGCATATATCCTATGTGAAGGAAAGAGAGTATAAAAAAAAATCGAGCCAGCTCTTCCTTAAGCACTAGTCTATAACACCAAACGAGGCAGCCTCTATAAATTCTGTGTGTGCATATAAGCATCAAATAGCTATGCTTATAGATAGTTCTTTAGAATGCTAGTTTTAGTGTGTACTATATAAATGATGTGAAAGTCTTATAGTTAGTTGCTAGCTATAACCATTGGAGATGCCCTGAGCACCTCCCTCGCACACCCAACCGATGCCGGTGAAGAAAACTAGGAGCAGTCGGCTTCAGCAAAATGCTTGGGAATTGGGGAGTTTGGGGGTCGGAGAAGAAGCTAGGGACAGGGGTGCGTGTGGGCCATTGGGCCGACATGTGGGCCATGAGGTTGGAGCAGCCTTTTAGCTTTTGAAATCGGTTTTTGACTTTTAATATAATACAGTTTTTCAAACGGAGTATTTTTTAAGATAGTGTCTACAAGTTAATTATAGCACACGTTAAAAGTTTAACATCTGTACCATCCAAAATCGCAAGCGAATATCTCTCTCCGTAATTTTTGTCGTAAACAGCTAAAACTCAAAAAATTCAGCCAAAAGGTATAAGCTACAACCATAAAAAACATACCCTATACCTTTTGGTTACAGCTTACTAGTCTAATAAATAGCGATCGCTAAGAGAAACCAAAAGCCACTGAAACATCAAAAAGAACATGGCCATCGGTCCCATCTTATTCTATCAGCGGGCAACCTCTCTTCGTAGTTTGCACGCATACGCATAGTCCCTAACCCTAGCCACCATGACCAAGAGCACTGAGTGTGGCGGGCGACGGCGGTAATTTGACCACCAGTGGAGGCACGGTGCTAGGCGTGCAACGGTTGTGCGGTGGTGTAGAGGCTGCGATCGGAGGCGCAGAGCAAGGTCAAGGCATGAGGTCAGGCAACAGACGTGGTGATTGGGGCCGTGCTTGCGGCGATTGGGAGTGCAACGGCCAGGCCATGCTTGCGGAGGAGCGGCTACCAGCTAGAGGTGGAAGAAGACACAATAAGTGCCCAAGTGAGCAAGTGTTCCTCCAAAGTCCCTAATCACCATGGCCGCCCAAATGAATTGTGTGTGTGTTTTTGCTTGAATGACTGTGGTTGGTTGGCATTTGTTTTGCTAGAGACGGAGAGTGCAACTGCCTCATAATTTGTGGTTTCCTTGGTATGTGGTTGGTTAATTATTTGATTCTTTTCAATGTCCTATTAGCATGGTTGCAACTTGGCGTGTGTGTGTTTACTTTACTTGGATATACGTAGTAGTCCATGCAGTGAGCTCCATACCTAAGAGATTCCTGCATCCGCTCCTGTTCACTCGCAATAAGTTACTGTTCACTTCGCAATCAGTGGAGGACTCGAAACAAAATGGCGTGGGGCCTAGGGTGAATCTAAGAACAAAAGATGGTTAGCATCGATAAGAAATTTCAATGGTTTATAACTATAACTATTTGTTAGACAGCTTATCAAAATTAAGAAATCCACTATTAGTGAAGGGTCTAGGGTGAATCTAAGAACAAAAGATGGTTAGCATCGATAAGAAAATATCTGATCCTATTACATACAAAATAGATAATAAAAACAATAAGTAAGCAAAATTTTAAAGTAAATAAATTGCAAAATAATTAAATAAAGTGAAGCAAATTACATTTTATAGTTGGTTTCGATGTCTTCTTAAGCTTAAGAAGTGACCTATTGTAGAATCATTAGAGAACAAAACCTAGGAGGCAGAAGCCTAGGATAAATTGTCGTCGGTACGTCGCCCGCTACAGAGGAATGGAGATTGTGTGGGGAATGAAAATGGAAAGGTAAGGTGTCTGGACTCTAGGGGTATTAGTGAACAAAAGTTGTGAAGAGCCACTCGCTGGCGGCTGAGCCGTGCCTGCGCATGGCTACCAGCTGGCCTAGGCACTAGCCTGGGCGGTTGGGCCGCGCGTTGGGCTAGGCCACGGGAGCACGGAAGAAGGCTCATGGAAGAAGTTTTGGGCCGTGTGTTAACCTAGGCCGCTTGGCTATAAGTTTTGGGACACTAGTTTTAGTTATATGAGAGCACGCTATATACACTTGAGGTCTGAATAAGAAAAATTAAAATTGGTCCGAGGTCTATGCCCTCGTATAACTTTTAGTACATCCGTCCTTGTTTGCAATTATTGTTTTAGCAATTAACATATACCATACTTTTACCTTCGGTGTACAGTGAGGGCCGATGAAATTTACATATCTTTAATAGCTAGGTGGGTGGAGGGCTAAACACGAGTGTAGGCTAAACCGGATAATTAAGTAGAAAATCACTTATTTGCCGTTCTAATGATTGCATTTTCAGAATTCGCCATCGCAAAGATTGGAATTCATGATTTACCACTCAAATTCATGGAAATAGCCATCATTTGCCACTCTTTGTGTATTCCGTGTATTTTCAATTTTTCTGACCAAAATTCACACGTGATATGTCCATAAAGCCCCTCTAGAGAAGATAGTGTTTGATTATCCGGTTTGTACTAGGCCTGGCCGTTCGGGTTACCCGATTTTTTCGGGTCGGGTAGTTCGGGTAATTTAAAATTCGGGTAATGAAAACTGCTACCCGATATTAGCCCCAAAAAAACACTACCCGCAATTTCGGGTACCCGATAATTCGGGTTCGGGTTCGGGTATACCGATATACCCGAATTCTGAAAACCAAAGAAATGCATGAATTTGCACATAATTTCAGCAGCAATTTGCATAGAATAATATATCACAGGCAGTTGTTCAAACAGAGAGAATCATATACTAATAAAGTGATAAGTTCAAGTGTTCAACCGACAACACATCACAAACACAAAGACAATTCGGGTAATTCGGGTAGTTCGGGTACTAGGGGATATTACCCGAACTACCCAAACTAATTTCGGGTAATCAGAATCGCTATCCGAATTTGGGATCAGGTACCTTGGGTTCGGGTATTTCTGGTTCGGATTCGGGTAATTCGGGTACAGGTAACGGGTAGCGGGTATTTTGCCCATGCCTAGTTTGTACCATCACATCGGTCCAAGTGGAACAACGAATCATTGTAGTATATACTCATGCATGTATGCTAGTATTGCCTTTTTCGAGTGGCCCATTTAAGGCTTCGACGAATTAGCGTGGACAAGCCAGAAAAAAAAGTGTTTTTTGGATAGAAACTTATAATTTATAGTTATGATTTTTATATTTTACTATATTTATGAGAGACAATATACAGAAATAAATAGTTGTATACGATTTTGGCCAGCACAACCAAACTCAGTATAATTTATATTACAGTTTACCTGTAGACCATGTCTTGAAAAAATGCAATGTTTAATGGCGTGTTACTATTCATTCTTACATAAACTGTAAGCTGTAAGCACTAACGAACCCAACCAATCCCCGATCGGTTGGGCTTAAGCTTCTTGCTTCCAGCTTATTTTTCACTATTCATAAATTTCGTTTTTTTTCTGAACTTTTGGCTTTTTGTTGAGATTTTTTGCCGGTTCTTTTTTTCCCGTATTTGTTTGTATTATACATAATGGGCTAACATATTTTTGATATTTTTAAATTTTTTAAATTTAATTATGCTAAATAAGCCTCTGTCAGCTATAGTGTTTTCAGCCATAAGCCATGAGCTTTTAAGGGCCTGTTTGTTTTGGCTGCAGCTTATGGCTTTTGGCTGAAATTTTTGAATTTTGGCTGTTTACGGTACAGATTATGGAGAGACCGATACTCACTTACAATTTTGGCTGGTACAGATGTTGGGCTTTTAACGTGTATAACGTTTAACTTGTAGACCCCGTTTTGAAAAAATACTCCGTTTGAAAGTTAGGTACTGTAGCAAAAGCCAAAAGCCGACCGGCTTGTTGCTTGCCAAACAGGCCCTAAGCCCAACCGATCACCACCTTAAGAACTGAGCGTAGCTCCGCTGACTACAACTGCCATCGAGTGTTTGATCTGTTGTATTTGAAACCTATATTCGAGACGTGCGCTCATCTTCACACACATACATGCGTTCGGTGAGAAAGCACATGTTCGCGCTCCATGAGACACGAGATAAATCTATAATTTATCTAGTGACCTTCATTTTAAATCTAACGTATGTTTAGAATATATATATATATATATATATATATATATATATATATATATATATATATATATATATATATATATATATATATATATATATATATATATATATAGTGTGTGTGTGTAGTATGTGATATAAATGTGGTGCGCGTAAATAGACGTCCCTGTCTGTTATCTAGAAAAGTCCATATCCTAGCAGTGTTTTCCCATGGCTAGGCCAGAAACGAGAGGCCAGGGGCAGCCGGCAAATATCTGAAGAAACGACCTGAAAAAGGCAGCAAATATCTCGAAATAGAAAAATATCTGAACACGCTCGCTAGCTGCTAGCGCAGTATTTCTTGGTTCATTTCCACCCCACGGCGCCCCTCCGATTTTGATCTTTCCTTCGCCGCTGACGTGGCACCCACCACATCAAAAATTCGCAGATATTTCCCCACCTTCCCCTCCTCCCGAATGCCTCCCGACGCCGACGCCGACGCCGACGCCGCCGCCGGTGGGGCCGGGGGCGGCGAGACGGCGGCGGCGGCGTCGCCTGCCACGGCCTCCGCGGCCGGCCGGGCGGGGGTGATCCGGTGGGACCAAATCCTCCCGCGGCGCTCCCTCCGCGTCCTCCTCGTCGAGCACGACGACTCCACCCGCCAGGTCGTCACCGCCCTCCTCCGAAAGTGCGGCTACCGCGGTGAGTTTGCTGCCGCCACGCTGGCCTTCGCGCCGCACCGTCTACCCTCGTGCTTTCGTGGAATTGAATTCTGAGGAGAATTGGGGTTTCCTGTTTGCTTTTTTCACCCTTCCCTCGGAGGTGGCAGTGGCGGCGGTAGCGGACGGGATGAAGGCGTGGGAGGTGATGCGGGAGCGCGCGTACGCCTTCGACCTGGTGCTCACGGAGGTCATCATGCCCGCGCTCTCCGGCATCGAGCTGCTCTCCAGGATCGTCGCCGCCGACGAGTGCAAGAACATACCCGTCATAAGTAAGCCAGCGTTCGATTAAGTCCATGCTGATGTTTGCTCCAGTGTTTACTTGGAGCTGATGTAGCTGAATTTGTGGTGTGTGGCTTCAAACCGAGCTGGCAAACGGATTAGATTTCACTATCTAGCGGTTACTTTAAGCAAGGAACTTTGCGTTAGATTTTTATTCTAACTGCTCAATTTTGGTTAGATTTTTATGGCGGTATGCGCGCGTATGCTGCTACAACTGGATAGTTGGTGCTGATTTCAAATGGATTTGGTGTTGTGCTGGTCTGTTCTTTTGGGCTGCTGGTTAGTCTAATGAATAGTGATCTCTGAGAGAAGGTAAAAGCCAAAAGCCGCTGAAAAGCCAAAAAGAACATTGCAATGAACTTTAGTTCATCAGGGTAATACCGTACGGAAGATGGCCGGGACGACACGGCTGAAGGAGGGGCTTTAGGAGAAAGAGGAGATCATAGACTGGGGAGAAGAACTTGAGGGAGAGGCTAGAATAACTTTTTCTTCTTCTTGCTCAATAAAAATAAGATACACTCCTATCTTTATATAGATTGGATGACGTGATCCATAAGTAACTTATCTATAATATTATGGAAATAGATTATCCTAACAAATGTAGGGTCTGTTCTTTTTGGCTGGAGCTTATGGCTTTTGGCTGCGGCTTGTGGTTTTTGAGCTGTTTGTGTGAGAGATTATAGAGTAACAGAAACTCATGTGCGGTTTTTGCCGATATAAACGAAGTCAGTAAAGTATGTACTACAATTAACTAGTAGACTCTATCTTGAAAAGATACTCCATTTAAAAGCTAATTACTGTAGAAAAGCTGAAAAGCAGCTTTTAAAAGCCGAAAAGAACAGGGCTGTAATCTTATCTATAAGAAAACTAATCCAATCAAATCGGAAAAACTAATCAAACCAAATCGGTGCTGCTCGTGAATAGGAGCCATGCACTGTTCATGTGAATAGTAACCGCGCACACGTCACTCGCCGCATTCCACACCTCCAAAGGCATGGTGTTGGGCCTGTTGGCCACCCGCTTGGAGAGGCTAGCCGCTGGACAACGACCTTCTTCCTTGGTGAAGGTGCCATTAGCACAATTATCGGCAACGAGGTTGAGAGAAGCATTGTTGATGGTAGTGGAGGTGGTGTCGGTGGTGCCAACGCAGATCGCACATCAACAGCTACTTGCGCCTTCTTCTCATCCTTTTCTATCAGCTTGGCCACTATAACCGCCATGTGTACCAAGATGGCTTTCATGTCGTCTACGTTGACACTCATCTTGTTGAGGGTGGCCCTCATGGCCTTGAAATTCTCGGCAACAGAAGCTATGGTTCATCAGAATAGTTTGTTAAGTGAAAATTTTACATGATTATGTCCTTCAATCATACTACAGTTTTATTGCATGAATAGAACTAGTCAATTGGATGAATAGTTTCCTGCACGCATCAGCAGCAAGAACTGCATGCAAGGCAAATTTGCACGCTATATGTTTCTTCCACACCAGTAATATGATTTGAGATTTGTGAAAACATAGGCATGGCATTTTGCAGTGACCAGGTATATGGATTACGGAATTGGCAAACCTAGAAAGTTGCAATAGGAAGTTGGTTCATTACCAGGCTGAGATCGGAGGGGCCGGCGTGGATGTAAAGCTCGGAGTCGGAGATATGTACCAGCCTCAGATGGGCACCCATCCATAGCAACTGAGCCCGGCCAGCGGCCACCACGGGACCTTCGCCGTTGAAACGCATAGGCAGCCGCGACGCGGGGGAGCAAGACGGCAGTTCGGCAAGCACAGCACCTCCACATTACCTCACGTATCACAGCGACCGGCAGCCAGGTTCGCAACCCAAGCGACGCCCCTGGCCGTGGCCACCTCTTTGCTCGTCACTGCCTCGATTCCTCACCCGGTCCACACGCTTGCTGGTCCGATCCGACGCCATTGGCGCCGAGTCCCGATCCATGCATCCTCAATAAGGGCATGGGAGAAAGCCGATCCATGCGCGCGCCTCTCGAAGTTGCGAGCGTTCTTTGCCAGAGCCGAGTTGCGCGCGCCGTCAAGTGGGAGGTCGATTAGTTGGACAGGGCGGCGGAATCGACACGCAGAGAGCCGGATTTGGCGCTAGCGGCAGTGGATTCGACCGCCTCAAAATCCTAGATGACGGTGAGGAGGAAGAGGAGGCAGGAGGAAGAGATGGCGGCCGGACGATGGTGCGCGTCGGCGCGGCAAGGGAAGTCGCTGAAGCGCACGGGCGCGGAGCAGCACAGGGCGCATAAAGCGGCAGCCACGTGAGGACGGAGGAGCAGGGAAGTTGCAATAGGGCTGGATCTAGAGGACGGGTGGGGGCGGCGGCGATGAAGGAAGAGGCGTGGAGGCTGGGGACCTTTCGGAGACGTGGACGGCTGGATCAACAGTTGATATGGAGATTGGAGAGTTAGGGTTAGGGTTTTGTTAGTTGGCGGGTAAATGGGTAAGACTGGTACGAGTAGAGCTTACCCATACCCGTGCCCGTTTACCCGCTGGGCAGAAAGTTCCCCCCATTTTCATACTCGTGGGCAGAAAATGCATCCCATACCTGGCTCCATTAGGGTATTTACCCATGGGTACACGGGTAAATGGGCACAATTGCCATCCCTAGTGGAGACGGCGCGATGGTGGTGGCGAAATGGAGGTTGACATGTTTAACAAAACTTGGCCATGTCTGTACACCGAACGCACACTCCAGCTGTTGGTACCACAGGGCAGCATCCCCATTAGGTGGTGTGATGCCAACCACTCCACTTCCTCCATTGTCCACTGCTTCTTAAAAAATTGCTCCAAGCGATTCAACCAAGGTTGCGGGGTTTTCTTGCCATCGAAGGTCGGAAGCACTAGTTAGTGGAATCGTGAAGTTCGGGCATTCATGTGATCGAAACCCTTGCTGCTTGCCATGACGGAGCAGCAGTTGGCTCTGATATCAAATGTTATGGTCGGTGGTTGGGTATGAGTCCGAAGACCAAGGATAGGGTACTCGCCCTCATCTAACCACCAACATGGCTCTTTCCTAATGAGGTAGAGAGGCTCTGAGGCTTATTTGGAGAATGTTTGTTTATTCATTGTTTACTTATGAATGGTGCGACTTTTCTCTTTACATAGATAAAGTTAGCTTCTAACAATATGGAAACTAACATAATCTAATACAACCAATAAACTAAAAATAATATCATATCCATACTATCTAAATATAAAGATACGTATCTATCTATTCCTAATATGAAGATATACATCTAATTATTCATAATACGAAGATATGCATCTAACTATTCATAATACGAAGATATGCATCTAACCATTTCTCTTATCGCTGCAGTACACACAGTACTATTCATGTGCTACAGTGTGCACCTCGCCGGATCCTAGGCCATAATAATTGCTAAGATTCTAAGTGCTTGTTTATGTATATAATGGTATGGGGTATATGCTAAATACAGGAGCTATGCACCATGTGATTAGTGCGTTTAGGGAAATGTAACCACTGTATTCCTAATATGACAAACACATCAGCAGACAAGCGACATAGTGGAGCGATGGACCTATCTCTGACACTAATGACATGTATACAGCTTGAAAGGCCTTGGTTTAGAGCATTGATGAATTCAATGGTCGTTGGATTTTTTATGGGGTTTTCATGATGTTTCATTCGGTTTTCTGTGGCAGTGATGTCTTCCCAAGATGCTATTGGCACGGTGCTCAAGTGCATGCAGACGGGTGCGGTGGACTTCCTTGTGAAACCAGTGAGAAAGAATGAGTTACGTAACTTATGGCAACATGTATGGAGGCGGCACTCAGTAAGTCCTCTTTCTGCAGGTCTTGGACATGCTTACTTCTGCAGTGAGTCTTTTGGTGCATGTGGCAAAATGCAATGTTCTTCAGTTGTATTGTTTAGTTTATATTGGTCAACCTAATTCTGGATATAATTTTGGACGCTTTTTCCTTGAAAATACTATGGACTGTACAGAAATGCTGTATCTGATATGCAGTCATTTTAGTTGTCCAAGATTGAGTGCTATTTATTGATGTGATCGTGTAAGCATTTAGCAATATTTGTTATGTATTTAAGTATTCCGAGGGATACTTAGGCCTTGGAAGTTCCAATGCAGATGAATAGCCAAACAAATGTATCGGAAAACAATGCAGCCAGCAATCATATAAGTGCCAATGCTGGTAATGGGTCAAAGACAGGAGAAAACAGCGACGAGGAAAGTGATGCTCAGGTGAGCATTCTGAGCTGACTAATACCTTAACCGTCTAACTGATAGCAAAGCATGTGTTGAATTGCACCGCTGCTAAGGTCAATAAAAAGCCAAACAAAAAGTTTGAAAGCTGAAGTATTTAAAGACACTTCATTTTTTATGATGTTTTTTCTCATGACTTTTTACCCATTGAATGTAGCCTGCATTGTTTACTAAAACCAGTTAGAGTTCTCATAACTGGTCTTCTATGAAGTTCTGGTATCTCTTTTATATTCATTATTGGAGTTCCTCTGCACCTAACATTTTGGAGGCTGTTTTACCTTGATCAGAACTCTGGTAGCAAGAGGGAGATCGAAATTCAGTGTGTTGAGAAATTACCACCAGAGATTGTTACAGAAGATGGGACAGGTTCATCAAGAGCACTCAAAATACAGAATGGATATCTTGGTGGAGTAAACACAAAAGCACATGCATTGAAGGGTACTGATTGTAAGGAATCTGGACATGGTTATCTGACCTTTGATTATCTTCTGTTCTGTTATCGGCCATTTGGTGTCTACTTTGCACATCTGATAGTTACTGTGATTTTACCTCTTGTAGATGCTCCAAGTGGAAATGTGTGTGGCATTAGTAAACTGCAAATGTTTTCACCTGACAACAATGTGCGTTCCAAATGCCTTCATGGTATTACTTCTGCAAAGGTTGCTGGGCAGATAATGGATAATGCCTTGAGGATTGCTGATGCAAGTTCACGTCATCCAAGTGATCCTGGCAAAGATCTTTTGGCTATTGCCCAATCAACAGCCAACAGAAAATGCAAATCTTCAGTCATGGAAAGTAATGCTGTCATGGAAAATACCCTTGGTGAAAATTCAAAGGGTGCTGCAATAGGCCATGATGAATCTTGCCCCTCTCACTTTTTGGAGATTAATTTAGGAAAGAAACATCGTCTTAATGGTTATACAAACCAAGGGTTCAGGGAAAAGGATATCTTTAATCACTCAAATTCCTCTGCCTTTTCAAGGTACTATGTGTTTATTGTTTTTTGGTTTTAATCCAAAATAAATTATGATACCAATTTTTGTTTCTGAATGGCATTTGTTTATTTACGAGGTTACACTGTTTTGTTAGTTGTAGACCCTTAGTTTGATATTAGTAATTGCGTGCTCATGTATGGTGTGTGATTCTGACTAGCTTTATTTTGCCTTTTCATTGCATGGTTTGCAACATGACACAGATATGATAATAAAAGGATAGAGCCGTCAACTCAGCAGCTGTTTCCCCCCGCCCTCCGAATAACTCATCAAAAACATGTTTATGACAAGAATCTCCAACCCAGTGGGGTCTTGCCTTCCCACGAACATAATACATGCGAGAGTACAATGCAAGCTCAAGTTCCTTTGGACAGTAGCACAGAGGGTGTAGCCATCCTGTGTTCCAGTAGTGTAAGAGAAGATGCAGGTACAAGCAGTTCCTCCCCTAGAAAGGACAGTTTGAGTCATCCTTCATATGGGTTTATACCTGTTCCAATTCCCGTCGGTGCTGGTATACCCTACCACTATGGTGCAATTATGCAGCCAATATACTACCCGCAGGCTCCTTTTATGCAATGTGATTCAGCTGGCATCAACAAGATGGCAATTCAGCATGCCTCTTGTCAACCTAAATACCATGAAAATATTAGTAAACTGTCACAGATTGATGAACACAAACAGCTGGAAGAAAATCAGCAGTTGCATCATTCAAGACAAGTTCTCCAAGAATCAGGAGAACCGATTGACTTGGCGAGAGCTCATGTGGAGCATGTTAACCAGAGCGCTAGCTGTAGCCAGGACATCCGCAAAGGAAGTGGATGCACTGGGAGCGGTGAAACTGATGCAAATACAAATACGGTAGTTGCCCTAGAAAGCGGCAATGAGAGCGGTGTCCAGAACTGTAGTAATAATGGATTGTATAGTGACCAGTCTCGCCGTGAAGCTGCCTTGATGAAATTTCGCATGAAAAGAAAAGATAGATGCTTCGAGAAAAAGGTATTTTGTTTGATAAAGCTGTATAGTCAGCAAACTTTCATATATTGTTTGCAAATAGTGAATGGACACTCCTATCATTGTTTGTGTAAATAGTTGCCCAGATAGTTGATCATTCTTCATCTTTATTTCTACAGGTCAGATATCACAGCAGGAAGAAGCTTGCAGAGCAAAGACCAAGGGTTAAGGGGCAGTTTGTGAGCCAAAAACTGAAGGCAGCTACAACAACAACAGAAGCAGAAACTGACTAGTAACGTTGTTAATTCATAATTGTACTTTTGATACCTCCCTTGCCAGGGGAGGGCATTTGAAGTAACTGTAAGACTTAAGGCTGGCAAAAGTTTTCCTTCCATGATTAGCCTTTTGTACAAGTGCTCTTTTGTCGGTTGTTTATTGGCATCCATGTCATATCTTGTAAAGTACATCAAAATCAAATTGACAAATGTTCAAGAAAAAAAGAAATCAATGCAGATATCCATATTTTCTTAATTACTTAAAACGTTTCTTTCTTGACGCAGCACGTTCTGTAGAACTCATTCATACTCATTTTGTAGCCGGGAGATTTGATGATTTGCCTCATCTTTCTTTGCAGTTTGATAAAATGCCCTGTGATGTCTCACTGACATGCGGAGCCAGGACCCGCATGTCAGTAAGATATCACTTGCCATTTCCATAAAAGATAAGGCAAATCATCAATTCTTCCTTTTGTAGCCACTGCATTTGCTAGTAATAGTAGTAACTAGTACATTGTTGTACAACTTTACAAAGCCCTTCAGCAGGCCTTAGTCCCCAGTGGGAGCATGTCCATTTTCATTGTTTACATGCAACCAAAAACTGCCCTTGTCTGAGCTCTAGCTCTTCTAAACGAGTCATGCTGCCAGCTACAAAATTTTCAATTCAGAAAGATGCTTTGCCTGCCCTTGTACTCTGGAAAGCAGTATATATGCACGAGAAATTTTTATATGCACGAGAAAATTTTAACTACCCTTACTCCATTACTAGGGCATCAGGCGAAAGCTAATATGCCCAATCCTTTTAGTAACTTCATTTCCATGGAAGATATGGTGCTCGATTCCATTTCTTAGAGATTAATCTGCGAGGAGGAATCCGCCATTCCCTGCTGCCAATTAAGGAGCATCTCCCTTTACACCCTGCAGCTCATATTCTGTTTGAGACAAGTTTGGCATATTTTTTTACTGGTTCGTTCTTTTCGGTTTATGACTTTTTTGAATAAATAAATAAAATATTTTTTCCATCAGTTTATCGGAATCCACCATCTTTTCAAAACAGTTTATCGATATTTGGTCCATTCATACAAGTGTTATGGTAGGACCAAAAGTCATAATCCGTAGCTAAAAAAAGCCACCCGCTTATAAACCGGGCGGTCACAAGCTTTCAGGAATCTCACCTACGCAAGCAAACACGACACACAGCTCTATGAGAATTCTGTCTTAAGCGGCAATGGAGGGAAGAGCAGCAGTAGAGCCGGTTGTGCTGGTGGTGTCCTTGATCATCTTGGTGGCGTCCTCCAGCGCTGAGGTGGTCGCAGGGGCGGTCCTGCCTAAATTTAAGGGTATTCAATTGAATACTTAAAATTTTTACCAAAAAATTTACTATATATAAAGAATAATATATATGTATATTAGTAGTTAGGCTATATTCGTCTTGTTCATACCCAGTCAACCTAAATTATCGCTAGATCCTTTTAGCATATTTCCCTCTCCAAGCCCAAATTGGCGTCAAACACTGGCTTAGGCCCCACTAGGCCACTATCGTGATTCACATGACATATGGTAGAAATTCTAGGTCTCACTCAGTCTCTTCTCTCACTCAAATCTCTCCTCTCTGTCTCTCTCCATTTGGTGGCGCAGAAGCTTCTAGTCTTATATGAGCACTGGAGTGGCCGTTTCGAACGCAAGTCACCTTGCCATCGCCGCTCGCCAATGCGGTGCAGCCGCATAGGTTCACCCTCCCCAACCTAGTGAACCCCATGGCGTCATTGCCCCATATCCCTAATCCGGTAATCCCTCTATCTCCTCCTCCCCTAGCGATCTCTGATTTGAAGTAAAATTATGCGTCTAAATAAAGACGTGAGTTGCATTTTGCTTAAAGAAGTAAGGTATCTATAATGATTCTAAAGTTTTTGCATAGTAGTTGATTATATTCTGATGACTTATGTATCAATTATTTAGAAAATATATAAGTGTTATCAAGTTTGTCATGTAGCTTGATGTGTTGGATACTTGAATGATTTGATCCCCTTTGATGTCTGGCTATCTGATCCATGTTTTGTTTAGCATACTACTTAAGTTGATTAGTTAGAAACCGTTCAACAAAGTATGTTCACGATAAAAGCACTTTTGAACTTCCGCTTGGGAATACAAAAATCTAACAAAGAGAATTGTCTTTTAACTTGATTAAAACAACTCGTTGTGATTGTACAACTCTATTGTAGAATTATTCCGATTTGAACTTTGACTCAGGTTAGTAGTTCTAGGGAAACAGTTCATCTCTAATTCCAATCATCATGGTTAAAACTATTAGTTTTTGAGTTATGTTTTTCATTCATTGCTGAAGTAGCTTCCTTTTTGTGTGCTTGTCTGCATGATATTATATCTCGTTTCCAAGGCATGAAGCATCGCCGTGTTAATGTTTGATTATTTTAGAATTTCTTTATATTATTTGAGATATTATCTCTAATATAAACAATTGTACTTCAATTTTCGCTACTGTGGATCTTTATGTTTTCAATTGAACAATATTTTGTAACTTCGAAGACCCATCTTAAAATTCCTAGGTCTGCCACTGGGTGGTCGTCACTAGTGATCAGGACCAGCCGGCGACGGGAGGGCTGTAACATCCCTAGAAATATGCACTTTGTAAAATGTGGAGCCCTTGAGATATTTTGCAATATATCCTATTTTGATTTGGATTTCATGGTGTTTCTTCAAGAATATTTGGTTGAGGTTCCCTAAAGTTGAAATAAAAAGAAAACATACACATAAGGAGGTAAATTTAAATTTTAATTTAGAATCTGAAAAGATGATCTAGAAATTAGGAGGGAGGAATTTAAATAAAATCTGGAATTTATGCAGGAAGTTGTGCCAAAGTTAACCCCAAAATATAACCAATATATATATATATATATATATATATATATATATATATATATATATATATATATATATATATATATATATATATATATATATATATATATATATATATATATATATATATATATATATATATATATATATATATATAGGAAAATTACATAAGGCACCATGGTGCCTAGGCACCAACATCCAGATACACGTGTATGATTGATAATTTTTGAGTTTAGGTATGAAAATGTTTTATACCCTTGATATATTTATGGTAAGTAAGTTTTGAACTCAGTTCAAATTAGTTTGAACTACTTTTGAGTTCAATGCAACTACGAGTGAGTATATACCATAAAAATAGTTCAAACTAATTAAACTGAAGTTGAATTTAAATTTTTCGAGTTTGACATCTCAAATATACTTTTTATGGGTATATGAAGATACCCACATCAAGCGTTATAATCTTGAAGTAAATCAACGGGTATTGATATTGGTGCCTAGGCACCATGGTGCATGAAACACTGTCGTATATATATATATATATATATATATATATATATATATATATATATATATATATATATATATATATATATATATATATGTGCAAAGGAGCGGCCGCCATCACCCCGACCAAAGATCCGCTCGGTCCAGCCACGCGACGCGCGCGTGCGCGCGCCCCTGGCAAGCGGCCCCGTCCCGCACCCTCCTTTCCCCTGACCGCGGGCCCTTCCCACCCGCGTCTCCTTCTGGGCCGCCACCTAGCGGGTTTCGATGTGCGCCACGCCGCCTCGCCTACGCCATCCACCGTCCTCCTTCCCGCTCTCGCTCGGCCGCCAGATCCATCTGCCGGGCCACGCGGATTCATCTGAGCCGTTGCTCTTTCCCTCTCCCTCTCTCGCTGGCCGGTGGGCCGGCCCTGTCAGGGGCGTCTTCCTCCCCCGGACACCTTTTTCCGCTCGGCGCAGAGCTTGCCCTCCCCGTGGAGCCCATGCACGGCATCGCCCTGCCCGTGCCGTCCCTTCGCCATGGTGGAAAGCCTGCGGAGCTGACGCCGCCCCTGGTTCCACCGCCTCCGCCCACGGTTCGGCGCCACCGCCTGATTTTCTCCCCGCCCGGTCGCGTCGGCCCGGCTACGTGGCGTTGGTCTTCTGTGCTCCGCCCGTGCGTGGGAGGGGGTAAGCGATGAGGAGACCGCACCGGGGGGGGAGTGGTTGCGCTGCTTTCCAGGCCATTACGCCGCCTGCGTCACCGCCTGGCGCCACCACCTGCTCCGACGGGACCGAACGGCCGCCCGCGCTGCGGCCTTCCCGAACGCCTATATAAGGCAATAAACCCTCCGTTGAGTTCCCACGCCGCCTCTCCGTTCATCGAAGGTCGGGTATTCGTGCCCGTAGCCGCCGGCGAGCTTTTCTCCCCAACTCCGCGAACTAACTCTGCGGTTCTTTTGTTCCAGAGCCCAATTCCTGGCGCTAGGACCGTCTCCAGAGCGCTGCGAAGCCTCCCCGACCTCCACTCGAGCTCCCCGTCGTCCGTACGCCGCCGTCGCCGAGAGCCTCCTCGAGCCGCCGTCGCCGCTCGACACCGACCCATCTCCGGACCTCCTCGACCCCTGACGACCGCGTCACAGTCTTCACCATAGCGCGAGGATCACGTTTCGGCACTCACCCAAGCTCCCGACATCCTCGCCGCCGCCACCGTCGCCCCCGACTTCTCCGCCCGACCCAGCGCGACCCACCTCAAGGGATAAATTGCCCTATAGAGGTAGGCAAAGCCTCCCCGCTCACTTGGCTATCGCGTTAACTCTCTTCCCCGTTCCTCGGCGCTGCTCGAGCCGGGCCAGCAGCATGCGCACCGAGGTCGAACATTTCTTTGTTTCCATCGGCAGTGGGCCCCACTGTCACCGCTGGCTGAGCCGCCCATCGACCACTGGGCCCCACTGGTCAGTGGAACTCTTACACCGAACCCATACTGACATGTGGACCCCATGAACAGTAGCTGGACCCACATGTCAGTGGCACAGAGAAGATAAAAGAAAAATAAATGGGAAAACCAAATAATGCCAGGGAATGACAATGGGCCCCACATGTCAGGATTTAATAATTTTTGGATTTGACTGAAACAGAGAACTTTGACTGGTTATAACTTCTTCATTTTAGCTCCAAATTGAATGAAACAAATTTGTAAATTCATATAAATTCAAGATCTGTCTAATGGAACCGAAACCATAAATTTTTGAGTTCGTTTGAATTTTTGATTGTGATTTGTATGATTTGCTGATTTTTATGCAAAAATGTCGTGCAACGTATATAGCGTTTGAGGCTCAGCGAGAGGAGGCAGCAGACGACATCAGTCCCAACAGCCCGTAACCGGACACTAGCGACCAAGTGAGTCAACACTTTGAACATATTGAACCCAGATTTTAAAGTTATTTCCTTTTAAATTAGCAAAGTGCATGCTACTATTTCATGAGAAATGTTATGTTCAATTTCAGCAAGCTAGTTATGCCCTGTTATTGCTATTGTTCATAATAATCTCCTTGCCAAACATGGACATGTGAACCTTGTCGCCATAGTATTAATTAACTTAAGATTTCACAAATTAAGTCCCTATTTAAATGGCAATGCTTAGGAATGCTAGTTACTTGGGGTGACACTAATGCCCCAAGAAAAATTCTTCAAATTATTATGAGCTCATGGTGCGATGCCATGAGCCACATATGGTGCGATGCTGTATGTATTGTTGGTGCGATGCCGACAATTAGCGTATGGTGCGATGTCATACGCCGCCCTTGGTGCGATGCCAAGAGGCAACTTATGGTGCGATGCCATAAGGGTTGTTGGTGCGATGCCGACAACAAGCATATGGTGAGATGTCGTATGCCGCCCTTGGTGCGATGCCAAGAGGCAACTTATGGTGCGATGCCATAAAGGTTGTTGGTGCGATGCCGACAACAAGCATATGGTGCGATGCCGTATGCCGCCCTTGGTGCGATGCCAAGAGGCAACTTATGGTGCGATACCATAAGGTTAGTTGGTGTGATGCCAACATAATTTCATGGATTATTCAACTAATGGTTTAAAAATGTGATTTAAAACATGCTAGATCTTAGCAAATTTTAAGTAATTGTATTCAAAAGCACTCTTTAGCAAACAAAATAGCCCTATGCCTTTCCATTGTCAAGCCATGCATGTTATATATTTGCATTCTGTGTGTTGGCTTGCTGAGCACGGGGTCGGAGTGCTCATTCTCGAATTATCAAACAGAGACAGGAACTCAGGAGCACTATGAGCATGAGGAGGCTCCTATAAATGCAACAGGAGGCGACGACAACAACTAGGGCGCTTAATACGTATTTTGAAACCTAGACAAGAGGACTAGATGGAGACTGTGTGCATATATATTATCCAATCATTGGGTAATATGCATGGACACAAGTACCCCCCGGTCACTTGCCTGTGGTAATGGTTTCACTTTTGCTTCTATTCCGCTGCTTTAATATGATGTAACTTTTAGCCAATGTGGCACCTATGTGAACTATTGCTCGATGTGGGTAAAGACCTTTATGGCCTGTAATATTTTGCGATGTATGTGTATGATCCAACAATGTTACTGTGTGCACTATCCATTGATCCTGGGGATAGTGTGATAAAACACAGAGGATTTGGATTGAAAAATCCGGGTCCGACAGCGCTGGTATCAGAGCATGCGACCGTAGGGTAAAACCTTAGGATGGAAGAATTAGGATGGCCTAGGAATACAATACTTATAAAAGCAAGAAAATAATTTCCAAAATCATAGTATAATGTTCTTACTCGTATCCTTCCTAGAATCTGCTCTACTCTATTTTTCATTACATTTTGGAAAAGTACTAACATTAGTACCTTAACGTTTACAGATGGCAGGAACGGGATATGAAGGGGACTGGGATTACATGGGCCATGGTGTCTACGAAAATGAATTCGCAAGCATCTTACGCAAGCTTCTACATTACATGGGCTATGAAGAGCAACCTATCTACCGCGGACTGAAGGCTACCATAGGAGAAGATGAATCTTGGACCATGCAGGTGTACATCTACCCAAAAAGCGAGCAAGAACAGCCTCCTGTCTTTACCACGGAGCATCGGAGGAGTACCAGGGCAGACGCGATCCAGGACGCCGTGCGCCTCGCCGCGGCATGGCTATGTGACATATATGAGACTGCCATTCGCCGCACGCCCTATCGTTTCTACCCGTCGCGCCAGGACGGTGCGCGGTACAATGAGACGAACATGCCGGTTGATGAGGACGACCCTACGCTTACGCACCAGGTCGCTCTCACCAGGGCTATGGGCGCAGCCCACACCACAGCCTTGGAGGAGATCACCCTTCTCCGACAGCGCCTTACCGTCGGGCACGCCTCCAGGGTGACTCTACAGGAGCAGCTCGCCAAGAGCGAGCAGGCCTTGGCGCAGGCCCAGGCAGAGGTGGCGCCCTCGAGCACAGCTCCGTCGAGCCTCCACCCCGCAGCGGCTCAGCGCCGCCATCGGGATCCGGGCCGCGCTCGGATGACCGCGCGTAAGAGCACGCGCCGCGGGTCCCGATGCGCTCTTCGACGGAGGAGCCTTCCGCGGCCGCAGCAGTCCCACACTCCTTGGACCACCCGTCGGAGTTCGATGGAGCCGCTCCGTTCAGTCCCGCATTACAGCCCATCCGGTCCATGTTACGGGTTTCATGGAATATTCAACTAATGGTTTAAAAATGTGATTTAAAACATGCTAGGTCTTAGCAAATTTTAAGTAATTGTATTCAAAAGCACTCTTTAGCAAACAAAATAGCCCTATGCCTTTCCATTGTCAAGCCATGCATGTTATATATTTGCATTCTGTGTGTTGGCTTGCTGAGCATGGGGACGGAGTGCTCATTCTCGCATTATCAAACAGAGACAGGAACTCAGGAGCACTATGAGCATGAGGAGGCTCCTATAAATGCAACAGGAGGCGACGACAACAACTAGGGCGCTTAATACGTATTTTGAAACCTAGACAAGAGGACTAGATGGAGACTGTGTGCATATATATTATCCAATCATTGGGTAATATGCATGGACACAAGTACCCCCCGGTCACTTGTCTGTGGTAATGGTTTCACTTTTGCTTCTATTCCGCTGCTTTAATATGATGTAACTTTTAGCCAATGTGGCACCTATGTGAACTATTGCTCGATGTGGGTAAAGACCTTTATGGCCTGTAATATTTTGCGATGTATGTGTATGATCCAGCAATGTTACTGTGTGCACTATCCATTGATCCTGGGGATAGTGCGATAAAACACAGAGGATTTGGATTGAAAAATCCGGGTCCGACAAGGGCCGGATGCGAGCTTGCTGTGCATCAATGAGCGCGGGATGTGCCCGACGATATGCACGTCACCGCCGCCCAAGCCATCATCGACGCCGTCCATTCGGCCATTGATGTTAACGCCTCCGCCACCATACCTGGCGCTAATTCTACCGCCACTGCCTAGGGACGTGTACGACATTTCCCCACCACCGACGCCAACGAACCCCCCCGTCTCCACCGCCGCCTTCACCGTCGCTGCCTCCACCATCGCCACTACCACCACCGCTGAAGAGCAGCGACGGCGGCGGGTCGCAGTCGCCCCCGTCAGCTCCCTCGCACTTCTTGTCGCCGCCGGCTCCGCCGTCGTCGCCCAACCCATACTACTATCTCTACCTCTCCGGGAGCACCAAGAGCTGTGGCGGCGCGTCGAGCGTTTACACGGTTAACATCTTAGCGTTCCTGATCGTGGTCACCTTTTTTGAGGAGACTAGTCATCTCCTCGTGCATTGCAATAACATTTATTAGATATATAGAGAATTATGCTATAGAAGAGGGCTACTCTTTGAAAAGTGGAGAGTGATGGGAAGTTAAAAATGGGACGTTTGGAGGAGAAGAGACGTACGACCTCCCCACCTCCACTTCCCGCAACCGCCGCCCCCTTCCCCCTGAACCTCGTTCCGCGTCTCCTCCTCAGCGCCGCCACCAATTCCTTCTCCGCGTGGCAGCGTCTGGTCGCAGTCCTCCAACTTTCTCTAGGGCGCCGCCACCAATTCCATCTCCCATTACCCCTCCAACCAACGACACGATGCTTGGTGACAGCGGCTGGTGGATCATAGAAAATGACGCTTGGCGACAGCGGCTAGTGGATCAGAGAGAAGGGCGCTCGACGATGGCGGTGGCTTCCTCTTACTACGCCCGCCCACGTGGCTCTCCCCCGCCACCGCTGCCCAATGGTCGCTCGCCCGGTGAGCCTCTCTAACTCCTCCTGCTCTTCGCTCGGAGCCCGTCGTGTAGTTTGACAATTTTGGTCTCCCAAGATGATTGTCAAAGTCAGTGCCGTGCTCGAATGGGGCTGTGGTAGAGGGGTCGTGGCTGAAGTCGAGAGGCCATGGTCGAAGTTGAAGCCATGGTTGAAGAGGGCCATGGCCAAAGTCACATATCTGTGGTCAAAGTCAAAGCCGTGGTCGAAGGGGCGGTGGTTGAAGTCGAAGGCTGTGGTCGAAGTCAGGCTGTGGTCGAAGTCGAAGGACCATGGTCAAAGTCCAAGCCGTGGTCGAAGGGGACAGTGGTCAAAGGGGGCAGTGGTCGAAGTCAAAGGGTCGTGGATAAAGTTGGTTTGTAGTCAAAGTTGAAGGGTTGTGGTCGAAGTCAAGCCGTGGTCGAAGTCGAAGGGTTATGGTCGAAGTTCAAACCGTGGTCAAAAGGGCAGTGGTCGAAGTCAAAGGGCAAAGTCGATCCACGGTCAAAGTCGAAGAGCCATAGTCGAAGTCCAAGGCGTGGTCGAGGGGGACAGTGATCGAAGGGGCAGTGGTCGAAGTCAAAGGGTCGTGGATGAAGTCGGTCTGCGGTCGAAGTTGAAGGGTCGTGGTTGACGTCGGGGCAATGGTCGAAGGGGCCATAGTCGACGTAGGGGCTGTGGTTGAAGGGGGCCGTGGTTGAGGGGCTGTGGCCAAAGTCGAAGATCCGTGGTCGAAGTCGATGCCATGGTCAAAGGGGGCGGTAGTCGAAGGGCAGGTGGTGTAACATCCTGAAAATTCGAATTTGAACACGTGTAGCCTTTGGATTATTTGGAATGAATTTCCTTGAAATTTGGAATTTTTATGGTGTTTCTTAAATTTTGGTTGAGGTTCCAAAAATTGAAGAAATTTCTGAAAATAAAATCAATATTAATAAGCTATAAAGGAAAGATGGAAATAATGGAAACCTAAAATTTTAAATCCGAATCTGAAAAGATGATCCAGCATAAGGAGGGAGAAACTTGGATTAAAATATGAGATTCCATTTTGGGCATAATAGTAAAGGTAAATGAATAAAATACAAATATACCAATAGTCCAATACACACACACACACACACATATATGAAATTAAACTCATCTTGCTCAACCGCATAATGGCTTCAAAATTAACATGATACAACCGTGAATGCCAAATATCATGAGCTTTATTACAATGGGAAACATTATAAATGTTTACATTATTCAAATCAAGAATGGATAAGCGGAACATGCCTCCGCTATCATAGCATTTGCCCACAAAATTACCAAACTTGGTCAAAATGACCTTATTGGACTCAAACACAAGCTTTATTCCTTGCTTGCACAGCATTGACCCGCTCAGGAGATTGCGAGTCATAGTAGGCACATACAACACGTCTCTTAGGATGAGTGTTTTGTTGGTGATATGCCCTAGAGGCAACATGGAGATGTTGAATATATCACATACTATGTTTATGATACATTGCTTTGTTCCTTGAAATAGACATTATCATTATTGATCAATGAGTATGTGACTTATTCATGAGACTCTTAATGCCAAAATGTTGCTATTTCTAAATGATCCCTGATCATATATCATATGAGGAACAAATATGATTCAAAGATCAGCATATGTATTGATTGATGATCATGTCTCATGGATCATGGTATGGAGATACCAAATCAATAATATGGACATGTGTTAGTGAACATATGTTGGATAGACCCGCCATGAGACACTGCAGAGATTCCATGTGTCATTAGTTGGTCTCAAGTAGTGTTTATGTAGAATCCTTAGACTTGAGATCATCATGGTTCCCAATATGCGTAGTAGCCTATTTTGGGACTACTAACCACTACTCCGTAACTGGGTAGTCATAAAAGTAGTCTTCGGGTTTGCTATGAAACATGTAGTGGGATGTGAATGATCAAGATAGAATTTGCCCCTCCTTATGGGAGAGATATCTCTGGGCCCCTCGATGTAATGGATTATGAAAGTGCATGGCCATGCCAATGTGATTGAGGAGTCAATCACAAGTATACGTGAACCTACAGGGTCGCACACTTAACGGGTTGGAACACTAATTCGAATGTGATTCGGATGTGGGCTCAATTCGGATAGAGATCCGGATAGACTCCTATTGGGCCTCGGTCCACGAGGCCCAAGTGAGGAGGTCTATATATTTGGAGGCGGGGTGAGGATGTACGCTGTTCCTCCCGAGCAAAACCCTAGCCGCCACCTCCGAGCCAAACCCTAGCCGCTCGCGAGTCTTTGGTACACTCGCGATCGGCGTTCCACCCGGGACGTGTGGATACCGGTGAAAGCGGCGCTCGTTGCGGCGTTGATCGGCATCAACAAACTACTGATTGGATCGCTCGTGGTGTGGTTGATCGCGTGGAGGAGACGATCTGTTCGGGACGATCGGCTACTTCCACTACTAACTCGGCGCGCATGGTTGGATCGGCTTCTCCAACTCTTCTTCATTGCGCTGCGCGTCTAGTGGTAACGATCTATGATCCCTCCTTAGCATGATGTCACGGTGTGCGCGGTAGAAATTTTTATTTTACGCTATCGTAGCCTCACGCGCGTTCCTTCGATGGTATCGAGCGGGTTGCTTAGTTTGCGATCGGATCGGCGCATATGATGATATGCGGTTGTAGTAGATCGGATCTATTACGGTCTAGATCGATCGGTTCATGTGATGAATCGATGGTAGCACGAGTTGATGAGATCAATCGGTGAATAGGGGTTGGATGAGGCGCATTGTATCACTACTAGTGCCCTAGAGATTGTCTCGGATCGGCATAAGGTGGTTATGTCGAATACTAGTAGGATACGAATCGATAGCCTCGGGCGATGGGAATACTAGTGCCCTAGAGATTGTCTCGGATCGGCATAAGGTGGTTATGCGAATACTAGTAGGTTACGGATCGATGGCCTCGGCCCGATGGAAAAACTAGCATCCTAGAGAATGTCTCGGATCGGCATAAGGTGGTTGTGCCGAATAGTTTTTCCATTGCGATTTCATAGATTAGATCTGTAAATTTCGTAGGGTACCCGCCTTGTATAGTGTCGTGGGTTCACATCGTTAGGTAGAATACGATTCTACGTCTAACTTATTTTTGCAGAGAATGATGTGAATGGTATGGCCCTATATCTTATTGGAATGTATGAGATGTATGTGATGCATGTAACATTCGTTCATGGCCTGCGTGTCATGATTATTTCAGCTATTGTTAGCTGTCTATATTGTATTTAACGACCTGCGTGTCGACCTTAATGCTTGAATCTATCTTTGTAATCTTCAATTTCTAGCTATTATAGGTAGTAGCCTAGTTTTGAGGTTACAAGCTTTCAAGCATGGTGGCCTAAAGGAGTGATGTGGAGGATGGAGATCGTCTACACCTACATGGAGATGGAGATCACCATTTTTGGGCCATACTACTTCACGATTAAATGTGTTTATCGTGATATTATCTATCTTATTCTTATGCAATGTTTTTGTGATATGTTGCTTTGGTAGGATAGAATCCCTCATAAAATTAGGTGTTCATGCCCTTCCATATGTTGCACCAAAAGATAATGATCACCGCATGGTAGGTCTACCAAAGTAGAGTGCCGTCGATTATCATCATTATTTGGGGTAGATGTCGGACATCTACATGCGGAAGCATTTGGTTTACTTAACAAGGTTATCAAAACAGTTTTGGACCTTGGGGCATAGGTTGGGGCAGGGCATATTGATGTCACCCAACAAGCAAGAGTCACATAGAGATGTGATTAGCAAGGTGTTGCTTACCCATGTCACTAGTTTTCTAGCCGTGATGCCAAAGCTCACTAGGAATTTGTGAAATGAGGATCTTGACCCACTATGTGACTTAGAGGGAGTTTTGTTGCAAAACACATAGTGGGAGTCTTTTGTTAAATAGTTTAATAAAAGATGAACATAAACATAGTGCTAAACTTTGCATATTCTTTGTTGTAGATCATGTCAACTAATGCCGCATCCAGTTCTTTTAATTTGCGATCTATTCTTGAGAAAGAAAAACTCAATGGAGCGAACTTTATGGATTGGTATCGCAACTTGAGAATTGTTCTCAAGCAAGAGCGCAAGGAGTATGTCCTTGAGTCTCATTATCCCGATGACTTGCCCGATAATGCTCTCTGGCCGCACGAAGAGCTTATGAGAAGCAAGCGAATGATTACCTTGATGTGAGTGTCTCATGCTTGCCACAATGTCCTCTGAGCTTGAAGCAATATGAGAACACAGATGCCTACAATATCATTGTGGGGTTGCGTGGTATGTTTGAGAACCAAGCAAGGGTGAGAGGTTCAACACTTCAAAGTCCTTGTTTGCGTGCGAGCTTGCGAAGGAATCCGTCGACCCTCATGTGATTAAGATGATTGGCTACATTGAGAGTCCGGAAAAGCTTGGTTTTCCCTTAGCCAAGAGTTGGCTCGATGTGATTCTCCGATCGCTCCCCGAGCTTTGAGCCATTCATATTAAACTATCACATGAACAACATGGATAAGACCTTGGCGAGTTGCATGGGATGCTAAAAGCTGCGAGGAAAGCATTAAGAAAAGCAGCAATCATGTGATGATGATGCGAGAAAAGCAAGGGCAAGCCCAATGTCAAGAAAGCGCGGTCAAAGAAAGTTAGCTCCGATGAGATCGCGGCGGTTCTAAGGCCAAGCAAGTCAAGAAGGGCGCTGCTCCTAATGCGATTGTTACTCTGTAAGCAATCGGTCATTGGAAAAGGCGCCCAAAGTACTTGGAGGATCTTGAGAAGAAGAAGGAAGTACGACTTCCTCTCCGGTATAAATGTTATAGAGATCAATCTTGCTACTTCATCCACCGATTCTTGGGCATTTGATACCGGATCGGTTGCTCACCTTGCAAATCGTTGCGGGGCTAAGAAGAAGTAGAAGTTTGAGGAGGAGCGAAGTGGATCTTCGCGTTGGCAATGGAGCAAAAGTTCTTTGCGGTCATTTGTTGGCACCATGCCATTGTCTTTACCTTGAGATTAGTTTTGGAATTGAATAATTGTTATTGTGTTCCATCTCTTTCCAAGAACATTATTTCGCTTCATGTTTGCAAGCGAAGGTTATGACTTTAGATCTGTGAACAATGATTGTTCTCTTTATTTCAAAGATATGTTCTATTGTCATACTCCATTGGTGAATGGGTTATATGTTCTTACTCTTGAAGAGTCACCGGTCTATAACATTAATGCAAAGAGACAACGTTCGAATGATTTAAATCCCACGTTTATTTGGCATCGTCGCTTAGGTCACATAAATGAGAAACGCATGGAGAAGCTCCATAGAGATGGTATTCGCACTCATTTGATTTTGAATCATTTGAGACATGCGAATCTTGTTTACTTGGCAAGATGACAAAGGCACCTTTCACCGGTCAAGGTGAGCGGGCAAGTGACTTATTGGCACTTGTACATTCGATGTATGTGGACCAATGAGCTCAATAGCCGGAGGGTTTTCGTGACTTCATAACTTTTATCGATGACTTTAGTAGATATGGGTATATCTACGATGAAGCATAAGTCTGAATCCTTTGAAAAGTTCAAAGAATTCCAAAATGAAGTGCAAAATCATTTAGGCAAGACAATCAAGTTTCTACGATCCGATCGTGGAGGCGAGTATTTGAGCCATGAGTTTGGCAATCATCGAAGGATTGTGGAATTGTTCCACAATTGACTCGCCAGAACACCTCAATGGAATGGGGTATCGAGCGGAGAAATCGCACCTTATTAGATATGGTGCGCTCCATGATGAGCCAAAGTGATCTTAGTTGTCTTTTTGAAGTGCGCTCTTGAAACAATTGCTTTCACACTAAATAGGGTTCCATCAAAATCGTAGAAAAGACACCATATGAGATGTGGACGGGACAACGTCCTAGCTTGTCTTTTCTTAAGATTTGGGGATGTGAGGCTTATGTAAAACGTTTACAATCTGATAAGCTCAGTCCTAAATCGATAAATGCTTCTTTATCGGGTATCCTAAGGAAACAAAAGGATATTACTTCTATAATCAAGGAGAAGGCAAAGTGTTTGTCGCTTGGCATGGTGTCTTCTTAGAGAAAGAGTTTCTCTCAAGAAGGGATAGTGGAGCACAGTGCAACTTGAAGAAATTCGAGAAACACACAAAACGTTTCAGCTCCTCTGAGAACCACAACAGGATGAACAAGCTGTTGAAGAAACTGTTGTGGACACACCGGCACCACGTAGGTCGAGAGGTCACGTCGTGCACCGAGAGGTACATGTTCTTGACTACTCAACAACGGGACATATTGTTGTTAGACAACGATGAGCCTAAGACCTATGAAGAAGCGATGGTGGGACCGGACTCGAGAAATGGCTTGAAGCCATGAGATCCAAATTGAATCCATGCACGATAATCAAGTTTGGAACTTGGTTGATCCACCGATGGTGTTAAAACCATTGAGTGCAAATGGATTTTCAAGAAAAGATAGACATAGATGGAAATGTTCACATCTATAAAGCGCGATTGGTGGCCAAAGGTTTCAAACAAATTCAAGGTGTTGATTATGATGAAACTTTTCGCCGTCGCAATGCTAAAGTCTATTCGGATCATTCTAGCGATTGCTGCATATTTCGACTATGAAATATGGCAAATGGATGTCAAAACAGCTTTTCTTAATGGAAATCTGAGTGAGGATGTGTACATGACACAGCCCACGGGTTTTGTCGATCCGCAATCACCGAAAGATATGCAAGCTGCAAAGATCCATTTATGGATTAAAGCAGCATCTCGGAGTTGGAACATTCGTTTTGATGAAGTAATCAAAGGGTTTGGTTTCATCAAGAACGAAGAAGAGCCTTGTGTTTACAAAAATGCTAGTGGGAGCACACTCGTGTTTCGGTCTTATATGTGGATGATATATTCGATCGGAAATGGCATTCCTATGCTCGAATCTGTTAAGTCTTCATTGAAAAATAGTTTCTCTATGAAAGACTTAGAGAGGCGACATATATTCAGGCATCAAGATCTATAGGGATAGATCAAGAAGGCTAATTGGATTAAGCCAAGATCGTACATTGACAAGGTATTGAAAAGGTTCAACATGCAGGATTCCAAGAAAGGCTTCCTACCTATGTCACATGGTATAAATCTTAGCAAGAGTCGGTGTCCTAGTACACACGATGAGCGGGATAAAATGAATGCGATTCCATATGCTTGGCTATGGGATCCATTATGTATGCCATGCTTTGTACACGCCCGGATGTCTCGTATGCTTTAAGTGCTACAAGTAGATACCGATCAGATCCGGTGAAAGTCAGCTGGATTGCCGTAAAGAACATCTTGAAGTACTTGAGAAGAACTAAAGATGTGTTCCTCGTCTATGGGGTGAGGAAGAGCTCGTTGTAAATGGTTACACCGATGCTAGCTTCCAAACCGACAAAGATGATTTTAGATCGCAATCTGGATTTGTGTTCTGCTGAATGGCGGTGCGGTGAGTGGAAGAGTTCCAAGCGGGAGACGGTTGCTGATTCTACAAATGAAGCCGAGTACATAGCGACTTTCAAGCCGCTAAAGAGGTTGTTTGGATCAAAAATTTATTTCGAGCTTGGTGTGGTGGCTAGTGCCTCCGGCCCAATGGACCTCATTGTGACAATAGTGGGGCCATTGCGCAAGCCAAGGAGCCTAGATCGCACCAAAGTCCAAGCACATTCTACGGCGATTTCATCTCATCCGCGAGATTGTGGAGAGAGGCGATGTGAAGATATGCAAAGTACAAGCGGATTTGAACATTGCGATCCGTTGACAAAGCCGCTTCCCACCAAAGCATGAGGCTCACACTAGGGCAATGGGTATTAGATACCTACATGGTTGACTCTAGTGCAAGTGGGAGCTGTTGGTGATATGCCCTAGAGGCAACATGGAAATGTTGAATATATCACATACTATGTTTATGATACATTGCTTTGTTCCTTGAAATAGACATTATCATTATTGATCAATGAGTATGTGACTTATTCATGAGACTCTTAATGCCAAAATATTGCTATTTCTAAATGATCCCCGATCATATATCATATGAGGAACAAATATGATTCAAAGATCGACATATGTATTGGTTGATGATCATGTCTCATGGATCATGGTATGGAGATACCAAATCAATAATATGGACATGTGTTAGTGAACATATGTTGGATAGACCCGCCATGAGACACTGCGCAGAGATTCCATGTGTCATTAGTTGATCTCAAGTAGTGTTTATGTAGAATCCTTAGACTTGAGATCATCATGGTTCCCAATATGCGTAGTAGCCTATTTTGGGACTACTAACCACTACTCCGTGGCTGGGTAGTCATAAAAGTAGTCTTCGGGTTTGCTATGAAACATATAGTGGGATGTGAATGATCAAGATAGAATTTGCCCCTCCTTATGGGAGAGATATCTCTGGGCCTCGATGTAATGGATTATGAAAGTGCATGGCCATGCCAATGTGATTGAGGAGTCAATCACAAGTTTATAATCTATCACGGAATCGAGAGAGTGATTGAGCTATTAAGAGGATGACACAGTCTCGCCTTGAGCTTAATCTATATCGTGAGGCAAAGGGATTCGTACATGAGAACATTACGAGTTCACCGATATGATCTTTACGTATACTTTGGGGTTAATATGTCTTGCTAGAGGCCGCTATTAATGAGGTGACCGGAAAGGTGTTTCGGTCGCGACCAAGTATACGTGAACCTCTGGTCGCACACTTAACGGGTTGGAACACTAATTCGAATGTGATTCGGATGTGGGCTCAATTCGGATAGAGATCCGGATAGACTCCTATTGGGCCTCGGTCCACGAGGCCCAAGTGAGGAGGTCTATATATTTGGAGGCGGGGTGAGGATGTACGCGCTGTTCCTCCCGAGCAAAACCCTAGCCGCCACCTCCCGAGCCAAACCCTAGCCGCTCGCGAGTCTTTGGTACACTCGCGATCGGCGTTCCACCCCGGACGTGTGGATACCGGTGGAGGCGGCGCTCGTTGCGGCGTTGATCGGCATCAACAAACTACGATTGGATCGCTCGTGGTGTGGTTGATCGCGTGGAGGAGACGATCTGTTGGGACGATCGGCTACTTCCACTACTACCTCGGCGCGTGGTTGGATCGGCTTCTCCAACTCTTCTTCATTGCGCGCTGGCGTCTAGTGGTAACGATCTATGATCCCTCCTTAGCATGATGTCCTGGTGTGCGCGGTAGAAATTTTTTATTTTCTGCTATCGTAGCCTACGCGCGTTCCTTCATGTTTTACCCGAGGTAAGCTTCAGACAAACCTGTCCAATCCCACGTACTGTCGCGGCAGCTCCGTTGCCCATTAGGACGGATCCACCACCTTCACCCTGAAATGAAGAGAAATAAGATCGATCAGCACATATATATCTAGTAGCACCTGTATCAATCCACCAATCAATAGATGGACTTGCCATAAAGGCCTGAGGTACATACTCTTCCGAGCTGGAGCTAGTCAGCGCGACATTTACTTCGGCCTTGCGGCCTTTGTGCTGACCCGGAGATGGACCTCCGCCCTTCCGGTTGCGGCAGTGATTGGCCTTATGGCCAGCCTCCCCGCAAACAAAGCAGACGATGTCCTCCTTTTTCTTCTTGATTTTCTTTGGTTGGAGCTTGACTTGGGGCTGATTCTTGAATTTGGGTTTCTACGCCCCCTGCTTATAGATACGAGATATTGGATCTAAATTCAAAAGTAGGAAATAGCATACCATTAGCTGATATGCGTATGGGAACATGGGTACATGATATTGAATGTCATCCAGGTCAAGGCGCAAAGTCGCTCGGGCGCAGGAACTTATGCTAAAATAATTAAGGAGCCAGCCCCACAATGTCTTGTGCGGCTACCATCGGGTGTTGAAAAACTCATAGATTCCCGATGCCGAGCTACTATTCGTCAGTTTCTATTCCAGCCCAGCAACGAAGTGCCCGTCGGTCTGCAACATTCCCTTGTACGAGTATGCAGCGTAGTGACTAGTTGATTCTTCAATTCCTTGAAGCCCGTTGCGTAGTCCGTGTCGAGTTGTCCAATCCCTTTACAACAGGAACGACGAATTTGTTACGAACACTAACGCAAACAACGTATTTATGTGCATCGCCCCAGTAATAAATTCATTCCACCCTATCAACCAACCTATGCATGTGAAATGTGAACCCACTTTCCTTTCAATTCCTTGATTTTATCATCTTCATTCCGTGGTGGACGGAGGAAAACTAGTTACAAATCTTCTTTGCTCGTGATACTTTGAAAAGAGGAACGTTTGCAACGATACCCCTTCTCAAGCAAAGCTTCCTAGTGTTCAAAAGCAATAAAATGCACCCGTATGCTCCCATCTTTAATAGGATTCCCGCTAAAAGCATACATGTACTGTAATGCGCTTCCCCATGGGTATCTGGTAACCACGTATGTAGGGGTATAATTGGCAATTTGACAGCATAAGCAATAAGGAAGCCCAAATAAAATAGTATTTCCAATGTTGCAGGGTATGATCGATTAATTAATCTTTCCAAATCTAATCCGCTTTTGTCTCAGTAGAAGATATACCCAGGGACAGTGAATCCGATCAATTGCTAGTGTTTTCAAGGAAGTGAAAGTCTCGATAGAACAGAAAGAGCCAAAGGTCAGGCCTTCGGGTCTACGTACTCTATTTTTCTTTGCCAAATAAGCTAGCAAACGTTGACGTTTTCCCAAAAGTCTTCGTAGACCTCTTTCCGATGAAAAATCTTTTTTGTGTAATTCCAAATGTGAAGCAAGTCTCCGTATCTTATTGGTGAAACTGAATACTTGAAATTCAACAGAACCCCTGTTTTCTTCTTTAACCATAATCCAAAAAATTTTCTCAAGAGGATTTGCGGCATATCAAGCCCTGGTAAGGTTCTTCGCTTTGCATCGAATTAAACCACATGCTCCGCCGCTTGTGCCAGATTTAACCAAAAGAAGACGAGTCTACAAATAAGAGAATTTCGAATTTTTGGGTTTATACCGAGCCAAAACATATAATTTCCATTGAAGAAGGAAGTAAGGATGCTAGCCGGGGAATCAAGAAATAAATACTTCCCATTCCAAGAAAACTCTCTCACTTCACTTTGTCTCGTTTTCTCTAGAATCTCTAGAAAAAGGAATTCCTCTATCCTTTATTTAATGATAATCAGAGACTATTAAATAAAAATGAAAGGTAAATCGGCCACTTTAAGATTACCATCTGGGGAGGTCTGTTTGGTATCCCAACTTGTTTCGGGCAAGAATGAATGGGATTGATCGACTCGAGTTACCGAGCGGCCTCCACTCTTCGAGTCGAGCTTTCGCTTCTGCTTTTCTCTTGTTTTGATTTATTAGCTTTTTAGGGAAAGAAGAGGGTCTGAAATACAACTATGTCTACGAGTGCCGCGAATGAACCTTCGGTTCTTCCCAAGAACAAGGAGACACGAACTAAATAACTCGTATCAGGCTACGGGAATAGTGAACGGGAAGAAGGAACTAGCGAGGCTTTCGTTGGTCATGAGAGTTTTTTTCTTGCTCGGGGGAAGGCTGGCTGCAGCTTGCTTTGTTCACTTTCCAATCTGCTTAACAATTCCCATTGGCCTTTCCTGCTAGGGTGTATCCGGAAGACGGTAGGATCCCCAATCCCATTCATTTTCCTTTGGTAAAACCAAGGTCAAGCATCAGTCAATCATCCAACAGTGTGATGTAGGCAACCAAATCTGAAATGTTCCAATATGATGACCAATGTCGAGAAGAGAAATCAATTGTTTAAAAGGTGGGTGGATACTATAAAAGAGCTTTACACGGATAGTCAGCACGAGGAAAGGTATTCAGAGATCGATATGAATACAATCAAGTTGGTTTCTAAGCTGATTTTTCGCGAATCCACTTCATTCGCCAAGCGAATGATCTTCGCTTCGCGGGAACAACAAAAACCACCATCTCGCTCTTTCCTTTCTTCGGTGCTACCTTTTTTTCCCAAGGGATGGGAAAAACTCTGTTGTTCGCGTCTTGGACTAACCATCCCTTAGAGGGTATTGTTAAAAGATCCTCGTTTTTAGTATAGCACGAAAGCAGAGAAGCTCCCCCTTGTCTGGGGAGAAGATTCGGCCGAGCAGATTGGTTTGATTGCCCACGCTAGTAAACGCGAAGGCTAGTCCGCAATAAAAAGGACTTGCGCCCCAAGCGAAGAAAGAGAACTTAACTTCTGGTGGATAAAACATATAACAATTGGCTTAGGAAAACCTAACAGAATTGGACGACTGGTATAAAATGGATTTTATTTTGCCAGTTCCTCCCTTTGTGGCAGAGTGAGCGCCTTGACTAAGATAGATTGACTCTTTCATTCTTGCAGCCTATTCTGGTTCCAATCGTTTGAGGAAAACCCCCTTTGGCATCAATGAAACTCTGTGATATAGGAGTTCAAAAACCTCATTTCATTTGGAAACTAAGATGTCGGAGAAGTGAAATATACGAGATCACAAACGTAGATTACTCGCGGCTAAATATGAATTGAGACGAAAGCTTTAGAATTTTGTAACCCGATCTTGGCCTCCAGTTCTCTTGACCTCCACCTAATGAGCTTGGACTTGAGCCTTTCCCGTGCCGTCACCGGCTCTAGCACGCTCTTCGACATTGATAGCGGCCGATAACTCATTTAGCGTCAGGCGCTCCTTTATATGTCTACGAGCGGTCGCAAAGTCACGCCACGAAGGCAGTAACTTAGCTAGGATGACATTTACTTGGAATTTCTCTGGCAGGATGCCGTCGTACTGACTTAAGTCACGTACATGGAGTTGAAGCTCGTGGAGCTGCTCCATCACCGACCGCCCCTCTACCATCTTATAATTCAAGTAATTTGCAGTTACGAATGACTCATTTCCATTGTCTTCTTCGGAGTACTTCTCATCAAGTTCATCCCAGAGTTGTTTAGCATCCTTGAAGTTCACGTAGACGTCAAAAAACTCGTTAGATAAGGCTGCTAACAAACGAGCTAGGACCGAGTTGTTCGCATCTTCCCATAGCATCATTTCAGGAATTTCCAATGGAAACATTGGAGGATTCGAAATGACCCAAAAGAGTTTGAGATCAATCAGCCATAACTTTGTTTTAGCTTGCTAACGTTTAAAGTTGACACCATAAAAAATCTCCGGCTTAACGACATCAGACGATGAAGCCATTTCTTTAATGATTGGTTTTCTGGATTGTTGTAATATTTGCTGTATAAGCATATTTACAAATTTAATTCCAGCAATAACACTAAAAATCCAAGCATGACAAATATGGCATATAAATAACTTAACTAACATATTAACATGTGAATCTTTTAAGCCATTGCAAAGGAAACATATGCTCAACATAGATGTCATATGTAAGTTCAAAATTAGCATGTCATCAAGTATACATAAGTGTCTACATGCTAATCTCATTGAAGACTTAACATATATGATTAGATCTAGCATATATTCAGTGGATTGAAGTATATTAAGTGCTCTCAGAACAGAGTTGCGCAAGATTGCAAATCTTGGCCTTCTCATGCTAATATCAAATCTCTTCATAAATGATCTAATACCAGAAATCAGGATTTGAGCTCTAGATATGTCCCTACTGACAGAACCGAACATAGACATGAAAGTCTACTTGTATTTCAGTTTCAAGTGTTCACATGCAATGAAAGAATAGACAATACTCTCACTGGATTCTGATAAATAAGCAGTAAGTAGTATCTAAACAGATAACAGAAGAACTGACTTGAAATAGAACTGAATCAACAGAGTCTCTGATAGAAATAACTCGATCCGAGTAACGCAGAACCAAACTTACTGCATACTCTATAGTTTCAAATGCATGACAACAAATCTGAACAACAGAAATACCACTAGCTACGGTACAATTAGTAGAAACCACTCCTCTAGAGCTCAAGCCTAATTTTGTTATCAAGATCAAAATTCAGCCTTTGATTTGTTCATCACAGAGCAATCACCAAGCCCACACACATAGCATTCTCCAGTATTTGAATTGAAAATAAGAACAAATACTGCTGCTACAGCTAGAAGATGGATCAATATACTTACGGCAGGGGTGATACTCAAAATCACCTGAGGTAACCGAAATGGGCAAGGCACGCGTTCGCGCTGTCCCAGAAAACCAATGACCCCACAAAATCGAGCAGGGAAATGGTCACCGGAGATACAGTGCCCTTCTTCCCATCTCAGCCGTAGCCAAGTGGAAGTCGAGGTAGGGGTTGCCGCACAAGATCACAAGAGTGTTCCGGCCAAGAACACTCAAATCACAAATCAACACTCCAGATCTCTCAATGATTTTCTTGGTCCAAGCTCAGATCAAGACCACTAAACAAGGGTCAAGTCCCTCATCTGCCGGTGGAGCACGGAGAACCAGCCAACAGCCCAAAGACCAAGGATCGCCAACAGAGATTATAGAGAGGAGGGGGAAGAGAGCTCACTGTTTTTCGTATCTCCGAGGAGAGGAGAAACCCGAGCTTTTATAGCGGAGCGGAGAGAGGAGAGGTCCGGCGAGCTGCGGTGCGGCTGGCGCCGAAACGCCCGTGCCGACGCCGCCTCCGTCGCCAACACCCCCCGTGACCCGGCCGCTGCCGTCGCCCCGAGGGAGTCGCCAGATCCAGATGGATCGCGGGGAGGAAACGAAGTCTCCTCCTTATCTCCTCAGTCGGCCCACCGACAGGTGGGTCCTACCGGCACTTTTTTTTTCTCTTTTCAAATTGAGAAATTACCAGAATGCCCTTCAGAGTTCAACAATAATCAGGTTAAAAGCTTCAGAGTTTCTGACATTCTTGCATGGTGGAAATTGTACTTGCAGACGTTGGAAATGGAGTAGTGTCTGGTGCGGCTGTGCCTACTGCCAGTGCCTCTACCATATACTGGACATATGCCTAGAGTAACTTGTCTGTTACGACGTGGTTCTTAACTTGGCATGTGATCCTTCAGATAACTTTGATATGGCTGTAAGAGAATACAGAGTTGGGCCTAGAAAATTAGAGATTCTGATACTGATGCTGACAGAAGACAAAACAAATTGTAGCCTGGAACAGACTAGCTGGAGAAAGGGATAAATACAGAGGCATCCACATCTTAATTTGTTCTTGAATGAACTCATGAAGCAAATAACTATTAATGCATTTTCATATACATCTTCGATATTGTACGGCCGTGGGAGCAACCATTTCCTGCGCCAAACATTTCCACACCGATGCTGACAGACGAAGACGATGGAGAAACATTCAGAGGTTGGCAGCCGACGGACATGCGCCGAGGAAAATACCGAAGGTGAACTCGACTGTCATGGCGCTTTCTGACGAAGGATTCAGCACCTTGCATTTTGCACAGGTTACAAGTACAGTTTCTGAGAATGTACCAGATTCAGATACCCGTGTCATAGCGGCGTTTGCTCGACGGTTGTCTGCCCAGGAACAAGTCTGCATAATTCCAAATTGAGCTGCCGTGCAAAACTCGAATTAGCGTTCCTTTCAGTTTTGGTTTGTGCTAATCTGAATGCATACATCCAAAGATGTGTATACTTTTTTCTTTTGCTAGTACTCTCTCCAATCACAGATACACATCATTTTGATATACATACAGCTAAACTTTTTAAACTTTATCTATCCATATTTTTTAAAATATTTAGATTAGATACATCAAAATCATATGTATAGATTTATTAGATTTTATAAATATATTATAATATAAATTAGCGGTTAAAGCTGTATTTTGGGGACCGTATTAATGTCTAAAACGACATATATTTGTAACTAGAGTGAGTAGCAGATAAGTCTAGTGGGTTTCACTTTTTTTTCCTAACTGGACTCAAATTGCATCTGACAAAACGCATGCGAAATTCAGTCCTTTTTTTGGGAATTTTTGGTACGAATAATCTATTTTTTATTCAAAATTACAGAAATATACCGCGAAATTTTTTTTTACAAAAATAGGCTCAAGTCGCCCAATGGGAGGGCGACTAAAGCCTATCGCCCAACCAGGGGCCGACAGAGTCCCTGCCGCTCTCCCATTGGGCGACCGCATCCAATCGCCCTCCCATTGGGCGATGGTTGGGCGACTGCACTCAGGGGCCGACGAAAACCGTATGTACCGATCGTTTTATATACCGATGCAATATAAACAACTAGTCTGAAAAGATAAAATAGTAAAGTTCTATGTGGCTTATATATACTCATTTGAAAGGTTTCGACAAGATATACAACTTTTCAGTTGAAGAAAAATCCAAATTCCGAAGGGAAGACTAAGAAAAAGGGTAAAAACAGAAACCAAAAACTTGCGACACAGGTTTAGATCCAAAGATAGCCGATTTTCGGGGTCTTGGAGGGTGACTGCCGCAAGCAGGTTATTATTTTTGGATCGGGCTCGTTGTTAGCTTTCCAACGAGTACAAGAACGTCGAAAACGAACACCGTATGCAAAAGTTATGCCCGTTTTACTGAAGGTGTGTCGGAATTCGTTTCGACCTCAATTGAAACTGCTATAACTTTTGATCCCGTGGCCGAAATTGCTCAATTTTTTTTCTGGAGGCTTTTAGATGTATGAAGAACAGTTCCACCAATTTTCACTATTTTTGGCGAATTTTTGATGCACTTTCTAAATTTTGGCAAAGATGGACTCTTTCCTCTCTTTTTTTCTCTCGGGGGGCGACTTTCATGCAGTCTCCCAATGGGAGGGCGACTGGATGAAAGTCGCCCAACGGTGGGGCGACTGCAATTAATCGCCCAATGGTTGGAAGATTTTTCAGTTGTCGCTGCTGGGTTGGGCGAAAGGCTCCAGTCGCCCAATCATTGGGCGACTGGAGCCTATTTTTGTAAAAAAATTTTGCAGGTATATTTTTGTAATTTTAAATAAAAAATGGATTATCTGTACAAAAAATTCTTTTTTTTGTGCAGAAGCAGAACTCAAGATTTAACTATTGTTCCCGTGCAATTGATATTTCCTGGTTGAAACACATATTGTTGGCACAAATCCTGAGAAATCCTGTGTCCTAAGGTCCTGTTTGGAGTTTGAAACGCAGAAGTTTCGCGAGAAACAAATTCAATTTCCATTCGAACGTTCCAAACAGGATCTAAGGTGATGATGATTTGGATTTTTTTTTATGGCTTATGACTGAAAAGTATTATAGCTGACTGAAAAAATACTGTAGCTGACAGAGATTTCGCGTGTTTGCCACGTGTTTGACGCGCCACCCTCACCGGGACGTCCGATCAGCCGTTGAACGGCCAAGATCGACACAAGTCAGAGCCATCCAGCGGCTTGGACGCCCGCCGCCGTCTCGATCTGGGCCGTTGATTTCGCGTCGGACGGCACAAAAGCGGCCGCGCAGCAAGCCAGCAACGGCTCTCTGTTCCCACCTCACCCGCCGCGAAATCGCCGCCACCGCGACGGCTTCTTCCCCTTCCCCGCCCTCTCTCTCTTCACATCCACCGCCGCCGCGTCGCCGTCCACGAGCGAAACCCTAGCCTAGCCCAGCGGCGCTCCTTCCGCCAGCCCCAGCCAGCCATGGCTAGCTTCGGCGTCGACACACGCCCAGCCACCGCGGCCGGCGGCGCGGCGGGGGAGGGCGCTCTCTCCTTCCTCCCCCGCGGCCTGCGCGAGGACCTCCGCCTCATCGGCGCGCGCGCCGGGGAGCTCGAGACCTTCCTCAACGCGCCCGTCCCGGAGCCCGAGCTGTTCGCGCGCCTCCGCCGCGCGTACACCTCCTCCGCCGCCTCGGCGAGAACGCGGTTGGACCTGTCCGCCATAGGGAAGGCGTTCGAGGCCGAGGTGCGGAGGGGGACGAGGGCCAGGTGGAGGTGGGAGGAGGAGGCCGAGGAGTGGGAGCCCATACGGATGGTCAAGGCGCGCCTTAGGGAACTCGAGCGGAGGAGGCGGGACCAGGCCAGCGACGTGCTACACAAGGTCAAGCTGAGCTTGGTAAGCTTCCAAGCTTCGAATGTTAGCGTTGCGGATTACTAAATTGCAGCCTTTGCGTCTAGAAGCAACGCTTACCAAATCCAATACAACTCAAATTGAAATGGGTGATTAATGGTGGACATGGTTATGTCCCATTGTATATTGGATGTCTTCAATTCTGAAAAGTTAGGTCGATGTTGAGAAAATTTTGTGGTTCCCTTGGGCCCCAGATCGAGTTTTATGCTTATGCTTATGCTTGCTGGCGTGATCGAAGTTGAGTTGGTTTGACAACTGAAATGGCCATAAGTATGCGTTGGGGTGTGGCAAATCTAGGAAATATGCTACTATGCATCTTCTAGAGTAGCTTAGCTACAATTTGTTATTATGGTTCATAGTTGGTTTAAAAACCGTGTAGAAACTCAACAAGATGTTCGACTTGATCTTGGCAGTGACTGCCCCAAAATGTCAATCAGATCAAAACTTTGATTCTCAGAGGTTAGGGGAGTAGAAAGGTCACATCTTTGGAAGAAATTAGGCTATAAGGGGCACTAGGTGAGTCTAAGTGTACTAGCTACACACTGAAATTGATACTCCCTCTGTTTTTCTATATTTGTCCACAGCCCACCATGCGCAGACCAAGGAAGCACTAAATCTAATAAATAGTTAATGAGAAATGACCATACATACCCTATTAAATGACATAACACAAATAGTTAATGAGAAATGACCATACGTACCCTATTAAATGACATAACACAACTTCATAGCCTCTTCCAAAGCATTTAATAGGAGTATTGAGTGAAAAAATTGCAATAACTACACTATAAATTCTCTCAATGGACAAATATATTGAAACGGATACTCCTAAGGCCATGGACAAATATAGTGACACGGAGGGAGTAGTTCTATCATTCCATGCCTTGCTGGTTTTAGCCACTGAATGAGCTATGAGGATGCCGTGGTGACTGGTGATGCTTGAAAGTACAACCAATAATATAGGTTTTTTCATATTTGGATCTATAGAAAGAATGGAGCTTTAGGTTTTGAAATGATATCTGAAACTGTATTTATAAATTTTATTTGTCAAAATGGAATTTTACTGCACTAAAATCATAGCTAGATGCCTAGACCGCTTGTTAACTGTGGTGCCAATAGAGCGTTGAAATTTTACCAAGAAAAGTCAGCAGATGAGAATCAAGTTGTAGTTACCCAATATATTTATTATATGCAAAGTTATATCAATGCTTCCTTGCACACGCATAGATCTTAATTAGGCTTGTTCTGGGATTTACATGTTGCAGATTGCTCTAGCAAATCTTCTACTGATTGAACACACATATATTTAAGCACATTAAATTGATGTACCATTGTGCTTCTTATTGCAGAAATCGATGAGCTTTGCACCTGAAGCGTCTGAGGTTAGTCATTTGGATTCACATCCTGTTGCACTGTGCAGTCAAGTATGACCCTTTTTTTGCACATATACTAGTGTTTGTTTGTGGTCAAGGAACTTAGTTTGATCTATTATGAACACCTTATAACAGGGACTTATAACAGGGACAAGCAAGAGATGTTTAATCTGAAGAAAAAAATAATTATGACAGGTGTTGCCTTTAGTCCGTTTCTCATTATGTAGTACTGAATTTTGGAATGGTTTGTTTTGTTTGTATTTAGAATAAAGGTCAAATATGGTTGTTCTGTATAACACTTTTCAGAAATGCTGGTATAATTATTCTTTTGCCAATATCTTAAAAATAATCAAATTGTGGTCCAGGAAACACTATTTAATCAGTATTGATGTAACGATACCCTTGTCTTCTTTGTGCATTTTTTGAATCAGTGTCAATGTAATGCAGGAAGTTCCACCACTGGATTTAGGCGAACTCTTTGCATATTTTCTAAAGCAATCTGGACCATTGTTCGACCAGCTTGGTATAAAAAGAGGTACTATGTATGATTTTAATTAGATCGGTCATCACAAATCTTCAGAGATTTTACGATTTGAAATGTTTAGCTTGTGTTGAGACGATTTTTCTTTCTCATGTGGTATAGATGTGTGCGATAAGTTGGTGGAGTCTCTATGCAGCAAGCGCAAGGACCACCTTGCATATAATTTGCTGCCAACAAGTGAACCACCTTCATTCAGAAATGACAATGTTGGTGATGAACTTGACCTAAGAATAGCTAGTGTCCTACAAAGTACAGGACACACTTATGAAGGTGGATTTTGGGTTGATGGGCAAAAGTATGAGACAGCTGACAAGAGACATGTTGCAATAGTCACTACTGCCAGTCTTCCCTGGATGACTGGAACAGCTGTAAACCCTTTGTTTCGAGCTGCATACCTGGCTAAATCTTCCAAGCAAGGTGTGACCTTGGTGGTGCCCTGGCTTTGCAAGTCAGATCAATAACTTGTCTATCCCAATAGCATGACTTTTAGTTCTCCGCAGGAGCAAGAAACTTATATGAGGAATTGGTTGGAGGAAAGAGTTGGTTTCAAGACAGACTTCAAAATATCATTCTATCCCGGAAAGGTAAGGGTTTTTTTCAGCACACTATGTCAAAACTGTGTGCATTACTTGTCTAATCTCGATTTTTTCAAACTATAGTTTCAGAAAGAAAGGAGAAGTATAATTCCTGCTGGGGATACTTCACAATTCATACCATCAAAGGAAGCTGACATTGCTATTTTGGAAGAACCTGAGCACCTGAACTGGTACCATCATGGGAAACGTTGGACGGATAAATTTAATCATGTTATTGGTATTGTACATACAAATTATTTGGAGTACATCAAGAGGGAGAAGAATGGTGCCATTCAAGCTTTTTTTGTCAAGCACATCAACAACCTGGTTGCCAGAGCTTATTGCCATAAGGTACGCAATTAAGTAGGGTACCATGACCTACTGCATCCACTGTAATGTTCTAGTGTGCACAGCGCGAACTCTTTTTTTATGTACATATATTCAACAACTATTTGATAGGTTGTTTTTGCTTTGTGAGTTGATGATATCGATGCTATGTAGGTTTTGCGACTGTCCGGAGCTACTCAAGATCTACCCAAGTCAATCATTTGCAATGTACATGGTGTTAATCCCAAGTTTCTTGAGGTTGGAGAGAGAATAGCAGCAGAGAGGGCGTCTAGCCAGCAGTCCTCCAAAGGAGCTTATTTTCTGGGGAAGATGGTCTGGGCCAAAGGTTACAGAGAATTGATATATTTGTTTGCGAAGCACAAGAGTGATTTGGAAGGCTTCAAGTTGGACATCTATGGAAACGGTGAAGATTCACATGAAGTGCAATCAGCCGCCAAGAAGTTGGATTTAAACCTTAACTTTCATAAAGGCCGGGATCATGCAGATGATTCTCTTCATGGGTAAAGACCAGTACCACCCAACTTGGAAAGCATATGCCTTCCTACATATACGTCTTTCTACATCTGTGATGCCATTGATTCGAATGCTTCTCCTCTTCCTTTTTCCAGGTACAAGGTTTTTATAAACCCAAGCATTAGTGATGTCCTCTGCACTGCGACTGCCGAGGCGCTGGCAATGGGCAAGTTTGTTGTCTGCGCAGATCACCCATCCAACGATTTCTTCAGGTCATTCCCAAACTGCCTGACATACAAAACATCGGAGGACTTCGTGGCCAAAGTGAAGGAAGCAATGACCCGTGACCCAGAGCCCCTCACACCCGAGCAAAGATACAACTTATCATGGGAGGCCGCAACCCAGAGGTTCATGGAGCACTCTGAGCTGGACAAGCTTCTGAGTAACAACAGCGACTGCACCAGCACCGCTGGATGTGCTAAAAGCATCGACAGAAAGATGAAGAAATCAGCCTCAGTGCCAAACATGTCAGACGTTGTAGACGGTGGGCTGGCATTTGCCCACTACTGCTTCACGGGCAATGAGCTCCTCAGGCTGTCGACTGGTGCAATACCCGGAACCCTCAACTACAACAAGCAACATAGTTTGGACCTGCACCTATTGCCTCCTCAGGTACAGAATCCTATATATGGCTGGTAAGACAAAGACATACAACTACTACTCTTAGTACATAGATAGGTCTGTAATTTGTAACACTAGTTTTTCTCTCTCTTTACCTTGATGCCAAAGGCAAGCCTTGTTCATTATTACAAACTACAAACTACTTGAAGTGTTAGATAAAAGAGGCGCTCTATTATGATGCCCTTTTTCACTGGCATTCCTTCATACTAAGCATTGTTGTTCAGAGTTGTGGTGCACCGGCGTTGATCAAAACATCAGCATGCGCATGTTGCATTGCACTTCTTTCTGGTAGTATTTCTCTCTCTCTGGCTGGTACCATGCATGCATGCCAAAGGTGGCCAATGGTTGTTGCTGTTTGGTATGAGGAACCCATGCCATGTCCTTGTGTTTGCACCAAAAAAGTCTACTGCGTGCATCGCCCCCTGCATGCGTGTATCGCACTGGTGGTCACTGTTGCCCCCCTGCATTGTCGCACTCAATGTACTGTTGCTTTTTTTCCTTTTTTCTAGGTTCCATCCATCCATCTATCTATCTATGTGGTATGTAGCAGTATCATGATTCATGAGCCATGACAGGTAGTAGGGCTTGGAATGTCTGTCTGGTGCAACACAATGGAGTACCACACATGCTAGAGGATAGAGAGATGCACTGCACTGATGGGTGAGTGGTGGCAGAGGGCAGAGGCCTATGCCATGTCATTGCTGTCCGGCAATCAGCATGTGTTGGTGGGCCCCCACTGCCTGTAGGTATCCCATATGGGCAGATTTGTTTCAATCGCTGGAGCTGACGGAGGCGGGCGTTTTTTGAAAGCGGCTTTGAGAAACCGCTTTTAGAAACCAGATAGCCGAGCCCTTTAGCCTTAGCTAGCTCTATGTGGACGCTAGAGCCAAGGTTCCAAAAATCGGAACCGGAAGAAATCCTGGTCGGCGGCCGGTAACGGTAACCGGGCGGTTACCGGAAAAACCGGTCACAATTTGAAAATCAAAATTTGAATATTGAGATGTTTTGAAACCGGTAATCGGAAAAACCGGTCGGTAACCGGAAAACCAGAAAAAAAAATCCGGCTAAAATTCGAAAATAAAAAATTCATACCGGCCGGTTTTTCGATTACCGGTCTCCACCGGTAAAAACGGTAACCAGCGGTTACCGGCTGGTAACCGGCGGGATTTTGAACCTTGGCTGGAGCTGATGGAGGCGGGCGGTTTTTGAAAGTAGCTTTGAGAAACCGCTTTTAGAAAACCAGATAGCTGAACCCTTCAGCCTAAGCTAGCTCTATGTGGGCCCCTCTCTGCCACCACAGCTAGGTCAGTATCAGACTCTCAGTCGCATTGTAGCATTTGCAGCTTGCAAGGGTGGTGTTGCTTGCTTCATTACTTGCTCAAGTTATGGTGATGCAATACCGGTTGTTCTTGCGAGGACCATGTGCAATCTGTGCAGTGCAGAGCAAGGGGTGATGGATGGAATTCCCTCATTTATTTACCTGGTTTGAGTTTAGTGAGCGGGGGCTCTCTGATCCTGTGTGACCCAGCCAAATCCGGAGATGGGACGAGGATCTCCATCGCATTAGTGCTAGTACCAGTACTGCCTGGTTGTGATATTTCCTGTACCTTGGTAAAGGTCAGTACTTCTACGATATTCCCTCCTATCTGCAGCAATGAGTGAACGAATGCTACTATTGCTATGCTGCGTTGGTTTCTTCTTTGCCCTCTCCATTTGTGGGAGGAGCCGGATTTGCCGGGATCCTTGAAACGACCGCTCATTTGTCTTTCCTTTTTTTTCCCTCCAGTTTTTTTACTGTAGAGCTAGCTCACTGTTTTCCCCTCTTCAGGTTTTTTACTGTAGATCTTCCTGTTTTGCGCACATGATAGAGTGTAGTATTTGTAAAATGAGGGTGTTGTTTTATGCTGCAGTTTATGATTTTTTACTATAGTTTATTTGTTTAATAAATGGTAATGACTAAAAAGATGGATAAAATGGACCTGTAGCTACACCGGCCAATGCGACGCGATGCGATGGGACGGGACGTCGTGGTTATCCCGTCCGCTATCTTCATCTTCTTGTCGCTCCTCCTGCGCTCTTGCTGGCATTTCGCACCCACGGGGACCGCCAGATATGTGCTTGTACCTGTCGAAGAAATGGAGGGCTAATTACATCGTAATCCCCTTGCTTTCACCTGAAGTTTCTGTCTGAAACGTTAGTTTACTGTGTGAAGAAGGCTCAGGCTGCCACACTGTAATCTCGCATTGGAATGGGGTGAAGAGAGAGAGAGAGAAACAGAGGGAAATTACTCTTAGGAGGGGAATGAAAACCATAAGTGTTGGAATGGGGAGGGAGGGAGGACGTAGCTGCTAGCTGCTGGCTGATACCAGCCATGCCCGGCTCCTCATCCTGCTGCCGCCTTTGTGTCACCACCTTTCTTGTCGTCCATGATTAGGGCTTTAATCGATGGCAGGGAGGGGGGTAGCGTTGCCAAACGAAAACAAAACCGAAAACAATGAGGGGGGAGACAACATGATCGCCATCGGCGAGCACCACATTTGGTGGCCACATAGATCCCCCTTGCCATGAAACCGTGTAGGCTACCTCCCCATCAAACATCTAATTGCTGGTTCTTTTAGGCTTGCTACTTTTGGTTTTTAGTTTTTACTGCAATAACTAGCTTTTAAATGGTGCGTCTTTTCAAAACGAGGTCTACAAGCTGATTGTAGTAGACACTGTACCGACTTTAGTTATGCCGGTTAAAATCATATATGACTGTCTATCTCTTCGTACTCTGTCTCGTGAACTGGTAGAATTCAAAGGCTATAAGATATAGCCTAAAAGAACCAACCCTGGATGGGTACTCTAATTCGTACTCGAAATGTAAAATGCGTATCTGAAGATCCATTAACGAGATTGCTTGTCAAGGTAACCTTTGATTGACCACACTCATTAGGCCCTATTTGGGAAGTCTCACCTCTAAGCTTAGATGCCACAGGTAGCGAAAGCTCCCTCAAATAAGGTGCAGTTTTCTCGGATAAGCCTGATCCTCTCTTCGCTAGGTTCTCAAAGGAAGATAAGTCGTCAAAAGAAACTATATGTGGGAGGAAGATTAGCTCCCCAAACAAGGCCTTGCCATCAGCTACTAATCTTTGTTCCCAGCAAGAAGTATAGCCAAGTAAAACAACATGCTTTCCTAGTTTAATTTAGATTAATGCTTAACTCTTTTTGGGCCTGTTCTTTTCCTCCGAAGCTGGCGGTTTTTTGCTTTTACTACAGTACCTAACTTTTAAACGGAGTATTTTCTCAAGACGGGGTCTACAAGTTAAACGATGTACATGTTAAAAGCCCAACATCTATACCAGCCAAAATCATAAGTGAGTATATCTCTCTCCGTAATATATACCGTAAGCAACCAAAATTCAAAAATTTCAGTCAAAATCATAAGCCGCAGCCGCAACCAAACAGGCCCTTTGTAAGGTTGTTTAATTCCACAATGGCATAGATACATGCCACATGACTCTCCAACCATACCGGATTGAAAATGCTGCCCCGTTGGTACTGGCCAAATCATGCTTAGAGAAGAGAGAGAGGAAGAAGAGAGATGAAGAAGAGAGAGAGAGGAAGAAGAGAGAGACTGAGAGAGAGGAAGGGGCCCCAAGTTCACTGGTGTCACCGCTGATCCGCCTGTGCCCCTTTGCTGAGGCCAGTATCACCAGCAGATTTTGGTGGGGGCAAATCAAAGCAAAGCAGCCTTCAAATAAACATAAAGAAAAGCAAACAATCTCTTGCCTTCTGCCTAGGACCTGCATTATTTTTTTGCAAGAGGCCAAGATCAAGATTCTCATACAGATCATGTCTTGTAGTGGGTTGGAGCCTAGCCAATTCAACATCCCCCTTTCCCTCTTGCCCAGGGCATCCAGTTGCTCATCTCATTCTTCACATGCTATTTTTGTACCAGTTGCCTCACTCTCATCTCATGTTTAGTGGACTAGTCATAAACACTCACTAGATGCTGAACATATAGCTATTGGATTTATCTATGTCCTATGACAGTTTTTTTCCAGCAGAGAATGGGGTTAATTGCACCAAAGCAACTTACTTTGGCTCCATATGATCTGTGATTGAACTTCTTTCCTTTTTTTCTTCTTTTTGAGAGTGAGATGTGATTGAACTTCTAGGAGTAACATTTCCATATCAAGGAGAGAAAAGGTAGTACCAGTTTGCAAGTCTCCACTAATGAGTCGGTATTAATCTGTCAGGGATTTATAAGACGACTTCACCTGTCTTGGATTGGATTACGTAATAATCTCTTGTTAAACAAAGAAATGAAACACGTTCAAGAATGGACGCATGTTTTGTTTTGTGACTTCTAAGCAAAAAGTGGATGTTCGAGCTTTAATTGTTTTGGATAGTTCAGAAAAGTAGGGTGTGTTTTTTTATCCTAAAGTTTTTTTAGGTTTTCTGACTGACTGGAGAATTGGAATAACATTTTTCACGTGTTGGACTGATCAAGAACTAAGCACTTTTTATCTGAACATCTAACATCATACTTGAAAGGGATGCTTCCTTAGTTTATGGATAGACCTTGAACAAAATGTCCTCACAATTTCCTGTGCTACCTTAGTTTGACAAATTAATCTTGTAATATGAACACATCGTATTCTTGCAACAGCTCAGTGGTTACACGCAAGGAGAACAAGATCTTTCAACAACTAAGACCAAACCCTTTTCCAAAAGGAAAACAAGATCAAACGACAAAGATCTCATCTAGCAAAAAGCTAGAAAGGGAGTGTACCGAGGGCCTCTTTGGTTCATAGAATCTTTGGTTCATAGGAATTTTATAGAAAAAAGTGAAGGATTTTGATTCCTATGGATTTGATCACTATTTATCCATTTAAAAGTAGGAATTGATCAAACGAAAAATATAGGAAATTTTTCTACACCCCAGATTCCACAAGAAAAATAATATCCACTCTCACCTCTTTTTTTTCTTCCCTTCACGGTAACACCAAGGCAAATCGCGTGATTAAGGGGGTGTTTGGTTGCCAGCCACAGTTTACCACGCCTAAGGTTAGGCAAGTTTGACCAACTTTGGGAGCTGTTTGGTTGCAGCCACAGTTGTGGCAAGATTTCCTTCCAGCAAACTAGGTCCCACGCGTCAATGACTCAAAAAAGTGTGGCAAGATTCCCTTAGGCTTACTAAGGTGTGGCAAAGAATTTAAGCATCTCAACTTAGGCAAGTGTGGCAATTTTTGTTGGCAAAGTGTGGCTAGCAACCAAACACCCCCTAAGTTCCTCTCTAGCCATTGCAGTTGATGCCGCTTTTCTGAATTACTGTTCATGCAACTACGCGGAAAAATCCTATGTTCTAAACATTCAATTCTACAAAAAAATTGATGTATTTTTCAATCTTTTATTTCATAAATATGTTTCGGTTCCATTTACATGCTTTTCATATTTCTACGTTTCCAGGACCCTACGAAAATCAGACTGCCTGACAGACAGGCAGGTCTCCAACGCACATCGAAGGATAGGCTAATCTGACCACGTCATGCAACTCATCCAACCACAGATAAAGCAAAGGAGAGAGGACTTAACATGATTATTTAAAAAGTTTTGTTAAATATCATTTGAATATTTTCTTCCTAACTATTATCCAAATTTATGACTATTAGATTAGAGATCTAATAGCCATAAATTCTCCCCTTCCTCTTGAATTCTACCCCTTTTCTTTTGAAAAAATCTCCCCCCTTTAAAAATAAGGGCCCCTTGATTTCTAATCTAAATGTTATAAATTTAAATGATAGTTAAGAAGAAAATATCCAAGTGATATCTCCTGTATTTAAATTCTAAACATCCATTTCAACTAAGGCAGCTTTATTGGAAAAGGTAGTTAAGCAAAGACAGCCTCTGCCATCTGAACGGCTTAGCCTTTGCTTTCCCTCTTCTTTATGGAAAACAATACTATACATTTGTTAAATTGAAAACTACCCCACCACCCCCTCAAAAAGCGTACACGACCGCATAATTCGTACTCCATGCCCCCTTTCGAAGGTCCATATTGGCATCATTGTAAATGCCCCAAAATGCAGAGGGCATATTTGAGTATACTCATAAAGTAGCAACAAAATATTGTTTGTGTTGTTTGAAAGAACTTTTAGTGGTTGTGTGTATAAAGATTTGCAAGAAGTTGTAGCATGGAAAAAACGACAATAGAATGGCAACAAAATGTTTAGGAATTAAAGAAGGGAATTGATGTACCCATTTAGTATAGTCTCTTTTGTAGTAGTGATCCCAAGTGACATGATGTTGATGCCTTTAGTTAACACGATGCAAATTAAAAGTGACATTAGCCAATATGTAACTAGCATGTGGCAATTCAATCTTTTAATCAGGCATCCAAAGGTTCGCAACGAAGAAATCCTAAATGGGATTAGTAAATCTGCACTTTTCTTGTTTCTAATTCGCATATGTGCACCAGTTAAAGTGGTGAACCATTGAAAGCTGGTGCGCGATTGGTTCAAAATTAACACCAACTTAGCTGAAAGGTGTTCATGAAAGTAGTAATTGTACATTGTAAATCAAGTTCGCAGGAGCTGTCTAAAATAGTATTACAGACACAAGCACCCAAGAAAACCCATCAGAGTACACCAGCAGAACACAACAAAAATGTAAGACATTTTTTGATTCAAAGGAATTTCAATAAAAAAATAGAGAAATTCAATCCAAAGGAAAAATTCCTACCGAGAGCTGTTTGATTTGTAGGATTATTTCAAAGGAATTTCATCACATCATGGCATTTCAATCTACGTTTTTTTCCCTGCTCCTAGGTTCGAATGAGACCCTGAACTTTCAAGGTATACTGTAACAACTTTTAGCCGAGTTATATAGCAACTGTAAACTGTTTCGCTCAGTTAAACATACTTGGTTAACGTTAACGATGGATCAAGCTAGGAGGAGCATTAGGACTCACTTGAACACACAATTGTTTTCTAGTTTCTGTAAAAAAGATTAATCTGTTCCACACGAGAGCCTCCGATTTTTCTACGAGGATTGAACAGCGTCCCGGGAAATTCCTAGCTCGAGCAAATCCCCAGTTTGCCCCCCGTGGAGGGAATGATGCTGTCTTGGGAGCCGCGAAGGCAGAGAGGGAGAGAAAAGAGAAGGTAAACAAAGCAACACAGAGAAACAAAGCAGAGTGAAGCTCACACACAGAGAGCAGTGAGGAGTGAGGAAGCAAAACCGAAGTGGGGAGGGGCAGAGACCAGAGGAGAGTAGAGAGCGGCGACGGCGGCGGCGGCAGAGCTTGAGCTAGCGACAAGGCGATCTGAGAAGACAAACACCACGAGCTTCTCTCAAGAACCTCAAGCCGCCGCTGCTTCTGCTTCGTCTCGTCGCGTCGTCTGCTTGAGGAGCTAGCGCTTCCCACTCGCGGAGGCCACGCGTGGTGTGATGGCTGCCCGTGCGCCGGCGGCGAGGAGGGGCGGCGGTCTCCGCGCGAAGCAGGCCGGCCGCGCCAGCTGCCGTGGCGCCTAGAGGGGGCGGACGGACGCGCGCGCGCTCGCCTGCTGCTTCTCGTCTCCCGGCGGCGGCGATCTCTGGAGCTAGGGTTTTGCCGGGGAATAAGGTGTCCGTCGTGGAGATGGCGGTCGGGGAGGCGCTGCGGCGACTGTGCGAGGAGATCGGGTGGTCGTACGCAGTCTTCTGGAAGGCTATCGGCGCCGCCGACCCCGTGTAAGCCTCCTCCTCCTCCTCCTCAAACCTTTCCATCTTTCCCCTCCCCTGTTTCGTTACTCCCTCCTCCAGTTCCATCTCGTAAAAATACCAGCTTTCTGCTTATTTCTGCCCCCGAAATGTTCCTTTTTTTGTGTGTGGGCTTTCTTCTGTTTGCTTGTTTGGTTTTTCAAAGTCTCGATTTTGTTGTGCTGTTGTTTTTTTTGTTTGGTTAAGTGGTAACTGGATTTGCATGGTACTAGCGAAGCGAGTGGTTGAAAGATTCAAGTAGCTGTGCTCCTCATTTTGTTATCAGGGGAGTATTTGAGCTAAGGAATCGATGAGGTAAGAGTGTGTTCCTTCTAAAGTTTACTAGAGCAAGGGTAAAGATTCTAAAGAAGCAGTGTGTGTTCTTCATGAGCGAGAGGGCTTGAATTCGTTTGTTCATCTTGGACGCCTGTGTTCTGAATTTGGCTTCTTGATGCACTTATTGCTTCACGAATTTTCTCTCTCTTTTATTAGTGATTTTTTGTGCATTTTTTCATTGGAGATGTGCAGGCATTTGGTGTGGGAGGACGGCTACTGTGGCCACACGTCATGCCCTGCCGGATCTGAGGCTTCTGACGCTCTGGGCGCCGAGGTCGCGTGTGCTGCGGCTGACACCATGTGCTCGCTCGTTAAGAAGGTTATGGCATCGCAGGTTCATGTCGTCGGACAAGGGTAAGCAAGCATAGCTTTTTCCTCCTTTTTTGTTTCTTCATTTGGTCAGATGCAATTTTCATGGTTCCTCCATCATTTCGTTAGATGCAAATGCAATGCTCATGGTTTGTTGCTCATTGGATTCATGGCTGCTGCGCTTTGTGTTTTTTCAGGACCGTAGGCCGTGCTGCCTTCACTGGCAATCATCAATGGATCGTCCATGGTACTGCCAATGATCACGGGCTTTCATCCGAGGTAGTACTTACTTTCTCGTGAAATGCTATGAATGCAAACCAATTCCAGCTTTGTCTGGTTCAATCTTGCTGGGACCTCGTTTAAAGCATCAAGCCATGGATTTTATGCCGACCCAATAAGCTTTGTGGGGGAGCCTTCTGCTTGAACTTTTGGCATTTAGTGGGCTGCTTTGATTTTGGACTAGTGTCATTTTGCAAAGTAAATGCTCACTGGGATATGCTAGTGGTGAATGAACACGCTTGACACATGGGCCTGTTGTAATATGAAATAGAGTGCAGGAGAATAGTAATCTGATTTGTCTTTGAGTAGGCCACAGTGCTAATTGCACAAAGATCGTCTAGTTATCTTTATTGCAATCCAATTTTGTAGTTTTGATTATTTTGTTTTGGAGATCATAAACAATAGTTTCACCATTACAGGTTGCTGCTGAGATGAATAATCAATTCAGAGCTGGCATTCAGGTGAGTAGAATTGAACATTGTGAATGGTAAATTACTAAATTATTTTCTCACTAAGTGCCTCCGGGAATTCATTCATTTTCCTGCCTTGCAGACTATTGCGATTATCCCTGTGCTACCACGTGGTGTGCTACAGTTGGGCTCTGCTGGTGTGGTATGAATATGATATGATATCCAAGCTTTAATCAAATACACGTTAGTGTGCTGAAAATGTAGAGAAATCCTTGTTCCGCATATTAAATATAGGGTAAACAATGCTCCATTCTTTGAAGTTTGGTAACTGTTTCAGTATTATATGAGCCGTGTGGTACCACTAGTCTGTGAAGCTGTTGACTGTGGTCGACTATCTCTTATAATCCCTGTGTAAAGAATATAACCATCACACAAGGCTCCAGAAAAAAAATGATACTACTGCGATGGGTAATAGTGGGAAGTGGTAAGAACAATGATGTGTGGACAAATTAGTACATGCCACTGGAAAAGTTCAAATTTTGGATATGCCACTACAAAACATGATATTTGGATTACACCACTGCAAATATGGGAACAATTTTTATGATACTGTAAATTCAGAATTTGCCAGTGCAAATACTTGGCAGCTTTTCATCTATGCGGCCAGAGAATGGTGTAAAAATAAGTCTCCATGTTTTGCAGTGGTATAATCAGAATGTCCTGTTTTGCAACAGAATATCTAGAAATGTTGGCATGTAATTAATTTTTTTAATACATAGTACATATCCTTTATTGTTTTCAGTACTTAAGGGACTGCTGTGATGAATAGATACAAAAGATGTTGAAAGGTTTTGATTTCATGTTTTATGATTATTAATGGGGCTTTGTTAGCGCTTCTGTTCTCCATATATTTGAGTTAATAACCGATTAATTTCTCTTTCAGGTTATGGAAAACACAAATTTTGTGATGCATGCAAAGAAATTGTGCTCTCAGCTGAACAATCGATCAAGTTTGGCTGTATCTGCTTCAGTAAAAAATGCTTCAAGTAGGCAGGGTCAGTTGCGCCCTTTGCATGGTGCCCCAAATGTCCACCCTGCAGACAATGGCTCCAAAGTTTTCAGTCAATTCCCAATCACTTGTGAACGATACAGCCATGCTGATACTGCAACCGTGGCAAGTAGCACATCACTAAATGAATGCATAAATGCGTCTTTGCTTAAGGTTGCGCAACAGAATGGTCGAGCTGTTAGAGAGAACATTGTCTACACCAAGCCTGATGCTAGGTTCATGCAACAAGCATCTTATTGTGACAATCGACTTCGAAGTAATACGCAGAGTGTTGCTATGAACTCCGGTTTGATCTCATCGAGCTTGACGCCAGTGAACATTCGGCAGTTAGAATTTGGTAACAGTGCAGATTCATCAGAAGATTTGCCGAGAAATGTCCTGCTAAAATCGCTTGTATACCGGAACCCTTTCGTCCATGAAAATACAAGTGTAAATCTATCGCATGGAAGAGATGAGGTATCCAATGAGATAAATGGTACTAATAATTTTGATTTCCTCCCTGGAGGTGCCAGCGTAGTCAGAGCTAACTTATGTACCAGTGCATCAAGTCAAGTATTAGACCGAAGAAGCCATTCCACTTCAGGATTGTTGCTTCAGAAACAACCTCCAGTTTCATGTAAGGATCCCCAATCCTCTGAATTTGCCATGAAAATGGGGAGCCCCGAAAGAGGATCATTTCAAGCTCCTCCAGGCCTATATTCTGAATCTGATGTTCACATTTCTAATGGCTTAAATACAGGCATTTCTCAAGAGAATCAATTGAGTACACCAAACCATATCCGCCAAGATCAAAAGGTTAATAGAGTAAATGATCCAAGTGTTACCTTGAGCACACAAGTAATGAAGAATATAGATGGATACATGCTGTCAGGCATGCCCAATGAGAGAGCTTCATCGTTGCTTTTGGAGCCTACTGCAGATAATGACTTGTTCAATATACTTGGTGCTGATTTGGTCCCCTGGAGTGATGCAAAATCTCAGAGTTCAGATATAGATGTGCCTGAATCCTCGATTTACCTTGATTCCTCTCCACTCTTCAGTTCACTAGACAATGAGTTTCCATATTCTGGGATCTTCTCTCTAACTGATACTGACCAACTATTGGATGCGGTCATTTCAAATGTTAATACATGTGGCAAGCAGAGTTCTGATGATAGTGCTTCTTGCAAGACTTCATTGACGGACATTCCGAGCACTTCTTATCTTGGTTCGAAAGAGTTGAAGCAATGTGACTCCTCTGGCGTTCCTTCAACGCAAATCAAGCATGAGTCTGCTCAGCTTGTTAAACAGCCATGTTACTTTGATAAGGCCGAGGACGGTTGCCTGTCCCAGAATAATGGAACACACAAATCTCAGATACGTCTTTGGATTGAGAGTGGTCAGAACATGAAATGTGAAAGTGCATCAGCTTCTAACAGCAAAGGTCTTGATACACCAAGCAAGGCAAATCGAAAGAGATCTCGACCTGGGGAGAGTCCTAGACCACGACCAAAGGATCGGCAGCTGATACAGGATCGTATAAAGGAGCTCCGAGAAATGGTACCTAATGGGGCTAAGGTATCCTCTTGTAGACTTGGTGATTTTAAATATCTATTATGATAATTTGCACCTTGAGTTACACATGTGAACTTCAGAGCAGTTGCAGTGTTGTGGTATCAAATGTCAATTGTTCTCTCATTTGTGTCAACAGTGTAGCATTGATGCTTTGTTGGAGAAGACAGTTAAGCACATGCTCTTCTTGCAAAGTGTGACAAAGCATGCGGACAAACTCAAGGATTCTACTAAATCCAAGGTATGCAAATGCCGATTAGTTTTACCTTTGGGTTATGATAAATAAAGCTAGGTTGTGGCTCATTTTATGCAGTAGGGTGGCACAATTTATGTGATTCTCCTTAGTTTGAAAAATCTCCTTATATTGCTGTGTCTTCAAACAGATACTTGGTGGTGAGAATGGTACCCTATGGAAAGACTACTTTGAAGGTGGTGCAACCTGGGCCTTTGATGTTGGCTCTCAGTCTATGACATGCCCAATCATTGTTGAAGATCTTGACCGACCTCGTCAGATGCTTGTGGAGGTAATAATTTATGATTCTGCTGTTGCTTGTTCTTTGTAATTTTATGTTTCACCAGCAATTGCATGTAATTGTTGTTCAAATGTGTTTTCATGGGTGCCTCTGCAGATGCTCTGTGAGGATAGGGGCATCTTCTTGGAGATAGCTGACTTCATCAAAGGACTTGGACTGACCATCCTGAGGGGTGTAATGGAAGCGCGGAAAAGTAAAATCTGGGCACGCTTTACTGTTGAGGTAATATAGCTAAATGTATTAAGAAGGATATTCTGTTTCTGTCTGTTGAAAATCCAAATTAACAAAAAGAAGGCCATTTCCATCATTAAAGCTATGAATTGATGCTGATGATCCTTTGGCATTGCAAGCTGAACGGATTTATATCGCTTTTACATCTCTGCTGAATTGTTAGTTCGCTGCTTCCCGCCAACAAAGAACACTGACTGATTGGTGGGTATGTTCATGCAGGCAAACAGGGACGTGACCAGAATGGAAATCTTCCTCTCACTTGTGCGCTTATTGGAACCCAATTGTGACAGCAGCGGAGCAGTGGAGATTGCTAACAACGTGAACATGCCTCTTGGCTTGGTGCACCAACCTGTTATCCCGGCAACAGGTCGAATCCAGTGAGAAGTAGACTAGAGAGAACCCTCAAGCAATCATCTTTCAAGTGCTAAGAGCAGGAGTTCAGCCAGTCCTGCCATGACTAGCATTGCCAATTGCCAGTGCACCACCTGCTTTCCAGTGACACCTTGCTGTGCAAATGTGCTTCTTCATGGCCATCTGACCGCAGAGTCTAAACACGAGATGCATCGAAGACGAGAACCGTTGATTTGGCGAATGATCATTAGGCAGTGTGTTGTTTGTATGATCCTAGTTTTGTTTGTTACTTGTGTTCTGTCATATATATTAGTGGATTTTGTGCCTGTTGTCCTGAATGGAAATTCTTCGAGTGGATTGGTTTACATTGGAAATTCAAAAAGCTCCTTTATGTCTCTTCTCACTAGAACCAGAACTGTTAGCATGTGATTTAGTGATTGCTTACAATGGCTTGTGAAAAGCTAGGACACGTTACTGTCTAAACAGATTCTGTGACGCTACTTCCATCAGAATCCTGTGACGCTCGTTGCTGCCTGTGTCACCATTGAGAGGTTGTTCAGCTGCCCTGCAACTCCCCCATGATCTCTGTCCTGAGACCATAGACTTGAAATGATTGTTCCCTCCAGACCCTTTTGCACTGCTTAAATCATCTTGTCATACTGGGACTTAGCCATACTTGTCTTACCACAGATATTGAGTGGGGTTTTTTAGGCTAGGTTATGGTTTATAGCTTTTAAATTTTGGCTGTTCGTAAGAGACAGTACGAAGAGGGAAATAGTTACATATGATTTTAGCTAGTATACTTGAACTTGGTACGACTTGTAGACTCCGTCTTGAAAAGATACACTGTTTAAAGTTAATTACTATAGCAAAAGTAGGAAGCCCTGCCGAACCCAGCCATTATCCGAAGTCAATAGGGTCGTTCTTTTGGGTTGTGACTTAAAATTTTAAATTCCCACTGTTTGTGAGAAAGAGTACGAAGAGAGATGCTCGTGTGTGACTTTGACCTATATACCTGAAGTTGGTATAGTCTTTACTATAATAAATTTATAGATTTCATTTTAAAAAATAGGAGTGTCTAGACATCATCTGAATGTTTTCTTTCTAGCTATCATCCAAATTTGTGATCATTGGATTAAAAATCAAAGTATACCTTGTTTTTGAAGGGGGAGATTTTTTTCCCGAAGGAGGGTCAGAATTTAGGGGGGGGGGGAATGTATGTCCATTAAATCTTTAATATAACAGTCTTAAATCTGAATGATAGGAAGAAAACATTCGGATGATATTTAATAAAACTTTTTAAAAATACTTTATTTAAAAATTAGTTATCCTAACATAAGGTATAAGCCGAAAATATCGGATCGAACATTGACACAGAATCTTCCACCATGTCATCATCCAGCATACTAAAAGGAACAACACATGGTACAAGTACATTGCTAAAGGTTACTAGATATGCCATCTATTACCCATTGAAGCCAAGGACTGAAGCAAAGTACTAATACTATATTATTATATTACAATATACCCAAAACCAATACTAAAATTACCAATTAACCAACTACAACACACATTTCCAAGATCCAAATTCCTTATACCCCTTCACATATGCTATACCCTCTTATCCCAATGCCCTATAAAATCTTGTAAAATGTTTGGGTTTTAAATAAACTAACCTATAGATCTGTATACAATGTCCCATGATCTTTACATTTCCCCAAAACCTATAGACCAAGCTTAACTGCTGAAGCATGTCTAGGCTTTTACCCTTTATTTCTATATAAACCCTAGATTAATTAATTGATTTGATTTGATTAATTAATTGCGCTGTATATCATACTAGGCAACGAAGTCTCTCATGAGCTGAGCCGCGAAGGACTTGGTGCTCTGCATGTTCATGTCGTAGCCGGCGGCGGCGACGCCGTGGCCGCCACCGCTGTGGTCGCTGGCGTTGCTGCTGCTCATGAGGAACGACGCCGTCTGCTCGGCGCCGCGCGGGAGGCCGAGCGTGAGCGACACGCCGCCGTGCCCGGCGAACGCGAACGGCTCCGAGCCGAACTGCCCGTACGGCCCCGGGGTGAACAGCGAGTAGCCGCCGGCGCCGTCCTGATGGTCCCTCGCGCCCGCGGAGCCGCTCTCCATGAACTTCATGAGCAGCTCCCGGTGGCTCACCTCGTCGTGCCTCACGGCGGCCGCGGCCTGCGCGTGCAGCGTGGCCACGTCGGACACGTGGAACGCCGGCTGCTCGTCGGTCCTCGCCTTCTTGAGCTTGTGCCGCAGCGCGGCGGAGCCACTGCCGTCGTCGTCACCGTCATCATCGTAGAAGCCCCCCTGCGGCTCGTGGTCTCCGGCGAGCTCGAGCAGGGACGCATTACGGACGACGTCGACGTCCTTGGAGCCGCTCTGATCCGTCCCTCCCATGCGCGCCACCGCTTTGGACATGGCGTTGCAGTCCGGCTTGGGAGGGTCGACGCCGTTGGCGTCGACGGTGGTGTTGTTTCTCTGCTTGCTCCCACCACCAGACTTCCCCTCGTCGCCGCCGGCGTCCTGGTCCTTGGTCTCCTCCAGGTACATCTCCTCCACCATCGGCTTCCACAGTCTCACCCTCGCGTTGATGAACCAGTTGGACACCTGGTCAGGTTAAATGTTTCGGATTGAAAAACTTTCAGAGGCCTCTCGTTCATTTCGTTCAAAAATTTGGACAAAAAAATTCAATTTTTTATGAAATTTAATTAAAATTTAGATTAAATTTAGATTAAATTCAAATAAGAATAAATTCAGCTAAAATTTGATAGAACTATTGTTCTTTCGATGGTAACAAATGGACGAAATGTTTGGCATTTCGCTGAAATTATGAACCATACATCTCGTTAGGTTTTGCAACGCAATCAAAACCAAATTTTTCCTGAGGAGTGTTTAGGTATTATTGGGATATTTTCTTCCTAATTATCATTTAAATTAGAAATCAAGGGCCCTTTGTTTTTTAGATTTTTTAGAAATTAAGGGAGGAGAATTCATAGCCTTTATTCTTTTAAAAGGGGTATTTTCTTCCTAATTTTTTCAAAGATTGGAGGCCCTTGCTTTTAAAAGGGGAGAATTCATAGCCATTGAATCTCTAATCCAATGGTTCTGAATCTGGATGATAGTTAGAAAGAAAGCATCTAGATGATGTTTAACAAAACCCTTTTTCCTTAACAGTCACACACACACTACGTAGTAAACTTAGCATGCATGCAATGCAGCAATGAAGTAAGTAAAGATGTTGATTTCACCTGGCTCCTGGTGAGGCCGGTCTGCTTGGCGAGCATCATCTTGTCCGAATCCTTGGGGTATCTGCATGACAACACGGAGATCCACGGCGATCAGTGAGACGCCGACACGAGGACACTCGAGTACGTGTGAGCGTCGGAAATGGATCCTCTGCTGTAACGTCAGGTGACATTGGATCACTGATATGTGAACCCCGAGCTGTGAGGCCTATACGTCGTGACCCAACGGCTGGTGAGCGCCGGTTTGGGCGCGCACATGCAAAGGTAGTTGCTACCATATACGTGTGTGCATACGTATGCGCATGATGCAGCAAATGCACCATGCGTCTTGCACGCACGAGAAGAGAAGCTTTCCTTTCAATCACCCGCTTGCCCATGAAAAGTACAGCATGACCACTGATCTATTCGCAATAATATTCATACTGTGCTTACTACCTAGTGAGAGTTCAGCATATCACTTATAGCTTTTTAATCAAACAAATAAGATGACCTCTACGTTGTCTTTTCGAAGCGATTTATCGGTATTGCCATTTGGTTCATTAATATAAGTGTTTGTTCTAGAGGTAAAAACTATAAGTCGCTACCAAAAGAACAGATGACATGATTTGTTCACAACACAATTCACTGTACACCATGCAAAACCTAATCCCACACCATGCGTGCTTATATGAGAGGAGGGTGTTCAGATTTTTTTTTATCTTGAAATCTGGCCGAAAGCTCTGGCATCCGGTAAACAAGGAGGTGGGCACCCGGATCGGTCCTAATCAGAGACTTTACATACCTACTATGGAGCTTGCCTATTGTCGTTGAGCACTGCATGTATATGGCTAAGCTCAAATGTACAGTTGTTGCACATAGTGTACAGTGATGAACTACGTGCACGTTTGCATGAATACTGTATATATGTGTGCACGTACGTACGTATGTATAATTCTGAAGTATACATGTACATGTACACAAGTGAAGTGAAATATAGTACATACGGGTGTAGGAAGTGCTCGAAGAGCCAGGCGCGGAGGATGGAGACGGAGCGCTCGGGGAGGCCGCGCTGCGGCCGCCACGCGCTGCTCTGCATCATCCCGAGCTGCTGCCGGAGCTGGTGGTCGATGTACCGCAGCCGCGACCCCACCGTGCGCCCGCCGTCGGCGCCGTCCGCGTCCTCCCCGAGGGCGCGGCTCGCCGCCCGCACCTGCGCCGCGATCGCGTCCCGCAGGCACCGGAACTGCCGCGAGATGGTTCGCAGCGCCAGCGCCGTGTACGTCCGCGCCGACCCGCCGCCGGCCACCGCCTCGAACGACGACGACACCACCTGCATCTGCTGGTGGTACTGCCGGTACCGCTGCTCCACCTGCACGCGCGCCATGCGCAGAAGATCCCACGAGATTACTGTACATATTAATTAAGAGAGTGACTATTGCACAGACGACTATTTTTCTCCTTCATTTTTAGTTACTTTTTCACAGTAATTTTAAGTGACTGAGAGTATAACTTCAGATCGGGGAAATTAGTACACTATAACTTTAGGTAATTGAGAGTGTAACTTCAAATAATTGGAAGATAAAAAATTTCAGTTAACTGTGCAATAGCAAAACCGATTAATTAACTAGTGAATTAATCCGTACAACAGTTCGTTAACCACTTCATTAGTAGTACTCCACTACTGATCAGGGGCAATTAATCGCAGCCACACAACCACTCTGCTTTGGCTTGTGACAGTGTAGTCCTAATTAACAAGCTGAGAGCTAGTAATATCTTTTGTACTTGTTGAACAGTATATTAGGCTATTGCGAACAAAAAGGGCCACACATTTGATCAGGCAGCGAATTAAAGATTGCTTGTACTGGCATCAACAAACAACAACCAAAAAATTGTAATTTATATCATGCATGGTCTTATCATCAGAAAATATTAGTTAAGAACACCCACTTGTTATTTTCACTAAAAGAGAGAGAAAACATCATAACCAAATGGTAAATTAATCTTGCTATGAAGCAATACATTTTTAACCCTAAAAGAACAAAAAGAACAAAGTAACTAGACTAAATTTACTGACCGCGTCAAGCATGTTAATCAGCTTGCCTTTCTTCAGCTGCAGCTCCTGCCGCTCCGCCGTCGACATCTCGGCAGCTCCGCCGATCTTCGCCCCACCACCGTCCTCCGTGCCGCCACCGGACACGCCTTCCGAGTCCTCCTTCTTCTTCACTGACGCCGCGCTCTTCGCCGCCGCCGCCTTTGCGTCCTCCACGCCCATGCTAACGCTTACCACCTCGTCCAGCAGCTCCTGCGCCGCCGTCAGGTACTTGGAGCTCATCACCATCTGCCCCTGCGACGTCGTCGTCGCCAACGCCCCCAGGTACTTCCCCTCGTCGCTGGCCACTGCCGCTACTGTGACCGGCAACGTCTCACGGGACGACAGGCTGAGGACAGCACTGACCCCCGCCGTACCAGGAGCTTGCTGCGGCTGAAACATATCGCCGGCGCCAGTGGTGGCTGGGGTCCACAGATTGTAACCCGACGGCGGCGCCTGTAAAGAGATGCCGACGAAGTGCTGTGCCGACGACGGTGATGCCTGGTGGCCGAAGGATGCCGGGGTCATGGAGGTCACTGCAGAGTTAAGGAGCATCATGTTGGCCGCGGCAGGCGCGGCCCCCGCGGCGTCGGTGTAGCCGGCGTAGGTCGGGTTCATGAGGTACAGTGTCTGTAGGCCGTCGGTGCCGGCCTGGATGTCCGTGCCGGCGCCGCCGTGGTAGTACGCCGCCATCGATGGCAAAATCTTGGCTACGTATATATGTGCACTAAAATTCTCCTTGAAATGTGTCTCTCTCTCCCCTAGATTAGCTGCTTCTGCGGAGCCAGTGCAAGATCACAAGCTTGTGTCTTTGTCTGTCAAAAGTAAGAGCCAAGAGGCTAAGAACAAGCTAGGGGAACATATATATAACAAGAAGAAAAGAATTACCAGAGCAATGATTTGAGGATGATGTGAATTGTGAGGTAAAGTTGGATCCATGTAATGTAAGAGAGAGGAGAGGGAGGGAGAGAGAGAGAGAGAGAGAGAGAGAGAGGAGTATGGTGCATGTATTGATGTATGCATGGAAGAACTCTACTACTACTCTAGCTAGCTTGCTAAGCTGTAGAAGAAGAGGGGGCGAGAGAGAGCAGAGAGAGATGTGGAGTAGGCATCAGTATCAGAAATACATAAATATGAAAAAGGCAGGTACCCATCTTCATCAAGTGATTTAACAAAGAAACGGTACACATGCGCGTACAGATGTCAACACAAGCACACACATCATTGTGCTTGCTCACTAGCTCTATCTATCTATCTATCTATCTATCTATCTATCGTGTGTTACCTCAAGAACTGATGCAGTTCATGAGCTGCTTGCATGCACGTGCTGCGCCTTGCATATAAGAAATCTCTCTCTCTCTCTCTCTCTCTCTAAGAGCAAGAGAGCTGAAGATCCTAGAAAGAGGCAGGAGGAGAATTTCGAAGAAGAGTGATGTAAGACTACCAAGGTATCAAGAGAGCACTCATGTCAGTGTTAAGTACCTGCAAGTTTCTTTCCCTTTTGCTCTCTACAGAAGACACCGGCCTATATATCTTTCCTTCCTCTGATCTCCCCCAGCTGAAAGGGAAAAAGAGAGAGAGAGAGAGGGAGACCCAATTACTTTGTCTTCAAGAGAGAGAGATGCGAGCGGCAGTGGAGGAGGGATACCCACCTCCCACTTCCATTATCCTCACAACCCTCCACACACCTTTTCCCCCACTTCCCTTTGTATTCTCTCTAAATTTCTAGCTAGAATATTCTCTCTCTCCTCTCTTTCTCTCTCATCAAGCATGCATTCTAGCCGTAGGTGTGGAACTCAGGGATTACAATTTCCCTCTGAAATTCGTTACATTTCGGTGTTCTCAGTGGGGACGAAAACCGGTTGAATTTATAAATTTCGTCCGAAAATACAGGTTTAAATAGGTTTTATAACGAACATAAGGTAAGAAAGACTTAGCTAGCCTCTAGTAGTAAGGGATGGTACGTAGTGGGTGAACATGAGGTTGTGAGTTTAAACCCCAAAACTAGCACCATTTTTTTCTTTTTTCCATTTTTCCTTTAAAATTCATATTTCAATTTAAAATTTTCGAACGAATTTTTTTGAAAAATATCTGAATTTTCGGTTTTATCAGTAAGGGGACAATTTTTTTTCCGAGAATGTTTTCCCTGGTGGAGCTTATCTGTACCATTTTGGCCTTGGGTGACTAGTTTGAGCAAGCATGACCACCGGAAAGGACTAGTGTGTAGTACAAGTTGGAGTTATTGTACCCTCCAATATGTATTTATGTTGGACTTTTATGTACTGCATGTTCCAAAATTAGTACAGATATTCGTGCTTGAATCAGTAGATCCGCTTTCAAGGTGAATGGTAGAACAGGTTCTATTTCTTAATTTCAGCAAATATGGTATATTTTCCTGAAAAACTACTACAGCTTCATTGGGAAACTTAAGTTTAGTTTCTCTTGTTAAATAAGATAGATATACTTTTGTACGTATATATTACATTTGTTAAGCAAGATGGGGTATATCATATATAGGAATAGCTAATAGGTATGAACAAAAAGAAAGCTAGAATTCCTTTTTTTTTTAAAAAAAAAGCTCTTTTTTTTTAAAAAAAAAGCTGAAAACGTAGTACATAATGATTTGGCATGCTTTTTTCTCCTAATCATTAGTTGCAGAGGTGTTGCAGAGCCGCAGTCTTGTATTGGAAAGAAGGGTGGAGATGTTTAGGGATATCTGGTGTCCTATTGGCACACGAGTGTAGGACATGGGTGGGGTAAAAAATGATAGCGAATAATTTGTTTTATCTGATATTTATATATAAGAAAATATGAATATGGTAAATAAAATTTGTATTCGAAAATATTTATATTTGTATTTGAGAATATTCATATCCGTATTTGAGAATATTTGTATTCATATTTAAGACTATTCGATTCGTATTCGATCCTTTTCTATGCAAATTTGACTAAATACCAAAACCGGTGAAAAACCGACAAAACAGTTAGGAATTTGTTCTACCGAGATTTGTTACAAAAGTTATAGGAGGATATTCGTATTTGACCGAATTAAGTATATATTCGATTTGAATTCATATCTATTATGATATTCAATTCGTATTCGTATATGAGAATATTCAAATTCGTATTCATTTTTGTTTTAAAAAATATGGATTCGTATTCGTATTTGAGACTATTTGATCGTATCTAATCCGTTTTCATCCCTAGTCATAGGGCACATGAATTGAGATCGGCCGGTTTCAATCCGGCTCTGGCTTTGATTTTTTTATAGTATTTAGTTTTTAAATAGTGTATTTTTTAAGTTGGAATCAACTAATTGATTATAGTATACACTGTACCGACTTGAATTATACCGGTCAAAATCACATGTGACTGTCTTTCTCTTCGTAATTTCTATACGAATAAACATAATTTAAAATTTTAAACTAAAAATTATAAATCATAGCTTAAAAAACCGACACATGCGTAGCCTGTGTGTGCGCGCATGCGTATAGAGTCTCTGCCTCTGTTCATGCGTATATAGACAGATGCACTGCACACTGAGCTATTTGTCCTGACACAAGTGTGCGGTGCCAGAAGAACTAGGAAATGTCCACATCTAGGTCTAGGTCAGATATTTTTCTTCTCCTCCTTTTTCTGGCCTTTGGGAAGCTGATGTGTTCGGTGATATTTTTTCTCGTCAGATGCTGGCTTTGGAGGTAAAGCGACTGAAAGCTCATCCAGGAATTGATTGTTATTCCAGAGGATAGTATATATTCATTATCAGCGTGTCAAGAAAATTGTGAAGGATAAGTTGCCGTTATCATTCTGTTTGGTTGCTTGATTCCAATCAACTATATTATATATGTGCTCCAATGATGATGGGGAACGTATTATTTGGCAAACAATCCAAGATTGCAATATGTTACTAGCTACACAGTGCCAGTTAGTAGCTAGCCAGTGCGTAAGTGTCGATACCAATATGCTCCATGATCAAGCATGCATAGGTTTAGCTATTGCTGATTAACACACACACACACACACACACACACACACACACACACACACACACACACACACACACACACACACACATGTTCAAGAAGCAAAAATGTTCTAAAAACAATTGTTGTATTATTGTATTCAAACAACACGCATGCATATCAGAAACATGTCGTTTCCACCAAAAAGAAAGTCACCAAATGTTTAGTGCCATTGTTGAAAAACATCATCATCAGTATCCTATGCATGATGTTGCCTACGATGTTAGCGTTAGTACATCAGTATGTTTCCATCAAGAAGGATCGTATACAAGAGAAGATTTGAGCGAGAGAAGGTAAACTGGTCAACTCAAAGGAAATTCTTACAATCATATTACATATTTCTGGGCTACACATATTAAATCCAAATATCAAAATCAACGTACTAATAAATACGTAATTAACCAGCATATGTACAATTCATTACATGACACATGCACCACTAGCTAGATTAAATTCCATACTACTAATTAATGAAAACAACGTTCCAATTTCTATCCCATTATTTGCACTTGTATATGACTGAATTTTGACGGCACAACATGTGCATCACATCCAACCTATGTGCAAGAACATTCCGGCAATATATTCTTGGATTTCATGAAGTTATTGGATTAGCTAGATGTTGAAATTGCCTTGAAAGAAAGAAAAAGGAGTGCTAAGCAATGGAAGTGAAAAGGGTATACGCTCCATGATGAAAACGATGGGATGGATTTTTACATTTATTTTATTTTCAAACAAGGCTACATGGAAACAATACAAATCTTGCTAATTTTTCTATGGCGTTGTTTATCACAAATAAATGAACATAATATGGGGTTTTCAATAATTAACACTAATACATATTTAAGTAAATAAACCTTAATAGGTTTTTGCTAGCACTACAGTTTGCTACTTTCTCAAAATGGTTGAAATATATACTGCCTCTCTATCTATCAACATCTAGTAGTATGTTCTTTCATACAAAGTTGCTTATGTGTATTCAACAAGTATGTAGCTCTGATGGCATTCTCTGGGAGTTTTTGGCGGAATTGACCTTTTTTTGCTTCGTATTTATAGTAATAGCATCTGTCACATGATAATAACAAAAAAAACACGTTAGAGAAATGCACAACAGCCATGTGGCTAGGGCCTGCCGCATAGCCACCATGCGACTGAGGTGGGTGCCGCACGGCCACCATGCGACACCCCATTAGCATTTTCATTAATTACTTTAATTAGCGCAATTACGGAATTTATTTACATGTACTGCATGTAAAAATTTTTAGATATAGCAAATAAGCTCCAAAACTTATGATTTTTTATGAAGCTTCCCAATGCAGCGTACTACATTGTGTAATTTATTCGTAATTTTATCCAACCACAAATTATGAAATTCTTTTGAAGGATCATTACATAGTGAGCTTGATTGTGTAATTTTTGTAGAATTTTGTGTTATCTAAAATTATACAGATAGAGCAGTACAAAACGCGCATAACACGAGATACGATATGGCTCACTCATCTGAGCCACTACTTTCTTCTCGCCGCATCTGCGTACGTGGGTGCAGCCTTGTCTTTCGTCGAGCATGCCCCGTGGGATACGACAGTCGGTCCAGAGTGCGCGTGTCGGATTGGAGGAGGTACGAAGACCGTTTTGTCTGTTGAGTGGCCAGCGGTGCACCAGCAGGTTGAGTTAGAGCAGGTTGGGTCTGGTAAGTGTCAATGTCCTCCAGCTAAGATATGCCAAATTGGGAGGCTCCAATAATGAAGTCCTGAATGAGGGGCTCTAGAAATCCCGGTCATGTGGAGGAGCTCTGGCCTACGTACGGTCCAAACGCTGAGCTCTGCCCTACCTACACTCCAAACCCTGGCGCCATGTACTGTTCCCTAGAAGCAACCAGGAGGCCCATATCCTCATCGATGGACTGGTTGTCACCCTCATGTTGAATTGAAGGTTGCAAAACGAAATGATTAGTCAAAATAAATATTCTGGAAGTAGAATATGAATCTCATACCTCCCCGATGTGCAGCGAAGATGACTGATGGGGAGCGGTAGTCTGTGTAGGAGGTGAGGAGGGTACACATGCATCTCAATGACGGACATGCAGTGGGAGAATGCCATGATGTTAGTGGAACGTAAGGCATGACAAGAAAAAAAATGTAGATTTGTACGTAACTTACCTCCTCATCGATCTAGCCCATGGATGACTGAGGGGTAGTACTACGACGCTGGTTGAATTCGCTAGGTCGCGATGGCTAGCCAGACTCGCTAGGTCATGATGACTTGGCGGGTGAGCATGGTGCCCTCATTGGGTGCCCAATGCGCATGGCGTGGTCTATCGAATGGCCGCAGCTCAGGTTGTTTATTATTTTCTTAGCTTGTGATAGGATGTACTTGAAAGTTTTCTGTAGGGTCGGTGGTGTGTCCAGCCTGTGCGATGTGCTGCGCTCGCTCTAACTGAAGTGACATATGAATAAGTTCGGTAACAAGTCATACAATTTCATCAATGGAACAATAAGAGGTTACAAGTGTCTTACAGTGTTGTGACACATCGAAGTGCTGTGACGAGCGAACAAGTGGTGTAGGCTGTCATTGTGCGTGACCTGCTCTAGGCGCTCTGGTGGAGGAAGGGTGAGTCTGCTACATGACTGTGGTGCATACCACTCTAGGTATTCATTGTACATCCAAACATCGTATGGACACTGCTCCAGTACAACATCCATGTGCATCCCGTCTATCCATGCCATCGTCCACTCATGCCGCATTGCCTGCCAGTCCATAGCATGCCGATTCGCCCACGATTGCCTACATTTCTAGACTGACTGATGTTATAAAAGAAGACATATGAAGTGTAAACATTACTCAGATGAGTTTGACTCGTAGGTGTACAGCTCGCTACTGGAAGCTACCATTCAGAGGGGCACAACCTGGAGCAAATCGAACTATCGCATCACACGCTATGGCGCGTAAGCCTCCACCATATGTGAGAATACCAAATGGTAGGTCATCGCCCATAACTTGACGCCCTGGGTGCATTGCATGGACAGCTTGTGTGGCACTACCGTTAGCACGAATTCTGGAGTCGATGGAGCCCAGATGATGTCATTGTTGTGCAATGACTTGAACTTGTTGTGCCACAACAAGTAGCACCTCAACGGTCTATCTTTGGCCCAGCATAGACGGGCAGCAATCAATTAGAAGCCCATAGTGGGCCCATCTATCGGGTCCGCGAACTCGATGTACGGGTGCACTTACCTCTTGAAGGCTGAACACCCGACAAGGAAGTGCTCCCAATTCCACATATGCAGGAGCACATAGCAGACGGCTAGGTTGGGGTTAGCACCGATGCTGTGCCGTGAAGTGTCATGTAACCTTGGTATGTGGCGCATAGGATGGCTGATCCCTAACTGTATTGAGGCATCGCCCCAACCTCCATGTCAGCCAAAGACTTGGTGATGCGGATAAAGTCGGGGTAGCAAAAATCGTCTTGTGTGGGTGGAAACATGCTCCAATCATAGAGCTGAAGAAGGTAAGTAACGAGGTGCGTCCTAACAACCTTGTTAGGTGCATCCTCCGGGCACTAACTAAAATGCCTGAGCCAAGTCCGGTAGATGCCACAAGCACCCTCTGGGACAAGCAAGCCGAACCGATACGTGAGCCTAGCCCCCTAGTTTGCTGGTGGAGGGGCTGGAACAAGTGCCTTACCCTGGAGAGGGAGACTGGTCAAGAACGAGATGTCCTGCAGAGTGACCGTCATCTCATCCCACTAAAAGTGGAAGGTGTGCGTCTCACGCCTCCACCTGTCCACAAGTGTCGACAACAGACTGGCGTCTAGGGTGAACTGGCGTCTAATGGAGACCAGCCTTACAAAGGGTAACAAGCCCGTGGCCCGGAGGATTGAAACGTAGTGATCGTCTAGCTCCCAATGATCCCTCCCTCCCCGAAGCTTCAAGGCCAGAGGGCCATCCGTGTCACCCATGATCCACAACTTGCATCAGTTGTTCTCATCGTATAAGTCATCCAGAAACTTTGGTAAAGACATACCTTGCAACAAATGGGATAAATGAAATATTAGTGGGAAGATTGATAAGGAAAATAAAATACTACAAATTAAAATTTATGATGAAATAAATAGTATAATAATTCACACTTAGAAATAAAATGAACACTGCAATTGCATACTGTCCAAATAAATGATGCATATGAACATAAGCTCATAATCTGGTTAAGAAAAACTTCTGGGCCAATTAGCTTTTGCACTTGATGCTAGTTGTCATAATTGTTTGCTAGTATAATTTTGTTTTACTATATATCTAGTCTTTTGCTTTTCTCTAGCTCAGATATCTTTTGATCAAAGGCAAGGGAATTAGCTGGTTAAGTTAATGAGCAGTAGTACGGCTTAAGATCTGAGATACACACACATACATATAGGCTTCTCTCACTTGTACCCTTCACTGGCTTTATGGACTAAATAACATTATATGCTAGATAGCTATCTAAAAGCATTACAAAATGCACACATGTATATGTATGTATGTGTGTGTGTATACATATGATATATGCATATATATAGATATACTATCTAATGGCTACGCTTAGAATAAGCGCATGACCCTCCTAGCGATGCGACCCAATCCAAACAGCCAATCGTGCCACCCCCTTTCAATCGACCCTACGCACGGTTTAGCGGTTGTGTTTTCTAATTTTGGCAAAGTTACTTTTGGTTACACATGAAGTTATCATCTATATGGTAAAGTTACTATCATTTGCACAGTAAATTATTATCTGTAATTCATAAAGTTACTTGCCATTCTAACTCATGTTAGACCCACGCGCCCCTTGATAGCAGTACCACATGCTATTTTTCTAGGATTTAGAGAAGTTGTTAACTATAGAAAAGTTACTATCTCTTGCACATAAAGTTATCCTCTATAATTCATGAAATTATTTATATTTGGCAAAGTTACTATATCACACACAAAATGTTATCATCTACAATTCATAAAGTTACTTAAAGTTACCACGTGTGTTAAACCTGCGCCCCCTAGTCCCATGTGCCTCTTTTCCGGGATTTAGTGGGGTATGGAAACCGAACGGGTTTTAAGCCCACCTGAAAATATCTCTCTTTGTCATCCCCTGATTTGATCTCCCCCCGTCTCTTTGTCTCTGTTACTTCCGCGCACCACCGACCGAACGTCCTAATCCAGTATCTTCACTCGTCACCGCCAATCGAGCGTTGTCACTCATCACTTCGACCGCGCACTGCCAGTCGTCACCATCGACCTCACTTAGCTGTACCTAGGGTTAGCAATTTGGTTAGATGTTCCTTATATTCTAGTTGTAGTGTAGTCGATTCATCATTGTGATGTTGTTCTTGCATTTTATACTTAATCCCCATTATCATTGTAAAATTCCATTTTAGTAGAGCAAATGAAGACGATGGGGAAGGCACTGTCCAAGGTAAGAAAAATCACAATTGCAGATAGTCAGAATGCTTTGGAGATCACTCTCGACCCTACCCAATCAGAACCCACCATTGTGAAATCCTTTAGAAATGCTCACAACGTGAAGAGGAATAAGGGCAACAATTGCGACAATGAGGTATGTGTAACATTGTAGTACACGATTTGTAAATCACTAGTGGATGGTTAGTAACTTTTAAATTCATGGTGGTTGTCAATATATAACATGTCTAGTAGCCTTCATGTCTCCAGAAAATAACTTTTCACATGTGTGTTAGTATCTTTCAAATGTGAGGATGGTATGCATATTTCTGTTGATATGGTTAGTAACTTTTGAAAATCTAGATACTAATTTTGTGATGAGTGTACAAATGATGTTTACAGCGTTGATTTTTGTTGTATAATAATTGCTTCATTTACAGTTGGTAACTTTGTAGTGTATGATTGGTAATTTTTAGATCAATGGACTGAAATTTTCTTATTTATTAGGTGGTAACTTCATAGTGCATGGTCATTAACTTGTTGTGATTTGTCTGTAATTTTGCAAGGTCCATATTTTTATGTGCCAGCCTAATGTTTACCGCTACAAGCTTTTGTTAAAAATACAGCACGTCGTTGCGAAGAAGCGTCCTGTCATGGTGCGCAGTGCTTCTGCAATGATTGTGCATATGATTGAGAATCTAATGTTGGATCAGTAAAGGAGGATCAGAGACCATGGATTTGGTGATTTTCTGATGTTCAACTTGGAGGGGTTGGAGAGTAGGGACTTGCTCTGCTTTTTGATGGACTGGCTTGATCCAAATTCAATGGTGCTTCATGTTGGTGGCGTTGTGGGCCTTCCAATCACGTCACATGCCATTAGGTTTGTCCTTGGTATCCCTATCGGTGGGAAGGACGCACCTAACCTGTCACCACGTGAGTGTAAACAAGAGCTTGCAGAACTGAAGCAACAACTTTCTATTCTGATAAAGGATGACATTTAGGTGGAGACATTGCTGAAGAAAATTGAGGAGGATAGGACTGACCCCTTTTCCATGAGATGCTTCTTCCTTATTGTATTCAGCAAGTTGCTATTCCCTGCCACTAGTAGCCATATCACCGGCAGGAAAGCTTTAATGACGAGAGACCTTGTGGAATTCAGCGGCATCGACTGGTGCAAGGCTATGGTTGATGACCTTAGGAACGCTACCTGCTTGTGAAGGACCAAGACCAGTACGGGCACGAGGTCGATCAATGAATGTCATGTGTTCCTGCTTGTAAGTCATCATAGTTTTTATATTCTTTTGGATGTAAATTAGTTGTGTTGATGCAGCAATCTAATTGGTGTTTGTGACATGGCTCTTTATTTTGAATATTTGCACAGATTTACCACCTTGATAATGTGAGGTGTGCCCACAGCATTGAAGCCAAGAACACACCATGTGCAACATTCTTTGACAGTAAAACAATAAATACTATTATGGCGGTCGACAAGATGAGCAATGGGAAGGGGAGTTACACATTTGGGAATCCCCCTATGAGTACTTATCATATGTCTTTGTAATTAATTTTTTTGTATCTTTCATCATCGGCACTAAGCGATGTTAATAATAACTTTTTTGAGTTTGTGAATTATTTAACATCATGTAGCTCAGGGCAAGGCAGGACACATGTTACTGGCACAGTTCCACGGTGTAGTATGATGTTTTGCAAGAGTTCACTCCTACACACTCTATTCAATTTCCAACATGCAGGAGTTTCTAGGCAATTCCGTGTGATTGCTAAACCTGCCTAAGTAGAGGGAGATGCATGATGTTTTTCAGCTTTTCGATGGGGAGACTCGAAAGGCCATGAATATGTTGATCAGAGGGTAGTAGCATCTTGAAGCTGCCCATAGGACTTCACTCGATCAGATGAGGCTGGTGCTTGAGGGAAGCATTACCACATAGTAAAAGTTTTGAGCACATCCTAGTTTCTCACTAAAGTATGCTACTGGTTTGCCTTCTTGCATTAAAACACTGTCAATTTCTATTCCACTAACACCACATTCAATTTCAAAAATCTTGGAGAAATCAGGCAAAGTGAGCAATGGTGCTTTAATTAATCGTTTCTTTAGTTCTTGAAAAGCGTTTTCCTATGATACACCCCATTTAAACACAATACCTTTTTTAGTTAACTCATTTAATGGAGCAGCAATGGTGCTGAAATCTTTAACAAAACAATGATAGAAGCTAGCAAGACCATGAAAGCTTCTGATTTGACTAATATTTATAGGTGTAGGCTAATTCTTAATTACTTTAGTTTTAGATTTATCTACCTCAATACCTTGTCCGAAAACAACATAACCTACGAACACAACTTTATCGGTACAAAAAGTGCATTTGTCTAGATTAGTATATAATTTCTCACGTCTAAGCACTTCTAGCACTTGTCTAATATGATCAATGTGTTCATCCATCATTTTGCTATAGATCAATATATCATCAAATTATACCATAACAAATTTGCCAATGAATGCTCTTAAACAATGATTCATCAATCGCATGAATGTACTAGGTGCATTAGTTAAACCAAAAGGTATTACTAACTACTCATACAATCCAAATTTTGTTTTAAAAGCATTCTTCCATTCATCGCCACTTAATCTGATGGTATCTACTTCTCAAATCAATTTTTGTGAATATAATAGCACCACTAAGTTCATTTAGCATATCAACTAACTTAGGAATAGAATGACGATATCTAACAGTGATATTGGTAATAACATGATAATCAACACACATTCTCCATGTACCATCTTTTTTATGAATAATTATTATAGGAACATCGTAAGGACTAAGACTTTCGCGTATATGCCCTTTCTCAAGTAGCTCTTACACTTGGCGCTGGATTTCTTTGGTTTCCTCTGGATTGGTACAGTATGGTGGACGATTTGGAAGTGATATGCCGAGAACTAGATCAATTTGATGTTCGATTCCGTGCAATGGTGGAAGTCCCGTTGGTACCTCCTCCGGAAACACGTCCTCAAATGCCTACAAAAGAGATTAAACACCACTAGAAAGAGAGATTAAGTCATTAGTTGAAAGCAAAATAGTTGCACTTTTGTACACAAAGCACAAAGTGCATCTTTGATGGGTCATTGCTCACATCTCTCAAATATGATTTTGTAGCTAACATAACCATCCCTTTCTCACTCTTACTTTTTTTCTCTCACACTTGGCTTGTGGCTTTCACTCACCGATGTGTGGAAGTCTCTCTTTTCTTTCTTTTTGCCCTAATTTTCAGCAAGCTCTCTTTGCTGAAAATCAGCATGTATTTGATTAGGAGTCATTGAATTAAGCTCTTTTGTTTTTCCCTTCCACTTAAAAGTATATCTATTGGAACAACCATCATGTTGCACACTTCTATCATATTGCCATGGCCTTTCCAACAGCAAATGACACATTGTCATAAGCACCACATCACACTTAACGGTGTCCTCATAATCATCAATCTTGCAAATAACATGCACCACAAACTGAACTTTCACATCCCCATATTCGCTAAATCGTTGCACATGATATGGATGTGGATGTTTCAGCATCTTTAAACTATGTTTCTCACATAATTCAACACTAGCCAAATTATGACAGCTACCACCATCAATAATAAGTTTAATTACCATGTTTTATACCTTGGCTTGTGTTTGAAACAAGTTGAATCGCTGTGGATGTGCACCTCCTTGTGCAAGCATGTTCAGATTTTTGGTGACTACTAGTGTCTCTCCTATTTCATAATTTGACACATTATAACATCCCAAAAATTTAAAATTTGAAAATCTAAATTTCTTGAATTATTTTGAAATATGTTTTATTGGAATTTGGATTTTTTTGGTGTTTTCCTGAACTTGGTTGAGGTTCCAAAAATTGAAGAAATTCATAAAAGACAAAGACAAACATTAGTAAAAGGAAATGTGCAAATAATAGAAAACTAAAATTGTAAATGCGAATCTGAAAAGATGATCCAGCATAAGAAGAGAGAAATCCAAGTTAAAAAAATATAAAATCTCATTTTAGAAATAATGGCATAAATAGCAATAAAGGCGGGTGAACCGAGTACAAACACATATACATAGATATATATGTGAATATACAAATTGTGCAATAGGAAATAAAAACATGCAAAATTAAATAGGCCAATCTTTTCTCTCTCTCTTCCTCTCCTTTTTTTATCTCCCTGCCTTTTCCCCAAACCAGCATGGCTCCCTCACTATTTACCTTTTGCCAGCCGAAAGCAACACAGGACACCTCCATTTCGTCTCTCTCTCACGCCACCTCTTCTCTCCAAAGGAACTCACTTCTAGTCATGAACACTTTTGTACATATCCCTTCCTCCACCTTCTCTCCTTCCAATCCCTTTCAAGAACCTCAAATCACCCAATGCATGTTATATGGTAGCGTTCCTCATCTTGAGAGCTTTCCATTTATGCAATTAGTTTTCACATGCAAGTTGGTTTGAGCATTTTTGAAGAAAGGGGAGGAATAGTAGTTTGGCTAGAGAGAGGAGTCAGACGGCAATGAGCTTGCGGGCGGGAGGCTCTGCGCCATTGTGATGGAGAGGAGGAGCTTCCTTGCTGCTGCTAGTACTTTGATCTCATGTAAAGCCGAATGGAAGGCATGAAGCAGCTCTGCGCCATTTGATGGAGAGGAGGAGCAGCAGCTCGGTAACATACATGCAGTGGAGGTGCCATGACAAGACCCTCAAAGATGGCGCTGTCCAGCGCTGCGGCCTGCATGCATAGCGCAGCATCGGCTCGGGGCAGCCGAGGCGAGGCTCGTGGTGCGGCTTAGCCTCGTGCGCTGCCAACGACGGCTCGGTGACGCGGCCCCGAGGCCGAGCTGAACGTGCAAGTGGCAAGGCGTCGCGGGGCAGTGAGGCCGAGCCGAGCATGCATGCAGCCGGCGCATGCATGCACACAGCGCAGCGTGGCCCAGAGCGGCTCAGCGACACGGCGTCGAGGCGCCATGGACGCGAGGCGAGGTGGCATGGCGTGTCGCGCTTGAGCGCGGCGTCGGAAAGGCGGCTCCTAGGGCGCGGGCAAGAGCCACGGCGGCGATGTGGAGCGGGATGCGGACGCAGATACGGGCGAGCTCGGCCAACTCCATGGTAAGCCTCCCCTGTATCCCCTACTGCTTGTGCGCGCCATAGTTTTCCCTATCCTCCATGCCGGCGCCGGCGCCTCCCTTGTTTCGGCCGGTTGAGTGCTTTGTTATGATCTCCATCCCAGCACTCACCTCATCTAATTTAACCCCCTTCTTGTCACAACCGGGTAAATGCCCAGTTGGTCACTAGTGCTGGCCGCTAAAGGCTCTCGCCGTGAGGTTCTGAGTTTGAATCCCCTCTGTGCACATTTTTGATTCATTTTTTTAGCACTTTAAACTAGAAAATAGTTAGGCAATAAAACTAGGGAGCTAAGCTAATTGACTTGGATTCAAATAACATTTATGTATACATCAAAATATAGATACGTGCATATTGATAAATAAGTGATTAGGAAAGTTAAAATTTTAATTCATGAGAACTAATAAAAATTGCTTAGGAGGTAAATAAGATTATTAAGATTTAGCATTGGAATAATAATTATATAAGAATAATAGTGCCTTATTATTTATTTTAACTCTACTTATTAGTTAAAGGTATTAATAAGGAAGGATTTGGTTAAATAGGAGTCCCAATTAAAAATACATCCAAGTTAAACCTAAGGGAAATAAAATTGATAGCTATAAAAGTGAGGTTATAAATTAAAAGGATCACCCTTAATTACAATCAAAATATATGGCCTAACATTTAACGTGTTGTCAATAGATAGATCTCAATAGTAAACTTAATTAGATAATAAAGGCCGCTTCATAAAATTTATTTAAATGATAGGACGTGATCATGAATATTTAAATTAGAAAGTGCTAATATAATCCCCGCCATTAGCATGCTACAAATAAATAAATCTCCATGGTGAATTTAGTGGAATGAAATTGGTATCGCGAGCTCGGTCCTATGTAAATAAAAGTGTGATTAAAATATGCAAGATGCTGATTCAAAGGATAAAACAACAATGCCAATTGGTCCTCTGAATATTTCCAAATAAAAGGGTCATACTAGTGTAAAGATACTAAAATATAGTAGCCATGCGTCATCGGACATTGAAATAATCTCGCTAATAAACAGTCCCAAGGGACATATAATATTATGACCAATAGTCGCAAATGAATAGCAAATAAGAATATACTAAAAATTTCTATTAGACATCGATGAGATAATTAAATACTCTCGTGCATTGCTAACCTGTTAAACTCATCATTAGGAGAATACCTTGAATAATTAGTAAATAGAATCCCATAAAATACCACCGCCTAGACTGATAGGAATATAGGCTCTAAAGATTAATCTAATAAACCAAACACATATGTCTGTCCGTAAGTCTAACCTAGTTCATGGAACTTCCTAAATCAATATAAAAATGATAAAAGAAGTTATTAAATAAAAGATCGACCTGTGGTATTCTACTATCGGCTATGCCCAGCAGTACTCGAACCAAAAGAGGAATATTTCCGTGAATATTCCTATATCTCAAACCCTCCTTGACACCCGTCTCGGTGGATTTCACGGTTATCATTTCCTCACTTTGGTCAAGCTTTGTTGCCTCCGTTAACAATCCGCACCTCATCAACCTTGCCCTAAATCATCCATTAACTCATAATAAAGCTAAATTGAGTTTACTTAGAGTTGTTTGGATCTTTTGAGTTATTTGCGTTTATTTGGATTCAGTTGCTTAGCACGTAATTAGAAGTTGGAAGTAGTGAAGATTTACTGGATCAAGCGAAATCAAGATCAAGGTGAAGAAAAAGGACCAAAAGCCCAAGACCATCAAGTGAGAAAGCTTTGAGTGAGCTCAAGACCGCGGTAAACCGCGCCAGGCGAGTCAATACTTTGATCATATTGAACCTACATTTCCTGCAAATTATTTTTGTTTAAATTATCAAATTGCATGCTGTTATTTTATATGCAAATCCATGTTTAATTTAGAATTCTAGTTAAATGCCTATTATCTAACTTGGTTAATATTGCCCATCCTTTGGAATATTTGAACATGAGAACCTTGTCACCCTAGCAAAATTATAATAGTAACCTTTGGAAAATAAGTCCCTAAATATATGCCATGCTTAGTATTGTTTAGGTACTCATGGGCGCGAGAGCGCCCAAGCATCACTTTTAATCATGAGAAAAGTTGGTTGGGCGATCATGGTGGTAATGGTGGTGTATGTTGGATATGGTTATTTTATACTCCCAAAAATCTCAAATTGCTTATTTATCTGGGCGGATGGTTCGGGGGTATGGTGCAGGGGTGCACGAGAGTGTGGTTTGTGGTAGAACCGCCCAGATACTACTAAGGATTGAATCTTGTCATGACCTCCTGTGTAAAACAGTACAACCGCAAGTCTGTAAAATACAACTTGGCTAAGTAAACTTATCGAAATCCCGGACTCATCTCACTGGTAGTGGATTGATGGGGTTATGCTATGGCAATGGGGGCCTGAAGGGACACCAGTGGAGGGTGAAGTTTTCCCGCTTTCCTAACGTTGCGGGAAGTGGAGCCCGGCTGCGTTAGTGTCTGGGGAAAACATCCCGCGCACAGATGGGACCCATCGCAAATGGGCGGTCACCCATAATGTGAGATGAGAGAAAGGACTAGATACTTTGAAAAGTCACTGTGATGGTATGCTCAACCACACTTCTAAGGAATCGTGTGGGACAATGAGTTGATTGTCTCTTGTGGTGAAAGTGTACAAACTCTGCAGAGTCAAAACTATTCGAATAGCCGTGCCCACGGTCATGGGCGGACATGGGAACTTAACCAGATATAGTTCTATTTCAAAATGTTTTGTGGGTGGGAATGGAAAAGTGAAGGGCGAAGGACTGCCCTGGTTTGGAATTGTCCTGGGTGTCGTCCCAGTTATAAGTTAAGCGTATATAACGCTGAAAGATAAGCATATGGTGCAGATGCCATATATGGTGAACGAAAAATCTGTATCAGTATTAATGATATTGCATTCTTTTCTCACAATATGATTTGGTTCAAACTGCTAGGTTTTAGGGATCTTTAAGTAATTGTATTCAAAAGCACTCTACGCAAAAATAAAATAACCCGAGCCTTCCTTTGGTTAAGCCATGCATACTATTTATTTGCATTTCGTGTATTGGCTCATGAGCACGGGTCGGAGTGCTCACGCCGCTTTGCGACAAAATTCAGAATCGGGAATCAAATCACCTCGCCTCGGCAACAAGATTGGACAAGCTGGTGAGAAGATAAAGATGTCAAGGGATAGGTCGCGAACCTCCAGTTGGCTGCCTGTGGGCATGTCCTGAAGGTCCCACCTGTGTGCTTCGTTCTTCCGCTGCTGCAAGTTAATGATTTCAGCCTAATCGGCCCATGAGTAAGTTTATTATTATATTTACGCTTCCGCATGATATGAACTTTGATAATCAGAACTGTAATCTGTGTGCACTAACCTCGATCCAGGATTAGTGCAAGAAACACTGATGGATTCGGATGGTATAATCTGGGGTCTGACAGCGATGGTATCAGAGCATATCGACTGCAGGTCGTGACCTAGTTAGCCTGGTCGTTAGTTTCATGACTAGAATTATTTCTTCAAAATCTATTTCGAAAAATATAAGTTGTATCACTCATTCTCATCTCTCTTAGATGATTCTCCCTTATCCATATGATGCCCTAGCCATTTTACTTCTGAAGCCCTCTTACCCAAATTCAAAGTGATGAAAATCCAGTACTTCTCTTGTAAACTTTCCATGAAAACGCACTTAGAACCAAGAGTCATGGTGCTTAACCTTGAAGCTTGATATCAAAGATTGTTTTATTTTTGGAGGAAACAACAGAGTGAAAATTGGAAGACAAAAAAAAATGGTGGAGCCTAACGGAAAGGATTAGATTGACTAGAAGGATGAATTAAGTTATTCTGAGAAAAGAAATAGGAAATATGAAAATAATTGCGGGAGTACAACATTGATAAATAACATAAATCTTGGGAGATATTTACAATAGTGGAATAATGGAACATGATTGATTGCTAGATAAATTGATAGAGTTTTGAGAAATTGGAGAGATGACAACAATTATCAAAGTATAGGCTTGATTAATAACATTATTCCTGAAAGATGTTCATAATAATGAATTAATTCGGAGGTTGTCACAGAAGATTTAGGTGGTTACTAGAGGAGTAATTATGATTTTGAATACAATCTTGGATTATTAGGAAGTCCTGATACACATGATACTGGTGGATTTAAAAGTAATAATGTTGGATAATCCTTAGAATTCCGAATTGAGGAGTAGATAGACAATAAAGATTTAGGTTGATCAACGGTGAAGCAAACTATGGATTTGGATCAATGACACCAGAATGGATTATTAGGAGGTCACCATACGAAAGTCATCAATGGATCTAAATAAGCTAGATCTTCATAGGATGGGAAAGCTGATAAAATTTGCCGGTAAAGAACCTGAGATTGGATTTATAAGGATGTGGTGGAAATTCAGGCACATATAAGAATTTGGTAACCTCGGTTGTTAGGATACTCTCTAAAAATATGACCACACCCCAAACACTTGAAGAATTGAATTTTTCTATTCTTTGTTGTAGCACCAATTGAGGATGTAGGGGATGGAGTAGCTTTCTTCTCACTTGGTGTAGGTGCTCATTTTTCCATTGAGGAAAAATGAGCATTACTATTTGAATTAGTACTAGCTGAAAATGTACCTCGTCCCAGATTGAATCATGCTTTTGCGGCATTAGAGGATGATGATGGAGATTTCAAATTGAAGGATGCTGTTCTTGGTGCTGGTTTTACATGTTCTAGTAACTACTTCTCCATCTTTGTCGCGTGATGCGCCAAATCAACAATAGTATTGTAGTGTTGATATTGCACAATGCATTTAATATTTTTATTTAGACCAAATAGAAAATGCGCAAGTGTTTGCTCTTTATCTTCGTGCACATGTGCTCTAATCATAGTTTGCTCCATATCCTTGTAGTATTCCTGCACTGAGCGACCTCCCATTCTCTAATTCTACAGTTTATCAAAAAGATCATGTTTATAAGTGTTAGGAATAAAGCGTGCTCTCAGTTCTTGCTTCATTTCAGCTCATGATGCAATTGGAGGTTCCCCATTATCTTGTCTTTGTTTCAACACTTACACCCACCAAATCAACGCATACCCATCAAACTCAAGTGACACCATGTGTAGCTTCTTCTTCCATATGAGATATGCATCTAGATCAGAAGCACCTTCAAATTTGGAAATAGTGAATTTGTGTCTCCCAAATTTCTCCTCCACATGCGGATCATCATGACGATGGCCATGATATTGATAGTTGTCATTACGGTGTAATCAAAAGTCGTTGTCGAAGTCCTCAATGTGGGCGGCATCGCCGCGCCCACAACCTCTCCTTTGGCCATGGTCAGCACCGAAAACACCTCCCCCATGCTTGGGAAAGGGTGGTCGAACCACGTTGGCAGTGGCTTGATCTGCTGGAGCTTCTCTAACGAACTGTGCAACCCTCTCCTCTGATAGAATAAATCCCGTGCACATGCTTGCTTTTCTTTGTTACGTAGTTAAAGAGTCGTGTATGGCACTGTTCACGCATACGGTACTGTTCACATATACGTAACCGTATGCGCACGTCGCCGAAACACCGCAACATTTCGGCGTAAGGCGGGCATGGCGTCGCTTCCGCATAAGGCGGGCATGGCGTAACCGATGTGTAAAAACCATGTATAAATAGTTCAAAGGAAAATAGACAAGTATCATCGATTCAGAGCAGCAAGAAAGACTCCATCTTCCTCTCTCTCGCGTGCGTGAGTTTGTGTGTGTGTTCATCACAGGTCCTGGGCGTCGTTCCAAGCCGAGATCAAGGTTCGGTTACTACATGTCGTCCCAGCTGAATTCTGGGGCGAGGCGGTGAGGACTGCTGTTTACATCCTCAATCGCACGCCCACAAGGGGACTCGGAGGACGGACACCGTATGAAGCGTGGTACAAGAAGAAGCTGAAGGTGAATCACCTACGCACTTTTGGGTGTGTCGCACATGTCAAGCGACTCGGCCCAGGAGTGAGCAAGCTTTCAGATCGATCGACTCCCATGGTGTTTCTCAGGTATGAACCCGGGACAAAAGGCTACCGGGTCTATGATCCAGTGGCCAAGAAGTTGCACGTCACGCGCGATGTTGTGTTCAAGGAGAACCGCGCATGGGATTGGAACGAGGGGACAACGTCGCGACACTGCCCACAATGTTCACGGTGGAGTACTACACGGTGGCGACTCTGAGCGAAGTGACTGGTGAGTCACCACCGGCTGCGCCAACATCAATCGAGTCACACACTCTGGGGGTGTCGGTGACACCAGCTACTCCAACAATCGAGTATGCGACCTGTTGGACCGAGATTGCCGACAGAGGGGGGGTGAATGTCGACTTTTAAATTCCCCCTAGTACTCACGAAACAACTCTCCTCCACTAGCTACAAAAGCTATGAAAAAGAATCTCAAACTCTCTGGAAACTCAAGAAATACATAAGAGAGAAACACGAGAGACTCCCAAGAAAGTACACTGGAAAACAACCAAGAGGAAGCAAAGACTGCAAGGGGAGGGCGGTCAGACCGCTGTACCCGGGCCGGTCAGACCGCCACACCTGGGCCGATCAGACCGCCATACAGCATCCGGTCAGACCGCTCGACGGGTTTTTCAGAGCCGACAGCTCCAGATATTTAGGCAGCAAGAAGGGACTTCAAAACAGCAGAGAGATTGAAGGTTGCTAATGGTTTTTCTCAGCCCAGAACTGCAAGAATATGAACTAAATAGCATGCAGAGGCTGAGAGATCAAGAGAAAACAAACCAAGAGCAAGAATTCTAGATTTTGACAAAAACTGAACTTTTGCAAAATCTGAACCAAAAACTCCAAATTGCTCAACAATCTCTCAATCTTTGCTCAAGATCTTTTGCAGATATATTAGCAATAGCCTTAGGACTAGAAAGTCCAAATCTTAGAGCTTCCCATGGAGAAAAATAGAATCCACCTCAAACCCTAGAAGGGACAAAAAAAAGAATAGAGGAAGCACAAAAACCAAATATGAAATTAAACGAAGTTTGCTCTTGGGAAAATCGATCAAATGATCTTGAGGCATCATCCCAACTTAGAGCAACCATTTTGGGCCTTCCCAGCAAGAAACAACTCAAATCTCAAAAGGCCAAGAAATCACCCAAAAGAAGAACGAAGAACAGACAGGAGCACGAGAGACAAACTTCAAAAGATTTCATTCATGGGAACAAGAGGAATACAGAGGAGTCCCGATACGCATGGACATTAGGACAAGGTTGATTACATGGAATCTCAACTCATCCTCTTCTCTCCCTAAGCCTCAAGAACACACACTCCATGCTTTCTTGGGAGGAACACAACACAGAGCACTACAAAGGAAGACAACAGAACATCCTCTGTCTCCTCCACCCACTCTCAACAACTAAAACCCTAAAGCCAAAACAACCCTATAAAGCTCATTTTGACTAAAGCAAACCCTATAAACCCTTGGAGTGCATGCAGCCACAAGGAGGCACCTCCTCCTTATATAGCCTTTGGCTAATGGGTCTCCAACCTGTTACGCCCGCGAAATCCAACGGAACCCGCTCTCGCTTGTGCAGCCTCGCGAAATTACCAATTCGCCCCTCCTACACCTTCCGGGAAGCTTCCGCATTCCTTGTCGTCCAAGCCTCGCAACCACCTCGAGTCTCCGCCGTCTTCGACACCTCCAACCGTTCTGACCTCGACACCGCCTGTGTCTAGTCCGATCACCCCGTGTCTCGCCACGACTTCGCCTCGACGTCCTGCAGCCATCACAGACAAGAAACACATCAAATAGCACCGCTCGACACATGTAAGCAAAAATATTATCAATAAACCAAACATAGGCACGAAATTGCCCAAACGACCAATCAGGAGACATAATATGCAATAAGATCGTCTAATCAACCCGACTGCGCCAAATGCCGACCTGGCACAAAATACTCAAACCAAACTCAATCTTTGCAACAAACTTGTCAATTACTCATCATAAACATGTGGTCACCTCCACATGGTCTCTCACGACCCCGCCATCTGATGCAGCGTACGACACTGAGGGGGCGCCATTGAGGTACCGCACGCTACAGAACCTGCATGACACCACCGACGAGATCCTCAACTACGAATACAGCGGCCTCTGTCTCCTCGCCGCCAAGGAGCCTAGGAGTGTTGAAGAGGCGCTTGAGGAACATTACTGGCGCGGAGCAATGGAGGAAGATATGAATTCGATTCATGCCAACGAGACGTGGACACCGTGAGTTCTTCCACGTGGACACCATGCAATTGGACTAAAATGGGCCATTAAGGTAAAAAAGGATCCAGCCAGTAATTTGATTAAGCACAAGGCACGTCTAGTAGCAAAAGGCTACGCACAGCAATAGGAGGTGGATTACGATGAGGTCTTCGCACCAGTGGCGCGGCTGGAGACGGTGCATCTGCTACTCGCTCTCGCCGCGCATGGCACCTGGCAGGTACACCACATGGATGTTAAATCCACTTTCTTGAATGGTGACTAGGACGAAGAAGTTTATGTGCATCTGCCCCCCGGATTCATTATGGACAATGACAAAAGCAAGGTTCTCAGGTTGCGTAAGGCCTTATACAGGCTGAAGCAGGCGCCCCGTGCCTGGAACGCGCGCCTCGACAAGGAGCTGTTGGCACTCAGTTTTGAGCACAATCCTCTGGAGCACGCCATGTACAAGCGTGGTGACGGTGCAGATCTCATGTTGGTCGGTGTGTACATTGATGATTTGATCATCACCGGCCCTGGTAGGGAGGTCATTGCAGCATTCAAGGAACAGATGATGAAGAGCTTTAGCATGAGTGATCTTGGTCTGTTAAGCTACTACTTGGGCATTGAAGTCAAGCAAGGCAATGGTGAGATCACTGTGTGTCAGAGTGCTTATGCAGCCAAGATCCTTGAGGTGGCCGGCATGAAGGGATGCAATCCGAGCCACACCCCAATGGAGATTCAATTGAAGCTGAGCAAGAAGGATGGCACAGCACCAGTTAATGCCACAAGATACAGAAGCATAATTGGCAGCCTGCGCTATTTGGTGCATACTCGTCCCAATCTTGCATACTCCTACGGTGCAGCACTGGGCAGCAGTTAAGCAGATTCAGCGCTATCTAGCAGGGACCATTGGATTCGGGTGCTGTTACAGGAAGACAGAGATCATGGAGCCGACGCTTGTAGGGTTAAGTGACAGTGACCACGCCGGCGATGTTGATGATCGGAAGAGCAGCAGTGGCTATGTATTCTTCCTCGGCTCTAGTTTGATCGCCTGGACGTCGTAAAAATAGAAGGTCGTTGCTCTTTCTTCATGTGAGGCTGAATATATTGCAGTAGCGGCAGCGGCGTGTCAGGGTGTATTGCTCAGTCGTCTCCTTGGCGAGCTGACAGGCCGGCACGCACCTGCAGTCAGACTATGGGTGGATAACAAGTCGGCAATCGCACTCAGTAGAAACCTGGTGTATCATGAATGCAGTAAGCATATAGACACTCGATTTCATTTCCTGAGAGAATGTGTTGAAGATGGCAGGGTGAAGATTGATCACGTCGGTACCGTTGGGCAGCTGGCGGACATTTTGACCAAGGCGCTAGGTAGAGTCAAGTACATCGAGTTACGACAGCAGCTGGGTGTGGTAGAAGTGGCACGGGATTAGGGGTGAAATGATAGAATAAATCCCGTGCACATGCTTGTTTTTCTTTGTTACGTAGTTAAAGAGTCGTGTATGGCACTGCTCACGCATACGGTACTATTCACATATACGTAACCGTATGCGCACGTCACCGAAACACCGCAACATTTCGGTGTAAGGCGGGCATGGCGTCGCTTCCGCATAAGGTGGGCATGGCGTAACCGATGTGTAAAAACCATGTATAAATAGTTCAAAGGAAAATAGAAAAGTATCATCGATTCAGAGCAGCAAGAAAGACTCCATCTTCCTCTCTCTCGCGTGCGTGCGTTTGTGTGTGTGTTCATCACAGGTCCCGGGCATCGTTCCAAGCCGAGATCAAGGTTCGGTTACTACATCCTCATCCATCTTATCATGCTCAACACCTCCTTCATGGACGCCAACTAGACCTTGCTCTTTGTGAAGCTCCTCTAGTATCTCCCTTCTCAATATGCTCATGTTGTCATCCAACTGAGTGTTGAAATCATTTGTGAGCTTGTCAAGGTCAGCTTGTGTAACATATGCTTGTTCTCCTTCTTTTCCTGCCATGGTTAGCGCAAACAACAAGAAAAGCTATGTATGTGATGTGGAAGGTTTTATTTGTGGAATCACTCAACCTCAGCTTCTTTTACTAGCTGAAGTTCTTATGCGTCCTTGATGGAAGTGAAGAGCTGCACGCACTTTAGTGATGGTAGACAACACAAGGCGGTAGATTAAGCAAATTCAATTGCACAATCACTGTTATAACGATGGCTTATATGTGGAGTTTGGAGGGAAAATATTAACCTATGCAATCTGAAATTCTTGATGTTGTTAAGTAATAATCCAAGCTAGAATATTTGCCTAAGTGTTGATCCAATAGATTTAAGTGAAGTGTATGAACGCACATGCAAAGATTAATGTGACTCAATGCAAACAAAGGAATGAGCTAAATAGAGCCAATCTAAAATTGAGGATTAAATAGCTCGTTTTGTACCAAGTACTGGAGAGACGCTAGCCAATTACAAGAAAATAAGTATAAGGGCACAAGATTGCTCAAGAGATTAAATTACACAATCTGAATTTATGGACTAAGAACTCACCCAATTAGGCAACTACTTTATTTTTCTTTCTTTTTTTTTTGCTCAAGCCGTGGCTTCCTTTTTTTTATATATCAGCTGTATTTTTTTGACTCAAAGGCCGAACTAGGGTTTCGTTGTTTCTTGAATTTGCACAAGTCAAAAATATTCAGCAAGGTGTAAAATACTCAAAAACAGCCCTAGATGCAACATTCAATAGCTAGTCTCAACTGATGAATAAAAATATTATGAATGTATTCGGCCAAACAACCTACTACAACGCCTGAATTTTTTTGTGTTTGCACACTGTAGTAGCACTGTTGGGTACTGTATAGTTAACTGTAAAAGGCACTGTAGCAGAATGTGTTTACTGTAGATGGTTGCAGATTTTTGGGTCCCTTGTACTGCGCCATGCAATAAATGACTACTGTACAATAGCACTTTCGCGCTGCTGCGGAGTCAATTGTAGCGAACAACATTTTGGATAGATGAAAAAAATTTTGGATGCTAATTGAGGGATTCAACTAGCAAAATTGTCTAGGTTTTATGTAGATACAACGATTAAGTGATGCAAAGGAACACGGCGATCAACAATTCAAGAGGAAGTTACAGTTGTATGTACCAGTGAACATGCATATGGGGTCTTGACCACCCATGCATGTCATGAACGTTTCGAATAGCCATTCGAAAGTATCTGCCTTCTCGTCTCACAGTAGTGCAATGCCAAGATGGTGTTTTGTAGATGGTGGTTTGACCCAACGAACATCGATAGTGGCATGTTGTAGAGATTTGTTCAGTAAGTTGTATCGAACGTAACAACATCATTGAAATTCGTGTAATCTGCATAGCAGCTCGCATGGCTCTAGAAGATATTTTTGACAATATTATTATCGTTGACCTGGATATCTTGGTACAGCTTATCAATCTATGACTTATATTCCTTGAAGAAAATCATCAAGTTATTGATGTCGTCTGAGTTCTTGATCCATTTGTTAGTAGCCTTCCCGTGTCTCGAAAATAATATTATGAATGGTAACTTCCAATATAGGAGATAGTAAATATATGTAATAATCTATTGTAACTACCTATTCCCAAGATCACGTGCGGTAAAAGGAATGTTGGGCCACCTCCGTGAAGTTCACACAATGCGTTCATGATGCAATTACATGACACTTTGTTTGTTTGCAACGTATCGACGTACTGCATAATCGATGGATCCTTGTTTTTGTATCCTGGCATGAACACGACCATGGATGGTGTTGTGTTGAGCTCATGGTTGTGATCTAGGTCCACCCTCTCGATGACGTGTGAGCTTCCCTTCTTCCTCTTCAGCATAATGAACGCTTTACACCCATTCTCTTTGTTGTTCTATCTCTTTCCCCTTCCTTTCTAGGTGTGTAGAACTTGTTTTTTTCCCTCCCGGCTATAGCTAGAACTTGTTTTTTCCCTCCCAGCTATAGCATATCTCCCTAACCGTTGGCTTCATTTTGTTCTTTCTTACTCCAAAACCGGCGTGCCTTGCATACTCCCGATAGAACTTGTATGCGTCTTCATATGTATCAAATCATTGTGACTGCAGTGGTATCATGCAAGCTGGCATGCTAGGGTCCTGAAAGGTTCATAGCAAGATGGACACATGCTCTTATGGTAATTCCACGTGATACTACTAGTAACTTATATATATTCGAACAATAACTTTAGACTTACATGTGTGTATGACCTTGTCTGACCTGGAGTTACCATGGAGTCGGTAGCAATACATGGTGGCGGTGTTATAACCCATGTATGCATCAATCGATCTCGCCTTTCTGCATATTTTTTACATTGCTACCGTGTGCCATGGTGGGAGTACTCACCGCACTTGGAGTCGGGTCAATCACTCTAGATGTTATTCCTGAGTCTTCTCTCCTGACGGCCCTACTTTATCCTTGTTCACCATCTCTTGTTCTAAGGTTACCACTGGAGCACTTGCTTCTTCATCAGCCGCCATTTCTTCTGAAGCCATTCGTCACATCAGTGGAAGTAAATTCATCTTTCTCTGGCGTGGCCTTTCAAATTGGAAATCTATGAAAGTTACTACCGACTATACAAAATCAGTAGTTCTAATTGAAAGAAACGTACCTCAATCAATTGACGATATGGAATCCCAAAATTTTGGGCATGAAAATCTGGATAGATCACAACAAAATTGCATCATTATATAAACAATAATTTATTTGATAGGGGACGATAACTGCATGCGTGTAAGATCGTAACTGTTATGTCAGCAAAATGAAATCATTAGGTCTGCCTTGAAAGTAACGAAATAACTTTTTTAGTATGGTAACTTAATTTGTGACTGATAGTAACTATAAAAAAGAATGATTGTCCTAGAATTATGACAATTCCAATGTGCATGATAACTCCACGTATAATAGATCATAACTTTGTATTACAAGAGTGTCAACTTTCTGCATATCAGAATATATCTTTTCTGACTGAATTTACTATTATTTGTGAGTGAAGTTACTTCCAAACACATGTAGAATTATTATCAGTTGTAACACTACACATCTGGCAGTAACTCTACATGTATTTAATAATAACTTCACTCACACATGACAGTAACTTTTCGGTGCGCCGCAAAAAATGTTTGACATAACTGGTGATAATAATTTAATGTTTCACAGATAGTAACTCAAGAGGGAAGACTAATAATGTTTTGCAAATTGGAAAAACTTCGGTGGAAGTAACTCCTACTTTATCTAGTGATACCTTTTACATTGCAATGCTACGAAAGTTACTGTCGAATCCAGTAACACACAAACCCTGCAACCCACGTGTAGCATGTGCGCACGTGCTTGTTAGCGCACCCATGTGTATATATATGAATATATGTATATATATATATATCTATGTGTGTGTGTGTACGTAATATATGTGTATATATGTATGTATATGTTCTTATCGTAGAAGTCTTCCAGAAGCTCCGGTAAAGACATACCTTGAAATAGATGGAATAAACGAAATATTAGTACAAAGATTGATAATGACAAGACAATATTGCAAATTTACATATATATATATATATATATATATATATATATATATATATATATATATATATATATATATATATATACACACATATATATTACACAGAATTATCTGCTAATATGACCGCTAATGACAGCACTTAACTGGCTGTGAAGAATTGTAAGAGTGTGAGAGCGACTGCGAGAGTGCGAGAGAACACACAATTTATAGCGTGAGTGAGAATGCAACGTGCGCTAACAAAGTGTTGGTAATGACGAACGCGCGCGGGGATAGACGCGATGCCACCTCTCTTTTGGTGGTATGTCCCCTTGTCGCACATGCAATGAGCCTTTATTTTGCATGCAAGAGCACTCGGGCATTTGGAGTATTGCATCTTTTACACACTAAATAAACTAGCCGGGCCCACCTCCATGGGGATCGTTGCACCTCTTGCGCACTAAAAAAACCACCCCGGCCCACCTATGCTGCATGGCACCAACCTTTGCCACATGATGGCCATGTGGCTCCTCATTATTTCTTGCTAATAATGAGCTAATGATTATTTGATGCTAATTAATGCAAGCCATAATCACTTGCCACATTGGGGTTGTGTGGCACCGGGCTCTACCGCATGGTGGCCATGCGGCACCCACCTCTACCACACGATGGCGATGCGGCAGGCCCTGGCAACAACTGCCGTGCGGCGAAAATGCCATTTTTGTCAATTCTGTGCGACCGGTGCTATTGCTATAAATACGCCCCCAAAAATAGCCAAAAGCGCCAAAAACTCGTTATCTGGTCATTGCTTTCATAGTATAGCTTATTCCAACTAGTGCACATAATTGCTTGATATTTGTGTGTCACTATTGTTGCTCCTTTTAAGCACAATATACGTACACCAGTGGTGGAACTAGGATTTGGCTATGTCTCGAACTAAACACTAGACTCTAAGTAATGCCAATTTATACTCACACCACGGCATAACAAAAGTACATCACAAATACATCATTGGTATGAAATTTGAGTTCAGTGCTAAAACATAAAATATAAGAAGGAAAATATGGCAAAACATAAATAATATAGCATAGTAGAGATACAATTTAAGTACCTAAATAATGAATATTTGCTCGCTATTCTATCCTACCATTTCTTCATTGATAGTTGGACATGAACCAGAACATATAAAGATAATATATAAGAGTAAACCAAGCAGGTATATGAATAAACACAAAGAACATGAGTGTACATTTATAAGAAGCTAACTTACCACTAGCACAAGATAGTTGTTTCTTACGTGACCTCATCCCTTGAAAATGCTTTAAAATCTTATCATCATTAATGCTTGCAAACATGTCATGCTCAATATAACATACCATGCTATGATTCATCCACTCATCATTCATCTTATTCCGCAAATTAGTCTTAATAATTTTCATAGCCAAGAAGGCTATTTTTGTAGTTGCTGTTGCCACCAGCAAAATCAAGGACAATTCAATGAGACGGTATACCACTAGAAAAACTATGTGTCTATCAGTTTGAAGCATCTTCATAGCAAGATTTTCAAGGTTAGTACAATTTGCAAAATCTAGATCATCTCTCACATTAGTAATAAATATACCAAATTGGTCCCTAAGAACTATACAATCGTATTGGGAGAAGTTGGCAGCATGCATCATAGCGAATTCAATTAGTTTGTACTGATCAAAGTTGGCAAATGAATTCTTTAGATCAAGATAAGCAATGCACCTCAATAACTGGATCGATCTTTCAGCAAAACGATTATTCATCTCAATAATAATTTGGTCATGCACTACAATAAATATTTCATGACAAAAAATGATTATAGTAAGTTACCATTTGGCCACCACGACCCCTAACCAATACTGTATCATTCATATTTGGCACAATGATCTTATGTTGGAGACAAAAGGCATTTAACTCTGTGAAAAGCTCATCCCAACCATCTCTTATTACCTCAATTGTCTTCAATGTGGTCCTAATTAGCCCTATTGCACAAACAATATTTTGATCTTTCTTTTGCAAACATTGTGATAGATCATTAATCTTGCCCAAGATTCTAATCATAAGATACAATATAAATACAAATTCAAAACTCTCTATTTTTTTCCAATAAACCCAAAGCTGTGGTTTTTTTGTGTTGCACTAGTGGTATCGTCACTCAAATTCTCTAATACATCTATGACCGAATCCCACATGAGAAGAAGACAACACAAAATTTTATGATGTGAGCCCCAACGAGTATCGCTGGGCATTGCAAGATTAGTTTGTTGGTTTTTTTCTCTTGCCTAAAAAATTGCACCAACCACTAATTTGTTCATAATTTTATTATGGTGATCTTGAGCCAATTGATCTCTTCTGATGCAAGAAGCATTAACAATGTTGATAATCATGGTGGTGTAATTAAACATATCCAAGACTAAAGAACAACACTTGGCAACAGAAACAACCACTAATTACAACTGGTGAGAAAAGCAATGGATGTAAAACACACGGATTTTCATCTATATACGTCTTTGTAGCCCATGAAATTGTACTCTCATGTTTGATGCTCCACCATATCCTTGCCCTTACAATCTAGAGATTAATAAATCATGAAATTATAGCATACCATCTAATACTAGCTTTAGCAAAGACGATGTCGTGTTAGAAATATGTTGAACCCTAAGAAACCTCTATATTACCTATCCTTTGTTATTGACATACTTTCATAAGTCAAGAAAGCATAGTTAATATAATATAGACTTACTAAAATATAAAAACTAACAATCTAACCTGAAAACCATAGCCATTTACTCTTTGATAGATGTATTGCGGGCCTTGTCAGCAAGTATGACAAACTGTCTATCACCAATATCATCAACAATGGCTTTGGTGGTCTCTTCTACACATGCTTTGCACAACTGTTTTTGTATTTGTGGTGAAGTCATTAAGTGGTTAGCAGGAGTATTGTCAAGCAATTTTGCAACCTTTTCATCCATCTCTTTATACCGTTTCACTATTTCTAGAAAGTTCCCCCTATTGTTTGAGCTAGAAGGCTCATCATAACCACGAAAAGCAAGAGCTTGCAATAGAAATTTTTTTGCAATGCTTAACATAATAGTAAGACGTGATTTATATTCTTTCTCATCCTTCCTGGAGACAACACACATTACATAATCCACACCCTGCCTTTGATTTTTGAAAGCTTCACAATGTTTCCATGTTTTATTGTGATAACTATAGGTTTTACCAACATGTTCATCAAAACTTTTAATTGCATTCTTTTAATTAGCAAATCATGTCCTTGTGAATAATTCAATACCATAGTTCTCAGCTCTAGGTTGCATAAAGAGAAAACAATAAAAATAAAATGCTGCACTTTTAGCAACACTATATTCCAACCAATTATACCTTTCAAACCATGATTGTTGAAGCTCCTCCTCTAGTTTATGTACTCTTTATGTGGAAATTTATGACAAATTGGTTGGTATGGGCTCATTTGCAAATACTCTCTTCTAGCAACATCTCTGATATCGACATCCAAATCCTTAATTGGTTTCTGAAACCTAGGATCAGCAATAATGTCATCTGGACTAATTACAACATCAGGATTGTTTTGATGCGTGTTACTAGCTCTTGTTTGTGGTGTTTCCACATCTGCAAGGGATTGATGGGATTGTGCTTGTATTGAAAATTGAGATGATAATGTCTTGGTCCACTTTATTTTTTATTCACTAATAACTCCTACAAAGAATAATTTAAGGTAAGACATCAATAATCATTAGTAAACTAGCAACAACATGTCAATATATGCTCCTACTAGCAAATGACAAAATATTTCAAAGAGTATTTGCACGGTTACTTTAGACTTCAGACTTTTAGAGAGTATTTGCAAGGCTAATTCAGATTTCAGACTTTCAGAGAGTATTTGCAAATGGATGTTGAGCTTACTAGTTCAGACTTCAGATTTTCAGAGTGTACTTGCAAATGGATGTTGAGCTTACTTTAGACTTTTGACTTTTAAAGAGTATTTGCAAATGGGAATTCTGGAGTCCATATATATGATATAGATTTTACATGTAGCACAAGCAAACTAGCAATGTAGCATTAAAGAAAACATGACCCACGTGCAAGCTTTGGATCCATACTAACCAAGATGTTGTTGGCCAATTAATTAAGGCAGTACATGCATCGAACAACTATGAAGTACGGAAGTGCGTTGAGCCTTTGATAGAGATTAATCAAGAGTTGTCCAAGAGAGTACAACTATACAAGTAGTTTGTTTGAGGAATAAATACATATCTGTGAAAACATAGTGGAATCGAATCGATGGCCCTCACCACGGTGCCGTCCCTGGTGGCTGGTGCTATAGTCATAGCCGTAGACGTTGAGCTCGAGGAGCCTGCCTACGACGATCTACTGGATGTAGGGCTTGCCCTAGGAGAGTGGGAGTTCTTGGCCGATCCCGAAGCCCACGATGACGCCGTTGGAGGGGGCGGCATGATGTGGAAGGGGTGGCGGGCACAACCATGCAGGCCATAGGGAGGGGGCCGGGTCACCAGGAGAGGGCAAGCGGTGTTGGGCGGGACCGTTGGGGCGGCGTGGCAGCGAATGGAAGATTGGGAGTCGGTGTGCGAGCTGAGAGAAGCCACTAGCTAGGTAGGGCTTGCAACTTTGCATTGCAATGACCGTGAGTTGGGCTGGGCCTTCTTTCTGCGAGCAGCGATGGCCCGAGTGGGCCAGCTAACAGGCACAAGGTGGACAAACTGCAAACACGAAATCACTTAGCTACATAGGTTGGACAATGAGAATGCTACTCTGGTCAGAGCTAGAATTACCTGGGCTATACACTAGGCATTTTTTTCACGCCTCACACTAAAGCCTACCCTGCTATGAGCCTAATTCTGCCCCTGCTTACACCATACAATAGATAACATTTTTTTCTCTTTTATCATGGTACGCCATATCATCTCTAGCTATTTTTGTTGACTTGTATTAAAGAAGTTAATGCACTTTGTGATCATCTGCAAGACTAAACCTCACACTTTATTGCTTTGTAGGCATGCTTTACCATTATATGCTATCAAGCTATAACAGACCAAGAGAACGGAGGGGGAATCAAAATGGTGGCCCCTCTACACAATAGCATGCGAAAAATGGGTGCGGCGTTATCTCTTTTGTGTGATTCGTATTCTTTTTTCAAACCCTTCCTCGTACGCAATTCACACGTCTCGTTTGTTGATATTTATTTGCTCTTGAATTTCAGCCACATAACCCTGATCTGTATGCCTTTTCCACTCCCAACACAGCGAAGCCTGCTATGTTATCATCCTTTCTCACCACTTTTCTATGCATCATTTGTTCGATCGATTCCCTTTTTATCGCCTTGTTATCGTGCTACTAGGTTTTTTCTCGATTGACCTCTAGGTGTCTCTGCCGATTTCGTTTGTGTAACCATGTAGCAACACTAGACCTGTATATAGAATTGTTGATATTACTAACGTAAAGCTTGTATTTGTATTGTAGTTCTGTAGGGCAGCTTCTAATTTGTCATCGCCTGAATACAGTCTGGATCTTGTTTACAGGGCGTTTAAAATATCACGTTTGTGCTATTTTCATTCTGATTCTGAAAATAATATATTGTAGTTGTAGTTACCGACAAAGTCTCAAGTTTTTATGTTCAACAACCTTAACTGTAATTAGATATGAGAGTTGGACCGCACTGTGTCGGCACGGCATGGGCCCAATGGGCTTCGGGCCACATCAGATTGTGTTGGCCCGGCATGACCACCCTGTCATGCCATGTCGTGCGGGCCTAGGCCTAGCCTTGTTTCCAAATTGGAAGAAAATATATGGGCAGTCCCACTTTATCTCTTTCCTCCCATTCTCTCCTTCCTTCCCATCCCTTCATCTGAGCCACCTCTATGATGCTCCACTCTAGCACCGTACCGGCTCCCACCATGCCGTCCCTTCCACCACCACACTAGCTCACACCGACTTGCCCCTTCTTTTTTCCTCTCACCTCTCCCTCTTCCTCTCCCACCAACGGCAGTTGCATGTCTCCCCGGCTCGCACCAATAGTGGATGCGCCTCCCCTAAGCTCAAGGCAACCGGATCCAGTAGCGGAGCATCTCCCTTGAGCTCGAGCTAGTTAGATCTGGTTCTAGCGCGTCTTTCCCGAGCTCGAGCTAGTTAGATCTGGTTCTAGCGCGTCTTTCCCGAGCTCGAGCTGGCCATATCCAATGTCTACATGTCTTCCCAAAGCTTAAGCCAGTCGGATACAGCGGTGGAGCACCTCCTTGAACTTGAGGCTGTTGGATCTGATGGGCGCGTGTCTTCTTTGAGCTCAAGTTGATTGGATTTGGTGGCAGCGCCTCCCTTGAGCTCAAGGCGACCGGATCAGGCGGCCGTGCGTCCTCCCCGAGCTCCCTGGGGCCAGGTTCAGTGGCGCCATCCCCTTTGTTCCCTCGGCCAGATCCATCCCCATTGTCCCTAAGTGTGATAGGAAGAGCAATGGTCAACCCACCACGACGACAGTGGTTGTCCCCTTCCCCTCTCCTAGATCTGAGCAGAGCCAAGTGCTAGGGGATTTAGGGCAGCGAGTCGACGACGGCACACAGCAGCAGTCTTCTTTCCCTCTCCTTGATGACCACGACAACATCAGCGAGGCACACCGAGCTGCATCGAGAATTTTGAGCTATGCCGGCTCGAGCACAGCCCATTAGAGCTGTATAGTGCTGCCCAACGTATCCGATTCTTAGACCTAGCTCAGCCTACCACATGTTGTGCCTGGGTCGTGTTGTGCTTGAATCGTGTTGTGCTGACCAGGCATCGGGTTGGTCCAGAAAAACATGGCCAAATCCCCGGGCTAGCTAAGTACCCTCGTCCACAGTTCGTTATCCCCGCACCTCTAGCAATCTTTTCTTCACCAGTTACGAATCTCAGCAACTTCTCCGCTCTTCGATCAAACCATGGCTCTAAAAGATGACTTACTGCACGACGGTGCGTCTTGATGTTTGGAACCATCCTTCGCATCGAGGTGAAGTGGATGAGCCACGCTGAGACCGTCCAAATTCTGGCTTGTTGACGACAAACTAGTACAAGCATGTATGAGTAGCTCCAACACCCAAAAGCTAGCGAGATTATTTAACCCTCCCCAGGATCGCACCGATGATAAAGAGTGCCAAAATGTGCTCACAAATACACCCACACGTGCGAGTTAGAACGGACGTGAGAGAGGAGTGCGTGTGTACACGCACGTCGTACTTAAAAAATGGATTTTTTACGGCACGTTATACTAGTATACTAGTAGTAAAAAGATGGTAATATAAATAAAATCTGATCGTTAATTTGTGTTAGTATTATAGACTTTTATTTTTTAACTTAATTTTTTATAAGGGTATTTTGGACTATCTTATTCTAGCCGGCGGTCACCGGGTGCAGGCGACGGGAGCCAAGCCATTCTCCTCGGCGACAGTGCCCTTGACACGCTCGACGGTGCAAGCAATGAGGCTATTGATGGTGGCGATGGAGTCCAGTGAGAGATTGGCGGTTGGAACTGAGTCGATGAATATCTGGAACGCCACGGTGAGGAGCGATACGCCGGCCTCTGTGACAGTGGTGGCGCCGGCCGGCCCATCGGACAGGATGGAGAACCCTTACAGTAGCAAAGTGACATAGTCCAGGTCCCCGCTATTGAGCGTGACGTTCATGGCGACAACGTCGACAAGTGCGTAAATGACATAGGATCCCGTGGCGTTCGTGTAGCACTCCTGTAACAGGATCATCATGTTGCTCTGGTTTGAGTTGGTGTTCTACACCATGCAATGCAATGCATGTACATGCGTGCGTGTCAGCCATGGCCGGCCATGAGAGATTGCTTGAAGAAGCAATTGATTAGTGGAGTAATGGAGTTTATATACTGACGTTGACGTGGAGGAGGGTGACGGCGTTGCTGTGGTCCCTGTCGTTGGTGATGTGAGCCATCTCCTGGATGACGCCGTCGTTGGAGAGGATGTCCCACTCGCTGCAGGTGGAGTCGTCATGGAGGAAGTGGAAGACGCAGGCAGGCAGCATAGGGACGCCCGAGGTCATCGACGCTCTTACGCGTCATCACACACTCGGCACCGCTGCCGGAGAGCGTCATCCATGGGTGCGTCGTTGACGCCATCACCCTGTTGCTCAGAAGCTTGCCACCAACCGCTCCGCCCTTCCGACTTCGTGATCACCTCAATGTCGCCAGGAGGCACATTACTGGCCATGGCGCTCGCCAGGCACGTGGCAGAGCGCTTGCACTGCCACGCGCCGCTAGAGGTGATCCCGACGAGAGTGTCACCAGGTCCCGTATGATTTCCAGCAAGATTAGGCACACGAATTTGTTTTGTTTACAATTTTATTCTTTTGAAAATTCTTCTACTAGAGTGTGAATAGTGGTATAACTAAATCCTATCTAATCTAAACCATTAGATTATAATAATTAAATACTTTATATTTATTTTAAGATACATAGGAGAGCTCTAAAAAAATTACGAAGAAGATGCGTACTAGCAGTCTAGCACTGTGTTTGTGCTGTACTTTTTTTGGATGCAGTTTCCGCTGTACTAATCAAGGGGTTGTACAGTTCAAAAAAAAAATCAAGGGGTTGTAACGTTGACACGTCACTCGATAACCCCAACGCACCTGCCCCGAATGCCTCCCGCAGACTGACAAGGGGCCCCACAGATTCCCCCGGCCCACCCGGCACCAACCTGGAAGCTTTTAGTGGCGGTCTTCTCCGGGCCCACCATTTACGCCGTTCACACCTATCGGAGTTTACACGTGTCGACTTCCCAGTGCGACCTGCCGGCCTCATCATCCGTTCGGTGCGCAGAGGATCCCGAGTGGGAGGGATCGGGTATTCGGGTGGGTGGGGCCCACGCCCGGGGGTATCGCAGTCGGTGGGCCCGGGGAGAGGGGAGCCAGGTCAAGCGCGCGGCAGCTCCGCCCGACGTCGCTGTCGGCGGGTGGGCCCCGCGGCCACTTTCCCATTGGCCCCCTCCCGCCGCCTGGCCCACCGGTAAGGAGGAGATTAATGTGCGGGCCCCACCAGCGGTACGGATGTCTCTTCTTTTTCCATAATACTATTTTTATTTATTTGGCGGTGCGGCTGGCTAAGATTTTTGCCATGTTCTTTTTCGATTTTTTTTCCTTTTAGTTTCGGTCTATCTAGAACCTAAAATAAATGAAACAGTTTTTCTTCAAACGGATTTCAGAATTTAAAGTTGTATATATCATCTGTATCAATACCTTTATCTTTTATCACTATCTAAAAAATATATAGATAAAAATATCAACTGTAGCTATAAAATATAAGTTGTAGCCTCAAATTGCATGTTCTTTGTGTGGTGGCTTAGGCTTGGCATGCACCACACCAGGCTAAGATAAACAGAGCAATTTTTCTTCGAACGATTTTCATAATTTAAAGTTGTATATGTCATTTATGTCGATATCTCTATTTTTTATCACTATCTTAAAAAAAATATAAATAAAAAATATCAGCTATAGATATAAACTATAAGTCGTAGCCCAAAATAGCGTGCTCTTTTGTGTGGTGGCTCAGGCTTGGCATGCACCACAGCAGGAGGAGCGATGTGGCCGTGTGCGATGCTGTGTCGGTCGATGAGGAAGACGGAGGGCACGGGCTCGGTCCGCCATTGTCGGGTTCGAGAAAGAGCTAAATGCATAGGCAGAGCGAGGATTTTGATGACCCGCAGAAATGAGGATTATGTTGACCTGCAGAATCTTACTGTTCATCGAAATAACCCGTAGGCTGGGTTCTAATTTGTAACTACTTTCATATTTTAGGCCATCAGGCTTCCCCACAGTTACCAGGATAGTTAATTGCGAAATTTTATAGATGAGTGTACGTCAAATATATACTTGCTTCAATTGTAAAAGACAAAATTTTATTACAGAAAAGTATGAATTAACAACCGAGTTTACAACATTAAGAACATCCAAACCCAAAGTTTATATTACAATACAAAAGGTCTTTTAATTGAGCCACAGGCATGCCTGAACGTAGACGAAATCTAAAACCAACTGTCGTTATCGAAGTCCCCCTCAAAAGGGTCCTCGGTATCGTTCCAAACTTCTTCTATTAATAATTTAGCAAGTATAAGTATAACTGTACTCAACAAGTTGTATAAAAATATTTAATTAACTACTTACCGGTATGTCAATAGAATGAGGTACAAGGATTTTATTATTATCGATGCATGTTTATTTGAGAGTGTTTCATTTCATTACTATTATAAAAGAACGAGTTAGTGGTTGTACGTTCATTCTCCTCCAACCGTTCTATTCACTCAACTTCTCACCGTTCTTCACTTTCCAATCGATCAGAGCAACTCTCTTCTACAGCATGATTCTCTATATATTAAATGAGTTTCGTTGCAACGCACGGGTACGTAACTAGTAAAAATTAAAACATTAGTTTATTGAAAGAAAAAGGGTTTAATCAACTCATTTATCATCTTAAAATTCTTCCATTCTTATTCTTGTTGAATTTTCCTTGATTTAGAACTTGTCTATCTACTATGTATTGGACCTCAGTTGTGTCCTGAAAGCGTCTCACGTGTCTTGACTCGTACTCGGTATACATCAAATTCCCCATACAACACCTACTTAAAATTTCAAATGATTGCGCTGGCATGGTGACCTTTTGAATTGAACTACATATTTACAACAACCTCCCAAGACACACTTAAATTTTTCTAAAACTAACCAACTGAAAGAAAAGAATGAAAGGAAAGGAAGAAAGGAAAGGAAAGGAAAAAAAGAACAAGATAGATCCATGAGAGAGATGCACAATATCAACTAATGTCCAGTGAAATCACCAGAAGATAGGTGATGGAACACAAGATCGACGGACAGGTACATAAACACCCCACTAAGAGCAACTCCAACCGGTTTTTTATTCTGCTCTTTATTGTATATTTACCTAATATGACTCAAGAAATGGACTCCAACCGGTTCTTTATCCTCCTCTTCATTTTTATCGAGTAGCTATTTTCTCCCGGCTGCTAACTAGATTTGGCAAGCGCCTCCTCACTCGCTTCTCAAATAGCTAGGCCATTAGAATGCTAACACATGAACAGCGCTATTGCCTCCACACAGCGGTGCTGCACAGACAGGATCGACCAATGATTTGATCAGTCTTTTAAAACGAAAAAAAACGAGCACACTAGTGACTATTTGTATATATGCCTGTTCTTTTTCTTTCTTCACTAGCTCCGATCTCTTTCTTGCGTGTCGCGCTCCATGTCTTTCCGATTAGTTACCGTCGACCACCAGAGAGCCGGCTTTCTGAACGCTTTCCTGACATTTTTCTACTGGCAAGCTTCCCGTTTCAGAACGAATTAAGCTAGCTAGTTCACTGCATGCCATCGATCGATCGGTCCAGTACTTTGCTTGAATGAATGTTTTCTTTAGTTAGAACGGATCATGCCTTTTTTTAGTTACTCTGGGTCAACGTACGTACGCGTCGGTCGTGGTAATTTAGATGGCCTGTACTTTTCAGTTTTTAAAAACCGTTTTGCGATTTTTTTATAGTAATTAGCTTTTAAACGGAATATCTTTTCAAAATAAGGTCTACTAGTTACTTGTAGTACATACTGTACCACACGTGAGTTTCTGTTACTCTGTAATTTCTTGCACGAACAGCTCAAAAGCCACAAGCCGCAACCAAAAGTCATAAGCTTCAGCCAAAAAGAAGTAGGCTTGAGACTTGGGTGCATGGCGTATGACACTAGTTTTCTTCAGACAATTCAGTGCTACAGAATTTACTGGGCGCCATAGTTCACCGTTGGATTTTTGGATGCTAGCCCATCTCTTGCGCGGCTTGCGGCGCCGCCCACCATGCTGGCCCTACCACTGCCCGCCGCCACCTCTTGTGACCGACGGTGCCTCACCGCCGCATCACACCTTCCCGCCCACCTCCGTTCAAGTTTTGCCCAACCTCAACCTAACTCAAGCACTGTCGTAGCCGTACAGCCTGCCACCATCGTGCACCGCCCTCTTTCAATCCTACCATCGGTCGCCGCCTCCCCTCTTCTTCTATAGACGGGGAATATAGTGAACTTTTCCCCTAACCTTAACCTTATTCCCTCATCGTTGTCGTCCAAGAAAGCTACGGTTACTGGAAAAAACGTGCCTAGTAGCGTAATAGATTTTGCCAACTTATTTGGCAGGTAGAAATATTATAAGAGTGTCTATTCAGAGTCAAATCATTGTTATTGACAAAACACAAGATGCTACGTTTGTTTTTAAAAAAATGGGCAAGAGGCTTTCCATTCAATCAAAGAGAGGATCGATACTCTAACACACCATAGGTGTCGCACTACTGTGTAACTAGCCACTACTAAACCCTAGGAGAGTTTTGCAACATGCATGTTATGTTGATTCATGGCCTCATGTATATATATCAAGAGGGCATAATAATATTATATACTTGTCGTAGATATAGTAGATTTGTTGCACCTCGATTTGCTACGTCGATCACCGGAGATGTGTGAGTTGAGGACGGAGCGTAGAGAAACAAGAAAATCACACAAGTCGTATTGCTCAAGTACGAAGTGAAGCATAAGTGGCTTCTTCTCCCTCATGCCAATTTCAATAAGGTTCGTGTTGTTTTTGTTAGCTAGATACAAGGTCTGTTTTTTTGACTGCGGCTTATAGTTTATGGTTAATTTTTTTGAATTTTGACTGTTTATGGTACATATTACGGAGATACAGATACTCACTTGTGATTTTGGCTGGTACAGATGTTGGGCTTTTAACGTGTAAATCGTTTAATTTGTAGACCCCGTCTTGAGAAAATACTCCGTTTGAAAGTTAGGTACTGTAACAAAAGCCAAAAACCGCCAGCTTTTGAGGTAAAGAACGGACCCGGACTCCCCTATTTTGCTCTACTATTCCAATATTATATATATATATATATATATATATATATATATATATAAACACATCGAATTTGCACATGAATACATGTCATGCTGGTGGGTATTGGCCACGAGACATGATCTCGCTGCTGCAACTAGAAAACCCCACTAAAACTGTGGATCCATCGACTTGACAAGCCTTGTAGTTAAAAGAGCATGCAAGCATTCTTATGTGATAGATGACTGAGTGCTAGTGCCATACTGCTAATCAGCTCATCTCCCTGCTGGTTTAGTTGGCGAGTCAAATCCTGATGTGAAGGAGATTTTCTGCATGCGCTCGTGCAGGTCTTTCATGTCCCCAGCCATCCTCCTTTTTTGTTGTCGATCTAGCTGCAGCTTGCAGAAGCTTAACACGATTCATGCAGCAACAATTAATTTGATCAAGGGCTAATAAATACCCATGGACGAACAGCTTAATAAAAACTACGTCATTAGATTTATTGTTAAAAATACTTTAATACCATTATAATGTGTTGTTATAATTAGCTAAGAACGAAGGGAGTAAATAAATTGAACTGCGAAAGCGCAGAGGATTGCAAGTAGCATACTGTATCAAGTTAAGAACTACTACTAGTACTATTAATCACCCAATGTTGATGGTTGATATATGTTGTCCTTGAAGTGAGGCTATGCATGAAAGTTGCAAAGAAATTGTGACGCGTTTTGATAGAGGCACACGGCATGCACTCGTGCATGCACGGGTTAACTCAGGTTAGTCCTTGGCTAAATCTTTTAGGCTTATAACTAATAGTTTTTGATTTACAATTAGTTTTTAAACGATATATTTTTCAAAACAAATTCTATAAGTTAATTGTAGTAGACATTATATCGAACTTATCTATATCGATCAAAATTATACACGAGTCTCTCTTTCCATACTCTCACATGTAAACAGCTGGAATTCAAATATTAAGTCATAAGCTATAATTCAGAGCTAAAAAAAACTCACCCCTATCGAAGTAGGACAGGGACCTCGCGCTTTAAGGTTATCTGATTGAAAGCACCAATTGGAGAGGGAGACGTCCCAAATGGTACATTGGTACTAGATCATGTGCATGCCTGTGCGACATTGTAGGACATGCGCTACATATCCGAAGGGCCTACACAAACATTGTAGAACTCAACGCATGGTAGGCTTTTCTTTTGTATGACATGGAGATTTGCTGTTTCACAGAAGTTCTAAATTAATAATTGCTACATGTAGGATACCTCCAGTTAGAAAAGCTTGTCACTTCAAGATAGTTGCGATATTAGACAATTTCTTTGTGCTTCCGTAGATAACTACATGAGCAAAAAATTAAAAAACGAACATTCTATAGTCCTTTTAATAAAAAGAATACCATTTTAGCCGTGGGGTAATATTACCCTATCTTAGGCCATGTTTAGAATGTATGGATCACATCAAAATTTTGGAGGACAAAAAATAACCAATGAGGAAACAAAAAAAAATCTAATCTCATGAATGTTTCTGTTGTCGATATGAGACCGGACAGTAAACTTAGAAACACCCCTGGTTGGATGCGGAGACCACCGAGGGTGCGGAGGGACTAAACGAGAAATACAAGAATGTCTAAGTGTATTCAATATGAGTATTTAGGGTTACAAATAGCCTCCCCATCTCCCATTACATGGGATCCTATTTATAGAGCGAGAGAGGAAGGTGAGTGAAGTGATAAGTTTGCATTCGGGGCCTAGTTTACTCCTAGCGATATCTACATCATTTGCCCCACGCAGGCCCGCCACGTCCGGGACTTCGAGGTTGGTTTGTGAATGGCTTTGGATTCCATCCGGGGTCTATCTCGTACCTCGCCTAGGGTTGGCCCCAGACCCCCAATATTGGTCCAGTTCTCTCATCATTGGGCCCCTCTAACAAAGGGGCCTCCTGGAGCAACTGGAGGAGGGCAAGATCGAGAGCGCTGACTTGACCGTCTTGCCCAAGCCTAACGAGGTCCACCCCATTCCAGGGCTGGGGATGCTCATCGTCTTTGCTGCCCAGTTTGAGGCTAGCCTCCACATCCCTTCGGTCAGACTGTTGAAGAATTTGCTAGACATGTTCAATCTTGAGGTCACCCATCTCAACTCAGGCTCCTTCGTCTTCCTCTCGATGTACGAGTGGGCGATGTAGAGCTTGGGGGGGTGAAGCATCATTCTGATGAGCTCTTCTACTCCTTCCACCATGCCATGCTCACGATGGTGTATGCCTACGAGAACATGCACTCGTATGGAGTAATAGCCTTTCAGCCTTGGGGCAGTCGACAAAAGTTTGAGTTCACTGCTAAGACCCACAAGGCCAAGTGGGAATTGTGGAGAGATATGTGGTTCTACTACTCCGCTTAGGGATCCAGCCTTGTCAGCATGGGGAAGAAGCCGCTAGTGGACTGCTCGCTACACTTCTCGCCTCCTTGGGCACGACAGATAAAGCTCACCAAAACCTTCTGCAAGGACTTGCTATAAAGTTTAGTATGCGTGATCTTGTCAACGAGTACTACATGCTGAGGATTGCTCCCCTCTGCAGGGCTGGAACTTGATCTTCGCGGAGGGCGAGGTATGGTTTTTTTTGAAGCGGTTTATCGACTTATCGGCTTATCGACAAAGAAATAGAGCGGTTTCTTCATCGTCATTTTGAAGCGGCTTATCGAGATAGTTTTTTTGAAGCGGCTTATCAATTTATCAACATTTAGTTCGTTCAAATAAACACTCATGCTAAAATTAAAAACTATAAGCTACAATTATAGGTTATATACTGTAGCCGAAAAGAATCCATCTAAAATGCACAGCAACAGAGCACTATGGGATCCATGGACTTCGACTGGTCATCTCAATTCTGAACCCATCGAGGAACCATAAGGGAGCATCGATAGCTACGGCAGGACCCTGTGTATCCCATTATTTTTTTTAGTTTTCTGGCTTTTCTTTTTATCTTTTGCTTCTTAGTTTGCACTGCTTACCCAATCTCCAGTGTTTTCCTCGCGTGTCGTGTCGTGCTCCTTCCATGTTCGAGGCTCAAGAATCTATTTTGAGTCTATTTTGAAACAGTGTTATAGTGCCGGTCAGATGTCTCCAGCGTTTTTAAGTAAAACTTGGTGGAACAACAGTTCGAGGCTCGGATGTGATGGCTTTTCAATAGCACTTTAATTTGACTGACCATATCTAAGCATCGATGATATCTCTTTGATGTCCCACTCATTTCGGTTTAAGTTTGTGACTTCTTATTTATTTTTAATTGTTCATAAATTTTTTGTGTTTATCTAAATTTTTGGTTTTTTTGAGCTTTTTTGCTTGTTCTTTTTTCCGTATTCGTTTGCGTTGTCCGCGTGAGCTAACATATTTTTCTATTTTTTTAATTTTTTAAAATTTAATTACATAAAATAAGCCACCTTCAATCAGCTAAGTGTAATCTTAATTATAAGCCATTATTTTTCAGCCTAATAGTTTCTACGGGAATAACGACAAAACTAACTTTCACATTCTCGATCAGCACTGTAGCACATCATAAAATACAGGAATAAACGAAGGGTGCCAAGCTCATTTCCCTTGCTCCTTAATTCGTGTGTTCGAAGCTATTATATTTGGAATCCGAGGAACTGCCACATTGCACGGGCGCAGCACAGCCAGCGCATCTGAATTCGCGATAGATCGAGCTGGGGATTCTCATGCCGGCGAAATCGAACTACAAATTGGGACAAGGAAATGGCTAGAACTTGTCGATCAAATGACGCCATGTGGTGCGTCATCCGCTGCTTGAGATTCTTTTGCGTGGCACTTGAGAGTAAGAGCAACTCCAGCAGTAACCCTCAAAATAGGACTCCTATTTTTCATTTGAGAGCTCCCTACTTTTGAGGACCTAATTTTTTTACATCTACTCCAACAGCACCCCTCAAATTTAAGCCCTCAAATCCATTCCACTACAACTGACACATAGGACCCACTCCTTATTCTCTCCCTCACCCCCGCCGTCTCCACTCTCCTGCATCCCCACCTCCTCTCTTCCCCGCCTCACCTATCCGTCTCCACCTCGCACCTCCCGCCGCCTCCGCTTCCCCTCCTCCTCCTCCTCAAATCCGGCGCGCGCGCCTCTCTCCTCGGTTCAGCGCCTCACCCGTGCACCCTCACCACTCTACTCCGGCGCCTCTCTCTCTCGGTTGGCCGCGCGCCGCATCTCTCGCGCGCCACCAAGCACCAGGTAGCGTCATCCGCTCACCGCCGCCTACTCTTCACGGCCGGCCGCCTCGGCTTCATCAACATCGACGCCGACTCTTCTACATCGCCTGCGCTATCACCGCCATCCTCCCGCTGGGCACCACTCCATCTTCTCCACCGACGGCGAGATGCGCGGGAGCCGTGGAAGAGGAGCCGCCGAGAGGCGGTGGCGGCGCGAGGAATCGCCGAGGAGCGGGGATCTCGGCGGCGGAGCGCAGGGATCTAGCGGCGAGGAATGGAGGCCGAGCGAGGGGCGCACCGGGATTGAGGCGGCGGGAATGGAGGCCGAGCAGAGGCGCGCGCGGGGACGTTTGATCGTAAGGGAAAAACGAGCGAGCTGAAAAATGAGAGCGAGTAGGGGCCCTTGGGAATGAGGGCGATGGAGGGATTTGAGGCTCCTCAAATTTGAGGGCTCTAGTAGGGCTGTTGGACCTCTATTTTTGTTTCAAGTCCTCAAATATGAGATTTGAGGGCTCAAGTAGAGCTCACTGGAGTTGCTCTAATTACTTAGAGCAACTCCAGTAGGCCCCTACTTGAGCCCTCAAACCTCATATTTGAGGGCTTGAGGCAAAAATAGAGGTCCAGCAGGCCCCTACTTGAGCCCTCAAATTTGAGGAGCCCTCAAATCCCTCCCACCCTCATTCCTGGGGCCCCTACTGCTCTCATTTTTCTGCTTTTTCCGCCTCGGTGAAAAATCCCCGCCTCCCCGCCGCCTCGCCTCCTCCGCTTCCTCGCCTCCGCCCCGCCCTCCTCCCACCCGCCAGGCGCCTCCTCTTGCTCCTTCCCCGCCGCCTCTGCCGCTGCCCCCGCCTCCCCTGCCTTCCCCGCGCGCCCGCCCTCGCTGCCGTCCCGCCTCGCCCCTCCGCGCGCCCGCCCCTTCCCCTGCCGTGCCTCGCCCGCGCCGCCTTCCCTTCCCGCGCCTCCACCCCCTCCACCGCCGCCCGCCCTTCCCCGACCTTCCTCGCTGTCCTCGCCTCCCCGCCGCCCCTTCCCCTTCCCGCGCCTCGTCCCCACCTCCCCGCCGCCTTTCTCGGCGCCTCCGCCTCCACAGCCGCCCGCTCGACCGCCTTCCCACCGCCGCACTGCCGCGGCGCGACCCGAGCGCGAGGAGCAAGGCCCAGCGCGATGCGGCTTCAGCCAGCCGGCGGCGTGAGGAGCGAAGTGGCGGCCTGGTCCAGCCGGCGGTGGCGCGCGCGACGGCGCGCGTGTGTGCTCGGGCGGCGGCGAGCGTGCGGATGAGGAGCCGCCGCGCACGCGAGGGCGCCGAGTCGCCGGTGGCGCAGATGGAGCTTCGCCGCCGTGCGGCAGCCGGTCCCATGTGTCGATGTGGTGGAATGGATTTGTCGAGTGAGTCCCATGTGTCATAGTGTGGTGGAATAGATTTGAGGGCTTTGATTTGAGGGGTGCTGTTGGAGTAGAAGCAAAAAAATTGGGCCCTCAAAAGTAGGGGGAGCCCTCAAATCAAAAGTAGGGGCTCTGATTTGAGGGCTCTTGCTGGAGTTGCTCTTAGGATATATTTGTGGTTAGCACGCCTAGCTAGCAGCTAGCTAGCGCAACTAAGTTGCTATTCCATGCTAGTGATCCATCGTGCACACACACATACACCCATGTACGCACATCTAAAGAAAAGTCAGTGTTGCGGTATGGCCACAAGCATACTAGCTTGTCCATCAAATGATCGGCCTGATTTTTTTAGTTTTGGATTGTGATTTTTAGGTTGTTTACGAGCGAGAGTATGAAATAACAGAAATTTATATATACAGATTATGATTTTTAGGTTGTTTACGAGCGAGAGTATGAAATAACAGAAATTCATATATATGGTTTTGACTGATATAAATGAAGTCGGTATAGTGTGTACTATAATTATTTATAACCATATCTTGAAAAGATGCTATATTTAAAAGTTAATTACTATAGAAAAACTAAAATACAGTTTTTAGAAGTTGAAAATAAGAGCCCCGACATGGAAAAGGACAGGTCATGTCTGCTTAGTATTGGGATCTCATAAATAAGGCCGTTCGTCTAGCTAGAGCTTGTAATTTCTCGGCCCGCAGGGCACTGTTAATTAACCTGATCTGGGATCCTCGAAATGACATTAGTTCTTGACTACAAATCATTCGGTGCATTGGAGTGAAAGAAAGAAAGAAAGAAAGAAAGAAAGAAAGAGAAAGAAAAGAGCAATAATGCATCAGTGAAGTGTGCAACTAATTAATGTTTAGAGCATTAAGCTAGTTAGCTAGTGGTTCTCAGTTCTCGTAGACACTGAGGTTTGTGTTCGTTTTTTCCTCCAATGCTAGAAAAGCATTTGGAGAGAGGTGAAATCAAGCGCCTTTAGACGAAGCCTATGGTTAGGTCATCCACTACTGTAGCTGCCAATAAAATAGAAACTTTCTCCGGTGCTTGGAAGATACTTAAGGTTCTTCTCCCAAAAAACATATCAATCGTTAATGTACAAAAGGGTAACTTAGGAATAGATCCTTCTTAAGACATGAACTCATTGCTAGGGGTGGAAAACGGAAACGGATAACTTGTTTTATCCGATATTCGTATCCGAGAAAACGCGAATGTGATAAGCAAAATCCGTATTCGAGAATATTAGTATCCGTATTTGAGAATATTCGTATTCACATTCGTATTTGAGAATATTCATATCCATATTCGTATTCGAGACTATTTGATTCGTAGTCGATCCGTTTTCTAGAACCCATGAAAAATTCGTACGAATTTTGTGATTCAAAATTTGAATTTAGACGGTTTAAAACCGGTAACCGATCAAAAACCGGTGAAAAATCGGCAAAACCGCTAGGAATCTGTTTTATCCGATATTTGTATCCGAGAAAATCCGTATTCGAAAATATCCATATTCGTATTCGAGAATATTCATATCCGTATTTAAAAATATTTGAATTCGTATTCGTTTTAAAAATATAGATTCGTATTCGTATTTAAAACTATCCGATCGTATCCGATCCATTTCCACCCCTACTCATTGCTCCCTAGCCCTAAACTCATCTCCACCCAACCTCCAACCCAGCCACCCTCCTCCCCTTCAACTCCTTCACCAACCCTCGTCCACTCCAGCCACACCCCCTCCATTGACTCCCCTTCTTCTCCTCTTCCAATAAGGATCTTCTGATTGTGGATCATCGATTGCAAGTAATGGACTGTTACCATGACATCTAAGTGATAATGATATTCTTAATCTTGAAATTAAAACAGCCGGTGATAGAGATAGGGCAACCACCGCTGAACAGTGCGGCTTGACTTCGGGGCACGGAGCCAATCGATCGGATCACCTTTAATTAGCTCGATGCAATGCACCATGCAGCATGTATATCGTTATACTCATGCGCAGTACCTACTGATCAATCTCTGTTCCAAATTCATTGCATTTTATATCATGCGTGCTAGCTAGCAACTTACCCAGTAATACTTAGGGCCTATTTATATTGGTTTTTTTGCTGATATTTTTTAGCTGCGACTGGTGAATACCAGTGGTTGATGAATAGTGGTGATGTTAGAAGCGGCTGATGAATAATAGTAGCTGATAAATAGTAGTGAATTATGTAAGAAAGACGGCGCAATGAAATGCACTACAACGTTCGGATCGTTATATGACTTATGAAATTGTGATATAATAAAATATAAAGTACATTACAATATGTGAAAGTGAAAAGAAGTGACTGCTAGAAACGATTTATAGAAATTAGAACGTTCGTATTAGCTTCTGCTTCTAGAAACAGAAACCAGAAATAGAAACCAATATAAACATACCCGCATCAATTCCACCGTATTAATTTTCCCAGATCCGATGGCGATCGATCTCGACAAGAGGTTCGCTCAACCAGAGTGACAACCGAAACATGGTGTAAGTAACGTAACGTGGATCATGCGAACAACGTGGAATCAATTCGTTGTTCTCGCATGTATGCGATGTACTTACCGTCCAAATGGAAACCGATCTTGAACCACATTTAGGGTCTATTTGAAATACAGGATCTTTGTCTGAATTCTACGAAAATTGAACTATCTTCTACAAAATTCTTATGAAATTCATGCATTCCAAACGAATCCCATATAAACTTTGACGACCACCTAGCTGGGTCGTTCAGGTCAGGCCGGCTTGTCAGCGACTATTTGTATCGATTTCGCAATGATTTCTACCAAGACGCTCAACATAGAACTGAGACGACCACCTAGCTAGCCACTGTAGGACAGGTACGCTCCCCTATATTTCACCACATGGACAGATGTATAGGGTGAATTCTTTATATTGATAGCTTATGGCTTATAACTTAAATATTCAAATTTTGGCTGTTCGTGAAAGAAAGTACGCACTGAAAAATAATCGCATACGATTTTCTGAACTCAGTACACTTTTTACTACAATATCCTATATAGACTCTGTTTTAAAAAAAATACATCATTTAAAACCTAGTTACTGTATAGATAGTACGAGTGTAAGCTATATATAAGCCCAACCGGACCGCCCATACGCATGGGGTGTCCTACATGGAGCTAGTGGATGGCATGCCAAGAAGGCTGGCCAAATTTTTTAAGCTTTCTTTCCATGTGCTGACCCAGCCGTTTACTAATTGTTCGCTTGCAAGGATATGTAGGGTAGCGTGCAAGAATCTCTCTCAAACGAAAAAAAAAAGTGAGGGTCTCTTTGGAACGAAGGAAAAAAAATAGAAATTTTGGAGGATTGAAATCCTGTGGAAATTTTTTTTCTATGCGTTCATTTGGAACCGTGGCTCTGGGTAGGCCGAGGGGCGCGGCCTAGAGCCCGGGCAGGAGGGCCCACCCCTATGCGCGGACTACGGCCGAGCCCACCACGAAGTTTGCATGCATACGTGCGGGCTAGCTCAACGTTTTGTGATTGAAAGTGCTGCAAGTCACCTTGCCAAATGATAAGATGTCGGCATCTGAGATTCTTTAGTTCATTACAGCTGCAGATTGCTACCCAAATGTCTCTGTTGCATATCAAATTCTTCTAATCACTGGATCGTAGTCTCACTGAAAGGAGTTTCTCAAAATTGAAATTGCTAAAAACTATTTGCGGTCTACTATGTCACAAGAAAGATTGAATGGCTTGGCTATGTGCTGCATTGAGAAGAATATCTTGGACGACATTGATCTCGATGTTATTATTAATGATTTTGCATCAAGAAGTGCTAGAAGAAGTTCCTTTTTATGAAAGACATTAGATATTTGTCGCTCCTATTTGAGGTAAATTAATTCTTACTAGTTACATTTGGTTTATGAACTAGTTAGTACCTAATTAGTTTATCATGTTAGAACTATTGATTTGTGTCACTTTAGACAATATAAAGTTTAAACTGCATATTTTATAAGTAGAAAAAAAATTTATAGTAAAGGGCCTATAGAGTCGAATTCATCCTAGGGCCCTTGAAAACGTTGAGCCGACCCTGTTTGGAACAAAGATTGAGTGCCAAGAATTCCTTTGAAATCCCTAAGCAATGGCTCAATCCATAGGAATTGTGGAGAAAAATTTCTATGAGGTCATGCCTTATGTTTTCCTTTCTTTGTCTCTTGCAATCCCTTGTTTTTCCTGTGTTGCATCTAAACACCTCTTTTAAAGTTTTGAGTTTTTGTTTCCTATAGGATTTGAGGGGACATGACATTCAATTTCTTCATTTTTTTTATTCCTCTGTTTTGAGTTTTCTGCGTAGGCCGTGAATATGCCAGAATCAACTAACCTTATGTGCAGTTAGGCGTTTTGCGCGGAAATCAAACTTAGTTCAGATCGAGGTGTCACCAAGTCTACATGGAGTCAAGTCGGTTAACCATGGATGGAAAGATCAAGGAACAAAGAGGAGAAAACAGCGGTGCATGTCCATGTCTGAAACTTTTTAGTTGAATCTTATGACTTTTGACTTTTGGCTGTGGATTTTGGTTAAAGATTTTATGGATTTTTGGAATTGTGGCTTTAGGATTACGGAGAGATAGATACTCACTTTTTTAGCTAAAATTTACGTGTGATCTTTTGTAGACCCGTCTGAGAAAATCTTTTAAAAATGATCAGAAGAAAGCCAAAAGCACAAACTGTGAGGTAAAGAACAGGCCCTATAGCTTTTGGCATGTTTTTGGTTTTATTGTTCATGCGAGAGATTACAAAGAATGTAAACTCACGTGCGGTTTTTACAGATATAAATGAAGTTGATACATTATATACTATAATTAATTAGTAGATTCTATTTTAAAAAAAATATTCCGTTTAAAAACTAGTTACTATAGAAAGCGACTTTTAAAAACTAAAAAATAATTTTTAGAAGCTGAAAAGAATAGAGGCAAAATATCTCGCAAGTTTCTGTCAGACAGAGTTGACACGCTTGCGTCCAGCCAAACTTCTCTCTGTCAATAACGACGGGTGCTTTGGGAGAGCTCTGCCGTGTTTCATCAACCAAAACGACTCACACGTCATTCAAATGGATTTTCGAACTCGACTGAGTCAGGTGGCCTGGCCTCCACGATTGGCAAAAACAACACGAATCAAAAAACAGAGGCCCACTTGTTGAGCTCCAAGCCCACATTAAACGTTTCCAATTATGAGTCAGCCTGCAGATCATAGAACTGGGAATGATCTTGCTCCAAGCTCCATAGTTCAGGTTCCAGGTCAAAGAACAGGGAATGATCATGCTCCATACTTTGTGCATCAGCAGCAGGCCAAGAGGAACATCACACAGGGTTCTTGGTTGCCATTACCGTAGAGAATGATTCAATTTCCTCAGCAAAACAATGCACCGGCTAAATGGTAAAGCTATACACTTGAATCTCTTGATATTTTACAAGCCTTGGTCCCAAAGTTCCTTGTGGGGAAAAGAAAGAATTAAAGAATGCCATGATCCACCAAACTATCAGAGCTCACTGTAAGCTGTTCTGGATTGCATCAGCGGGCTAATTTACACAACTTCTGGTATACATCTGTACATATTTTAGTGGGATAACTACGCACTGACCGCTCCCTGGATCCAACTTTGCGCTGTCGAAATCCATTCCATTCGCCCGAAAAATCGCTGCCAAGGATGCTTGATGCTCCGCCGCAGAGGAGACGGCACAGGTTTAAAACGTAAAGCCCGTTCACGGAGTGCCTGGCTCTTCAAGACGATCTCTAATTGGGTCAAAGTTGGTACGTGAACGAGGCTTGCTCCTTGCGACCCTTCTCATGTATGTCTTCTATTAGCTGACTAAGCTCTGGGAAGAGTGACACAAGAACCTGTTCTACCATTGCATAAGCAAGCTGCTTCACGCAGACGTTGGACTGCAGCACAACAAAAGGAATCATGAAAATCAGAATGATGTCTCACCATCGTGCTCTTTAGATGCTAGGATTTTGGATTTTACTTGGAGAAAGTAGTAAATGTCCCTTGCACTGCGTCGGTACTGCTTGTACCCAATTATGCTGACTAACGTAGATGGAGTTCCACCTACAAAGGGCATTGAAAATCAATTTAGTTGGCCTATATGATACTGATGACTAGTCTACAGACAGAACCAAACTGCAGCAAGTCCTTAGTGGCAGTTCCACGTGTATCCTAAACAAAAATACAGAATAACTATGAAAGAAAACAAAAACAATCCATTTGTTTTGATATAAAGTGACTTGGTAGAAGGCATCAAAGATATCACCAAGCCATCATAACACACCAGAGATTCAGAACTATTGCTGCAACATACACGACCAGAATTTTGCACATTTGTTGCTCCTATGGTATCATTTAAGTTTGCATGCATACAACACCCAACATTTGCTGCATAAACTCATAAATAGATAAACCACAAAAGCAATGAGCCAAAAGATGTGAATAGACTCACCTAACAGAAGTTTCTTAACTTCACTGGCATTTCTAGATGCCTCCAGCTGAAGCTCAAAAGAGGCTGCACTGCTCTTTCTGTTGCCAATAGCCTGGTTGGCACTCCCTGATGGTTGATTGCCAAATTGACTTGTGCCTGCATTTCCTTGATATCCATCCAGCTTGGTTAGGAATGTACCATTGGGCCAGAGAATCTGTAGAATGATAAACCTGTTAATTGCAGGGGGGAGGGGAGGGGGGGGGGGGTGTGGGGTGAGGGCAGAGTTGGCATCCATTAGCTACAACTAATCTACCTTTGGCCCTTGGTTCTTATCTTGGGACCAATTTATGATTCACTTACCACAGTAGTAACATCTTGTATTGGACCGTAGCATCTATGAATAATTTGCTAACCGCTATGATACTCCTGTCATGCAAATTTAGCAAAAAGTGATGTGGTACCATAGAACTGCATTTCTATCATAGACCTTGTTGTAGTAGATTAGATGCTAGGGCAGAGAGGCTCACCCTCCGTGAGGAAGCTCTGAGGTAATCCCTCTTTTCTTTACTAAATTCCTTGATGCCTTATGAATCAGGCTTACACCATTATATATAGGCCTTTAGGCCATACTTCCTAAACAATAACTCTTCTCCTTATCAAACTAGGATTCTAACTCTTCTCCTTATCAAACTAGGATTCTAATCTTAACAAACTTGATAATTAAATCATGTGGCTTTGCAGCCTGACTCTATTGTGGATGCTGATGTGGATTGCTTATTGCGGCGTGTATAGTATTTGCCGACAAAAGCGTCCACAACACTTCCGCCCTCCTGGAGAAACAGCTCGTCCTCGAGCTGGAATGTCGGATGCTCTTCTTTGAAGGTCTCAAGGCGTTCCCAGGTAGCCTCCGAGTCGGGACGCCCCACCCATCGCACAAGCAGCTCCCATGTGCCACGGTTGAGCCGGCGCGGCGATTGATCTTGGAGTGGGAATCACTCGCCGCGAACCATGGGAGGAAGGGCGCCATGGTAGATGGCGAGCGCCATGGTGCGGCTTGAGGAAAACGGCATGGAAAACGTCGTGGATTTTGGCCTTGGGCGGAAGACGAAGACGATAGGCCACCGAGCCGATACGTTCCATCACCTGATAAGGACCGTAGAAGCGAGGAGCCAGCTTGCCCCCGGACTTGTCAGTGATGCCAGCAGCCGAGCGGTGATGAAGACGCAACCATACCCAGTCACCGTCCTTGTACTGTACGTCTCGGTGCTTGGAGTCATAGTACTGCTTCATGTGGTCTTGCGCATGGAGGAGACGGTCCCGTATGTCTGCCAGAAGGCGTCGCGATCGACCACCGCTTGTCGAGGGCGACAACACGCGCTGCGCCGGCCGATAGGCGCCATTGTCTGAGGCGGCGATCGTAGATCACCCAAACGGTGTCGTGTGTAGAGCCGTCTGGTAGGATGTGTTGTAGCAAGATTCGCCATGGAAGCCATCGCAGCCGGCCTACGTGGGCGATCGCCGGCAAGGCATCTCGTAGACCCGAACGCGATTCGTCGCCGGATTGGCCATCCGCTTGTGGATGGAAGGCGGAGCTCATACGGGTCGACCCGAGAGAGTGAAGAGCTCATCCGTAAGGCGCCGTGAAGACGGGTCGCGATCGCGACGATGGAGCATGGAATGCCATGAAGCCTTACGATGTTGTCGAAGAAAACACTGCCATCGAAATTGCCGTGTATGGGTGATTGAGGGCTATGAAGTGAGCGTGCCGAAGCGATCAACCACCGTGAGCACGATCGATTTCCCACCACCTTTGGAAAACCTCAACAAAGTCAAGAGCTATGTCCGCCTGCACCGAGCTCGAAGCGATCGAGGTTGAAGAAGACCGCCGGGTGAAGATGGTCCGTCTTGTGTTGCCGGCACACGGAGCGACCTTGCACAAATTCGTCGATCGATTGGTATGAGGATTGTAGAATGAGGCTCGAGGCGATGGAGCGTCTTCGTACTCCTTCATGTCCGGTGCCATGAGCTATGGTAAGAATTTGTGGCCAGAGCGCCGAAGAGTCCGGCACATAAATGCGCCGCGATGGAGAACAAACCCATCGACCAAGGTCCAGAGGCGCGCAGATCGCCTGCTGTTCAATCTCCGAGCGTTTGGTCACCAGCTCAGGCAGATGTGCCGCCTCACGCCGAAGGTCGTCGAAGAGGTCCAAGTCAGGACGGGAAATAGCACAGGCGGCCAGTGCGGAAGTGTCCTCATCCCGGCGAGATAGAGCATCAGCAGCCGTGTTCAAACGGCCGGGACGGAATTCCACCTGAAAGTCATACCCAAAAAGACGGCTTACCCATGTATGCTGCGGAATTGTGGAAAGCCGTTGGTCAAGAAGGTACTTGAGGCGAAGTGGTCCGTGCGCACAGATGAAAGATCGCCCCGCAGGTAGGGACGCCAATGGCGCACCGCTTAACCATCCGATGAGCTCGCGCCATAGGTCGCCAATTTGGCGTCTTTGTGGGCGATGGTCCCATCAAGAAGGCTATGGGACCCGCGCCGCGAGGATGGCCCGGCCCGAACCCGAGGCGTCGCAGTCGACGGTGAAACCCTTGGAGAAGTCGGGAAGCTGCAGGCGTGGCCGAGGCGAGGCGGCCTTCACCACCGAACGCGCCCGAGGTCGCCGAGACCGCAGGCGAGTCCTTCTTCAGAGCGAAGTCAATGGGCGCAATTGTGCCGTAGTTGTTGATGAAGCGGCGATAATAGCCCGCGAGGCCAAGGAAGCCCCGCAGCGCCTTGAGAGTACGGGTTGAGGCCATTCTTTGGACGGCCTCCACCTTGATGGATCCATGGCTACTCCTTCCTCGGATATCACGTGGCCCAAATATGCCACGCCGTTCGCGAAAATGCACTTGGAGCGTTTGAGGAAGAGCTGTGGGCACGAAGAATGGCGGTTTACCGCACATGTCGCAAGTGATCCGACCACGAAGAGTCAGTAAATCAAGATGTCGCCGAAGAATACGAACCGACCGGCGGAGGAAAGGCGAAGGATCTCGCTCATCGAGCTCGGAATGTCGAGGCGCGTTGGAGAGGCCGAAGGACATTACGACAAACTCAAAGTGTCCATGATGTGCGCGAACGCCGCTTTGTCGATGTCGTCCGGTGCATCCGACACGATGATAACCGCCGCGAGATCCAATTTGGTGAAGAACGTGGCCCTTTGAGTTCGCCCGTAAGCTCGTCGACGATCGGGATCGGAAAACGCCACGAATCGCTGTTTTGGCGTTGAGGCGCGGTAGTCGACGCAGAACGCCAGCTCCCATCCTTCTTGCGCACCAAAAGGACGCGCGAGAGAACGCCGACGTGCTTGGCCCGATGATGCCTTGATGTAGCATCTCTGCGCATTGCTTCTCTATCTCGTCCTTGAGAAGCCGTGGGTAGCGGTATGGCGCACCGCGATCGCGAGTGCTTGGGTAGCGGCGTGATGCGATGGTCGGTGACGCTGAGGTGGAAGTCCGATTGGTTCCACAAAGAGGTGGCAAACTCGATCGGGAGGAGTGACATCAAGTCTGTTGTCCCATGGCCTTGAGCCGAGGCGCGGTTGACACGGTTAACGATCCAAACCATGCCATTTGACACGGTGAGCGTTGCGCCGAACGCCATCGAATGTCGCCAAAGTCCTGCAGTATGGGACCGAGCGTCTTGAGCCACCGCAACCAAGGACCAACTCGTAGTCGCCCGGTGGTAAGACGAGATCGATGCGAACCGCTCTCCCCGATGGTCACCGGAACTCTTTGGCGATGCCTTCCGGAAGGACACGATCGCCGTTGGCCACACCCACGTGAGGCTCGGCGCGGTCGTACCAGCCGATGCGGCGTGCCATGGTGGATGCGACGGCGAGTGGGTGGAGCCGAATCGATCGTAGCGCGGCGTCTCTCGCGGCGATGGTGACCGACACCGCGATCGTGTCCGCGGTCTTGATGCCGCGAGGCGTGAAGCGAAATCTCGACGTTGTCGGTGGAAGCCGAGTCTCATCGACGACGTCTTCCCAAGAATATCTTCATCCAATTCCATGAGATAAAGGCCCTTCATGGTGCATCGCTTGACGTGTTCACGGAGAACTTCTCCGGACAATTGAAGCGAGACCATCCATGCGCGCGCCATCTCTCGAGGAAAGACGTTTGAAACGCGCGTGCTCGGGGCGGAGCCGTCTTGGTCGGAGCCGGAGGTGTGGGAAGAGGAGCTCGACGTCGGGCGCCGAACGGTGTGTGCGCGGCGTGGCGATGACCGGAACAACGGCGCGCGAGGCGCGACGCCGCCGTGGGAGCCCGCGCGCAGGAGGGTCTCTCTTCGTCCAATGGAGGCGTCGCTCGAAGGCCCCGAGAGCGCCATCGCGTCGCCGAGGGTCGTCGGACATTGGAGCTCGACATCGGTTTGGAGGATTCCGAGGCCGGCGGTGTATATGTCTATTTGTTGTTGCTCGGTGATGTTCTTACAATGGGCCGGCAGAGGCAAGAATTGTGCTTGGTATTCTTCCACCGCCCCCGTCGCGTGAGTTGCATCAGAGCGCCAGCGCATTGGAGCGGACCGCGGACCAAACCGCGCCGCACACGATCGATTTAATCGCGCCAAAGCGGTACACCGCGCTCGCTCATTGCACGGTAATACCAATCTTGTGCCCCATCCTCCATGTAAAACGAAGCAATCCACACCTTCTCCTCTTCCGCGTGCGACGGGCACGAAAAATTGTTCACCTTGTGTAGCCACCCAACCGGATCGGCGGAGCCATCGAGCGTGGGAATCGCAGCTTGTGGTTTGATTGGAAAGGAGGAAGCGGCGGCTCGGCGATAGGTTTCGCCGCCGTGGCGGGCGTAGGAGCCGCGGTGTCGAGCTTCTCGATCGCGGCCGATTGACGACCACGCGAGGCGAGATTGGTCGCCTTTCATCGCCGACATCTCGGCCTTGATGGAGGAAAGATCCGCGAGTATGGCGCCCATGGCGGCCTTGAGATCGGTTGTTGTGAAGGAGTCGCCATGATCGTCTGATGATGAGGAGGCCGCGCAGAGCGGAAATCCGACGCCGGCGCAGGCAGGGGCGCGCGGCGCAGAGCGGCGGCGCGCAGAGCAGCAAAGCGCGCAAGCAGCGTGGCGCAGCGCGAGAGGGACGCAGGATCGAAGTCCGATACCAAAGATGTTGTAGTAGATTAGATGCTAGGCGAGAGGCTCACCCTCCGTGAGGAAGCTCGAGGTAATCCTCTTTCTTTACTAAATTCCTTGATGCCTTATGAATCAGGCTTACACCATTATATATAGGCCTTTAGGCCATACTTCCTAAACAATAACTCTTCTCCTTATCAAACTAGGATTCTAATCTTAACAAACTTGATAACTAAATCATGTGGCTTTGCAGCCTGACTCTATTGTGGATGCTGATGTGGATTGCTTATTGCGGCGTGTATAGTATTTGCCGACAAAAGCGTCCACAACAGACCTTGTGAGGCTAAAAGGGAAAAACATTGTACTGCACAGGTTGCATTATGGATACATGTGGGACTTAATCCAGTTGGAACAACTTTTTACATGGTTTGCTGCAGCAGGCAATTAGCAGTGCCCATGCCAAGGATCACAGGAAAATAATAAATTTTAAAGTGTCTGCTTACATCTTGAATCCAATGTATTCCTTGTACAATGACATCATCTCTTCGCAGCCAATTGATTTGTCTTAAAATCCAATCATCGATTGCATCTTCCATGATTAACTGCAAAATTTGTTTTGATATCCAGAGAACCTGTCTTCTGCAGATAACATAAAATATCAGGTTAAACACCACATTCTGCAATTGAAAGATGGAAACAAAATGGATTGCAAAAGTATTGTGGAATCCAATCATGGATGGTAAAATACATCTGACTTGCATAGGGCTATGATAAGAAAACGAGGGCCAAAATAAATTGAAAAATGAATGTTAGTACGTATCTGATAAAATCTAAACAATCCCTGAATAAACAATAGCGTCCCTCATTATGCAATTATCCTCAGAGAATGCGTTGCCAAAATATGTGAAGTGGGAAATCATGATATCGAACAACCAGTCCAAGTAGGTCAATTGCATGCTTATGGGTATATACAATGTGTAATTTACTTCATTCATTGCTATGTAAAAAAGTGCAAAACTATTGGGCAAATTCTATGGAAGAACACATTAGAGAAAGTTCAAGAAAAATGAACAGAAAACCTTATCCAACCACGCCGCTTTAGTTGGAACACCTTGTCCACCAGATTCAATACAGGCACACTCACATTTGTTGGCATCCACTGCCAAATAAAATAGAAGTTTTAGGGCAAAAAGGAAAAAAGCCTTTAGAACAGAACTTCTATGCAAGTTGCATCAAATGTACATCGTAGAAAGGTGTACCTCAGGAGGAATTCCTGCTGGATCCTCAAATGAATTTAGAGATGATATGTTTGATGAATCAGAATTTGCCCTTGCAGGTTTTTCTATTTGTTGGCTTACCTGCACATCAAAACCAGAGTATGCTTCGTTTTGCTTCATATCACTTGAAGTATACCCTCTATTGTTCAACTCATTGTCCGAGTGGCATGCACTATTTACAGATGAGGGGCGATCTTCATAGTTATTATCACCATCAGAAAGACTATTAGCACTTCCCAAGTTCTGATGATGCAGATTGTGGTTATCTCTCTCTTCCTGGTTCCAAGATAGAGACATCCTATTCTCTGCCAATTGTGAAGAAGGTGCACCGGAAAGTGATGTGCCAACCGCCCTTTTCAGACCATCTGAAACTCCTTTAAACTGTCGAACAATATCATCCATGGCATCATCAACATTAACTGTTGATGCAAAACAGATAAAACTTCTTGAGTGAGAAAAAACTAAATACACAAGTTCGTAATTGTGAAGAAAAATCAAAAGAAAAGAGATTCATACCAGCCAAGGTTTTCATAACAGAGGTGGACTTTCCAGCAGAATAATTCTACAAAGCAGAAAATAAATGCTAAGAACCTCAGGAAAGTAGCGAAAAAAGATGTATTCTTTTTCTTTTCCTTGTTAAGGAGAAGGCTTATAAGGTTGTTGCTTGGCTTGAAATTACACACCTTTGAGGATGCACTCAGGAAATCCCAAACTTCATGCTGCTCTGCAATATTAGCTATAGACAAGAGATCCTATTGAACACAGATGATTATTGTCAATACATTTGAAGTAAAAGATGGGAGTAAATGCTGGAGAACCAAAGCATACTTGAAGATATTTGTCCAGTAGAATGCATCGTTGGTGCACAAGGTAATCATCAATACTAGATGAAAGAAAACTCTTTGGAGGCAAATGCAACGAGTAATTAGGTATCTCCTTCAGTTGCTTATGAAGATGTTCAAAATTTCGGTATCTGCAAACAAAAGTTGGAATTCAGGACCACATATTATAATTAGATGTACTGTACTAGTTCAAAGCTGTTAGAAGTCTACGAATATGCCAGTAAAAGCATGCCTTCTTTTCACAAACCAGGCCTTGTTATCTGCATCAGTCACAGCAATAGAATAAACTGCAAAAGATTTTGAACCAAGTTTCTCGAAATATGCACCTACAACCTGCAAACAAAAATGCACAACCAGAACTTGAGTCACATACAGCTGTTAAGAAGGATATAATTTCATATAAATAATCGCACATTGCATCAACAACAACAGGATTAAAAGTCAAATAGAAAAGTTATACATGACGTAATCATGTAAGAATGGAACAAATTATAGAAAGTAACATGCAAGGTAGTAATTATCAGGCCAAACTACCAACAAGCAATAGCGAGACAGGCAAGATTAATTTCCAACAATAAGAAGAGACAATTATACAGCAAGTGAAACACCAGTCCCATATGCATAACAGGATTACCAGCAACTTGCAAAACAACAAAATCAGCCACCAATATGGCCTGTGATCATTATCAATGTCTGAAACTTTTCTCAGAAGAGATTGATCCTACTATTAATAACTGCATTTCATACAGAAATAATTCAAGTGGTCATTGGAGAGTACTGTGTACTAATAACAAAATATTATTAGATCGATTAAAATGCCTTGTTTGGTAGAACCCACTGATCAGATAATTCCGAATAAAAAAGTGGCAGTGAGATCAGCAGAACTTACCCGACATCTTATTTTCGGAACATACAATAGTAAATCACCATGAGAGGCATGACCAGAACTTTTGTCATCCTGATTTTTCCTTGCATTTAAACTTTCACTAGAAACCATGGTTTGGTTACTTTTGGCCAAATATCTTTTCTCAATATCAGGAGTACTATTAGACCGCTTTAGCTGAGCTTTTGTGTTGTTGGTAGGTTCATATGGTTTTTCCTTGCTGGTGTAAGTACCTTGACTCCCCTCTTTTGATTTCAGTTCATCCGTATTTTGCAAAACAAGTGGGTGACTACCTGTGACGAAAGTAGATTGAGCATTCCTATTTGAACCTTGCATCAAATTGACCATGTATTTGTCATCAACAGATGTAATTCTCTCGTTGAAGTTAGGGGATAACTCTTTTCCCACTGCTCCTGCATTTGGAGTGTTATCTATACCTCCTAAACTTTTTCCCTTTGATGATTGTTCCACTTTCACCATTTTCTTGTGGTAATTTCTTCCAATCGCCCACATGTTCTCAAGATTCTCAGGAGCAAGAACCTGAAATCGCCTTTTAGTAGCTGCATCCAATACCACTGCCCAATCTGGCTGACGAGGCTGGATAGCACTCCCATGGTCATCCTCTGATACTTTTTTGTCACCCTCATAAGTAACAAGTGACCTCTGCTCAGAACTATTCTTTGGTACTAAGCCACTTGATTCTACAGATAACTTCCTTGATTCCACTTGGCAACCCTGTGAACCTCCTTTATAAGATGAATTATCATTCTTTACTGTAACTGCAGTACTAGCCTTGTCTACATTGCCTCCTCCACTGCTTGTATCTTTGTTGTTTAGAAGGAAGATAATTAGCTCGTTCATGTAACTGAGAAGAAAGAAAATAAATTTGGAAGAGGTTTAGTTACAAGTAAAAAAAATATTCGAACAGGTTTAGTTACGGGTAATATACCATTTTAAGCCAATATATCACTTAATTTCCACAAATCCACAATTTGAGGCAACAACTTCATATATGTACTAATTACATGCACCACTTTGTGATTATCAAGACGAATAGCTAAAAAATAACCAGGTAGAACTTGAGAAACAAAATGTATTAATTTTCCTCTAAATATGTCATGATCCAAAGTACCCAGAAGGCAGTGACTTAAAAAAATGAATTAGAACTCTATATTAATAGCTTACATAGGACTTGCGAAGTTCATCATTGGCTGCAAGACTAGGCAGGTCAGCAGCTCCCTGGAGAAACAGCGAACTAATGGACTCTGAGCATCTTGTGGTCTCAACACTAGAGCCATAACACCCCCAACAATTTCTTGAAGAACCTACAACTCATGTTAATTAATTGTTGGATAAATAGATTACATCAAAGTTAAAAATGTTAGGCCTTACCTTGTATTCGTGCTCTGAAGATAATAACGCAGGATGAAGTTCCTGTGAAACTGTTAGATGTTGCTTCAACCGCTCGTCTCTTTCCTCAGAAGACAATGTTCCCATGACATCAACACCAATTTGAGACTGATTTTTTCGAAAAATATCTAGATGCTTTCCTATCAAATCAACCATATCTCTGTAATAGAAAAAGGAAAAACACTTCAAGTCTTCAACTTGCAACAGAGATAATTATGAGTGAATAATAGTAGATTCCGGATAGTATACCAAGCCTTCAATCACCTTGTTAGCAAGTCAACTAGATTCATCTCCTTCACTCTGCCTGATAATTCACCAAGAGCATGAAGTATTAAGCCGCGTATCAGTTCTGGGGCCTCTTTGTCAGGAGTAATAGACGAATACCACAAGTCCACAACAAAGTCTCGCAAAATATTATCAATGAAACTTTCAAAGGCAGCCTCAACAGAAGGCGAACCAACTTTCCTTCTCCATCTTGAAACTGGTGGCACAGTTGAAAGCCTATGATCATTACTAGACAACTGCCGCTTTGACGCTTGAGACAAATATGACTGCTTACGTACAGGCTGAACTCTCCAACGGAACTCCACTTTGAAGGAGAGGTAACGGAGAAATGCAAGTATAAGAATTGACATGGGAACATTTGTCCACATTGATTTACTTGTATCTATTTCAAACAAAGGTGATGAGGAATGTTAGCAGTGTTATGAATATTGTGCATGTATTCATAAGGCCCAAAGGGCAATATATATAGAGGTACAAGGGTGATATACATAAGGAATACAAGGCATATTAGGAAACAAATAACAGACCTAATCTATTTCCTATTCTATCCTTAACACCCCCCCTCAAACTCATGGTGGATCACACACACTGAGTTTGGAGAGAAAATACAAATGTTGTGCCCTAGTCTGTGGCTTCGTGAAGAAATCAGCAATCTGTAACTCTGAGGACACAAACTGAAGAGCAAGGACACCCTCCTGCACCTGGGAGCGAGTGTATGAAGCATCCACACCAATGTGCTTGGTGAGCTCATACTTCACTGGATCACGAGCAATGCTGATAGCTCCTGTACTGTCAATTATAAGAGTAGTAGGTCCCCTCACAGGTACACCAAAGTCTGCAAGTAACCATCTCAACCAAGTAATCTCTGTTGTCACAGCTGCCATAGCTCTCAACTCAGCCTCTGCACTCGAATGGGAAACTGCAGTTTGCTTCTTTGTCTTCCAGGCAATCAGGGAGGAGCCAAGAAAAACACAGTAAGCAGAAAGAGAACGACGATCAAAAGGATCACTAGCCCAGGTCGCATCAGAGTACGCCTGAAGCTGGAGTGAGGTGGAGCTAGGGGGAAACAAGCGACGAGAGATGGTTCCACGCAAGTAGCGAAGAACACAAAGAAGATGACTGTAGTGAAGATGAGTAGGACAAGCCATGAACTGACTCAAGATATGGACAGCATGAGCAATATCGGGACGAGTGCTCACAAGATAGACCAAAGCGCCAACAAGATGGCGATACGAGTAGGATCCTCAAGAGGATCACCATCGTGAGCACGGAGTGAAGAGAGCTCCATAGGAGTCTCGGCGGTCATGAGTATCGGTCGACCGGACCGATCAAGAAGATCTCGAACATACTTACATTGGGAGAGGTAGTAACCCTCAGCGTGTGAAACCTCAATCCCAAGAAAGTATGTAAGCAAGCCAAGATCACCATCGAATCGCTCACCGAGATGCTTCTTCACATATGCAATGAACGAGGATCGTCACCGAGAATGAGCATATCATCCACATATAGAAGAAGCGTGTCCGACCTCGGTGAGACATGGATAAATAGAGCGGATCATGGGCACCGACGGTGAAACCGCGGCGGTGATCATCGAGGTAAACGCGCAAACCGTGCACGAGGGCTGTTTGAGACCATAAAGAGCACGACGAAGACGACAGACATGACCGGTGGAACAGAATACCGGTGGTGGTCGCATGTAAACCTCCTCATGCAAGACGCCATTAAGAAAGGCATTCTTAACATCCGGTGAGATAGACCACCGTGACGAAGCAACCGCAACAAGAGTGCGAACGGTGGTCATATGAGCAACAGAGCAAATGTCTCATCATAATCTCGACCATACTCCGCTGAAAACCACGAGCCACAAGACGAGCCTTGTAGCGCTCAATGGTGCCATCGGACTGGTCTTAATCTTGTACACCCACTTGCACGTGATAGGACGCGGCGTGCAGTGTCGGACAATATCCCAAGTCTCCGACGATGAAGCGCATCAAGCTCCTCTGCCATAGCGAGCTGCCACTCAGAATGAGAAGTAGCCTCACGATAAGAACTAGGCTCAGTGACAGAGAGAGCATGAGCTGGCGAAGCAAAACCAAGACGAGCAGGAGGCCGAATGGTTGCCCGGTCACGAAGGGCGTAACGAGGAGCATCATCAGATGAATCAGACGTCGGTGTCGGCAAGAGACCAGGAGAGGGATCTGGTGAAGGACGAGGACGTCTGGAGTAGTGCACCCCAGAGAAACGAGACGGTGGTGCCAAGTAAAACGGGAATAGTCATCAATGAAAATAACATAGAATTTATGCCCGCCTTTAGAGATAATAGGCGCAGGTCCTCATACATCTGAATGAACTAAATCAAAAGGACGAGAAGACAATGACTCACTAGAATGATAAGGAAGTTGTAGCTGCTTGCCCAGCTTACAACCTCGACAAAACATGGACGTGTCAACAGTAACACGGCCAAGGACACCCTGACGAACTAACGACGAAAGACGAGACCCACACAGGTGACCTAAACGGTGATGCCACTGCGCAAAAACTCCAGAGGTGGTGACAGCAGTGGCAGTGGAGGTAGACGTGGCGGGAGTCGTGGTAGGAGCAGCTAAAGCGGACGGAAGATGAAAACGGTCGAGAATGTAGAGACCCTGACGATCCCTACGGCGCGGCGGTCCCAAGTATCGCCCACGTCGCCGATCCGAACAAAACAGTGTGAGTCAAAATCAACCCTACAACCAAGGTCGGTGAGTGTCCCTCTGAAAGAAGCGCATGGTGAGTTGGGAACATGAGAAGCATGGAAAAAAAAATCGGTGGTCAAAAGAGTGCCCCGACAACTAACAGACAAAGAAGTACCATCCGCGATGCATGCAGAGATAGGAAGGCGGGAGGTCCCACCGAAATGAGAGATGTGGAATCCGGTGTCATGTGGAAAGAGGCACCGAATCTAGAATCCAAGAAGTACTGGGAGACGTCGAGCTAGACTAGCGTAACCCGCCGAGCCGTGAGAGAGCCGCCAAGAAGAGCACGCAAAGGCGCGAATGAGTCACCTCGCCGAGATCTCGATGAGTGGTTCGTCCTCCTATGGAGGAAGGGCCTCCTCGCCTCTTGGATCGCCCATCCCCACGCGCCTTATTCCGTTTTTTCACACCGCACAACGCCGTAGTCATGCCCGGTTCTTGCAGAGTTGCATTGAACTCGGTTGGTGCAAAGGCGGGAGCGCAACAGCACTGGAAGGAACCGTAGTTGTAGCAGAACGCCGATGTAGTCGAAGAAGAGCAACAAGCACGATCGGAACGGGTGTCGCTTGCTAGCTCGAGAAGCTCCTCACCAAGTGTCGAAAGAGCCTCGGTGATAGTCGGTCGTGGCGAGCGGCTCAGCAGCTGAGCTCTGAGCTCAAACTCTGGGCGAAGACGGCAGACGAAATCATAAAGACGAAGGCGATCATGATCCGCCTTCTGAACTCGGTGGCACTCCTGGCACAATGGAGAAGCCAGCTCATCTATCTGGCGCCAGAGACTAGCCAGAGCTCGTAAGAAGTCGTCGACGGAAGAATCTCCCTGGCGAAGCATCTCCAACTCACGCTGGCTTAAAAGAATCGAGCATCACCGCTCACTGGTATCGCCACGCAAGTACTCCCAGATCTGCCGAGTAGACCGCACCAACAATATCTGGGTGAATGGAGTCGCCGACGCCGACCACAAGGATGGCACGAACACGGGCCTCATCAAGACACCGCCAAAGCGTCAAGGGCATACCGAAAGCCTCATCGCAAAGATCGGCAGCAGCAGACGCCTCCGCCTTTTTCTTAGCGGCCTCATCTGCTCCAGGAGGTGCAGAAGTAGGTTGCCTAGGAGGAGGCTGAACCGGCGGTGGCGGAGAAGGACGAGCATCGGTAACATGTCCCCAAAGGCGAAGACCATCAAGCGTGATCTCCATGAGAGAAGACCATAACCTGTAGTTCGTTCCATGGAGCTTTGTTCCCGAAAATGGGATCGCAGCGGATGGAACGGAAGCCATTGGTAGCGGCGCCGACGGCGCGCGCGAACAAGGCAACGGTCTAACAGCGCTACCGACGACGCGCAGTTGAACAACGCTTTTTTTTTTTTTTTTTGGTTTTTTTTACAAGACTATATAGCGATCCACCGTCATAGCCAAGAGCTACAGCCAGATGGAGGCTGCGCCGCGACCCGCGGCCGGAGGTGAGGCGGCGGCGGCGGCGCGCGAGCGGCGGCCGGAGAGAGCGGCGCGGCCGCCGAGCGGCGGCGGCGGCGGCGGCGGCCGCGGCGGAGCGCGCGCGGCGGCGGCGGCGGCCGGCCGGCCGGCGGAGCGCTGACGCAGCGGCGGCGGTTCGGCTGGCGCGGCCGGCGGAGCGAGCTAACGCGCGGCGGCGGCGGATGCGAATCAACAGCGACGGACGATGCGAGCCGGTGGCGGCGGCGGTGGCGGCGGCGTCGAATCTGCATGGCGGAAGCGCGACGGCGCGGCAACCGGCCGCGCGCGGCGGAGCGAGCAGCGGCGGGCGGCGGATGCGAACCAACGGCGACGGACAATGCATCGGCGGCGGCGTGTAGCAGCAGCTGTCGGATCTGGCGGCGGCGGCGGCTCTGCTCGGCGGCAGCAATGCTCAAGATGATCCGAACGGGCATGGTGGTAGGACGGCGGCGGGGCGCGGCGCGCGACGACGTAACGTCGGAAGCAGCGGAAGGATATATCAGGTTAGGGTTTTTACCCTAGCTCTGATACCATGTTATGAATATTGTGCATGTATTCATAAGGCCCAAAGGGCAATATATATATAGAGGTACAAGGGTGATATACATAAGGAATACAAGGCATATTAGGAAACAAATAACAGACCTAATCTATTTCCTATTCTATCCTTAACAAGCAGGACTGCATATTCAAGATGAAAGATGCTAAGGATATAGAAATTGATAACTGAACAACAATATGGGAATACAACATGTATAATTATTGAACACTTCTTGGTTGTCAACAAATTGACGGAGCACATAGTGAAGCAAAAGAAAAAAGAAGGAAAAAAAGAAAGTTATATTGAGAAGCAGAAGTGTTGCAGGAAAGATGTATCCATGGTTGGCTTCAAAATAAAATTATAAAAGACTCAAGATTGACCTATCTTATTTTTCTTCTCCACCTATGTGAAGCTAAAGTCTGCTCATTTATTTGAAGTAACTTCCAGTGACAACTTGATTGGCGGAATATTTTACAGATAATTCACAAGTAACGGTGTCTGTGGTCAATACTAAGATGGCGTATCCTTTTTTTTCGTGCAAACTAGGTCACCTGATCTATTATTGGAGGTAGTCTCCCTTGCCCTCGTCTATAGATATCATGAAGGCCCAAAAGACCTTGTAAAGTTGGAAGTTCATCAAGTACGAATTAAGTCAAGTAACCAACAATGAAGGGATCATCGTTGCATGATGAAGAAGAACATAAAGTAGATGCTATTTCACTTGCACCCAATCACTACTTCCATTCTAGCGCATTTAAAGATATGTCAAGATGCCTTACTAAAATACAGTAGCACACACAAGTTTAAGATTTCTTAAGCATTTTGATCTAACGAAGCAAGTTTCCTTACTAATGATCTCAGCTCAACCGCTACAGGCAGAAACTAAATCATAGGCAAGCAGATGGATTCAGGAGCTCACAGATGGGGTAACCACAAGCTCTAGTTACCCGACTAACAAAATGGTCTCGACATTTTAACGCATTATCCACCGAATTCCCTCACAATTCCAACATCTACAGCAGCAGTTACCCAAAATCTCTGAAGAACACATCCTAGTCTAGTGATAAACGCATGTTTTTAGCGCGGGTAGCCATCAAACGACAGGGTAACCCACAACAAGCAATCTAATCAATCCCGCATCAAGGTGGTGCCAATCCATACTTGTGGGAAAACTTTAGGCCGTAAACGAGAGGGGGAGAGGGCGCGCGCTTACGGGTGAGGAAGTAGGAGATGGCGAATACGCAGAGCGCCCACCACACGGTGCGCAGCTTGGCCTCCTCGATCAGATCATCCACGCTCCCCATCGCCCTCCGCATCTCCGCCTGCTTGGGCAGGGGGCGCGGCTCAAAGGCGCCGAGGCTCCGGTGGGATCGAGTAGGGGATTCCTCTAGGGTATCTCCTTCGCGGCCGCCGTCGCCGGAGAAGAGGAAGGTGGCGGTGGGCGGCTCGGCGAGTCTCGACGGCGTTTATTTTTTTTTTATCCTTTTTTTGGCATCTGGAAGCGTGGGCGAGTCGAACCCTGCCTCTCCGCTCTGTACACAGGCAGGAAGGAGAAAGAGTCTGCGTGGCATGTGGTCCCCACCTGTCAGTGGGTTCTGGGTGATGTCCCTGCCACGTCTCTCACTGACTGGGTTGACCAACATGTCAGTGAACACAACGGAGAGAGCGTCCTGGACGTCCGATCGGAAACTGGCGGCGATCGCACCGGCCCCTCTGCTGCCATTCGGTGTGGCACCAAAAGTGGTCGGTTTAACGGTCAATAACGATAATTATGGCGGTTGATTTCACCGACATGTGGGGTCCAGTTGAGCCAAATGCTTCGGGATGAACAAAAGTGGAGGAGAGTGACAGCTAAACTGCGATGAGGATTCACATGCGCTGGGTGCAACAGCGGCTGGGCTCTTGCAGGCTTTAGACTTATATCTTTTTTATTTATGTCATAGGATTAGTTTTTAAATAGTTTATTTTTTAAGATAAAATCTATAAATTAATTGTAATAGATATTATACTGAATTTATTTATATCGGCTAAAATCATACGCGAATATCTCTCATCGTACCCTCTCTTGTGAACAGGCAGAATTCAAAAATTTAAACCAAAAACCATAAGCCATAGTTCAAAAGAATACACTCGCGACCTTTCTGAATGTACTACACGTCGTGACAGGGCCATTCCTGGGCATGGGCGACAAGGGCTTACTAGCAACAGTTTCATGGTTATTTCCAATGTTTGTCGATCATTGTTTCATTGCATCTCGATTCATAGTATCATATATCCTATGCCCATGTTAAGATCTGCTGAATTCATGATATTTCATTTTTTAAAAAAGTATTGCCTTTATCAATTAATTCTCGTAGTTCATTATGTTCTAGTTTGATTTGTGATTATTAGTTTAGCCATCAAATGAACAATGGCATAAAAGAAACTAAGGTATCACTCGGTTGGGCTAAAAAAAAGCTGGCTTATGGCTGAAATTGTACTGTAACTAAATTTAAAAAAATTAAAAATAGAAAAAACATGTTAGTCCATCATGGATAATGCAAACGAATATGGAAAAAAGAACTAGCAAAAAAGATTAAAAAAAGCCAAAAGCCAGAAAAATATGAAATTTAGAAATAGTGAAAAATAAGTTAGAAGACAAAAGCTCAAGCCGAAACGAGCGATGTCTAAAGCATTTGTTATGGCTCTAGTGCATACGTGGTGGATCGTGTTGCAGATAGAAGAGACATGCCAGCAATGCTGCATGAGTATTGAGGTGCAGGTGCAACTATCAGAAGTTGAGAACCAAATGGACAGATTGTTGGAAGGTGAAGTCAACTGGTATTTCAAGAAACAGCTCAATTACATAACTTGTGCTTAACTTCTTTTTGCTTGTGGTTTGCCAATCTGGACTTTGAATTAAGCGTTCTTAACTTCTTTTGCCTGTGGTTTGCCAATCTGGATTTTGAGTTAAGCAGTCATGCAGATGCTTTGCCGCAAATAGTCAAGATACCACATGCTCTCAAGCTCACTAATTGATGTCTGCTGCACTAAATAGAATAAATTTCGGTTCATTTCAGTTTGAGCTTCTGACTTCTAACTTATTTTTCACTATTCCTAAATTTCGTCTTTTTCTAACTTTTTGGCTTTTTTTGAGCTTTTTTGCCAGTTCTTTTTTCTCGTATTCGTTTACATTGTCTGTGATTAGCTAACTTGTTTTTCTATTTTTATTTTTTTTAAATTTAATTACGTTAAATAAGCCACCATCAGCTGCAGTATAATTTCAGTCATCTACAGTGCAATTTCAACCATAAACCACATTTTTTAGTCGAAATAAGCGAGCTGAAAAGGGCATCAGTTTTCTTGGAAACAGATGATTAGGCCACATCAGAAAACTTGTTCCATTATTGACAGCAAATTTGGAGACATGATTACGCTACCACAAAAAAAACTTGCTCCATTATTGACAGCAAATGGAGGATGTAGTAGCTAAGATGAGATGACTTGACAATGTGATGGCACCTGGTTCTTGACTATAAATAGAGTGCACCACAATGTGGAACACCAACAAAGTATAGTTCTTCTCTTCTCTTCCGTTGCAAACAGAAATATATCATCACATCCTCCATTACAAAACATGGCTTGCCATCAAAGATCTGCAAGTTTACCTTCTAGGCCTCACTCCACTGAGGCCAAAATTGAAGAAAAGCTATAGGGCCTAAAAGCATGCATCTCTTTGCCTTCCAGGACCATTGACATGATGTGTGATGGTTTGAGGAGGGTTAGAGATGTCTACAACTGCATGGAGGAGATCATGTTCTTGCGAAGCAACCAAGTCGGCCTCTCCTTGCCCCAGCAAAAGAAAATGGTAGAGGAAGAACTCGACATGTCACTTTTGTTGATTGATCTCTGCAATGCCATGCAAGAGAATAGTTAGACCATGTAATGGTCGTGCATTTTGTTGATGATGAATAATTAACATTTAGTTTTATCGAAATTTGCATTCATGAACATTCTGGTCGATGTGCCTCTGTGCTTGAGCTTTCAGGGTGGCAAAATGACTATGTCTAGCTTCGATCACAGACGGTAATCCGATCGGTCTTGTGATGGCCGGTCCGATTGGCCTTGTGATGGATGGTTGATCGGCAGGTCCGAATAGTAACCTTCGACCATGGATGGCTTCGACCACGATAAGTTGACCATACCATGGTAAGTCGAGCACTGCAGCTTTCGACCATAGAAGACTTCGACCACGATAGCTTTCAGCTATGACATTTCAATCACAGCATGTTAACCACGACAGCCTTCGACAATGGCATTTTGACCATGATAGACTTTGATCACGTTCGATTTAAACCACGTCAGGCTTCGACCACGATACATCGACTATGGCAGAACGACCATACTTGGTTGAAGATGGTAAGTTACAGTAAATTGGTTGTAACTATAATACTTTTCGATAGTCATAGCTATAGTACTTATCGATGGTTGTAGCTACAGTGTTTTATCGTCGTTCGTAGCTACAGTGCCTTGTCTATGGTCGTAGCTACAGTAACTGATCAATAGTTGTGGACTTAACTGGTCAGTACTCGATAGTCGTAAGCTTTACAAGTCAATACTCGGTAATCGTAGACTTTACTGGTTGATACTCGATACTCATAAACTTTGCGGTCTACTATTGTTGTCTTAGACTTGTCGACCGGTTGTTGTAAACCTCGTGATCAATAGTCGAAGGCTTTTGTGATCGGTTGCCATAGGCTTCATGGTCTGTACTCGTAGACGTCATGGTCGGTACGAATGCTTTAATTCTTGTGATCTTCGAGTACTTTGAGTACTCGTGTTAGGCCAGCGGTATGACTAGCTGGTGCATCATAGTTGGTGATCAGTGAATAGTACTCGAAGGATTCAAAACTTGGAAGACGGAGGTACTCAGTGGCCAGATGGTTGTGGTACTCGGTAGTCGAAAGGACTCAATACTCGATAGTCGTGGTTTTCACGATCGTGGTTAGCGATCGGTTGTCGAAGACTAACGGTATGTGATCAGTACTCATGGATGGTAGTCTATGTGATACTCGATGATTGTTGGTGCAGCAATTGACTGGAGATCGATAGTCATAGACTTAGCGATATGGTGTTTTAGTAATGAACATATATGTTGTTTTGAGTTTTGACTTCTACATTCTCCCACTTGAAAGTCAGTTCCATCGTATAGTTGCCTCAGGTGGTAATTAGCTCAACATTCTCGAACCTCAACTTCCTGGACTTTATGTACCTGGAAAAAAACGTTGATGTTTGCACTCCGATAATCTTTATGTTGAATATTCCTTTTTTGTGCCATGGGATTTATTCGTATGTTCATTTTTCGTGCCATGTGATTTATTCGTATGTTCATTTATTCGTACTTTATACTATAGCTGACTTATTTTGTATTATAGTTGATGGTGACTTATTTAGTATAAGTAAATTTAAAAATTTTAAAAATAAAAAACAAGTTAGCCATACAAACGAATACGGAAAGAAAAAGAGAAAAAGACAAAAAAAAAAGCTAGAAAAAACAAAATCAAGAAATAATAAACTAAAATTCAGAAGCTCAAACCAAACCAAACGAGTCATATGGTTTGACTTTTCCGGACACAATAATTGTAACATCCCAAAAATTTAAAATTTGAAAATAGGAATTTCTTGAATTATTTTTGCAATATGTTCGATTTGAATTTGGATTTTACGATGTTTTTCTGAATTGGTTGAGGTTCAAAATAATAATAATAATAATAATTTTAAGACTTCATAAAAGACAAAGACGTGGATTAATAATGCCCTAAAAAGGAATGCGCAAACAACGGAAGCAAGTAAATTAAATACCAATATTAGTTGGAAATATTTTTATTAAGTCCAAAATGTCATCAGGAACTTCTGTGTATTTTTCTTGAATTTTTGGAGCTTATTTCATATTTTTGAGCTTAATTGAATTTCCTATGCTTTTGAAAAAAAAACAAAACTTCCTCCCTTCCATCCGCGCCACATGGACGGCTCGGATCCGCGAATCCCGCCTAACGCCTCCCCGCTCGCCACGCGCGTGCGGCCGGATCTGCCGCGCATCCCGCCCGCGCCTCTTCTCCCGCCGCGTGGCAAGGGCGCCGCTCCCACTCCGCCTCGCTCCCTCGCCGGTGGCCCGCCTTCGCCGCGCTGCCTCCGCCGGGGCCGCCTCACCCGCTGCGCCTCTCTTCACCGCGCGGGACCGCTTCCCCCCTCCCCTCCTCTCCTTTTTCTTTTCTTCCCAGAGCGCTCGCGCCACCTCTCTTCTTTCCTCTGCCGCGCGCAGCAATCCTCCGCCACGTGGCCTCCATGCGCAGCCCCCGCCCGAGGTTTTCCCCGCGCGCGCCCACGGTTTTTCTCGGCCACCCGTGAGCATAAGTTGCTTCCCCACGCCATCTCCCTTTCCCCTACCTCCCTCTTCCCTTCAACCCGAGCGCCGGCCACGCCCGCCTGCACCTCCATGCCGCCCCGGCCGCTCCGGCGAAACACCACCATTTAGACCGCGTCACGGAGTGCCCGCGCCTCTCCTCGACCCCCTCCTCAAGTTGATTAAGATTCCGTTCACCGGAGCCCACGCGCCGCCCGTCTTCCCCGACGCCGGTCAAAGCCGCCGCCACCACCTCTGTTTCCTGGCCGTCGCACCTCGGCTCGATTCCCTTCGCCGGGAGCACCACCAAGTCACCGCCGAGCTTCCCCGAGCGCCGCCTCGCTCTCTCCCCCGCTGTAGCCCGCCGGCAACGCGAGCTCCTCCGCGCCGCCGCAGGCTCACGGTGCCGGCCCGCCCTAGACCTTCTTCGGCCCGGAAAGCGGCAAGGTGAGCTTCCCCAGTGTCCCCTAATGCTCGTGCGCGCATTAATTCTTCCCCTTCTCCTCGCCGGCTCCGGCGCCCCACTCCATCCCCGCCTCCGGCCGCTCGCGCCGACGCCGGCCACTCCCGACGCCACCACACCCACGAAGACACCATCGAAGCCTTCCCCACGCATAGGGAAACCCATTTCACCGGCTAATACCGCCACCCCGGCCGGCCCTCACCGGCGGCAATGCGGTTGACCGAGCGCCGCCCGCTGTTTCTACTCTGTTGTGCCCAGGCCCGTGCGTCACCTTCACTATTTTGTCCCCCTCCCTTAATCAAGAAACACCAGCTGCCACGTTGGTCACCAGCGTCTGTCTAACACACTCACAACAGAGATCCTGGGTTCGAACCCTGTCGACCGCATAACTTCCTCCTCCTTTTTATTTTATTTTCTCTTACCCTTTTTAATCCAGAAAAGTTATGGAAAAATTTGAAAACAATTTAGAGAAGTAATGAAAATAATTAGGATATAAAACCAGAATAAAATAAGATGTAATATCTGGTTATTTATTTTATGAGCAGTAACCATAGCTTGAATATTTAATGAGACTCAATTATCAATTGGAGGCATAGTGAGGAGTTTAGCCATAATCTTGGTTAGGTTATGCTCACATGAAATGATGACAACAAATGAGGATGGTCCAAAGAAATAAATCCTAGATCGTGGCATACTAGTAAATGTTATAGAATTAACCATGGCATGGTTTAAAACATAACCATCATCTCTATGTCCCAAACAATTAGAAGAACCCTTTTTGACTATTAGATGATATGGATATTAAGCCACTAATATTTGGAATAAATCATGTATGCATGATTAATATGGTTTGAGCAATTGTCTAAAAGGGCTAGTTATTAAATTCAAGGCAATAATAAATAAATATGGCTTTGGTTAAATACAAAAAAAAAAGATTACCCTTAATTATCATAAGTGCACTGACATTTGACATGCCATTATCGAACAAATCTCCATGGTAGATTTGATTAAGTAGCTACATTAATATATGAACTCGTATGACAAGCCTTGCGAGATAAATAAATTTAAACTAAAAATAAAGCGCCCTAGGTCATCGGAAGATTAAAAGTAACCTACCTAGTGTAGCTATGTAAATAATAGTCATCACTAGCGTGTCATCAATAAATAAATATCAACCATAGATTTAATCGAATATTGATATGAAAGTGTAACTGGTATGGCATACTCGGTCCTAGATAAATAAATTTAAATAACAAAAGTAATAATAGTAACAAAAATGTACATAAGATGTTTGTGATACCTAACCCAAAGGGCATCTTTAGCCAAATTCATGTTGGCAAGTCTATTAAAATCCCTAGGTCATTTGTAATTAAAATAAGCTCACCATCCAAGCATATTAAAGAACAAGGTAATGTTAGCACAACCTAAACTCATACATCTCGAATTGCTAAAAGTATAAACTATAAGATTAATTTGAATATAAACAAGCTCATTAGTTCGGACAAAGGATTAGTTAATGGTTAATGATTTCATAAGTACTGAAATTGGATTACTAATTAGAAGGCCCTAATAAAACCTCGCTATCCGCACGTCGTCAATAAATAAATCTACGTTATAATAAAGCTAATCCTAACAATAACCAAGCATAGACAAAACGATAATATGTCGATAAATCTTAGCCTTAGGATTAGTTGGGCATGATTTAATGTAGCAAGTCAGGACCCATATGAGCGGATCCTCATTCAACTTAAATTTAGCCTAGCTATGAATGAAGGTACATAAAATGTGATAATGGGGCTATTAGAGATTTAAATTCTAATTAGTTACCATATAAAGAATAAATATTGAGCCCTTGCTATTTATCTTAACCTAATTAATAAGTAAAAGCCTATATCAGAGACTATTCTAAAAACTTAATAAAGATATGCAAGTGTGATAATACCTTTGACTAAAAGATTTATAGAATAAGTACAGATCTCATCCATCAGTCCAGTTTGCCTTTACCTATCTTGCAAGGAATGCATACCCTAGAGATAAAATTTGTACACTAAACTTCTACACCAGTCTGTAGGTCTACCCCGACTCATGGAACTTCCTTGATAAATAACAAAATAATAAAAAGAGATCATTAATAAAAAGATCAAGTTATCATATGCTATTACCAACCTTGCCCCAACTCACCGAATCACCCATTAACTCGTAATAAAACTAAATTGAGTTTATTCGGATTTATTTGGATCTCTTTGAGTTATTTGCTTTTTATTTGGATTCAGTCGTTTGTCGCGTAATTAGAAATTGGGAGTCGTGAAGATCCAGTGGATCAAGCGAGATCAAGCTCAAAGCGAAGATAGAGACCAAAAGCTCAAGAGAAAGCATTGTGTGAGCTCAAGACCGCGGTAAACCGCGCCAGGCGAGTCAATACTTTGATCATGTTGAACCTACGTTTTCTGCAAATTACTTTTGTTTAAATTATCAAATTGCATTTGTTATGTTATATGCAAATACATGTTAATTTAAGATTCTAGTTATATCCCATTGTGTACTTGGTTAATATTACCCCTCCTTTGAAATATTTGAACATGTGAACATTGTCGCCCTAGCACAAATTATAATAGTAACCTTTCAAAAATAAGTCCGAAATTGTATGCCATGCGTAGTATTGTTTAGGTACTCATGGGCGCGAGAGCGCCCAAGTATCACTTTTTAATCATGAGAAAAGTTGGTTGGGCAGTCATGGTGATAACGACGGTGTATGTTGGATATGGTTATTTTATATTCCCAAAACTCTCAATTTGCTTTAATATCCGAGCGGATGGTTTGGGAAATTTGGTATGTGGTGTGAAGGAATGCACAAAAATTGTGGAGTGTGGTAGAACCGCTCAGATAATACTAAGGACTGAATCTTGTCATGTCAACCGTGTAAAATAAAGACAACCACAAGTCTCAGAAATACAACTTGGCTAAGTAAACTTATCGAAATCCGGACTCATCTCACTGGTAGTGGATTGATGGGGTTATGCTATGGCAAGGGCACGAAGGGACACCGGTGAGGGGTGAAGTTTCTCGGTCGTGCTAGCGCAGAGGGGAGGAAGCCCGACGCTAGTAGTAGTGAGAAACATCCCGTGCAAGCAGATGGGGCCCATCGCAAATGGGAGGTTACCCATAAGGTGAGATGGGAGAAAGGACTAGATACTTTGAAAAGTCAACGTGATGGTCCGCTCGACCACACGTCTAAGGAATCGTGTGGGCAACGAGTTGATTGTCTCTTGTGGTGAAAGTGTACAAACTCTGCAGAGTCAAAACTATTCGAATAGCCGTGCCCACGGTTATGGGCAGACATGGGAACTTAACTGGATATAGTTCTGCTTTAAAAACATTGGAAACTGGGAATGGAAATGTGAAGGGCGAAGGACTGCCCTGGTTTGGAATTGTCCTGGGCGTCGTCCCAGTGGTAAGTTAAGCGGCTATAACGCTGAAGAAATTGCTATATGGTGCAGATGCCATGTAACGGTGGATGGAATCTGAATCGATATTAATAATGCATTTCCTTGTACATTATGATTTGGTTCAAATTGCTAAGTCTTAGGGATTTTTAAGTAATTGTATTCAAAAGCACTCTACGCAAAAATAAAATAACCCGAGCCTTCCTTTGATAAGCCATGCATACTATTTAATTGCATTCTGTGTATTGGCTCGCGAGCACGGGTCGGAGTGCTCATGCTCGCTTTGCGACAAAATTCAGAATCAAGAAATCAAATCACCTCGCCTCAGCAACAAGATTGGACGAGCTGGCCGAGAAGATGAAGATGTCAAGGGCTAGGTCGCGAACCTCCAGTTGGCTGCCTGTGGGCATGTCCTGAAGGTCCCACTTGCGTGCTTCGTTCTTCCGCTGCTGCAATTTCATGATTTCGGCCTAATCGGCCCATGAGTAAGTCTACTATTAAATTTTACGCTTCCGTATGATATGAACTTTGATAATCAGAACTGTAATCTGTGTGCACTAACTACTGATCCAGGGATTAGTGCGGTGGAATCACAGAGGATTCCGGATGTTAATATCTGGGCTCTTACAATAATTTTGTCAATTCAAAGTCTCCCATTTGGAATACCTACGGTCGTTTCTACTTTTTACCTCCCTGCAATCTTCACCAGCCCCACTATGCCCTTCTTTTTTGAAGGAGTGGAATTAATTAAGGTGTGTTTGCTCCACGGTTAAGTGCCCTCACAAAGTTCCTCCACCTGGGAACAAAAGAACGTCCTTTGGGATGTCGCCACGCACCTAAAACGCAAAGTCGACCAATAATTTCTATATTACTCGCTTCAGCTATAAATACATACCATTTTAAATATAGATATAGTCTCAAAATATAACTCTGATTACTAATTTTTAGTGTAATATATTTATAAAACCTAATAAAATTATAATATTATAAAAAGTATTTTTCAAGGCAAATATGCATATATATGATTTTTTATGTATTTAATTTAAATATTTAAAAGATATTGATAGTTAAAATTTTGAAAGTTTGTCTGTATCTATATCCGAAATGATATGTATGTAACTGGAGCGAATAATAGATTTATAAAACCTACTAAAATTATATTTATATGATAGTTCTTTTCAAATCAAATCTATTCATGTGTTCAATCTGAATGTTGAAAAGATATTAAAAGCTATAGTTTAAAAAATTTGATTGCACGTATCAAATGAAGAGGCTCTTTTGTGACCGAAGGAATCTTCACGTCTTAGCAACGTAACTATGTAACTCTGGGCCTGTTCTTTTTTTTGCTGAGACTTATGATTTTTTGCTGCGGCTTTTAATTTTTGGACTGTTTGTGTGAAAGATTACAAAGTAACAGAAATTCACGTGAGATTTTTACCGATATAAATGAAGTCGGTACAGTATGTACTACAATTAACTAGTAGACACTATTTTGAAAAGATATTTCATTTAAAAGTTAGTTACTGTAGAAAAATCAAAAACAAAAGCTGAAAAATAGCAGGACCTCTGTCTGGCGAGTAGAGCTATGAAATGACACAAATATTTTATCCCACCTATAACAGGCAGGACAAAAACCAAAGTTTTACCTCACGAGTGACAACATTTTCCTAAAGCTGACGCTAAAACCCAGCTGAGATTGTACATATCGCTTATGATCAGTAACTAGCTGGTTTCCACCTGTTTTTAGAACCGTTGTTGTAATAATATCCTAAGATACTTTGTCGAACTCTTAGTTAGGTAAGTTTTAACTGAGTTAGACATCCGTTTGGTTCGTAGCTATATATGTGATAATATTTCTTTTCTACCACACAGGTCTCACGTGTCCGTAACTCAAAAAAGTATAGTAATATTCTCATTTAAACATGGCATTGATTTTGATGACAAACTGCATTAGCGCACTTGTGTGATGCATTAGCGCACTTGTGATGGTGGCGAAGCGAAAAAATGACCCCTGCCTAAAATCTTCAGAAATGCATGTCACCTTCATGGACACCAACAACCCATTGCTAATTCCTGGAGCCGGAATTCAACAGGCAAAAGAAGGGCACTACCAAAAATAAAATATGGTATTACCAAACTCAGTGGTAAGTTGTAACTTCCACAATAATGATTAATGAATATCACCAACACAAAGACACAAAGTCCTATATAAACACAACTGAACCATGCTTGATGCAAACCACAGATTACATTAGACAAGAAACATCGAGCTAGTCAGCATGGCATCAAGAGCAGCTTCTACTCATGTAGAAGTTGTCGTCAAGATGTCATGCCTCGTGGCCTTCGCCATTGCGTTGCTCTCGCCTTGCTGCTTCGCTTCGTCAAGGTCGCTCTTGGTGTCGTCCTATGCCGATGCACCGGAAGGCGGTCAGGTCGCCGCCCCGGGGCCGTCGCTGCCGCTCACCGCACAGCCGCCATTGCTCGAGCCGGCGGTGCTCGAGCCGCCAACTGCGGCTGCGGCGATTGCACCGGTGCAATCGCCGCAGCCAGCGGTTGTCGCCGAAGCACCGCTGCCGTTGAAGGACAACGGCCATGTGAAGGGCAAGCACCACGAGAAGGCACCATCACCCAAGCACCACGCTAAGGCGCCGCCCAAGCACCACGGGCACGGCCACCGCGCTCCTCCGGCGGACCTTTCGCCGCCGGCGCTACCGCCAGAGTCGTACGGCGGTCAGCCTCCGGCTGCACCGGCGGCGGAGAGCCCCACGCCGAACCCGGCGTGGCGTTCCGTGGCGCGCCCGGCAACGGTGGCCTCGCGCCGCCGTTCCACCCGCCGCCGTTCCCGGCGTGGCCGCATCCATGGAACAAGTGGCCGCCGCTGCCGCCCTTCCATCCGCCGCCGACACCCGCATGGCCGAATCCAGGCAACAAGTGGCCACCACTCCCTCCATTCAACCCGCCGCCGGTCCCAGCGTGGCCGCAACCCGGCAACAAGTGGCCGCCGCTGCCGCCATTCCCATTCCATCCACCGCCATTCCCGGCGTGGCCACAGCCGGAACCAGGCAAGCAGTGGCCGCCGCTGCCGCCGTTCCCGTTCCACCCGCCGCCGATGCCGGCATGGCCGCATCCAGGGAGCAACCAGTGGCCGCCGGCCCCGTCCTTCCACCACGGGAACGACGTCCCAGCGACGACGCAGAACCCCAAGGAAGAACGGCGGCGCGCGTCCATGCTTCCACCGCCGGTTCCCGCGCACCACTGATCGATCGTCGATGCAAGCACGCGCGCTCTTGCATGCCCTCCTCAAGGACAGCAAAGCTTCATCAATTGCTAGATTTACACAGTAGTTGCACTAGTACGACGAGAGGAATTAATGAATAAATTTGTCTCCTTGCAAGGAGAGATTACACAAGGTAGTATAGCACGTTGTTAATTTGGAAAGCATTTGTACAAGATGATTGATATTTGATCTGCCCCGACGAGGCCATGATATGAATAAAGCGATTTGACAATTAAGTTTGCTTCTTGTGGTGTGATGGGCTAATACGCTAATGCCTAATAGCTAGATCTGTTGTTGTATACGGCTCATATATATCTACCCTTACTCTATAATACACCAAAATTTTCTTTACTAAATCCACCCCTCAACCACCCCCACAGTCATGCCTAATCTAAGTCCACCCAGATTTGTGTACCAAAGTAATCCAACTTCATACAAATAAATGGCCTGGATCTCTCCTCAAGCCTTCTTCTTTTACTCATTGAAGATCCTAAGGCCAAAATCATCCGGATCATGCATATCATTGAACCCAGAACCGCACCCCGCACCCAGGCTCACGCCCCGACGCTGCCTCCACCCCGCGATAACGACGACTCCACAACACCACGCTGGGGAGTCCAAGCTCCAAACCCTTGGCTGCTGCCGTTTGCCTAAACCCCACCGCCGAAATGCTCCTTCGCTCCCTCCTCCGCGGCATGGCGGCATCCGCCCCTGCGCGGCGGCGGAGGTGGGCGGCCGCCGCGCCCGATCCGCGCCGGCCTGACGGCCTCCCTCCTCCTCGCCTCGCGCAGACGCTGGCGGCGGCGGCGGGGCAAGCCGCCGGCGTCCACGACGAACCGCGGCAAGGTCGCGCTAAGGACCCCGCGGCGTTGCTTCGAAGACGCCGCGGGGGAATTCGCCTCCTCGCGGTGGGGCGGCGACCTCGACGCCGAAGTTCGAGCCGCCCATCGACCGCCGCCCCGACCTACGACCCCGCGCCGACGTCGGGCGGCGGTTGCCCGCTCTTCGCCTTCACCGACACCTTCGCGTCCTTCTCCCACCGCGATGCCAACGCCACGTCGATTTCACGACACACCCATTCTCTTCTCTCTTGCCGCCTCGATTGGATCCAAATGCGGTGATGCGCGTGGTTGTGTTTCCAAGTGTTCATTTTGTTTATGAAGTTCGGATCTTGGGTCTCATTCTCATGAAAATTTTGGTGTTGATCGCGCCAAATAAAATGTTGTTTGGTAGGAACCATTGGTTAACTGTGGTACCAAATTTTGTCTTGTAAGGAAAAGATAGCGGGGATTTGGTAAGTGTATCAATGTGACTAGGTGTGATCTTTGTATGCAAGTATTTATGTATGGCTTATTGATTTTTTTGCTCGCTTCATCGCCTCGTCACTAATCTAATGGTGAAGTATGGGTCTTGCTTGTCATTTAGACTCCCTTGATTTTATCGAGTTTAAAGATTGTTGCCATAATCACAAACTTAGCTTTCCCACATTGAACAATGTTCGATCCACACCTAAACATGTGTATCTATTTAATGAAATGCAACCTTGTATCAACTTTGTAACTCTTGATCTTCATTTGCAGGATATGTTTTTGTAATATTTTGTTGTAGTGTTATACCGCTTCCTTTCACTATATGCAAAAGATTAAAAGTGTACCACCATAGGCTGCAATAATAAGTTAATTCTTGGGCATCCGAGATTAGGATCTAGGAAATTAAATTAAATTTTATTATGATAGAGTTTTCGGTGCTACTTGAGATCATTTTGGGGTATTGATTGCTGCTTTTATGGCCTTTATTTCAGTTTGGATGAATGGAAGGCCATATTACGAGGGATTGCCAGTGGGATGATGAAGGAGTTTCAGGAGACGAGACGGTATAATTGTGATGGTGAGGAGAGCTTCCTAGACCTCCGGGATAACTTTCGGAGAATTGTTGAACCGGCCACTACGGCCAAGCGCAAAGGTGTGTTGATACTTTTACATCTTGGATGTTCCCAGTTATTAAGATTTTATATGATGTGCTAGCTATTGATAGAACATTCTGTGGTGTCATTTACATGTAGTATACACACTGCTTGTAGTTTGCCTTGCTTTCGTCTTTCAATATTTTTCAGATGAGAATAAGCAGTATTGGTTTATTTACATTTTAGTTAACATAATCTTTGTTGATGACATCGTGCTAATCTCTTAGGAAATTATAGTGCTCAGGTAAAATGCTGCTCCTGTTAACATGTTTCATATTTGTGGTTTTAATGATCTGATGCACCCCTAATTGACTATGTGTCTTCTTCTTCTTGGAAAACTAAGATAATTTTTATTACGATTGTCAATTCATGGTTATTTTTTCACTCATAACCTATACTATTAGATAAGCAAAAAGGGGATTCAAGGCATTAGTTAATTCTAGAAGTTGGATGATTTTTCACCCAACAAGACCATTTACAAAAGGCTATTAAGCTTCCTTCTTTTATGCTTTGTTAGATCTTTCATGAAATAAGCTCTCATTTGATATTGTGCACAAGGCGGATTTGGGATATGCCTTTATGGCATTTTGCCCGCTGATACCATTTGAAAATGGGACCAAATACTCTACTATTGCTCTATAGTTTTGTAGCTTGGGGCATGCAGATAAAACTGATGTGTTTGAAAGTATAGCATATTGTCTATTATTTAAATTTCATTTGTTGCAAGGGTAAGCTTGTTTGATTTGGCATTAGAATAAAAACCAATCCAGTCGGAACCCATGGTGTTTCTACTGAGCACATTATCATTATCAAGGCATATCCAGTACGAAATAATTGTGTAGGTATAGGCATATATGCGTTGTAACATTATATCTCGGATTATTAGTTAATAAACAGCATGCAATCATCTTTTCTACCTTATCTGTCTTCAGAAACCAAAAGACAAATTGTCTTGGATGGCCCCCGAAGTTGTGGTAAAAGCATCGCACTTGCGATGCTTGTCCACCGGGCACGCATGAAGGATGGTGGTATTCTATGTTCCACAAGGAAGGATTGGACTCATGGAGGATTCTTTTATAGAAACACCTACAAGTGATCTTTTGATACCCGTTACAGTGCAAAGATCTTGCGGTGCTAATCTCTACATGATGTCTATATGTAGATGTTTATATTCCACTTGATTCCTCAATATTTACGAATGTCCATAGAATGCATTATCATTATATCTTTGTTACATTTTTTGCGATTTCGTCTCTTTCGTATAAGCACCCCAAGATTTTTGCTAGCTTGATGTTGGTTTGCCATTCATAATGTATTAACCATTTAATGCAAAAACAAATCCAAGAACATTTTGCGTTGGTGGTGGTCGTGGCATATTGATTAGCGCCCAACCTTTTCTTGTAATTATCCTTAGCTTTACTAGAGTAAGTCATATATTGACTATTTTTGTCATCTATGTATAAATTACAGCTTTTCCTAATGAAGAGAGGAGGAGAAGAGATATACATTGGTCCATTGGGCCATAATTCCTCAAAACTAATTGAGTACTTTGAGGTAAGAAAAAAGTAAAATAAAATGTTAGTACTGCGCAGTTGTAACACTTATAACCAGCTAAATCACATCAAAAGGAAATCCGTTTGTTGATTTGTTCAGGAATTGAAGGCATTAGTAAGATAAAAGATGGATATAACCAAAGCAACATGGATGTTGGAAGTGACCTCATCGCCCGGAGGATTTGCTTGGCATTGATTTGATGAAATATGCGAGCGATCGAACTATATCGATTAGCCACCTTACATGCTATTCGATGCACAGCAGTTGAATTGCTAACTAAATTGTCGTTAATTTTACTAAATCATCACGAGTTCTCTAATTTTACTAAATTGCGATAAATTGGTTCTCTAATCTGTAGCACCTTCTGCGTCGTTTTTCCCTTTCGATCTCGATATAAAGATTTGGTGTTGTTCAAACAAGTTGGTGGAATGAGTGCAGCAGTGAAAGGCGAATAGGGTTTCAATTTGGGAGATTGAACCGGTCATTGCCCCATTTTTCATTTGCCCTCCACCGTTTTTGGTGCAAAGCGTCCGACAATTAGGTACACTTGATGATTACATCAACCTCATCTCTTACGTATATGTTAATTCGGTTCGTATTAAACTATTGATGTGAAAACTTAAGACTGCGTGTGATACGATTGGTGATGCTCTAATGTATATATGGTATTTAATGCTATATCCGAAATATTTTGCTACTCTATGTGATTCGTATGGCGCACATGGATGTGTAGTGGAACCGATGTGTTATATCGAGAATAAACCTTTTAATGTGATATGTAATCTTGGGTCACTAACAAATATACATTTAAATATTGCAAGAATTGGCTATTAAGATTATCTTTGCATTCTCGCTACAAAACATTCGTGTGCGAGCAGGTGTTTTCAGTCATAGTATAGAACAAAGTTAAATGCTTTGTTGGATTTGCCTTTTTCGGTTATACTGTTGTAGTATAAAAAAGGCTATACCATTGTAGTATAATTAAATGTTTTGCGTATGTCTTGTCCAGGTATTAACTTTGCCATGACGGTTATACTTCCCATCCAAATGCTTCATAGAATTTGAATTCTGACAACAATGATGTTCTGTTAAAATTACTTTTCCGTTTTGTTTTTCTTTCCATCTCGGGCATCACGGAACAATCTCGAAGGCCGGGAGCACCAAAAATATTGTGTATAAAGATATCCTAGCATGGTGATGTGGTAAGTAAATAGTTCACAAACACCTATTTCCTTACTGTGTTTCATATTTCTTTATATGACAAAAATGTTTGTTTTCTTTGTAGCCTCAAGTTTAAACAATGTGGGGATGTGGTAAGTAAATGTTTGTTTCCTTACTGTAATTGCGTCCTTATGCAATTGCATGTTACTGGTAGCTCTAGATCCTTATTAACATTTTGTTCATATGTTTTTTATTCGAAGGGTCTCATCTAGCAATCGTGGGAGGGGAGAGAGTCCGATGCCATCTCATTTCTTCGCCTTTTCTTTGTGGGTGTCTTGATTTGTCCATATGTGGCATTCCTGCAGGAAGCAGAAGTCGTGGATATGCTCGATTTATGCCCTTCACGTCTTCCGATCTTCGCGCCGCGAATCGCGTCACGTCGTCACCCGCAAGGCGCAAGCGATCGCAACTTCTCACTTCGTGTCTTCGCGTCGCCGTGACGCCGTCACCCGCAAGGCCACCCCGGCCGATCCGCTAGCCAAAGAAGAGACCCAGCGCGCCCCCGCGGCTGAAACCGCTCCCAGCGGCGATGCGGAGCAGGCGGGCGCCGGCGGCGGCACTGGCGAGGAGGGGGAGACGGTGGTCGTGGACGCCGCCGCGGAAGCCGGCGATGGGGAGGGGAGGAGGAAGGGGAGTGCGGGTTCTGCCTGTTCATGAAGGGCGGCGGGTGCAAGGAAGAGTTCGTGGGCTGGGAGAAGTGCGTGGAGGAGGCGGAGGCGGCCGGCGGCGACGTTGTCGAGCGCTGCTACAAGGCCACCGCCGCGCTGCGCAGGTGCATGGACGTGCATGCCGACTACTACGAGCCCATCCTCCGCGCCGAGCGTGCCATGGCCAAAGTCCTCGAGGCCGCCAAGGCCGGCGAAGCCTCCGAGCCCTCCCCCGCCCCCTCCTCGCCGCCGGCTCTGGTGGAGGAAGACGGCGACAAGAAGAATCAGGCGGAGGAGGTGGACCAGGTGGTGGTCTCGGAGAAGGAAGATCTTGCGGCCTAATTGGGGCGAGAAAGGTGGGATCTTGCGATGATTTTTTGTGAGCGATTTGAGGCGTTTTAGATGTGAATTCGTTTCTTTTTTTAAGAGGATTAGTCACACAACCGTGATTTGAAAGACGGGAGAGGGAGATTGATCTCTGGACTCTCCCAAGAAAATGTGATTCTTTGGGTGGAAATTAATCATACACGTGTTCTGAGTTCTCACTCTGATGAATTATATGGTGGATCTTATGCTTTAATAATCTCATGTTTCGATGGCAATTGGCATGATTTGTTCTTGCATTAGTCCATTATATAAATGCTTTGCCCCGTGCCCTGGCTCTTGTCCTGATTTGATGTTGTAAATCATAGGTAATGCAGATTGTGTTTAGCATACAGTCGACAAGAGCATTGGCAGTTCGTGTCCAGGAATGAGTATTCATTGCCAGCTGCTCGATCTGATTGTTGTATGCTGATCTGATCCTGTGCATTATGCATTATGATGATGTAACTTGCTGCTACTCTCAGTCAAGTTCTGTGCATTTGTCAGCAAATTTGAGGATAACCTTGTTTGAATTAGCTGTAGATTGAAAGGCCCAACTGCGTTTGCGTGTAGCATTCTTAGGGCGCTGTGTAAGCTTTGCCATCTACAAAACTCTACTTTATCCTCATTTGCTGCAGCAATTTTGGCTCGATATGGCAATAATTTTGTTTTGCTGATATCGCACTTTGATATTGGACAAGTTCCTATAATTCTGCAATGACAGATATATAGGATGCGCTGTTTCAGAAATACTTTCAAAGTTCTCAATTGCTATATATCTAACCAGTAATAATTAGTTTTTATCAGTTGCTGCCTTTCACATTTGCTGCCCACATAATTTTCACTTGCTGGGGTAACTGGCTTAATGTGGGCAATTGACATGATACTGTTGTTTGGCAGTGCATTTGGCTTCCAGATGAATATATAAATACCTACTCTGCAGTGAATGGTTATGCATCTTAGTTTGTTTAAGTCACTTTCAGATCAAATTTTCTGTTCCATTATGATACTGCACTTTGAAATATGATTTGCCTGCTTAACAGTTTTGCATGTGAAATTTGTGCAAGTTTTGTTTCATTTAGTAATGTATTCTCATGATATAGTTTTTTTGCACCAATACATTGTTTTATATTGACTCTTTAGCATGATTTAGCCATGGTTCAAGGTTTGCTTTAACCATTGACTGACTTACACAGTTAGAGAAGTATTGTTATCATTCTTATTCAATGCAAACCTGGTTCCAGTGCAGTTAACAATTTACCGATGGGGTATCCAGTTCTTCAGCAGCCTATAATGCCTGCTCCTGGCCAGCCTCACATTGATTCAATGGCTTGTGGTCTATCCAGCGGTCATGTAGTGAATGGAATCCCAGCACCAGGAGGCTATCATCCAATTCGCATGAACTCTGGAAATGAGTAAGCATTTCCTTTATCTCAGGTTCTTGTTTCCTTCATGCTAGACATTTGTATCGTGGAAATGACTTTGTAACCTATTGCCTTGAAGAAAGTCGTGTCTATAATTGCTTTTTTTTGTTTTTTGCTTTTTGCTATTCACATTCATGATTCATATGATGTTACTTTAATGCTGCTGAAGCATGGCTGTGGACAACGGTGCACTTGAAGCTGCACATGCTGGTGCTACTTGCAGTGCTATGTCATCTGAGATGGCTGTGAGCCCCTCATCAGCAGCATCAAGCAACCATGCTCCTTTCACTCCATCTGAGATACCAGGCATGGCCATGGATACATCAGCCCTAGATTCAGCATTTGGATCTGATGTAGGGAACATAGGACCTCTGCAATTAGGACCAGATGGCTCATCAAGGGACTCCATCAGACCCTTGGGGCAGCTTTGGAATTTCAGCATTTCTGATTTTACAGCAGATTTAACAAGTTTGGGAGGTAATTTTCTGGCTTGGGTAATTTTACCATAAGCAAAATTTCTCTTAGTAATCAGTTCTTCCATCATTGAAGTACGAACTTAGCATTACCGATCTACTTAGGTTCAAAATATAAAGATATAATCTAATTTTATTAGCTATTCTGTGCTGTTGATTGTAGTAAAGTAGTACAGGAGTTCATTTGTGCATTAAGAAAACGGGTATGATAACAACAATAGGCTGTTTGGTACAAAGTGCAACTTTCCTCTGTTGTCGAAGATCCACATTACTGTTTTTGCCACTGTGCTTCATCCACTACATATGTTGTTGGTAGAAACTGAAATGCAAACTTCTTTTGGTGCTGAATAACTAATGTTCTTATTCTGTTCATTCGGGAAAATAATTAAGTTCTTGTGGGGATGGAGAAAGTTGTCGGTGGGTGAGTCTAATGATGTTGTCGCTTCCTCGAAGGATCAGTCGTTATGTGACATTCATTATGTGACAAAAATATTTGGTTATACAATATATACGATATATGAGACGTGAATCTTAATGAATCTGATTGTTCATTTTATTTTTTACAAATTTTATCTTGTTTTGTATTTTACCGTAGCGTTAGCACGGGCACACTACTAGTGTAAAGAAATAAGCTGTATTCGAAGAAGCGGGCGTTATAATGCAGATATCAAGCAGCAGAAAGGGACTATTCTAGTTCTTGTGAAAGACTCGAACATATAACCAGGATATAAATATATATCACTGATATCTTGTAACCCTAATTGTGAAAATAAACTCCTTGTGTGAACGGAGCACCGAGATTTGACTCTCGGGGATGAAAGTATTGTTGAACTCCGTTAACAAATCCTCGTGTCATTTGTGTACTTGCTATAATTATTCTCTCGTATTAGGGTGACCGCCGGTTCCAACAAGTTCGAGTAAAATAGATTATACTAGCCAATTGACATATAATTCTCTAGTCATAAAAAAGTACGTCCTAGAATACATGTAGTGAAACCTTATTAATTGTGATCAAGTATATTATTTAAAACATATTATTTTTGATGTATGAAAATGATAACACTGTTTTTGTCACAAAAGGCACTTTCAAAACAAGGCGCTTTTACAAAATTTTTAATATATGATAAAAGAAATTTAGTAATCAAAGGAGCATCTCATTAACTTTAAAAAGTAAAAAAAAAATCACTCTTTTACGACAAAAGGAAGTACTTAACACGATAAAACTAGCAAGGTTTGCATGTACGGAAGCAGCGCTTGACCACATGCATCTCTTCCTAATCGTTCATCAGCAGATGTTGGCAACGATCCGACTAAAAGCCCAAAGGCCTGCTTTTTTTCTTTTTACGAGCCAAAGGCCTGCTTGGTTTGCGTTCACTTGTCGCACGCCTTGTATAATCATGCTACATCATCCCCTATTATTTCCCGGGGGATTGCCGCGCGGAGAGCCCCGCCATGTCGCCCCTGCGCGCGCTCCGGCCGGCGCGTGGCGGGGGAATCTTGGTATGGTCGGGGGACCTTTTTTGCAAAAAAGTTCCTGTATTTTTCTGAAATTACGTAAAGGTCCTTGGTTCTCGCAAAAAGGTCCCTGCTAGTTTTTTTTAAAAAACTTTTTTGAAAACAACCCTCCACTTCACCGAAATTTTGTATACATTGCAGGATAGCGCCCCGCAGTTTTAAATTACGTACGGGTCCTCATTTAGTTACGTACAGGTAGGGGTGAAAACGGGTTGGGTTAATCCCGACCGATCCGTCACCGAATCCGATTGGTACCGAATCCGATTAGTACCGAATCCGGAGAAAAAAAATATGGGTTAGGATATGGTAACAGCAATATCCGTCCGAATCCGATACGTCTTCAAGTATGATTTCAGGTTAGTGCTACTATTTGACGTTTCATTTTCTTTTGTAATAGTAAGATAAAATCTTCCACATCAGCTATTAAATAGTAACATCAAGTCAGTGTATCCTACTCCATTTACTGCACTGTATGCATTCCTTACAAACAAGTAGGGGTGCAAACGAATTGGGTTAATCCCGACCGATCTGACACCGACTCCGATTGGTACCGAATCCGATTGATACCGAATCCGGAGAAAAAATATGGGTTAGGATATGGTAACAGCAATATCCGTCCGAATCCGATCCGTTTTCACCCCTACGTACAGGTCCTCAATTTTTTATGAAAAAGACATTCGGCTTTTATGAAAATACACATGTGCCCTCGATTTTTTTAAAAAAACTCCTCACGAATTATCGCCTCTTTTACTTCGGTATACACGGTGGCTGGCGCGGCGTTGCGTCGCGCCTATGAGGCTAGTATATACTAGAATTATTAGCTACAACCCCCTCTTAATCTCAAAAAGAGGGTCTCTTTGGAATACAGGAATTGAAAACACATAAAAATAGGGAAAACACATGATTTATTATAGGAACATCCACAATAAGAGGCTCTTTCCTCAAACAAAAAATTGCAGATACACAAAACAGAGGAATGGATTAAAAGCATTGTTTGGATGCTTCATAGGAACTTTGTAGGAATTTGAGGAGAGCTGTATACGAGACACAAAGGAGAGAGAAGGTTGGTTCAATATCATGTTAGAATTCCTTTGTTCCGAAAAGCTATATAGGAAAATTTTATAGGATTAGATTCCTTCAAAATTTCTATAAAAAAAAACTACACTAAAATACAACATATAACTACATTTCCTACGGAGTTGCACGCGGGGGCTGAGGCTCACGTTAGGCCCAATGAAGTTCCGCCTCTGCATGTACCCGTCCCCGCACTCGGCGTCTTGTTGGTACGACTGCCTCTGCCATCGTCATCCTTTGATTATGTTCAAAAGTGCTATGGTTTGCCTGGGAAGAGAGGATCGGAACTCACACTCGATCCCTTCTCTTTCCTCGTACTTCACAGGTTTTCGAGGCCGAAGGTGAACTGGACTCGCATCCACGAGTGAAACTCAAGGATCTCACCGGTGTCGCTGTCATCACCCCGCCACCCATTGCCGATAGGATTGTGCATTCGGTTAGTTCGATAAAATCAGTTCGGTAAATACGGTATATATGGCAAATATGGTATTATTAGTTCGGTAGTATACGGTATTTTTGAAAATACGGTTCGGTATTGGTAAATCCCAAATTATTTCGGTGCGGTATTGGTAAATACCATATTTACCAAAGTTAACGCATAAATTGCAAACAATTGCAAACAATATACAATATATATATATATATAGATGAGTAGATATATATATATATATATATATATATATATATATATATATATATATATATATATATATATATATATATATATATATATATATATATATATATATATATGCTACCACGGAGGAAGACAAACTTATTGTGTTCATTTACTCCTAATCTCCTATATAGGTTTGGCAATTGGCATAAAGACCGGTTGATGAAACGAATTAGCTCACTGAGTCCACTGCGTCCCACTGCTGTAACATGTGGATAGTATAAACTGTATAATTTTGCACATGAGCAGTGTTGTTTATTTGGGATTGGGCCCAACTCCATCCATTCCCAAGTAATAAGAAGAAGACGAAGTAGCTGCAGGGAGGGCCCAACTCCATCCATCCCGGAGCGGATGGGGAAGTTTCGGTTTTTAGTCGATTTTTCTCAAAAAACTGAACACCAAAAAAACCTAAAATATAAAAACCGAACCGAATACCGAAAACCGGTCAAACCGAGTTGACCGGTTCGGTTTTTTTCGGTCCGGTTTTTTTTATGCGCAGCCTTAATTGCCGAGCCATCATGTCACTGGTTAAATCTAGGGTTTGAGCCAAGCGAACACCAAATACTAAATCGATGCATGAGTATTCAAGGAATTTTTTTAAATAATCAATTTTAAATTCTGAATTATAATATTATGCCTGCTTTTTAATTTTTTACAGTTTTAACCATATGCCGATCCACGGCTGGGCGACTTAGGCTAGGCGCTCAACCATTGGGCGACATGTGGCCAAGTGGCAAATGGTTGGGCGACACGTGACCAAGTCGCCAAATGATTGGGCGACTTGCCCATGTCACCCAACCATGGAGCAACAAGACCCTAAGTCGCCTAACGGTTGGGCGATAATCCTTTAGTCGCCCAACCATTGGGCGATTTTAAAAAAATATATAATTGTTTTATTAATCCAATGGAAATAATTGTGAAGGGGTAAATAGCAATTGTTGTATGTAGGTAACATTTAGAAAATCTTGTTTGTAAGTTGTTTTTTTGAATAAAAGGGCAAACAATGTCAGTTGATCTATTTGTGATTTTCATAGATTGTGAATGGTACAAAATCTGTTAGACTCACAATAATATTTTACGATCGTCGTATGTTGTTGTAGTACAATAAATTTTCTAAAAAGATTTGCGAGGAAGATTGAGGTAGCAATAATTCGTAAGTAGGAAGGTAAGTGATATTGCGATAAAACTGAAATTCATACACAGAGGAGAACTTTGGATAAATGACGTAAGGAAAATAACACGACCGTTCATCCGACAAGGGGTTACATGACACGCAGGCCAACGAACCAAGCATGGTACATCCATGCCTTTAGGGAATTAGAAAACATAGGACATGTGGATGAAGAGCGTGGAACGTGGCCATTTGCCCTTGCGACCCAGCTTAGCATTGTAGTCCTCGCCATCAGCCATAGCCTTGGCCGCCAGTTCGCGCCTTCTCTCGCGCTCCTCCTCACGAACCTCCCACTCCCTACGCCTGCACACCTCTAGGTGAGCTTGCATCTCCCGTCAAATATGCTCGCTTTGATCTTCGCTACGGCGTCGCTCCTCCATACTCTCACGTGGCATCTGGGCGTCTCACTCCTCATGGTCCAGAGTCCACTGGTCGTGCGAGTAGATCTCCCGATCAAGCCATTTGCAGTAGGTGCATAGAGGATCCGGGTGATCTCTTCCCATTGCTTCTCCATGTTAGCGGTGTAGTATTGCAGTCGTTGTGCAGGAAAGCACACTACGGAAGGGGTAGTACTTATAGCCTAACCCGATGCGGTGTATGATTAACAAGTCTAATTTGGTTTGGGCAAATTCGTGTCCATGAGGCAATGGCATGCTGGACAATTCGTGGACTAGCGTATCATCACATCGTTGTGTAAAGCTACCCTGTTTGGTCTTAACACTACACAAGGCTGTCTCGTCTGGTCTTGTCACTACCCAAGGCTGTCTCGTCTGGTCTTATCACTGTGTAAGGCTATCTTGCCTGGTCTTATCACTCCGCAAGGCTGTCTCATCTGGTCTTGTCACTGCGCAAGATTGTCTCACTGGTCTTATCACTGTGCAAGGCTGGTAAATAAAGTTAAAGTTTGCAAATGAAATTACAACCTGATAGCATTTGTACTCTTAGTACCAGTACACACAAGAAGAAATGGTGCTGCACTTCACGGATTGACACTATAAATGAAGTTACAACATCATAGTATTTGTAATCGTAATACCAGCACACACAACAACAACAAGGCACATGGCACTTTACCTAGTGTTCCTACTTGTAGGCGCTTTGCAACATCTTGCAGTGTGGTCTCCCTGGCCACATCGCCCATAACATCTACTCGTCGATCTAGCTTCCCCTTCATCCATATCGTTTCTATTGTGACAACTCTGCCGATAGCCCTTCCCATCCTTCAATAGGTCAAGATCCAGAATCCAAGCCCTCTCTGCAATATCTGATGTGACAAAGTTGCCCACAATCCTGAAGCCTCTTAACCCGCCACACCACGCCTGCAACACCCTCTTCTTCATGAAGTGCTTCGACAGGAAGTTTGATGGGTCCATGTTGATAGTCCCACATGCGGTGAGGACATGAGAGCATGGCTTGTGAAGGAGCTTTGGCTTATTGCATGTGCAACTAGGTTTATTTACATTATCTCCAAGGCACACCTCGTGAGTAACAAGAGAGTGAGCAGTCCAAAATTCAGCTCTGTCCTAAAGGAGTACGTCAAAATGATGTTTCGTATTGCCCATCACATACACCATGTGCGATTGACTCTTCTCAGTCTTGGCATGCATGTATGCTATGATCTTTGAGTAGTATGGTGTAGTGGGTTGGCTACAAGAAGTGTTGCATTTGCATGCCTTTCCCTAAAATATCTTATTGTACCTTACAGAACACCTTCGACGATGGCAACGAGGGCTGAGAATAGACACCCCTAAGAACCCGGTTGTACACCTCCGCAAGGTTAGTGGCCATTATACCATACCTCGCACTGTCCATATCGTGCAATGATTGCCACTTGTCCAAAGGCTTGGCCTTAATCCAATAGGAGAAGCACCTAATATTCCTCGAGGTCCTCCGCATCACGCCAGGAGGGCCAAGCTCTGGTAATGGTGCGAGGTGTTCGGGTTGCGCCACACCAAGAATGGTTGGCCGCTTGTCCTCTAAACAACGTGTTTCCTAGTGTGCTCCTCCAATATCTCTCACAGCACATCGAATTTGTGCTATTGGTTCTACATGGACAATGTCTTGAACAGCTTCATCTACAGTTGTTACAGTAACTACTTGGAGAAGTTAGCCCCCAGATGGCGAATGCACCATCTATTCCTCATGTCTGGCCAAGGGAACAACTCCTCCGGGTCTTGTTGAAGTTTCTTATGGCCTTCATCATTCCGGGGTGGCGATCATGGATTATATAGATATCAGGACGTGCCACAACTACTCCCTCCTTCACATGTCAAAGGAACCACAACCAGCAATTGAAATTCTCACTTTCGACGAATGCTATGGCCAAGGGTAGAATCTGATTGTTGCCATCAACGCCAATTGCTGTCAGGATCTGCCCCTTGTATTTCCCTATTAAAATTATCCCATTGACTGAGATCACTGGTAACATGTATCTCAAAGCATTGATGTAGGCACCGAAGGCTAAGAAGGCTCTCTGCAAAACCAGGTAACCAAGCGATCTTCTGGACGGCTTGTCCTTCACAGCAATGTATGTGCCTGGGTTCCTGTCCCACAGAACCTCGAGCATACAAGGAAGGTTGTCGTAAGCCGCCTTGAAATAACTGAACCTCCTTTCTGAAGCCTTCTACTTCGCACGCCATGCTTTGGCATAGCTAATCTTGTACTTGAATTTTTGCTCAATAGCCACCATGATATGCTTGGCCTTCATGTTCTTCTTCTTCACTATGTCACCTTACATGAGATTGTCTATGAAGGTGGACGTCAGGTTACAATGCTTTGGCAAAACACTATTGAGTACGCAAGAGTGCGGCTCTATCTTCGATACGATCCAGTGAGTCTCATACTTAGATTTGCGTGCATGCACATGCCAAGGACAACAAACCACTCGTAGACCACGGTATACTGCTCCAGGCTAGATTATAGGACCTAATACGTCTTCTACATGGACAAAGCCCACAGTTTAATAGCATCCTATAGTGATCCCTTGTCAGTAAATATTGCACGAAGCTAAACCTCCGTAGCATGGTACTCCCACGGTGATTCACGTTCGTCATGCACAGAAAGGCCCTCAACATCCACCCTATTCCATGCATGTGGCATAGGACCTTCGTACTCATTGGAAGAGTCATCGTCATCCTCTTCTAAAGCTTCCTCCTCGGCCCAGGCCATCTGGTCATTGATCTCTATCTGATGCACTATGTTGTTGACATACACCCTTGCATCCGCCTGTCTAGTGGGCTCATCTTGCGTTGTGCGATATTCGTCATCTTTCTCAGGAACATCAGCATCTGTCTATCAGATGGGCTCAGCGTGCAGTGTTCAATATTCTGGTTCTACCGATGCAACATTGCCCACCGCGTCCTCTTCATGAATCACGTGCTGCGCGTCCGAGGTACTCCTACCAACCGGACCTCCTGTGAATTCCTTCGGACATGGGTGCACGACTAGCACGCACTCATAACGACGTCACTGATAGCCTTCCACAAAGCCCTTCCATGCAATCGTGTGCATCAGTCTCCTCAACTCCCACCAAATATCTATAGTAGATCGACTCCAAAGCCCATGTAGGATAACACTGCACACCTTGGGGTCCAATGAGAAGCTGTGTGTGAGCCAATACAAGACATCTCCGATTCGAGCATTCTCCACGTCCAAGAGTACCATATTGATTTGCTAAAAACTACTCAAGTCAACACCGTACGGACCTTCACGAATGGTACCAATACCGTAATACACTTTCAATGTTGTGGGTTTCAACATGACTGATTTCTCACTGCAAATATTACCATTTGTCAACATGCATTCACTAAATACATGCTCACCAAATACGTACCTACACGTTGTCTACATTCGGATGAGAACAAGAACGGATGAGGCTATTACCTTCACACAAAAACCTTTTCTTATCAACGAGCTTCCTTCGTCTTCCTCTTTAACCTCACGAGCTCCTATTCTCTTCTTCTCTAACCTCACGAGCTCCTCTTCTCTTCTTCTCTCCTTCTCCTGAGCTCTTCTCCTCTTCTTCACTCCCTCTTCCGATTTTCTATCCTCTCCTTCTCACAACAAATATTACCATTTCTCAACATGCATCACTAAATATGTGCTAACCAAATACGCACCAACACGTTTCCTACATTCGGATGGAAATAAGAACAAATGAGACTATTACCTTCACGTGAAGACCTTTTCTTCTTATCAATGAACTTCATTCGTCTTCCTTTCTAACCTCACGAGCTACTCTCCTCTTCTTTTCTCTTTCTCTTGAGTTCCTCTCCTCTTCTTCACTCCCTCTTCCGATTTTCTCTTATATCATTCACTCCCTCTCCTGAGCTCCTCTACTTCGACATGTCTCATTTTTTCCCTCTTCCGAGCTTATCTGCTTCTCCTCCTCTTACAACCTTCTCCCCTCTCCTTCTCTCCCTCTTTTTTCACCTCTCTCAAGCTCCTCTCGTTCTTCTTGTGAGAGAAATGATGATAGCCCGTGAGAGGGTCAGGTCAAAGAGAAAAGGACAGGTTGGCAGCAAGTAGTCGTCCAACCATTGGGCGACTTGCTCTGGTCGCCCAATGGTTAAGTGACTAGAGGCATTAGTCACCGCACGGTTGAGCAACATGGGCAAGTTGCCCAACCATTGGCGACTTGGCCACGTGTCGCCTAACAGTTGGGAGACTTGCCCAAGTCGTCCAACCATGCGACGACAGATGGTTATTTCTATAAATAAAAAAACATGGGTATAAAACTTATATATACTCAACTCAACTTCTGTTGTAAGCTTTTTTTCACTATTCCTATTGTTCCATGCTTATTTTGTCACTGTACCTGCTGTGAGCTTTTTTAGTGTAAATAAATTTAAAAACGGAAAAAAGCTATGTCATCACGAATAATACAAATGAATAGGAAAAAAAGATTAAAAAAATCAGAAAAGAACAAAATTAAAAACCTAAAAGCTAGAAACTAAAAGTTTAAGCGCAATGGAACGGGGCTGTTTAACATCACGTTTTTCTTTTTCTCAATCACGATTCATGAACGGAAAAAGGAGAAAGCATCCAACAATAAAGTGGTAATACTTTTGTTGATAGGTGGATCGCTTTATCGAAAGCGATATTTCGCTGGAAATATAGGCCCCACTCTTTTTCAACTTGAGTTTCTGATTTTAGCTTATTTTTATTATTTCTAAACTTTATTCTTTTCTATCTTTTTAGCCTTTTTAAGCTTTTTTGCTGGTTCTTTTTTTCCATATTCATTTACATTATCCATGATTAGTTAACCTTTTTTTTTCTATTTTTAAAATTTAATTACACCAAATAAGCCACCATCAGCTACAATATAATTTCAGCCATAATCCACTTTTTTCAGCCCAACTGAGCAAGCTGTAACACTTCATTGTACAGCAAAGTATTAACAATCTGCTATACGTACGGCCATAATATCCTGATACACAGACAAATTTTTCTTAAGAATACACAAAAGACTTGTATGTCTTTGCATTAAAAATGGAAGGAGAATAACCATCACCGAACAAACATCTTACGTTGCCGCTCATTTGCGCTGAAAATGGTAGCTTATGGCTGAAATTGCACTGTAGCTGACTGAAAATTGCACTGTAGCTGATGGTGGCTTATTTAATAAAATTAAATTTAAAAAATTAAAAAAATAGGTTAGCCCATCACAGACAAGCAAATGAATACGAAAAAAATAACCGGCAAAAAAGCTAAAAAAAACCAAAAAGCCATATAAAAGACAAATTTTATGAATAGTAAAAAATAAACCAGAAGCCAGAAGTTCAAGCCGAAATGAGTGAGGCCTACAACACAGATAGGAAAAATCAAGGTACCTACCAAATGAAAAACAGGAAAAGAAAAAACATAAGAAAGATTACAATACACACAGACAAATTAAGATGTGAGCAGTAAGCCAGTAACTATTAGAAGAAGTCAATCAAGGGCACTGTTCGTATTGGCTTCTAAAACTTGTTTTTCTACAATAAATAATTTTTCTATAGTACTTAGCTTTTCAACGGAGTGTCTTTTCAAGGCGAGGTCTACTAGTCGATTGTAATGCACACTGTAGTTACTTCATTTATACTAGTCAAAATCGTATACGAGTATCTTTCTATAAAATATTATTATTCATAAGTCAAAAACAAAAACTAATATAAACTGTCCAAAAGCTCAACCACTTGGACTGATGAACTCCAATTCTACGCTAAGAATATCCAATGGTACACGTGTCGTTGTCACTGTAAGTGGTATTTTTCGTAGAGCTTGAATTTTTCAAGTGGTATGGATAAGAGAATCTAGTGATAAATAAATGCTCGTGTCGCTACGGTGTTGACTTTGCGAGAGTTTGCTGAGCGTGACGGTTGCGTGCGTATGTTCTAGAAGAGGAAATGCAGTGATAGGTGTTAGTACTGTTATGCCCTCTTTCTACCACGAATTTTGCAGGAAAAACGAAGGATTGTAATTCAAAGAAGAAATTTCTATACATGTTGTTTGGTTCATAAGATTGCATGGAAGGGAATTCATTGGATAGGAGTTTTTCCTGTAAATTTTAGAGGAATAATATGAGCTCCAACCTTATTTTAAAATTTTCTTTGAGAATTCCAATGCACCTTCTCTCTTTCTCTCTCCCTTCTCTCTAACTAGCTGAATGCCCGTACGTTGCTACGGATTTTAAAAAAATTTAGAACATATTTATATGTATGCTCTAAAAAATTTTACCACCCGTTAGTTTCAGAACATATAGTATGATAAAATTTTTGTTAGGGCTTAATATTTTACTACTTCAACATAAACTGCTGCTTTATCTGTCATTCGCTCGAACAACTGCCGTGCGAGCTTCCATTTTCATCTGTCGCAACAGATGCTAAGCTTCTGTAACAATTCACATGAACTGAGCCACGCACTGCCATCTCCCAAAATGCGAAGATGTACCAACAACGGCATAAGAAGAAACACGGCAGAAAAACAAGACTTGGCAAACGGCAACTTTGCTCAACAACTGCACGGTTAGAAACTCATAAGCCAACACAACCAAAGGTAAAAACACCCATAACAGCAGCAATACTTCATGCATGAGACTGCCATAACAAATCTAAAAGGCTAAATGAGAATTAAATTATTAGTCACACAAAGGAATTGTTGACAGGAATTAAGTTAACACACAGCATAGAGATCTAAGATGGCGAGACATCACTGCGGGTGTTCTGCCCCCTACCAAACCAATGGCACAGCATACAAAAGCATGCCATACCCACTAAACTGAGCGAAACTATTTCCCCACAGGCAACAGCACAATATAATGTTTGAAAAGTTAAGTGTCAACGAAGCCCGAGTTCTGCAAACACTTGCTCTATTGCACTGTACACCTCGACCTTCGCCACGGCAAGGGCTGATTCACCACAAAAGCAACGCATCTCCTCACCAACAGATGTTTGTAATTAGGGTTATTACCTCCTCTGCCTTTTTGATTCAGCCTACAATTGACAAGCCAAAAGAGAACAGACATACATTAGAGGGAAAAAAGTAATAGGAGACAAAAAAAACATGAGTAGATGAATTGCTAAGAAAAAGGGTAAGACACCGTGTCCAGTGCCTAACTGCCTATCAAAATACTAACAAATAAGATAGGTATTATTGTATTAATGTGGGGAGCACAGGCTGATATCCTAGGGCCTCAGCACATTATGGATTTACTGCCCTTACTTTTTTAATACACTTTGTTTCTTAGAGTTTAGCATGTGCATATATTATATCTAAAAAGAAGCATTAACAAACATATAAAGTTCAAGACTTGCTTCTGACAGTCAGATCAATTACACCTATGTCGACTATTCCCCCCAAAAATGAACGTACAGAAAATTAGGTAGGAGTTATGAATTTAAGTTGAATAATGTATGCACAAATCCATATTTGTGAGGCACAAGCAACAGATTCCAGCCCAATCATCTTCTTGCAAATTGTATAAAGCTCCGATTCAGGAAATAAGATGTTTGGATGTTCAATGATTCACTATCACGGCTTCAAAATGAACAAAAAAAATTTGTATCTGAAATATCTGAGAGAAACAGAAAACAGAAGCCCCAACAAAGAATCGTAAGCTACTTTCAAACAAATTCCATTGCCACTGTTTTCTGCAACAAAAAATGGGAGAATATGACAACAGAAGTTCCCTCTACTGACACATCAAACTTGCATTTCCTTTTTAATTTCCATCGTACTAACCATGTACACCCCAAAATCTAGAAAAGAAGGAGTAGAAGTGTAAAGTCAACTAAATCATCATGTGTCTTCACTGAAGTACCAATAAACATCATACCTACAAACCACTGGTTCTTTTCATGAGAATTGGATACATAAATGGGCAAATCGCAGACACTTTTCATGAGAACTGAGTACATAAATGAGTGAATCACAAGAGTAATCAACCCGCATATGAAGGCATTTTTTTATGAGGAGTAATGTACCCACAAACCTTCATAGGAAGCACTTCAGTCCCTTGCCATCTAAAAATGAAAAGGCTCCACTATGTTGTTAATTGTAAAGACCCATTGCCAAATGTTTCATCAGACTAGGAGCATTAAATAAAAAGAATAATTTATTTTTTTAAAAATATTGGGTTGGCCTTGAGAAGGTTGGGTGCAATGGAAATGGCTAAAACCTACTGTGATACAATTAGCTAGGAGGTAAAGCAGCACAGATACTTGGCATTTTCTGCAATATGCATGCATACTATGTCAGGGAATTATACCTTGTGGAAGTAAGCAACAAATATGACATACAATAGAGCAATAGATGCTACTAATTTTCCATATAAAAAAGATAGTGTCTATAAGTACGCAAACTATAAATTGGCAGGAATGAATTTCAAAACCAATAAATATATATATGTTGTGGCTACAGACCAAACAGAGAGAGAGAGATGGTAGTGGAGAGTGAGGGAGATGAGTAATGGCTTGGGTCCTCCCCATGGCCTGCATTCCATATATATACATGGGGAGTGCTTTTACAATTATACCCTTACAGCTGATCATCCCCCTCAGGGGCATTTATGACATTACACATGGCCTAGTCGGGCCTTATAACCTCCTATCAGCTCGCTGGTTTAGGTGGGGCCACCCCTACAACAGAGCCTCTCATGGAGAAGGGCTTCACAGGCCGGGCCATGTTGCCGAGTCCTTTGGCCCTCCGTCCTCGCGGCTCGTGAATTTTTCTCGAACTTGACCGTGGGCCGCGCCGGCAGACGCGCGCGCGCCCGCCCCTACCCTTCGAACGGGTGGCGCGAGCGGCGCTGAGCCGGGTAGACGCGCGCGCCCGCCCCTACCCTTCGAACGGTGGCGGCGGCCGGGCGCTAGCCGGCAGACGCGCGCTGGGGCGTTGCACCGCCGCAGGCGAGCGGGCCCGTGAGCCGCCGCGTGTGCCTTAAGTGGTAATGGACGCGCCGCGACGCCGCTCTTCCGCCGCCCACGTGGTGAGGCGTGCTTGGCGCGTGCGGGCCTTGAGGCGCCGTGACCATTAATGCGACGCGACTCCCGCGTTGGACTTCGCCGATTGACTTCCGCCGGTTGGCTTCCCGCCGATGGGGTATATATACGGCCAGTGCGGCGTTGTTCCCGCATGTATTGTGATAGAAGTCGCTCCCTAAATGGGCCCTTTCGCGGCATCAACATCCTCGGCGACGCCGAGCGGCTTGGGGATGTTGATGCACGTATGAGGTCTATTTTTCTCGAGCTTGGTCGCCGCCGGTTATCGATAGCAACATGCGCTTCTCGCCCTCGCGAAGTTTCGCGAGCGACGGCAAGGTTTGCCCCGTTTCTTCTTAGCGCACCGCCACACCGGTGTTCCCGATGGAGCCCACCCGCATTACCTTCTTTTGTTATAAAAAGAATGTTGATGCACCGTAGGTGGCCCGTTAAGGAGAACGAGGCGACTTTGCGGACAGCCGGCAGCGCGCGCGCCCGCCTCCTACCCTTCGAACGGCGCGCGCGAGCCGGCGCCAGCCGAGTAGCCGCCGCGCCCGCCCCTACCCTTCGAACGGGTGGCGCGAGCCGGGCGCCTAGCTGGCAGACGCGCGCTCCGCCCCTACCCTTCGAACGGGTGGCGCGAGCCGGGCGCTAGCCGGCGAGGCGCGCGCGCTCCGTCCCCTACCTCCGTCCCCTACCCTTCGAACGGGCGCGCGTGCTCCGGCCCCTACCCTTCGAACGGGTGGCAGCGGAGCTGACGCCTAGCCGAAGTAGATGCGCGCGCTCCGTCCCCTACCCTTCGAACGGGTGGCAGCGGAGCTGACACCCGCGCATCGCGAACCCCGCCACGCCCGTGGCGACTTGAGATCTCACGATGCGGTCCTGCGCTGTAAAGGTTCCTGGAATCCCGCCGGCCCCCGGTCTGCCAGGGTTAGGTTCCCATACCGCGCGACCCGCCTCGGCGAACGGGGCACGTGGCGGCTTGTGACTAGTGCGCGGCGGGATGTGGACGGTTGCGTGCTCGCGGCCGCTCGCCCCTTCCCTAGGCAAGGGGGACACGGGGCGGGCGATGAGTGGCGCAGCGTCGAAGCTGTTGTGATCCCCTGGCCCATTAGTGCGCCTTTAATGGCGGCTAGGGAGCGTCGTGCTGTGACGGCACCTGGCGCTTGTGGCCTCTCAGCTTTGGGTATGGGGAATTGCGCTGGATGGACATTTGTACGACTGCGGTCGCGCCCCGTACGCGGACCGTCGCGACGCTTCGGTATTGGGGCGAGGTGGCTTAAAGTAGCCCCCGTGACCGCGCCCCCGCAGTTGTACGCCCCCTTCTTGCTTGCACCGCCTTCCATACTTGCGTAGTATTCTTTGCCGCTAGCCTCCTTCCCGGAGAAGCAATGGCGTCGGATGGCAAGCGTGGTGGGCGTTTGCGTCGCGCATTCGCCGGCGGTTCGCTATTGAGGTGAAGCACGACTCCAAGAGCGCGACCGCCGGCGGCGGACAAGGAGTGGTTGGTGGCGGGGAGGAAGGCACGCTTCTCGGCGAGCTAGGCCCTCGCCGTGACCGAGAAGACGATCCAAGGGCTTCTACGCGCGGGGAAGTCGTCCGAGCGCCAGAGGTACGATTGCCCGCCGATGAGACGGAACCGCATCCCGAGAGGTCGGAGGCGGTCGATTCGTTTTTTCGACGCGGGCCCGCATCCCGGCGACGGCTATCGTGGGCGACGGCCGCGACCTTCGGCCGAGTGGCGCAATCGACCAACGCCGTGGCCCGGCCGCGGTGTACACTGGCCTTGCGCCGGGGCGCCGCTGGGGCGCCTCGTTGTTCGCCCACCTTCGCGAGGCACGGTGCGCCAAGGACCGGAAGGACGGACGCTGCCGAGCCGGCAGCGCCACCTTTCTTCTTCGCCCATCGTAAGAAGCTCTTCCTTGCGAACTCAACTCGCAGAAGTGGAGTCTTATCGATGAAGCGGTGGTTCTACCACCGTGGAGAGCGGAGCGCCTTGAGTGCACAGCCGACCGATCGCGCTTCAAGCCCTCGCCCACGGACGCCGATGATGAGGACAGCGGAGGGCCCGGCGCTCAGAGGCGTGGCGCCCGCTTCAACATGCGTGACTCGCCAAGAGTACGTGATGTACGGTGTGGCACCGCTTGCCCGCGATCGGGCGCCTTGTCGCCGAAGCGCCGAGACAACAATGTTTCGCTATGGATCGCTGCCGCGGCGCCTCCGGCCTTCGTAAGCCCGACCGCGCTCTCCTTTGTTCACGCGAAATGCGTTATAGGCCGTCGCCGTCTCCTTTGCTTCGTGGATTTGCTTGGAGGAGGCGAGCAAGCCGCGCGACGATTTCGGGCGGTACACCGCAGGAGCACTAGCGCGTGCGCGTCGCCATCGCCGAGGCGGGGCTGGGGCGAATAAACCGCGTGTGCGAGGCACTGGGCCTTGCCGTGCCGGACCGTGTCGCTCCGGACAACGGTGCAACGAAGAAGAAGACGAAGACTCCGTCTCGGAAGAGGAGCCGAAGCGGGGCGTCTGTCGTGCCTGGTGCGGCAGCTACTAGTGCCGCTGCTGGTGCTTCCGAGGGCGCGACGGACGCGGAGTCGGGATCGCGGCATGCCGATTCGAGCTTGATGGCGCGACGCCGAGGCGAGGGTCTTCGGCGAGCGCCCTGGACGGCGGCCGGAGAGGGGAGGCCTCGCCGCCCGCCGCAGTTGCCGAGATAGAATCCGCGCGAGCCGGCGATGTTGAGGTGGAGCCTTCGGCCGTGGCCGCCGCGGTGCGAGACGCCCGTGGAGGCGACGGAGCCGCGCCGCTTTCCCCAGCAGCAGCGAAGACGAGGTGCCCCTACGGAAATCGCCACGCGGAATCTTTGCCCCGGAGTCAGAGCCGCGGCCTCGCCGGCAGCGATCGAGGCGGTGTCGCCGCCGCCGCCGCTAAGCGGCCTTGTGTGCGGCGGGCTCCATCGGACGCCGCGAGGATTTGTCATGGCGGCGACGCGCCGGCTGTGGGACTCGTGCGATGCCGAGACCTCGCGCGCGGCGCGCCTCGCCTCGTCACGCCGCCGCCGTGTGGACGATCATCGCCGCCCAACACGGAGGCTTCGCGCGCCGCGGACCATGCTTTCTGCGGGGCTTACGCCACCGCAGCCTCGCTCGTAGTAGGGAGGCGGACCCGAAGCCCTCCTTCCGCTACCGGGTAGGTTGGCCTAGCTTATCCCGACGATTCTTTTATGCGCTGCGGTGCTCACCGCATTCTCGCTTGCGCGCCGCCATTCCGAGGAGCGCTGGCGAGCACGGACCCCGCACGCAGGAGCCCGTGGACTTCGTGCCTCCCGAGACGCCGAGGGCGTGGCGCGATCGTGGGTGACGCGCCGCCGCCGACCAACAAGCGCCGCAGCCCACGGCGGGCGCCTTGTGGACGCCGAGGTGTCCGTGTGAGGGTAAGCACTCATACGACCACGCCGGGCCGGCTGAGCTTGCTAAGTCTCCATTCTCGCAGACACTCGCCGGGCAGGCCTTGCAAACGGCTACACTCGTGCCCAAGGGGCGCTTTAGGATAGGTCGCGGCCACCGAGGAGGAGCTACGCGAAGCCTCTCGAGCCCGTTTCGCCCAAGACGCCCGCATCCGCCGCCTAGAAGCGCACGCGCCAAGCAAAGGCACACGCCGAGGGCTTGTTGCGCTCGGCGCGGAGTCGGCCGCGAGGTCGCCGCCAGGTTTGCGGCGGAGCGGACGGCTCCTAGAACAGTCGCCTCGTTAGAGAAGGAAAAGGCGAGCTCGCCTTGACTCTAGCGAGCGTAACCGCACGCTTGGCGACGCCTCGGTGGTTGCGTGGGACGCCATGCAAGCACTAGAGAGCCATTTTCAAGGGCTGGTAGCTGAGGTGCCGGACCGCGCCTTTGGCCCGGAGGAGTTATCTCGACCTCCGCTGGTCGGAGATGCCGCGACGCCGCGCGCGACGCCGCGACGAGCTTTGGCCACCACTGCGCCGGGCCGATGTCGCACGGTCAAACTCGTGGTCACTTTACGGAAGGGGAGCCTCGCCATTTCGACGAGGTCCTCGACGCGACGAGGGCGGCGCTGGCCCTCCGGCGCCGAACCCGCAGTTCGACGCCGTGGCGCCTAGGTGTAGGCGTGTGTTGTAATGCTCCTCTTTTTGCGAGTGAAGTGTACGCTGTTTCATAAATTCGACTTTCGCCTATGTCCCGAGCTTCCTTCTTGCCGGGCCGACTTCTCGCGGCCGACCTTGCGATTTCGGCGACGCTTCGACGGGCGAAGGGTCAAGAGTCACCGACTTTTTGGCGGGCGACCTTCTTCCAGCGGAACCCCGCCCTATCGCGCAGTTAAGGACGAAACGCCGATTAGCTATTCGTGAGCGCAGGATGTTGCCGGGCCTCAGACGGAAAACATTTCGATATATAGAACTCCCGATAATTAGGACATGCGCGGCGTGCTGTGTGGAGCCGAGATCCCCATATTCCCGCCGCCGTTAGTGCGAACCGCGCGCAGCGCCGCTCCCGCTGAAAGTTCGAGATCGGCGCGTATGGCGGACGCCCGCACTCACGACTGCTTAGAGTTCAGATCGGCGCGCGCGGCGGACTCCGCACTACGACCTGGTTAGAGTCCGTGGATCGGCGCGCGCGGCGCGACTTCGACCACGACTGCTTAGAGTCCCGTGGATCGCGCGCGCGAAGGCGGACCTCCGCACTACGACCGCCAGAGTCCCGGATTATCGCCCTTCTTGCTTGCACCGCCTTCCATACTTGCGTAGTATTCTTTGCCGCTAGCCTCCTTCCCGGAGAAGCAATGGCGTCGGATGGCAAGCGTGGTCGGGCGTTTGGCGTCTGCGGCATTCGCCGGCGGTCTTCGCTATTGGAGGTGAAGTACGCACTCCAAGAGCGCGACCCGGCGGCGGCGGACAAGGAGTGGTTGGTGGCGGGGGAGGAAGGCACGTTCTCCGGCGAGCTAGGCCCCTCGCTCGTGACCGAGAAGACGATCCAAGGGCTTCTACGCGTGGGGAAGCTGTCCGAGCGCCAGGAGGTACGATTGCCCGCCGCCGATGAGACGGAACCGCATCCCGAGAGGTCGGAGGCGGTCGTATTCGTTGCCTTTTTCGACGCGGGCCCGCATCCCGGCGGCGCTATCGTGGCGGCGTCGCTTTGCGGACCCGGGCCGAGTGGCGCAAGCGACTCGACGCCGTGGCGGCTCGCGGTGTACTGGTGGGCCTTGCGCTCGGGGCGTCTTGGCGGCGTCGTTGTTCGCCCACCTTCGCGAGGCACGGTGCGGCCCAGGACGGAAGGGCGGGACGCCGTCGAGCCGGCGGCGTCACCTTTCTTCTTCGTCCATCGTAAGAAGCTCTTCCTTGCGAACTCAACTCGCAGAAGTGAGTCTTATGGATGAAGCGGTGGTTCTACCACCGTGTGGAAGCGGAGCGACCTTGAGTGCAAAGCCGACCGATCGCGTTCAAGCCCTCGCCCACGGACGCTTCGATGATGAGGACAAAGCGGAGGCCCGGCGGCTCGTAGGCGTGGCCGCCCGCTTCAACATGCGTGACCTCGCCGAAGAGTACGTGATGTACGGTGTGGCACCGTTTGCCCGCGACTGGCGTCTTGCTGCCGAGAAGCGTCGAGACAACAATGTTTCGCTATGGATCTGCTTGCTGCCGGCGCCCTCCAGTCTTCGTAAGCCCCGACCGCGCCTCTCCTTTGTTCACGCGAAATGCGTTATATGCTGATGCTGTCTCCTTTGCTTCAGGGATTTGCTTGGAGGAGGCGGAGCAAGCCGCGACGATTTCGGGCGGTACACGGCGAGGAGCACTAGCGGTGGCGTCGCCATCGCCGAGGCGGGTCGAGGCGAATAAACGGCGTGTGCGAGGCACCGGCCTTGCCGTGCGGACCGTGTCGCTCCGGACAACGGTGCAACGAAGAAGAAGACGAAGACTCCGTCTCGGAAGAGGAGCCGGCGGGCGTGCTGCCGTGCACGGTGCGGCGGCTACTAGTGCCATTCTTTGGTGCTTCCGAGGCGCGACGACGCGGAGTCGGGATCGGCGGTATGCCGATTCGAGCTTGATGGCGCGACGCCGAGGCGAGGGTCTTGGCAGCGCCACGGGCGCGGCGGAGAGGGAGGCCTCGCCGCCGCCGCGATTGCCGAGATAGAATCGCGCGAGCCGGCGATGTTGAGGTGGAGCCTTCGCGTGGCGCTGCGGTGCCGAGACGCCCCCGTGGAGGCGCGACGGAGCCGTCTTTGCCTTCCCAAAGCAGCGGAAGACGAGGTGCCCCTACGAAATCGCCACGCGAATCTTTGCCCCGGGAGGCGAGCGCGGGGCCTCGCCGCAGCGATGGCCCAGGGGCGGTGTCGCTGCTGCCTGCCCCGGCTAAGCGGCCTTGTGTGCGGCCGGGGCTCCATCGGACGCCGCGAGGATTTGTCATGGCGACGGGCGTCAGAAGCCTGTGGGACTCTGGTGCAGATGCCGAGGACCCTGCGGCGTGCGCGCCCTCTGCCCCTCTGGTCACGCCGCCCGCCGTGCAGGGACGATCATCGCCGGCCCCGAACACGGAGGCTTCTGCGCGCTGCGGGACCATGCTTTCTGCGGGGGCTTACGCCACCGCAGCCCCGTCTGGTAGTAGGGAGGCGGACCCCCGAAGCCCTCCTTCCGCTACCGAAGGTAGGTTGGCCTAGCTTATCCTGACGTATTCTTTTATGCGTTGCGGTGCTCACCTGCATTCCTGTTTGCAGCGTCGCTCATTCCGGAGGAGCGCTTGGCGGAGCACGGGACCCCCGCACGTGTGAGCCCCGTGGACTTCGTGCCTCCCGGACGGCGAGGCGGCGTGGCGGGATCGTGGGTGACGCGGCTGCCAGCGTCGACCAACAAGCGCTGCAGGCCTACGAAGCGGGGCGCCTTGTGGACGCCTTCGAGGTGTCCGGTGTGAGGGTAAGTACTCATACGACCACGCCTGGGCCGGCTGAGCTTGCTAAGTCTCTCCATTCTCGCACACACGTCTTTGGGGGCGGCCTTGCAAGCGGCCTACACTCGTGCCCAAGGCGCTTTAGGATAGGTGCGGCCACCGAGGAGGAGCTACGCGAAGCCTCTGGAGCCCGTTCGCCCAAACGCCCGCATCCGCGGCTAAAGCGAGAATGCGCGAAAGCAAAGGCACTGCTGAGGGGCTTGTTGCGTCGCGCGCGAGTCGGCCGCGAGGTCGCTCGCCAGGTTTGCGGCGGAGGCGGGGCGGGCTCCTAGAACAGTCGCCTCGTTAGAGAAGGAAAAAGGCGAGCTCGCCTTGACTCTAGCGGAGCGTAACCAGACGCTTGGCGACGCCTCGGTGGTTGCGTGGGACGCCATGCAAGCACTAGAGAGCCATTTTCAAGGGCTGGTAGCTGAGGTGCCGGACCGCGCCTTTGGCCCGGAGGAGTTATCTCGGACCCTCCGCTGGGTCGGAGATGCCGCGGACGTCGCGCGCGACGCCGCGACGAGCTTTGGCCACCACTGCGTCGGGCCAGATGCTGCACGGGTCAAACTCCAGAAGTCACTTTACGGGAAGGGGAGCCTCGGCCAATTTCTGGACGAGGTCCCTCGACGCGACGAGGGCGGCGCTGGGCCCTCCGAAGGCGCCGGGAACCCGCAGGTCTGACGCCGTGGCGCCTAGGTGTAGGCGTGTGTTGTAATGCTCCCTCTTTTTGCGAGTGAAGTGTACGCTTGCTTCATAAATTCTGACTTTCGCCTATGTCCCGAGCAGCTTCCTTGCTGGGGCCGACTTCCTGCGGCCGACCTTGCGACTCGGCGGCGCTTACGCATGTGGCGAAGGGCGAAGAGTCACCGGACTTTTAGGCGGGCGACCTTCTTCCAGCGGAACCCGCCCTATCGCGTGTTAAGGGCGAACACGCGATTAGCTATTGAGCGGCGGGGATGTTGCTGAGCCTCTGACGGAAAACATTTCTCGAATATATAGAACTCCGGCGTCGATAATTAGGACATGCGCGGGCGTCTGAAAGTTGTGTGGAGCCGAGATCCCCATATTCCCGGACCTTCGCCGTTAGTGCGAACGCGCGCGCGACGCCGCTCTCTGCTGAAAGTTCGTGGCGGCGCGTGGCGGCGGACGTCCGCACCGGCGACTGCCTTTAGAGTCCGTGGATGCAGCCAGAGGCGGGCCTCGCGCTCGCGCGTGCGCGGCGGACCTCCGCACTCGACGACCTGGTTAGAGTCCGTGGTGGCGCGTGGAGGCGGACCGCAAGAGTCCCGTGGATCGCGCTCTAGGCGACTGCTTTAGAGTCCGTGGGGTGCGCGGCGGGCCTCGCGCGCGTCGTGGGTGGCGGACCTCCGCTACGACCGCCAGAGTCCGTGGACCGGCGTGTCAGCGGCGGGCCTCCGCACTACAATGCCCCTCACCCCGAGGTGGGGCAGCCTCTGGTGTATCGCATAATCCACATGCGCACCGATCTGGGGGCGACCTGCAGCGCGCCACGTCGGTACTCGGGACCCTCGGGCGGTTTCGTGAGTGCCCCCGCGCGTACCTCCGTGGTGTGCGGCGAGCCTCCACACGTTTGCGGTGCGCGATTGGCGACCCGCGCATGATTCGCGTGGGATCGGCGCCCACGTCGATTTATACTCGAGAAATGCGCGAGGGCGAAGTCCTTGGCGTGCACGGGTTCGCGTCTTGTTTATACTCGTAAGTGCGCGGGAGAACATCCGCGACTTGTTTAGACTCCGTGAGCGCGCGCAGGCGTCCCCACACGTCTTCATTTATACTCATGCCCGCGCCATTGACGGAGAGTGCACGCGAACGTGCGTCTTGATTTATACTCATGCCCGTGTCTTTGGCGGAGAGTGCACGCAGCGAGCGTGCGTCTTGGTTTATACTCATGCCCGTGTCTTTGACGGAGAGTGCACACGCGAACGTCGTCTTGGTTTATACTCATGGCGTGTCTTTGGCGGAGAGTGCACACGCGCGGCGTGCGTCTTGGTTTATACTCATGCCGTGTCTTTGGCGGAGAGTGCACACGCGAGCGTCGTCTTGGTTTATACTCATGCCCGTGTCTTTGGCGGAGAGTGCACACGTGGCGTCGTCTTTGGTTTATCTCATGCCCGTGTCTTTGGCGGAGAGTGCACACGCGCACGCGCGTCTTCGTTTATACTCATGCGTGCCCACGCCACGGAGAGGCGCTGCGCGAGCGTGCGTCTTGGTTTATACTCATGCACGTGCCTCGCCGCGAGAGAGTGCACTGCGCGAGCGCGCGTCTTGGTTTATACTCATGCCCGTGCCCTTGGCTACGGAGAGTGCACACGCGAACGTGCGTCTTCGGTTTATACTGCGGGAGCAAACGCGTAGGCGGAGCCTCCGCGTGCGCTCCCCGCGGATCTCCGCACCATCGGTAACATGTTGGCGACAAACGGAACTTTATTATATTCCCGTTTGTGCGGGTAAGCGATTACATACGACGAGGTGGTGGGGGGGACTAACCGTTTGTGCTCAGCGCGGCCGGAGCCTCTAGTAGGTGCCCTATCGGCAGGGCTTGCGGAGTCACCCCCGGATGGCGCCGTGAGCCTTCGCCCGGCGGTGCCAATCCTAGGTGCTCCGCTACCCACCGCAGCGGGGACATCTGGTGCCGTGCTCAATGCGCCGGGCCATGTCCTGGTCGCCCCGAACGGTGATGACGGCCCGCGGCCCCGGGAGCTTCATGCACAAATAGGCGTGATGCGGCACCGCCCCGAAGGAGTTGAGGACCGAACGCCCCATAATGGCATTGTAAGGGTACGGGAGATCGACGATGTCGAATGTCGTGTCCTCGACCCTTTCGTTGTCGCCCTGTCCGAAGGAGACCTGCAAGCATATTTGGCCGAGCGCCTGTAGAGGTTGTCCGCCGAAGCCCTGCAGCGGGACTTCCGACAGGCCGAGGCGTCTTTGGGGGATCCCCATCTGGTCGAAGGCTACCGCGAACAAAATGTTCGCGGAGCTGCCGCCATCAACTAGGGCGCGTCTCACATCGCATCCCGCTACGACGACCCGGACGACCAGGGGATCGTGGTGAGGAAGCTCCACCCCTTGGGCGTCGGTGGGAGTGAACGTGACCTCCTGCTGCGCCCAGTCCGGCGGTGCTCGTGCTGGGTACGCCACCACATGGTGTAGCCTCCGCACGTAAGCCTTCCGCTGCCGTGCCGAGGCGAACTCCACCGAGGAGCCTCCGGAGATGACATTGATAACCCTTGGTGGGTGGCCTCGAGTTCAGCCAGGCTGAGAAAGCCCTCCTAAAGGCTGCGCCGCGTGGGCTGGATCCGCAGAGGGCCCTCACGGGGCTGCGTTCCTTGCGCTTGGGTATGCTCGGGGACTTTGTATGGGTCTTTGTCGTGGGCCACCACGGCGGGCGTGCTTCGAGTTCTGTCCTGGTAGCTGTCGCGGGCGCGCGATAGAGTGCATGTGCGCGTGTCGTGGTTTCGCGACCGTGGACTACGCACCACGACCCACAGTGTTGGTCGTCGTAGCCTCTCGCTTCTATCGTCGCGGCGCGCCACGCCGCGTCCGACCTCGGCGCCCCGACGGCCCGACCGCGGGGCCTGTGCCGTCGGAACCGCCGATGTCGAGGCGTCTGGCCTCGCCGCGACTTCTGCTGGCCACGCTTGGGCTTGCCGGACGGCTCCTTGTGCGGGGCATCCTTGCGGTCGGGCGCGTCCTTGGACGACTCCTTCTTACGTTTTCCCTTCGAAGGACCGTCGTTTGACGGATCTTCAGCTTTTGCCGAGGCCCCGGCCTGGTTGGTGTCGGAGTCGTCGCCTTGTCGCCGTCGTGCATCCTCTTCCGCCCTGGCGTACTCCTCCATTTTGTCGAAGAGCTTCGTCACTGTCTTGATTGGCTTCCGCACGTTATACTCGGCCATTGGGCCCAGACGAAGGCCCTTTATGGCCGCGTTGACCACGGTGGTTTCGTTAACGTCTTTGACTTGACAACGTATCTTCGCGAAGCGTTTGAAGTAGTCCCGGAGCTTCTCCGAAGGTTTCTGCTTCACGGCGAAGAGCTGGTCCGCGTCGACCCGCTCGACATAATTGCCATGAAAGTTGTTATGAAGGCGGTCGCGGATCTGCTCCCACGCGTAAATGGAGTTCGGCTCTATGGTGAAAAACCAGGAGAGCGCCACTCCCTGCAACGCGAGGGGGAGCCCCTTCGCTTTTGTGGTATCATCGCCGCCCGCGGCCTCGATTGCGGTTTCGTACACGCGCACGAACTCGCGGGGGTCCGTGTCGCCTTTGTAAGGCTCGATGACGCTGGGAAACTTGAAGTCTTCGTGCCACACCGCCTGCTGTAGTCCTGCCGAGAGCGGGGACTCGGATCGGCAGCGCGCGGCGAGGCACGGCTGGATGTGGGGCCTCGCGGTGTCCGCCCTTTCGGCGTGGGTTACAGCGCGACCACCGGCGCGGCTGCGGCTCGAGCCTCTTGTATGTCTCGGACAGCCCGCGAAGATCCCGGCTCCTCTTTGGGCGCTTTGAGGGCCACCGCGAGGCGCTTCCATCGCTGTCTGGGCGGGGGCGCGGCACGCCAGTGGCGGACCCATGGCAACCGCACGGCGTCGCGAGCTCCCAGCTGCGGTCGCTCCGTCTGCGCTACGTGGCGTCGTGGCGGCGGCGGTGAGTTAGTTCTTTGTCGCCGCAGCCGGTGCGCGGTCGATCGTCGCGCAGCGCCGATGTGGTCGGTCGTCGTAGCGCCGGTGGCGTGGTCGGCCGTCGCAGCGCCGATGGCGGGGCGATCGTCGCGCAGCCGGTGGCGGTCGGGCATCGCGATGCGGTGGCGTGGTTGGCCGTCGCGGCGCCGGTGGCGGGCGGTCGTCGCAGCTCCGGTGGCGTGGTCATTTGCCGCCGCGAGTGCCAACGTCCTCGACCGCCGCGCCCGCGGCAGCCGCTGCCGAAGCCCTGGTACTCACGCGACGCTCCGCTCCGACGGTCTTCTTCCCCTTCGCCGCCGTCGGCGAAGCTTTTTTCGGTGCCATCCTCCTTCGAGCTTCGAGCTTGCTCCTGTCCCTCCCCACGGACGGCGCCAACTGTTGTGGCTACAGACCAAACAGAGAGAGATGGTAGTGGAGAGTGAGGGAGATGAGTAATGGCTTGGGTCCTCCCCATCGCCTGCATTCCATATATATATGGGGAGTGCTTTTACAATTATACCCTTACAGCTGATCATCCCCCTCAGGGGCATTTATGACATTACACATGGCCTAGTCTGGGCCTTATAACCTCCTATCAGGCCTACTGGGTTTAGGTGGGGGCCACCCCTACAACAATATACAACTGTCTATGACCTTACCAATACCATTAATCACGATCACAATTCCTTCCTCGTGGAGCTACTAACTGTTATGTTCCTACCTTTCGGTCCATGGCCATGACACATCCTATTCCATAAAAGAATACATGTATCACATTTTTGAGTAATCCTCCAAGTATTCCAATCGATAAAAAGCTAGAAGATAGATGCACAAACTGAGATTATACCTAATTAGACCTAAAAGGATGCCCCCAAGAAAAAAGAAATTACATGGTGTGGCTAGTCTAACCAAAAAGAAGAAATGTCCAAAAAAAGAACCGACAAGATCCAAACACCATCCACCTATGATGTTGGAGGGCTCATCATCTACATGGTTGCTCCACAATATTGATACCTCTAAATGATTTATAGGAAATTTGCTAAGAACATCAAGACAAATGATGAAAACCTCCTCTCCCATATTTGCGAGAAAAGATTTATTCAACTATACTAATGAATAGTTCACTGCATACCCCAACTACTCTAGCTAACTTGATCTCAATGTCACACTCACACGGAGGCCTGCACACAATACTCCAAATGAAGTAATGCTTATTTATCTTTTTTGTTTGTGACCTAACATATCTTAAATAAAACTTGAGAAATTAGTGACCCATTAACATAACTCTATGCTATTTGAAAAAAAAAATCTCACTGGGAAGTATGGTGCCTTTCGTAGGAGCCACACCCTTTTCATCGTGCCGAAGCAACCTAACCTTGCCTTCCTGCAACTGGCATCTTCACATAGCCTGCAGTAATGAAATAGTAGTTACAAACACTATACAGAAAAATCAGATACAAGGATGAAATAAAGTAATAAACATGGAGAAGATGAAAAGAACAAAGAGGGAGGGTCACGTGCAGCTATCGTCTCCCCATCCCCTACCTCGACACCGATGACGGCCATGCCCAGCGTGCTCTTCAATGAATAGAGGATCGAGCACAGGCAGCACACGTGCAAGTGGGGCGCTACGGCTGCTCAAAGAGCACGGGCTTGCCTCCTCCCAACGCTTACTCGCAGGCTGCTTGTGGGGAGCCATCCCCTCCTTCAATTGTGTGCGCCATCACCGTCCTCTAAAGTGGATGCAAATGAAATAAATGGGAAACAATGTAAATCAAGGAAGCAAATGATACAATGTAACTTATAACAGATCTTAAGTGTTTATTTACAAATGAAATAGGGAAACAATATCATAATTGCTAGCTTCTGTGCTATTCAAAATGTGTAGGACTTTGATCAGTTACAATATTTCTGTTGATTGATACCAAAATACCCAACAATAAGTCATTCTCACTTGCTCTAATTAGTCATGACATATAATTGGTATTGTCATTAAAAATTATGTAACTATAGCATGGATAACATGAATATACCGATAGTAGATAGCAGCGAGATAGCTTAACGCCGGTGGCGGCTGAAGCATTTACTAAGCGAGCGACCACAACCGCAGAGCAATTGGCCCCTTGCTGGTTGCTGCCCCACACCGGATCACCGAACATTGGGCATTGCCCCCTTGCCGCCGCGCGCCCATGCCGTCGACTCCACCTTCTCGCCCATGCCCAGTGAGCCCAACCGAGGAGGAGGCGGCGGCAGAGTGGAGGAGTGGGGGAAGAAGCGGCGGAGCAGAGGAGTAGGGAGGAGGAGGCGGCGGTGGCGGCACGGGGTGGGGAGGAGGCGGCGGCGGAGGCGGAGGGTGGGGAGGAGGTGGCGGCGGCGCGGGGGGAGGAGGAGGCGGCGGTGGCGCGGGGTGGGGTGGGGAGGAGGAGGAGGCGGCGGCGGCGGAGGCGGGGAGGAGGCGGAGGAGGAGGGCGAGGCGGAGCGCGGCGGGAGGTGGGGCGGCGAGTGGGAGGTGGGAGGTGGGCACTCGACCAGCACATCCCCTTCTAGCGAGACAACAAATGGAAGCCAGCCTCCCAGATAACCCAAGCTGGTGATCTCTGCCACGGCGGGGGCGGGCAGCCGCGCCTCCTCCTTCCTTCGCCCCCTTCCTCTCCGAGGCAGCCGCCGCCGCAGCCGTGCCTCCTCCTACCTCCGCCCCCAACCGGTGAGATGGAGGTCGCGCCGCCTCCTTCCTCCGCCCCCAACCGGCGCCGCCCCCGCCGTCGCCTCCTTCCTCTCCCTTGCCGCAGCCGCGCCTCCTCCTTCCTCCGCCCCCAACTGGTGAGATGGAGGTCGCGCCGCCTCCTTCCTCCGCCCCCAACCGGCGCCGCCCCCGCCGCGCCTCCTCCTTCCTCTGCCCCCCTTCCTCTCCGAGCCAGCCGCAGCCGCGCCTCCTCCTACCTCCACCTCCAACCGGTGAGAGGGAGAGAGAAAATCCAGCAGGTGGGTGGGAGACTTCGAGCCAGCAGGTGGGTGGGAGAGAGAGGGGTAGTAGGTGAGAAATTTTTGAAGTGAAGCCCGCGCGAGCACAGCCAAAAAAAGTGGTCCTACATGTCAGTGAAAAGGAAAGGAGTGTAGGATGCACCATCACCTTGAACTCCTCTTTTTAAGGAGTAGAGATCAAGCATCTTCTAATCTCAAATTTTTGGTATTTTCCTATAATGCATTCCAAATATCTTTCGAGTAATTTATGTGGTTTTATTTTTCATGGGATTCAATAAGTCATGATATTTCAATTCTATATTTTTCCTATTCCTACGTTTCTTAGATTCTTGCATGCGAATGAGCCCCTAACATGTATGGGAGTAGTCTTAAAAAATACTAGAGTACTACTATAGTTTTTGTTATTTTGGAGAATTAACATCTCCTAGCATCTTAGCACTCATCATAAGTAAATAATTTGCAGAGATACAGTTGTCCACCTGTATATTCTCTCCCCCTTCATCGTGTGGGTTTAGTTGTCTTCTACATCTTCTATTAATCATAAAGCAATTCCTCTTTACTATTTAGGTGACGTTTGTATTAGCTTTTGGCTAAAAATAAATAGTAGTGTATGAAAAAATATCTTTTAGAATGAGAGGGCAAGCGGTGCAAAAAGTGAGAGAGAGGGATATGTGCGCGTGATGAGAACGAAAGGAGTGGGGTGGATGATGCATCTGTGACCCCTGCCTTATTCTTGATGTGAGACGGTAGCGAAAAGAGTGGAGAAGTGTTAGACCATGTGGATAGGTCGTGAATTTAGTGATAATGAATAATTGACATTTGGGTTGCTTTGAAATTTGTGTTTGTAAAAGTTTCGATCGATGCTCTTTTAGAAACTGGAATTGCAAGAATATTCAGGATAAGCAGTCTGGTCGCCTTGTATTGGGTGGTCTGACCAACAGGCTTTGACCACGGACGGTAGTCCGATTGGCTTTGTGATGGATGGTCTGATCGGCAGGCAACAACCACGGCAGGTCAAGCACGGCAGAACGACCATGGCTAAATGACCACGGTATGTCAACCATGATAGAATGACCTCGATCAGAGAATCGATTGTAAGCGATAGTGAATCAGTCGTATGAAACAGTGAACCGGTCAATAACTATAATAAACAGGTTGATAATCTTAGCCTTGTGTTGGGTTGTTCGATTGGTAGACTACGACCATGGTCAGCAATCAGAGGCGTTGCCCACAATCAGTGATCTATAGTATGAGCTTCAGTAACCAGTGTGTGGTTATAGCTACAGTACCTTGTCATTACTGGTGCTACATGGGTAGAGTTAGATGGGAGCATGGGCTGGGTTTCTGGTTCAGAAGTCAGAATCGAAGCGACACTGTCGGTGGTTGCCGATTTCTTATCTGGGATTGACATAAAGAATATTGCTGTTGGCCGAACTTTCTTTTCTCTTTTGACACTAGTTTTCAAAAGGAAAATCCTTCAACTTTTTAGAAAATAATCAAATTCATATGCTCCCAAGTCAGATAATCCAAATCTATTTTTGCTGATTCTGAACTCTCAGGAACTGCACAGTCCAAACCAATTATTAGCCTCACCATTTAATTATTTGCCTTTCATTAGCAACAGATCACATGTACGCAACCAAGTCACCAATAGTGACATGCTATATTATGGCCATCATTTCTAACATGTAGTTCCTAGTTGCTATACTACCCAATGGGAAAGCTCCATTGCTGTGCTTGCATTCTTTTTGCCTCGGAGAAAACCAAGTGAGGATGACTATGCCATGTTCTAAACAGTTTCTGTCTTTTAATTTTTAAAAACCAGTTTTTAAATGGAGTAGTTTCTTAAGATGAATTCCATAAGCTGTTTGTAGGAATCACTGCAGGAACCGTTTTGAACGAAGTAACTTTTCAACACGAGTGCCCTCTACTCGCTCAATCTCACTTGTAACTAGCTAAAAACTATAGTAATTTTGAATATTGAACAGGGCCTCAAGAGCTCCCTGATGTGAGGCATGGAAAGGACGGTAGACAATTTTGAGATAAGATCCAAGACCATGATGGATAGCATCGCTGGTAACTTTTTATTTGGTAGCACGACTACACCTGAAATGGTAGGCGGTAACATCGACAACAAGGTTTCTAAATTCTATGTAGAGTTAACTAGGGATAATTCTGCTATTCAAAAAATAGGAATAATAACAATGATGATTACATAATTATGAGATGGTAAGATGAATGTTATGGCCTAAAAATCGTCATTGTCCATCGTGGAACTCATAGATGTTGAAATTTGAGCCAACTTCGTCGGACTATCAATAATAATAATTACATAATTCTGAGATGGTATACTATAAGACGATGCCATGGGCTAAAAATCGTGTCTAGAGTCTAGACAGCTTCTTTCAAAATCAAGGTTATAAAATAGCCAGGGGTTCAGCAGAATAACGGCCACTCAAGTGTGCCAATTCATCTAGCAAGTGCGATTAGATCACATACGAATGTATTTAAATGAATTCTTTCTAGAGGCAGTGCTTCGACTAAATATACCTCATAAGTTTAATATAAACACCTCCAATGGTACAACTACAATTTTGTATAGCAACAATAAATGGTAGTTACATAGAATCCTAGCCATGTCTCTAGTTAGCCCCAGTTCAAAATTGCTGTGACTTTTGATTTTTGGCTGTGTCTTTTAGTTGATTATAAGAGAGATTGAGGGAATAAATGATATTCGCGTTAAGAAGCACTCTATTCAAAATGGCTCTTACAGTAATTCTTACAAAAGACTTATAGAAAAAACCTTGATAAATCATTTCATTCCACTTTCAGTTTTTACGAGCTAAAAACCGGAAGCTATTTAGGATAGGACATAAAGAGCTACAATGCAAACCTATTAGAGCACTATTAAAAACTAATATAGCAAGATCATCAAGCTGAAAATTTTGTGGTGGCACAAAGTCCTCCAAGTAGCCGGTGGCTTGTGCGACCTTTCGCTGCGGCCCCACCCGCTCCCGCAGCAACCGGCAAGCCAGCGGCGAAACACGCGTCGGATTCTCTCCCCACTAGTCCGATGAACGCCACGTAGCTCACTGGCTACTGGGACCCCAAGTTTTCGACCCCACATGTCATAGACACCCTTCAGAGGCCACCGCCAAACAGTGACCGGCCCCGCACCCCACAGCGACATGCGGCTCTTTTTATCCTGGGAACCACGCGGCATTCCTTCCGCACACAGAAAATTACCGTTTCACCCCTGTCCTCCACTCCCGTACGCCCCCCTCACGCACCGAAGAACAATCTCACCGTCCGTACAACCTCGAGATTCGTGCGGTCAGGCCAAAAGGCCATAGGCCCGGTCCACTCAAGATAGGATGCCCCCGCGGAGGAGATACCATCCCCACGCCCGGATACTCCTCCCTGCACCCTCCACATAAACCAAAGACCATCTGCACCATCCATTTGGCCTCGTGATTCGTGTGCGTTTCATTAGCTCTATGCACCGGGTCCATGCGAAAGCGAGCAGCTGCCTCCGCCCCCCTCCTCTTGTACAGCTCCCCACCCCGCCCGTTCTTTTTTCGATCGGACGGCTCAGATTTCCGACTGCTCTCTCAAGTCACCGTACGCGACTTCAGAGAATCCAAAATCCCCCCCCCCCATACCTACCCGATCTCCTCCGGCTCCGACCAACCCCGCGAACCCCAACACCCGCGCGCGAGCCACCGCAACCGCCTCCCGCGCCGGCGTTGACCGGACTTGACCGCCATGGACCCGCGCTTCCTTCCTCCGGCGCCGTCCTCCGTTGGAGGCGGCGGCGGCGGTGGCGCCCCCCTCGGCCACCGACGGGCCCACTCCGAGACGTTCATCCGGTTCCCCGACGCCGACCTCCTGCTCGACCCCGACGGCGACTTCACCTTCTCCGACCTCGATTTCCCCTCCCTCTCCGACGACTCCCCCGCCGCCTCCGACCCCACCCCGCCTCCCCCGCCGCTGCCGCAGGCGTCCCAGGCGCCGCGGCCCCCTGGTGGGGCCCACATGAGGAGCCTCTCTCTCGACGCCGCCTTCTTCGACGGCCTCGCGTTGCAGGGAGGAGGGGCGGGGAGTGGCGGCGGGGCTGGGCATAAGAGGAGCGGGTCCATGGATGGGGCGACCTCGCCGTTCGAGGGCGAGTCCGCACCGCCGGGCGGGCTGCCAGACTACGCGAAGAAGGCCATGCCCGCCGATAAGCTGGCCGAGCTCTCACTCCTCGACCCCAAGCGCGCAAAGAGGTTAGAAGATTTTATTCAAGCTATTCCCCTTCATTTTCTGCATCTTGAGTTGCTTGATAGATCCAAAGAGAGTTGGCTTGCTGTGTATTTTGGAGCTAATCAGCGCTTCCTGCGTGTTCTAGCGCCATGCGTTTTTGAGATCTGGCTCCTTGCTGTGCTAATCTTCAGTTTCTAGCGTTCCCTGTGGTGCAATCGAGTTGTAATTTAACTTAAAGTTGTGGTTTCATGGTGGTGATCTCCGGTGTGCAGGATTCTGGCGAACAGGCAGTCGGCGGCGAAGTCCAAGGAGAGGAAGGTTAAGTACACCGGTGAGCTGGAGAGGAAGGTGCAGACGCTGCAGACAGAGGCGACCACGCTTTCAGCACAGCTCACTCTTCTTCAGGTGTGTATAATAGCTCTGCCTTCTTGTCTTTGGTACGTATGGTAGTATGATTGCCTGAACCGAACTTAATTATTTGACTCGAAGCTTGTCACGTCCTACAATGATTTTTGCAGTAAAAGTGGAGCTAATATTTTGTCCGATCAGTCGAAATTATTTGGTTGCTTTGCTTATTGTGTTGAGCCAGTGTGACAACTACGGTAGTAGCTTGTACCGAACCTTACTAACTAAAAACCTGGTGGCCTAGAATAAACAAACTATGGCCTTTACTTACATCATCTCCTTATGATTGGTCACAGTAACAGTTAGTTGTTTCAGCTTTATCCATTTCGCTCACGTAACTTGTGTTTCCATGCGTTTACATTACTAGAGCTGTTAATGTTTTTGAGGGTTTCCTTAAAATTTAACAAGTTTCTCTCGCTAGGGTTGATAAGAACTCCTTGTTGGTTCCATCGAGGGGAGCAAGTTGTATACTGTCCACTTGCATTTTCTGATACGAAAGATCATAGAAAATCTACTTATTCTTTTATGGGCATCTGAATTTGGGATTTTGTACCTTTTGGTAACAGGTCATGTCTATTGTCTTCTGTTTTTTTTATTCTGTCACAATGCGTGCTATGTTTTCCCCCACTTAGTTCTTTCCAAATTTCGAGTTGCTATTGCTTTTTGGTATAGCTAATTGTTCAGGCATACTGGATGATATGATCCTAAGGGGATTAGTTTTTTTTTTGTAATTTCACTTCCTCTAGACTCACAATTTTTTTAATGGATTTTTCTTTTCTTGTCATACTTTTGCTCTTTATGATGAGTAATTTTTAGGATACATCCACCCACCTTTTTCAATGTATTTGTAATGGATTCAAATTTTCTACGTAATTATGTTCTAAAAAATTTCTTGCTGCGCCGAAGCTATAAACTATCATGAGGATTAAGAGAAAAGGTTAGTTTGCAAGTTCGTTGCACTTTATGCATTAGGCTAGGTTAGCTGAGCAAGGTTGATTTATTACTTATGGCAGTACTACTAAAAATATCACGTATCAGTATCAAGTGTTTTTCTAGCCGAGTATACTGTATTACTGTGTACTAGTAAATGAGCATGTAGTGGATATAGGCGTGGGTTAAACCCAATTACATTATGAATATTATTATTCTCTTTGGATCCTATGGATCTAAATACGTTGTCTTGGCTATATAACCCTTGAACAGCTAATCTCATCCTCTCACTTCAGGCGTGCTAATTCCTAGTTACATGAAGATAGGGTGCGAGAGTTTTGAGTCGAAAAGTTTGTAGTGTTGAGGGAGAACTTAGAACAGTCCTACCAACAGCTGAATGCTCTGGAGCAGAATAAGCTGATCTATGCAAGTGCAATTGCAGCTTGAACTTCTGGCTCTATATGGATAGCGAATAACTGCCTTGTCATTTGATACTTGCCAAGTAATATGTGGTCAAGTGATAATGAGTAAACGTAAATGTGTAACCTTTTGGATAACATACCTCGAGCATTGCAATAAATTTTGAACTCGTCTATTTGATGATCTTTTCTGAGTGTTCTTGTAATTGATGTGACTACTATAATTTATTTCACCCTAAAGTAGGGGTGACAATGCAGCTGCCTCTGTACTTGATAGGTCGGTCATGTCACTATTTGAAAGCTGATTGGATTGAAGATGGTGGAATCGTATGGGTGGCGTTCGCCTGAAGCTTTGGTTTGGATGTCGGGGGCAGTCCTTTCTTTTTAAATTATGGCTTCGTACCAGCGGTTTATCAGGACTTAGTGCGAGCGGTTTACTGGGACAGCCTTTTTAATCGGTTTATCAGTATTCGGTATATTCATACAAACGCTCACGTTAGGGCTAAAAGTCATCAACTGTAGCAAAAAAGAACTCACCCATAATAACCAAAGAAATATCTTTTGCTCCACAAAACTTGCCTAGTACTGAACGTTTTATTAACCTGGATTCAATACTAGCCGATGATTTTTCTAGGCAAGTTGGTGTTTTTACTTATTATTAATGCTATTTTCTGAATGGGATGAATTTAAATTGCTACACCACTGGTAATCAATCTGAGAAGTTTGTGTTTGTTAGTGTTTTACTTTGGTTTATACTTTGCGAGTGTCCTATCCAAGGTTCCAGCGGTAACCGGCCAGTTACCGCCGGTAACCTGTTTTACCGGTGCTGACCGGGAGAAAAAAAACCGCCGGTACTTTGTTTAATTCAAATTTAAATTTCTAAATATAAAAAATAGTTTCTCTAATGATATTTACATTGTTTAACACTAATAGAATGTATTAGGAAGATGCATGTACTTTCCGTGCTTGACTTCATACTTTTTTTTATGAATGTATTACAAATTTTCAAATTTTGAATGTAAAAATTAGTTTCCCTAATGATATTTACATTGTTTAACACTAATGGAATGTATTAGGAAGATAAATGTAACTCCTGTACTTGACTTCATGCTTTTTGCCATGAATGTATTAGGAATTTTCAAATTTTGAATGTAAAATTTAATTTTCCTAATGATGTTTACATTGTTTAACACTAATAAAATGTATTAGGAAGATCTATACACCTTCCGTGCTTGACTTCATACTTTTTGTCATGAATGTGTTAGAAATTTCCAATTTCAAATTTGAAAAATCGGGTTTTTACGGTTTTTCTGGTTTTTAGCGGTTTTTCTCCGGTTTTTTGGGTGGTTGCCAGCTGGCTTTTCCAGTTACTGGCCGGTAACCGGTACCGGCCCCCGGCGGACCAATGTTTTATTGGATCATCTTAATGATGTCTTTTGTTCAGCACATATCATATATTCTCTTCCTTCTCATGTTGCAATTTATTTGTTTCCAGAGGGATACTTCTCGTTTAACCACTGAGAACAGAGAGCTCAAACTCCGGTTGCAGTCCATGGAAGAACAAGCTAAACTTCGAGATGGTATGCCAGTCTTCTTTTGGAAGCTCTTTTAGTCGTTGTCATATATGCTCAGAAAGAAAGTCTCCCTTTTTCAAGAACATTACAATGCATTTGGGATCGACCAATCGGTCATGTTACGACCATATATCTACACATCTAGTTAAGCAAGCAACCTGTTGAAATCACCCTCTGTTTCGTGCAGCTCTGAATGATGCCCTGAGAGAAGAAGTCCAACGGCTTAAGATAGCGGCCGGTCAAGTTCCTAACATGAACGGGAACCCCTTCAACGGAGGACTACAGCAGCAGCAGCAGCAGCAGCAGCAGATGTCAGCCTACTTCTCGCAACCGCAGCAGATGCACTACTTAGGTGGCCACCAGGGTCAGCATCATCGCCCAAATCGCCCCCAGAATTCTTCGAATGGAGGCCAGTCGCTGAGCGGTCAGTCCCTAAACGACTCCATGGATTTCATGTGAGGAGAAACTCATCATGCATAACGACTGCAACACGGTACTGTAAAGATAGCTGATGTATACGATATGCATACGAATCATTCGTAGGGTAGCTAGCTGTTCTTTGTACCATTAATCAAGAAAAGCCATTCATGTATCACGATCAATCATCGCTTTCGTTTTTGGGGTTAATGCCCCGGTCTGAAGTGTGAACGAACTGTGTTTAACATGTTGCCTGTCGATGTTACCCTGTAAAGATGTTAATAGTGAATGGAATGGTTTTCCGGTTTGGAAGAAGCTATCGTAGTTTCGGGCTGCCAGTCGTTGATGTGCGCCTAATTGGGAAACAACGCCTCTTGTAGTAGTTTGGTCCATCATGGCTCTATGCTGCCGACGAGATTAAAATATAAGAGCTCGCAGTTGATGGAGCAGTATGCTGGGAGGTGGATGTGATGGATGATGTGCATCTGCTGTTGAATATTGATCCCTTTCCTTTTCAACCTTGCTTGCTCCTTATCTTTTTTTTAACATTTGCCGTACATATCAGAGCTTTGTCACCCCGGATGTTCCTCTACTCAAGAGTCAGGGTGCATTCTTTTATATTTATGATTTAAATATTTAAATTTTGATTATTTGTGAGAAATAGTATATTGAGAAAAATAATCTTATATAATTTTAATCGGTATAGTTAAATTCGGTATATTTTTTACTATAATTTTTTATTAACTCTGTCTTAAAAACATACCATGTAAATGTTAGTTACTTTAACAGAATAAATATTAGCTAATTTAACAAAACCAGCCAGAGACTGCTCCGCTGACAAATGGCATGGTGCGGCTGCAATAAGCTGACAATCAGTGCCAACCACGACTTAAAAAGCCCTCGCAAACCCTACACCAACCAGCATGTTCTTTTTTGTTGAATCATGCTAATTAACACTGTTAAATAGAGGTGAGAAACGGTAATGAATAATCCGTTTTATGCAATGTTCGTATCCGAGAAAATACGAATATGGTAAGCAAAATCCATATTTGAAAATATTTGTATTTGTATTCAAGAATATCCATATCTATATTTGAGAATATTCGTATTCGCATTCATATTCAAGATATTCGTATTCGAGACTATTCGATTCGTATTCGATCCATTTCTGGAACCCGGGAAAAACCCGAACGAATTTTGTGATTTAAAATTTGAATTTGGGCGGTTTGAAATCGGTAACCGTTCCGGTAACCGGTCAAAAACCAACAAAACCGCTAGGAATTTGTTCTATTGAGATTTGTTACATAAGTTGTAGGAGGATTCGTATTCGACCGAATTAAGTACATATTCGATTCGAATTCGTATCCGTTACGACATTCGATTCATATTCATATTCGTTTAAAAAATATAGTTTCGTATTCATATTTAAGACTATTCGATCATATCCGATCCATTTCTATCCCTACTATTAAAGCTTGTCCGAAGAGTAAGAAATATTTCGTTATGTATGGCTTATATATGTGAAGTAAGGTGCTGTGTTGCTTTTCGGACATAGCCCTATAAGGAAAGTAAACGTAGTTTGTATGGGGTTATGAAGTATCATGGGCTAGGGTGCAGGAGTCGAACATGTAACTGTAATATAAATATATAACGTCGACATCTTGTAACCCTAATAGTGAAAAGAAACTCCTCGTACAAACGAAGCTGCCGCGATTCAACTTCCAGGGACATAGGCATTACTGAACCTCGTTAACAAATCTTCATATCACTTGTATGCTTTTATATTTACTATGATTATTCTCTCGTGCTAGCACCGCCGCCGCTGGTTTCAACAAAATTCTTCAAGGTGCTTCTTTCTTTTGAGAGGTACAAGATGAGGCACACAACCCACGCACTCCCACTCACACCACACACATACGCGTGAACGTCTCCTACACACACAAGGCTAAGCAAAGGCTCGACAGCCTTGAGGCGCAGGCACGTGCCATAGCATTGAACATGCACGCATGCGTGTAACAAACAGATTAGAGAGATTGTTTATGTGAACAGTACCAAAGGCACTATTCACTAAATAATACCCAGGTGAGCACGTGCCCCGAGCAGGGCCACGCGCTAAGCCAACTGAGCTGAGCTTTGTTGTCTTCAGGGTGCTTCTTAGAACAACGGTAATCATCATGTGCACCACCAAGATCCGTCATCTCCTCACCACAAGCGTAAGCCCCGTAAACATGGCATCAAGCCCAACCAGAAAGTTTACGGGCCAACTAAGCAAGCGCATCACTGGGAGGCCAACGCGTGTAACTTGACCCTCTCAGTCTCCGGCCAAGGCAGCGCCGGAGGCCAGAGCAGCGCGCAGACCGACGAATCCCACCCCGCACGCGCTCTCCCTTCTTCGGCCTGCCTGATCCCCCATCTACGACGCAGCGCCGAGTCAAGACTGTTGTAAATGTGGGCAATATTTTAATTCCAAATTTTACCAGGAGACAAATACAATAAATCAGTGATGTAAACTTACTACTAACAGCAGGCTACTTATCATACTTCAGAATATACGCAAGAAAAATATAGTAACAAAGTCGAACGAACAAGCGAATGACTTACTTTTGAGCCTGATGAAGCACAGGCTTGATGCAGTGCAGAACGTAGATGACGCAGTGAAGTGAGCGGACGCGCAGATACGCTGCCCAAAAACCCTATTGCTACCCCGTGCAGGTACTTTCTGCAGCAACGGTTCGGAGATAACCGCTCTCCCTCCTTCCAGGTGCACGCCGGGAAGAAAGGTCGGCGAGATTCAGACGGCACAGTACAACAGCACAAGCTCGTAGAGCAGAAAGTAGAGGAAGAATAGAGGTGCAAAACTCTTTCTTTCTTCCTGGACGTCTCTAGGCCCTTTTAAGGGCGCTGTAGTTATTCACTAGTAACTGCTGCGTTTTAAACAGAATTATGCACTGATAATTGCCTCATCAGATCACAAATTAAGTAGTGTAAATTCACTTATAACTGTCTCATTCAAATGTTTGAATCTCATTCAAACAAAGAGAGAGTGGTCCAGGGTTCAGTAAAAATAAAGATAGACTTGGACTGCTAAGTGGCGTGTCACATCGCGATTTTCACGTGCACGTGCGTGTGATTAGCCATAGTCCTCGTGTCATCCCTATCCATGTGTCACATGCTTCAAGGAGCAGCAAGGGCTCCACCTTATAAATTGATCTCATGCACCTTGTCTTAGTAATATGATACTAAATCGTGTATACTTTAGAATTAAGGAAATATGCCTTGCTCATATGGGCCAATTTCTAACAAACTCCTCCCCGAATTGGCCTACTCCAAGGTAGGTTAAGGTTAGGTAAGTTCAGGTACCAGCACCACCCCCGTCGAGGCACGCACGCGCACAAACCCCATGGTTTCGTTGTGCGCCAACAACTTGTTGTTGCGCGGTAAGGCTCGCATCACATGTTGGTACGAACTCCGCACCGCACATGGAAGACGGAAAGGCGATCGTCGGGCAATTGCAGGTGCAAGGCATGTCCGTTAAGCGCACGCACATCCGAGGAGGCATTCCTGCACATGGAATTCGGACCATTCGGTCCATGGTGATGATACACGAATTTTGGACGTATCTAACACCGTGAGAGCCAGAAATTCCAATTGTAACCCCTGACCACGAAAATTCCGTTTCTGGCCCCCTTCCCGACTGCGGGACACTGCCGGCGTGACACATGTCCGGTCGTGCGGTCCGGGACCGCACGACCGCACTGTAGCTAGGTCGTGCTCGGGACCGCACGACTCTACTGTTCATGGGCAGTGATGCGGTGCGGGATCGTATGATTCGCTTGCCGACCGCACGGGCAGTGACTTTCTGCAGGCCACTGCCTGCTGCTCCGTCCTGCGTGGAAATTAAACGAACTTAACTTAGTTAACGTCACTTCCTAGAGTATCTGAGAAGAAATGACCGTAATTGATCCATTTCGTGGCAGGAAAGGCTGTACGCGAGCAGCATCTAGGAGTATATGAATAGTGACTCTGGGGTCAACAGCAATAATCGTTGTCTCCTGACACTTAGGTTGGAGTACAAAGTACACATGCACTAGATAGACTACCCTTTAATTTACCCTGAATCTTACCTTAAAACTAATCAAAACACTAGCAAAACCAAGCACTTCCTTCATCGATCATGCGCATGCATGGATCATGGGCATGCACGTATGCTCGCACGACTCACGTCTTCAGAGACGTGCGGTCGGACGTCTGGGCCGTGCGGTCGGCAAGCAAATCATGCGATCCCGCACCGCATCACTGCCCGTGAAAAGTAGAGTTGTGCGGTCCCAGACCGCACGACCTTCCCGAACCGCACAACCGGACAGGTGTCACGCCGGTAGTGTCCCGCGGTCGGGAAGGGGGCCAGAAACGGAATTTTCGTGGTCGAGGGGCTATAATTGGAATTTCTGGCTCTCACGGTGTTAGATACGTCCAAAATTCATGATACACTAGGCCTGAATGGGTTCTTGCGGGGAAATCGCATCCTAGCGATTTTCCTTGTTTAAGTTTGGCATATTATGTTATGGTATGGATTGCTGACTTTATTCCTTAAATCGGTGGCAAGGGGATGAGTCTGATCGCCCTCCTATGAGGCCGATCATAACAACTCTTCTCTCCCTCCAATCCTCAAAGGGTTACAGATAAATAGCAATAGCACACTGCTACAGACAGCCCTATCACGAGCGGTTCGAACCGTCATCACGCAGTTCTGAACCGTCGGTGTTTATGTGTCGATGATAGTTGGTGGTTATCACGAGCGGTTCCGAGCCGTGCGTGATAAAAACATTCTGAGCGGTCTTGATTACTAATCAAATGCAGTGATGGCGAGTATCACTGAGCGGTTTTTATAAGCAACCGTCGGTGATACTCATCTATCACGAGCGGTTAGTAATCAAGACCGTCAGCGATATCCACAATATCACGCAGCGGTTTGTAATACAAACCGTGCGTGATATTGTGAATATCGCGACGGTCTTGATTACTAACCGTCTGTGATAGACGAGTATCACCGACGATTGCTTATAAAAACCGTCGTGATACTCGCCTATCCTGACGGTATTACTAACCGCTGCGTGATATTGTGTATATCACGGTATCGATAGTAAAGCGTCGTGATAGCGGTCACACCACACATACGGCACTCTTTGAAACTGTCGTGATATGGTATCACGAGCGGTTTTTAACAATGAACCGTCTGTGATACCAAGTGCATCATCCGTTTTATATCTTTGTTTCTTGGCTAGCCTCGGGATATGCTAGCCATGCCCTCAAAGCAAGCGATTACGGATAAATGACGGATATAAGTTAATTGCAACTCATACTAAATTACAACAAAATTCGATACGGATGAATGTAACAATATCACATATATAGAATGAAAATTGTTACACAAAATCGACAAATGTATTCAATTGAAGGAATTGTTTGATTTATGCAGATTGAATCCAATGTTTCAACATCTAATTATCATCATCGCCGCGTGGAACTCTCCTCTTATTTATGACCTCTGCTAGCAAGAATTGGGAGATGATTGCACGAATATCGGCGATATTGTCAAGATCATATGCACTTCCGTCGAAGTTCACCACCGTCGCTAGGAGCAATGTTAAGTCATTAATTAGCATGTGTGTGTAATATAATCAGAAAATAATAATTATTGGAAGGACTCGACAAACCTGCGGATCATTGATCTTAGTACCCATGATTTCCATCATATGGCGCAAGCGTAGAATCCACATACGTTGCCCTGTAGCTGCTGGTGGCTTTGCAAAAATAGAATTACATACATCGGTATTGTCAATTCTAGAGGCATTATTAATTACAAAGTATGATATAGGATTATTGTGTTGTAGCGGTACAGGAAATCGCGTGTTGTGTCGTAGCGTGTCACTGGATTTGTCGTGTGTTCCTCCTTGGGCAACATATTCGCAAACGCCCTCGTGATTCAAAAACTTAGCCTTGGCGTGGCAAACAAAGAAATATTACAATAGAGTTATGTATGGAGGAAATGAGTTTACTGTTAAGTACTTCTTGCACACGATGAAGTCGTGGTTGCTCCTAAGGAGGAATCAAGGTATATTACCTTGCTCCACTTTGGTACAATCACAATCAAAATCTAGTGATTCCTAGTCATATGTGTCGCCATAGTGATTAATCCTAAGTTCATCTGCATGTAAAGTACAAATGAAACATATGTGTGGCAACTAGTGAAGCACTTACCCTTGGTTGAAGGGTACCATGACGTACTCCTTGTCGGTGTGAGCAATCAATCCCCTCGTTATGTAACCTTCCACGAAGGATGCATCTGCGTTGATACATTGCTCGGAGACCAAGTGAGGGTCGAGAAACCCACCGATCGTCGCAATTTCGGGCTTGTTGGATCATGTATCTATACATAAAGAAAGGGTAATGACATTTATCTATATAACGTGAATATAGAACTTCATTATACAAGTACACTTACGATTGTCCATCGATAGAAGTGAGGCGTCGAGTTCGTCGAGATTGAATAGTAAGAATAAATCTTGAATGTCACGACGATGTAGCCCAAGTCATGGAGGAAATCGTCTCTTTATATTTCACGATGAATGCACTCTGCGGTTTGGCTTCATGTTGGACTTCTCCATGTACCGGGCATGCAATGTATTGCAAATCATACCAAGTGGCGTAATTGTGAATCGGGCACCAACGACACTCCTAGAATAAACTTCCATGGCACGGGACCCGCTTAATTTTCTTCGCATGAGCCTTGGAGGCCTTGGAGCCTCGCTTATGATATGTTCTCGGTGGCATCTCGGCGGGAGCCGATGCAATGACTTTCTGGATTTGGAGGTGGAGGTGGAGCCACCGGGCCGATGTGCGAGTCGAGGCGACGTCCCTCTTGGGCCACTGGATGTGAAGATTGTGGCACGGACATGTCGAGGGCGATGTCCCTCTTGGGCCATTGAGCGAATGTGTGGGCGGCATCCCTAATGTCTTAATCTCTTCGTTTGGGGGCTTCTCAAGAGGATAGGCTTAAAAATATCATTAATCATGTCCACGGACCTTTATGAAACCGGTGTCTACTTGTACACCGTGCACTGCGTCCACGGCAGCAATGGATACACCATGCCGCGCCGCGTCCAGCGGGAATAGAGCCAACAAGCGACTTTGAGGCCGCAAGGCATGGGCCCCTACATAACGATACAAGAGATGAGTTAAGGCGCCCACTGAGAGATCTATGTACCATTCTAAAGAGGTACATTACAGAATGTCATCAATACGTAAGTGGTCGTCGCTATGTTCAGAAATTGGTGTGGGCGCAGCTCTTTGCGACGTTGAGGGGGTGGGTACCGCAGTACTAGGAGTGGGTTGCGATTGGTTGCGGACTTGTCTTAGTTCTTCCGCAGCGAATCTATCTCTCCTCGAAGTGAGGCGATCTGCTCTTGAAGTGAGGCGGATAGTTGTTCCTCAAGTTGAGCACGAAGCTCTGTTTTATTTGTTATTGCCAGTACGCCTTGGATCTCTTCCTACTCCTATATGTCTCGGAGTAACTGAAATCCGTGCCTCCAAGGTACATAAACCCCATGCCTCGTGTGCGACACAGGTGCTCCTTGTTTCCCAAGGCTGTGATAGTAAATCTATCTCCTATCTTCTTCAAAGGAGCCACGAGAAGATTCGGTAGTCAATGATTGCTGCAAGAGGCAATTAATCATGTTATTTTGAACCCATGAAGTTCAAGAGGTGTTAACAACTATGTTGTTTAACATATTTTACCATGCGTTGGGACACTTCCTCATCTGCGGGGTTTTGAAAGAGACACCGAAGATGTGGTTGATGACCTCGCTCTTAACGATTTGGCGCGCTCGTTTGCGATCCGGCAAATGGCGAGAGGCCTCGATCGGATTGCAACCTCATCCTGCATCCTCCATTGCGGGATTTTACCCGCGTACCAGCGATGCCGAGTGCGTGAGGGTGCGTGTTTTGTGATTGGAGATCCTTGTGCGCGCACTTTGTTGTACAAATTGGGCGTCGTCTTCATCTGCACAAAGGCCTCCCATGTTTCCGGCGACACGAAAGGATACTTCGTGAAGGCGTGACATCCTCGACCACGTGCCGTCACAAGAGTGCTCTTAAAATTCTTCCATGCTTTTCCCATCGCGAGAGCGCGTGCTGTTACGAGTCCCCTGCTGCCTGCGGGAACTCGAGCGAATTTGTAAGTTCCTCCCATAGCTGATTTTTGTGATCCTTTGTCAAATCTTTCCAGCTTGCTATGGTGATGGGGACCCGTTGCCTTCCAATTATCCCGCAGTAGTCCGAAATGATGACGCTGCTGGCGGTTCCAGAGGACCCCATCCGGAGAGACCACCGTGATGGTCCTTCGGCCCTCGGCCTTTCGATACTCCTCGGCCACGTTTAGATTTGCGATCTTGGGAGCGTGAGACCCGGATAGCGGCAGCGAAGGCGTGTGGGCGCCATCTCTCTTCTAAGAAAAAACTAACTGAAGTGAGCACTAGAGTGTGTCACTTGCTTTATGCCCTTTGACAAAGTTCTAACGATTAGCTAATTGCAGTGAGCTATGGGCCTTCCAAATAGACCTTGCGAAGCATATAACATGTGAAGCATATATATACATGTGAAGCATATACATGTGAAGCATATATATATATATCATGTGAAGCATATATATACATGTGAAGCATATATATATCATGTGAAGCATATACATGTGAAGCATATATATATCATGTGAAGCATATATATATCATGTGAAGCATATACATGTGAAGCATATATATATCATGTGAAGCATATACATGTGAAGCATATATATATCATGTGAAGCATATACATGTGAAGCATATATATATCATGTGAAGCATATACATGTGAAGCATATATATATCATGTGAAGCATATACATGTGAAGCATATACATGTGAAGCATATACATGTGAAGCATATACATGTGAAGCACGGGGAGGAGGGACCGGCGTCGGGCGGGAGCGCGGCTACGGAGGAGCGGCGTCGGGAGAGCGGCGGCGTCGGGAGGAGGGACCGGCGTCGGGGACCGCCCGGCCGGGAGGAGCGGCGTAGGGAGGGCGGCGGCGGCGCGGCGGCGAGGAGGGGACCGGCGTCGGGGACCGCCGGCCGGGAGAGCGGCGTCGGGAGGGACCGCGGCCGGGAGGACCGGCGGCGTCGGGAGGAGCGGCGGTGGGAGGAGCAAAACCTAGCTAGCGAGCGCTGCAGTGGAACAAGAGGCTGCGGCGAGCGGACTCCATGAACCTAGCGGGTATTTAAAGATGATCTATCACGCACGGTTCTATCTATAGAACCGTGCGTGATAATGCCTATCACAAGCGGTTCTATAGATAGAACCGCTGCGTGATAATGCATATCACAAGCGGTTATATTTATAGAACCGTGCGTGATAGATCATCTTTAAATACCGCGCTAGGTCTCATGGATCCTCTCGCGCGCTCTCTTGTCTCCACTGCTGCGCCCGCTAGCTAGGTTTTGCTCCTCCCACCTCGCTACCCCATATTATCACTGACGGTTATATCGATAGAACGGCTGTGATGTGTTATCACAAGCGGTTTCTTTTGATAAACCGCTTTGTGATAGTTCACTATAAATACCATGACTAGCTAGGTTCCTATGTCATTTATGAAAACATAAGCATAACCATAAATATAACTATTTCTTAGTTCCTTAGTCATTTTACAATTACAATGCATGGGTTCCTTAGTCATTTTACAATTATAATGGAACATACATACATTTGTGAAAAACACAAGCATAACCTATATCATTTATTACACTTTGGCTATATCATTTTAAATAAAGCCCTTCACGATGATCGATACGCATATAGCTTGCTTCATCGCCTTGTTCTTCATCGAGCTCGATGCCGTCTCGAATGGAGGCAAATCATCAAATTGATTGTACTCTTTCTCATCCACAACATTCTCAACCCGACAATCCTTCTTTTTCCTGAAGAACTACATGGCGCTTCTTATTTGCGGGTCGGTTACATAAAATACTTGAACAACTTGCCTCGCGAGTACGAATGGTTCGTCTTTGTATCCTACACATTCGAGGTCCAAGGTAGTGACGCCGTGCTTGTCAACCTTTACACCCGTGGGAGTTGGACCCAACGGCACCGAAATAGAGGAATTTTGAAAATTACGTAGTCAAGCTCCCAAATCTCCTCTACAAGCCCGTAGTACGAGCTTGGGCAGTGATTCTGCCGTGCGAATCATAGGCATCTATCGACACCTGAGTTACTGCTTGTGCTCTTTCTATCTTGATCATTGTATAAAATGTGTAGCCATTAATGTCGTATCCTTGCCATGTCACAATTGTAAATTTTGGCCCTTTTGCCAACCATTGTAGTGTTTCATTTGACGACCTCCTAGTCAATTGCGCCTTCAACCATTCGTTGAAGCGACGGTTGTGTTGTCTCGTGATCCAAACTTAGATCGGCTGCATTCTCCGACGTAGCATGTCCTTGTGCTCTTCAATATATGGGGTCACTTCAGTCATGTGTTGTAAAACCATGAAATGGGCTTGAGCATACGTATTTTGATCCAGGGTTATTGCTTTCCTCCCGATAGTCCCTATACCCTCTAACCTCCTCGTGGCGAGATAGAGGTACACCTATCGGCTCTACGAGCCATGTAGCCGATGAGAATTCAATGACCTCTTACGTTGTATAACCTTCGATGATGCTACCCTCCGGTCGAGATCGATTGCGTACATAGGACTTGAATTCCCATGTACCTCTCGAAAGGGTACATATGGCGAGAAATACGGGGCCACATATTTTTATCTCTTTCACAAGGTGGACAATGAGATGGACCATGATATCAAAAAATGATGGAGAAATACATCTCTAGATGACATAGAGTTGTCACCACCTCGGTTTGCAGAGCATCTAGTCCATCCGGATCAATGACCTTACGAGCAATTGCGTTGAAGAAATAACATAGCCTTATGATTGTCACTCGAACCTTGTTCGGCAAAATACTTCTAATTGCAACAGGTAGCATTTGAGTCATTAGCACATGACGATCGTGAGACTTCATGCCAATTAATTTCAAATGTTCCATGGAAACAAGTTTCTTCATGCTTGTCGAGTGGCCGGATGGAACTTTCACACCATTTAAGGACGGCACAATTCAGTTCTCTCGGACTTAGACAGTGTAACATCTTTGGGGAAGGTACGTCCGGCCTTTATCGGTCTCTATCGGTGCTAACTCGGTCACGATGTTCATAGCGACCAAGTCACGCCTTGCGTTAACACCATCCTTTGTTTTGTCGGGAATGTTCGAGAAGAGACCAATCAAGCTCGTCACATACATTCTTTCTCGTGCATGACATCGATGCAATTGCGAACTTCTAAGTGCTCCCAATAAGGCAAGTCCTAAAATATTGACCTCTTTTTCCACATGTTCTTCCTCAATTTCGTCCCTTTCCAAACACAACATTTATATCCTTAACCATATCATACACCTCTTTCCCGCTAAAAGGTCTTGATCTTGAGTCATCCTCTTTTTCCGTCAAATTGTTTCTTCATCTTGCGGTATGGGTGATACTTTGGAAGGAACCTCTGATGACGCATGTACACGATTTTCGGGAGTTGTTCAACCACACACTCTCCGTATAATCTAAGCGGTGCGGACACGCTTTGGCTCCTTTATACTAAACCACGACGAGTTACCAAGGCGGGAAAATCATTAATGGTGCGAGAACAACATGGCGTAGAGTGAAGTTCTCTCGTTTGTCGCATCCCATACATGTACCCCTTCATTCCAAAGTGTTGCAAGATCTTCCACCAATGGGGCTAGGAACACATCAATATCGTTGCGAGTTGCTTGGCCCTTGGATAAGTAGTGACATCAAAATATATTTCCGCTTCATACGACCAAGGAGGAAGGTTGTACATGCACGAGTCACGGGCAGTGCTATGTCATTGCTCATGTTACCAAAAGGATTCATTCCATCGTACTCAACCCAAACCTTATATTTCTCGGTTCCACACGAAATCTACAAACATCCTATCGATGTTCCTCCTTTGGGAAGAATCAGCAACATGTCTTATCATTCCGTCTTTCTTACGTTGCTCGCGGTGCCAACGCATCAATCTTGCATCCTTGCGGTTTGCAAATAAGCGCTTCAAGCGGGGATTACAGGAAGATACCATATCACCTTAGCGGAGGTCCTTGCTTCACCTCGATGCCCTTCCCATCATCGAGTCATTTTACGTTTGTATCGGGATGCTTTGCACACCGGACAAACATGTAAGTTAGCATACTCTTTCTGATGCAGGATACAATCATTCCGACATGCATGTATTCTTTCTACTTCCATTCCTAATGGACAAAGAATCTTCTTGGCTTGGTAGGTGGTTCTCGGCAACACATTTCCGTTGGAAGCATGTCCACTAGGAGACCTAATAATGCCGTGAAACTCTTGTCGGACCAACCATTGCTTGCCTTCAATTTTAATAGTTCTAGAACCGATGACAACCTCGTGTATTGCGGCTTGCAGCCGGGAACAAAGGTTTCTCCGAGTCCTCCATCAAGCCCTCGAATTTACAAACTCTCTCTCACTATAGTTCCTTCGCATCACGTAACATCGATCCAGTTGTCATCCTGCGACCTATCCTCATGATCCAGTTGTCATCCTGCGACCTATCCTCATGATCAGTTGTCATCCTGCGACCTTTCCTCATGATCGAAAGAACAGTCCACAAGCGGCATATCGTTGCCTCCTCGACTATGTCATAACTACCTTCTTGTGTACTCTTCTCTTCACCGTGATTGGTCCAACATTTGTACCCTTTTCAAACCCCTTGAATCAAGTGAGCTTCAATCTGTATTTGAGTTGCTAAACATCTTGAGATTATCACAATCAATACATGGGCAATACATATATTTCATCCCCTTCTTCAACATATCCAGCTCGGCCGCCCTTCTAAAAGCGGACACGCGATAATGTACTCTTCACGCACACGGTTCTCAATATACATCCACTTGGTCCATCTATGCTACACAAGTGAAAAATGGGTGTCAAAAATGATTATTACCTCTACTACTAACCTCGATCAGATCACTAAGAATGTTAAGTAATTGAATACTAATCTCTCGATCGATCACTAAGAATGTTCAATAGTATGCTAACCTCGATCGGATCAATAAGAAGACGGTGATATTTTTTCACCCCAACTCCTAAAAGCGCCGCCTTGCTCCACCGTCAGCGCAATGAAGACAGATCGGTGTCGACATCCTTAAAGCAAGCACGCCAAGTAATTAATACTACGTAGAATATCACGAGCGGTTCCAACTACAAGCGGTGCTGTCAAAATTAATATCACGACGGTTCGTAATACGATCCGTGCGTGATGTATATAATATCACGAGCGGTTCTAAATATCACCGAATGCGTGATTTATGCGTATGATGACGGTTTGTATAAAGAACCGTGCGTGATAGTCATTCACTGAGCGGTTTACATTACAAACCGCTGCGTGATAGTTTACGAGGATGAAGCTGTTTCGTCGGCGCATGACGCCAACTCGAAGCATATATAGCATAGCATTGAGGCACATCAGAGGCCTGCTGCTTGTGTCTTGAGAATATGCCAAGAGCTGGTCTTGGATGTGGCCGCCACATCGAAGACCAGCTCTTGGCATTCCTCAAGACACATTGCGAGCCTCGGATGTGCCTCGAATGCTATATATGCTATATATGCTTGAGTTGGCGATCATGACTGATGAAAGCGATTCATCTTTCCGACAAAATTCAAGGCAATTTTATTACAATAGTGCAAAGAAAAGACATTACAGATTCTTGGTTGAGTGGTGAGGAACATGCAAATACAGAGGCAAGCACAAAAACTCAACAACACATTCAGATCGATCTATTACGGGATAACAAGCTAACAAACCCTTGGCGGCACGACGGTTCACACTAAACTAGACACACTTACGGCAAGAGTGTGTTGTTTAGTATGAACCGGGCGTGCCGCGATGGAGGTGCTAGCTCACGGCGGAGGAGATGCATGCGGGAAGCTAGCTAGTGGATGAACTCACGCGTGACTAGTACCGGTGGAAAGGTTGATGGGAGTTATTAATAAGGGCACGCCGTGGAGGAAGCGGTGCCACCATTCGATGTGGAGAGAATAGGCGGGTGAGATCGAAATCGTCGCCAATTATTGGTGACATGTGATTATTACACACCAATTATCGGTGACATGGGATTATTACGAGCGGTTCTTAAGCGGAACCGTCGTGTTATTTAGATTGGTATAGGCGGTTCGTATTAAGAACCGTGCGTGATGTCTCAATTATCACGAGCGGTTCATGTTATTAACGGTCTATGAAATTATCACGAGCGGTTTTTATGAAAACCGCGTCATCATAAGCTTCATACGAATTGCTTCGCGTGTTTGATGCGAGCGCCGTGTTTCGATCGTCTAATTGCGTCTCTCGATCGTTATACAAAGCGTCTATATCATTAATGTTTGGGTATACGAACCGTTTGTGCTAAAGGTTAAATATGCGCTCCTAATCCGGTCTCTTCTACGTCGTACAATACAATATACAATACAACATGGCTTCTACTACTGTTCTTGTGATCATCTCCTTCCTCTCATCTGTTCATCACGAATTGTTGGCGGAACCTTTCACGAGCGGCCAGCAATTTGCATCCGAGCGGCTTCTCGCACCCGCCCGCTCTCCTTCCCGACTTTCTTGCATCCGTCGGCTTGACTGATCCTCCGCCGTCGACGGGCGTCTCGCCGCTCAAGAAAGGGAAACGCCCTCACCCCTGGTTCTTCTCCACAATGTGCGCAATGCGGAAGAAGCTCTACACGCGTGCGAGACCGATGGATAGCCTTGCCGATCAAGCGAAACGGCGGTCGAGGAATCTTTTCATGCTATCCTCTACGACATTATGGATCTTCACGATCATTTGCCCAGCCGCACGAGGAAGTGCTAAGGACAAGGGCAATCTTAACGGCGTTCGAGAATTTAGCGGCAGATCCTCCAAGTCCCCAAGTTGAAGAAGAAGCTACGAAGCCCAAAAGAATACAACTGGGAAACTCAGACTGCAATGCGACTTTTGTAATAAATTTTCCTCTAATTGAAATTAATAAATTTGCCTTTAATTTGTGATCTCTTGTCTCGTAGTTACGTAGTTAAGTTATTAGAAGCAATGTGTACTTATATATTAACCTCGATCTAGAATATGACAGAGAAAGGGACATCACGGCGGTTCTTGTGAAAAACCGTCATGAACATTCCTGACGGTTCTTAATAACAACCGGCTGTGATAGACGACACAACACGAGCGGTTTTAATAAAAATCGTGCGTGATAATCCATATTATCACAGAGCGGTTTTGAATAAAACCGTCAGTGATATTCGATATCACGAGCGGTTCAGCGGTAAGAACCGCTCGTGATACTCCTTTTTCCCGCCACAAATACTACAGACGGCCTTCAAATTAAAACCGTCTGTAATAGTTTCCATTACAGACGGTTTCACAAAACCGTCTGTGATTTGCCGTCTACTATTAGCCTTTCTGTAGTAGTGGCAGCTAACCACCCCCCTACAATTTCTCTCATCTTTCCTATTATTCCTCCTAGCCTTCCCAAACTAATCTCTTAAGCAGATAACTATTGAAAGACTTAACAAAAACTTGCCAACTCAAGTTGTGGACGCCAGTGCTGGGGACACCGGCCTGCGCTTCTTGCGGCGAGTATACGTTTTGCCGACAAAAGCGTCCACAACACTACCCCCCTCCTGGAGAAACAGCTCGTCCTCGAGCTGGAACTGTGGATGTGCCTCTTTGAAAGAATCCAGGGCTTCCCAGGTTGCTTCAGCAGCTGGCCGGCCCACCCAGCGAACCAGTAACTCCCAATGGCCACGATTGAGACGGGCGCGGACGATGGACTCCGGTGTTGGTACCACACGGCCACGCGACAGAGGTGGGAGAGGCACCAATGCATTTGGAGGAGTGCCCACAAACTGCTTGAGGAAGACAACATGGAAGACATCATGAATCTTCGCCTTGGGCGGCAGTTGGAGACGATAGGCCACCGGACCAACTCGCTCCACAACCTGATAGGGCCCATAGTAGTGAGGTGATAGCTTGCCACTGGACTCGGTGGTAATGCCGGCGGCGGTGCGGTGGTGAAGACGGAGCCACACCCAGTCACCAGCGGTGAACTGAATGTCGCGATGACCCGTCATAGTGCAGCTTCATGAGGTTTTGAGCATGCAGCAGCCGTTCGCGAATCTCTGCCAGAAATGCATCACGCTCGGTGAGCTGCTTGTCCAGGGCTGCGACGCGAGCCACGCCGGGTTGGTAGCTTGCCATGGTCGGTGGTGCCCTGCCATAGACCACCTGAAACGGAGTTGTTTGGAGCGCCGTCTGGTATGAAGTGTTGTAGCAGAACTCGGCCCAGGGCAGCCAGCGCAACCAACTGCGAGGTCGGTCGCCAGCGAGACACCGGAGGTAGACGCCAAGCACCCTGTTCGTCACCTCGGATTGGCCGTCGGTCTGCGGATGAAACGCAGAACTAGGGCGTAGTTCTACTCCGGAGAGAGCGAACAGTTCGGTCCAGAATGTGCTGGTGAAGACGGGGTTGCGGTCGCTGACGATGGAGCAGGGTATACCGTGTAGCCTGACTATGTGGTCGAAGAAGACGCGTGCCACTGAGGTCGTCGTGTAGGGATGTCCGATGGCGATGAAGTGGGCGTATTGGAGAAACGGTCCACCACGGTGAGCACCACTGATTTGCCGCCCACCTTGGGAAAGCCCTCCACGAAGTCCATGGCGATGTCTGCCCAAACCGAGCTCGGAACCTCAAGCGGCTGAAGGAGCCCAGCAGGATGGAGATGCTCGGTTTTGTTCTACTGGCAGACAGTACACACCTGTACAAAGTCACGGACAAGCCGATTAGCGTGAGGGTTATAGAAAGATGCTCGCAATCGATTAAGTGTCTTCTGGACGCCTTCGTGCCCGGCGCCATGGGTCGTAGCAAGAATCTGGGGCCACAGTGCCGAAGAGTCAGGCACGTAGATGCGGCCGCGGTGGAGGACGAAGCCGTCGACGACGGTCCAAGAAGCGCCAGCGATACCTTGTTCCACTTCGGCGTGTTTGGCCAGGAGTTCCGGCAGGTGTTCGGCCTCACGCCGGAAATCGTCAAACAGAGCCAAGTCTGGTTGAGAGATGGCGCAGGTGGAGATGGCCGCAGTTTCCTCGTCCCGGCGAGACAGCGCGTCGGCGGCCGTGTTCAAGCGCCCCCGGCCTGAACTCCACTACAAAGACGTACCCGAAGAGGCGACTCACCCACGTGTGCTGCGGAATTGTGGAGAGCCGCTGGTCGAGGAGGTACTTGAGGGCGAAGTGGTCCGTGCGCATGGTGAAGGACCGCCCCCATAGGTAGGGCCGCCAGTGACGCACCGCTTTCACCAGTCCTATGAGCTCGCGCTCATAGGCTGCCAATTTGACATGCTGCGGTGCGATGGTCCGGCTGAAGAAGGCGATTGGACCGGCGCCCTGATGGAGGACGGCACCGAACCCCGAGCCGGAGGCGTCGCAGTCGACGGTGAACCCTTTGGAGAAGTCAAGAAGTTGGAGAGCGGGCGGACGTCGGGTGGCCAGCGCCGTAAAGGCGTCGAGGCGCTGCGACGCGCAGGCGTCCTTCGTGAGAGCGTCAATGGTGCGGCGATCGCGCCATAGTTGCGGATGAAGCGGCGATAGTAGCCCGTGAGACCAAGGAAACCTCGCAGCGCTTTGATAGTCCGGGGTTGAGGCCATTGTTGGACGGCCTCCACCTTGGTCGGGTCCATGGCCACTCCGGCCACCGAGATGACGTGACCCAAATACGCAACAGAGCGCTCGGCGAAGGAGCACTTGGAGCGCTTTAGGACAAGCTTGTGAGCGCGGAGGGTGGTGAAGACCGCGCGCACATGACGCAAGTGGTCCGACCAGGTTGAACTGTAAATCAAGATGTCGTCAAAGAAAATGAGTACCGAGCGGCGGAGGAAAGGCCGAAGGACCTCGTTCATCAATGCCTGGAACGTGGAGGGCGCGTTGGAGAGGCCAAAGGGCATCACGACGAACTCGAAGTGTCCATGATTTGTTCGGAATGCCGTCTTGTCGATGTCCTCTGGCTGCATGCGGACCTGATGATACCCACTGCGGACGTCCAGCTTGGTGAAGAAAGTGGCGCCCTTAAGCTCGTCGAGAAGCTCGTCGACGACCGGAATAGGAAAGACGTCACGCACGGTCTTGGCGTTGAGGGCACGGTAGTCAACGCAGAAGCGCCAGCTCGCGTCTTTCTTGCGCACCAGGAGGACGGGAGAGGAGAACGCCGATGTGCTAGGCCTGATGATGCCTTGGTGCATTATGTCGGCGCACTGCTTCTCGAGTTCGTCCTTGAGCAACTGGGGGTAACGGTAGGGGCGCACTGCGATCGGTGGAGTACCGGGCAGCAGCGTGATGTGGTGATCCAGGTGGCAGCCCGGTTGGTTCCGCGAAGAGGTCGGAGAACTCGGCCAGGAGCAGGGACATTAAGTCCAAGTGCTCCATGGCATGGAGCTGGGGCGCGGTCGGGGCATCTAGTTCGCGCCACTTGACGTGGTGAGCGCCACGCCAGAACGCCATGGACTGGCGCTCAAAATCCCAGAGTATGGGTCCAAGCGTCTTGAGCCACTAGCATCCGAGGACTAGCTCGTAGTCATCGAGGGGAAGGACGTAAAGGTCGAGGCAGAACCGCTCCTCGCCGATGGTCACGGGCACCTGCTTGCAGATCTCGTCGGAGGGGATGCGATCGCCATTGGCGACGCCCACCGTCAGGCCGGGTCGCGGCTCCGGTTCCAGGCCAAGGCGGCGTGCTGTGGAGGATGCCACAAAAGAATGAGTGGAGCCGGAGTCCACCAAGGCACGCAGCTGCTCAGGACCGATAGTGATCGGCAGATGCATGGTGGCCGCCGTTGCGATGCCGGTGAGGGCGTGGAGGGAAATCTCGACGTCGGTGTCGGATGATGGGTCATCTGCCCCCGCGCCGTCGACCGGGGCATCATCAGCCAACTCCATCAGGTACAGGCCCTTCATCGAGCAGGACTTGGTGAATTTCTCAGGGCAGTTGAAGCAGAGTCTGTCCGCCCGGCGCTGGGCTATCTCCTGCAGTGTGAGCCTCTTGAAGCGAGCGCCGCCGGCGGTGCGCCCTTCGTCGGGGCCGGCAGAGTGTAAATTGGCGCCTTGGCGGCCGGAATCGGTGTTCGCGGCGCGGCCGCCGCCGTTGATGCCTGGCACTGCGTCGGTGTAGGTCGAGGGGGCACGCAGGAGGCGCTGATGTCGTCGTCGTCATCCATGTTCAAGCGACGTTCGAAGGCGCACGCGAGACCCATGGCGTCGTCGAGGGTCGCCGGGCACTGGAGCTCCACATCGGTCTGGAGAGGGTTGCGGAGGCCGGCGGTGAAGATATCGATCTGTTGCTCCTCCGTGATGTTCTTGCACTGGGCCAACAGGGGCAAAAATTTGGCTTGATACTCCTCCACGGTGCCGGTGCGGCAGAGCTTCATGAGGGCGCCGAGGGCGTTGCTGCGCAAAGGAGGGCCGAAACGGCGTTGCACTCTCTCGACGAACTCCGGCCAGGTTGGCGCGCCGCGGTTCTGCTCCAGGCGGTAGTACCAATCCTGGGCGGCGTCCTCCATGTAGAAGGAGGCGAGCCAAACCTTCTCCTCCGGTGGTGTGCGCTGCTGACAGAAGAACTGTTCCGCCTTGTGGAGCCAGACCACCGGGTCCGTAGCGCCATCATAGCGGGGGAAACGAAGTTTGTGGGCGGCCTGGTGGGGAAAAGATGGCGGCTCCATGGGAAGGACTTCCTTCTTGCCGCCGCGGTCGGAGCCCTCCGCCTCTATCTTGTCGGACTGCAGACGGTTGATGGCGACGGAAAGGCGGCTCTGTTCGCCCTTGATGGTGGTGATCTCCGACTTGATGGATGTGAACTCAGCGAAGATCTTCTCCATGGAGTCCCGGAAATCGGCGGAGGTGAGGGAGTCGCCCATGACCAGGCGCAGGATCAGAAGTCTGATACCAAAGATGTTATGGTATGGATTACTGACTTTATTCCTTAAATCGGTGGCAAGGGGATGAGTCTGATCGCCCTCCTATGAGGCCGATCATAACAACTCTTCTCCCCCTCCAATCCTCAAAGGGTTACAGATATATAGCAATAGCAGCTAACCACCTCCCTACAATTTCTCTCATCTTTCCTATTATTCCTCCTAGCCTTCCCAAACTAATCTCTTAAGCAGATAACTATTGAAAGACTTAACAAAAACTTGCCAACTCAAGTTGTGGACGCCGGTGCTGGGGACACCGGCCTGGGCTTCTTGCGGCGAGTATACGTTTTGCCGACAAAAGCGTCCACAACATATTAGTTCAAGAAAACCATGCTAGTTAGCATATGAAACCATGGAGTTCTATTTCTAAACTCTATGATGTACATTTTACTCGATGCAAGTATCATTTTTAATCTTCAGCAAAAGCAGGTTTAGCTTTCTATGGAATGGGGGGCCTACATGATGTAGCTTCCCTAATCTTTTTTCCTGGTCTGCATCATGAGGTCCACATTAACTGAAAGGAATAAGATATTTTATCTGAATTTTTTGACTTTGGAGTATGACTTGCTAAGCTTGTTTGCTGGAATCTGCCCAGTACAGCAACCTGCCAGTCCTTTTGTTTTCACTAGCTAGACAGCTAGGTTATAAGTGACTGCCACAAGATTTTGACGTCACCTTCCCTTTTTTTTGAATTGGCGGCTACCTGCCCTTTTCAAAGTTCAATATACTTCTGCATAACTGTCGAAAATTTTCAGCTGTCTAGGTTCATCTTTCAGTAATGTCCCAGTCTTCTGAAAGAGAAATCAGTTGACCATGCATTGCCGCCCTTGAATTGTGATGTGTTGCTTACTCGAACCTGAATTTTTGGTGCTCTGTGTAGTAAGATGCAAATGAAGTATTGGCCCCACTTGACAGTGAATTTTACCTTAATCTGCACAAGCCTCAAATTGAACTTTACCTAGAAGAGAGATTAGCTGTCTTCTTCTGTGGCTTTGTGATTCTATCTAGAGCATAGGGTATAATGCAGAAGTTTATTTTTTGGGCCTGGTGCTGGAATATTTACCCCATTCTTGATCAAGCTTCAAACTGAGATTATTTTATTCACTTTTAGCTCATTTGTACTGCATTCTGTCATTCGTTGCGCCATGCTGTAATCATTTGTCCCCTTAGAAAATTTGTGCTGACAAAACAAGGCTGATCTAATTGTTAGTGACTTGTTAAACTAGCCAGTGAAGCGGCAAAACAGGAAGTAACATATTCTTTTAACATGTGCTAACATGAAAAGTGATTTTTCCCTAGAAGGAAGTCTAGCTTCTCGTATTGGAGTTATGTTTTCTATTGAGGAAAGGCGTAATACACATGCAAACCACACTTAGCCTAGTTGCCTAATTGCTGGTGTTGGAACCTTCTACCTGCCCCTTGTCTACATAAACCAAATAGAGACGCACAGTGTCAGCTTGTTCATTTGCGCTTTACTTTGTGATTCATGTTTAGTAAAACATAGTGTATCTTATTCTGTATTAGCAAATGTATATTGATAGACAAAGGATGATGATAATTTAAGTGACTTGCAGACTAGCTGGGGATTAGGGGACCAAACTGAGCTGATGCTGCAGAACAGAAAACAATAGGTTGTTCTGCCGCTCTTTGCTTTGAGATGCTCCTGTCAACTACCAAAGGCCTTTGATTGGGGGAATTCTTAGTGATTTTTGTCCACTATTCCCTCTAGCAATTTTTTTGATAGAAGTTAGGCTGCATCGCATTAATGAAATGCTGACAAGTGTCTTTTGAGAAACTCTACTATCCGCATGAACTCTTGCGTCACATGTTACACAACCTTTATTTTTATTCTCACCTTGTGTTGATCATCAGATTACCCACTCAGGAATAGTTAAAGAGCAAAAATGAACGCGCTAAATATATTTAGGAACCTGCTGATTACATCCATGTATGCTCAAATCATCATGAAGATTTGATTTATATTCTCTAATTAATGCTTTCTTTCCTTTTCCAGTTGCAGTGCTTACTAACTATGATTAAGATGATACTGAGGTATCCACCTGCCGGCCTTAACTCATTTGATGTCATGATGGAGAGTATGTTTCATGAGCATGGTAAGCTCCTATACGTATGGTTGATTAAATGGACCAATAAGTAATTTCTACCAGTCTCAAGGAATTAATTACAGCACTATATGACGAAACCTTGGGGCAGACGATACTTAAATGCTCTAAAATATTTATTTTTGGCATCAGATTAATGACTTTTCCTTCTTTCTGTCATGGACATACTTGAACCAACCGTGAAAGTTTAGGGACCTAGGTTGCAATTTACTCTTATCTTTATATATATATTCAGTTTTGAAGGCACTTGTTCTACTAGTGATGACAAGTTCTGTGCTGTCAAGATCTTTTTTGGAGTAAATGTTTTTCTTGCGCTTTGTCTACACTACAATTTTTCGTTGTGCTTCAATGTCGTTTTTTTCCTGGTTGAACATGAAAATACTCCATGATGATACACAATGCACAAGCATACCGAGTGAATTCACAATGCAGAGTTACTATTGATGATGTGCAGATTGGCGGCAGCTTAGCTTGTCCTGTAATACCAAACACATCTTGGCACAGCGCAGGACAAAATATTTTATTTACTTCAGTGGAACCATCTGGATTTTTGGCAAAAGAAAATGGAACCATCCAATGCTGAAAGCTCATTTCAACACATCATTTTTGCATTTGCATCTGAAGTAGTCAATGCAAAGCTGTACATCGTTGCACAACTTGCACTCCATGCACTGCAGATCCAGCCATTTGTATGTGAAGTTCTGAACTAGTCAGCCATTGGCTTTCTCTGGAACAGATCATAATGGAATTGCCAGAGAGAAATCCAGGACAGGAGTTCAGATTAAAAGCAAGAGGTGGCTTGGAACTGAAAAACCTGAGTGGCCCACGTTTGTTTTCTGTAAGTTCCCCTTTGCAAGTTGCAACAACTCTTCTCCTTGTGACAAGCAGAATTGTCCTCTATTGGCTACATCTCATAAATATTAATAGGTTGACAGAACCAATGACTCCATTTACTACATTAAGAATCAACCAATAGTTAAGTAGATAACCTTACAATAACGGCGCTCTATGATTACCTGATTGGTATGAAATAAAGAATTCTGGAAGCAAGTTGGTGTCACAAGCTTATTGGACACTGGTAATAAATTGAATGCACATTAGCCTATGAAAAGTAACTGTGCTTGGACTGGTCATAAATAAAGTTGAAGTCTTGAACATTTGTTCTGGATCAGACTGAATGAACTGTAATTACATTGCCAGAAAGATATAGTAATGAACTAGTTCTTGAACACAAAATTAAAGATCAAAACATATGTTTTGCTTTTAGGTAATGCATTTTATCGTTGCTTTCTTGCATTGTTATTGCTAGTTGACAGCAGGCTATAGCAATTTAGCAAATAGCAACTCCACATGGAGTTTTTTTATGCATGTGCTCCAATACATGATTAGATGCTGACACGTATAAAGAAGCATTCTAGGAATATACCCTCAGCGCATTCTCAGTTCCTTCTGCTTCATTCTGACAGGCCAACAAAAATGACACTGCACAGCATCTGCTTTTGTTTTTTGTTTTTATTTTTATTTTTTGGACTATGTATACTCTGAAGTTGGTAGAGAGCTACACAAGGCCAAGCACCTTTAGTTATATCCATGATGCATTAGGGCTCCAAGATCAAGACAATTTAGCTTGCATTTGCCATGAAGGCCACACGCTATTCTCTCTTTTCTCCTCTGTTATGCTTCTCCCTTCGCCTCATTGTGTATATAAGTCACGTTGAAGCACACAGAACAAGGCAGTTCTTATGGTAAACAGCAACTAAATGGAGACCATGTCATATCCTTGCTCCCCTCTTCTCTCCTTCCCCACACACGAAGAGAGTAGCTATTTCCTATGGTCTCCTCAAGTGGACCTCCATGAGAATGCCACCCTCCATGTTGATCCTTTCCCTGATCAACAAGAAGATCGTGAGTTCTTGGACACCATGGCCCTAGATTCTAATGATTTGCATCATCAAGATGCTTCTGATGTTGGTGTGCTCACCAATTGTGATGAGAGGGTTTGGGGCCAAGAGAATGGCAACCTGGTGGCGATCCAAGAGGAGCTCATGGAGGACAACAGTATAAGCGATCTCCTCCTCGCTGGTGCAGAGGCAGTTGAGGTGGGGGATTCAAGCCTTGCCTCAGTAGTGTTCTCAAGGCTTGATGACCTCTTCCTTGGCATCCCTGACAATGCAGCAGCCGGCTCTTTTGATCGCCTGGCCTACCACTTCGACCAAGGTCTGCGTTCCCGGATCTCCGGTGCATGCACCAGGTGCTATCCACCGGAGCCGCTCCCATCTGGTAGCATGTCGGTGCACCAGATCATACGAGAGCTATCTCCGTTTGACAAGTTTGCACACTTCACTGCCAATCAGGCCATTCTAGATGCCACCACAGGCGACATGGATGTGCATGTCATTGACTTGAACATCGGTGAGGGCGTCCAGTGGCCATCACTCATGTCAGACCTTGCCCGCCATGGCGGCAAGTCGTTCAGACTTACGGCGATCAGAACAGATGCTTACTACAATGATAGCACTTGCCATACAGCTGCACGGTGGCTCTCGGAGTTCGCCGAGTCCTTGAACCTTCCCTTCCAGTACAGCTTTCTCTGCATACACAATGAGGAGGACCTGCGTGATTTTTCCAAGAACTGTAAAGGCTCAGTGATCATCTCATGCGATACAACAAGTATGTGGTACAACTCACTGAACAAACTGCAGATGCTGCTACTAGGCTGTGTCAAGGAGTTACAAACTAAGTTAGTGGTCCTTGTAGAAGAGGAGCTGGTTAGGATTGGAAAAGAGGCATCTCTATCTAATGCCTCCTTTGTTGAGTTCTTCTTTGAGGCATTGCACCACTTCACCACGGCGTTCGAGTCATTGGCGAGCTGCTTCAGTGGTGGTAGCTATGGCGGATGCCTGAGACTTGTGGAGAGGGAGATGGTGGGGCCAAGGATACAGGACTTTGTGGGGCAGTATGGGTCAGTGACAGTTGAGGCTAGTGCTCCTGAGGTTTTGCAAGGGTTTAGGCCTTGTGAGCTGAGTGCCTGTAACATTGCTCAGGCCAGGATGCTAGTAGGGTTGTTCGATAGGAGCTTTGGGGTTGTGCATGAGAAGGGCAGGCTAGCATTGTGCTGGAAGTCTAGGCCATTGACCTCTGTATCTGTTTGGACTCCTGTCTGAAAAGAAAGGAGTTTAGCATGTTTTTAGGGGCAGTTTTTGTTGTAAGAATTTTGAATGAAGAACTTTTTTTTGGGTAAAGTGCTTCTGTACTGTGCAAATGCTAATATTGATGTCTCTAATCTGTTGCTCACTGTTTTTTTTTTTGGATTTTGAAATAATATTGAGTGTTCTCTTGCAAAAGTTGAACAGCTTGTACACGAGATAAGTGCATAGCATATTTGATTTATCCTTCTCTGGTAGGGAATTTGCTATGACTCTTCTTCGGTCGGTGTCAAATTCTTACCTGCTTTTCAGGTTGTCATGGTATTAGTGCAGATAGCATTGACAAATTGGTTGATGGGCCCATCTTATTTGTTTTTTTTCTCATTCTTTATTTCTTATTGCTTGTCAGCTTCTCATATATCTCGTAAGAACTTCTTTGTTAGTCGCTGGATTATTGCTCTTGGTGATAGCAAGATCCTTACTCTCATCGAGAGGATGACACTTGGATGGGGCAATTTTCTAGGTTTATTTCTTACACAATGTCATGCCAACCTGGGGGGTTGGGGATACAAATTTATAGGCTGTTAACCAGCCAAGCATATGCTAAGATGCTAGTCTAAGATGCTGTCCTAAATGCTAGTCAAGATGCTGTCCTAGATGCTAGTCAAGATGCTGTCCTAGATACTAGTCAAGATGTTGTCCTAGATGTTGTCCTAGATGCTAGTCAAGATGTTGTCCTAGATGTTGTCCTTGAAGGGCAGCAAAAGCCAACACAGAGACTTATCCGTCACTCTCCCCCTAATCTTGTGTGTCTCCTTGTGAGGAATCTGAGCCATCCCGATCCTGGCGCGAAGCTTCTGGAACTTGATCCGCCCAAGAGACTTGGTCGAAGTCGTGAGTGGTCTTGGGTGTTGATGTAGTTGGCGGACACCCCTTCATCCAGCGCCGATGAAGTGATACCTCACCGGATGTGCTTGCTGCGCTCATGGAAGACGGGGTTCTTCGCTAAGGCCAAGGCGGACTTGTTGTCCACCCCGAGCTCCATCGCCTCGCGTCTCGCCAAGGAGATCGCCAAGCGGTCGAGCCACCACGAGCCCGAGTAGAAGCGGTAGTGGCTGCAATGTACTCGCCGCAGCTAGACAAAGCCACCACCGCCGCTTGACCGATCGCCGGTGATCGGACATTTGCCGAGGAAGTGCAGCGTCCGTGGTGCTCTTGCTCGTGTCGATGTCGCCGGCGTGGTCGCTGCGGCTGCACCGATGAGGCGCGCGGCGGGCACCTTAGGTAGTGCAAGCGAGTCGGAGGTGCCCGCGACGAGCGGAGGATCCTTTTCACGGCTGCTTTGGTGCTCGTCGTCGGTCGCCGCATGAGCCGGCCGACGTGGCCGACGGCGAACGCCAAGTCCGTCGTGTGGACAAGGTAGCGAAGGCGCCACAATGCGCGCAGATGCGTCGTGTCCACCTCCTCCGCCGTACTCTCACGACTCGGCCGACCTCTCCTCCATAGGAGTGTGGGGTGGGTTGCGATCGGTGAGGCCGCCACTCCACGATGCGCTTGGCGAGGCGATCCGCGAAGAGAGATGCCGAGTCGTCTGGTGGACCTCGATCCCGAGGTAGAAGGAGAGGCCCGAGGTCGCCATCCGAAGGTGGCCTTCATCTCGCCTTGAATGCCTCGATCTCCTCCTCCTTGATACCGGTGATCACAAGGTCGTCGATGTAGACGCCTATCGCCAGGCATTGCCTCCTTGCCCGCCGTGAGACCGCGGCCTCGTGGCGCTCTCTTGGAATCCCATTTGCTTGAGGTGGAGTCCACCTTGGCGTTCCAAGCTCGCGGTGCCGCCGCAGCCGTGAGGGCCTTGCGCAGCGGAGGACCTTGCTCTCCTTGCCGGGATGATGAATCCGTGGTGGCCGCGACGAGACCTCCTCCTTCAAGTCGCCGTTGAGGAAAGCGGACTTGACGCCCATGTGATGGACGCACGACCCTCCCGGGCTGCGAGGGCAGGAGGAGACGACGGACTCCATCCCAGGCAACAGCGGTAAGGCATCGTCGAAGTCGACTCCTCTCCCGCTGGACGGCCACGTGCCACGAGACGCGCCTTGTGCTTGATCACCTCTCACTCGTCTTTCTTGAGCTTGAAGACCCACTTGAGAGAGATGGCGTGGTGGCGGTGGAAGATCGCCGCTCCCACGTCTTGTTTCGCCGACGGCGTCCATCTCCTCTCGCATCGCGCACGCCATGCCGCGTCTCTCCGCCTCGGCGAAGGAGCGAGGCTCGCCGCCGTCTGTGCGAGGTGCGGCTCGCCTCGGTCGCGCTGCGCGATTCGAGGACCATTGCTTTCGCCGAGGAGGTCGCCCACGTGACGATAGAAGCGCAGGCTCGCCGCCGTGGTAGCGTCGCGCGATCTCGTCGTTGGACGGCGGAGTGGCGAACTCCACCGCGCGCTGCCGTCGTGCCGGCTGCCGTGCCAAGCCTCGGCGAGTAGGCGCCGGTGTAGGAGAGCGAGGCGTGGCCGGCGGTCTTGGCGGTGGACTCGCCGAGCTCGTGGCGAACGAGGTGGTGGGGTAGGCGAGCTCGGTGAAGACGAGCTGCGGCTCCCGCCTCCACGGTGGACGAGTCGACGACGAAATCGGTGGTCGTCGAGTCGGCCGTCATCCACCATCTTGCCCCACGGCCCGCCGCCGCCGAACACGACGCGTCGCGCGTGATGCGCACGCCGCCGTGTCGCAGGTCGAGGACGCGGTAGGCCTTGGCGCCCCGCGAGCCGATGAAGACGCTGGCGTGCTCGGCCGCCGAGCTTGCCGGCGTGGTTGAGCTCCTTGACGGCGCGAGCGCACCAAGACACGGAGGTGGTTCACCGCGGGCTTGCGCCGTGCGTGCCTCGTATGGCGTCTTGCCGCCGAGGGCCTTGGCGGGGAGCGGTTGAGCAAGTGGACGGCGATCATCACCGCCTCACCGATGAGAATGCCGACATCCCTCTCGCTGAGGAGGCGCGGGCGGTGGCCACCACCGTGCCGTTGCGGCGCTCGGCGACGCCGTTCTGCTGCGGGAGTACGGCGTGAAGAAGTGACGATGGATCCTCGTCGGCGCGATGCGCCGCGAACTCGGCCGCCGTGAACTCACCGCCGTTGTCCGTGCGTAGGACCGGCTTGCGGCGCACTCGCGCCCGCAGCAGCCTTGAAGGCGCTTGATGGCGTCATGCGCGGCGCCTTGACGTTGATGAATAAGTCCTGTCATCGTGGTCTTTGTGAAATTTGTGGTAGTTTTGTTTTTTGATCGCGACATTCGCTTAGGACAAGATCGCTTTAGGACAGCATATTGACCGCTTTAGGACAGCATCTAGGATAGCATCTTAGCATATGCTTGGTGGTTCTCACCTATAAATTTGTATCCCCAACCCTCAAAGTTGGCATGGCATTGTGTGAGCAATAAACAAAAACTTGCCCCATCTCCTAGTGTCATCCTCTCCATGAGAGTAAGGATCTTGCTATCACCAAGAGCAAGAGTCCAAATGACTAACAAGTGGTATCGAGCCTTAGTATCCTGTGAGCCCGAGCATCTCCTCGCTCATCTCCTTCTCGACCTCGCAGCAGCCCGACCGAGAGCAGCAGCAGCCTCGGCCGTCCCCGCCACTCTCCGAGACGGCAGCGGCTCGTCGGCAGCCTCTCTCCACGCAATGCCCCGATCAGCGCGCCATGTCCGCAGGCGATCTCGGCCTTCGGCCGCCTCGAGCATCAGCGTCGAGACGGCCGAGCTCGCCGCGCAGAGCAGCGCAGCGAAGCGGCGGCAGAGACCGCGCGCGCGAAAGGGCGTCAAGGGCGGCGGCCAGGAATCGGGCAGCAGGCGGAGAGCGGAAGCGAATGGCGGCGGCAGATGCTGCAGGCAGGCGGCAGCAGCAGAGGTCAAGGCTCGCGCGGCAAAGAACAGCGGCTCCGACCTGTTGATAGCATGGCCGACGCGACCCTCACCGCTGAGAGGAGGCGCGGCGCAAGGGCGAACGGCAGCGCAATGGCGGCAAGACGCCACGCAGCGCGCGGCGGCAGCGCGATAGCGCGACGCGCGGCGGCGCTCGGCGAGGCGCACACGGCGGTGGCACTCGAGGCACGCGACGGCGGCGGCGTGCGGGTCGACGAGAGCGCGCCCTCACAGTAACGCGGCTCTCTCCGGCCGGCATCGTGGTCACCACGAGTACCGGTCGTCGTCGAGGGCGTCGGCCCGGCGGCGGGTGGCCTACCTCACCAAGACCAACTACGCCGAGCGGGTCGCGGTGATGAGGTGAAGCTCCAGTGCGGCATGTGGGATGCATCCGACGGCGACGCCGACCACGACCAGATCGACGGCGCCGATGCTCTCATCGCCGCAGCCCCGCCCGAGATGCGATTCTCGCTACCAACAAGCGGATCGCCAAAGAGGCTTGGGACGCCATCGCCGCAAAGACGACGGCATCGGCGGCGCGCGCGCAAGTCTACACCGCAGCACTATGCACGGAGCGGGAACGCGACCTTCAAGCCGGTGAGGGACGTTGATGACTTTGCTCTCGCCTCAACACTCGTTGCACAAGTTGGTGCAGTTCGGCGACACCTACGGCGAAGAGAGGCGTGGAGAAGCTCTTCCGCTGCGCCCCGAGAAGTACAAGCGGATGGCTCGCTCGATCGGGTCTCTGCTGACCTCTCCACGATGACCATCGAGGAGGCGCGGTCGCCTCAAGGTCGCCGACATCGATGAGCCACGGCGCCCCTCGAGACCCGTCACCATTGGCGGAAGCTCCTCTCGCTCGGGAGCAGTGGGATGCCGCCAAGGTGACAAGAAGAAGGGAAGCCTTCTTCCACGACAGCGGCGCAAGAGTGGCAAGCGCGGCAAGCGCGCAAAGCGCCAGTGGCGGCGATCTTTGGCAAGCAAAAGCCGCGACGAGGCGATTCTTGCCACAATCGCGGCAAGCTTGGTCATTGGGCCAAGGAGTGTCGATACCACGACGTGGCGTGCCCACGCCGCAGCGGAGGAGGAGCGGCCGGTCTGCTCATTGCTCGCGCGAGCATCGAACCACCTCCGGCGCACCGCCGCAGATGGCTCTCTCCACCTTGACGAGCCAAAGCACACGCCTCCTCGGCGGCGCCCGCAATGACAAGACCGACGGGTGGTGCTCGACACCCGCGCCACCCACCACATGACCGGCGGCGGAGTTCTTCTCCGAGCTCGACTCAGCGCTCGAGGCACCGCTGTTCGGCGACGCCCGCCGTGGAGATCAAGGCGTCGGCTCTGTCGTCTTCGCCGCCAAGATCGCGAGCACCGGCCGCCACCGGCGTCTACTACATCCCCGACCGCGAACTCCATCATCGGCTTGGGGCGGTGGATGAGAACGGCTCGCGTGTCGAGATCGAGCACGGTGCCGCGATTTGGGATCTTCGACGCCGCCTCCTGCCAAGGTAACAGAGGCGCAAATCGACTCTACACTCTTCACGTGCGGTGGCACAACCCCTCTGTCTCGCAACTCGTCGGGACGACGAGGCGTGGATGCACGCAGCGCTTTGGGCACCTTCACCCGAGGCCCGGCGGCTCGGTGCCACGGAAATGGTGCGAGGCCTGCCGTGCCTTGACCATGTGGAGCGGCTCGACGGCGTCTGCGTGTTGACGGCGCAGGCGACTCCCCTTCCCAAAGGCGAGTTTCCGAGCCAAGGAGAGGCTCGAGCTCGTGCACGGGACTTGTGTGGCGGTGACACCGCCACACCGGGAGACGACGCTACTTCCCGCCGCCGTCGACGACCTCTCCGCTACATGTGGGTGATGGTCCTCGGCAGCAGGGAGAGGCCGCGGACGCCATCAGCGCACGCAGTCGCCGCGGAGGCGAGCGCGCCGCAGCGCGCGCGTCGCGCGACAGACACTCGCGCGAATTCACGGCGGTGGTCGCGTCATCTTTGCCGATGAGGCATTGGCGCCACTACACCGCGCCGCATGCCCGCAGCAGTAAGCGGCGTCGCCGAGCAGCGCAACCGACGGTTGTGGGGATGGCTCGCCTCCTCAGCGCAGGGGATGCCGCCGTCTTCGGGAGAGGCGGTGGTGACCGCCGTCTACATCCTCAACCGCCGCCTACCAAGGCGCCGGCGGCGGACGCCGCACGAGGCCTCGGCATGGGCGCAAGCCGCGGTCTCCACTTGCGGGTCTTCGCCTCACGCTCGCCAAGGAGCTTGGCCACATCGGTAAGCTCGACGGCGTGAGCACCGAGTGTTCATCGGCCACGCGGGAGGCTCGAAGGCCACCGCATCCTCGACCACGACACGCCGAGTCCGCATCTCGTGGCGTTGTTCGGCGGCGAGGCCGGCGTGGGACAAGGCGGTGGACGACGGTTCGACTTCGACTCGGGGACTTTGTTGTCGACACGCCCACTTCGAGAGCCGGGAGCTAGCGGCTCGCCTTCACCGAGCTCGCCCACCTCGACACCTTGCTCGCCACCGCGGCCGGCGAGTGCTCCACCACCGCCGGCACGCCACGCCCACTCTTCACCACCGCCACTCCACGCCTCCGCACCGGCCACCACTCTCTCCCGCACCTGCGGCCACACCACCGGATCGGCCCCGGCGGCCGGCCCACGACAAGCGGCGCAAGATGGAGTTCGCTACTCCGTCTCACGACGAGGATCGCGTCGACGCCTACCACGACGACGCGAGCCTCGCGCTTATCGCACCATGGACAACATCCTCGCGAGCCGCCGTCCTCGATCGGGCGCAAAGACGCACTCGAGGCGAGTCGCGCTTGGCGCGGCGACGACGGCGAGCCCCGCCTTCGCCGAGGCGAGGAGACAGCGGCGTGGCGTGTCGCGATGAAGCGAGAGATGGACGCCGCCGAGCGTAACCGACGTGGAGCCGGCGGATCTTCCCGCCGGCCATCGCGCGATCACCCTTAAGTGGGTGTTCGCCGAAGCGGGATGAAGCGCCGCCATCGTCAAGCACAAGGCTCGCTTGGTGGCACGAGGCTTCGTGCGGCGCAGAGGGGTCGACTTCGATGCGCGCCGCACCGTCGCGCGCATGGAGTCCGCTCATCTTCTCCTCGCACTTGCGGCCCAGGAGGATTGGCGCGTCCATCACATGGACGCCAAGTCCGCCTTCCTCAACGGCGACTTGAAGGAGGTCACGTCCGTCCACCGCGGGATTCGCCATCCCCGCAAGGAGGGCAGGTTCTCGCCGCGCAAGGCCCTCTACGGCCTGCGGCAGCACCACGAGCCGAACGCTAAGTGGACTCCACCTCAAGCAAATGGGGTTCCAACAGAGCGCACACGAGGCTGCGATGCCTTTTAGGACAGCATCGCTTTAGGACAGCATTCGCTTAGGACAAAGATTCGCTTTTGCTTTAGGACAGATTCGCTTTAGGACAAGATTCGCTTTTAGGACACAGATTCGCTTTAGGACAGCATATTGACCGCTTTTAGGACAGCATCTAGGATAGCATCTTAGCATATGCTTGGTGGTTCTCACCTATAAATTTGTATCCGCAACCCTCGAGTTGGCATGGCATTGTGTGAGCAATAAACAAGAAAACTTGCCCCATCTCCTAGTGTCATCCTCTCCATGAGAGTAAGGATCTTGCTATCACCAAGAGCAAGAGTCCGGCGACTAACATGCGCGACGTGGGCCCGGCGCGTCGTGGTCGCCGACAATCCTTGGCCCAATGACCGGGATTGCCGCAGCTTGTGGCAAGAGTCGCCTCGTCGCTTTTGCTTGCCCCGCGCCGCTCTGGCGCCCACAGTAATCACCTCAGACGTCCTCGCGCCGCTCTGGCGTCTTTGCGCGCTTGCCACGCTTATGTCGCTGTCGTGGAAGAAGGCTCCTTCTTCCTCGCCACCTTGGCCGGCACCACCGCTTCCCGAGCGAGGAGGAGCTTCCGCCAATGGTGACGGGTCCCGAGACGCAGCGTGGCTCATCGCCGCCAACGACCTTGAGGCGACCCAACGCCTCCTCGATCGTCATCGTGGAGAGGTCCAGAGAGACTCGATCGAGCGAGCCATCCGCTTGTACTTCTCGGGACGCGGCGGAAGAGCTTTTCCACGCCTCTCTCGCCGTAGGTGTCGCCGCCGAACCGCACCATCTTTCGCAATGAGTGTTGAGACGAGAGCAAAGTCATCAACGTCCTCACCGCTTGAAGGCCGTGTTCTCCCACTCCTCGCGTAGTGCCCGTAATGTAGACTTGCGCGCGCGGCCGCCGCCGCGTCGTCTTTGCGGCGATGGCGTCCCAAGCCTCTTTGGCGACCGCTTGTTAGTAAGCGAGAATCGCATCTCGGCGGATCGCAGCGATGAGAGCATCCAGCGCCGTCGGTCCCGGTCGAGTCGACGCCGCCGTCTCGATCGCATCCCACATATGCCGCACCGAGCTTTACCTCATCACCGCACCACTCGACGTAGTTGGTCTTGGTGAGGTAGGCCACCCGCCGCCGGGCCGACGCCCCGACGATACTGGTACTCGTGGTGACCACGGCATCGAACCGGGAGAGAGCGCGTCGCTGTGAAGGCCACGCTCCGCCGACCCGTCCGCCGCCGCGGCGTGTTCTCTCCAGAGCGCCACCGCCGGCGCGCCTCCTCAGAGCGCCGCGCGCGCGTCGCGCTGTCTGGCCGCCGCCGCGCGGCGCGCTTGGCCGCCATCGCGCCTTCGCTCGCCGCCGCCTCCTCGCAGCTCAAGGTCCGCGTCGCGCTGCCATCGCAGCGAGATGGAGCTGCTGTTGCCGCCGCTGTGAACCTCGACCTCGCCGCCGCGCGACGCGTGCATCTGCCGCCGCCGCGCTTACCTCGCTCTGCTCGCTGCTGCCCGCTCCGCGCCGCCGCCTTGACGCTTTTTCGCCGCGCGGCAGGCCGCTGCCGCCGCCGCTCGCGTTCCTCGCCACAGCGAAGTTCGGCTTCTGCCGCGCCGCCGCGTGCTCGGCGGCCGAAGGCCGAGAGGCATCTGCGGACATGGCGCGCCACCGGGGATCGCGTGTGGAGAGAGAGCCGCCTCGATGAGCCGCCGCCGCTCGAACAGAGGAGGAGCAGAGAGCCGAGCTGCCGCCGCTAGTTGGTCTTCCGCGAGGCCGAAGCGAGGCCGAGGAGGGATTGAGCAGAGATGCTCAGCTACTGAGGATAGTACGGCTCTGATACCACTTGTTAGTCGCTGGATTCTTGCTCTTGGTGATAGAAGATCCTTACTCTCATCGAGAGGATGACACTTGGAGATGGGGCAATTTTCTAGGTTTATTTCTTACACAATGCCATGCCAACCTGAGGGGTTGGGGATACAAATTTATAGGCTGTTAACCAGCCAAGCATATGCTAAGATGCTAGTCTAAGATGCTGTCCTAGATGCTGTCCTAGATGCTAGTCAAGATGCTGTCCTAGATGCTAGTCAAGATGTTGTCCTAGATGCTGTCCTTGAAGGGCAGCAAAAGCCAACACAGAGACTTATCCGTCATTCTTAAGGTGATGAATGGAATCAAGTAGCCGGCGGACGGACGAAGGCCATGTTCTTTTTTAGTTTTTGGCTTCAGCTTTTAGTTTTTCTATAGTAACTAGCTTTTAAACGGAGTATCTTTTTAAAATAGAGTATATTAGTTAACTGTAGTACATAATATATTGATTTCATTTATATCAGCAAAAACCGCACGTGAGTTTCAATTACTCTGTAATCTCTCACACAAACAGACCAAAAGCCACAAACCGCAACCAAAAGCTACAAGTCACAGCTAAAAAGAACAGACCCGAAATTTGCTGTTATACAGCATATAAGCTGTGTGGATTTTACTGCAAGACTACTCAAGATTTATCTTTGATGCTCGTTTTCCTTCTATGAGCCAGTGTCAACTTGTGCAAATGGAGAGTGAGTAGGGTGATGCAGAAATTTCTTGAAGTAAGGTTATGATTTGTAGGTGACATCAAAATAATTTTAACCTGTTGTTGCTACTTTATTTTAAGCCTCTAATGATAATTTGGGCCATCTGCACAAAATAAAGAAACATCATAATAGCCGGAAAGTAATATGTTCGCAAAACATAAAGCTTTGGGCTATGGTATTTGGTCCATTTCTGGAGTTAGTCAAATGTATGCCAGCCCAGCAGAATCTGAATCCTCAATAGTCCATTCATATTTGGGCTTTAGTTGAAATCCATTAACACCTCTACTTTGAGTTCACATAGATTTGCCTGTGTGACCACAAATTCACAATTGATGGCCCTATGTAGACTTACTAATGTTTACTAGCAGTACATGGTTTTGCAGCCATATTAATAAAGGTAGAAATAAGCAAAGCAAAGCCAAAAAAAAAAACCTTTTTCTGGTGTAGGACTGTTCAAACGAGCCAACTCACCGTGTGAATTTCTTTCAGTCACTGTCATATTTCTTGTAGACTTTAGTCTCTATTGATCTCATTTTGTCAACCTCTGAAATCCTGGCTCTCTTTGCAAACTTCCATTTGATCACTTGCTCCCAAGGAGGGCTCAGCTCGTCATGGAGGTTCTGACTTCTGCAGTAGCAGGTGATTTTGTCAGCCGGCTCATCTCTTTCCTATCGCAAAATTATGGGTGGATTCTTTTAGTTTTATGGTTTATAACTTAAATATTTAAATTCTAGCTATTCGCGAGAGGTTTAAATTCTAGCTATTCGCGAGAGGTAGTACGTACAGAAAATAGTCACATATGATTTTAACTGATATAGCTGAACTCGGTACACTTTTTACTACAATCTTCCACAACAAATAACACACCAATAGCATTTGGTGTGTTGAATTTAAATTCAAAACCGAAACCAAAATTCAAACCTAAATCAAAAAGGAAAATACAAATAAAAATCGGAAATCCGTTTTGAGCCGGTCGTTTTCTTTTCTTCCCTCCTTTCCCTCCCTTGGCCCACTTCTATCCGCCAGCCGGAAGGATGGGGTCTGTCCCCAATTCGTCTCCATAGGGACAGTATCGGATCTTCTTTTCTCCCACTTCGGCCTTTGCCATGGCAAGAACCGTCGCCTCCCTTGGGATCGCCGCGTCCGCACTCCTCGTCCTCCCCTCCTCGCGCTAGCTCACGGTGCGGCGGCGGGAGGCAGCGCCGGCGCAGCGGAGGTGCCGCTGAGCTGGGAGCTTGGGGTGACGGGCGTGAGCGAGGGGGAGGCTGACGGGTTCGGGTTCGGCGGCGATGGCGATGCGGTGGTGCGGCGGGTGCTGCAGAACGGCAACGGCTACATCGGCCACGCGCGGCTGCGAGAGGGACTCCGTGCCTCGCCGTGCGGGGCCCTCCTACTACAACTGCCGCCCCGGTGTTCAGGGCAACCCCTACTCCCGCGGATGCTCTGCCATCACGCGCTGCCGCGGCTGAGCCTCCTCTTCCCCACATCGGGGGGTGACGGGAAAAATTTTCTTATATTCTTTCGTGTGGTTTATTTTCTTGTGTTTTGTACTTTACATATTTATATTTCTAATAATAAATTGCTTATCTTGTGTATCTAGAATTGTATTTTACCTAGACTTAGCTTGTTGGTGCTATCGTAAGACTTAGTACATTTAGGCCTTAAATTATGCAAAAACAAATTTTAGTTATATTTGCTCAAAAGCTGAGATTTAGCTAAAATAATTTAAAAACCTTCTATTCACACTCTTTAGTCAGTTACCCTTGATTCTACAGCTTCATACTTGGCCAGATAGTAAGTAGGGCTAGTGCGGATGGAGCACAAGAGTGTGGTATATGGTAGTACCGCCCAGTTAGTCTTAAAGACTGAATCTTATGATGAATTCCTGATGTAAAATAATGTGACCACAAGCTATAATGGATGTCGCCTAGCCAATTAATTTGCATCGACCGAACGCTGCTTATGCCATCCGGTAGAACACGGGCAAGGGTGCCAAATAGAGGCCTTGACGTGCGGCATAAGAGGGGGCTCTGGAGCAAATGGATAAAACCCTGTATAGGTGGAAACTTTAGCAGGTGGAGCCACATTGAGAAGAAGCATTGTAAAGGCCTTATGATGCTTTTGTTGATCTGCATACCTAAGGAAGCATGCGAAACTGTTAGAATAGCCATGCCTACGGTCATAGACGGACATGGGAATTTATTCGAATTAGTATCTATTTTATTAAAAAAAACTATTTGTGGTCAAGAAGAAAAGATAAAAAGAGGATAGAATCCTGAGTTTGATTTCCCCTAAGTGGATAAAACCTAGTGATTATAATGAGTGAATACAACCCTAATAACAAAAATAAGATACGATGAATGAAACCATGTAATAGGTGGATAGAACCTGCACCTCAATCATTATTGCACAGTCTTACACCCTTTAAAAATATGGTTTAGTTAAAAATGCCAAGTCTCATAATTTTTACTTCAAGTAATTCAACTATGACATTTCGCAAATAAAAGAATCCAAACCTTCCTTTGTTAGGGTTGTTTGTACTCATCCTCACTCACTAAAATAACTCAGAGTCTTTGGATCAAGCTATATATATAAGCTATTACAATCTCTAGACTATGCAACCAAAAGGTCTTCTAGGCAGCACTCGCAAGGTATTCAGGTTTAGCAATTTGTTCTCGAGTGCAATACTACTTAGCCGCATAAGAAGGTGTCATGATTAGTGATAACTTCAGACTCAAATATAACATTTTGGGTAGATAGGTGGGTCAACATTAAGTATAATAACGGAAGCAAGTCTTGGGTTCCACTCAAAATTCACCGATCAGTGAGAATTGCGGTCCTTTGGGAGGGAACTGTACAGAACACAAAGAATGCTAGGTGTGTATTGGAATATCTGCAATGGATTCCTTACTGCCTGACTGTGGATATGACCATTTTGTTCACTTCATATAGCACAACAGATGAAAATCTGCACATCTGTTTGCAAGGAGTTGCCCAGTAAGCATTTAGTTTTGTGATGTTTTCCGAAGTGGCTTAGTTGTGACGATGTAATTAGTTGGAACCATCCAAAGCATAATCCTGACAGCATTCTATTGCTAAAATAGCATTACTCATGTGCGATGCATGCCAAAAGGAAAAGGTAGTTAGAAAGCAAACTTTTCAATATTCTAAAAATAAGTCTAAAATTTCAAAATGGAGCTAATCCAATAGAAATTAAATGTAAGGACTTTTACAAAGTTGAAGCACATACATTTCGTGACTGTTCTTAGATAAACTTGCAAAAGGGAGAACTAACCTGTATCTTCTCAAAGCTGTTTAGCCTGACACCTTGTTGTGTTGATTCATCGAGCAGTTTATAGGCGAGCTACTATCATGAACGCTGAACACGGAAGGTTAGCTGTTCATAGGATGATATGTACTCTTGAATTCCCAAGAATCTGCAGTCAAAAGGGTAATATAAAGAAAGAAGCTGGCTACATTCTGTCTAGGTTTATAAACAGTAGCCTAGGCAAATTTGTCCGCAAACACAGATGGCATGAATCTTCACTTCTAATCACATAACCAGTTAACATGTGGGAAAGAATAGAATCCATGTTTTAGAGGAAAGATACAATATATATACACAACCATATCACACAATTGGCAAGGGAAACCATTGTAAAGTACATGCTTATTAAGGCGTCAAGCGTCGCCTAAGCGGTAAGGCACCCCCCACTGGCAAGGCGTCGACCGCGCCTTGCCCTGCATGCCTAAGGTGTCCGCCTTAGTATGAAGGTGTCACTGAGGCGACGCTTAGACGGCGTATGGCGTCGGGAAGGCTCGAGGTGACACCTTACGTATGGAGGAGGCGACGACCACGATCAGATAAAGAAGTGAACCCAAGCGACTAAACCACAACTGAGTAGGCGGCGGCTAAACCAGAAAAAGAACCCTAGGCGGCCAAGCACTTGGAACCGTAGGTGACGGCGCCTCCATCTCGCCTGTCTCCCTCTGGCTGGATCTTGGCATCGCCCTCTAGCTCCATCCCCGTCGCCCATCGCCCAACAGCAACGCCAACAAGATATCCACCCTCCTCTGATCCTCCCCCCTCCTCTCCCTCCCCCCTCCTCTCTGCTCTGTTTCTGCTCTCTGCTCTGTAATGAACTAGGGCGGTGCCATCGACAAAAGTAAGGAGTTGGGGAGGAACTGAGTGAGAGGAACATTGGTAGTGAGTTGGGGAGGAACCGGGACAGCGCCATCGGCAAAAGGAGTGAGGAACTGAGAGGCGCCGTTGGCAGAAGCAAGAGTTGGGGAGGAACTGGGTAGGTGAAAAAAGGGATTGGTAAGTGCGGCATTTTTGCAATTTAGTCTTTGGAGTTCTATGAAATTGTAATTAGGTCCTTCTTCCTCTTTAGATTTCTTATTATTTAGACCTTCAGAACTCTATTTTCTTCGCGTTAGGATGTGTGTAAAGCGTCGCCTCGCCTCACACCTTACCGCTTAAAAGGTGTGAGAGGGTGGGTCGCCTCACCTTACTGCCTTAATAACCTTGGTAAAGTAGCATGATCTATGTTCCTGTATAGTAATCTGGAATGAAAACAACTAAGGAATAGCACATACGGAATCAAAATTGAACAACTTCACCTAATACATGCATCGAGCACCACTTGAGCAGGTCCAGACAGCAAGCACGACTACCGAAGGGAAACATCAAGCAAAAGGTGGCCCACGGCGAAATGGCATACATGACAAATAATTAAAGTTGAAGTGGTTTTAGTTAGAAAACTTATTCAGATTGAGATGTAGGGATAATGAGGAAATATCATTCGATATAATGCGTACAGCTATAGAAGGTAAGAGTGAAATGGGAAAAGAAAGAAACAGACAACGTATGCAGTGTAATGCTGTAATCCAAGGCAAACTCCAGTTTTCGTGCCAACCAACTCCAGCTTCCAGCGGGAAGGATGCACACAACATACTGGTAACTAAATTACATAGACTGCCTAATAAACCTTTGTACGTCTGGTTAAAAGATGAGTAGCAAATAGCCAAATAAAGCTTTTATACCAGTTAGATACAGTGTATGTCCCATCAGTACTTACAAAAGAACATCTCACTGGCTATTTGGTAGTACCAGTCAGTATGTACAATGGAGGAAGGAAGTGTCTTGATACAATGGATAATTGGATATGTAAATATGTAATTAACAAAACATGATGTTGCAAAAGGAATATATGCCAGCTTCTCTTGAGAATAAAAAGAGGAATTCCCCTCTATATTGGTTCCTTACAGTCACTTCTGTTATGATCCCAGGAATGCCAATAGTCTAATTCATAATATTACTATCAGGTAACACATAAATGGGTCCTCTAACAACAAAGTAGCATAGTCTAGCATGTATAGAAGTTAAAAGTTGCTTAAGAAAAATAACACCATACAGTATAAGGTATCATAATTAACAGTGAAAAACAATAAAAAAAAATGGAAGTCATTTTTGTAGGTAGCAAAAACATGAGCCTTGACCATTAGCTCCTAGCAGCTCTGAAAATCATCTTCAATGTAGTTGATTTCTTGCAAACTTTTTGACAGGCACAACACTTTACAATCTTAGCAGCTAATCAAAGTCAGCAATCCTTCATGGGACAATAGAACTACCTCCATCAAAGCATATTTCTACCAAAGGGAAAAAGATCACCGCATTTCTTCCCGGGGAGAAAGGAAAAGAAGGAGCAAATCTAGCTTGCCTGTTTTGGAGGAGAAAGAGTAGAAGAGTGAAGCCAGTTGGGGGGAGCAGAGGAGATCGACACCAATGAAATCCTTCTACCGTGCAATGACAAGATCGTAGATGAGTTATCAATTTGCAGTTCTTCCCACTCCAGCTCTCGTTCTCCACCCTTCTGATCTCTAGCTATCTGATCCATTGCAAGTGGGTGAGGAATTTCCTGCAATGTAGAAAAGGGAACAACGTGAAAATGTTATCTTTATACCCGGGTAAAAAAAGGGAACAACATAAAAGCACACGAACATAAAAGAATGTCAACAAAGAATAGCGCGGGAAATTATCAACAATTCGACACACAACACCCAACTCAAAACCAGACGTGAAGCATATTTCATCTTCGTACTGAACATATCAGGCATGATTCCTAGATGCACTTTAGTCTTCATGGAATCAAGCCTAAATAGTGTTGTAAATATTGCGGTATAAGCATATTTGTATATTTAATTCCAGCCAATACAAACACATAAAGAACATATTTCCAGCATAATAAGAATGACATAAATTGCATGTAAAGATGTAATTTATCTTGCCATTCATAATCATAGATATATCTAAAGAATATAACATGATTATCATGGAAAATAAATAGCAAAATATCAATAGCAACAATGAAACAATTAAATCTAGCACGAACAAAATAATTGTTTCATGATTGCTCGAATCAGAGTTGCGCAAAATCAAAGATTTTGGCCTTCTCATGCTAATATCGACACTCATCATTACTAATCTGATAATCGAGATTTGAGCTCACAAAGGTCTCCCATCAGAACAGGATGAACTAAAAAAGAGGGTCTGCAATGACCGATTTCAGTTTTATAAGTTTACAATTAACGAAACATGCAAAGGTCCAATAACAGATCATTGAGTTTAATGGCAATTAAAGGAACAATGGATTAACAGGATCTGTTTCTAGCATGGTCGGAAAGAAGATATCGCACCACGCATAATTCCAATATGATGTAAACTTATCTATTCAAATTGAAATGAAATTAATCAACAGAACTAACAAAGAGTTCCTAAATGAGCTCAAATCTAACACAATTAATCGATTAATCTCAGTATTCGATATTATCATCACAGAGCAAGTAAAGAGCCTACAAGCATTCACAAAGCAATTCAATAATACTTGAACAAACCTATGTACCAAGGAGAAGCTGCTGTAAATAGCGAAGAATACAGATGAACTCACAGCTGGACAAGATCTAAAGCGCCCGATGCCACCAAACCAAGACAAAGTCAATCAATTAGGCAAGGCACGATGAAAACCGCTGTCCCGGAAAATCTATCGACCGCTGCCGCAAGCGAGTGGATGATTCACGGAGATACAATGCCGCCTCACTTCTCACCAAAGCCGGAGGTAAGACGAGGTTCGAGATGCCGCACAAGAACAATAGAAAGCCCCGCCAAGAGCAATCACAATCACAAGAAGGAGCAGCGCCTCCTCCTCTCTCCCGGGTAGAGCTCCCTGGTTCAGTTCCCAATCCACAAACTAGGGTTTGAGCAGAAACCAAAACCGAGCCGACAACCAAAGATGGCCAAGCCACCAATCTCAAGACACCCAAATCGGAGATGAGGAAGAGATCACAAGAGAGAGCAAAACCGTGATCGCTTCAGGTCCCTTCCACCGATGAGAGCCTCGGCCTTTTCAAGAGGATGAGACGGGTCTCGCGAGGGGTGACGCCGCCGATCGGGCCCGAGAAGCCCGCACCGCCCACGCCCAACTCTCGCCTCCATCGCCGCCTCCTCCCGCCGAAAATCCGGATCTCGGGGAATCGCAACCGCCACGGAGAAGCCCAAGTGCCGCACACCACGCATCGCGGAGGAGACTCGTCTCCTCCCCTTATCTCTTGCGCAAGTGACCGGCAGTGGGCCCCGCCTAAATTCCAACCGTGGCATAAACAATTGGGAAATTCCCAAAATGCCCTCTCATATACACAGCCCCCACCAATTTACCAATTGGTAAAAGATGTCCAAAGTCTTGTTTAATATACAGTTGTTCGACTAAGGGTACCTTACGGTTTGAACCCAAAACCTAGCGATAAGGACTACGACTGCACGCACAAAGCCGAGGACTACGCCTTGATCCAATGCCTTGGTGTGAGAATTTTCGCCAAATCACATTCTCAGATCTGGCGGCTAGCCCTTTCCTCTCTGTTGGGACGTTAGGCCATGTCCCCGTATCTATCTCATGAGTGCTTAAGAAAGTATACCTCATCTTTCTTCGATCGCGACTCACGATCTCACTCACGAGGTGAACTCTTCTAGGAATCTGAGGACGATTCCATAAGTCATATAGACATCGAGTTCATTAAGAGCTAATGCTCAACCTTCCATACGCATGAGCAATCGCAGCCTAATGGGACCCGTTAGATGTGCTCTCTAATCTCACACGATTTGTTGTCCTAGAGCCTAGTTCACGGATCTCCGATCTCCTAGGTTAGGTTACCACCAATGTGAGCCTTTATACGTATAAGCCCCATTCCCGTGACGCTTGATGACCTTCCGCGCCAATCCTTTAGTGAAAGGATCGCAAGTTCCTTTCGCATCGGATGTATTCTCACGAATAACACCCGCCTCTCTGGCATGCCTTACCGACTTAAGTCGGCGCTTTATATGTTTTGAGGACTTCATATTGTCCTTCCTACTCTTCGCCTTAACCGTAACGGTTTGGTTATCGCAGAGGTTAATACTACCGAATAGGTTTTTCCAAAGACGGTAGGTCGAAGGAGTTCTCGAATCCATTCTCGCCTCACACCATTTGAATCAAGCGCTACCAATTCAGCCTCCATAGTGGACCGTGTAAGAATAGTCCGTTTAGAGGACTTCCACGACACGCCCCACCGCTAGAGTGAATACATAACCACTGTAGCCTTCATGTCATCCGAGCCACCGATCCGCTTAGAATCACCGAATCCTTCCAAGACCGCAGGATGACCGAGTAATGTATTCCTAAATTAGGATTTCCTTCAAGTATCTTAGTACTCTTTCTAGTGCTATCCAATGATCATCTCTCGGATTGGACGTATAACGACTCAATCTGCATACAAAGATATGAGATGTCCGCCTCGCCGCACTAGTTAGGTACATCGTGATCCTATGATTTGAGAATACTTAAGTTGATCCTTCCCATGTCCTGTTCTTATGTAACTTTGCATTTGGATCATAGGGTGTAGTGGCAGCTTACATCCATAAACCCAAATCGTTAGGACTTTATCCACATAATGGGATTGCGAAAGAGTAATCCCATTCTCACCCTTTATAAGCTTAATGTTTAAAATAACATCGCCTTCACCTGCATCTTTCATATCAAAATTCTAGGAAAGGAAAGACTTTGTGCTATTGATCACATTTATGTTGGTCCCAAATAGCAATATGTCATCTACGTAAAGACATAGAATGACACCTTCGCCCCATTAAACCGATAGTAGACACATTTATCTACTTCATTCACACAAAAGCCGACCGACGCCATCGTGCTATCGAATTTCTCATGCCATTGCTTAGGAGCTTGCTTTAGACCATACAATGATTTAATCAATCGACATACTTTTCTTTCTTGCCCTCAACCACAAATCCTTCAGTCGTTGCATATAAATCTCCTCATCCAACTCTCCGCTTAGGAAAGCGGTCTTTACATCCATTTGATGTACTAGGAGTTTGTATGCAGCACTAGTGCTAAAAGCACTCGAATTGTGGGTAAACGAGCCACAGGAGAGTATGTATCAAAATAGTCTTCACCTTCTTTTTGCGTGAAACCTTTGCCACTAACCGGCCTTGTACTTTTCAATAGTACCATCAGTCTGCGCTTTCTTTTAAAGATCCACTTGCAACCTCTGTCTTACAACCAAAGTGAGATCCGCATTTCCCAAGTTCCGTTAGCAATGATGGAATCCATCTCGCTACTGATCGCCTCCTTCCAAGAATCCACATCCGAGATGCGTATGCCTCTCAAAGGGTTCGTGGTTCATCATCCACGACATAGGTGACAAAGTCATCCCCAAGTGACTTCTCGGTCCTCTGTCTCTTACTCCTCCTCAACTCCAAACTGGAGCGGTGTTATCCACACTAGGAGAAATAGAGAGATCATCTTCACCGATATGTTCACTGTCATCATTCGGTCTCATAGGAAACACATGCTCAAAGAATGTCGCATCACGAGATTCCATCACTATATTAGTAGAGATGTCACTTACCTCGGATTTGACCACTAGAAATCTATAAGTCGTGCTATTAATAGCATATCCTAGAAAGACACAATCAACGGTCTTAGGACCAAGCTTCCTTTTCTTCTAAGAACGGCACATGCACTTTTGCAAGGCATCCCCACGCTCAAAATAGGATAAGTTGGGTTTTCTCCTTCAATCCTTCATAGGGTGTTTCCTCCCGATTGCAGGTGGAACCCTATTCGAACATAGTTAGTCGTGAGAACCGCCTCACCCCACCAATAGTCCGACATACCGAACTCAAGCATGGCGTTAACTGAGTCACAAAGAGTTCGGTTCTTCCTTTCGGCTATTCCATTAGATTGGGGTGAGTAAGGTGGAGTAACTTCGTGAATTATTCCACTTTCTTCACTGCACTGGGAGAACTCATGTGAGACGTACTCACCGCTTCTGGTCCGATCTTAATCGCTTGATTTTCTTCTCTAGTTGATTTTCAACTTCACTTTATAGATTTTAAAGTATTCAAGTGCTTCATCTTTCGACTTAAGTAGGTAAATGTAACAATACTTAGTCGCATCATCTATGAGAGTTAAGAAGTATCTCTTGCCACCTTTAGTTAATATTCCATGCATCTCACACAGATCGAATGAATTAGTTCAAGTGGAGAAGTGCTCGCCCTTCAACACTATGAAAAGGTTTTCTGGTCGCTTAGCTTGCACACACACTTCGCACTTTGAACCCTTCTCATAATTATAGCTTGGAATTAAACTCATCTTACTTAACCGCGTAATGGCTTCAAAATTAACATGACACAATCGTGAATGCCAAATATCATGAACTTTATTGCAATGGGAAACATTGTAAACGCTACATTATTCAAATCAAGAATGGATAAGCGGAACATGCCTCCGCTATCATAGCCTTGCCCACAAAATTACCAAACTTAGTCAAAATGACTTTATTTGATTCAAACACAAGCTTTATTCCTTGCCTACATAACATTGACCCGCTAAGGAGGTTGCGCGTCATCGCAGCACGCATAAAGACGCCTTTTAGGATGAGTGTTTTGCCCGGTAAGCTTCGTGCAAACTGTCCAATCCCACGCATCGCTGCGGCGCTCCGCTGCCCATTAGGACGGATCCACCACCTTCACCCCGAAATGAAGAGAAACAAGATCTATCAAGCACATATATGTCTAGTAGCACTGTATCAATCCACCAATCAATAGATGGACTTGCCATAAAGGCCATAGGTACGCACTCATCTCGAGCCGGTGCTAGCAGTGCGACATTAACCTCGACTTTGCGGCTCTTGTGTCGACCCGAGATGGACCCTTGCCCTTCCGACATGCGGCAATGATTGGCCTTATGGCGACCTCACCGCAGAAACGGCGCACGATGTCCTCCTTCTTCTTCTTCATTTTCTTAGGTCAGAGCTTGACTTGGGTGACTCTTGAACTTGGGTTTCTGTGTCCTCCATCATTCTTAAGTTGAACTTGATGAGCCCGAACTTGAGTTTTCCCGAGCCGTCACCGCTCTAGCACGCTCCTCGACATTAATAGCAATGACGACTCATTGAGCGTCAAGCGCTCCTTTATATGCCTCCGCAATCACAAAGTCACGCCACGAAGGCGGTAACTTAGCCAAAATGACATTTACTTGGAACCTCTCGGCAGTGGCGCAATCGATCGACATAAGTCACGTACATGGAGTGAAGCTCGTGAGCCGCTCCATCACCGACCGCCCTCAACCATCTTGTAGTTCAAGTAATTGGTCGTGACAAAGGACTCATTTCCATTATCTCCTGAGTATTTCTCCTCGAGCTCATCCCAAAGTTGCTTGGCATTAGTGAAGTTGACATAGACGTCAAACAAGCGGTTAGACAGATGGCGACAAGCGGGCTAAGATCGCATTATTAGCATCTTCCCATTTCATCGTCTCGGGGATCTCCAATGAAACGCCGGTGGATTTGAGATGATCCGTAAGAGCTTAAGGTCACCACCAAAGCTTGGCCTTCTTCTGCCGCGCTTGAAATTGGCTCCGTCAAACACTTGAGTTTCACGACATCGAGGAGAAGCCATTTCTTTCAATATAGATTTTCGGATTGTTGTAAATATTGCGGTATAAGCATATTTGTATATTTAATTCCAGCCAATACAAACACATAAAGAACATATTTCCAAAGATAATAAGAATGACATAAATTGCATGTAAAGATGTAATTTATCTTGCCATTCATAATCATAGATATATCTAAAGAATATAACATGATTATGCGGAAAATAAATAGCAAAATATCAATAGCAACAATGAAACAATTAAATCTAGCACGAGAACAAAATAATTGTTTCATGATTGCTCTCGAAACAGAGTTGCGCAAAATCAAAGATTTTGGCCTTCTCATGCTAATATCGACACTCATCATTACTAACTGATAATCGAGATTTGAGCTCACAAAGGTCTCCCATCAGTAACAGGATGAACTAAAACAAGAGGTCGCAATGACCGATTTCAGTTTTATAAGTTTACAATTAACGAAACATGCAAAGGTCCGTCAATGATCATTGAGTTTAATGGCAATTAAAGGAACAATGGATTAACAGGATCTGTTCTAGCATGGTCGAAAGAAGATATCGCACTACGCATAATTCCAATATGATGTAAACTTATCTATTCAATTGAAATGAAATTAATCAACGAGAACTAACAAAGAGTTCCTAAATGAGCTCAAATCTAACACAATTAATCGATTAATCTCGTATTCGATATTATCATCACAGAGCAAGTAAAGAGCCTACAAGCATTCACAAAGAATTCAATAATACTTGAACAAACCTATGTACCAAGGAGAATCGTCAAATAGCGAAGAATACAGATGAACTCACAGCTGGACAAGATCTAAACCGCCCGATGCCACCAAACCAAGACAAAGTCAATCAATTAGGCAAGGCACGATGAAAACCGCTGTCCCGGAAAATCTATCGACCCGCTGCCGCAAGCGAGCGGATGATTCACGGAGATACAATGCCGCTCCTCACTTCTCACCAAAGCCTGAGGTGAAGACGAGGTTCGAGATGCCGCACAAGAACAATAGAAAGCCCCGCCAAGAGCAATCACAATCACAAAGCAAGGAGCGCCTCCTCCTTCTCCCTCGGGTAGAGCTCCTGTTCCTCAGTTCCCAATCCACAAACTAGGGTTTGAGCAGAAACCAAAACCGAGCCGACAACCAAAGATGGCCGAAGCCACCAATCTCAAAGACACCCAAATCGGAGATGAGGAAGAGATCACAAGAGAGAGCAAAAACCGGATCGCTTCGGTCCTTCCACCGATGAGAGCCTCGGCCTTTTCAAGAGGATGAGACGGGTCGCGAGGTGACGCCAACGATCGGGCCCGAGAAGCCCGCACCAGCCACGCCTCCAACTCTCGCCTCCATCGCCGCCTCCTCCTGCTGAAAATCCGGATCTCAGGGGGGAATCGCAACCGCCACGGGAGAAGCCCAAGCGCCGCACACCACGCACCGCGGGGAGGAGACTCTGTCTCCTCCCCCTTATCTCTTGCGCAAGTGACCGACAGGTGGGCCCCGCCCTAAATTCCAACCGGTGGCATAAACAATTGGGAAATTCCCAAAATGCCCCTCTCATATACAACAAATAGAGCACTAAAACTCCTAAAAGAATTAAGCAATAACAATGGAGCTGGTAAAAAGATCTGCTTGGTTTCCAGGCAAGCTATTCTCTTCATTGGTGGGAGTTTGTAATGGCAACTATTTGCATTTGCCTCATTAAGCAACCAAAAAAGGCATTAAGCAACCAAAAACACATTAGAAGTTACCTTGAATTGGTCTATGGGACTACGCATCCAATCGTGGCCTAGGAGCCGGCCACCACCTCCGGGCCGCCGTCGTGGAAGAACCGTTTGTCGCCGCCGTGGACCCTTAGCTTCCCCAGTCGTCGGGTCCAGATCCACGGCCCCAGTGGACGTCAGCCGCCGGATCCACAACAGGCGACGACGTGTGGGTGGGACCAGGGCAACGGCTGAGCCGCTCCGTGTGAGGGCCCGACGGTGGCGAGGAGGCGATACGGGCGGAGGGGGAGAGGCGGCGGTGGTTGGGGGAGTCCAGGAGGAGAGGAGATGGAGGGAGGGAGGGAGGAGCAAGAGGGGGTAGCGCGGGGGGTGGCGGTGGCGAGAGGCAGAACGCTCACAGGGAGAGAATCGACGGGTTGGGGGCGCCTGTCGCCGTCACGGGCGGGTGGGTGGGAGGAGGACAGAGAGCACACTGGGCAGCGGCGGAAAGCCAGAGGTGGGAGAGGCAAGCAAGGGGAGGTGGCGGGGGCGAGGCCAGCTCCGGAGACGGCGAGATCGAAAGGGAGGAGGGCGAGGGCGAGAGGCGGCCTGGAGTGCGCACGTGGCCCTTGGCGCAAGGACCTCGATGTAACTGTGAGAAACTACGAGGTGTTTTATGCAAAATATGGCTTTAAACGCTGGTTCGGGGGATTTCACCGGTATTTCGATAAATTCGGTGGCTTTTCTATAAAAACGGATGACATGGACACGGTGCGAGGGCCGGCATTCCTCGGGCTACATGTGTGTGTTACTAGCAGCATAAGCGCGATATCACACCGCGCTAGCTACCATGTGAACCGAAGTAAAAGAGACGACAATTCGCGGGAGTTTTTTTAAAAAAACAAGGACACGTGCGTAATTTCAGAAAAACCGAAGGTCTTTTTCGCAAAAACCGAGGACCTATACGTAACTAAACGAGGACCCGTACATAATTTTAGAAAACCACGTGGTACTATCCTTCAAAGGATACACAATTTCGGTGAAGTGGAGGGGGGTTTTCGGGAAAAAAAACCTTTTTGCATGAACCAAGGACCTTTATGTGATTTCAGAAAATATAGAGGCCTTTTTGTAAGAAATCTGACGTGGCATGGGTGGGAGGCCAGGAACTCCCCGGCTTTAATATACTGATGATTTTGGCTTGAAATTTTGACTTCTCACTTATATTATATTATTTCTAAATTTTATTTTATTTTGGTTTTTTGAGTTTTTTTGTCGGTTCTTTTTTTCTGTATTCGTTTGCATTGGGTGTGATATGCTAATTTATTTGTTTATTTTTAAATTTAGTTACGTCAAATAAGTCACCATCAGTTATAATATAGTTTTAGCTAATTATAGTATAATTTTAGCAATAAACTAGTTTATTTTAGTCCAACCGAACAATACTTAAGAGTTCTATGATTGCTACCACTTTACTGGAACAACAAATTAGAAGGCGGCACGTACATCGGTGTTTACAGCCCTGTAGTTTTGTTGCTGGTTTCGCTGATTGGAGTCAACTCAAGAGGACGACCACCCAAGATGTTGAAATCTTGTTTAACCTTCCCTTTGAGAAAGCACCAAGGCACCGATTTCACCTAGGCAAAAAAGCGCTGTCAAAGCTCGAGCTGGCGCTCAGTGATTGCGAGCGGTTCATCCTATTCCCAACTTCCTAGGGGCCTCAGTCACACTCGACTCGTAAGAAACAAGACAAGACAAGGAAGGAATCCAAGTTCTTGCTCGTCTCTTCCAAAACCGGATAGGAAATTCCACCTGCTTGGTGGAGATCCCACACGAACAGCTGCCGATTTACTTGATCGCCTAATTGTCTTTTAGAAAAACCGAACTGTTTTGCAATGGTAATGCAAGTGTGTCTACTACTCTGCTTCTAAACAGATTCCGTTTTGGATGTGTCCCGGATATATATACCTTCTGAGTTTCGTAGGATTGTTAGAATTGCGCATATATGTCGTTTAAGGCATCGATTTATGTACTCCCCGAGATGAAATATTTGGAAACAGAGGAAGGGAAATGTCGTAAGTAGATGAAACGTCCTGTTCTTTTTTTAGTTTTTGACTTCTGTTTTAGACTTTTTTTTTACAGTAACTAGCTTTTAAACGGAGTGTTTTTTTAAGATAGAGTCTATTAATTAGTTGTAGTACATACTGTACCTACTTCATTTATATTGGCAAAAATCACACGTGAGTTTCTTTTACTTTTTAATCTCTCGTATAAACAGCATAAAAACCATAAATCACAGCCAAAAACCTTAAGTCTCAGCTAAAAAGAATAGTCCATATAATTGCCATCGCGTCACGTAATTTAACTAATGAATACAATGGTCCCTGTTTGGAATTTCTTCTTCCAACAATACCGGATGAACTAGCCATGCATCTCCGACTCTCTCTCTCTCTCTCTCTCTCTCTCTCACGCGCAGGCTCCCTCCTCCTCGGTATATATAGCGCTCCACCACCTCTGGAGCTTGGCATGTGTTCTCCACACTCCTGTGCTTTGGTGAGTGCGGCTGTCGCATGCGTTTCTGTGTGTCTTGCTACTTCCACGGCAGTGTACGTCTTCCTGTCTAGTCGAATACTCGATGGACGTGGCCACCGCCAATGACACCAAACTCACCGTGCTGGACCCAACCACCGTACCGGAGTCCATGGAAGCCTGTGGTGCCACTGACACCGACGACGCCAAGTCGCCGTCGTCGCGACACGTCCAGTGGCTGCGCGCGGCAGTCCTCGGCGCGAGCGACGGCCTCGTCTCCACGGCGGCGCTCATGCTCGGCATCGGCGCGGCCAGGCCAGCTGACGTGCGGGCCGTCCTCCTGTCGGGCCTGGCGGCCCTCATCGCCGGCGCATGCAGCATGGCCATCGGCGAGTATGTGTCCGTCCACGCGCAGCTCGACGTGGAGCTGGCCGAGCTCAAGCGGGCCGAGGCTGCCCACGGGCGCCCACTGGGCCGGGCCGGGCTGTCAAGCCCAGGCCAGGCCGCGGCCGCCTCGGCGCTGTCGTTCGCTGCAGGGGCGGGTGTCACGCTTCTCGCGGCGTGGTTCGCAACGAGCTACAAGGTGAGGGTGGTGGTGGTCGTGGCGACGGCAACCGTCTTACTGGCGGTGTTCGGCGCTCTCGGGGCGGTGCTGGGCCGAGCTCCGGGTGGTCGGGCCGGGCTGAGGGCCGTAGTCGGAGGATTGGTGGCCATGGGGATCACTTACGGGCTCATGAACCTGTTCAGGACCACCCGTGGAGTTTGATGGGCTGAGAGAATTCGTCATGGGTGGTCAGTTCATGTCCATTCAATCTCCCGATTGGTGTATTACGATGAGCAATAATGTATTTATGTATGTAGAAATATTGACTGACACAATTCTCCAAAGGAAAGAATAGCACTGTTGAAACATTATTCTAATTGCGAAGAATCGATTGCAAAGATATCAAAAGGAAAAGATGCTCTGAATTCTCATTTTTACGGTACTGCCAAACAATAGAAATGATGAAGTTGCTCGCAACAGAGCCGCTTGATTTAACCTTGTACCATGAAGACTTACAGCTTTTACAGGCAAAATGCATCTCTGCATCAGGGCTTCCGGTCTAACTTATGAGCCAATTCGTCCCTTTCCTCTCAGTTCTTGCATTAAAGATCAGTAGATCACATTATCAGAATTGGACATCAAACTTCACCAGAGGCAGAAGAAAGGAACATCGTGGTTGAAATGAAACCATTTGATTGCATCTCACTGCATGCGCTGCAGACTTGCAGTTAAACATTTCAACTTTACATCAAACCCACAACTGGGTCGTCATCTCAGAGCAGCTGGATGGATGGATATAACTTATACATAGCGTTGGTCGCATCCTAGCAGCAAGTAGCAACTAGCTGCTTAAGGTATGGATCGTCAGCGCTAGCTTATACTACATAGTACATATGGCTATGTTCTTTACATATAGCTATGTTCTTTTGGCTTTTGTCCGCGTCGGCACACACGGTTTTAGGCTCGGGAAGCCGTTTAGAGAATTTGCTTCAAGAAACTACTCCGTTTGTTTCGACTTTCAGAGAAGTCAAAACCCCAAAAGTCCAAAAGAAGGGGTATATACAACACAAACTTTTGTCATCATACTGTATGCTAAGGGTCTCCATCTGTGGGTTTCTCTCCCAACTTGGTGTCCAGGGGCCGTCTTTTGCCACGACTCAGTATCGCTTCTCTAATCTCCTTGTATTTCTTCAGCTCCTCCAGCGCATCGGCTGCCGTCCTAGATCTCAAGGCAGAGGAAGGCACCACTGCAGAACTCGATGCGACGTTGCCATGTTCCTCGGTCATGACCCTCTGAACTGAAGAAGATTCTTGAGGAATTAGGGGGGCTCCAATTGATGGCAGGCTTTCCCTGAGGCCCGGGGCAGTCTTCAGCATGCGCACAAGAGCCCCAACAGCTGCAGCTGGAGTCCTCGTCAACGAGCCTCCAGCATCATGGTTCGTTCCTTGGTCCTCCCTATCCGAGATGTCAGCCCTGGAAAATTGGGCAAAATCTAGTTTTATATGGAGATCAAGAAGATCCAAATAGGTGAATATCTAAGAAATCAAATGTGCGGTAAATCCACAATGTCTAGAAAAGGAGTTGCAACGCTATCAAATTGTTTGAGCCTGCTTGGCTGCTGCCAGCTCCCAGTGTGTTCTTGTTGATTAAAATCAACAACACAATGCTAAGCGCTAGTCCCTGTATAGCCGCTGTATAAAAGGGGATAAATGTATAGCAATCAACTTACCCCCAACATTATTATGTTGACATGAGAATATTTAACTATCTTAACTACTTCAGAGGTAAGCCACTATTGCTTGTTTAAATCGGTAAAGGTGGAATAAGTTGGACCTTCTAGAACCTTCTTTATTAGCTAAATGGCTTAGAATTGCTGCAAAAAAAAAAAACTAATGTAGCAGCCAAGCAAAATATAGGGAATGGTTTATCCTGCACAGAGTAAGTTCTTAATCCAGAAAAATTATCCCACAACCTAGCATTTGCCTGACAATATTCAATCATTAACATTCACAATTACAGCCTGAGAATCATAGGGGGGTTAAGAAAATGACTACATGAGAAAAAACATAAGCTGCACAATGAAAGTGGCATGCTAGAAATGATATGTAACCCCTATGTTCCATATGAGCATTCCAAGCTATATCAATTTAGTATAACTAAGACTAGTCTACAAATAAGATAGGGGCAGGGAACCAGTAAAAGATTTTTGAGCTAACCGACCATCACATTTTTTATCCATAAAAATCCTCACACGTTCCTTGTCCAAAATTTATCTTTTGATTTTACAGGGTAAAATTTAGGGTATGCATGATGTTTCTACTTTGTATGTCAAGCCGTTGGATTGGTAAACTAAATCCTAGCAGAGTGCTAGAGTCCAACCATTGTTATAAAAAAAACAAATATCCTTATTCACCAAACTTTATCAAAACCTATGCAGACTCAACCCAAACAGGAGATTAGCGCCATATTGGACCTAGGGTATGGTAGGCTTAATGTACCCAGGCTTATTTTACCCAACTGAGACAGGACTATGCCGGGCCCATCTCCACCTACATGTTTAGGTCCAAGCTTAGGGCACCCCGAGGCATCAGGCATACCAAGTTACCAACAAATGTTTATTATGTATTGCCCCTTCCCTCTTGCCTTCTCTGCATGATTCCCCTCCTCCCGGGTTAAGTTGTTCATGTCCCACCCCACACAGCCTTCTAGCTAAATAATCTTGCATGATATTTCTATCAATTATTAAAGAAAACTAGAGATGTAGCACTGTCTTTGGTTCCGATCCATTCGTCATGTAAATTGAAAGCTAGCTTATATAGCAATTTCTATGCTTTTATATGTTTGTGACTGTACATACTACGTTTAATAAATCAAAAGTAATAGCCAAAAGTTGTTCTCGTCACAACACATAGTAAGCAACAACCGGGAGAAGAGTAAGAATCAACCTAACATGGGAAATAAGAAACATAGGGAATAACGAAAAGTAACAGAACAAGGGAAAAATTGAAGATGTAACTGTTAAGTCTCTAGAAGTTGGTTTTATCTGAACAAAGGTGTAGACGTGTGTGAACTGTGAACTACAAATATTGCAAGTGCCAGCAAGCTTATCTTGATAATATAGAGAACAAGAAGTGCACAATCCAACATAAGGACCATGCAAAGAAAAAATGTTACAATGGAATACACATCAGCATATTATAAAAATAATGAATTATCTGTAATATATTGCCAACTAGTATGAGGAATAAAACTGTTCTGACTCGTGTTACATAAATACAAGCAAATATGTAGCTACTGAGAATATAAACTAGCATTGCGTAGCAAACATGGTGCTTTCTCATTAAGAAAATACCTATAGAATTAATGAAACAAATTGGAAACTTTAATTGAATACAAAAGCAGCAAACAAGTTCATAGACCTCAATGGGCAATGAAAATTATACTATTGCCCTCTTATCTTGGAACAAAACTACAAAGATGGCATTTCTAGGCAACTAAGACATTTTGAGATGCGTTTACTCTTTAGACATCCATTATCCTTCCATAAAGCTAACACATGGTAAACCTCATTGCTATGTATCTACTAGGAGCATTAACGCCTGTAAGATGCAAATCCAGTTTGCTCTACAGGATTGTGAAACCCTATACCATGCAGTTTAAAGATGAAGAATTGTGCTGCAATTGCTGCTTCAAAGAGCATCTGAAGGATGAGATGTTCACTGCAAAGTTACCTTAGCTTTGTACATCAGTGGCCACCTGGCTAACATTTCCCTTTTAATGGCATTCCAGATCTAAAGAACTATCACCTACTAAACTAAAATAAAGGAATGTCCTATCATTATCAGACAATTTTTAGGATAAGATATATTTCTTTTCAATTGAGGCCACTATATGATATCAACATCTATGTACACAGAGAAACCACAAGTTTTCATGAGGATGTGCATGTAAAGGTCATCAGACAAAAACCACAAGCAACAGTGGAAACACTTAGGTGGAACAAATGTAACAAAGCATATATATTTTTAATAAGGAGGAGAATAAGCAAGGGTACCTGCTAAGTTGATCAATGATGGTGTCTCTATCTTCCCATGCAAACACCAACTCCCGATCATCCAGTTCATCCATGATAAAAAGTTTACTTGAGGTCCGAGTCAGCTTCAGTCCACGAAAATATCCCAATTCATCTTTACCAAAAGATAAGACCTACAGCAAGAATCAGAACCAGAAATTCATCAGTCAAAAATCATATCCAATTATCCAAAAATAGAACCTCATAATAAAATTAGTGCTGTTTTAGCAAGCTTCACATATGCTCGAGAAGATCAAATAACAAATATGTGAATATGTGATTACCCTTTGCAAGGCCTTGTTATTATCAAATTCTCCCAACCTGACCAAATCCTTCCTTACATCTGAGTTATCGTCAGGAGGTGTCAGGTTGTCATTTCGAGATGAGCACTGGTGCTTACCCTTCCAATGTGGAGAAGGAGGCAGCCCACTGCCACCTCCGCCAGCCCTCACTGTGGGAATAATTACTGGAGCACTCTCATATCGAAACAAAGGATTTTTTGGATAGTTAGCTGAAGGGGAATAGGATGGTGACAAGGGTGGTGATGGATAGCATTCTTCAAATGCTGTATTTTTCTCCAGCCCAGAGGATGATGTGCTATGTTGACGTGAGCATGCTGTTACAGAATCATCATGTATAAGGATACGTGGCTGTAGGCATCCACGGGGTTCTAAATTCGTAGGAGAAAGAGATGGTGATACCGATGGTCCAGGTCCATGCTCGATGCTCCAACTGTGCCGCCTGGTCATTGCAACACATGCAGGTGCAATGCCAGCTGAAGGCAGGGAATTGAACTTCTTGAGGAAGTCTGTTTTGGGGCTCCCAATGTAATCCATTATAAGCTCCGTTGGCATTGGTGTGGTTGGCTCCGGTGCTGCCACCACCTCCAGCACTGGCACATAAGAAACTGACAAGCTCAGGCGGCCAAACAGGGTTTCAATTGGAGCAAATGCATAATGCTTCATCTCCGCATCCTCTGCCCGGGTAAACGGCTCAACAAATGATGATATCCTGTGTGACAGGTTCAGAGGTTGGATTCTCCCAGACGAGTTCAGCTCTCGGAAGAGATTGTATGCTGGCAAGAGCCTGACAACCAGATGCAATGACCGGAGTAACACCGTCGAGCCCTTGTAGGTACTCCTGTACAAGCTACGTTCCACAGCCTGGCTGTTCCTAGACTTCCTGCCCTTGTTCTTGCTGCCATTACCGTTGCCACTGCCAGACTTGTGGGTTTCATACTGTATTACCCACCTCTCTATGATCTTGCCAGCCCCAGCAGTGGTGGTGTTGGTATTGTCGCGGTGCAGGAGGACAATGTCAATGACCAACGGCTCAAGGTTGCTCTGTCGCCACAGGTCAAAGTTCTCAAGTGCGGCCGGGCAGTCCCGGAGCGCGAGATTGAACCACCGGTCACGCGGTTGGCTGCCGGACATTGGCGACGACGGCGCGGAAGGCCGCGTGAAGTTGCGCGATGACTCATAGGGCGAGCGCGACTCCAGGATGATGTGGAGGCTCTTGGCGAAGAACTCGGTGATCACTTGCTCCACCATGGGTGGCTCCGAGGCGGCGTCGGCCATGGTGGTGTGGTTGTGGATGGTGCCGAAGACAAGAAACTGGTCAAATTTGGAGCTATTGGAAGCCAAGAAACAGATCGAAAAGTGGCAAAATTTAGATTCTTTGATGGAGTCTCTGCGGCAACAAGCCAAGCAAAATTCACTAATTTTAGGTGGCCAAGGAGTGCGGTTGGATTTCTTGAAGCAAGAGAACGAAGCTACCAGATCAAATTGGTAGGAAATTGGATGAAATCGGAAGGCGCATGGAGATAGCAAGAACCCTAAACTAAACCCATCAAGAACCGGAACAAAAAAAAAGTTGCACCTTCGTAACTCCAAACCGCACAAAAAACGCAACTTTATCCCGAAATCCCACCAGTAGAGAAAAACACCAATTTCGTGGGAAATCTCGCAGCCAAACAAGAGCAAAAGGAAGCCGCAAAAAAAAAGATTTCGACTTAACAAAAAGAACCCTAGAAAATCCCTAAAAGCTAGCAAGTGCGAGGGTTCTTGGAATCCTGATTCGAGTCCAAGAAACCGAAAGGAAGCCGCATTGGATTCAAACCCCTCTTCTCTCCTGGGGAATCGAACGGCCGGGGCCTAGGCCCGACCACGAGGAGTCGGGGAATTGGAGGTGAATTCCATGCAGGAAGAGGGGATAAGTAAACTATGGGAAAAGAGATCACCATTCACCAGCAGCCGTTGGCTGTGGGGAACTTCTTTTTTGAACAACTTTTTCACTTTTTTTTGTTGCCTTTTCTTTTGCTACCCGTAAATATCTTTTGCTTTGTTTTGTATGCGTACGATTTACTTTTTTTTGTAAAAAGGGCCGCGGATTCGCTACAGTAGCAGCTAACAAGGATTATATAAAGCCCTGATCGGTTCGGCTTGCACTTCTGGATTTTGGCTTATTTTTTATTATTCATAAATTTCATCTTTTTCTGAACTTTTGGCTTTTTGTTGAGCTTTTTTTCCGATTCTTTTTTCCCGTATTCGTTTGTATTATACATATTGGGCTAACATATTTTTTATATTTTAAAATTTTTTAAATTTAATTATGCTAAATAAGTCTCTGTCAGCTACAGTATTTTTTTCAGCAGTATTTTTAGCCATGAGCTTTTAAGCCCAACTGATCACCATAACACGTGTCTATAAAATAACAGTGTGTGTGATGTGTTGAAAAGACACTTGTCTGTAATTAATTGGAACTCAGCAACAATAAGGAAGGCATTTCACTAGCACGGGGATTAACTACCACCTTATGTTTGACATATCATCTTATTAAAATTAAAGCATGCAAGGTATTACGGTAAAACAAAATACTTGGTATTTTAAATATATGTATAATATGATTAAAGTAAAGATTTGCCTTGCTCAATCGCTTGGCCTTACTCTGGATCAGCTACGTACTCTTCCGAAACCTCGAAATCTAATACAGACAACCAATCCAAATAAATCCTTATGAATTCAAATAAAATAAAATAAATTTTAAATGAACTCTATTTTTAAAAATTTTGGTGTTATTGGATAGACTTTGACTTTACATAAATTTAGCGAGGTAGAACGGGTCTCTAGAAGTTCCCCGGACCCGGACCGGATAGAAATCATAAAAAAGAATAAGGGGGCGCGGGAGAGAGTGAGTAGGTAATCTTTATTTATTTTCCTTTAGTTTTAAACTTTTATTTATCTTTACTCGAGGCCATACGGAGGCCTTGTGAGGTCTAGGCAGGGCTATGGGCCCACATGCCATAGGGCATACAATTATGTATCATAATACATTCTTACATCTGGCGGTAACATCTCGCTTATCGTCATAGGCCGCCTCGGTGGTGGGTTTCATTTCCCGTTTAATATCGCCATGTCACTTTGCAGACTTGGATTGAGAAATGAAACTGGATCTCTCAATGGGGTTTCATTTCACTGTTTCATAGACAAGTGCAGCAATTAATATATGCATGATGTTGTGATCCTATGTGCCATGTAAACTATGTAGCCGTTTGAAAATATATCTAAACTAAACATAGTCACTTTGGTAACTACAATATATCTCATGCCGACAAATAATCATGGTCAAATAAAATATATTAATTAATCCAATATTCATGAGTACATTCGCATATATATGAATGCACAGCAGATCCTGAGCGCTCGAGAACGAAACGACCGGTCTCGATGGGGTTTCACTGGTTTCATCGTGTTGGTAATCGGACGGATGGGTTTCATCTCGATGAAACTTTGTTGCTCTCTCTCCTCATAAATTTCTTGCCAACTCAAGAAATTTCTTTGATGTGTCATCGCATTAAATGAGAATGAAACTCTTTTGAAACCCCATTGAGACGGCCTTACAGGAATTAGTTTTTAAACGGTATGTCTTTTAGGATAGGATATATAGATAGATTATAGGAGACATTGTATTGAGTTCAGCTATACCGATCAAAATCATATACAACTATTTATTTCTACGTATTATATCTCATATACGACCAAAATTCAGAAAATATAAATCCAAAAATCAAAATCACATCCTAAAAGAATCTACTGGAACGCCCCATTGGAATCAAACCCCTCTTCTCTCGGGGAATCGATCGGCCGGGACCTAGTGGCTGACCACGAGGAGTCAAAACGCAGAATTAGAGGTGAATTCTTTGGAGGAAAATGGGATATATGTAACAAATAGGAACAGAGATACCAGCAGCCGTTGGCTAAATTAGAATGATTAAGCGTGTACAAGGGGAAAATGTTATTAATATCTTTATATTACTTAACTTATGATGATATCCAGATCGACCAAATTGAGTAGATATTCTATTTGAATTCATATTCGTCACAATATTTGATTCGTATTTGTATTCAAGAATATTCGAATTTATATTTATTTATAAAATATGAATCCGAAAATAATAACGGTACTATTTGATCTGTTTTCATCCTTAGATAAGTTTAATTGCCGATTTTATGGGATTTGATCCTACGACCTTCCTATGTGGTAGCAAATTTTTGTAGGGGAGTTTGGAAGTGCAGAGAAGGACGCCCAAGGGATTTCATCAAAAAAATGTCGTATCCAAATTGTTGCTAGATATTACATGTTGAGCTTAGGAAAAAAATGTGGAGGGGAGAAAAGGAGAGAGTGAGCTGGGCAGCAGGAAGGCCCAGGCCCAAAGACGACCGATCCAGCGAGGAACTAGTTGGGTTGCCCTCGACGTGGCCCATCAGACGGCCCTGTTGCCTACTGTCGCCAGCCCATTCCAGTAGCTTCCATATTATTCTTTGCCTTTTTCATTTCATGTTTGTGAATCTCTTTTCACCTTGGACCACCGATCGCTTTTGGTGGATTTTTTTTATTGTGATTGATAGTTTTTTATCTTAATATGAGCACTTGTACGAATAAATCGAATACCATAAACTATTTTAAAAATATTATCTTAATAAATAGTTTTAAAAATAATAATGAAGAAGTCATCCTGTTTATTGAAAAAAGGGGGACTTAAAGCTGAAGAACTGATTCGTGCACCGTTGTGGCTGTGGGCTGTTTTCATGCACACTTGCCTAGACGCTTGCATGAATTGCACATAGCAAATCGATCGATAGGGACATCCAGGCGAATAGCTAATGTTAGATCATGACATGATAATTAATCTATTAATGTTACCTTAATACCATATATTTTTTTCGGGGATCTTTTCATTAAGATAGAAAAAATTTTCAAACAAGTTACAAGACGGCTAGGCCTTGAGACCATAGATTTTTTTCCGATTACGTTGAAGATGCACATGCGCACATACCACACCACACGAGCACACATCTGAACAAAGGAAGGTCTAGGATAAATTTGTAACCTCACAAAATTCTTACTGAACCGTATCTACGTGTATGTAATAAGTGAACACAAAGATTTAAACTCTGGTAGATGAAGTTGTATACGCATAACTCCACCACTCCACTAAGAGGGGTTCCCATAAACCATAGATGATTCAGATTTCCCTATCCACCAATCGTTGACTTTTTCATGATAAATTGGGTCCTTGCCTCAGTTCAACAAAATCATGGTACCATCTATTGAAAGCTTCCTGATAAATTGGGTTCTTAACTACTTAGAAGTTAGAATGTGAAAATTTTACAGAGATTCCATGAAAGTTTCGAGAAAGAAGTTTGCCCAAATTTTTTTATATTTTCTTCTTTTCTGCAAGGAAACAAAGCTTTAGGCCCTTGCTTGGAACACGAAGAATTCATAAGATTCTTGCAAAGGGATATATACTATTTTCTATAAAGTTATGGTTAAATTCACCTAGTTTACCTAGCTAGAGAAAAAGCCCGCTCAAGACATTTCAAACGAAACAAGGACTTGAATAGTATTTTGTCGACGGTTTGGGCTCTCTTGTCTTGGGTACCGATCGAGGCACAACCCATTTAGGTACGATAAATAAATAGGTTAGGCTGTGTCTTTGGGCGACGGCCGAGGTCGAGCCAAGCACGGCCACGCACCGTCTTTGGCCGGTACGCACGCTTAGGCCTTAATGGATCGTGTCGGCACAGTTGGTCCGTTAAGCCGGGAAAAAGAGAAAAAATAAAAAATATAGAAAATTAAGGAAAAATTATAGAAAATTGTAGAAAGTTATAAAAAATTATAGATATTGTTAATCATCAAGATAATTATTTTCAATGATATAATGAGCTTTATTAACTTGTTAAATTATATGGCATGGATGCCTCATTAAAAACATTACCAAGTAAAAAGTCAACTTGAGAAAACTTTGGTAAAGAAAAAAGAGTACAGCCTATAAAGCTCACTAGTGACTACATTTGAAGAAAAAAATATTAAAAATCCCATTCATTGCTATCTAGATACAAATTCTCAAAAGATTCTTCTAAGTCTGTATTCTCTACAGAATGTTGGAGTCTTGATTCAGCTTTATTCCTAGTCTTTGACGGTCAGAAGGATTTCGACCATCTCGTTCGAGAGACTTGTTCGACGCCCCTCGATTATTCTTCCAGATAGACTAAAGGCTGACTCCAAGGAGACCATAGAGACAAGAACAGTCAACACATCCCATGCTAATATGAATAGCATTGGGTATGTTACTATCTGAGTTTGCCACCACGAGAGGATGTTCAACTCTTGCTCGAAGCTGATGCTATCACTAGAGATAGCTTGATAGGTCTCCGGTGCTTTACTGCCTTCCTCCTCCTGACTGATGTGTACCTGCACAAGAATCTTCAGAGGAAGAACAAAAAATCATGCCTCATTGCATAGTCCCCATAGGAGGTGCTAGGGGCTACCAGAGGTCTTTCCAAACGTACGGATCCAAACGTACTTCCGTATTCCTTGTATACCTCATATAATTTATCCTTAATTGTTCTATAGTATGTACAATAATCTAAACCAGTAGCATCACTTAAAAGTTGTAATACATTTCTAAATCCTTGGAGCTTGGCCCTAGGATCTAAAATAAATGCAAATGCATATAAATAGGAATTTCCCTCCAATATTTTAAAAACTTAGTTTTCATGGTAACTACAACATCTCATAGTATAGGATCATTTTCAAAAGCCTTTAGGTGAGTGACACTTTCAAGAATATTATGAACAAATACAAATGAGGTAGAGTAGTAATCTGACTCATGAAGTTCAGTGGTCTCTAACTTGGGTTCTACTAGAAGAGCTATGAGATTGATGAACTTGGGTGTGAAGAAAGACAGATAAGGTGCTCTTATATGGCAATGTGTGTTTAAGCATATGGTAAGTAGAATTTCATCTAACAAGCATGTCTAAGCCAAATTTTCTAGGACGGATATTCATTGCTACTCAAAAGTTCTTATATGCGGCTATTCGTTGGTTAGAATGATTAATATATGAAATTGCATCTCTAAAAGAATCAAGACAAGCATTTAATATTTTTCAAACTTGATTTAACAATAAGATTAATAATATGGCAAGCACAACATTGATGCAATAAGAAATATTATGCATAAGTATTGAATAAAGGAGTAAGAATTTTTATAGCCTTATTTGTTTGCAGCTGCATTATCTAAAGTTATAGAAAAAATCTTATTCGTGAGGCCAAAATCTTCTACAATTTTAATAATGCACTCTACAATATTTTCAATAGTATGTGCAACATTAATTAATTTAAATCATGTAATTCTTTTCTTATTACCCATTCATCATTAACATAATGAGCAACAACACTAATATAATTCTTCCTAGCCCTACTACTCCATATGTCTGATGTCAAAACAACAGAGAATGTACAAGTATAAAATATTTCTTTCAATTTTTTCATGGTAGTTGTTATAATATTTAATTAAATCTCTAGTTGTAGTTTGCCTAGATACAAAGACTAAATCTAGGTTATGAATAGTCCTAATATATTTGTGAAAAGCAATGACATACCAAAATTTAAAGGTAAATCTTGAGAAGCAATTAATCTACAAAGAGATTCTTGGCTACCTCCGAGTTGTACTGCAAGCACGACGAGCCGTCGAGGTTGTATTGCAGCTATATCCGTACATTTGTATTCCTTGCCTTCTTTTGCAGCTTGCGTCATGCTGCTGCAGTGACTCATTCCACCGAAGATTTTGCGATAATTTGTTAACACAAATTTTACAAGCAACAGATCTTACCAAATTTCCATCATCGTTGGTCTTGAACTTTTTGTTGAAATCGTTCCAAACTCCCGATGTAGTATCTCTTATTCTTTTTGCACTCGTGCTCTGGGTTGTGGATGCACTCGTTGAGCCAACAGAAGATGGACCCATCGGCGCTTCTTCTAAAATGAACATCTAACTTCTCACGTGCGTATAAAGTGGTGCTCATATTGGCTAGCTAGAAGCTAATATGAACATCTAATTTCTCAAAATGACTTCTCTACTCTTCTCGTTCCCCATCTCATGCACGTATCTCTCCCTCACTTTTCCCATCACTCGCCCCCTCCTTCTAAAAGCCACTTCTTTCAACCCTTATTATTTATTTTTAGCCAAATGCTATTAGACACAACCAAAAGCAGTCAATTATATTCTTTTTTAATTAAAAACCATCAATCACACAAAAAACATAAACCACAGCCAACACCCAAAAACCAGGCGCAAACGCAAGGCGAAGGTGTTTCCTTGGCTCTCCTCGCTTCGTCACCACAGTCACTTGTTCACAGCTTCCGCTCATCTCGGAGGGAGGGCTTCAGGTTCCCCTAGATCCCAGGTAAGAGATGAGAGAAAAGGATTGAAGAAATTATAGATGCAGTACTTCTATAGTAGCCCAAGCAAAATCATAGCGTTTCTATATTTAAGTTAGATGTGCTGAAATATACTCTTTCAAGAAGGAAGTTAACAACTTTAGGCCCTGTGAAAAATCTAGACCTATCATTATGAGTTAATGATGAGTTTGGATAATTAATGATAATGAATTGTTGGACTAATATTTTTCATGAGTTAATGAATATATGTTATGTCTCATGATGAAGACTTTAGATGGCTCCATATGTTGATTGTCATCAGGTCAAGTAATGGATGTCATGTGTTGATGATTAAGTCAACAATCTGAACTTGTAGAGAAGATCAATTATTGGTTCTGTTTGGCTTGGCATTGGATGTATCATAAGATTTGAACAACAATAAGGGTGGGTTTGAATGGGCTTGTGGCTTATAGCTTTTACTTTTGCTACAATAATTAGCTTTTATACAGTGTGTTTTTCAAGGCTAGTCGATTGTAATACACATTGTACCGACTTCAGCTATACCGGTCAAAATCGTATGTGTCTATTTCTTTTTCGCAATATCCCTTATGAATAGCTAGAATTCAGAAACCAAAAATCACAGTCCAAAAGAACTCTCCCGTAGTGCGTATCAACTGATTGAGAGCATCAGCACCAAGAATGGTGCATGCAAGATGAGAAAAGAAGGGAAAATTTCAAGCAAAGAGCAAGTCAATGTAAAGTGCATCTCATTTAGGTCATTCAGGATAAACTTGCATAGTTGACTTGGTTGAATGGGAGAATCCACATCAATATATTCAGAGAGGCCGAATGGGCCCATTTGTCGAGTCCGTGGATGCGTGATCCACTTGGCTTTCCGTAAGCTAGCCTCAAAGGCATACTAGGGTTCCCATGAAGGCGTAAAGTGAAAGCCTAGCTGGGCCTGTGATTTCGTTGTGGGCTGTGATATGCTTGTTTTTTTCCGGCTTATGGCTTTTAGCTACGACTTATATTTTTGGATTATTTGTGAGAGAGTACGAGTAATAGAAACTTACGTGGGGTTTTGATGAATATAAATAAAGTCACTATAGTGTGTATTATAATTAACTTATAAATCTAGTCTTAAAAATACTTTATTCGAAAGTTGGTTATTATAAAAATAATTAAAAATTAGCGAGCTAAGGTGCTGCTCGGTTGGGCTGAAATAAGCTAGCTTATGGCTGAAATTGCATCAGAATCGATCAAATTACATCGTATTTGATGGTGGATTATTTGGCGTAACTAAAATTTAAAAATTTAAAAATAAAAAAGGTTAACTCATCACGGACAACGCAAATGAATACAGAAAAAAAACTAGCAAAAAAGTTCAATAAAAAACTAAAAAAATTAGAAATAATAAAAAATAAATTAGAAATTAGAATCTTTAACTGAAATGAGTAAAGCCTACAAAAAAAGGCCAGTTGGGTTGGTGACCGGTGAAAAGCGAGCTCGCTGTGGTGCCTTCCCCAAATACCAACAAGGGTAGGCCACGCGCCCCCACCCGCGCATCTGCAGCTACTCCACCAGCGTCTTGGCGAGGCTGACACGCCGACCCCACGTGTCGTGCCCCACATGTCAGCCAGAAGAGACAGAGTCGGGAAGTGACAGAGTCGTCAGTACAAAAAGCACGCAATGAGTCGCTTTCAGCCAGAAGAAGACAGAGCCTTTCTCTGTTTAACAATACGTTTTTGTAAGCCCTCGTGTACTAGGAGAGGAGGCCTGAGGAGAAGCGGGGAGAGAGAGACAGAGAGCGACCCTCGCTTGGTGCGGCGATTTCTGTTTCTCGCCGGATGCGCCGCGCCCCAACGGTGACTTCTTCCCCTGCTCTCCTCTCCGGCCGAGATGATTTTGTCTAGGCAGAAAGTCCATGCTTTTATGTCCCTGAGTCTTTGGCCAATGCGTTGTTTCTAGTGCTGCAGTGCGGAATTCTTGGATGAATCTGTATGAGCCTGTTACTCATGCCCCCTCTCTCTATAAATTGCTTCGTTTATACAAGTGGTGTGGTCGGATTTGTTCATGTGGAAATTGATGATAGACAGGTAAAGAAATTCGTTTCGTTCCTTTGAACGCCCAAAGAGACCGGTTCGTTAGGCTTCTGTGCTGGATTTTTAGGGGTTTTGTGAAGGAATAATTACCCTGTTCTTTGGTATGTGCGTTGTGATGTTGGGCCGAAGATTTCCTCCTGGCCCGATCCTGGCTTCATGCTCAACTATGCATATTTGTGCTTGGAATGTTGCTACTATTCTAGAATTATTAGATGGGTAGCTCAGTGGCGGATCTAGGAATTTTCGGATGGAGTTTTGTTATAGTATTTTTTAAAAATCTATACTTATGTTGGCTTATGAAAACCAATGGTAAAAGTTACACTTTCAAACTATTATAATTCAACGTAGGGTGCATTTTTTCTTAAATAGATATTACCTCTGACATTATTCTCTGTTATTCTCCACATTGACATAGGAAAAATTATTAATGGTGTCTACCTATTTATTCTTTAATAACTGGACAAGAAAGTAGTAAATAGTTTTACGTTTTTTTACGTGTGTTGCCTCTATAATGATTTATCTATCTCTTTGACACTAACTACAATAAACAATTAACATGTGCATTTGGTGAAAAATATTGCTTTGAAAATATAAAATGTAAGTTTTGCAAATCAAATCCAACTCTCTCAAACGTTATTTTATTCTGGACTGAAGGGAGTGTATAAATTCTTATAACTACTAGATTTATGACAATTAGCACCATTAAATTGCTTCAGTGAAAACATCATCTAGTTCCTTCCAGCAAACTATCTAGGTTATGTAAAGATTTACAAATAATTTAGTTGGATGCTGTAGAGCATTCTTAGAAATAAAATATCTCTTTCAGTTTTCGAGAAGCTTGTTGAGTGCGTGTGGGTTGAGGATAATATTTTTTTTGTAAGGGCAGAGAATATTGTTAGTATAATACAATGCATGTTATCTTTTAAATCAAAACAACAATCGATAAAATAACAAAATAATAATACCTTACATTGTTTAAAAAGAATGACGTATTAAACCAATTAAACACAATTAGCGTGCAAGCGAATCTATTATGGTAAAATTGTAAAAATATGTACATAGTGAACAGAGAAGAGGATTTCCGTGCATATTCTCCTTTAGATGACGACCCACTTAAGCATTGAATTCACAGTTTGCTGTCAATATATACATAGCTGAAGCACTAAAAAGTTGCAATATTTGCTAGCACTAGTGATTAATTAGTTGCTACTGCACTAATAAAACGTGTTAACCCTGCAAGTTTGATTTGTAGCTCTGATTGCTTAATTAGATGTGGTTCATAACACTGTATTCTTTTTAGCACTCCAGCATTCGTTTGGTTCATTTTGCAACTATTGCCACTACAACCTGCGGTTGTGATATCATCAGGAAGAATGATAACCCATATAGTTCCATTTGCACAAAGCTAATGTACAACATCTCTAAAAAAATGTGGTAGTTGCATTGATTGTGTCCAGTAGTACCTTATTTGATTTTGATTTAGGTGACCCTGATGAAATTGAAATTCGAACTCTAGCTATGTTGTGTGGTTCCAAACATCGAGAAGTACACAAGTGTGCAATATGCATGTGCTGGGTTTTCAATAATTTATCCCGTATTTCCTTTTCAGGTGATATCGTGATAGTGATGTGAAATCTTGTGGCACTTCTTGTACCTTTTATATGGTATTAACAAGAAGTATAAGTGTATGAGTGATCCTTTTGGGCAAATGGAAGGCGACAACCTACCCAGTGGAAACATGATTCAAGGAGCTCCTTATGGCAGTTTAGACTTACATGGTAATTCCATGCAAATGCATGCTCCAAATTCTGGAAAACAGGTCTTCAACCACTCTCAGATGCCAGGGAATTTCACCATGCCTATGAACCAGGTTACAGAGCCTGATAACTTGTCTGGGTTTCAATTTGGAGAACATGGAAAAACTGATCACCACCACCACCATAGGCATCACTCAAAGAACTCCATGAGTGATGATGAGGAGAATGATATGACTGAGGATACTACTGATACCCAGAGTGGCAAAGGCAAGAAGAGCTCTGCTTGGCATCGGATGAAATGGACAGATTCAATGGTTAAGCTTTTGATTACTGCAGCATCTTACACAGGGGAGGATCATGGAGCTGATTTGGGTGGTGGGAGGAGGAACTTTACAATGATGCAGAAGAAGGGCAAATGGAAAGCAATATCAAAGGTCATGGGTGAGAGAGGCTGCCATGTGTCACCGCAGCAGTGCGAGGATAAGTTCAATGACCTCAATAAGAGATACAAAAGGCTAACGGATATCCTTGGTCGTGGTATTGCTTGCAATGTTGTGGAGAATCCGGCACTTCTTGATCTCATGGATAATCTTTCCGATAAGATGAAAGATGATGCAAGGAAGATACTGAGCTCTAAGCACTTGTTCTATGAGGAGATGTGTTCCTACCATAACAACAACCGTGTGAATTTGCCTGAAGATCCCGCACTTCAGCATTCACTACAGCTTGCTCTTAGATGTAAAGAGGAGCATGGTCCAAGGAGGGATGCAAGTGGAGATGCTGAAGAAGATGAGCATAGTTCAGATTCTGACTATGAGGAGAACGAAGGAGAGCATCAAGCGGTTCATACCAACATGAGGGATCCATCCGTGAATAAAAGGATGCGTCATTCCGTGGATCATGGTGATGTGGGTTTTGTCATTTCAAGCTCAAATGATGGTGGTGGGAGGTCTGATCCCCATGGCATCATATTGGATATCAACAAAGGTTTTCCAGATGGAACCAACTTGGCTTTCGTGCAAAAGGATTTGGCTTCACAAACAGCAGAGCTTCAGAAACATCGCTTGCAGATTGAAGTAAAGGCACTGGAACTCGCAAAGCAACGTCTCAAGTGGGAGAGATTTAAGAAGAAGAAGGACAGGGAAATGGAAAGGATGACATTGGAGAATGAACAAATGATGCTTGAGAACAAGCGTTTGGAGCTTGAGCTAAGACACAAGGAACTAGAGCTTGAGCTTAAGCCAAAAGGCAATTCAAATAATGCATGATATTTATTTGTTCAACGTTCCGATTTGTAATATGGTAAGCAAGTAAACGAGCTTTTCCATCTATATTTGCTCAGAAATTGCTCAATACTCACCTGTTGCGTGCGCGGTTACTGTAGTGGTACTATACACCGTGGCATTGTAGCAGTGCTGTTCACCGTGAGTACTGTAGCGCCGCTTGTATTAGGCATGATTTGTTATTTAGGAATTTATCTATTAGGCATGATTTGTTATTTAGAAATATATCTATTAGGTGTTTGCTATTATCTATTAGTTAGACAAGTTATTGTTAGATTGGATTCTTAGAGATAAGTTTTCTTATAGATTATTTCTTAGGAATCAAATCAGATCATTCCTATAAAAAGGTTAGCATGTATCCACTATGAACAAGTCCCTATTCCTTAAATTCCAGTTGTGGTCGTTCCCTTGGCTGGTTATTCTAGATCTATTCTTCCTCCAATCAGTACCCTCCTTCATCTAGTGCCGTTCTACTTCAAGTCGCCGCCGTTCGACCTCTCTCCGACGGATAATTACCCCTTGTTGTGTTAGTTTACAACAATTGGTATCAGAGCCACTCACCATGGTTTCTGGTGCCACATTATCTCTCTTGGAGAAATTGAAGGCTAACAGTAAAGAATAGAAGGTCTTCAACGGTGACCACCATCGCCGCTGCGGTGACCACCTCACGGAGAGGGTGTAATGTTACGTGCGCGGTTATTGTAGCGTTACTGTTCACCACGGTATTGTAGCGATGTTGTTCACCATGAGTACTGTAGCAACGCTTGTATTAGGAATGGTTTGTTATTTAGAAATCTATTTATTAGGAATGGTTTGTTATTTAGGAATCTATGTATTAGGTGTTTCGTATTATCTATTAGTTAGACAAGTTATTATTAGATTGGATTGTTAGAGATAAATTTACTTATAGATTATTTCTTAGTAGTCAAGTTGGATCGTCCCTATAAAAGGGATATCATGTATCGATTATGAAAAGTAAAGATGAATAAACAAGTCCCTAATCCCTAAAGTCCAGCTGTGTTCGTTCTCTTGATCGGCTATTCTAGATCTATTTCTCCTCCAATCAGTGCCCTCCTTCACTTAGCGCTGTTCTACTTCAGGTCGTCGCTGTTTGACATTTCTCTGACTGATGGTTATCCCTTTGTTGTGTTAGTTCACAACATCATCATTTTGAACAACCTCTCCTTGGAGTTTTTTCTTAACAAAGTTTTTAGTTATACTGTGCTGCTAGATATGGACGTCATGCACTTGTGTTGTTTCCTATTGATATAATCTTCACATTTGGTATATAACTACAAACATCAATCTCATGTTTTAGTTAATGACCTATGTGATCCTTGAGATGCCTTTTCTGATGTACGTTAAAGGTTTGCATATGAGAAAGGCATCAGTTAGATCAACTTGTGAGTAATTACATTAATAGTATCTGTGGTAGTGATTTAGTCATGTACGTGGTGTATTCGGTTGATACATAACCAATGAATAACAGATTTGTTACAGATATTAAAGGGAACAACTGTACCATCAATAGTGATGCTGCCCTGATTAGCTGAACTTATGTTGTGTCAGTTTGGCACTTACATAGCTGGGTTCCAGCTTGTATATGAAATGGATGACTATTCTTATTTTTGTCTGTAGAAGTTGTAAATAGAAATTTCTGCAGAATTAGTAATAGGAAGTTTGTTAGACTGACAAAAGTAGCTAGAGCTTTGACCCCCTGGGCTGCGAATGCTCGTTCTATTACAAAACCCAAGGCTTGATCCATTAGGGTATAGAATACATTGTTACAGAAAACTTATTCAAAGTTTAGTATTGAATGCAGGATACTCTCAATCTGCATAAGTGAATTGGTGTTTTGTTACTTTATTGTTTAATTTTGCCTGAGGTAGGCTGGCTGGCCTGTGCTTTAATGATGAGCAGTTTATCAAGAGAAACTCATACTACAGAAGGCAGTGTGCTCATAACCACAATTTGCTATAATTCTGAAGATGATACCATTGATAGACCAGTGTGCTAGTATCGATGTTTAATTTGATGCACTTCCTTCTCATTTAGTATTAGAGGCGAGTGAACAAACCACTCAAAATTCCAGCGTTTCAAGTTTATCTGATTTGCTAGATTGCCTTCCCATGCAGACCTTGCTTGCCTCGTTGGAATTGATGTTGTGTGATAGGCTAATAGCATTGCACGGTGGCATTGTATTGAATCATTCATTTTCTTTCTTCTCCGTCCTTTCACTAATTAAAATGGTTTATAGACTTGAAAATTGTTGTGTCTGAAATTCACTCATTCTCTCAATTGTTCCAGGTCACAGGTGGCTTTTCATTCAGAACATTGTACCGCAAGAAGGGAGAGGAGGTAGTAGATTAGTCTTCCACAACCATTTGGATTCATGGGACTTGGTTCAGTGACTTTTTGGTTTTCCCTTGTTATGAATATCGTTTGTATTTATCATGAGGCTAATGAGTCAATATATACAAATGCAGATATAGCATATATGTAGGTAATCATTTATACAGCAAGGAAAATACATAGATAATAATACACATCTAACACTCCCTTCAAACTTATGTTGGATCAACAACATAAAGTTTAGAGAAATAGTTGTGCTGGGTTTTGGTATGTGCCTTCACGAAGAAATCTGCCAACTGAAACTCTGAAGACACATACTGAAGAGCAATGACCTGACTTTGCACCTGGGTCCGCAGGAAGTATCAACACCAATATACTTTGTTAGCTCATGCTTCACTGGATGTTTAACAATGCTAATAACACTTGTATTGTCAAATAAAAGAGGAGTCGATGTAGAAACAGAAACACCAAAATTCTCAAGTAACCACTGTAGCCAAGTAATCTCCGCAGTCAACAAAGCCATAGCTCGCAACTCATCTTTGGTACTTAAATAAGAAACTGTGTCTACTTCTTAGTCTTCTAAGTAATGAGAGAACCGCCAAGAAAAATGAAATAGACAGAGAGAGACCGACGTTCAGAGTGATCACTAGCCTAGATGGCATCAGAATATGCCTAAAGCTGTAAATAGTTGAAATGAGGAAAAAAGAGATGGCGAGTGATGATTCCACAAAAATATCGTAAAACATGAAGAAGATAACTATAGTGAAGTTGAGTGGGAGTAGGAACAAACTAACTCAAGATATACATATGGTACGAAATGTTAGATCAAGTGACACCAAGATAAAAAAAAGGACTTCCAACAAGGTGACGATAGCGAGTAGAATTAGTAAGAGGCCCACCATTAGTGGGTCGAAGATTAACATTAAACTCTATGAAAATCTCAGCTGTGCGTTGATCAGTAAGAGAAGAACGATCAATAAGATCCTCAATATACTTATCTTAGGACAGATAGAAGCCCTTAGATGTAGAAATAACTTCAATCCTAAGAAAATAGCGAAGAGGACCCAGATCAGACGTGAGAAACTGCTCACTAAGACGCTCTTTGACAAAAGTGATGTACGGAGAATTATTTCCAATAATGATAATATCATCAATATATAAAAGAAGCGTCTGACTATGAGACGAAATGTGAATAAAAAGAGTAGGATCATGAGCACTGCTAGAGAAACCAATCATAGTGACAATAGAAAAGAAACGATCAAACCAGACCGAGGAACTTGCTTGAGGCCGTAAAGAGATCGGCGAATGTGACAATCATACCCTCAAAGTAAAATACCCAGTGGTGGCTGCATATAAACCTTCAAACACAACTCACCATTGAGAAAGTCATTCTTGTCATTAAGCTAAGAGATGGATCATACCCGAACAGAAGCCACAATAAGAAGAGTACGAATAGTGGTCATGTGAGCCACATAAGCAAAAGTCTCATCATAATTATAACCATGCTCCTGCTGAAAATCACGTGCCACGAGACAAATCATGTAGCGCTCAAGAGAATCATTAGAGCGGGTATTAACCTTATAGACCCACTTATACACTGAATTTTTTGTATTTTAGCCCTTTTTTTGAAAAATATTCACATTTAGACCCCTGGTAGTTTTAATTCCGTTTTTGGACCCAGAGCTCGGCGCCGTGGGTCACGGCGCCAAGGTGCGAGCCCGCGCCAACAGAGCGGCTGGCGTGGCGCCGACGCAGCAGCAGCTTGCTGGCGTGGTCCACTTGGCCGAGGTGCCTACCACGTGGCACCACTACTGTTTAGGGTTTGCACCGATCACTTTTTCGCAAAATGAATTAAGTTGTATTTTTTAGTTGGATTATTTAATGATAGTAATATTATGTAATATAGTTAGTTATTTATTTATAGAGAGCAAAAAATACGACGTATGTTTTGAAATATGTATTGCAGATGAAACATGTAGGAAAATTCATGTAGATTTTTTAAAAATATTATGGTACGTTGGTAATGGTTTTGAAAAATAAAATTCTGCAGGCCGTGACGAACGAGTTTTGTGTGAAGTTCTGGGGCCGTGAGATGCTGCAGGCAAGACAGAGGGGAGGCGACATGTGGCATACAAGCAACTCTCATCTTCCTTTTGTTCAGTTGTTACTACACACTTGGGGAAATAATTAATTCTGGGATGATTCTGGGTCAATCCCATCCCCTCTGTTTGTGGATTGACGA